>CM057839.1:8217500-9598750 GCA_030068075.1 Paguma larvata | reverse complement strand
GAGATTGAATTTTGGCTATTAATTGAGAAGATGGGCCCACATTTCTCTCTGCCAGGAAACTTCTGTTCTAATCCTGAATGAAATCACTGCACAGTGTGGACGTCCATGATGTCACGGTCTGATGAGTACTGGTTGGCAGTCCTGTGTATGTACAGTCTTTTTAATATTCTTCCCCAGTGCCTGTTACAGCCACTCAACTATAGGCCTGCAGAAACCTGAGGGACTTTGCTCATAGCTCTTAGGAGCCCCTGGGGTATTATTTAGCAAATGAATGCCATTTACAGATACTATTAATTTGGTAAGTGTGGAAAAGTAAACAGAAAACAAATTCAGCAAAGACACACTGGTGCTCAGAAGCGCATGCTCTTTTGTTATTGTACCATGGGGATTTAATTCCTGTACTTCCCCACACCTCAATTTTCCCCCAGGAAGATGTTAACTTCAAAAAGGTTCTGAATTGCTTGGTGTGGGAGACACAAAGTTTTCACTCAAGAGTATCCCACCCATTTTTGTTAAAAGAATCCTGATTTTATTCACTGTACAATATGCTCAGCCCCAAAGAATGAAGCAGAGTGGCTCTAAGCCAGCTATGGCCAGCCCACTTCTTTCTCTGGAGAAGTGAGCAGCTATGGGACCCAATTCATTTTTAGATGCATGTTGTAGAACATAGTTACACTAGTAAAGAGGCATTGTTACCAGTATGGAGGGCGAGATAAGAGGCTTTACCAGTCTAAGAAAAGACTATGAACATCCAAGCACAGACCATAGCAGTGGAGATAGAAAGGGAAAAAACTGCTCCTTTGCTCAGTTTTCTCAGTTCTTAATTATAATCTATAAATTGAAAAATTTCAGAAATTATTTGAATAAACAAATCATTGTGTGTTAAATGGAGTCTCAGAGCTTGGAAACATTCAGAAATGGAATAGCAAAATTAGACCCAACATATATTTCCCAAGAAGATGAATATCTTGTTTCTTTAAAGGAATGAATTTCAACATTTAAGGATCATTTTATGAATGCTTGGTGGTTTCACGCTAGCCAATTCTGAGCCTTCAGATTTCACAAATATACAATTGACATCATCCTCAAATAATCAGGATTTTAATAAGAATTCTGATTTCGAATTTAACTGATAAGTATGTGACCTTGTCCTCACAGCAGTATGGTGAATCATCGTCATAATTCATTTATCATTATTGTCGTTACTAATAACATTAATAACCCAGACTATTTTAATCCTTTCAATTATTCTTCAAGTCCTTAATATCTGAAGAAGAATAATATATCATAGTAAATTGTTTGAATTGTCTATCAAATATTTGACAACAGCCAATATGTCAGACCTACTATGAAAGGTTTCCAATTATACCAATAAAACTGCTCTTTGTTTGATAATAACTTGTGTTTCATAAATTTGATACAACTTATTTATTTAAATCCAGCCAACATTTATGAGATGCCTACAATATTAAACAATGGATGTTATTTTGGGTATATTTTTTCTTCTCCTTAAAATAAGCATACAAACTCTATATTATTATTCTACTTCATAGATAAGAAAATTAAAATAACTTATCCATAATCTTATAATGATCAGTAGGAGAGCTGGCTTCCAAGTCATTTCACTAAAAATTCAATGTTAGACATTGAGACATCAGATGTCTCCCTTTGTGTTACACCATGAAGCCAACTTTAAATGACAGGACTTTTCTAGATCCATCTATAATGCATTTTTCCTCCTGTCTTCATAACTTCTCTTTTATCCCCTTTTATCATTTTCCTTTCTTGTCTGCCTCTATTGTAGGAAAGGACAAAAGTGCCAAACAAAAAATAAAATATGTTCTAGATTCATTTAGTCTATGGTGAGAGAATAATAAATTTGAAGGATGAAATGACATAATTGGCAAAAATAACTCCCACGGTTGTTTCCACAGATAGTTAAGGGCATTATGCTGAGAACCTGCCTCCATGTAGCTCTGGTTGTCTTTTATTTGCTGACATGCCAAAGAACATTCAGGTTCCTTGGGGCAGTCAGAAGTACACAGCCTCCCCTAGATTTTTAGTCCCTGAGATTTGTGCAATATAAGGAGTAGGTAGAATAATCTCAATTAACACAGGCAGAAAAGTCATTGTAAAAGTGTTTGGTTAATCACGGTTTAGAATTCAACAAAAGAGCCACCATTTTTATTTACCTCATTATTTGTATATTCTATAACACTGACCCTTTAACACATCCTTATTTAAAAATCTATTCTTTTTAAAAAGAATAAAGCATAATTCTCTACAATACCCATGCCTGAGTATTAGAGTGTGTATATTCCCTCTCAGTTGCCAAGGCTGGAGTAGTGTGACTAAACAGTAAGCCTTCCCCGCTCACCTAGAGATGAGTGTTCACCAGGGAATGGCCCCCCTGCCTCACTGTCATCAAAGAGAATAAGCACCTCTCCATAATTCCGGTCTTACTAAATGATGGCAAATAACTATCACCAAGAAAACCTGGCACTGAAATAAACTTGCCTTAGACAATTCATAAACCAATTTCTGATGAATGGGGCAAAATATATTTTAAAAAATATCTTGAAAACTTTTGCAGATAATCCATTTGCAATTTCCAGTATGAAAAGTCTTTAATATCTGAAGAAGAATAATATATCATAGTAAATTGTCAACAGCATTCTATATCATTTTGAAAGGTCTGTCATCATCTCGGACTTTCTTTTCTTATCTTTACCCGTTATGTTTTTGTAGATTGAAAATTATCTTTTCTTTAGATTCATACGTGCATAGTTTTATATTCTCTTGACTTTTTTCTCTTGACTTTTTACTTTTTGATTCATTCCATAACCTACGCATCTCTCAATTCAAGCAGGATGGTGAACTGAGTATCCTGAGTGTCCCCAGTGTTGTCCTGGTCCAGCAGAGATGAATGAACTTGAGAGCAAAGTGACAGATGACTCCACTCTCGAATTTCAGCTGGGTAATGTCACATTCACTTCTGGATCCCCCCTTGTCTAAAGGCTCCACTCACTCCTCTAGATTCCATGAGATGTTGCTTGGCCACGTGCTATCCTGCTAGGCCTCATCTATCTGTTACCATGAATTTTAGTTCAAGACATCCATCACTCTGCTTTTCAACCAGAAAAGACTAATTGAGTTTGGGTGAGTAACTATAGAATGCTCTGATAGTTTTTATGTTCCGAAGTTCTTCCATTATAGTTCTGTGAGCTTGTTAGAAGACAGAAATCTTCTAACTTCTTGAATAAGCAGGTAAGAGCAAGGCTGGATTAGGTTTTACTACTGAGTATTTAGTGTGGAGAGCATTCTGATAGAAGTGAATGTGTCTTCTAATCATTAGAAAAGAAGATAGTGTCAGATAAAATCTCTTTGTACCATGGAAAACCTGATCAGGCCTGACCTTGAGCTGTTCTGCTCAATAAAATTAGTTGGTCTATAAATATTTATTGGAAGTAGAAACAATTTCAAGTTAAAATTTATGCTTTCAGGAAATTGTAAATGAGGATATGAAACATGTTAATGGTATCGATACTCATCTGTAGACCACTTTCTTCAATAAAAGGTTAGGGGAGCAAGCGTACGATATGTAAACAGAGATAAACTGAGCTATGTTCCTATGGTCGCTCAGGGGACTTAGCAGAACAGTTTAGAATTCACTGGAAGTATGCATGTACATGTGCACGGTTGTGTTTGTACCTGCATAGTCCATAAGACAAGCACATATTACATGTAACAAAACAGTGGTACAAACTCTAATCACTATAGAAGCTCAGAGGATAAAGAAAATTTATTGTATTGAAAGTGACTAGAGGTGCCTGGATGACTCAGGTGGTTAAGCGTTGGACTTCAGCTCAGGTCATGATCTCACGGCTTGTGAATTTGAGCCCTGCATAGAGCTCTGTGCTGACAGCTCAGAGCCTGGGGCCCGCTTTGGATTCTGGGTCTCCCTCTCTCTCTGTCCTTTCCCCACTCGTACTCTGTCTCTCTCTCTCTCTCTCTCAAAAACAAATAAAACATTTAAAAAAATAGAAAGTGACTATCAGTCTTCTCAGCTGCATGACATTTGGCCTGAGTCTGGAAATCCACTCAGGATTTGAATAGATTCAGCTTTGGAGGAGAGTGTTTTAGGCAGGAGGAACAGAGTTAGATACTTTGGTTTCTATTGACTAATCACCCCCAATTCCCCAAATTAAATGTGAAATGAGGACTGTTTCCAAAATAAACATTTTACAGACAATCTTGCTGTGGGTTTTACCAAATGTTGGTTAACATTCCTCATTTCCTTCCTTTGAACAAAACTGAGCTTGTGAATAGTGTTGGTTGAGGCAACCCCAGTTGGAAGCCAGAATTAGCAATCTCAGACATCATGGCATCCCGATCACTCTTGTTTTAGACATCTGAGATTGCAGCAACACTCTAAAGTTGTTTTCCTCATGGAACTCACTTTTTGGGGCATATTCTTGAACCACAAAGAAACTGCCCAGAAATTTTCCTCATGGAACTCACTTTTTGGGGCATATTCTTGAATCAGAAAGAAACTGCCCAGAGATTGCAGCAACACTCTAAAGTTGTTTTCCTCATGGAACTCACTTTTTGGGGCATATTCTTGAACCAGAAAGAAACTGCTCAGAACACTGCAATTGGTTGGCTTCTAAAATGTGAACCTAACACGGCTTCAATGATTCTCATAGTCAGTAGGTCCACAGCCTTCTTCATGGCTATGGCTAGGCTCGATGGCTTGCTGTCTCAGCCATGGATAGCTGGCTTCTTATGAAACTGCAAAGGGATACAAATCTTGGGGCAAAGAAACAAATTCAGACATAGAAATTAGCTTTCAAAAGGATTCATTCTACTGCTTCAGGTCAATAAAATGGGAAATAACTTAAAATATCATAAAATGCATATGTATTTAGACGTCAAAGTTGTATGTGCTTTAATAATGGACAGTGTTGAAAGTGCATTACCCACCATCCTCAAATTCAAGACTCTTGAGAAGAAGGACCAGACATAGGTGGCCAACACTGACCAGAAACTATATGGACAACACATTTCATAGTATTTTGTACAATAAAAATTCCTCTAATGGCATATGCATTTCTGAAACGATTTCTTCAGAATCAAGATTTTTTTGCTCCAAAACAATAGGAAAGACACATTTGATTTATAAACACTTGTATGGATATTTGATAGAGCTGTTTGTCATCAAAGTTAACTCTTATCCAAAAACTGAACTTTTACACAAAATTAAACCTCACATTAACACATTTAAACCAAAGCTAGCTACTGCCTAGCACTACTCATATAAAGCAGAGAGTAAAGAAGCAACTCTCATATTTTCATTTTTGATTTTCATTCAGCTACCTGGCAAATAGATTCATTGGTGAAGAAACAGGGGAAAATATAAGGAAGAAATTAAGTGCAGCCTGTAATAATATTATACCATCATCATCTCAAACCACCTCATCTGTCCTCTGTAACCCCTGCAACTCCCTAAGGGAACAAGTCAATTTTACCAGTTTCCCACACAAAAAAGAATTACTGCATGAAAAGTCTCTATGTAGGTAAAGCAAGTGGCCCATTGGTTCACAAATTCACATGATATATTATACCATTAACATGGATATTGAATCTTAGATATAGATCTTATTATCACATAACATCTCTCTTTATACACACAGACACACACACACACACACACACACACACACACACACACACACACACTCTTCTATGGCATTTCATAATATTATGTAACTCCTGGGGCACCTGGGTGGCTCAGTTGGTTAAGCGTCTAACTCTTGATTTCAGCTGAGGTCATGATCTCACCGTCATGAAATCAAGCCCTACATCTGGCTTTGCACTGACAGTGCAGAGCCTGCTTGAGATTGTCTCTTTTCCTCTTCTTTCTTCTCCTCCCATGGTCATGCTATCTCTGTTTCTCTTAATAAAGGA
This sequence comes from Paguma larvata, assembly GCA_030068075.1. Lineage (NCBI taxonomy): Eukaryota > Metazoa > Chordata > Mammalia > Carnivora > Viverridae > Paguma > Paguma larvata. The sequence continues at coordinate 9,592,783 of CM057839.1, read as the reverse complement.
ATAAATATTTTAAAAAATTGTGTAGCTCCGCTCCAATTTTAGATTACACAATTATATTACAGTAGTAATATAGTTTTAGAATAACGAATACTTTTTAAAGCAAATAGAGGAAATGTGAATTTGCCCAATAGCTTTGTTAGCATGCTGCAGAATGTAGGAGTCTTGAGATTTATTGGGAGACTGGCGGTTTATTGCCGGCTTCCCTACTCACCAGCTAGATTATCTCAAGGATTTACCTTTGTTTTGAGCCTCAGTTCTCTATAAAATATAAACAACAATGAAGTCCAACCTATATATCTGCTAGAGTTGATGAGATAAAAAACATAACAACCACATGCTACTGAAATAGTGAAACCTCCAATAGGGTAACGATTATAACTATTATTTGATTTACAAATGGAATGACAGTGGGTGGTCTTTAAATGTAAAGATCCCTGATGTACTTCACTAATTATTCAGTTTGCAAGAATGAGAGAGAGAGAGAGAGAGAAGAGAGAGAGAGAGAGAGAGAGAAAGGAAAGAGAACGGATTATTAACACCAATCTTTAAGACTATATAAAGAAATAGACTGTTGAGAGGTTCTCACAAAAGAAGAAAAAGAGATAAAATATTCTTCCTCTCCTGTGTTAAAGATTTCATTATTTCATTTTAGACATAGAAAAATTAAAGTCTTGCTACAATGGCATACTTGATTGTGAGACTAATGAGACCATAGCTAAATGTAATCAATATTCAAGAGAAGCAAGATAAAATGTAGGAATATAATCAAAAATCTGCTTCATGAATGCAGATGGTTGCCAAGCTACAAAAAAGATATAACCCCAAGAAGGACCTATATGCCCAGTGTTTCTTCCCAGGTATGCAAATTTGCATTTAGATGTGAGAATTGGAATACAAAACAAAATATAAAGAAAAGAGATATGAATCAATATACCTTGAATGCTGTATCTGTCCTGTCTGTTTTAAAACTTAGGTTTGCTTTTTAAATGAAGTACAGTCAATGGGTTCACTAAGGTTATCCTTTGTGGGCAAAGAAAGCAGACGTGAGAATAGAAGAAGGCAGAAAACAAAGACCACACGCGTCACATAGACAGGGGAAACAAGAAAAGACAATACAGAACCTTAGGAAAAACTGAATGAAAGCTAATAGGGTATTAGAGAGTCAACAAATTAAGTAGTGTAAAGACAAACTGAGCCTTGCCACCACGCTTAGTGTGGTCCCCAGACCGGTGGTATCGCATCACCAGGTAACGTGTTAGAAACACCCCGGCTCGCCTTATAAAATGTATCTAATCAGCATCTGCATTTTGAGATCTCCAGGTGACTCAAATTCAGGTTCACATTTGAGAAGCTCTAGATCAGAGCATCCTTTTTGCCTGTTATAATTTAGAACCCAGCCTCTCTCTTTTTCCCATTGTTTCATAACCAGGTAACCATCCCCCATAGGCGATCTCTGTGCACTTACACACGCCTATGATTATTCATATGCGAATGCACATGAGGCTCCGTTCTAAAGTAGGATGTGTGGCACGGCTTATGGAAATTATTTTTATTCCTCAATCCATATTATCTATGAGTACTTTTATGTTCACAGAGGGTCATTTCCCTTCATCCATCTGACTGTCACAAGAAAAAACAATTGTCAAGGACACTGACTGGACATAGACTAGAAGAAGTTTCAACTCCTCCAAAAGCCAATGGTCCAGTGAATAAAAACATAATAAATAAAACTATGCCTGTGGCAAACCTGTTAACATCTCCAAACAACTCTCACCTGACTCCGTATTAATTGGGAATGCCGCTTTCTTCCTACTCAGCTCTTAGAGAAATTAAAAATTCTCTAAAACATGTTCTTCATCTGTGAAGCTTGGCAGTCTTTTAAATAAGGTGTTTCTATTGCTTCAGAAGCAATGTTCAGAACGAACTTCGAAGAGAGAGGTTAACCAAAAGGGAGTCATGATCAGCAGCTCCTAGTGTTGGTAGGGATTTTAGGATGCTAAGTATGTGGGAGTGCTGCAAGTCACTGGCCAAATTGTGAATTAGTCCATCACACTCATTACTTTGCCTCTCCTTCTTCCTGTCCTGCTTCAGAGTCCAAGGCCCTTGTGGATCCTCCTAGACGCCAATGGGCTTGTACATTCAGTCTGACTTGGCCTTATTTCTTAGGGGGACTATGGCTACATTCTCTCCATACCTCACTTGGAGCCCTCCAAGGCAGAATGCAGTCAGGAGGTACTAATCCTTAGCTCCCAAGTTTTCCATCATTCTCTCTACCTGCAGAATGTCATTTTAAGTCTGGACGCAGAAAAAAAGAGGATCACTGACACTTAGAAGCTAGCCTGGCACTCAGAGCAAGGCCATGGTATTCCCTTGTGCATAAGGAATCTCATAGAATAACCACCTCAGATAAAAGCTACTCTGAAATAATAATACAGTGAGACAAAGCAAGTGTACTTCATAGTTTTGTCTAAGTACTGACAAAAATAAGGCCGCTGTTCTGCTCAAACAATACCAAACAATATCTCATGTGGTCAAAATGAGCACCTGTGGCTGCTTTCCCAGTTGTGTTTCCCATCTTCATTCTAGCCTCCCCTCCCTATAGATAAGACTTATTGAGTAGCCAGCCATTGACCTGCCCCCACTTTCTGACAGCATCCAATCCACATCACATCCTCAATTGCCTAGACTCTCCCCACCATCACCCAACCAAAGCCCAAATCCTATAATGGGTTCCTTCTAGGGTCCTTCTACAGAGATGCCCCCATAGTCCCCCATGGAGTATGTCCTTTCTTGATGCAACATGCAATAACGCAGCTTTTTAAACTACAGGTGTGTTCCTGGGGGGTCTTTGCCTGAAGGATATTGACGTTGAATGCTTCTCTGACTCGGTGAGTACTCTTCAGTCTCACATCCATCTCATTAGATACTTGTGTTTCCCTCAACATGCGCTATATTTTTGCATCTCTCTTTGTACTGAGCTCTTATTTCAACTTGGAGTTTCCTTCCCCTAACTCCTGACTATCAAAACCATGTTTAATTGTCAAAGCTTAAGTTAAACTCTACGAGCAAGTTTCTCTAATTTTCCAGTCAAAACCTATCACTTTTTCCTCGGAATCTCGTGTGTAATTTCATTTTTGACATTTTCTCTTTCTTACACTTTAGTTATTTATGTAGTTTTTTTCTTCTTCACTCGGTTTGAAAGCTCCTGGAGAATTCCAATCATGCCTCATCCATCTCTCTTTTCCCTAAGGGTTTCCCACCTCTCTACCTGGTGTATAATACCATTCTAATAAATATTTGCTGAACTGGATTTGTAACCGAAGTTTCAAATATCCGAGTTAAAGTAGAAAATTCTGAGAGGTAGATATAAATTCTTGTAAGATTCTCAGCTGCTATCCTTATAAAAGAGGGAAATTGGGGCCCAGAGACAAGATGTGCACTCACGCAGAACATTATATGTAGATGAAGGCAGAGATTGGGTGGTGATTTACATGACAAGGGATGCCAAAGGTTTCCAGTGATCAACAGTTATCTCCAGAAACTACCTCCCAAAGAGGCAAGGATTCTTCCTTTCAGGAAGGAGAATAGCCCTACGAATGCCTTGATTTTGGATTTCTAGGCTCTTGAACTGTGAGAGAATAAATTTTTGTTTAAACCACCAGTTTGTGAAACTTTGTCAGGGAAGGCCTAGAAAATGCATACAGAAAGATTATGAGACATTTAGTTATGATTTGCAAATTGCATCAGGAATCCTGATCAGATATGGGACTTAAGAACTCAAAGATGGGGCGCCTGGGTGGCTCAGTCGGTTAGGCGGCCGACTTCGGCTCAGGTCATGATCTCGCGGTCTGTGAGTTCGAGCCCTGCGTCGGGCTCTGTGCTGACAGCTCAGAGTCTGAGCCTGCTTCGGATTCTGTGTCTCCCTCTCTCTGCCCTTCTCCTGCTCACTCTCTGTCTCAAAAATAAAATAAAAATATGTTTAAAAAAAAAAAAAGAACTCAAAGAAATAAAGAGAAAAATGGTGCTTGCCAGGGACTCAAGGAGTAGGATAAATGGGGAGATACTGGCCCAAGGGTACAAACTTCTAGCTATAATGCAAATAAAGTCTGCGGATCTAATGTATATCTTGGTGACTATAATAAACAATATTGTATTGTTGTGTAGAGATTAGATCTCTTCTTTCTCTTCTTTCCTCGTCATACCTCTGTCGAAGTATGATTGACAAAACTGTAAGATATGCAAAGTGTACAACACGGATACACATATACGTTGTGAAAGGATTCCCCCCAGGGAGTTAATTATACATTCATCATCTCACATATTTACCTTTTTATGTGTGTTTTTGGTGAGAACATTTAAGTTTTATTCTCTTGGCCAATTTCAAATACGCAGTACAGTTTTCTCATGTTTTACATAATCACTGTGTGATTACATTAGACAAACACACCATGTTTTATATTAGATCCTCAGACCTTATGTTTCTTTTAGCTGAAAATGTATAGCCTTTTACCAACTTCTTTATATTCCCCTCCACCTTCTAAACCCTGACAATCACATGTTTACTCTGTTTCAATGAATTCGATTTTTTTTTTTATTCTTTCTATAAGTGATATCATGAGTATTTGTCTCTCTCTGTGTCTGGCTTATTTCACTTAGCATAGTGCCCTCCAGGTCCATCTATGCTATTGCAAATGGCAGGATTTCTTTCTTTTTAAAAGGCTGAACACCATTCTATTATATATATAACATTTTGGTTATCTACCCATCTGTCAGTGGGCACTTAGGTTGTTACTGTATGTTGGCTATGGTGAATAAAGCTTCAATGACGGTAAGAGTACAGGTAATCTCTTTGAGACAATAGTTTCATTTTCTTTGGATGTACACTCAGTAGAATTGTCTATTCAATAGTGTAGATCTTAAAACCTATCACCACCCCTCCCCACAATGGTAATTATGTGAAGGGTGGTGTTAACTAACCTTATTGTGGTAATCACTTAGCAATACACATGTGAACCAAATCATCATGTAGTATACCTTAAGCTTACATATGTCATATGCCAATAATGAAGCCAGAAAAATGAAATACAATAAAATTTTAAAAAGGAAAAGAGGCTTGAAGGGATGCTTAAGAAAATTATTCTAGAAAGGTAACAGTTTGCCTAATCAGTTGAAACTCACATCAATAGTTAATTAACCCGGTCATTATAAGAACGAAGCATCAACAAAATACTATAATGTTTAGTTACTTGAAAAAGAGCATCAAGCTACCATTTCTGTGACGCTCATATTTCCAGTGCTCATCCAAGACCTACTGAATCATACAGAAAGCCTGAGAGTGGGGTGTCCTCTTCAACGGAATAAAAATGTGTGGGGTAGGGTTTTCTATAGAATCAGAACATCTGAAAATATTTTTAATTACTTCTAGGTAATCCTTGTGCATATTAAGATTGAGAACCACTTTTTCTATATGTTTCTTGACTCTTTCTATGTTTCCCTTCTTACCACACTAAAGCTTAAATGTGTGCCAGTATCAGTTTCTGTAGAACAGGCAAAGCATGGTCATTTCAAGGTCATAAGACGGGAAATTTTATGTTGTGTGGGAGGAAACTCCTATTCTTTCTCGCAAATAATTCAAACTGCAAGAAAAACAATGGAAACACTAGAAATTATAAGAAACCAAATATATTCTTTAAATGCGTTCTCCTTTCATAGCTTCTTCTAAATCATAGCTTAGTTTCTTCAAAGACTCTGCACATGGAATTGTTTTTGCACCTGTGTTTTCCCTTCTCTAGGATACTGTCTTCATGAATGGGGATCATGTTTTGGCTTGTGACATCAAAAGTGTCACTTTTGAATCCTCCACAAAATCTATCACATGCCTTAGACACACACATTAAGGGCCCAGTAAATACCTGCTGCCTAACTGGTAGGAGGAAATCTGATAAACTAATACTTTTGGGGTAAAGTGGGGTGAGGGCTCAGACACACTGGTGACAGAAGATGACACTATTGTTTTCTGAATTTGAAGCTCGCCTACGACTGCAGTGAAGATGAGTCATTGGGTCAATGGTCATATTGTGAATTTGTGGTTCTTTTCCAACACTTCCAGATGATTTGTAAAACAATCTCCTGCCTTTCATTAGCTCAGATTGATGACTAGAAGGGGAAACTATAATTGATGACATACCACAACCAACCTCTGTTACTCAATCAAGTGAAAGTGCAGCAATAAGTAGATAAATATTATCTAAGAAATGAAGGTAAATGAATATAAATGAACAAAGGTGAAATTGTGATGTAATGGCGATGTCTCATTTATTAAGAGCATTGTCGTAAATCCAACAAGAGGTATGAAAGACATGTCTTTGAATTTGTTTCACAACCTACCAAAAGGTAACATATCATTCCAACTGTTGGATGTACAAAATCCTGTTTTTTGTAACAGTTACTGAACACATTTTTAAGATTAAAAAAAGAAAGAAAACATTTAGGAAGACCGGAAGACCCCACTGCTCAATATTCCTAATATTTACTATTTCTGAATACCCCATTGGCAGAAGAGTCAGAGCACATAGCTGTTAACCTAAGTTTTCTTCAGTGTTACTTTGCTTCCCTCCTCATTCATTCTTGAACCATTCATTCCTTCATTCCATCAGCAGACTTTTTTTTTTTTTTTTTTAATCTGGGCATTGGTTGAGTTGAACAGAGCGGGGAGTTTGAAAGTCAAGAGGGTACTTTCAGTGAAATGGATTTCTATAACTAGTTTGCCTTCCATCCACAATTTCAACTTAGAAATCTAAGAATCTAAGAAGAGAAGGACATGCTTGGAGTGAAGCTATCAAAGAACTCACCAGGTAACAGATACAAAAACTGTTCATGGAAGAAAGGTGGGCAACATTTGGCTCACGAGCTCCATGTTTGGAGACATTCATGGAACCTCCTTTGCAAAGGGATAGCTTCCCAGGTCTTCTTAACTACATTTCCAAATACCTAGCATATAGCTGACACTTATTCCATGTTGGCAAATTGCTAAATTAAGCTAGGTGAACTGAAATTGATCTGGCCTCATGGCTCTGGCTGAAGGGCAAGACTTACGATAGCCTAGTGCTTCTGGCTACCCCATTTGGACAGTTCTAGGTAAATCTCCTGCCATTGAAGCCCCCCGGTGCCTTGTAAACATTCTGTTTCAATGCAGCAAAAGAATGGGGTTCCAATGAATTATGTGTGGAATGCATCAGGCTCCTGTTATCCCCTTTATTCCTTATATCACTGTCTTCACAAAGCCCACATGACTGTTTTATTATGATTTTTCACTCCAGATTAAACTCAAAACTGGTATATTTCCACCTATTTTAAACTTTGGCTTACACTGGTTTTTATATGAAAGATTTGCTGCCTAAAGTAGAAAAGCAGTATCCAATCGGGCATACAGGAAAAACAAAAGGATTCCTTATTCGATAGGGCCCTGGGTTGTGGTGACTGGCAATGAGTAGGAGTTGGGCAGAGGTTGTTCTTTGTTCTAGAGCACAAAACACACTACATCCTGACAAAGCCTCACCTCGAAGGGCCCAAACAGAGTGTTCTTGTTTTTTGTTTTTTTTTTTTTCATTATTCATGAATACAACAAACATTTATTGTTTATGAGTCAGGACACCTTGGATGCTTTTTTGTCTGGTTTTATCATTAATTTGTTTCATAACAATGTCTTACTCACCCTTGACTGTCTTTTATTCTATTCAAAATGAATACAGGGCAACAGGGCTTTCTATTTGGTGGCATTGGCTGTCAGTTCTGGGGGGTCACATTTGGGTCTCATAGTTTGAAGATGAGGGCACCGAGGTCACAGAAGATACTTACTTGTCAATGCTTACGGCAACAATACATGGAGATCTAGACCTTGAAATCACATCCTTTCTTTCTTATTTCTACATTCAGTGCAGCCAGAAAACATTTCTTCACCTCAACTTATTCTCAGTATCTGTTAGAAAGTACTTTCCTCTCCACACCATATACTCTGTTCTTTGCATACGGTCCCTTGTACAAAAACACTTTTATATTCTCTTGTAATTTGCCCTGCCTAGAGGATCCGAGTGACATTTAAGGACTTCAGATTAATCAAACATGCAGATACCGGAATCCTGGAGGAGTGAATCACAAAACATTGATTTTACAGTGTTCTGCGGTAATGTCTCCACTTATCTAATGGGGCACACAGAAATTCTCTATGCAAAATTAAATTTTAGATCAGTTAAATGTTTTTAAAAATTATATAGCACTTTTAGGCTGGGAGGAAATGTTTTGTCAAGTAGATCTAACATAAAACCTTCGTTCCATTATAAAGTGGCTTTTCTATTGAAAGCATGTCGGTGACAATATATTGCAGCAAATACATAAGCGTTTGAAATTTTATAGTGCAAGCAAATAGATAAACATGTGTATTCTACACAGCAGGGGCAAGGGCCACATTTCCTACCTTTGCATTTTCCATGGAGATACGGATCCTACGTGGGAGTTGATGCTGAGGAACATGAGGGGCGGGGAAGCGAGCGCCTTTCTCCCAGCAACGTTACTCAGCCAATTCCCCGGTGAGTCAATCAGACTCAATACAAAACAGGTGAATATGGTTATTCACTTCGAATATAAACCGGCGTGTTTCAGTCGTGCTCTGTTCTTTCATGGGCATGGTATGTAGATTTCTTTTGTCTTGTCTCACTCACACTCGAAACATCGAGGGAAGTTGGTGGCACGGCAGCAGCTATTCGTGCGGCCCCGTGAACACCTATCTGACTCCAGCTGTTTCAAAGCCACCAATTGGAAACATTAGAGCAAACTCAAAGGTCTCATTATCTAGTTATGTGAGAATTGGCAATCAATGTCATGCCTTTTTTTTTTTTTTTTTGCCTGGGGCTGCAATATTTTGGCATAAAGAAGGCAGAACTCGGAAGCCAGGATATAACTGCCTCATCTACAGGATTGACTCCCTTCAAAATTTTAATTTCAGGATGTCTCAGAGTGAAAATGCCCGAGGGGTCACAAAATCAAGTCTTCTCTTTTCACAATTCCGAAGGAAAAAAAAAGAGATTCTTCTTTCATCCTTATAACTCATTGAAATCTTATTGACAAAGTCTTTCTTTCAGGGTATTTTGGGGTTGTTTTTTGGAGGGAGGTGGAAGCCAAGCCCTAGAATAATGGCATGGGGATTCCTTTGCTGGAAGAGAGGGCCAGTTGGGATGAGAAAGAGTAGATGTGGCGGATGCGCTTTGGCAAAGAAAACAATAAAGAGGAGATCCGGGATTTGTATTCAGAAATACCGGTGACGTGCTCAGTGAGTGGGACAAGTAACCCTTTAGCATTGCAGTTTCTCTCCCTGTAAAAAGGGAAAACTTTCTCCACCTTCCTCATACACACTTTTCCTAGCTGACAGAACACTTAAGAAAGCACACTTTATTTTACTTTTTTCTGTTTTGAAAGTTCTCGAGAAAGCATTTAACCAGCTGGTTTGGGACATAATGTGAACTGAAGGATACATATGCATGTTTAAAAAAAGTTATACCCTTCCTCCAGAGGTCATCGTCATAGAAACCTTGTAATACCTTTAAATAAAATATAGCCATTCTTTGAAAGGAAAACTTTAACATCATTTACGAAGATGAATACTTTCTGAAATAATGCAGGCGGGCTTGAAGATACTCTTCTTTGTCACAGTAACTATTTTGCCTTCCATCGTCTACTTGGTAAAGGAGTCTCATTTTGGCAGCGGTGGTTGTTCAGTTCAGCTAATTACTATTCTAATTGCTTCCTCAGATATTCCTTTCAAGGTCTAAATTTTTATCGGCATAAAAAATCACATTCAATATCATTCATTACAACCGCTGAATGCTGTACTCTAGACGACCCTGAAGTCTAGTTTATAAATGATATGTGTCTTATTTGCCCATTTTGATATATTATAGCATCCACTGTTTAGTTGAGAGAATGTGTCTATCTCAAGACACTATAGGAACACTCTCAGGACTCAGATATGGTTCTTAATCTTCATAAGAACTTTCAAAGGTATGTATTATTTTCTCTGTTTTGCAGAAGAGGATGTTGAGGCTCAGAAAGGTTAAGTAACCTATTCGAGGTCACACAGCTAGCAAGTAGCAGAGCAGAAGTTTCCAGGACTGACCCTAAAATTTACTATGCAGCATGTTTCTTGTGTTAGATCACAGTCAAATACACCAAACACTTAAAGTGTATAAGTATAAACTAGCTTTAATGACTGGGGAACCACATAAGAAAAGACAATGCTGGGGCACCTGGGTGGCTCAGTCAGATAAGCAACTGACTGTTGATTTCAGCTCATGCATGATCTCATGGTTCGTGAGTTCGAGCCCCATGTGGGGCTCTGCCCTGACAACGCAGAACCTGCTTGGGATTCTTTCTCTCTCCCTCTCTCTCTCTCTGCCCGTCTCCTGCTCACATTCTATTTTCTCTCAAAACAAATACATAAACATTAAAAGAAAAAGAAAAAAAGAAGAAAATGCGGTGCTGCCTAACAATATTTGTAAATATCCATTACCCTGAAACAACATGCCTCAGGTACCTGAAACATAGCTGCCACACCGCCCAGTTCTGAGGCATCATTCACATCTTATTCCATAGGAATGACCCCTCTGGGGTCATGGACTCTAGACCCTGCATAGCCGCCCCCCCGTGACAATCCTGATGATAAAGTCTTCCTGACTAACTGGTTAAAAAATAGTCCCACGAGCAGCAGAGGAAAAAAGGGAATAACAAACAGTACCACAAAAATAATTTATTTTTGATAAATTCTCAAGTCAAAGGTCCAAACGATGTATTTTATGAACATTCAATCAATTCCTGTTGAATGAATGTATGTCCAGGCCCTGACCAGAAACAAGAGATTTCTCATTGAGAGCTGCCGGATAAATAGGTCAAATTTCTTGCAGTAAAAGCAGAGAAATGTAAGAGACAGTGTCAGGGACACAAGCCGAGGGACAGAAAAAGAGAGACAGAGAGCGAGCGAGTAAGAAAGGAAAACGGGGATAATGAAAAGCATAAAGTTTGAGAGAAAACAAAGGGACAAGTTCTTTAAAATGTCCCCGGCTTCCTGTCTGCCTTTTCTGGGTGTTCCCTCCACAAGACTGAAGCCTCTCCAGCTCTGTTTAAAATCATCAACTACAAAATTAAACCCAACCTCCAGAAAATAATAATTAACATCTACCCCATCTGGCTCCAGTCGCATTCCCAGCCTCAAGTCAAGTTGCTCTGTTCTGCCTTCGCACCACCTCCCGGCGTCAACGCCCCACACCTGGGCTGCTTCTGCCACGTGGGCCTGGTCTGCGTGTCACATCTGCCCTTCCTCAGCTGCGAGCCTTTGCTAAGTCTCTCCCCTCCCCCTCAAGAGGCCTCAACTCCCTCTTTGCCTGGTGAGGTCCACTTCCACCTCAAACCCCACCATCTAGGCCCAGGAGGGTTCTGTGTTGGGGTCAGTCATCCTTTGTTCTTCTCTGTTCTCATTACACTTAAAATCTGCATCCAACCACCCTCCACTTACTGCCTTAATTATTTCACCAAGCCCCAGCTCCCTTTATTGCCTCTTTTTAGCATCTTAAAGACAGAGTTGTTTTTTAATCATGGTTTTAGCCTCCAGAGGATTGAGCATAGATCAGACACGAGGGAGCTATACTATAAAAGCTTGCACTGACAGTGTGTTAAGTGTCTCTCACCTGCCAGGCTTCTTGCCAAGAAGACCTCCTACCATAGATGCTGAGTTTCAGAGAGGTAACTTAGTAAAACCAAAAGGTGAGTGTTAGAATTGGAATCCTAATATAAACCTATCAAAAGCCCATGACCCTTCCATTCCTTTATCCTGTTTTTCTGACAGAGGGAAACAAAATCCTAATATTAGCCTAAAATACATACATGTCAACAGCCACCCAAAGCCATTTTGGGGTCCTTAGAGGTACAATGTCTAGCCTGGTTCCATGGCAAAGCATCTGCAACCTGTACTAAAGTCAGAAGTAAGGTTTGGTATTTAGAATGATGAACCTGGGTTAGCATAAAAAATATTTCGTCTGTTAAGTATGCTCTACTTCACAAGGCTGAGAATTGTATATCGCTGATCTTAATTCATTAATTTGTTAACCTGATTGCACAGCAAACAGTGGAAGCCAGTCTCCCAGTCCAAAAATAGTACAATCCAGTGATTCCCAAACTGCTAAATGTCCTAGGCAGGTATCTTGGTAGCTTTTTCACTATACCCTAGGCCAAAAGCAAAACCTAAAGCCACATTTATTACCAGCACATAACTAGATCCAAACAACTTAATAAGCATTGATGTCCTAACAATTTAATGTCAAAGTGAAAAAGAAATAATACAATCATATTTTTATTTTATTCTTTTATAGTCACAACAATTAATAGGATATGTGCTCCCATTGGGCACTGCACGACTTCATAAGCCTTGGACAGCCTGGATACCATGTGCCCCCATTTCTCTATACCTCATTGATTTTTCACGCACCATTTGCTTTTTATCAAAGCTACTTTCAACGAACCAGACTTTCAGAGACAGAATGTCATCGCAAGGAAGATAGTGTGTTCTACTGCAAAAGTTCTAGACTCCTCCAAGTTAGCAGTTTAAGTGTTCAGTAGATATTGCATTTTGCTGGGTTTCGAACAAAATTTTAAAGTAGTCCATGGCAACAAACAAACAAACAAGACAAAAAACAAGATAGTCCACGGCATCACTATGGATTTGCTGCGGCTCCTCCGGTGTCTCAGTGCATTGTTTTAGAACCTTGGTATAGTCATTGTGTTTTATGTGAGTTACCTTATATAAGTAACTTTACAATCTATTTTATTCCAAGTTAACATTTGTATTTACTCTATTTATGACAACCTAGTTAATACAGAAAGGTGTACAAACCATGAACATACGGCTAAATGAATTCTCAAAAAGTGAACATATCCATGTAACCTCTACCCAGATGAAGGGATAGGACATTCCCAACACTCCGTGAGAATCTCTCATGCCCCATATCCTGCCCCTGCTCCCTAAAGGCAATCACTATCCTGACTTGTAACAACATAACTGAGATGTGCCTTTTTTTGAATGAATACAAGTATTTTTTGACGCCATTTTTGGACGTCAGTGAAGAATGTGGTTACTTCTCAGTAGTTTTCCCCACTTTTTCTCCATAGTGAAGCAGCTATGAAGATTCATCCCAAATTGGATGACTCAGGAATGGACTTCTTATCTAAACCCAAACCAATTACCTAGTCTCATTGGGTGGCTGACTAAGGTGAGCAAGCGACCTAAGATGACCCAAAGAAAGGTCCCAGAATTTCCCTCCCTTCTTCCTTCCTTTCCTTTTCTTTCCTTGTTTTTCCTTTCTTTTAATATGACACTTTCTCTATTAAGCTGGACAAGAGAGTAGGTGACCTCAGGAAATTATAACAGCAATCTTACAATTGGAAACCAAGCTTGCCTCTAAACAGAGTCAAAATCATAGAAGGCAGATTGGACAAAAAAAGCAAACAAACCCACAAAACCAAAACATGTTTCCTGATATCATTTTATTTTTTTTTTAATTTTTTAATGTTTATTTATTTTTGAGAGACAGAGACAGAGTAGAGAGGGGGAAAGGCAGAGAAAGGGAGACACAGAATCCAAGGAAGGCTCCAGGCTCTGAGCGGTCAGCACAGAGCCTGACGTGAGGCTTGAACTCACAACTGTGAGATCGTAACCTGAGCCGAAGTTGAATGTTTAACCACTGAGCCACCCAGGTGCCTGAACTTTACACGTATGTGAGCCAATAGATTCTCATTTTGTGTAAGTCCATTTGAATTTGAGTTTTCTTTAACTTATATGCTTAACAAATAGTAACGTCAGCTAGATTTCAGCTAACTGGAAATTTCAGTAATGTAAAACAATCCAGTTCCCAATGTAGACAAATTAGAATATAACTTTCCCAACAGGTAAAAAAAATGGTAGTGAACAGAAATTTCCGTTTGAGAGAAAAGTCAGCTAAGGCAGTTTTTGCTGTAATTTATCTTTCGAGGGCTCAGTGATTAACCCTCAACCCTCTTGCAAAAGAGGGAGATTTAAACAGATCCACAGGGGCACCTGGGGGGCTCAGTTGGTTGAGCGTCCGACATCTGACTTCGGCTCAGGTCATGATCTCGCGGTCTGTGAGTTCGAGCCCTGCGTCGGGCTCTGTGCTGACTGCTCAGAGCCTGGAGCCTGCTTCACCTTCTGTGTCTCCCTCTCTCTCTACCCCTCCCCCACTCATGCTCAGTCTCTCTCTGTCTCAAAAATAAATAAAAACATTAAAAAAAAATAAAAAAATAAACAGATCCACAAAAATTAGGGTCCTTTTTGATGGGTTTAAATATTCTGTTTAGGGCAACCTTCTAGCTGCAATAAACAAGTCTCCTCTTTCACCATAGTTAAAAGAGCTCCTTTTTCAGAGCAAAAACCCCTTACTGTCCCTGTCTTGCTAATGAAGTTTTCCACTTACCTGTAATCTGTGTAGAGTGGGGATATTTGATGTGGCATTTTCTTGACATTTCTATCCTATTGCAATCACACTCTTTAATTGTGTCTGCCTTGTCTGCATAGTACAATTGATGTTTCATCCTAGTTTCTGATTTTAATCATAAGTCCATGGAGCCAGAAGTGTCACCAAATAACATTCAGAAAACACTATTATCAAAGACATTTTCCCAGCGCTTTACAAGGTCAAAGCAAACTATAATTTTCTAAAAAAGAAAAAAAAATGCCATTTGCATATGTGGCAAAAAAATAATGGCTTTTAAATTAAATACCAAATGGGCTTGCTAAGCATTAAAATAGGAACCTGCCGAAACAGGCTACAACGCATCTCTTAAATTATGGGGCTGATAACGTCATCTGAATTCATTAGGTATTTGTGGAAAACAATGGTAATTCTAGTAAATTCCAGATCTACTTTCAGAATATCTCTGTTGAATAGATAACCTCCATTGGGCCACTAAGAAATACTACGATTCTAAGCAAGACAGTACCTCTAATGGATGAGCCCTCTCCTGAGGAGGACAATTCATTCTCTTTCACTCTCCAAAGGCCAGCTGTTGCTAGACTTCACACCACACCTGCCACAAAATGATGCAAAGACTTCCTGGGAGAAATGGTCAATATGTGATAGAATTCTAGACAGAAGAAGCAGAGCCAAGTGATGCAGGACAGGACTACTGGCCAAGTAAGTGGTCATGGGAAAATCCCTACACGAGAAAACATGTCACCTTAGTCCCAGTTCTCCTGAGTAGGGGATAAAGAAAAGGCATGAGCCTCAAGGAGGGGGTCGTGATGTGATTAGGACCACGATCTGGGTAGCCAGGACCTCCTACTCCAAATCCCACTTGGGACCATCACCTGACCTTCAACATGATACTTAACTATTTTGTGGTTCAGTTTTCTCAAGCACAAAAATAGGAAAAAATGACAGAACCTACTTCTTCGAGGAAGTTATGAGAATGGAATAAGTTAATATTTATCAAGTACTTCTAACGCAATTAAGTTTTATATATGTGTTTGGTAAATACATAAACTGGAAAGTAGGAATAACATTTATTGTGGCTTTTTACTGCAGCCTTTTAATGGCCCCCACAAAGGGGAAAGAATGAAAATGTGTTGAATTTATTCAGTGACACAGATATTTTACTTCCTCTGTCTGATTAAATTCCACTTAACAAATTTCAAAATAGGCATTATTATTCTTATTTTCCAGAAGAGACAAATGAGGAACAGAGAGTTTAAGCAACTCTCCCCAGCACAGTGTGATTTCCGTCCAAGTCTCCATGCCTCTAAAACCTGGCATGTTGTTTTTCATTGCAGAACCTTATTTCTGGAAGCTAGAGTAGCATGGGGAAGGCCTGAAACTGAAATACGAAAAAGAGCAAACAAAGTGAAGCTGATTAAGACAAATACTAAATAGGCTGAAAGCAAAAGAGGATGGCGTGTTGACTCTATTGCCACAATCCAAGTTAGGATGCCCCACGGACTAACAGAGACAACAGGAGAATGGGTTAATGATGAAAAGAAGATACCAAAAAGAATTCGAGGCAAAAAAAAAAATATGGACATTCACTCTGATGACAGTGCAGAACCACGTGCTATGAGCAAAAGGCAAATTGGAACCAGTGAAACATCAGAAGTACAGAGAACTTCAAGATTCTTATCTTAATTGTTAGTCAACATTGAATTGTTGGCTGAAGAGAATGCAGCTGCCCGCCATCAGTAGTAAGTCAATGCCATTTTAGAGGATTTCATACTACCTAGAAGTGCCGAGACTCATGGCATTATTGCTACTATTATAAGGAATAAAAGGATTAATTATCTACAAGTAATGCCAGCTTATTACTTCTGGCATCTAACAAGGGGAAAAAAAACACCTTGCTGTTTCATAAACAGATAAATGTGTAATAAAGTCTGATTTAATTAAGTAAAATTGCAAAAAGACAGATAGCTATTTCTAATAATTTAAGTTACCTAAACAAAAAGTACAGATAAAATAAAAGGTAGGATATTTATTCTGACTTATGGAAGTTTAGAAGTTAGTTTTATAATATTACCCATTAGACTCATTAGAACAAAAATGACAATGAGAAGCAAGAAGATATTTTAAGGTTTTCTACTATGGGAATGTTTTGAAAGTCTCTGCATATATGAGAATGTAAAGTCTACTGAAAGTGGGAAATGATAATATTGAAACTAGAGCATCCTAATGATTTTTGATAAACTTTGCTATTTGAAAGCAGTTGCTAAGGGAATAATTTCTAAGTGTGGATCTATATTTGATTTGTTAAAAAAATTTCAGGGTCTTAGAAGAAATGGCTGTCTTCTCAAATATATCTCACTTCCAGACTCCAAAATATTCAAATACATTTGTGGCAGTGGATCACATCAGTATCTACAGAAAATATCCCTCCCCTATCAAATGCCACCGCACTACCAGGGAGCGTTACCTCATGTGTAAGCTTTAATGTCACACCTAAGTTCCACAGCACAAGGCAGGACTCAGAATGAATGGGAATCAAGACAAAGATGCTTTTGGAACAAACTTATTCAGAACATGGGACAGATATAGAAAATTCAGATCACATCTAACCAACACTAAAGCAAACACTGTAAGGACTGTAGGTTTAGAAAAGATGAGAGGATAAAAGCCACAGGAAAGGAAGTAAAGAAAAAGATAAACTCAAAAATCTGTTAGGGTGGGGAGAGGGAATATAAACCACTGATTCTCATGTTTAGTTCAAGTTAAGGTCTTCATGGGTCCTCTGAAGATTAGGACAGCTCCTCAAAAAGGAACGCAGTCTCCTCAGACTCTAGGCAAAATGGACAGGAGATGGGACGAATCAGCCTCTCCACTAGCCATATAGGGAGAGGGATGCTGGTGAAAGGCGTCAGGCCAAGTTAGCAATGCCAGCCTTTGAAGGAGCCATCTTGAGTTCCACAGACTTAGCGACCATGTGGGATCTCAGGGAAGAAAAATGGTTGGAAGGAGGCAGAGGGGTTTCAGAAATGGACAAGCCTCCTCATTGCCCAGTGTAGTCATTGGATAACATATGGGTGGCAACCAGTGAATTCCTTTAATTTTACCGGTTAGCAGGGTGATCGTCAAACTTGACATTCAGAGAGAACCCTTTTGAGAAGTGTTGCTGAGATACTTATGGTGGGAATCAGAGGTATAAACAAACTGGACTAACTCCTAACTCCAATGCTTATTTGACATAGTGTTGCACCATCATAGTTATAGAACACATAAATACATATTTCTAATTGACACGTAGTGTTCAGTTGTGTCTTTCCCTTTTACGCAGCAGGTTATGATCTAAAAGTTTTCGAAATTAAATTCATCTTCAATATATTAAGGTTTGGGACTATGAACTCTTAAAAATGTACTACAAGCTAAGACACAATTACAAAAGAGATTTCCAACGAGGCTTCGAATACCGCAATGCTCTGGAATAACGGTGTTATATATACTGCTACCGCAAAGTGATGGATTAAGAGGCAATATCTTATATATGGATGTCTACTTTGTAGAATACTCTCTAAAAATGTAGATCACTACAATTCATATATTATCTAAAGTGCAAATTTGCATTTTAAATGTGTCTGGGAGCTAGACATGCTGAATCTCACAGAAACTTAAGGAATATGTTATAGAGACAAAAAGTCCTATTTTTCATGTAATTTGAGATACTTTATGAATATTGGTAGCCTTCTCTGTCCTGGAAAACAAAAAGAAAAATGACACAATGAAACCTATGAATTATCTGATCTAAATTCCCATCTTTTTAAGTCTGCAGATGTTTCTCTTAGGTTATTTTACCCAAGACAATCTCCAATAAGCAGATGGAAATGCTAGAAAGAATACTTTCCTGCATAAACCCATATTACTTAAGAGACATGATATACCTGAGTTGTTCAGATGCAGTAATGCTGGGGAGAAACTCCTCTATGAACGTTCTACCTAAAAGTTACTGGTATAAACGAGCCAGATGCCCACACAGAAGCATATCTATTGATTACCACCAACCAGTGATAGGAGTTGTTCTTTCTATTATAGTGTCTCTTTAGAGTAATAAATAAACGAATTGATAAAAAAAACCCTCAGAACTATCTCGTTAGGATGCAAATAAACTTTCTACAGCTACTTATTACCCAGAATCATTCATAGTCCCATTTCCCCCAAACCAGCACTATTATTCCAGTATTCTTGACAAAGGAATTAACACATACAGGTTAATTCCTTTTCTGTAATTCCTTCTGTAATTCCTACTTCTATATCTCTATACCATAATTATAAAAGGTTCCACTAAATATTGAACTATCTGTGGGATTTATTACATTCTTTTATCATTAAGATATTTCCCATGCTCCATCATCATAATTCAAGACTCTGGCTAGTTTTCAAACACTAGTTGAAAGCTAATATTAATAAAAATTAAACTTGGTCCTTCTTAGGAATAGGATGAAATAATCATTGATAAATTCAAAACCAAAAAAAAAGAAAGAAAAATATTTTCATTACTTTGACTATTAGCTCTAGGTCCACTCAATAAGGTAGAAATTTGGGCCCCATTAACTGCATTTTCTGTAGGCAATTTATAGTTTTCTTGGCCTTAGATTCCTCATTGGTTAGAACACATTATTTCTGTGACCCCAGGAATTAACCCTCATATTTTCCCAAGGTGGCCATGAGGAAGCATTGACATTAAAAATATTTTGAAAGACTCAAACTCAGAAGGTTACTAAGCCATTTCTGGGTAGACGTCAACTACGGGCTTGGATAAGGATTGGGCTCTCACTGTCCACCTGTCCCACACTGTTGTGAAACTACCTCACAGGCTGAGTTGTCCATAAGAGAGAGTTTGACAACAAGTGGCCCACAGGCGATGGCATTTCCTCATGACCTGGGTCCACAGCTTGGTTATCATTGTCCGTCTACACTTTGGAGTCAGGTGACATCTGAATTCACTTATTATCACGTCTTATTCTTGTGAACTTACTTAAATTACTTAGCTTCTTTTTTAGCCTGTTTATCCATCCAAATAATGGAGATAATATCTTCCTCCTGAAGGCATTGTGTGGGAATCAAACAAGATAATGCATGTAAAGTAACAGGCCCTCAAAAATATGACTGTCTTTTATATCGATTTCACAAAAGTCCTGGTAAATAAATCCTGAGATTGGCATCGTGATGCTTTTCAGTTTTGTATTTTTCCCGTAAGCATTTCACACCCACAGTGTGGGGGAAAATATTGCATCTAAAAGCCATTTTTGCAGTCATACAATTTCTAAGAAACGAGCTGAATACAATCTATCATCTGTCACCATGAACATTAAAAACTATAGACAAATCGAGTTGAAAAACTCCTTCTCTTTATCTATCTAGTACCTGCTTTATAGTCTCCTCAATCAGATGGGGTAATCTCATGGAATTACTTTTCTTTGTAAGTCATTCAAATATAAATGAATAAAATGGATTCAGTTGAACTCATTTTCAACTGTAATTTTTAAGAATATTTGAAGGAGGAGCACCTGGGTGGCTCAGTCGGTTGAGCGTCCGACTTCGGCTCAGGTCATGATCTCACCATTCCCGAGTTCAAGCCCCAGCGTCAGGCTCTGTGCTGACAGCTCAGAGCCTGGAGCCTGTTTTGGATTCTGTGTCTCCCTCTCTGTCTGTGCCGCTCCCCTGCTCATGCTCTGTCTGTCTCTCTCTCAAAAATAAATAAACATTAAAAAAAAAAAAAAGAATATTTGAAGGAGAGATTCATTCAAATCTACATTATTTGACTAATGCTAACCAATGTTATATTTTAAGGCTATCAAAATCATCAACTCCTATAAAATGTAGTTCTGTCATAGGTGGGAGCCAGCTTTAGGGACAATCAGAATCTGTATTCCCCAAAGACATACAGAAATGAAAAAACAGCTCATGACAACTATATTACATTAAAGACATGTGTTCATAAAAATTTAAGAAAAGTAGGATTTTTGGGGAAACAGACCTGAGTTGTGAAAATATTATAATTATACAAATGCAGACAACATTATAGAATCTGGATAACCTGTAATAAAAGAGCAAAAAAAATTTTTAATATAAATTTTTATAAAAAAATCACTTGAGCTATGGATCAAACTCTGTCACTTTAATGATTAGGAAAGATAAATGTTTAAAATGTTTATTAAAAATAAATGAAAAATGTTATAAAAAGTAACTATATCAATCAGCCTTTTAAATACTTCCGAGTGTCTAAGAACTAACCATGAGTTCAAGATTTTCAGCACAACAAAATTATCTTAGAAATATGTTTTAGTAAATAGTTTTTCTAGTTTCTGTATAAACATACCATCTAAAAGGACTTTTTATTTCTAAAAGGACTTAACCCTGAATGGACGCTTAACATATGGAGGAAGTTCCTAATATACTAGCAATTTTTAAGTTAGCTGAAGTAAAGTGGTTGAATTCCCATATGTGCATGTGATTTCAATTTAGAAAAAGAGGAGTTAAATTTCTATGTGTTTTATTATTTTCATGAAACTCATTCTCATGTTAAATAACTTCTAGAAATAAAAATAAATTAACGCACCCATAAAAATATCCCATGGACCATGTGTTAAGATGATTGCATTTCTAAAATGCAGAAAAATCCCATTATTTCAGTATCTTGCTGTGTTTCACTGAATCATCAGCATTAATCATAGATGACACATTCCTAATGCATTAGTGCTGTCCTTCGTGGTGTGAGAACATCTACCATGGAAATAGCTTTTTCTTTGTTGAAAAAAAAATCCATGGTTCAAATTAAAGAACCTGAAAATATGTGTTTTTCATCTTTCTCTCTGGCTCTTTCTGTAGCTCCAAATGGCATTCTGTAAAATGCTCTGCATAGATTTTTGAAGTTATTACTATTCAGGTCACAATAAAAATTACTCAAAGTATAAGCTGAATAAGCACAGAGACTTTGATGCAGCTTAAATATTTTAAATTAGAATAAAATCGTATGCCAAGTTCCCATTTCCTCCCAGGTTTTGTCCAAATAGCTACTTCTTATGATCTGTCATGTTCACCATTCCTGCCATGCCTACAAGGATTCAGAATATCTTCAACTTCCACCCAAGCCTGGGGTCACATCCATGACACTTGTGCACACAGAAGACTGACGAAGCAGAGAAAATCCAATTTCAAGGTTGAGAAATTAATTTTGCACCCCCCTCCCCTGCCCTGACTCGAATCTGTCAGGAACTTCTGTGAGCTCTACCCTCGTAATACATCTAGGATTTAATCACTTCCCATGACTTCAACTGCCACCGCCATAGTCCAAGCCATTACCACCATTTCACAGATGATTGTGAAAGACCCCTAACTGGTGACCCTAATTCCACTCTTGTCACCTATAGGCTGCAACCTGATCTCCATGCACCATATTCGAGAACATAATTCAGATGGCATACTCCTCTATGAAAAGTCCTTTCATAGACACCCATCCCACGCAGGGTAAAAATCCCACATTCTTGCCCTGAGTACCACTGTGACCGTGTCTCCTACCTGCTTTCTAGTTACCGTTTGTCACTTCTTGCCCTTCCACTCCCCAGAAGACCCTACTCAAACATCACCTTGTCAGAGATGGTATGGCTGACCACCATATGTTTTATTTCTTCTTCTTTTTTTACGTTTATTTATTTATTTATTTTGAGAGAGAGAGTGTGTGTGCACACATGAGGGAGAGAGAGAGAATCCCAGGCAGGCTCCACGCTCTCAGTGCAGAGCCTGTCCCAGGGCTTAATTTCACAAACCGCAAGATCATGATCTGAGCTGAAATCAAGAGTCAGCCGCTTAACTGACTGAGTCACCCAGGCGCTCCCCACCATATGCTTTAAAAGTCTTTATCTCTTCACTCTCTTCCCCCTTCCCTGCTTTAATTCTCATTCATACCAACATTTAGCCCTGAATTTTACAGATTTATCTTTTTATTAGTTATTAGTTATTTTCATTTTTCTTCTACAAGAACATAAGATCCATGAAAGCATGATTTTGCCTGCTTTTTCCCTTTTCCGTTATCCTCAGTACCTAGAACGACACTTTGCATGTGGATGCGGAATTACCCACTGTGAACGCGATATTTAATATATTTTTGTAAAGAAGTATCTAGGGAGCCTTTTAAGTCTGTTTCATTAGAGTTTTT
Organism: Paguma larvata; assembly: GCA_030068075.1. Classification (NCBI taxonomy): domain Eukaryota; kingdom Metazoa; phylum Chordata; class Mammalia; order Carnivora; family Viverridae; genus Paguma; species Paguma larvata. Next base: position 9,570,037 of record CM057839.1, on the reverse strand, counting down.
AAAGGCAAAGTCACAGTAAACATTACCTGAGTCACTGATTAAATGATCATTTCTCTCCACTAGAGCCTAAGGTCCACAAGGGCAGGAATAGATTTTATCCTGTTCGTCGATATATCACCAGTGCCTACAACTGATTGCGGCACGTTTGTTAAATGTTGAGTGAATAGCTATGATTTATTTTCATTTTTATTCTAGAGTCATCAATGAAATCCATACAAAACAATATATATATATATATATATTTGCACAAAAAGCCATAAGTAAATCTCTTAGAGGTACTTCAATTTAAATGGGAAAAGACAGTAATTCAGATCTGGGAAGGTGAGACAAATCCTGAGTCTTTAGCAAAGAAAGAGGATGAATCAGGGTCTTAGACAGTTACAGCAGAGATAGAAACAAGTGGTGATCAGATCAGCAAGTGACCCTGGTATTGAGTAACAAAACAAAAGGGTAGTTTTACTGTAGAGATGGTGACCACAGCCCAGGAGACTTATGTAGAAGCTGGCCAGTGGGAACACGAGCTAGTGGCCGAGCAGTAAAAATAGCCTGAAAGAAGAATGAAGACAGAGCAACTAACCAATGTCATGGATAGTGCTAAACAAACTGAATTTATCCAATAGGTTCAATCCCACACAAATAAATGCTTTTTATCAGCAGAGAGACAGCGTGTACTTGAAGGTTTTATCCCCGGAGATAATGCCTTGTTGCTTTCAAAGGATCTGAGTGTATCACATGGAGTCTGACTCCCCAATGTCAGGCAAAGCTTGAATTTCACTGATTGCTTGAGAAATGCCTTACAGGTCACACTTACCAGTCTTCCTCGGTCCTACAATTCTTCTGATGCTACAATGATTTAAAGAGAATCTTTTGATAATCGCTTACTTCACTTCAAATGTATTTTTCCAAAAGAGCTACACATGTTCATGGAATTAACAGGCTTTACAATAATCACGTAATTTACTGTTGTCTCTGGTTATTTGTAAAGTGCACTGTGTTAAATGTATGCAAAGTTGAACATTTTAGCTTATAATTATTAAAAGCTCCAACTCACAAATAAAATTTGTCAGGTGGATTTTTATGCCTTTCATCTCCATCTCCTACCTACAAAACAATTACCCATGAGTTTTTGCTTTTCTGAAAGATTACAGGATATTCTCTGCAGATTATAAAGAAGGGTGTTGTGCATTTTGTTTCCTACATTGCAACACGTTTCTTTCTACTTCATCAATACTGGATGATTCTTAGTCAATTTAACAATGGCTATTTTCTAAATCCATTAGACAGGAGTAATCAACTGATTGGTGATCTTCTACAGGTAATCCTTATTCAATAAATGAAGCTCGCATAGACCATGCAATATATGCATGCATATTATTTTTGTGTATGTAAATATATAATTATTGGTTTGAAGCTTACAGACACATCAATTTGGATCATTTTACATAGGTTCAGTGATATTTTTTTAATTAACGGATATGTTTTAGTCTTAAACTGTTTGGCAAACAAGTAAGCATAAAAATTCCCCCCTATTACCATTTACGAGTTTTAAATGGGTTTTCTAGCACGGAGCTTCCTGAGAAAGGTAATCAGATCTCTCTCTGAGCCTATTGTTTTTCATCCTTTTGGACGTCATCCTGAAGTTGTTTCACTAAGAAATTCTAACTACACTTTCTTGCCAACTTCTATTACTCATTCTAAACATAAGCCAGATTTATTAGAAGATTACTAAATTAGCCCTAAGAAAGCTCTGTCTCATAGTTTCTTCCAAGTATTTTTTTGTTGATTTTTTATTTGAGAGTAACTTTTCAAAATCACATGAGCTGTGGTGCCCGTAACATATTACAAGCCCGAGCTCAGAACACAAACAAGAACCGCTCCAGTTGAATCTACGTCTACCTTTCACAATTGGTGGCCTTGCTCAGAGCAGGGCTGGCACATATAGGGTTTGAGTGCTGCCTCTTCCACATCGGCAGACACAGTCCATGAATCGTAAACCTCTTCTGGCCTCACATTCCTTCCTCACACAGAACCACCGGCCGTGCTACGCATTGATCGGATGGATTCGCACACGAGGTGACTCCTACTCGCTATCCCTGATGTAGCACCTTGATTCAGAGCTTAGTGGCACTGCCCTGTGTAGTTAAGAGAGGACATGCTTTTCAACAATAATTTAGGATGGGTGGGTATCAAAAGTCTTTTATATGCGTACTCTAGTTTTTGTTCTAATTAAATGTCTGTTCAGATTTACGTACAATTCTGTATTTACATCTCAGTTTACTGCCCACCTCAAAGCCATTTAGTACTTAGGAGTGATTGTAGTTCAGGTGTGACATGATCATGAGACCAAAAGGGGCCAGTCCTTGGCATTGCCTTAGTGTGGGGCTCTGGGTGTCTCTACTGGACTGGCTGTGCATAGGTCTCAGGGGATCCTGACTTAGATAAGTAGGATTATAGGAGTGGGAGAGGGGAAGCACCATAAATTAACTACAAATAACATTATAATCTGAGAAAATGGTTAAAATCAATCCCAGCTCATCAGGAGACATATGATCTTAATTACACTATTTCTAGCATCTCAGTTTTTCACTTGTAGCATTAAGATAATAAAACACCTCACAAAGTAGTTATGATAATCAAGAAAGATAGCCTAAGGGGCGCCTGGCTGGCTCAATCAGTTGAGCATCAAACTTTGGCTCAGGTCATGATCTTAAGACTCATGAGTTCAAGCCCCATGTCAGGCTCTGTGCTAACAGCTCGGAGCCTGGAGCCTCTTTAGGATTCTGCGTCTCCCTCTCTCTCTGCCCCTCCCCTACTCACACCCTGTGTCTCTGTCCTTCAAAAATAAATAAACATTTAAAAAATTTTTAAAAAAAGAAAGCTTAAGTAAAATTAGCAGAGATCTTAGTGCAATTCAATCTAAATTTAAGGCAAAAGAAGTGATACTAATGCACTTATATTAATGGTAATGCACTTCCTTAACTATGCAATAACAAAACTTTGTTTTGTATCTTTCACAGAAGGTTAATTTATCAAGATTAATCACATACCCAATACATACTTTTTAAAAAAATTTTATGTTTATTTTTCAGAGACAGAGTATGAGTGGGGGAGGGAAGAAAGAGAGGGAGACACAGAATCTGAGGCAGGCTTCAGGCTCTGAGCTCTGTGCACAGAGCCCAATGCAGGGCTCAAACTCATGAACTGTGATATCATGACCTAAACTGATGTCAGACACTTAACCAACTGAGTCACCCAGGCACACCTCCAATACATACTTTATGAAAGAACTCTATTGAGACACAATCCACTTCCATAAAATTCACCCAAAGTGTAAAAATCAATGGCTATCAGAAATTCACAGACTTGTGTAATCATCACCACCAAAAATGCAATATATTCTTGAATTTCCTTTGCAACATCACCAAAGATTGTGCTCACCGTGAGGAAACAATCTGAGAAAATCATAATGTAAAACTTGTACAATGCAATTGCCAATGACATTTTTAAAGAAGTTTGAGTTCAGTTGAACGGTTTCTAGATTAAAGTGACTACATAGGCATAATAACACTGGTTCCTTGGTCACACTAAGAAAAGTTATAGACTTCTTGTTTCTAATCCAACATACAATACTTAAAAAATGTCATTCCCACCCTCACAATAAGAAAAGTTGAAGAAACTGATAATCAACAAGCTTTCTTAGATTCATCTGAGAATTGAGATCACAAGGCAAACTGCTTCCCTGAGAACTGGAGAAATAGGTGTGTACAGAGAATCATATATTATGAGAAGCAGAAGCCCAGGACCAGAAGTCCATAGTTGGAGCCCATAATGACTGGGACGCTTAAACTGTAATTGATGAATTTCTGGAGGCTCTGTGTGGACAAGTGTAAGAGTTAAACACTAGGAAGTAAGGGACATCATTTCCTGAGTTTTACCTCCAGAAGTTGCACCTGGTTCTCAGAGAAAAAAAATTCTCTTGGACTTTAAGGAGTTTCAGGGGAAGTAACCATTCTGAAATATATCCGGAACTTTCTGTTCTCCTCTACAATGCCTGCCCTCAAGGTAAATTATTTTACCAGAGCCTAACCAATTTTGGCTTTACCAAATAACTCATGTGGGGGAAGGGAAATACCCAACTCCTGCCTCTTCAACCTTTCCCATGTCATCTGTGGGAAAGGGAGTTGAAAAGTACTTGTAAAGATGCCAGGGGTTCAGGCTCATTAAACACAAAGTCCCAACCGTAAGACTGCAGAATGCTTCTCCTTCCTCTATACTGTATCACCATATTAATCGGGCTCCTATAAAAAGAGGGGATTAAAGCTGAAAGAACTGCACCGTATTTAAGAAGTCTCTAGGGAAGTGCAATGACTTCAGGGGAGAGAGGACAGTAGAAGAAAATATAACCCCTGGCACCATAGCTATAGCAAACAGAAAACATAGCCTAAATCCTAAGCAGATAAATAGGAAAACCCACACTAAGGGCCCTCTACTTCAGTTCCTTTCATCTGATGCATCATGTCTGGTTTCAACAAAAAAATTACAAAGCATGCGAAAAGGCAGTCTGAAGAGACAAAGCATCAGACTAAGGCTCAGATATGGCAGAGGATTTTAAATGACCAGATGGCACACCCGGGTGGCTCAGTGGGTTGAGCATTTGACCTTTTTTTTTGTATTAGGAAAATTTATTATTAAATGAATGTGAGGCAAAATATTTGTTTGGAAGAGTCAATATGTTAGATGCAATTCTCCCCATATGGATTTACTGAGTCAACACGCTTCTATTTTTTATTTTCAGTTTTTGTTTTTTCTGGGTTTGTTTTTGTTTTGTTTTGGAGGGGGTATTTTGTTTTTTATTTTATTTATTTATTTATTTATTTATTTTTAGCATCTGCCTCTTGATCTCGGCACAGATCACAGTCCCAGGGTGGTAGGATTGAGCCCTGCATTGGGCTCCATGCTCAGCATGGAACCTGCTGAAGATTCTCTCTCTCTCTCTCTCTCTCTCTCTCTCTCTCTCTGCCCTTATCCCACTCATGTTCTCTCTCTCTCAAAATAAACAAAGAAATAAAATAAAATGACCAAAGGAGAAATTTAAAATATCTGATTAATATGTGGGGTGCCTGGGTGGCTCAGTTGTTAAGCATCAGAATCACTGTTCAGGTCATGATCTCACAATTTTTGAGTAGGAGCCCCATATTGGGCTCTGTGCCGATGGCATGGAGCTTGCTTGGGATTGTCTCTCCTTCTCTCTGCCCCTTCCCTGCTTGTGCACTCTCTCTCTCTCTCAAAATAAATACATAAACATTAAAAAATTAAAAAAAATACATTAACTATAAATGTATTATCACACACTGTGGGCAACTACGAACATTTTTAAAACAAAAGTCTACTGATAATCAAAGAGAAGAGAGAAACTGGGATCGTATAAAATGCTCATTTAAAACCTGAGAAGGCAGTAAGAGTCAAAGAAGAAAAAAGAAAAGGAAAAGAAAATCTATTAAAAAAAAAGTTTTGGAACAGTTGGGGAAATATGAGTATGGGCTGGGAATTGATTTATGACATTTCTTACATGTGATATGATATTGTGGTTACATGGGAATAAGGCTTATTCTGAGAAGATGCACAGTAATGTATTTAGAAATGAAATGCCATCATGACGTCTAAAACTCCCTCTCAAATGATTCATAAGTGTGTGTGTGTGTGTGTGTGTGTGTGTGTGTGTATTTAGACAAAGAAAGAGACAAAGAAAAATAGAAAATTCCAATAATTATTGAATCTAGGTAATGGCTACATAGTAGTTAATGTACAGTTCCTTCGACTTTCTTGTGTGTTCAAAATGACTAAAAATCATTTCATAAGCAAAAAAATGAAGGAAGGAATTAATTAATACCACTAGATACTTCTTATATTTGTTCCAGGGTTGGCTGTACATATAGCAAAGATCTTGATGAAAATCCACACTTTAACTTTTATGATATCCTTGAAGAATCTAAGGTAGAGAGAATTTACTGTTAATGAGCTTGAAGAATTCTGTTCTTTAAATTTACAAATAACAAGATCTTCCGTGTGTGATGCTGCGGCTCGTTTTTACTCTTAATTTCCAGAGAAAATTGTTTTGGGCCCCAAGAGATGATCAAATCATTAGCTACAGGTCACTTAAACCCATAAATCACAAGTTGTGCAATTTTTATTTTACTTCTTAAGTAATATAATTGTATAATGAGAAGTAATCTGAGGTTTACAGGAACTACAGGAAATAAAATTAGTAGCATGTGAAATTAAAAACGAGCTAATAAACACATCTTACTAAATTTACAATTATATCATGCTACTCCTCATGGAAAACCTTACTGCTCCCTGAGTCAATTGCCTAGTTATTTGAAACGTGCCTTGCAATTCTATAGTACGTTCTCACCATGACTAAAAGACCAGTAACAACATCATCGTCAATCGTTATGTAATTAGGCACAGCACATTAATATATGGCTAATAAAACAGCAAGACCATTATAAACACCTGTCTTTCCCCTTTAAATTCTTTGTACTAGTATCTTAACCACGAGATGAAAAATAATTATAGGAATTTGAAGAGAACATCTGCTAGTTAAAGGAACATAATATCTGTTATCAACTGTCATGTGTAAGTGGTCAAAAAATCTGAAGGGTGGTAATTTTCTAAAAAAATGTGTTGAAAGCTTCATTTAGTTTTTTGCTTTGCCATCATTTTTTGAAAGAAATTCGTTACATGTATGTTTTGTGTATACCCTACTCAATATAAAATGGATACGTGAGGAATTTCTCTAAGCAGCAAGACCCTAAACTAAGAAGCATCATTATTTTAAGAGAAAGAAAAAAAGTTCTCGGTAAGCAGAAATATGAATGTAATGTTCAGGAAAAAGAAAACTGTTTTCCAGCCTCAGTGGAATAAAAGCGTGGCAGCACATCAAATATTCTGCTAAAGGAAGAGCTAAATCATGTTTTTATTTTATGATATGTAGCCTGCCAACTTCCAATAGGTAATTAAATTCAATTTAACAAGTAGTTACATGTGTAACACTGTGCTAAGATTTGGAGTGATATAAAAATGACTAAAACTGGTTGTTCACTCTAAACTAAGTCATAATGTAATTAGGATAACATATTGACACCTAGCTGGACTACAAAACAAAATACTAAATGGAAGAAAAACCAACTTGCCAGAATAGAATGGAGAATACCCTCTTTAGTTGGGAAATCGGGGAATCCTGCATGGAGGAGCTGTCATTTGAAATATGCCTTGAATTAAAAAGGGAATTTTGAAATCTAGGTGAGAAAGGGATGACTTATTTGGGTTTTGACCTAGTATAAATTGTAGAACAGATGGGAAATGAGAGTGAACATTAGTTTGAGGCTGGTTATAAAAGTCTTGACTTTGGGGGTGAAAAGATTGGCCCTGGGCATTGTGTCAATGGAGACACTTTCTGAAGAGGGCTGTAGCTAACACCCATGGTTTTTATTCCAACAGTAGTGGGTGATGAGCTGGAGTGGACAGAGACTGGAGGCAGGGACAGGAGTTAGGGGGCTATTAGAACAATCCAGGTGAAAATGATGAGAGAAAAAAGAGAGGACACAGTCACAGAAACATCTGAGGATACAGCTGATGAGCTTTGGTGTCAGACTGCAGGGAAAGGGAGAAAGAAAAGGAACGGGATCAAAGATAACTCAGGGCTCTGGTGTGCTTGAACTCTTGCTCTGAAATGGAGCACAGAGGTCTGAGAATAAAGAACTGGGCTTTATGAATTCATGCTGCAGCCACCCCCCAAATCCGGTTTGCAAATAGCTTGGGGATCAACCAGCCCTAAAAAAAAGGCACTCCTGATGCTCTAGGCTGTCTCTTTCTAGGTTTCTTTTGTTCTTATTTCCAAAGTTATGAGTGTCCAAAAAAAAAAAAAAAGCTGGTTTTACAAAATTACTGTTGCATGGGACATCTTTCCCACCTCTCAAGCACTGACCTACAGAAGTCACCAGAACCCTAACTGTAAAAAACTGCAGGAAGAGTCCCACCTCCAGGACTTTGTGTCTGCAGTGCCCTCTGCCTGGGACGCCAGCAGGACTGAAGGGTTGATATGGGGCTTCAGTAGCCAGTTGAATCAGCAGTGATCCCCCACCCTGGCCACCCTGTGTTCTGTGACTCAGCTTCACAGTGCCTCATAGCACCTCTCGGCACTGGTTTGACACTATATGCTACTCAGGATGGATGTATTTGGTCTGTGTTTGTTTGTTTTCCTCCAGTAGGGAAAAAAACAAAAGCAAAAACAAAAACAAAAACAAAACTGCTCCATGAGAGTAGGGCCTTTGGTTTGGCCCACAACCATATCCTCAGCTTCTAGAATGGGGCCCACTATGCAGTGGGTCCTAAATAGAAATTAATTGCAGGAATGTTGCTTTTATTTTGGCCTTGAGGCTATCAGACTTCCTAGTATCAAGAGTCCTCAAGATGATTAATTACTGCATATGCAAGTCTCAATCGGCTGCACATGTCATAAGGCAGCTATGTTCTTTTTTATTTACTCGATTTAAATACAATTATGTTGCATGAATAATACTACTATTTTACTCCCAGAGACCACTGATTTGACAGTTTCTTGGCATTACAACAGTGGTTCTCAGACCTGAGCATGCTTCAGAATCACTTGTTGAAGCAGATTGTTGGTCCCAGTCCTAGAGATTGTGATTCAGAGGGTCTGGGATGGGTCCAACAAGCTCCCATGGGATGTTGATGTTGCTGGCTGGGGGACCACACTTTAAGAACCACTGCATTACCAACTATGACATACTTTCAGCAGAAGCGTGAGAGACGTCTACAAAGTCAGGGAGTTGAGATGTTTCATTGTATTGGGAATGGAAGAGTGTGTCCCAAAGGGGAAGAGGTCACTGCTCCCCTGTTTGCAAGGCTCGTAGCTCTCTAACCTACTTTCAAAATACCTCAAAAGCCTTTTTGCCTTCCTAATTGGATTAAAATGTTACACTCCATTTCATTCAGTAGCATTACACTGCTCAAAAGAACTAAATTCAAATTAAAAAGCATTGAGGATGTAGCAGAAAATAATGAAAGGCATTGTTAGAAGGAGAATGCCCCCATATGACTTCTAGTTACTAGCAAGACAACAAGGACAACATCAAAGACTGTCAGATGTCTTGATGCAATTATGCCTTGGGAATTAATATCAGCTCTTGGGCCCTTATTGAATTCTGACCTATAGGACCATACAGATTTTAATAACTGATGATCAGTATAAATAGAAAAATCATGTTATTTATCACACAAATCAGGACACTTTGGGAAAAATAGTGTGCTATTAATTTCACTGGGTTGATAGCTATGAAACAGGACGATGGCAGGGGATACAATCATCCTAAATATGAAAGGAAATTGTACTAAAGGAAGATTGGATCATAAAAAGTCTTTTGTTGTTTACTGGTTGGTTTTTGTTTTATCATTCTGAAGGATTTCTGAAATTCATTTACAATTGTTGTGTAAGACCTTCAGAAAGTATTCTCCTCCACCCTCACACACTACAAATCTTCGGACATGCATACAGGTTGGACCTTCCCATTGGTGTATGCATATGATTGTGGTGCAACAGAAAGAACTTTGGAGTAAAGCAAAACATAGTTCACATCCCAGCTCTGCTGTGTGGCCGTGGACCTCTCTCCACCAGGGTAAGTGATGGACAATGATACCTACCTCACAGAATTACTTATGTCAATAGCATAAATAATCTAAATTCATGACTCTCATACACCATGCTTAGTAAACATTCATTTCTTTTTTCCCCCAAATGTATATAAGGCAAAAATTTAACCTTACTATCTTAAGAGATTCATATAATTTCTTAACTCCACTATGAGATTTCAACTGTGCATCTGAGAATATCTGAACACAAGGGATAGGAAGGGGGTAAGGTAGATTGAGACATAATTTAGAAAGTAGCAACCTCAACTTTGTTATCTAATCTGCTGCAGTATTTATTTTCTAATTCAAGATTTTATTAAAGGAGAATGTAAGGTTTTAAAAATCAAAACCCATTTTTTATTAAAGTATAATTAGCACACAATGTTATATATATTAGTTTCAGGTGTGCAACAACTGAGTTTCTGGATACATTTCAAAGAAAATAAAGAGAATCTACCAATGTGTAGATAGAGAGTCATTTAGAGGCCAAGAAGCCACAGTGTGGTAAGCAGGTCACCCACAGCACCACGTAACTTAAGCTAGTTCTGCTTTTTATTTCTTCTCTATTCCATTCTCTTCTTGCCATTCTCTAAAATCACCAAACTAATTTTCAAAGTGTCTCTTTTTGGCGGAAGCACGTGCCTGCCAAAGATGGGGTCAGGAGCACAGCAGAATTCATTAATGGGTGGTGCTTTGTAAGTGGGAAAATTTTTATCTTCATTCCAGGACCTTTGCCTCAAGTTTCACATCGCCGGGCTTCCATCACAATTCCGTATCACACAGCCAACTGTTCTTTATGCATTATCCTCAGTCACATAGAATTTTAAAATGCCAAAGCTGAAAGCACCTAACAGGTAAACTAACCCAAGATTCTAATTTTACAGACAGAGAAAACCAGCCCAGAGATGTGCAGTCACTTACCCAAAGTCATATAGATGATGAGTTAGGGCCAGGCTTGGAAGCCCATATCTGGTTCTTTTCAGTGGATCACACCCCCTCCCTACTTAGCCATTAAAGACCAATTCAAAGGGGCTCTCTCCATAGGTCACTTGAATGGGTCCTCAGATTTCATGAAAGTCTCTCTTAAATGACCGAGAATTCCAACAATAAGGAATGTGCTAACTGAATTATGTAAAACCTATATGCTGACCCAGTTGACCCATAAAAACCTATATTCCAGACTATTACACAGCATGTGAAGATGTCTATGATACACTGTTTAAAAAGCAGGTTACAAAAAATGTTATGATGCAAATAATTGTAAACATAAAAGAGGAAGTATGGTAGGTTATACACCAAAAGACCAACAACCATTAACCTTAGATGTTCATGCTGCAGGTGAATTTGTAGTTTGTTATGATTTCCATATGTTCTTCAAAAGTATGTATTATTTTTGTAAGCATAAGAGAGGAAATAACAGTTGGATAGCAAGTAAATACATCTGCAAGTAAATATTCTGAGGCTCTACTGATCCTTTGTTCTTGGCTTTCTCTCTTTTCCCTTGAACCTGATCTCTCCCCAGATTTTCATCCCTGAGTCCTCTTATAACTGTTTTCCATGTTTCCAAATGCAAATGCTGATACCAACCTTCAGCTTAGCTATATACTACACTTCTGATCTCAGGACTGAAGAGTCCTAGCTCAGAAGCTAGGACTGAAGATGAAGGCCGGAAGGTCACCTATGTACAGAGAATAGCAAAAGCCAAGAGAGAAAAAGCCAAAGAATTCTTTAGAAGGCTGATAGACTAGAACAGATATTCAAGGCTGCGGTTTAGGGAGAGAGCTGCCGCTGGGGTTGAGATGAAGAATTAAGTCAGGAAACAAAGAGAAGAGAAAGAACAGCAAAAAAGTGTTCTTATGGAAACCAAGAAGAAAGATGAACAGTATTGAATACTTATTTTTTACATATAGTAGCAAATCGGGACATTAAAAAATAATTTGAAAACATTTACAAGGAATGATGGCCAAAACACTGTTTTGATCATTTAAGAACATAGAAAAGACACTCCAGAGAAAAGGACACACTGAAAAAATTCCGAATGCTGTCTTTTATGATTAGAAATGAGGAACATCACCCTAAACATAATACCTGGTTCCCAAATAAGGATAAAATCCAGGAGATCAATTTTATCTGTCATGGATGCTCTTTGAGAAAGCCTTATGACAGGAAAACCAGCAAGCATTAGGTTCAAAGGTCATCTAGAACCCCGTATGTTGGATCATGGAGATTCTACTGCCAAACATTTCATTGTAAAGATGAGTCTTAAGGGTAATAGGAGACTATGGAAATACAATGCTAAGCTAAGAACATTCATATTTTGAGATTATTGGACCTCAAGGACATCAAAGAGGTCATAACCAAGTGGCGGCTTTTCATTGCAAAAAAGTTGGCTTTCTTTTGTTAATGCATGCATAAGAACAATTGGAAACATAGTAACTTTTAGAACATGGAAAACACCCTAGAGCTAAGTAACACCTGAAGGAGCAATGCATGACTTTTCCTGTGCCAGCTTTCTTTCTTCTGGTTTCAAAATTGGAACCTCTAGCTGAGACCAATGGATTTGTCAAATGTTTCGAATGCCCATGTGTGGGGGAAATAGACATTACACTCAACAAAGAAACTGAAGTCACCATCCTGTTAATAATCAAGTGGAGAACAGAGCTCAGCCCTTCAACTCACTGTCTGGTGCTTTTGTTGTTCCCCAGGTCCCCTCTGCTTTGCTGTTCCTCTCCCTAGAGAGTTAACTGTATGTTACTCCACTGACGGAAAAGCGTCAAGTTGAATTAAGCAGTGTGAGTCTCAGATTTCATTGGGAATTTGAATTTGTAGCCCTCGCTTCTGCATCGACTGGCATTATTCGAGCAAAAATATATACGTAACATACTTGTTCATCGGGTTGGGAGATAAGTTATCCAGGGCCTTCGGTAGGGAGGAAAGGAGTTCCACACGGGCTTACACTTGAAAAGGAACTACATCTATTCCAGACATTTCCTCTGAGTCTGGTTATGTTTGGGGAAAGAAAAGAGATGAGTCACTTTAGAATGTTATGTTTATGCGATTCAACACAGGAGTAAAAAATAGTTGCTTCATCAGAAAGGTGCGAATACATCAAGTTTGCCAATGTATAGACTAAGTCCTGGCATAAACAGATATTTGACCAGGAACCTTCTTTTGGAAGCAGTGAGCCTTAGGTCAAAGCATCCCCTAATCTCCATCTGGAGGCCTGTCAACTACAGCAGCGTCCTCCCTCCTTGACAAAGTATCTATCTGTATTCATGGCCCCTCCAGGCATTCATTAACCTCACTGACTGAGGACTTCAAGTTCTCTCATCTCTCAGTGATGATCTTGGGCGATCTGCCTTTGGAGAAACAAGCATTTATGTGGAAGCATCAATTCCTTTCCAGAGAAGATACTGCATTAGAACGTCAGGCAATGAATGATGTTTTGGTATTTTGGACATTTGATTTCATTTATTCCCGGGATTTATTCTAAGGAAGCAATCCAAAATTAAATGCAAATGGTGCTCGTTTTGCTTTACAATCCACAGAGAGGACTTCTTTTTAGTTCTTATATCCATTTAGGGACTCTGTTATAAAAATCTCCACATAGATACATAATCAAATGCAAATAAGCCTAAGAAATGATGATTTTGCTTTTGAATTACAGCGTTCTCTATGCAAATAGTAGCATTGAAACTCACACAGAGCTTTCTCTGTTCAGTGCTGACACCATAAGAAATACCTTAAAGTGGCCTTGGCTTCAAGATTTTTTTCTTTTCATCTTTTTCTTTACCCACGACAGGAACAATATCAGCCTGCTGATCTTTCCAATATGCTGTGTGTGTTTTTTTCTGATTAGCTTTTGAAGGGCAGTGCACATCGGCACACGCCCTATCCGGGTGGCTTGGCTAATGACAATATTTACAAAGATGACTCCTAACTAAGAGTTCTAAAGCCTGCTGAAAAGGGACATTAGGTGGCACACCTTTTCAGTGGCTTCTCATTACTAACCAAACTTGAAAAAGTTTTACGATGTGAATTAATCTTAAAAACTAACTCGTAAAATGTATTATGCAGATATCACATACAAGATAAATGTCGATCTTTCCTGACAGATTATTCCTGCTATAACTTGTGTGTAATCAATTTGGAGAAATGAACCAACTTTTATCTCTCTCCAAGTTTTAGGTAAAACCTTTGCATACTAAAGCCACCATTATAATCACCTACAAAATAATCGATATCTTGTTCCTGAACTTGCAGTTCTATTAGGTGCCCTGTTATATTTGTAATAATTACAACAACCACTCTTGTTTATGTATAAAATATGAATCAGCTAAAATGTGCTTCTCCAATTATCTGTGTACCCTCTATTTATCGAAATCCAATGAGTAATACAAGGTACAAGTACTTAGTGCCAAGAGGGGTTTGAGAAACAAATGAGGCATATTCTATCGATGGAATTGGGGATGATGCAATAAGGAAAGCTAAAGAATGGGTACACATGAGCTCTCTGTACTATCTCTGCAACTTTTGGGTAAACTTGAACTTATTCTCAAATAGAAGTTTATTAAAAAACATCTTACAGGGGAGGGGCGCCTGCGTGGTTCAGATGGTTGAGTGTCTGACTTTTGGTTTTGGCTCAGGTCATGATCTTATGTTTCATGGGCTCAAGCCCCATGTCAGGCTTCATGCTGATAGTGTGGAGTCTACTTGGGACTCCTCTCTCTCTCTCTCTCTCTCTCTCTCTCCCTCTCTCCCTCTCTCTTGTTCTCTCTCTCCCTCTCCCTCCCCCCCCTCCTGCTTTCTCTCTCTCTCAAAATAAACAAATAAACTTAAAAAAATTCTTATTGGGCAAATAAAATACTGAGTTAGCCACTATCTGAAAGTAGAGCATTCCATGAAACCTTCTGTAAGCCAAAATGGTGTAAAGCGAAGAAGCAATTACCATTTTGTAAAAGCAAAAATCCTCTTTGGATTTCTTTTGGTTAGCCAAGACAGGTGCCAGTGTAGGTCCTTCAGAAAAGCAAAGTGACCTAACATGAACTTTCAAAAAGAAAGTTATACGCAGTTATGAAGAGCCAAGATGTAAACACAGATGAGGAAAGTAAACAGAAGGCGGCCGTAATTCACGGGTTAACCAAGTACATCAGTAGTGGGTGCTAATGAAGCTCAGGGCAGGTCAACCGGTTGAGTACATGGTAGATTTTTATTGTTAGATTAGATTATTTTATTACGAGATTTTAATAGTAACTTTTCATTTGAGAATAAGTTCAGTTTTACAGAAAAGTTTCAAAACTTCACCATGTGAGGGCATCCATTTTTAATCCGTTATAATTGTGTTGTGAAACTCTAATAGAAAAATGATTTTATAAATACCACAAGTTATTATGAAAACCTGATAGGAAATCCTCCACCTTTCATAAAAGGTGGTTCCCCCTTCTGCTACCTAAATGCAGAAACAAACAAACCAGAAGTAACCAAGCTGAATTTTGCAATTTATAGGCCTTTTGATATCTGATATTAGCCTGAATAAACAACCAAAAACCTTAGAAAATACCAAGGTCTGAAATATGAGTCACAGAATCTTACTTCTGAGAAGTGGACAAATATCATTAGGTTAAATAGAAATTAATTTCCTAAAAAACTTAGTATATGGCACTTAAAGAGCTTTTAACTATAATTTCCAGTGCAGTTATTTCAGATAGCAAAACTTTTTGAATTTGTTTTAGAGAAAATAAAAAACAGAAAAGGAAGAAGGGCTCTCATGAATAATGATGATCTCAGATTTCACTCTCTCTGAATCCCAAGATGGTAAAACTGGTTAAAATGCACATACACAGGGTACAGTATATGTGTTCAAGTACCTCTGAGGCATCATTAATAAGTTTCACTCTGAGGCAAGTGTGCCCACAGATCCAAGAGTCATGAATGTGTTTATAATACAATATAGATGTAAGAAATAGGATGAAGATAAGAGCAGGCCAGCTGCAAACTGTGAGTATGTTTCTGAAGTGGGAGTGAGTGAATAATAAGGCACCTTTCACAGTTGCATGGGGAAAGGTGAGTCCCATCACTGCTCTGATGCTATCCCACAGATAGGGACATTCAATGACTCAGTGAATCTATTTCTTTATCTGTCAAACAGGGTTGATCAAACTCTTCCTCTCAAACAAGTTATGCAGCACTGAAGTGACAAAGAGTTCACCTCTGTGAGGGTATGGGGGCACGCCCTAAAGAAAAGGACCTAGGAAAATGCCTATGATTTTGTGATTCTTTTCATAATAACAACAGGTGGTTACTGGTCTTTTACTCTGTATTGTTTTATATCAAGGACATGAACCTCCTGGTGATGTACCTAAGTTAACGTAATATGAGAAAGCTACAATGAGGTCCTACTGTACTTCTAAGATATCTCATTATCTGTTAGAATAAACTGGGGCAGAAGAAGAAAGTAGAAGTTAGAGAAGCAGGATACGAAGTGTTGATGAGCCTTGGATCCCACTGAGGGTCAGGTTAGAGTGGAGACCAGACTGAAGATCACAAGTGAGTTATCTTACCTCACTGCATCTGTGCTTGTAATTTACGTTGAAGTTACCACAAAAATAAAGAAATCAATTTTCTAGAAGTTTTGACACCCTCTAATTCTATCTTATGAGACAACACTTTCATGATCACAGAGAGAAAATTACACGAAAATTGTATTACCAATTATCATCTAAATGGTGTGTATGTGCTGGGTACACACCAGCTTCTGGGGACTCTAGAGAAAGTCAGTTAGAGCTCTGGAATGGTCTTCTGATCATCTCCCTTGAAAACATATTGATTCACTCTTTGCTGTCCACGGTTACTGAACTTCTTATCATTTCTCAAGTTAGGGTAGGGCTCTCCAAATCAATCCATCATTATTAAAATCATTTCTGGTGAAAGGTCCATTTGATGAACAGGCTTCAGTGCTGAATGGTGTTATTTCCACACTTCCTGAGTTATTTATTTTATCTTATTTTATTTTGGCATTAAAAGATTCTTACCATTAATCTGTGCATATTTTAGAAAAGGTGCTAGAAAGATCTGTCATCTTACACTGGGAAAATACAATAATGTTGATGCCTAATCATGTAAATGTCCCATTGCCTTTAGGTCACACACTAGGACAACAGACTGCCTTTAAACAGCAAGATGATTGGTATATTTCTCAGTCATTTCCACATGATGGACGATTTGATAGCTCTGTTGACCAAAGAAAGTATGTATATGGATGTAAATGAGTGTTTGGTAGAATGTGAACAAATGTTCTCTTGAAATTGTTATGGGAACTCACCTATTTAACGTAATTTAAACACACTTTTTGAAACTAATATGCAAAATCACAACCTAATTCAGTTGTGGAATTAGGTGGAAAAGATTGAGAGCCATCGTCAGTTACCTCTGCTCTAGGCTTTAATTTTATAAATTCTAGATCTATATTATATCATCAATGAGTATCAGATATATCCACCCTGATTTGCAGAAAAGTAATTGAAAATTTAGACAAATTTGAATATTTGTTGGTTGTGAGGGTAAAATTACAAAAAAAAAGTCCTCCCTTAATTAAAAAAAAAATGTCCTCCCTTAATACAAAAGCCATATGTGTTCTTTGAAGTAAAAAAGGATAGATTAATGAGAAAAAAACCATAGTTCTATATGTATTACATTTTTAACACCTGTATATTCTTTCACACCTTTACCACATATACTTGTGTTTGTATAAGAGCATACTGAATATTATATGCTAACTCCCCTTTAATAATATATTGCAAGCATCTTTGCATGTAAACAACTCAGATAGATAGATAGACAGATAGATAGATGATAGTTACAACATTATTTTTCATTGGCTAAATATTATTCTATTCTATTGGTCATTTTTCTAACCAATTTCCCTTTGTCAATTAATTGAATTTTATTCTTTGAGTTTAACGTTCATGAGTTTGTGGTTTCATTAGGCATTGCAGTAAACATTTGTAGTTGTAACTATTCATGTTTCAAATTATTTCTTTAGGATATGATTTTAAATTTTTTTTAACATTTATTTATTTTTGAGAGATTGAGATAGAGCATGAGCAGGGGAGGAGCAGAGAGAGCGGGAGACACAGAATCCAAAGCAGGCTCCAGGATCTGAGCTGTCAGCACAGAGCCGGACGTGGAGCTCGAACTCGTAGACCGTGAGATCATGACCTGAGCCAAAGCCAGACGCTCAACCAACTGAGCTACCCAGGCGCCCCTAGGATATGATTTTAGAAATATAAATTTTGGTCAAAATAGATGTTCTTTTAAGTGTTTTTACAGAGATTTCAAAATCAACCTTCAAAAATTTTCCATCTATTTTTAGGATAAGAGCTTTAAAAGTGAATTAGATCTTGCTTTAACATTCTAATGCATTAATAATTTTAATAAAAGATTCAACTTATTTATAATTAATTGTACTGTAGACTTATTACCAGATTCCCAAGGCAGCGATCTAAACAAGTAAGTACCTTGTCTTCTCTTTGCCTCTCCTTCCCTAAATACATACACTACGGTAAGATAAAGCTTATGAGTTAAGTTTTCCAAAGCCAGAGAGAGATGATACAAAGAACACAGTTCTTTCCAACTCTATATAGAAATGCTGCCAAAGTTGACCACAAAATTTCATAATCAAAAGCTCTAGAATTTTGAGTGATTAAAAAATATACCTGGATGGAAATGGAGGAGTCAAGTCATTCTAAAATTGAGCGGCATTAGAGTAGAGAGAAAGAAAATGGTGTGGCTGCTACCTCAGGGCCCTATTTAGTTACTTTCACACTTTAAATGAACCATCTCTTCTTACTAAATACATGGTTGAAATAGCATAACTCCTCACTTCAGTTTAGAAACAGAACATTCTCTCACAGTGGGTTTATATTATATAACAGGTTTGAAACAAAATAAAATTGATATGAAGCCATTAAACCAAACAGTTAAGATGGCAGCAGATGGCACCAGACATGAAGGCAGGGGCCATTTCTCCAGAAAGAGAAGGAGTCTTGAACACAACTTCAGCCTGGTTCAGTCTGCATTTCAGAGCACAGAGATGTACATATTTCCACAGAGAGAACACAGCTGGGTCTAACCAACAAGCACTCCGCCCAGAAATTACTTCTTCTCAGGTGTAAAGTCAGAGAAGAAAAGGAACTTGTGTTTATCTTTTATAAAAAAGAGTTTAATTCATTTATTTATTTATACAATAAACACTTACTAAGCACTTTTTAATGTTTCCAGTGAAGAAGGAGATCCTGAGGAAGCAACACATCTCAGTATGTGGAAGAAGCGAGGTTTTAAAATTAAGAAGACTTAAGTTCAAAACTCGGTTCTACCACTTACCAATCAATACTTGCATAAGTTAACTTCTCTCAATTTCAGCTTTCTCTTTTGCAAAATAAAGATGATAATAACAATGCTTTCCTTGCAGAGTTACTGTATTATAAAAAATGCATCCAACCACAGGGTACAATAGTGAAAGGAAATAATGAGATGGCATATGGGAGTGAAAACCACTTGCTGAATTTCCATCATCTGTGGGCAAGGATGAAGGATAAGAAAATGTGGAGAAAAGCACACTTAAGAAAATCAAAGTGGGTTTTTGTTCTCTTAACATTGCATATCAGAAGATGCTAGATTTAAGAAGTGAATATACTTAGACTAGGTTTTCTATTTTAATAATGTCATTCTTCATTTTCGTGTATTATTTTGGTGATGTGCCCTTTACAAGAAGCTGAAAGTCCCATCTCCATGGGAACACAGTTTAAAAATTTGAAGACATCATCTTAATTACAGGGCATTCTTTTGGAAATCATTGAGAATGGCATTATTATAAAACATTTTATTAATTTCCTAATTGTTCATTGTATCCTCCTAAATACTATATGACTATACTATATTAGCTTAGACACAGAACTTAAGGAACAGCCCAAACAAACACGGGCAAGAATTCTTCAGGATGCTTAAAAGATGTTTTGCTCTCTAGATAGTGGGAATCATAAAACAATGTTTCTGGGAAGACCATAGAAGTGCAAAGCCTTCAATTTCCCAGCTTACAGAGCATTTTCTCAGGCGAGATGATGGGGCACCCTGATCCTATAAATACCCATCTCCAGTACGCCATCTGCCAAGGAAGTATATTTCCTGCACCTGAGTTGAATGGAGAACAGCCTCCCTAAAAAATGGATGGAGCGAATCATCTATCTTCAGCTGTCACTCACAACTTTGTTCATGAATGGTAATTCACGGCAATGTATTTACTTCTTTCTTGCCACTGAAAATAAATATTGTTTGTTGAGATTTTTCTGGGTTGAACTTGGAGACGAAATCAGGAACAGAGGTAAAATAGTCACATTAACTTATGCTGCTATAGGGGAGCAAAATTTGACACCCCGTAACATGTCGTTTTGGCATGTGGATTATTTTAAGCTAATTATTTTTAATCAATAAGCTTTTCTTTTTCACTCCCCCACAACTGCCTAAAAGAATTTAGATTTAGACCTGTTTCAGGAAGGGAGCTATAACCATAGATAACTATAGCATAATACGAACGAGGTGTGGTAGACAGGTAGGAACTTAGCAGTCTCTGTGTTAAAATTCCTGTCTATGTCCTGTTGTTTTTGGATGGCCCAGAAACATTTGTTTACCAAACTTTTACTCTTCCCATTCTTCCTGTAAATTGCCTTCCTTCCCATTGTAGCCCCAGACCCTTACCCCCTTCTCCTTAGTCCAGAAGGACATATATACCTTATTTTGCCTGTCTTTGGAATCTCTCTTCTTTATGCGGATTCCTTACACATAGGTAATTAAATTTGATTTTCTCTTGTTTATCTATCTCATGTCAATTGAATTCTTCAATCAGCCAGAAGAAACTTAAAGGGCAAACAAAAATTCTCCTCTGCAACACTGCCACTAGAAGAAATATCACATAAGCCTTGAACAATCTCTAACCATTTAATGTAAATTAATTCATCAGTTTGCCTATCTAGTGATCTGACAATGCCCTATGGAACTAGATAAAAGACAAGGATGGGAAGATAAAGAAAAGACCATGGCCTCAGCTACACAGTGCCATGAATATTATAAAAATTAAAATTTTACTATTATCATACTATGTCTCACTCTTTGTACTTGAGTTTGGAAAGAGAAACTGAGGTCTTTTTTTTAATTTTTTTTAATGTTTATTTATTTTTGAGAGACATAGAGGCACAGCGTGAACAGGGGAAGGGCAGAGAGAGAGGAGACACAGAATCGGAAGCAGGCTCCAGGCTCTGAGCCGTCAGCACAGAGCCCTACGCGGGGCTCGAACTCACAAACCGCGAGATCATGGCCTGAGCTGAAGTCGGCCGCCCAACCGACTGAGCCACCCAGGCACCCGAAACTGAGGTCTTTGATGCTAATGTGATGAGTAGCTACTCTTATAATATTTAGATCTCTTTGCGGGGCATTGCTATTTCTGGGCTGCTGGGAAATTTTTTTCTAGATTATTTTCTCTGCATCCGGAAGGTTCATACACACTCTCCTGCCAAAGCTAGTGATCCAGAGAAGTAGTTGTAGTCATCAGGATATCATAAGACAAACAGGAAATAGTTGAATAAAGACAGACAAGACATAATATCATATTGTTACACAGCATATTGGTGTTTTCAGTGAAATAAAATTGTCTTAAGAGCAAAGAAAATAAAACAAGTTTAATAGATTAAAAATAAAGTCATGTGGTAACATAATAGCCTGGGTTTTCAGAACTCAACAAAATTAAGATGGCAAGAGAAAGAAGAAGTGCTCCTGAGCTGGGGTTTGTGAAGACAAAGAGAAGCTTATCTGTGGCACCACCTCCCTTTCAATTTCCAGCCTCTCCATCCAGCCCCTGTTCTGCCTCCTGTATGAAATCTGCCTCTTCTCCAGGTGCCCCATCCCACCCAGTAAGCCCTCTCTGTTTATTCTCTCAAGGTGATGCCAAGTAGTCAACTATCGATTTCATATAAGTTGAGATGCCAATAGTGTGATGAATCACTCCTTCAAAGTATCTTATCATCCCTTTCAGAGGAAAATACAGGTATAAAAACAGAATCACTTGAAAACATACCCACCCCAAAACCTGCATGTGGATCTATAGCAGCCTTATTCATAACTGCCAAAACCCGAAAGCAACTAAGATGTCCTTCAGTAGGCAAATGGATAAACTATGGTACATTCAGACAGTGGGATATTATTCAATGTTAAGATTAAAGGAGCTATAGTGGAAGGAACCATAAATGCATATTACCATGTGAAACAAGACAATTATAAAAGCCTACATACTATATGATTCCAACTATATGAAAATGTGAAAAAGACAAAATTATGGATACAGTAAAAGTATCAGTGGCTTCCAGGGATTTCCAGGAAGGGAAGATGAATCAATGGAGCACAGGATTTTTAGGGCAGTGAAAATACTCCGTACGATACTGTAATGATGAATACATGTCATTAAACATTTGCCCAAATTCGGGGATATGCAATAGCAAGAGTGAACCCTAATGTAAACCATGGACTTTGGATGGCTGTATGTATCAGTATGGGCTCCTCAATTGTAACAAATGTACTATTGCACTGAGTGATGCTGCTAATGAAGGAAGCCATGCATGTGTGGGGGCAGAGGATGTATGAGAAATCTCTGTACATTCTGCTCAATTTTGCTGTGAACCTAAAACTGCTCCAAAAGAAAAAAATTTAATAAAAACTTAAAAATAAAAACAGAATCATAAGCACGGAGAAGAAGGAGGAGGATAAGGAAAGAAAAGCAAGAAAGAGAAAAAAATTAAAAGTTTTATTAGCCCTCCATTCCTAGAATTTCCAACTTAGTTGTGCTAAACTTTAATCTTTACAAATTGGCTAATCATAAGCTTTTCTGAGAAAACTATTGGGAAAAAATGCCAAAAATACAGATACTTCAAGAAATATTGCTGATTGGATCTATTAAAGTTTTTCTAATGATCATCTTCTTGGAAAGAAATGCTTTCAAATGGTACTTTAAGTTTCTATCATAAATTTTGATATACTCACAAAGTCTCTGCTATCCTGCTATGGAGCTGTTTGAAATTTTCCATTGAAACATGAATTTATAAATAAACAGGTTCTTAAACCCAAAGGAATTGTGCAATTCTTGAATTACAGATTCCACCAACTACATAATTTGACAACTTAAATGCAATGAGCTTAGACTTAGCCATCTTCCCTCTTAATCCTACAGCAGAAATGCAAATTTGCTTGGAAGAATTTATTTTTGACATCTTTTTGTTTCATACTTTTCTTCATTTTTTTTCCCTACTACATTCCAAGCACTGTTGTATATTCCATTTTATTTTGTCCTGAAAAAAATTCTGTCAGGTCAAAATGTGACAAGACTTGCTTAGAGTCTAATGGATTAATCAGGTTTAGAGAAGAGATCTCCCAACAAAAAGGACATAAAGGAAGATCAATAGCTAATATTTATTGACTGCCTTCTATATGTCAAGTCCTTTTAAAGTAATAATGATTTTAATCTTCACAATTTTATTTAGCTCTATAAAAGTTTCATTGTAAATGTGAATAAATGTGGCACAGAGTAGTTAAGAATGTATCTAAGGTCAAAGAGCTAGATGGTAGAGCCTGGATTCGAATCGTGGCAGTGTGAGTCCAGATCCACCACACATACTACACATACCGTCCAAACACATGAGTGGAGAGAGAAAAACACAAGTCAATAGCAAACATTTAAATAAACTGTGCTGATTTCAAAGCTTTCTCCCTATCTCTTCTTCTCTAACTTTTTTTTGGGTGGGTGGGTTTAACGGATATAAGTAGAATGCAAAAGGCAACTTTTAATTTTTTAAATGAAACGTTTATTTTCACTAGTTTAACAACTTTATAAACTTTACTGTAATCTTAGTTAAGTACACATTGATAATCCCAATAATGCACGTAAAAATTTTGAAACTCCTAGGAAAGAGTCCTTTCTAGCCCTGCAAGGAGTTAAGAAGAGAGGCGCTGTCCAATTCAGTGGCAAGACATGCTCTTTGTAAATTTGTCTTATGAGCTAGAAAGTGCTTTGTTCTAGTACAAGTGCTCACAAGCTGGGTGCCCCTATAAATCCTATGTTCTACTCTGAGCATAAGTGTTACAGTCTACAAAGTGGGAATCACAATGTCATAAGACTGTTCAGAGAACAAATTACAATATATATTCAAATGCACTTCAAAAACTGTTGCATACAACAAAAATATGAAACATTGCTATAGATATTAAGATGGTCTCCTAAGATATCTTCAGTATTCTCACCAGCCCTAACAGAGAAGCTCAAAATATAGCTAATTTCTCCATCAAAGTTGCTCTGTTAGACCAGAAATTCAGATTAGAAATTGTAAATATGGTTACATTGTCTGTTCAAGGTATTAAACTCTAAATAAATAATGGATTAAAGAGAAAATGTATGGACACAAAATCTATAATTTATACAAAAATATATATAACACATAATCACTGAAAACGTGACCATTTTTTTTTATGTGATAGTGCTTTAAACAAAAATAGGTCAACCTCTACAAATTCCAAGAATTTTCAAATTCTTTAGTATGTGAATATGCATTGTGAATCAGAATGGAGTGGGGAGAAGAGAGAGAAGAAGGCACAGGAAAAGGAGAAGAGAAAAGGACTGGGAGTGGCAAGATAAGAGAAATCGATAAGGTGTACAAAATTTTCCAAACCTTAACATCATGGTCCCTCAGAGAACCACCTCCCTTTATTAGCCATGAACGTTCTGAAGGAGCATTATATCTAAGTAGCTAAGTATAAAAACTAACCCAAAAGTCATGAAAGACGTGTCTATATATACCGATATAGACAGTTGTAATATACATATCTTATAATGACAGATAGATAGAAATCATGGCAAATCCATTGACTTGGATCCCAGGTCAACTAAACCAAATAAAAATAATGAACAATGCAGAGGGACTGATCATCAAAAAGTAATTTATATTTAGTTAAACCAAAAGCTACATTCTTCATCTCTTTTCTCAGTCCATAAGCTAGTGATTTGAATTTTAAAAATACATATGATACCTATTGATGATTCAAAAATATAAGATTTCATTTTCTTTTGTATGATAATTCCTTTTACCAGGTTATGATTATATCATAATAAAGAACAGCCAAACAACACAATAAATAAAACATCAAAATTTGCTTTTCTTATTGCAATTGCCATGATTCTTTGTAGCAAAATATGGAAAGAAGTCAGAATTTTAAAAAGTCATTATGTGTTAAATACGGTTGAAGTGTAGATCTATTAAAAACATAAGAATTAAAAAAAAGCTACTTTTTTTCTACCAAACGTCACAGCAAAATTTGGTCTTTGTTTACATTTCAAACCACTTTTAGTCACCAAATATTTATTCATTCCCTACATTGTGCTAAACAGTAAGGATTTCTTCTTTGGTATTACTATAAGAATTTTTTAAAAACTTTTTTAATGTTTATTTATTTTTGAGAAAGAAAGAGACAGAGTGTGAGTGGGGGAGGGGCAGAGAGAGGAAGACACAGAATCCGAAGCAAGCTCTAGGCTCCGAGCTGTCAGCACAGAGCCGGATGCGGGACCTGAACCCGTGAACCACCAGATCATGACCCAAGCTGAACTCTGACGCTCAACCAACTGAGCCACCCAGGCGCCCCTATAAGAAATTTTTTAATGCATAAACTTACATCAGTCATCACAGGCCCCATAATTACAAACACTTGAATTCTAGAAGACTCACAGTGGAATAGGAATAAGGTAAAAAAATTACCTTTAAGCCTAGCAATAAAAATACGTTCTATCATTTATATATGAATGAATCTTCTTTGCCATGGTTCTCATCCACAGAAAGTATTTAAAATACATTATTTTAAAGAAGATTTGTGATGGGCTGTTTCTAAGTGTTTTGTCCCTGGATATGGCATATAGGCTGGTTATCACAGACTTCTTCATGCAGTCAAACATGGAGGCAATATACGTCCCGACTGTAAAACATCCTGTGAGGTCAGGGCATGGAGGATGGTGTGATTGGAATACCACCACCTACTTCTGTGCTATTTTCCAAAGAGTGTGAAGCAGCATTCTTAATAAAATTAAAAGCTCACTGCATGCTGTTATCTGAATGAAAACAAATTTGACTAAGAAACACAATTTGCATTTCTCCCCACAAAGACTCTGAAAATAGTCTTAGTTCAAGTTTATTTTTTCAGCTTCAATAGAAATCTCAGCAAGAAGTGTACTATATTTTCAAAAAATCCACCAAAACAAATAGAAATATTCCTTCAAATTTGATACCTCATTAGTGCTCAACACTGAGCTGTTAGCATATAGAACTATCAGTCCCTCATTCCAGAGCTCCCTCTGGAAGACAGTCATATGGATTTTGACATAAATAATAGCTTTTCTCAATAAAAGAAAATGAAGTCCATTACTGTCATGAATAACAAGTAGCATTTGAGTGGCCAAGATAGTCAAGGCAGCATTTTAAGTGCTTAAATGAATGAGCTCATTTAATCATAAAAATGAACCCCTGAGGTAGTTCAATTTTAATCTCTATGGTTCCCAGTTCCCAGTTGACAAAAGTGAGTTATAGGGAGAATAAGGAAAACTCTGCATTCTTTCCTCCCACATCGTAATGTGTATGACAACACCTGCTCAGAAATCTTAACTAACCTACTATTACGATAATTTGAAAAGGCTTTGAAATTTTAAAAATAATGCAGAATAAACACTTTAAAACTGACAAATGGAACAAGGCCACCTAGAAGAAACAGAGAACCGTGTCAGAGAACTGAGATTTCATTATTGCCGCAGCTGCTTTTCCCAAGAGTTTCATTGTTCCCAGCATCTATACGGATCCATAGGCCTAAATAACAGCATGATCAGTAGTGCACGGTTTCCAGAACCAGATAAAACATGGCAAATAAGGCAGCTCTTTCTAAAGGTGGTACCTCTGAATCAGTTGTAGAATACACAGAATTATGCACTCCCAAGTACTCTTCTAGATGGCTGAATCAGAACTTCCAAGTATGGGAGTTAAACATGTGCATTTTACGAATATCCAAAATGAATTTTATTCTCAAGGCAGAGAACATGTACCGTCATAATTGCTACATTCCAGTGCTTCCTGATGTACCAATCCTCTACACATGCACGATGCTAAGACAAGAGCACTAACTTCTGTCTCAAGTCCTGCCTCTCCTTTGGAGACGTTCTAACTTGCTTAAATTCTTGTAAGGAATGAATTATAGAGCAGGTATGCAGATTCAGGTCTCTGATTCTCAAGGTCATACTATTTTCACTTCTATATCATTCCGATTAGATATTTATCTCAAAAATGAGATATTTTAATAAAGCTTTGACAGGCGGGGAATCTTAGGACATTCACAATTAAATTTTCGCTAGATTGTGCTTTTACCGCAGGTATGCTTTTTTGTTTGTTTATGTAAGAACTGCACGCTTTAAATGCCAGAACTAGAAGAGGCAGATTGTCCTTCTGTTATAAGGGGATAAGAGCTGGATTTGTATTCTTCCCCAAAGGAAGGGTCATCTCATTTTCGCACAGGTCTTGACATTGCAGGTATCTTCAGTTAAAGATGATATTTAGCTTAAAAGGGAAGAATAACTTTATTTTTGCCAAGAACTTGCTTATCACAAAACAAATAAAAGCATGAGAGACTGTATTATGTAAAATATATTTAGGAAAAACATGCACATTCTGTCGTCTGATGAAAGGGATGGAATTTGGAGGGCATATGGAGGGAATAGCCTTGTTGGAGGGAATATATTCAGTGGTAAAAAGTTGATTTTTTGTGTTTTCTCTAGGATGCAGGAGAGTGTAACAGAGAATAGTGGAAAGGTCAGATATTTAAAAAGTAGAAAAGAATAATAACTAGAGAAATGAAGTAGGATTTTGGGTATTGACGAGGATGCAATTAAGGTTGGTCATAATGAATTTATATTTTCCAGGGTTCATGGCTTTCTCTATTTTCTTTCCATTTCTTGGAATTCAGGCACACCGAAAATGGACAGTTGAGGTATTCTACAGTTGGAGTGTAGTCTGACAAGGACAACAAGTATTCAGAATGACAAGGACAAGTATTCAGAATCAAGTGGGTTTAGGGCATTGCACCAGAATCACTGAAACGGTGTATAGGAGAAGAATAAGAAAGTGAGGTGTCAATGAACATGGGCATTCTAGCAAGGTTGAAGAATGGTCCCAGGGGAGAAAATAAACAAAAACTGGGGGGACAGTATTGTGGTCAGGACCCATGACATTTGAAGTAGTGGTTTCAGAAGTGGACAGTTCTTAATGATCATAATGTTTGGTTATGCCTACTGGGTGTGTGTAGTTTAAGTGGAATGGAAAAGATATTAGGAATGAGGGATTTTAAGAACTGAGGCCAAGAGTAGCATGGATTATATACCATTAAAGACGAAGAAGAACTTTGAATTAAGAAGACCATGAGTCTGATGCCAAAGTGTTGGGTAATCAAAGAGCAGAAAATGGATAGTCTGTAGGTCTGGGGAAAGGAGAGAATAATGACACACTTATACTGTGGCATTCTTAAAGGAGCAGAGGGTTTTAAAAGAAGATGAGGTGGTAATGGTCTGGCGGCAGGGACGTCCAAAGTGAGTATCAGTTCACCTCCTGATTGTGAAAGAAGGTGATGGGGAGAGTCAAGCAGTGGGGATAAGGACTATTTCCCAATAGGCCTTAAAAAATTCCATAAAATAGGTGGTCTTTTCAGATCATAGAGCAAGCAGGGCCCCCAAACCAAGATGAAGAGCTAAACTCTCTCAAACAGACTGTTAATCAATCTCTTTTGTGTTGCTGTTTTCCCCCTGCCCTGACTCCATCTGCTCAGAGGAACTATATCTTCTTATTGGATTGGCGTGAAGACTGCAGATAATTAAAAATAAATGGGAGGAAATTCAGGGGAGATAAATAAATAGATGACATAGTCTCAGATAGCCGATAATTTTGCCTTTACTCAATATAACACCCAAATGGATGGCAAAGAAGTCTTTCATTTAGTATGTCTTGAACGCCACAAAGTGCTAAGTAGCATAATATTGTAGGGGCGCATGGGGATCTTACTTAGTTGAGCACCTGACCTCACTCAGGTCATGATCTCGCAGTTTGTGACTTTGAGCCCTGAATCAGGCTCAGTGCTGACAACGCAAAGCTCGCTTCGGATCTTCTGCCCTCCTCTCTCTGCCCTTCCCCCACTGTACTCACTCTCTCTTTCTCTCTCAAAAATAAAAATAAAACATTTTTTAAAAAGTATATCATAGTAAAATAGTATTGAAATGAAATATATGTTAAATTCCATTTTAAAATAGAAAAAATATTTGGAGAAAAAATTGGATATTAACTTTGGATTCTATTTAGTGCTTTATGTATCACTTTTTACAATGTACATTCAAAATGTCCTTGTTTCCCTCACAGGATTTTAAGCAAATTTCTCATCTATTGACAAATCAGAGCAACCGTCTTGTGTGAAACCCTGTGCTGGGCCCCCTAGAGAACGGGAAAGAGCACAAGGCAGGACTTCTGACCTAAAGTAATTTACACTATAGTAAGAAAATTTTGCATATGTACTAAAAGGTTTTCAAAAATACACACATACACAAGCTCATGCAAAATCAAGTAACAGATTGAAATTGCCAGGTAGTGCTTAACTGATCGCCAAATGGCTAGTAAAGAAAATGGTAGTGATACTGGAGAGATGGGATAGATCAGATTGGTGGGGAAAGGTTTCAGAGAAAGATTTGAAATAATTATACAAATTAACCAATTACCTTTTTTATTTAGTAGCCACTATGTACCAAGAACTAAGATAGGTGATGACAGATATATACATAAATAGATAGATGATAGATAGATAGATAGATAGATAGATAGGCAGGTTGATATATAGATGAATTCTAATTTACTCTAAATATTAGCCTTCCAAAACTCATTTGATTCAATAAGTAAATGAATTCTCCAGGTTGTATACTTGGTAAGAAGCAAACCAATATTTGAACTTAAAGTCAAATTTGATCTTCTTTTCACTGTGCTGTGTTTCCAACCTAACTTTGTATAATAAAAAGGACTTTCTTGATTATATATATATAATATGATATTATATATCATAATTATATTATATTATATTATAATTATGATATATATATATATATATATATTAGTGTGATATATATATATATATATATTAGTGTTAGGATATAGGGTTCTTAATAAAATATTTTTATAATTTTTATAACAGTTTTTTGATATATAACTCACATCTTTAAAAAATGCCTTTTAAAAGTACAATTCAGTGACCTTGAGTATATTCAGAGCTGTGGAACCATAACCACTCTCTGATTTTACATAATTTGCATCACTACAAAAATAAACCTCATACTCATTAGCAGTCAGTCCCTACACCATGCTTTCCTTAGCCCCTGAAAAGCACTCATCCATTTTCTTTCTCTATGAATTTGCCAGTAAACCAATATATTTGATATCCAAAGAAAGCTGTATCTTTGGTCTGCTTCCCTCGTCGATTCCAAAACCAAGATTGGATCTAAAGTCACACTTTCAAATAAGAGTAACCCAGGAAATCAACTCCCTAATTCATGTTAACTCACTCTTATTAATTTAAGAAATAAAATGAATACACATACAGATACACTTATAACATACATATATTACATACATACACATACATGCTTATAAAACAGGATAAACTATGACATAATATAGCTATTAGATTCCAGCAGGGGAATGTTTTCCTTTTTAAACTTGAACCACAAACATTCTTTTAATTTTTTAGAATAAATGGAGAGTAAATGAGGAGAAAAGGAGATACATAAGCAAAGCGCCTCTAATCTATGTCTTTGCTAATATCCCAAGTAGCTAGCAGGAAAGATTATTTTAATGATACTTTGCAAATTAACCATCTTCCAAAGGCTACAACGATCCTGAATACCCCCAATTTTCCTATTCTACACATGAAAAGTAAAAATGGCAGGTGAAATGTCCTAAATCTGTGAAAAATGCCAAGTCTGTATTAGAAGCTTAGATACTTTTTAGCATACGGCTATCTCATGTGTTAAACTATCCACCTTTGGGGCACCTGGGTGGCTTAGTCGGTTGAGCACTCAACTCTGTCTCAGGTCATGATCTCACTGTCTATGGGCCTAAGCCCCCATCAGGCTCTGTGCTGACAGCTTGGAGCCTGGTGCCTACTTCAGATTCTGTGTCTTCCTCTCTCTCTACCCCTGCTCCACTCACGTTCTGTCCTCTCTCTCTCTCTCAAAAATAAATAAACATTAAAACAAACAAATAAACAAAATTAAATAAATAAATGAAACTAACTAACTAAATAAAACGAAATAATCCATCCTTGCTTGACTTAGTATAAACTGACTTACTAGCTACAGCATTTTAGAGAGGAGTTTAGATAGACATGGAATTCAGGTGTGTGTGTGTGTGTGTGTGTGTGTGTGTGTACATGTGTTTGACTTAGGATACTGGGTCACTCCCTCAAAACTCATATGCATTTATCATAGGCCAAGCTATAGATATTTTTATAGTAATATCTCTCGATGGTTATTATTTTTGTGTGTCATCAAAGAAGGTGACAATCTTAGGTAGAGAAACCAATAGAAGCAGTTATGTTTTCTGATTATTCATCACTCTATTTGGAAAAAAGGCTCTGGGTTTTCATTTAGTATCACTAAATCACCGATCCCAGGCATACCTACATTTCTCTCTACTTATTCACAACTCACAACTCATACAATCCGCTACTTACAAGACAACTGTGTCAACTGTTACTAGTTGATCATTCCCAGAAGAGGAAAGAAAAGGGAGGAAGGAAAGTGAAGTGTATCTTTCAAAAGACAGCTATGTCAATGCTGTTTCTCTCTTCCTTCCTTCCTTCCTTCCTTCCTTCCTTCCTTCCTTCCTTCCTTCCTTCCCTCCCTCCCTCCCTCCCTCCCTCCCTCCCTTCTTTCCTTCCTTCTTTCCTTCCTCAAGCATTTATCAGATGCTTACTATTTAAAAGCAAATGCTCCCATGCATCGAGGAAAGCACGAGAAAAATAGCCATTTCCCTGACCCTTGAATCTTGACAGTAGGGGTTTTTCCGTCTTTTTAAAGCTTTAAATAAAACAGAAGTCCTTATTTTAGAATAATTTCAGATTGAATGAGGAGAAATATGAAGGTGTAAACAAATTTCATCTAATGAACCATTTTACCCCAAACTCTCTGAGACTGTCAATCCTGTGCATAGCATCCGGGTCTCCCAGGCTTTGTGAGTCTGTTGCTTTGTTGGCTCTAGGTTCTATGAGACAGGAAGACGCCTTCTCTCCCCATAGGAGAGGGAGCACTCAGCTGGAGTCAAGGCTCAGCAGAATGCAATTCCTGGACATGCTAGAAACCCGCAGCTCATCAGTGCAGAAATCAAACACGTCTGATTTATATACAAACAATGGTGACATGATTGTCACAGCACACATGGTGACTTCACTGGCTCGGGAAATTATCCAAAAATCAACTAACAAGCACTTCCAGGAGGGGGGGCAGAGTTGGATTCTTTTATTGTTTGCCATGTGTGTCTTTCTTCAAAGTCAAGAGGCGAGATCTAATCAGAACAGATGTTCTTATGTCTAAAAAGGTAGATTTGCTTAACTCAGTGCTATTATGCA
The DNA here is from genome assembly GCA_030068075.1 of Paguma larvata. NCBI lineage: Eukaryota > Metazoa > Chordata > Mammalia > Carnivora > Viverridae > Paguma > Paguma larvata. The sequence goes on along the minus strand of CM057839.1, from coordinate 9,537,550 downwards.
CAATAGATATCCTTCTTTTTATAAGAGTAAATTCCCTTCATCTCATCCTCATTAACTAGATCTTCTATCTAGTTCCCTCTGACCATGGTCTATACGTTGTAGAATAAATCAGTAAAATGACACCAACATTCATTATGAGGTCTTGTAGAGCCCAACTGATTTTTGAAACCTTTGGAGCCAGCCGATATAGAGTTTGGTTGCTATGTATTCTGAAAAGCCCTGGGGCATAGGAGGAAGGTAATCAGTTTAAAACATTCATCCCTCATCCAATCTTAAGATCATTATATATTTTTGGAAATGAAAAAGAAATACTGTCTATTTTAATATTTATCTTAAAAAACTGAGTAAAGAAGCAATACAGAAAGAAGACTTCATCTACTGATCAAACAGTTATGTCATAAATATTTTATCTTACACTAGATAAGGTGACTTCTAGTGTACTTGACACATAATACCTCTCTCTTGCCTCTAACAAGGACATTATATATTTATATACATATATATTGTGTGTGTGTGTGTATGTAGTTTGATCTAATCAAATGAACAAACTGTTTCAAAATAAGTACATTTGATAAATGAAGCAACCAGAGTCACTAAAACATCGTGTATGTAGACTGACACAAATTGTGTCATTACAAATAACTCTGAGCTTCAGCAACATTAATCATCTCTAATGCCCATTGAAGCACTTCATTCTATGATTTAAAGAACCTAGTCCAGAGTAGAAAGCTACAGAAATATTTGACTTTGAGATTTTATACGAGAAAAAGAAGTATAAATCTTTGAAGTAGTGTGATATTTAGTCATTCTGTTTCTCTTTCCTCTCTCATCAATTATCCACATAGAACAATGGCCAAAATGGAAACAGCACAACTATTTAATAATAATGATGGGAAAAGGCTCTGGATTGTTCAGTTTATTAGATTATTTACCATATAATAAGCCTCCATTATGTCCCAGGCTCAATGATAAATGCTAGGAATATGGGAGTAAACAAAAGGAAAATGATTTTTTTTTTGGTTCCCATAGAGCTTATGATCTTGTGTGGGAGAGAGTCAATAAACAAGGTAACTAACATATATATGCATCATGAACTCTCTACTTGTTCAAAGGCAGAGGGAGGTTGTTATATGTTAAGTTGTTTAAAATTCTATATCAAAAATATGAGAAATTTCCATTCATCTTGCCATTATTTATTGAGGCCCCAAAATAAGAAGAATAATAAATAATTCACTTTAATAAAAGGAATATATCTTTGTCTACAGGTCATTTGTTTTCAGACAAACTTATTAGAAGCAAAAAAAAGTGTACTTTGACTTTGTAAAGTCTACTGGATGCTAAAAGTTAATGTGCTAATTTAATTGATCTGCCCTGGTTCCATAGATCAGTGTTCCAGGGAGGACACGCCACCACATGCCTTCAAAGATGAAGCATGGAGAACAGCGGATGGTTTGTGTAGACACAACATCGTTGTGAAACCGCCGTAACCAATCAACCAATCTTCAACAGAAAGGGCTGCCAAGACACCAGGGAGAGAGGTTGGCTAGGGAAGGTCACCAGGCAGCGAGAGAGGGCTGAAGTGAACGCATTCAGGGGAAAGATTAATATAAACTTTGTGGTTCCAGACCAGAAAGGGTGCTTAGGGTAGTTTCTGATCCTTTTCTATGTAAAATTTTGAACTGTAAGAATCCATTTCAAGAAGAGCTCATTCTCTGCCTTGCCAATATCACAGGTCAGCCTGAGTACTGAGTAGGGACTCTGGAGAAGCCTGGAGGAAATGTGACCAGATGGAAGTGGATACGAAAGTCCCCACAGCTCCCCTATCCATTTCCCTCCTGTCCCAGTAAGTCTTGCCCTTGCTCGCATAACAATTCAGGCTCCTGGAGTTATTCTCAGTTGAAAATACATTTTAAATGAATACCTAGTGTGAGTTTCAATGGGATCACATCGCAATTCTGTTCTTACGGGGGAAAATTAAGTTCCTCATTGCACAGAAACGCACTAGACATTACTATCTCCATGTGAAGCATGACTTAAGCTCAGGGTGTTTGGCAGCAGCTTTATAACATAAGTCAAAATAAAATTGGTTTTCATGCCTCCCATATAGTTACATAAAAATCATAAGTAGCAAAAATGTTCGTGCTTTATATTTATGGCTTACCAAGCCTTTGTGCATTGTCTTATTATGTAACCAACCACAAAGAATATATAAACTGGTTAATTTTCTCCCCTCTATATACTCCTTTGCATCTTTTATAACTGGGACCTGATTGTGAAAAAGAACCTAGCATAGAATATTTTCTGTAGCGAAAAATGAAATTTAAGTTGTGCTTTATTGGAATGAGGTAGACTTGCCTTACAGTTAACAATGCATTGCGTACCCTTTATTGCTCACAATGAGATAGGTATTATTCACTGATGATACTTGAGGCTCAGAAATCATAAATAATTAGCTCACATTTGTATAACTAGTTCTAGGATTAGAATCCAGATCTGAGTCACCATGAAACTTCTTCACTAAAAGTTCTTCTTATTCCTGATAAGAATAAGAATAAAAACTGTTAATAGTTTTCCGGATTCAGCATGTTTGTCTCTTGTTATGAAATTAGAACCGTAAATACTCCTCCAGATGAAAGACTTAAAAAAATCCATATTGTCTTATTTGATTGAATTATGGCTAAAATTCCAATAGAGACACAATGAAAGCATAGAACAGTCAAAAAGAAAAAAAAGTAAAACAATATCAACATTCTCCATTTTGGTCCTTTGAATTGGCTTTGAGTCCATAAATGGGAATCAAAAGACCTTAAGAATTCCTTAAGCCTAAAAGAGTATATAGAGTCCACGACAAATATTTGTAGCTGAAATCATTCACATGAATGTTTAATAAAACATTTTACAAAGAAATTTGAAGCATGAAAGAATCATGATAATGACGTTTCCATTTATTCATCAAGGTTTCTTAAGGGTAACAATAAAATTAACATAGTTTGCTGTATATTTCTAAAATCTGTTAATTAGCTTCCTAAAAACAGAATCATGAAAGCTGGGGGGTGGGAACTTGAATTCATAACATCAGTATAAACGTTATACATCTGCTATTCTTGACATTCTACACAAAGACGATGAGCACTGGACCCAGCTCCCTCCCTTCATGCCAAGTAGCTGGCGACATAATTTTCCTATCCACCAGATCTTATATTAAAATAGAATAAAAATGCCATCAGCCTTTCCTCTCCCCTGCCCACTAGATATGATTTCTGTGTGGCTGTCTTCAACTTCTTCCTTCCCTTCCCCTTCAAGAAGGGTCCTGGCTTGTGTGCGTGGTTGCCGTACTCTGTGACTGAATAAGAAAGAAACAGGAAAAAAAAGAACAGGATGGGTAAAAGGATGTGGACTGGTGGAATTTTACAGAAAAAGAAAAAAAAAACTTGGAAGGAAAAAAAAAGACAGTAGCCACAGTGCATGAAGGCAGTTGACGGGAGAGAAAAGGGATAGACCTGAAGATATTTTGAGAAAGTATGCATTCACTTCCTTTATAGTATTTGAGAGATTCCAGTATAGCTGTTGAGTTATTTTGGAATACGTTTTGTTTGCATCTGCTGTGTTCTTTAATGCTTATACCTCCCTAAAGCTGCGCTATGTGAGTCCCTGGTACGTGTGTTGTGCAGGTTGAGCTGTGAGGAACCAGGAGTGGGGACGGACACCGTAGGATGTTCTGCTTCTCTCCAGGAGCAGTGCCGTCCCTCAGAGTTGCTTTGTCACAGCCATATCATGACGACATCATACTAAGCCATCACCAACTAGGAAATTCCCAAGGGAAGACATCGGCACTCCCGGATGTGTCCTACTCATGCCCTCCTGAACATTCCACTCCCAGCAGCCAGGATTTAATTTCCTGAGAGTGCCCATTATGAACTCTACCTGAGAAGGAACAGCGACTAATTGCTTAGCAAGCAACTTTGGTCCAACACTCTTCAGAAGAATAAACCTAATGACAACATTCCAGACCTTACTTAACCCAAACTATGGATTTACTTTCTGGAATTTCCTCATACCCTGGAAAAATGCTTTGCAATAATAATAATAAAAAATCCTTGATTACTCTACTCACAGACTTTAAAAGTTGGACTCTTTTTCCATGAAAACACACGATAGTCTTCATGGAATCTTCATGATCATTTTTACATTTTAATTACATGTCAAACATTCTCTGGTTTACAGTACATTCGAATCACATCTGATGATAACTAACCATATAAAACCATAAAGTGTGCCAAAGAGTAGCAAGGTCACATAACAGAACATAAAATAGTTCTATAGTAGGATCATCATGAGGAATTACTGGTTAGTGGAGCACTCAACAAGAAAAGGTTTAGGTTGGATCAAATCCCAGGAGAAAAAGTTGCTTTATATACTTTAACAGAATACTCAGTTTAACAGACCCATCGAAATCAATGTTTCAGCCTATCTACGCGTGCACACACACACACGTGCACACATGCACAAAGCCACCGTAAAATTAAAAGGCTTATACACTTAGGCTTGTCACATTGGCATTACTTCTGTTTAGTAAAGCCCCTTTCAAAACAAGATCTGAGCTACCCATGCTGAAATATATGCTCAAAAAAGGGGAGGGGACACGTGGGCTGTGTTAAGATGCAATGTGTATTCAACAAGAATCTTCACTGGTTTTAAGACATGTATACCAATGTTAAGCTTTATATGCAAAGAATCATTTGGTTTCAGCAAAACACAGACTGAAACAATTTCAAAATTGCAATTCAGTGCACTTGAAACCAACACATCCTATTAGTTCTGTTCACCCATGTGGAGATGGACGTTATGGACATGTGGGGCCCATGTACTGCAGAGTGTCAGCACGCTATCTGCCTGGAAAGCAAGATGCTGCATCTCGGGAGAGTGAGCCCACAACAGCGAGGCCCCACATCAGAGGAAAACGCAGGCTTTGTTTTTGCTTGATTTCAACAGCTGCGCCTCCCTTCTTTCTGGGATCGATGCACTCTTTTATCTAACAGCAGGAAAGGAGACGATCGTGTAAGGTGGCAGCAGATACGAAAAGGGAGAATGTTAATGCAAGGCTACAACTCAGCTCCCCTAGAGACGGCACCCTCAGGAGCCCAGGACTCTGGAATCCAACAGAATGAGATAGAGCTGCTCAATCGAGCTTGACAAGTCATCGCATTGCAAGTCAGCTTGAACCATTAATGGAGTCACAGTGTTTTCTGGTTGCTAGGGAAAGGGCAGTAATGGGAAGACTCTTAAGAGTTGGAAGTGTAGCTGTGAGGCAGGTAATTTGTACAGAGGACTCCTTCGTAATGCTGGCTGTTGAGGCAACATTAGTCACTGCATCAGAACTTTCTGTCTGAAATAAGGAGAACACCCTTTCTCCTGTCTTTTCCCCTGACCAGGTGAGGATGAGGGTGAGGCAGGGGAGGCATTAGCCTTGGGCACAACATTTAAGGGGGTACCAGAACACTCAGGATCAAGATAATATTCCAATACAATATTTTAAATGTAAATTAATGCAAAAAAAAGAGAAAAAAAAAAGAATAGGGGCGCCTGGGTGGTTCGGTGGGTTAAGTGTCTGACTTCGGCTCAGGTCATGATCTCATGGTTTGTGGATTCGAGCCCCACATCGGGCTTTGTGCTGACAACTCAGAGCCTAAAGCCTGCTTCAGAGTCTGTGTCTCCCCCTCTCCAACCCTCCCCCAACTCGACTCTGTCTATTGCTCTCTCTCAAAAATAAATAAACATTAAGAAAAAAAAAACAGGCTATAACTCCATTTGTGTACGATTCAGCTCACCTCGCCCACTCTAGACCTGGTTGTGTTCTTCAGAGGGATGTTGGGAGTATTAAAGGATCAGTATGCCACAAAGTTCTGTAAGAAACATTACTATTACCCTGGAGCATCTACTGAGGTCTGAGAAGAAGCCTACTAGGCTCCTTATAAACAGTATCCCATTTCATCCGTGTAAACTTTTGAAGTTGCTTTTATTGTTCCATTTGACAGGTGATGATACTAAGGTTCTCATAAGTCAAGTGTCTGAGTCAGCACTTTACCCTGGGTGTCCGACTCCATCTCCTGTGCTATTTCCACCCATCGTGCATTATCCACCAACAATGAAACTTATATTGAAACTTGTTTGATGCATTCTAAAAAATTGAAATAATCCGGAGAGGCCAGGTGGGGCTCTCTGATACCTGACTTGATAAACAACTGAAGACTCCCCACCTTCCCCCAAAAGAGTCCTGAGTGCCATTAAATGAGCCCCATCAGCAAAATCCTTGTCAGAAACAAGGCTCTAAGGAGACTAGAGGGTGAAATCTGAGTTGGGTACAGGTAAAGAAGATAGAGGAGAACATGGGGCTCCTTTTTCATGTTTGTTTACTTATATTTTTTTCTTTGGCAACGATGTGTCTAGTTGAAGATTGGTGCAAAGAAAGAAGGTAGATTTTATGCAGATGTGAATCTTCTGGGAAGGCTCTCTCATCCCTTGTCCCACCTGTCCTGTCCTGAAATGCTTTCTAATACATTCAGCAGTTGCTGATGTAGTCCTCGACTGGGCTAGCTCTTGGTAGCTGACACTGCGTGTGGTTGAAGAGTCCCACGTGACTGGGTAACACCTGTGAACACGGCTACCCAAGAAGCGGCCGGTATTATGGCCAGTGTTCTGAAGGCCACTGCGCCCGGCCCTCCGGCTGACTCGGGACAGTCAGTAAACCAAAGAGCTGACCGTGCATCTGTGGCTGACATTTTCACATGCATGGCATTGCTAGCTGTCATTTCTCACTGCCAGAGCTATTCTCAGGCTCCTTCAGTCTCATGGAGAAAGATCTAGGTTTTAGCAATAACATCTTAACATTTTTTAGCACTTCATAGTCATTTAAATTCTTTCAGTCGCTATCTTTCTGTTGAGTCAGAGAATGAATATTCCTGCCCCATCTGTGTCCTAGGTGAAAAGGCAGTGGCTCTACACATGGAAATTTGTGACATCTGACCTGAGAGTCACCAATGGTCCTTGTAGCTCTAAAGTTCTGTGTCTATATATCTAAGGAAGATGTACAGAGGATAAAGACAGCAGAAGCAAAAATTGGAGCACATAAAGGGGAAAGAATCAGAAAGAACAGCCTGGGGGAGAGAAATCACTTCCGATGTCATAAATTAAGGGCAGAAGGATTAATTTTTAACAGGAGCAGAGGTCCTGCCAGGCTGTAACCCAGGCCTGGGGTCAGGGTGGTGGGAGTTAGGGGGATGAAGGAGAGAGACTATTTTACATGTTACAGACACAAGGAACATGTTTTAACAAGCCCTTCCGATGATTCCGATGCCCACTGAAGTTTGAAAACCACTGGGCTAAAGCATTGAGCCAATGCCTTCTTAGAAGACATTTCATTAGAAGTATATGTGCCATTACCAAAGCTATTATCAGGGGAGTCAGGGAGCTCTAGGAGAAGGTAAGGCTATGATTAGAGTTCTTGGAAAATGGGGATAGGACAGCTGGTCTGCATATTCATCTCACAGAAGTCTCTAGGAATGTGGTAAGCACCGTACACCTCTCGCCATCTTGAACTGTCCTGATCTGTCCCAGGACCGTGACTCCGTAACCAAAAGGAAGGATGAAGTTTACCTCTCACTGCCTAGGGGCATCTCTAAAACAGGAGAAGGGAAGCAACTCAGGCTCAGTCTAGATTGGGTGTGATGAGGAGAAACAGTTTTGAAAACAACACCATACAATGCTACCACTGGCACCGACTGATGCTGTATTTATTGTAACTTATGAATTTATCATAAATTCCTAAAGAGATGAGGAAACAATAACAAATTAGTCTGGATCAAATAAAAGAAAAGGAGAAGCAAACTATGTTCTGGTGATTCTGTACTGAACAAGTATAAAAGCATATCATGCCTTGAATCAGAGTTACAAACTTCTATATTAGCTTTTGAGAAACACAGAATGCTATGTCACAAATACATTTGAAAGCAACGAAGAATGTTAACTTGAGAAAAAGGGAAAAGAATGCCATCGTTTGCTCTTATATTTTAATAATCTTAGGAAGACAAGATTGAGAAAGAAAAGGAGACTCCTTTCCCTCTTAACTAATTGCAAAATCTGAGACCGGCCACATCAAAATACACAGAGAAGCAAATTTCCAGAAGGGCTTTCGGTCTGAATTCTAGACACTCTTCACTTCTAATGAGTAACTATTTTGATCAGGTAGGCATTTTGGAAAAACCATCTCTTGAGTTTATTGGTAATTTATTATTAATATGGATCAAAACAAAAACTATAACTTTCTACTAGTTTTCACTATTAAACTATGTCCTGCAGCCTTACTCTGTTGCATTCATTTCCTGTTGTTGCTATAAGAAATTACCACAAACTTAGTGAATTGAAACAACGTGAAGTTTTTACCTCATAGTTCTGTATATCCAAAGCCTGATGGAGGTCTCACCGGGCTTAAATCAAGGTGTGGGAAGGTCTATGTTACTTTCTGGAGGCTTAAGAGGAGACTCTGTTTCCTTGTCCTTTTCAGCTTCTTATCACTGCCCACGTTCTTTGACTCATGTCTCCTTCCTCTATCTTCAAAGCCAGACACATTGCATCTTTCTATGCCTTTCTTCCAGAGTCGCACCTCTCTCTCTGACCATTCTTGGGAAAGGTCATCCACTTATAAGGACTCATATGATTAGATTGAGCCACCTGAATAATCCAGGGTAATCTTTTTATATCAAAGTTCTCAATTTAATTATATCTGTGAAATCCTTTTTGCCTTGGGAAGTATTGTGTTCAGAGGTTATCTGGTCCCAGGGATTAGGAGATGGATGCCTTTGCAGATGGGGCGGGGAGGAAGAAGCACATTATTCAGCTGACCACGTAGGTCTGCTTTTATTCGTAATAGATGACATAGTCATTCAGTTAACCATTATTTGTAATGAGTATAATGTTTTCAAACCCCATCCCCAAATGCTTAAAATTATGACCTCCTAAATAAATCTACCTTGAAACAAAATATTGGAATATTGAAGACAGAACATTCATCAAGGGGCAGGAGAAAATAACAGAATGGGGAAGAGATCATAATTAACTACAACTACCAACACTGAATAAGTAGTTAGTGTATGCTAACTGTCCGTGAGTCAAAAGTCAGAGTTTCGGTTAAGTCAGTGATTAGAATAAAGACATATTCTAAACTGGCTACATAAAAACTAACTAAAGGAGATCAGTTGCACATTGCAAACCAGTACCCGATGAACTGTGCTTCCCAATGCATTCATGTCCTTGAATCAATGCTTGACTAGCCCTCATGGACGTCCCCACTGAGTGAGTAACTCCCTGACTAAGAGAAGGATCTCTTATACCAAACACTTACTGTCCCTGCATGTTATACCTCCAAAATGAACAAGTCAGCAAGCAACAAAGGAGAGATAATGCAAATGAGGCAGAAACATGGGTAAACCTGATTTCCCGCACCAGTCGAAGACAAGTGAGGGGTAGCAGGACATGATCCAGAATCAGAGATGACTGAGAAGCCCCCTGAACCTTTCTAGGCTGGGGACCCACAGCACCCTGTCATCATTTTGCGTGAAATGTTGCAATATCCAAGTTCAGAAATGCCCCAATTGAACTGCATGTTCACAAATTCATATGAAAGGCAAATACCATTGGGTTCGGGTTGGTCACCATTTAAAGTATCCCAACTTCTCTGATTCCAAAATGGAAAAGGAATAATATTACTTGTTGTTATAAGGTGTGTTTCAGAATATATTCAATTACTAAGCACAGCCATGTCAAGAAATCATTACATTTCTCTACGCTGGAATCATGCAGTCAAAACTAGAGCAGATTAATGGAAGCCCCACTCTTAGTTCATGCAAACCTGGAAAATCAATCTAAAGGGCATTTGTCATGAGCAGTTGAGAAGAGTTATTAGCTTTCTTGTTTCCTTAATGCTTTACGCTCCCAATTATTACAATGTGAACCATAAACTCCCATTTCGTTCATCACAGAAAACTCGCATTCAACAAATTTATTCAGTAGGGAGGGACTCGTGCTCCCAGGCATGCAAGTGATTTCTTCTTATTTTTGCTTTATTCTTTATCCTGCTAATCGTTAGCTGACTATGATTGGTATGTGCACTAGTTTTTCACCCCTGCATAGGAGTGACAGAAAGACAGGCAGGTCCATAGGCCTTTCTGTGTTATACAGAGAGCAGAGGCACTATCCGTTAACACAGTATGAAATATTTAATATTATACCTCCAAATGATGAAGACAGATGTACATTTTATTACGATTTTATCTATTAATACTTTTTCTTAGGAAATGAAGTGCTTTTTAGAAATAGTACATTAGGGAAGTCTGGGCAGCTCAGTTGGTTAAGCGTCCAGCCCTTGATTTTGGTTCAGGTCACGGTATCACAGTCGGTGAGTTCGAGCCTCACGTTGGGCTCTGTGCTCAGTGGGGTGCCTGCTTGGGATTGTCTCTTTCCCTTGATCTCTGTCCCTCGCTACTCTCTCTCTATCTCTCAAAATAAATAAACTTTAAAATAACTATTACGTTAGCAGAAGCCTGATTATAATGTCTTTATAAACACTGCTTTAAATTTGAAAGCCATTTCTCTTTCCGTCGATATAACGTATTTTACACAGAACATTCAAATGAACTAATTCATGTTCGTGTAAAACCTTTCCCCTTGGTATTTACAGCATTAAAACAAGCGAACCAGCAAGGATAGACGAAAGAGCTATCTTTCTCAAAGAGTGATCGCCAGACCAGCAGCAATAGGATCTCCTGGGAAATGTGAGAATGTAAATTTCCAGCCCTTGAGGCTTCTCTGTTGAATCAGTGATCAGTTACTAAGGCCGAGGTCTATTACTTCATTAATTATTCATACTTTCAGGCCTAATTTATCTTTCTCTTTTTTTAATATTTATTTATTTTTGGGAGAGTGTAAGCAGGGAAGGGGCAGAGAGTGGGGGACAGAAGATCTGAAGCGGGCTGAGCTAACAGACTAAGAGTCACGCCCACGCGGGGCTCCAACTTACAAACTGATCTTGACCTGAGCCGAAGTCGGACACTCAACCGACTGAGCCATCCAGGTGCCCTTAACTTATCTCTCTCTGAAGTGTGTGTGTCAGGAATCCTTGAACTTGTGGCAACATCAGAGTCACCTGGTGGTTTTGTACAAACACAGATTGCGGGGCCCACCTCCCGAGTTCCAGATTAGGCGGGGAACTCCGTGTCAAGTCGGTTCCATGTATACGGTGACAGGTCCCCTCTTCTAGATCCTTCCCCGCCTCTTCTTCTCACTGAGGGACTAAAAACTATCATGACACTACTATTACTGTCTTATCACTGTAGTCTTAGAAGTTTCTTTAGAAGAAGCTCCTGCAGCTTGGACCTAGTGCCGCCGTTTGGCTGTATACACCTGCAGGGTTTTTAAGCCTAAAGACAGAAACCATAGCATCTGAGGTCGCCACCCTTTTCTACATCTTTCTGTAGATGGAAATGATTAAAGCCAGAGAAAACTTCCTTACAATGTGGCCAAAACTCCCGGAATGTAGGCAGATGAGAAGTAAGTTTCATGGAAGTGACCCATGAAAATTCAAAGTAACCCAAGCAACTCAAAAAATCAAAAAGCTTGTGCACACCAGGAAAAACTCCAGCACAGCCAGCATGACTGAGGGGGATCATACTACAGGTGGAGGGACAGAACCAGAAGTAGTTCTTTTTCCCATATAAAGAATTATGTGTCCCCAAACTGCCCCCTCGACAGCTGGAGAAACACATCCAATTAGGAATTGTTTCACACACAAAGCCACAGGGCCAAGGAAGCTGAGCTCAGATTTGGGCTCCTTAGTTCCAGGTACAGGGGAGAAGGGGAGGCCAAACCCAGGACCTAACCGTGCACAAGTTCTGCTCACTAAGAGTGTATCTCCTCTAAAAGCTTGCTTTTATCTGGGCATTACGAACGGTGGGTGTCCACAGATCAGATCATCGAGACGGGAAGGAGTGATTGGCAACAGAGGGGAGCCCTCATAAGGGGGTGAAAGAATTCCGTCAACAATGGGACCTCATCACCTGCCTCTGCCGCTGCCAGAACCACAATGAACTGTGACCAAGTTGAAAAGGAAACAGAAGGAAACAGAGGAACTAGGGCAGTTCCTCGTAAGAGGTGATGCCTCACCCTGGCGATAAGACTTTATATTTTTTTAATGTTTATTTACTTTTGAGAGAGAGAGAGAGAGAATAAGCAGGGGAGGGGCAGAGAGAGGGAGAGGGAGTCTGAAGCAGGCTTCAAGCTCTGAGCTGTCAGCAAGAGCCCAAAGTGAGGCTTGAACTCATGAACTATGAGATCATGACCTGAGCTGAAGTCTGACGTTTTAAGCAACTGAGCCACTCAGACATTAAAGTTCTCAGACTTTAAATCAAACCTGCCAGAATTTGATTGTCTGTCTCCTAGTTAGTCTTTCAAGACCCTGTACCTTTCACTGGGGCTTCTAGGAGATACTTTCCTGTCTTATAAATAGGGCTTCTGCTCAAGAAATACAACCATAAGCTCCGCTGGCTCGTGGTTGTGGTGTACCCCACATCGGGTGCTGTGCTCCTGCTTACGTGGATTACCTGCTTTTGTGCGCATGGCAGCAACTGAGACAGGGCCAATTATCTTTACCATTTGACAGAGAGGGGACTCAAGATGGGGTAAAGGACGCAGATGGTCCCATAATCACACGGTAAGGTAGCAAAGCTGGAACTTGAATTCAAGTCCTTCTGATTTCGAAGTCCATCCTCTGACCCTCACAGGGTGATATATTCACTCTGTTTTGGTTGCTCTCATTAAGGAAGGAAGGCTTTCTGAGCCATTCCAATTCTCCCTCCAGTTCTCCTATTTCAAATAAATGGGTCTTTCGTTTCACAACGCAGAAAAAAAGACTGAATTCATGGAGCAGTAGCTTAACCCGGGAGGAGGAGATGCCTGTGGGTGCTATATTGGTCTCCTAGCACTGCTGTAAGGAAGTGCCACTAACCGGGTGGCTTAGAACAACAGAAACTTAGCCCACGGTTCTGGAGGTTGGAAGTCTGAAATCAGGGCATCAGCCAGGTTGGTTCCTCCTGGAGGCTCTGAGGGAAGATCTGCCCCAGGCCTCTCTCCTGGCTTCAAGTAGTTTCTTGGCTTGCGCAACCTCACTCCGTCTCTGCCTCCTCCCCCCGTGTTCTCAGTGTTTGTGTCCGATTCTCCTCTTCTTTTAAGGACACTGATCATATTGCATTAGGATCCACCAGTAAGACTTCACCTTAGCCTGGTTACATCTGCAAAGATCGGATACCCAAATAAGGTCACTTTCATAGGCACTGAAGGTTCGGATGTCAACATATCTTCTGAAGGGACAAAATTCAACCCGTAACATTTTCTTACTCCCTGGAAAGAGAATGGAGTTCTACTTGGCTTTACTCCTTTGGGTGGCTTCGCCGGCCACAGAAAAGCATCCTCTACGTAGACTCTAGAATTCTAGACTGTCACTCTGCCGCTCAAAGCCTCATTCATGATCCTTTTCCTCTTCTGGCAAATCTCTTGTTCAAGGATTTCCAAAGTCAAACCAAACGACTGTCCTCTCTGAAAATTTCACGTGTGAGTTGTTTCCTCGGTCTTGTCAAAATCCTGTGTGTTTTTACAGTCCTTTTAAAATTGTGATCTTCCCTTATCCTAAAATTTTCTCTCTCGCCTCCCCACTTCCTGGTGTATTGTTTTCTCAGGGATGCTGAGCTTTTTCTGTTCTGCCCTACAATTTCTGTGATCAAGTCTTTCTTCCTTACCATCTTATCTTTTTCTTAAACTCATGACAGAGATGAACAATCACATCTGTCTCAGTATCTCTTACATTTTCTAATGTACAATACCTTTCACATAGCGGGTGCTGATTAACTGTTGGACAGGTTGACAGATATACTGTCAAGAATTTCAGAAAATTTTGCATTTCCACAAAGATAGTTGCTATTGAGGGAATAATGAAGACTCTAATGTCACTTTATAGCTTTGAACCCTGACTTTCAGATCCTTAAAATACAGATAACAACATCCACTCCACACTGAGGTGACAAATATCAAGTGAGATACCAGTGAAATTTCCTCATAGAATACACTGCACATGGTGGGTATTGAACAAATATTTGTTAGCTGTCAATGTATTGATTCCTGATTCTGTTACAGTTTGTTAAATCCCTGAAAATACTTAAAAAAATTTTTTTTAATATTTATTTATTTTTGAGGGAGAGAAACAGAGACAGAGCATGAGTGGGGGAGGGGCAGAGAGAAGGAGACACAGAATCTGAAGCAGGCTTCCGGCTCTGAGCTGTCAGCACAGAGCCTGATGCCGGGCTCAAAACCATGAACTGCGTGTAGCAACATGGATGGAACTGGAGGGTATTATGCTAAGTGAAATCAGTCAGTCATAGAAAGACAGATACCATATGTTTCCACGCATAGGTAGATTTTGAGAGACTTAGCAGAAAACCATGGGGGAGGGGAAGAGGGGAAAGGAAAAAAGACACAGAGAGGGAGGGAGACAAAACGTAAGAGACTCTCAAAGACTAAGAAAAAACTGAGGGGTAAGGGGGGTGTGGGAGGGGGGAGAGTGGGTGACGGGCACAGAGGAGGGCACTTGTTGGGATGAGCACTGGGTGTTGTATGGAAACCAATTTGACAATAAATTATTTAAAAAAAACAACCCACGTACCGCGAGATCATAACCTGAACCAAAGTCAGGTGCTTAACCGACTGAGCCACCCAGGTGCCCCAAGTTCTGAAAATTCTTGAGTCTTGACAGAGGCATATCAATGAAAAGTTACAGAATGCATGGTGGCTAGTTTATCTTTTTTCTAGGCAATCAGGCCCGTTGCACTTAGAAAAAAAAATCATAATTTTTGCTCATTGTTTCTGTAGGATTAAATGGCTTTTCATTTTATTATCTCTGATACCCAAATAAGGTCACTTTCACAGGCACCTGAGGTTAGGTTTGTTCTCTGATTCATTTCATAAAGTCTGTGAGGTAGCTGGCTACCCATTAAGATTTAAGACCAGCCACCACCCTTGGTATTATAGCCTCCTTTATCTCCTATTAAGAGGTAATATAACTTCCTATACCAGATCGGGTTGCTTGCTGAGGGTAGAGGTAGTATTTATTTAGCCATACTACTGCACCCAGCAGACACTCAGTAAGTGATGGACTGAATTGAATCTGTGGTTTCTCTCTAGCAGCCCCAGTGCCTCGTTTTAAAAAACAAATCTTTGGGGCGCCTGGGTGGCTCAGTCAGTTAAGCATCTGACTTTAGCTCAGGTCGTGATCTCACGGTTCCTGAGTTTAAGCCCTGCATCCGGCTCTGTGCTGACAGCTCAGAGCCTGGAGCCTGCTTTGGATTCTGTGTCCCTCTCTTTCTCTCTGCCCCTCCCCTATTCACACTCTGTTTCTGTCTCTCAAAAATAAGGGACGCCTGGGTGGCTTGGTCGGTTAAGCGGCCGACTTCGGCTCAGGTCATGATCTCATGGTCTGTGAGTGTGAGCCCCACGTCGGGCTCTGTGCTGACAGCTCAGAGCCTGGAGCCTGCTTCAGATTCTGTGTCTGCCTCTCTCTGCCCCTCCCCTGCTCACGCTCTATCTCTGTCTCTCAAAAATAAATAAACATTTAAAAAAAAATAAAAGTAAATATTGAAAAAAATTTTTAATAAAACCCCAAATACTTCATATCGTAACTATTTGCTGACCTGAAGTAAAATTCATATAACTTTCCCTCACACACAACTTTTTAAATTCAATATAATGCTACAACTATAATATAAAGGAGTAATAGAAGGATAATTACTTCAAATGAAATCAGATGTATCTCAATATATAAATGATTAAGCATGACTATTCTAGAAGAAATAATAATCAGATACCTCTTAAACTATATGTCTTGAAGTCACAGAACTGAATTTAGAAACTTGGGGGTGAAGGGAGTCACATTAGAGGCCTCTGATCTATGTGGAGAAGCCTCGCGATGGTGACAGTCACAAATTCAAGCTGCTACATGTGTCTTTAATGTATGCTCCCATTCATAGTATGATTTTCCAAAATGGCGAACAACTCTTTGTAAAGTTCTCAACAAAAATAGAATGATCTTTGGGGCATCTGGGTGGCTCAGTTGGTTAAGAGACTGACTCCTGATTTCAGCTCACGTGATGATCTCAAGGTCATGAGGTTGAGCCCCACGTTGGGCTCTGCACTGGGTGTGAAGCCTGCTTGGGATTCTCTCTCCCTCTCCCTCTGTCCCTCCCCTGCTCACAGTCTCTGTCTTAAAAACAAATAAAAAAATAAAAACAAAATAAAATAAAATAAAAGTATGATCTTCTGATGTACATGGCAGGAGATGTCCATCAATCCTGAAAATGTCAGCTCCTGTTAAAACCATCCAAAAATTATTTTACAGTATTTTTAAGAAGTTAGATGCAAACAACCCGATTTTTAAAATAGGTTAAAGACCATAACAAATACCTCACCCAAGAAGATGTGTGGATGGCAAATCAGAACATGAAAAGATGCTCCATCACATAAGTCATCAGGGTAATGCCAACTAAAATAACAAAAGATACCACCACCTACCTACTAGAATGGCAAAAATCCAGAACACTAACAACACTAAGTGCTGGTGAGGATATCTGGCAACAACAACCCTCTTTCGTTGCAGGTGGGAATGCAAAATGGCACATCCACTTTGGAAGACAGGCAATTTCTTATAAAACTAAAATAAAAAAAAAATAAATAAAAAAATAAAACTAAAATCGTCTTACCACACGATCCAGCAATCTAGTTCCTTGGTATTTACCCAAAGGGGCTAAAAACTTAAGTGTATACAAAAACCTGCATAAATATATTTACAAAAGCTCTCTTCATAATTGCCAAAACTTGGAAGCAACTAAGATATTCTTTAGTAGGTGAATGGATTAATAAACTGTGGTACATCCGGACAATGGAATATTATTCATCGATAAAAAGAAATGTTATCAAGATACGAAAAGACAGGGAGGGACCCTAAATGCATATTACTAAGTGAAAGAAGCCAATCTGAAAAGGCTACACCCTGTATGATTCCAACTATATAACATTCTGGAAAAGATAAAACTATAGAGACAATAGAAAGAGCAGTGGTTTCCAGAGGTGAGGGAGGAAGAAAGGATGAATGGGATTAGCACAGGGAATTTTGAAGGCAGTGAAACTACTTCGTATGACAACACATTTGTTTAAGTTCATAGACTGTGCAACACCAAGAGTGAACCCCAATTTAAACTATGAGCTTTGAAGGTTATGACATGTCAATGGAGGTTCATACATTATAACAAAGATATTACTTTGGTGGTGATGCTGATGGTGGAGGAGGCTAGCCATGCATGGGGGCAGGCGATATTTGGGAAATCTCTGGACCTCCCTCTTATTTTCCCTGTGAACCTAAAACTGCTCTAAAAACAAAGTATATTTTTAAAAAGTGTTGGGTTTATTACCATTTCCCCCATTTGAAGTATAACAGGAAATTTGACAGTCAGAATATGCAGAGCAAGTAATTCTTCAGTGTGCAGGACTGTCCTCCACTTTAAAGACAGTTTGGTGGGGGAAGCTCTTAACTTCGTCAGAAGTCCTTCCCATGCTTCCTCTCAAGTGTCCAGCCCTCCCCTGGGACGGTAGTGCCACCATAGAGAGTCACTGGCCAAGTTCCTTCTGACTCTTGCTCTCTGCATGATTTCCCAACCTTTCATCCCTATCCAAGTGCAAATCACTGATTTCCTTCCCATTTTTTCCAAAGTCCTATTAGTTGAAGATACATACCCTTACACCCTCACAGGCCAACCAAAGCTCAATGAGGGAACTTATCTTGATATCCAACACAACAAAATTTATGACCAAAAAATTGGACATACTTAAGAAGAGAAATCTTCTCTTCTTGAGTCATTTCCTTTTGCATAAAATAATTTTCCAAAACACAGAATCAATTTTCACATATGAGATCTGGCTCACACACTATCTAGCCCACGGTAGAACCCGAATGTCAAATAAAGGATGACAGTGAGTTTGTTCGCATCTGCACGACAGCTATTTTATGGCATGTAAGTAGAAATATGGTATCAGTAAAACAGGTACATCCATGTGTGGTGCAAAACTACCAAATGTGTGGTAATTCATCTCACTACCGATGAATTGGTGCAATGCACTATTTTTTCTCACTCGTTAGTCACTGTGGTCTAGCTCAGTGAGTTGAGAAGGTCAAAATTATTGTTTGTGACCTTGTCTATTCTCACCCCTCGATATTAACTCCAAGAGGCATAGTGAAAACACTCCAACCACTGGAATAAATTCCAATAGGACAAGGTTTTTGATCATATCATTATATTCCAGAATCTAGAAGGAATCTGACGTACAATACATGTTAAAAACATGTTTTGGATGAATGATGAATGAAGAAATGGCTATTGTGACTTGCATGTGTGAAGTTCTGTGATAAAGAAAAGGTACAAAAACAAAACAAAAAGTCTCTGCCCTCATGGAACCATCAGTCACCTGGGGAGATAGATGCTAATATTAGTGATGTGCATGCCAATTCGTGTTGTGTATATTCCTAGGATAATACCAAGAACAGAGAACTGATATATCCTATGGGTCAAGAGACAACTGATAAAAATTTATTCATACTAAAGCGGGGTGTCTTACCCTCAGCATGATTGACATTTTGGGCTGGATAATCTTTGTTGCAGGGGGCTGTTTTGTGGACTAAAGAATGTTTCGTGTCATCTCTTGCCTCTACCCAGCAGATGCCAGTAGTGGGCTCCCCCAAATATCTGCAAACCAGGCAAGAAACACTGCTTTAAAGAGTAGGAGTTTATCTGACAGAGAAAAGGAAGAGGAAAAAAATCCTGAGCTTCTGGTTGACAAGGTCTGGACTGTATGTATCTTTGTCTTCTACCAAATAGCTTTGGGTTGGTAATAAAAAGAAATAATAAATGCCTTGTACTTATATTGCTCTTATAATATGTGAAGTCCATTCATGTGCATGTGATTCTTACAAACAACCTTGTGAGAAAAGAGGGTGGATCTTTCTTTCTTTCTTTATAAAATGAAAACACAGTTCAGATAAGTCAAGTGAGGTGCCCAAGGTCAATCTTAGATTTTCGTTGTCTTTGTCCTTTTCAAAAGTTTCCTTCAATATTTATTGCATTTTGAGCCACACTAACCACTCAGATTACTTATTCTTCCAGTCTGTGTCCGTCTGCATTAAATCACAATTGTTTAATAACTTCAACCAATAGACTGTTTCTATTCCACATGTTGACTTTATGACAGACATTTTGCAAACGCTGCAGCTAAATATATGAGCGCTAGGTTTCCCATTAGAATGGCGAATCCTTGATGCTGTGTTGAAAATGGGGGCATTTTCCTCTCAAGGACACAACATAAGGAACCTAGTCAATGGTATGGTAGTAGTGTCATGAGGTGGCAGACACTACACTTGTGGTGAGCACAGCATCCACATACAGACTTACGGAATCACTATATTGTATGCCTGAAACTAATGTACCGTTGTATGGCAACTGTGCTTAAAAAAAATTGGTGAACTGGGGCGCCTGGGTGGCTCAGTCAGTTGAGCGTCCGACTTCGGCTCAGGTCATGATCTCGCAGTCTGTGAGTTCGAGCCCCGAGTCGGGCTCTGTGCTGACAGCTCAGAGCCTGGAGCCTGCTTCAGATTCTGTGTTTCCCTCTCTCTCTGCCCCTCCCCCACTCATGCTCTGTCTCTCTCTGTCTCAAAAATAAATAAACATTAAAAAAATTGGTGAACTAAAGAGGAAAGTCTTACACCTCTAAAATCAGGTTTGGAGGACAAATAAGAAAGAGAAGAAATGTATTCTGGCACATGAAAACTGATATACTTCTCAAATCCAGCCAGAGGGTGCAAAGCAGGATAGAAACAAGTACCTGACCCATGTAAAAGGTGTGGGCTTGATGAGGGACCTGGAAACCTGGCTTCTCCTCCAGCCGCTTCACTGTCAAAGTTGTTGATCTTAAGCAAGTCATTGGACCTTTTCAGGTGTCATTCCACATTGTCTAGACCCTTACCTTTCAGGCAGTTTAACCGACATGGGTTTGTACTGTCAGTGCAATTTCCTCAAGCTACCTGGCTGCTGGGCTGTCATCACTGCTGCTGCATTGTCCTTGTCCAGCGAAGCAACTGGAAGGAACTCCAAGCTCACAGTTGCAAGTTCTGTTTAGCTTTGACTCAGCGACGTTACTAGTGGGTTGCACAGAAATGACACTGTGATGTGAAAGCTGACATTCAAGGCAGAGTAGCTCCAGCCAGCTGTGCTAATTGATCTTGAAACCTATTCGCACAGCCTACACCTCCAGAACAATTGTGCTTCCCCGACTGAGTCTCACCTGGGGTCAAGATCAGGATGGCCAACTGATATCCTTGTGACTCTACAGGGTGTATTTTCTAATTGGATTCTCCACTTACACACTCACTCTCCTCTTCCTGGTAGGTTCTGCCTTAATTGCCAATTATCCGAGAGAAGATTCCCTTCTTTTTGCTGCCTCCCCATCCTGACTGAAAAAAAGAGATTGAAACTCTGAAAGCTGCTTTTATTAAATAAATTACATGAATGCTGTATTTTTGGGGAAGAAGGAAATTTGTAAATAAACTAATATGTCCATAAAAACATACTCTACATATTTATTGCAGAATGGAAATTATTTTTAGATCATTCATCCTGTTGAGAAATAGATAAAACAAAGACCTCTCCCCCCCCAAAAAAAAAGCGTATACACCACTTATATGTTACTTCTAGGAGATCTAGCTATACTCTGAAGCATTGATTTAATCCAGTTTTGAAAGTGCTGCCTTGGCTATTGTAAATAATGCTGCCAAATTATGGGAGCAACTCAAGTGTTCATGGATAGACAAATGGGATATAGAGGATGTATGTATATATATATTCTCTCTCTCTCTCTCTGTCTATATCTATGTGTATATGTAGAGACAGAGACTTATAGAATCACTATATTGTATGCCTGAAGCTACACTGCACACTTTCAAACTTTGACATTGATATGTATCTATCTATCTAGAGAGAAAGAGAGTGTATATATATATGTATACACATACATATAATGGAATATTATGTAGCCATGAAAAATAATTAGATCTTGCCACTTGTGACAACATGGATCAAATTTGAGGGTATTACGGTAAGTGAAATAAGTCAGACAGAGAAAGACAAATACTATATGAGTATACTTTTTTTTGTGGAACCTAAAAAATAAAACAAATGGAAACTGACTCCTAGACACAGGAAACAAACTGTTGGTTACCCGAGTGGGAAGGATTGAGAGGGGGGCAGGCAAAAGAGATGATGGGAATTAGGAAGTAAACACTTCCAGTTATGAAATAAATAAATCATGGTGATGTAATGGATAGCATAGGGAATACAGTCAATAACATTGTAATAACTGGTGACGATAAAGAGACTTACCATGGAGATCATTTTACAGGGTATAAAAATATCGAATCACTATAATACACATCTGAAACTAAGGGGATCTTGTATGTCGATTATACTTCGATATAAGTAAATAAATAGAAACGAAATAAGTGCTGTCTTGAAGTTACTGTAATGTTCGTTATTTCTAAACCCACACTCCCTCGAAGCTATTTCACTGTTGCGCAAGTCACCTCAGACTACCCTCCACCATTCAGGAGCAGAGAGATACATTGTTAGTCCTCTACAACTCTCCCATGTCAAATCCCAAACACACTACCTGACCAGATACGTGCAGATCACTTTCAGTTTAATGAAAATATTGATAAAATATCTCAAGGAAAACATTCCAGATTTATTGGAATAAACACGTTACTGACGCACTCTGACTCCCCACAGCAGCCTGCAAATCGGGATGTTTTCTCATCATTGTGCTTCACAAGAACAGAATAGCAATGGTGATGAAAACATGTGGTGGCACCTCCCTGACATGCCACCTCCGAGTCACTGAAGCTGTCTTCAGAGCCTGATGTTATCTGTTGGTGTTTGCTCATCTGATCATTGTTCTGTTCCATCTGAGTAGCTGAAATGTCCACTGAGGGGCGAGTTCCAAGAACTGTCTCAGATGCTTCAAAGCACCCAGGTGAGGATGTAGGTAGATTAAGAACGTCACAACATCAGCTAAATATGCATCCTTGATTTAAGGGGAAACCACTGTGCAGATAAAGGAAGGCTATAACCCAGGCCAGAATATATGTCAATACACACAGAAGTTTTAATCTTGCAGAACACCTGTGACAGGAATGTTTGATCTCTTCCACAAACATGAAGTTTTTAGAATTTCGCAGTGATGAAAATATGCAGTGAGGCACAAGGCTGAGATAGGAGGACTCAATTAAGATACAAAGAGACCTTTAGTGTCACGCATTTTCCTGATTACTATGCAGCACTGTGATATCCATCATGATACCTATCATGCAAATTTCTTAACAAGCTAGAAAATAATAGAAAGGAGCATGCAGGTGCAGGATAATGGGGCTTAGCACACAATGCTGTATATTGTTGTAGGAAACCCCTAAAAGGAAGAATCACACATTCCATGTATCTGAGTAGCAAGCACACTGAGCCCCCATATAGTTTCGAGAAGCGTAATGTGTATGTACATCTTTTTCCCCTTGATTCTGGCTGTATGTTTTAAATTGGACAAATAAATCACATGATTCAAATATCTTAATTCAGTCTGAAAAAGCTTGCTCCTTGAACTCTAGATAGTCTCGCTGGTAGCCAGAGGGAGGCTACTGGAGCATGAAGACAGTCATTCAGACAGAGGAGTATAGAGTCTGACAATCACATCGAATAAGGGTAAAAAGAGCTGAACACCTTGGTTCCTCGTCAATGTGTCCTCACAAGTGTGATCACTTAATAATCACTAAATAACTACTGTCCTTTCCCTTCCAACTCAGGGTCTCTGTTGATGTGTTTATATCACCTCTTTAACCTCCACTCAACCTACAAGAAAAAAAAGGGTGCCTCCTACCCTTGCACCAATCAAGACACCCTAATTGTCCAGCCATCCAACCCCTGACCCCTTCTTCCAAAGCCTCTCTGTAGTCTATAGCTGATTTCTAGAGTGATATTCAGAACAAAATTATTAACATAAAAAAGATATATCAACATATTATAATTACAAACACAAATGAATTGTGTTTAGCTGTACCCACAAACAAACATTATTAATGATAAAATTTGCCCACAGAGACCACGGAAAGTTAATGCATAGAGCCAGGAAATATATTTCAGTTTCATTAATACGAAGAACACCAATGTAACAGCTCTCACAAGTTATTAGTATTTTATAGGAAAATGAATTAAATATGAAGAACCATAGGGCAGTAGTATGATAATACAGCAGGTATACACTGATTTAGGGACAAAGTCATGAAGCTTTTTCTGACAAGTGAACTCACTGTTGTGTCCAACTACCATTTTGCTTTCCCCGATCTTCCCTCAAATGGCACAAATAACAAATTGTGAGTACTCTTTGTTAACCAATAAAAGGTGGAATATCCTAAAAAGTTTTATTAAAATTACTTTATCTCATCTTCAGACAACTGTTGCAAAGCACAAGATAGCGTTGTTAGATTGAAAGAATTTATTTTCTACCACCAGAAAGTGAGAAATAAAAAAAATAAACATAAATGCACAGATTTGTTAGACTGGAAGCACAATTTTCACCTCGATAAATTAGTTCAAAATAAATGTTGCTATTCCACTAATTCAGTTCTGTCCATGACCACCACTGCCTGCCATATTTACTTTGGAAAAAAATATCAATTGGGCCACTAAACTGTCTTATCAGATCTACATTTTTGGGTAGGTATCCGGTTAGTGTTACATTTTAGCATCAAACTATTAAGAGTGTGTTACTTTACAGCATCCAAAGAACTAAACCCATGCAACTATAGATATAAATTAGAGAACTATATTCAGACTGCAAAGTTTGCATATCAAAATATGTAAATATTACATGTATATTATTCTTTTGTTTTAGTCTTCAAAAGAAGATAATGCTAAGACATTTAAAGGAGAAATTTAAAACTGAAATGCATCCAGATACCATGAAAGACCATTCAAAGGTTATTTTTGCTTTTTTTAAACAAAATTAGCCAGTTCACGCCCCTCCACTCCTCTCTCTCTCTCTCTCTCTCTCCCTGACACACACACACATACATGTATCTTGGCAGTTTTTAACGTGGTTTATTTTAGGAATATTTTAGGTGACAATGAAAGCCTGAAAGCTTCTCATTGTAATCATTTCTTCTCTTGAGAGATCTGTCGAGATACCCACTTTTTATCACTGCCCTCTTGAGGACAGGAAGAATAAGGATTGAAATGTTTTAAACATCTGCACCTTT
Source organism: Paguma larvata (assembly GCA_030068075.1). Taxonomy (NCBI): domain Eukaryota; kingdom Metazoa; phylum Chordata; class Mammalia; order Carnivora; family Viverridae; genus Paguma; species Paguma larvata. The sequence continues at coordinate 9,513,057 of CM057839.1, read as the reverse complement.
ACAAGTATGTTTTTGTTAACATTATAGAGAAAGGTAAACCCATTCTCTTTATGACTTCTATTTAAAGGTGAAAAAAATATTTTCATAAGAAAAGAGAATGGGGGCACCTGAGTGGCTCAGTTGGTTGAGCATCTGACTTCGACTCAGGTTATGATTTCACGGTTCGTGGGTTCAAATCCGGTGTTGGGCTCTGTGAGGACAGCTCAGAACCTGGAGCCTGCTTGGATTCTGTGTCTCCCTCTCTCTCTCTGACCCTCCCCTGCTCACATTCTGTCTCTCTCTCTCTCTCTCTTAAGAATAAATAAACATTTTTAAAAATTTAGAAAAAAAAGAAAAGAGAATGGATGTCTGTAGTTGGTATGGTGACATTCCTTTAGGATGAGACTTTCTAAAGCCTGGTTATTATTTTCGCAGTTAAAAGAAGTTTTAACTGATATAAAGTTTCTCTCTTTTTAAATTTTATCTGTCTATCTATCTATCTATCTATTTAAATTCAAGTCAATTAACATACCATGACTATTGGTTCCAAGAGTAGAGCTCATCATTTACAGACAACCCCCAGCGCTCATTGCAACAAGGGCACATCCCCTCACCCACCTCCCCTCCAGCAGCCTTCAGTGTATTCTCTGTATTTAAGAGTCTCTTATGGTTTGCCTCTTTCTGTTTTTATTCTATTTTTTCCTTCCCTTCCCCTGTGTTCATCTGTTTGGTTTCTTAAATTCCACATATCGACTGATGAATGGATAAAAAAGATGGCAATCAATAAAGGAAATCTTGCCATTTGCAACAACATGGATGGAACTACAGTGTGTGCTAGGTGAAATAAATCAGTGAAAGAAAGACGAATATCATATGAATGCATTCATATGTGGAACTTAAGAAATAAAGTTTTTCTTTCTTTAAGTGTTTTTTAAGTGTTTATTTATTTATTTTTAGAGAGAGAGAGATAATAAGTGGGGAAAAGGAAGAGAGAGGGAGAGACAGAATCCCAAGCAGGCTTCGTGCTGCCTGCACAGAGCCAGATATGTGGCTAGAACTTATGAACTGTGAGATCATGACCTGAGCCAAAACCAAGAGTTGGACACTTAACTGACTAAGCCACCCAGGCACCCCTAAAGTTTTTCTTTTTAACCAAAGTTTGCCTTAAAGAGATTAGGAAAATTTCTAGTCTATGAAATTACTTACTCTAGGCTCATATAACCAGATTCTTTTTTTCCAGAATGGCCTAGCACAAGCTGTTTAGTGATATGGAAAACTGGGGAAAAACAAGGCTTTAATGACAAACACTGGTCATGCCACTTATAAGCTGCTGTGACCTTAGGAAAACTATTCAGTCTTATTTTTCTCTTCTGAAAAATGAGCTAATAATAAATATCTACACTGCATGGTTGCTGTGAAATCTTATGGGATAATGGGTGTGTGTAAAATAATTAGCAGAATGACTATTATAGATTGATAGATGGTAACTACCACTGTTTTATTCCCAGTATGGTTTCCCATGTTTTATCCTCACAGCAACACTAGGAGATTGATTCTAATCTCCATTTTAAAGCTCAGAGCTTTGAGGTTCAGTGACTTTCCTATTGTCACATAAAATTCCTCTGCAAGTCTTTAGATTCTAAATCCAGAATATATTTTCCCTGACTCATCCTGCATGTTAGCCAGGGACAATGATGGGCCTCTGTGTGACAAAGAAGCTGGCCCATGTTATTTGGCAACTAATTTCATGGAAAGACACCAATGAGGCATTGGTCATTGGAAACCCTCAGTAGCCAGAGCTGAAGTCCAACTACAGACTTAGGTTGTCCTTGCTCAGGCCACATTTATAATATTAAGTGGTCTTTACTTTACTAGCTATGGAGGAAAAGCAGGTTCATTACTCTGGATTCCAACTTTTATTCCTCAGATGCTATCACACTAAACAATCATTTAAATTTGAATAACTTCCTGCCCTAAAACAGTCATCTTTGGCATTTTTATCTCTCTGCTGATAATGAGAGAAAAAGTTGGATTTGAAAGAAAGGAAAAAAAAATTATGATACAAAATCTAAAAAATAAACCTGGGTCTCCTGAGAAAACAACATGGACAGCAACTCCAGTCAATCACACAAGAATATTTTAGGAGACAAATGTAATCCATACAAGTCTGAGAAAATATTAACCTCGAACATGCCAGAAAATCGTTGTAGGCCATAAATAATTTATAACAAAAGGCACAAACGTTGACTTGCACAATCCAATGCTCTTTCCTGTACCTCTACATTCTTGAGTTTAATGAATCAATAAATGTGTTCTTTCTCCATCTAAACGAATCACAAAATCCAATTCCTTTTTGACTCTAAAATCACTGTTCCAGGACACAGCACCCAGACTAGACACATTGTCATAGGACCTTGCTGTCACTGTGAGCCCTTCCTATTGCTTTGAATGGGCTTCATAATTTTGAGTCTTCTAATAGTTTGTTCAGTTCCAATCAAAAGGCTATCTGGAGACATAAATCAGTTTTTAAATAGTCCAAAGCTCATAAATACCCATTGTTTGCCTGCATGCATGTTGGAGTTGGAGTTGTGACCCCACCAAGATTCAAGTATTGAAGTCCTGGCCTGCAATACTTCAAAATGTGACCTTAATTAGAAATTGGAGTGTTGCAGATGGATCTTAATTAAGGGAGTTCATAATGGAGGCTGGTAGATCCCTAATCCAATAGGACTGGTGTCCTTGTAGAAGAGACAAATTTGGATACAGATACACAGGTAGAAGGAAAACCATGTGAACATGCATGAAGAGATCTTGGAGAGGCATCTGTAAGTCAAGGAAAACTGGAAAACTGACAGAAATCCACCAGGAGCTTGGGGAAAAGCATAAGACATATTCTCCTTCACAGCCTCAGACAGAGCCAACCCCTCCAATACATTGGTCTTGGACTTTCAGCCTCCAGAACTGTGAGACAACAGACTGCTGTTGTTTAAACCCCCAATCTATGGTACTTTGTATATGACTGCCCTTCTTGCAAATGAATACATGACAAGTTGTCTTGGTCACAGGCTGCTGGGACTTGGTGTTCTGTTTTCCAGTTTAAAAAACTTAGGAAATACATGGAAAACCAAGACAAAGTCTGATGTAGTTTATTTCCTTTCAGGGCTATGTGGATGATACAAACATGTTAAGAGGAAAATAAATGAGAAATGCTTAGGATGTACTAATTCTTCCTCTGCATCAGGAGCCAGTATAAGTCAACAGATTACTAAATTCATACACTAAACACTTTCTGGACCATATGCATCAAACCACCTTGCAAGTTGAGGGAAGGTCTCATAGCAAAGAAACTAAACAATGAAGTGCGGGAACCATACTTCACGGAGGTTATACTGCAATCATATAACCCCTGACTTTTACAGATCACTGTAAACTTTGTAAAAATGCACTCACACCTAGCACACTATAGACATTTAACAAACTGATGGCCATTAATATACCTATATGTATTTTAGAAATAAATTGATATTTTGACTGATCATGGGGACTGGAAAATAAAACTGGTTGATAAATCCACCTATTCTTTATCTTAAGAGACAATATTTTATACAGATCATGAAATTAAATCAAAATGAAGTAATCTGTAAGCAACGTATCATAATATCTTTTCAAGATATCATATGAAGAGCTTCTTTTAAAGGTTAATTTTAGGGGCACCTGGGTGGCTCAGTCAGTTAAGTAGCCAACTTCAGCTCAGGTCATGATCTCACGGTCTGTGAGTTTGAGCCCCACGTCGGGCTCTGTGCTGACAGCTCAGAGCCTGGAGCCTGCTTCGGATTCTGTGTCTCCCTCTCTCTCTGCCCTTCCCTTGCTCACTCTCTGTCTCTATGTCTCTCAAAAATAAAATAAAAACAAACAAAAAGAAACGAATAAAGGTTAATTTTAGAGTAGTTTGAAAAAATTCTAATCAAAACCTGGTTCAAATCTTTTATCAATAGGTATCTGGTTCTCTTAAAAAGCGAACGATTATTTAAAAATCAAATTTAGTGAATGATTATTTAAAAATCAAGAGTACTCAAAGATGAAGCTATATGTTGTAGTGAGATTTTAGATAATGACAGATCATTCTACAACCTGTGACATTAACTATTTTTCATTCAACTTGTTTGTTTTTTTAAGTTAATTTGGAGAGAGAGAGAGAGAGAGAGAGAGAACATAAGCAGGGACAGAGACTCCCAAGTAGGTTCAGAGCTATCAGCACAGAACCCGATGCAGGGCTCAATCCCATCAACTGTAAGATCAGGACCTGAGCCAAAATCGAGAGTCGAAAGCTTAGCCAAATGAGCCACCCAGGTGTCTTGCAACCCTTATTTTGACTGACAACACTTTCAAGGAAACCTAGCACCTTGATGCTTCCTTTTTACTTTCTACTAAACTGTGGATGGTAGAACTCCAGCCTCATATTAGAAATTTTAACCTCTGTTTGCTTTTGTACGACATAAGACTAAACAAATGAAAAACAACTTTCAAAACTCATTTGTTTGCAAAGGTTGTTTGTGGTACATAAATATGTAAATACCAGAATAGTACTTGTCAGGGTCACCCTGCATCTTTCTAAAAGCTTCACAACCCTGTATCTATAATCAAAATCCTAAAATATCTGAAAACCAAAAGTTTATGTTTTTTTTTAAATTTATATTCCAGTTAGTTAACATACAATGTAATCTTGGCCTCAGCAATAGAACCCTCTGTTATGTATGACACCCAGTGCTCATCCTGAAAAGTGCCCTCCTTAATGCCCATCACCCATTTAACCCACCCCCTACCCACCTCCACCTCCAGCAACCCTCAGTTTATTCTCCGTATTGAAGAGTCTCTTATGGTTTGCCTCCCTCTCTGTCTGGTGGCAAAATCTGACCTGAACGGATGTGTAGCTCTTTACAGATCTTGCTTATTCCACTTAGCACAAGCAATTACAGTTTTCCTGCACATACATTAAAGTGTTGGGTTTTGGGGTGCTGACCGGATCCCACGGTTTTATGCAGCCTGTGGTACCCTATCTGTAGTATATGGCAATATTTAGATATGATATGATAGGTACATAATTTTTTAATCTTAATTTTAAAACATATCTTTCTGCCCCAAAGGTTTTGGATAAGACTATGAATTTCATATTCTTTTAACACTGTCCACCTCATCCCAATAAAATAATCAAATTCTTCTTGGATATCTATTGTGTCCCAGATTCTGCAAATAAGACAGTCTTAATTTATTAACAGTTTATAATGTAATTGAGGTAATGAGACATAAATCCACTAAAAGAAAAACTATGCTATAACAAATGTCACAGATTGTTCTCGACTAACTAACTACCAAACCAGAGATGTCAAATCTGTTTCTCTGTTCCTCGTCCCTGGCACCCATCATTCTTCCCTCAGAGAGAGAATTGCCAGAAAATACTCCTAAATTAGGCAATCTCCCTTTGCACATAAGAAGAGCTTGTCACCCTTAGACAAATAAATGTGGAGAAGAAGGTTATCAATTCAAAACACAATAAATGTACTAGGCTGACCTAAGTTTAACCAAGATCCATAAAAATCCTACAGTGCTTAGTGTAAGCTTCCCCCGCTCTGCCTTCTCTCCCCGTGAAGCAATATTTATTCTAGCATTTTCTGAGTGCCAGATACTTGCTCAGTGCTTTATAAATATTATATCATTTTAATGGTAGACATAAATTATATTCATTTCCCAGAGGATAAATTTCAGAGAAATTAAGCATCACATGCAAATGGCCTAGAACTTGTTATCTGTAGAGTTGGGATTTGGAAATAGATTGATACATCTGGCTTAGAAGTTCATATTCTCTCTGCCAATTTCCCTTATAGGTGACAAAGTGTATTACGGGGGAAGAGACGGAAAAGGTCCACCTTACAGAAGTATACTTGGAAGCCCAGATCTTAAACTTACCCCACTTTACAAAATCTCCCTTACCATGACTTTGCTCAATAATTATATCTTTACCCACATAAGTAAATAGAATTTCAGTTCAGTTTTTTGGTATGTTCCACTTCCTTTGTTTTTGCTAGACTGCAAGTCACATGATAAAAGAGGCTCCCCAACACTGAACACAGTGCCTGGCACATAGAACTTGCTCAGCAAGTTTTAAATGAACGAATGAGGGAGGTTTCGGTGCTCAGGATCCGTTAGACTGCAGCCATGTGGACAACATTAACTTAGTGGCTGATGCCTATGTCTCCATAGCTCTGGACATTAACTCATGCTTTTTGCAGCATCCTTAGGAACAAGGCAAGACAAAATGAACTAAATTTAAAGCAGAAAAAGCCAATCTGTTGTCACTTATGCAAAAGAATACTGAGTTGCTTTTTAAAGATGTAACTTGAAGTGTAAGATTTTGAGAAATAATAGTTAACGATATTAGAAGGCCACAAACCTTGACCACACCCTTATGGTATGAGACATCATACTAATAAGAATAATGCTTATTCTTACAAAAATAAAGTTTTAAACATCGATGTACTTAGAGATTTTTCCCTCCTGGGATTTTTAGCATCCTCTTTATAATGGGCATCATTTGTAGACTATACATTTAAACTACACTTAACTAAACACCAGCCATTTTGTAACGTGAGGGAGAGGCTGATGTATCTCTGCTTGACCAACTCCCCTGTCACGTAAAGGATGAGACATAGTGAGCTGCAAAATTACTCCCAGGATTAGAAAGTGTTCATTTGCTTAATCTCTTCCCCTCAGATCATCCCCCGCTGGTTACTGTTGACCAGACAGCCGGCCTTTGTCCTTTTTTTTGTCTTCCAACCTTGCCTGGATTTTCTCAGCCTCTTGGGTGGCATTAGCTGCTACCACTCTCCGATGATTCCCTCAGACTTCTCCATCCTTATCGTCAGCATCCTGCAGGACACTGCACCTGAGAGACATCCACCACTTCTCACCAGATGCGAGTCCAGTGTCCAAACCATTAGCCGCCATATTTCTCTCCACTCCCCACCACAGAACAAGGGGTCGCTCCTTCTACATTCCCTAGGTAGTTATCGGAGCCACGTCGTCACCTTTTAACACATGCCCAGCATAAAACCAGCCAAATAAAAAACTGAAAAAGGAGACTTGGCCGTGACCACTGAAAGGCACTGCCAGGCCCAATTCGCTTCTCACAGCGCAGTGCCCCATTCGTAGCATAACCCAGAGAGTTTTCTCTTCTGATCTCCTCCCTTGCATACATGGAAGGCTTTTGTAGCCACTTTGAGGCTCTTTAATCATCTCTACTATTTGCTGAGTTTTTCTACATACTTTTCCCTGTGCCTGAAACACCTCTCCCTGCATCGATGCCCGGCAAAACCCAACACACCGTTTGTGACCCAGATCCCACGCCGTCTACTCTGTGAAATGCTTATTGATTTCCCCTGGAAGGGCTACTCTCTATACTTTTTTTTTTCTTTCTGTGTTTTCACAGTACTTCATTCATTCCCCAAACAGCAGTCAGTGGGATCTTTTTGAAACATAACTAAGACTATAACACATTCTTGTTGACACTCTGCAATGGCTCTTTCACCTACCTGGAATCAAATCCAAACTCCTTTCCTTGCTCGACTGGAGAACCTCCCTCAGAACTAGGCAGTGGGGCCTCCGCCCTGGCCCCACCATTCAGCACATCAAAAACACGCTTGTGGGTTCATTTATCACCACACACGGTCGCCTCGGCCACTTGGATCTGGAGTCAGTGATGGCATGCCGGCCAATCCATTCATTTACATCTTGTCAAAGCTGTTTTCTACTACAACCACAGCAGTAACTAACTGGTACAAGTTGTATGGCTCAAAAAGCCAAAAATATTTGGCACTTTACAGAAAACTCTGCCACCACCTGGTGCAGTCTGTAACCCTGGGACGACCAGCCTTCAGGCCCACAGAAGCACTTGGTGGCATCTGTCTACCTCTGCCCTCGAAACGAAGCCTACGTTTCGCCCAGGCGGTGCAGAGAGCTGCAGGGTGTGCAGCCGTCATCAGCAGCAATGAGCACTTCTTTGGGGAATCAGAGAGGATTTGAGTGCTTTGGAGAGAAGCCTTGTTCATTATCCTGTCAGAGCCTTCCTCGAAGAGAATACAGATGCAATAGGTACTTACATAATAAAATATTATTTCCCCAAAGTGACTAAGTGTCCATTTACTTACTTCTCTTCACGATCTCATTTGTGATTCCAGAGGCACTCACCATTTAGCACATCATAGGAAGCAGTCATACATGGCAGCCAAGGAACATTTTGTAATATCGAAGCACTCATTTTGTCTTCAATGTACATATAAGTTGGCTCAGATGTAACACGCATGAAACATGATCCTAAGTCTTTACTCTCACGGCCTCTCGACAGTACAGACCAGCATTATATTATATTTATAAAAAATAATAGACATTATAAAATGAAAATGAACATAATTTATTGTATAAAATATAATTACATTTTAAATAAATAATTTTGGTACACATGTATTCTCCCCTTTCTGATAATAGGCAATTCTGAATATTTTAGAAAAACATTTTTGGAACCATATATAAGCATTTCTTCAACTTTTATAATTTGCCTCGACTTGCATTTTTGGTGACATATTTAAATTTTATACACTTTGAATAAATTGCATCTTATTTTTAATTCTTCAGATGATTGCTGCCAATAAAATATGTTATATGACTGTTTTTTGTCTAAGCTTGCATAATTAGTGATTCTGCTAAAATGAAAGCAAGAAAGATAAAATCTAAGGAACCACAATATAATCGCTTAGAAATTAGGAAGGTTTTTATTGTGAATACGAGATCACTGACCCATTGACTGACATCCAAAAATAATTAATAGTAATAAATTTGGTCATCTTGAATCTTTTGCTACTACTTAGTCTTCTGAATCTTGTAGTTTTAGCAGTATTTTACAATTTGTCTTTGTGAAGGCACATCTGCCGAGGTAGAAGAGGAAAGCATAGTTCAGTCAACAGTTCGTGAGTCTGATCTGTAACCTTGGCTCTTCAGACCTGCAGCCTGTGGGTCTCCATTTGCGCTCCTGGCCCGAACCCCACAGTTAGAAGAGACGGGCCTGCCTCTGGGACTCATGTGTGGCTCCTGACCACCTTTCGACCTTCTTCCTAGGTTCCTGTTACACTCCTAGCAGTTTCCACGTTGGAGCATTTGCACCACTGTCCCCTCTACTGGAGGGGTAGATATTCTGGAGGCTGGCCTTGTTTGATATTCAGACCCCAGCTTAAGAGTCAGCCTCAGTTTTCTGGAACAAAAGGGAGTTCCCTAGACTCCCTGTCATATCAGTCTGTCTTGTTTTCCTCACAGCACCCGTGGTAACCTGATATTTCCTTATTAATTTATTAACTTGAAGTCGGTCTCCTCCAGATAGAACACAACTGGTATGGGAACAGGGATCTATCTTGTAACACTGTATTCACAGTAACCAGTACAGTATTTGAAATATACAAAGCATGTAATAAGTATTTGTTGAATAAATACCTATGTATAGCATGAAAACGTGATTATCTGCGGTGATGAATTTCTCTTGATCGACACCAAGTTCTGTTATTGATAGCAAGTCAGCATAATGCAGTGCTGACTCAGAAATACATCTTGAATGAATAGAGGAGTAAATAAATGGACTAATGATTGAATGGATCCATGAATTTGATTAAAGGAGCATTTTAGACGTTGGGTTGATTCTTTCAGTTTTTCCCATGTGCCGAATCTTGGAATCACTCTCTCCAATCACCAAACATGTTTTTCACTTAATTGGCGCAGGCCCATGAAACTCCTCCACTGACAATCATATAACTTCATGATTGTTGTGTCTCAGCCACCAGCTCAGAACATGTCATTTGCCAAGAACATGTTCAAAGCAGATGGGCGTGAAATCTGTGAAGCTTCTATTATTTTTATTAGCACGTGTTATAAAGGACACAAGCCTCTATAATCAAACATTGCTACAGAGAGGCTGTGGCTCCCTGGCAGACGCAGCCGCAAGACCAACCCCCTCGCGTGACTTTGGTTGAAGCTCTCACAAGCAGAGATTAGTTAAGTGCAGAAAAATGAGGACTATTCTATGAACAGTTTCTTGGCTTTCTAAGAACTTCCCTCGGCACGCATGTGGGAATTGTCTAACACGAAAATAAAATCTAGACACGCTTAGAGGACATCGGTATTGATGTTCTCAGTAATTCCAACTCATTTTTTGTCAGATAACAGACCAAAAGTTTGCACATCCGTCATCCTTCTTAGAGGAAACTTTTTATCAAGAGGTTTTACATAAGCCCACAAAGCTAAGAAAATAGAAACAATTCTTTCTTTTAAAAAATAACACCGATAGCTTATTATTTAAAAAGTAGTATGTGTGCAATATAGAAAATGGACAGATAGAAAATGGACAAACTCAAATTATCACCTTCTCTCCATTTGGGGATGGCTGCCATCACATCTCAGGGTACGATTCCCCATGAACACACAAGGGCATATGCGTTGTTTTTTTTTCCCCCAAATAAGATAATACAATACACAGATTTTGTAACTTTTTTCAATTAAGGAAGCTGATATCTCTTTTTCAATAAATTCTCACATCATCTAATACCGAGACTTATCTAAATTTTCAATTTACTCCCGAATTTCTGTTAGTGCTAATTCGTTTGAATCAGGATCCAATGTAGGATCACACTTTGTTTCTAGTTGTCATGCCTGTTAAGTGCTTTTAAATCTACAATTTCACATTTCTTATGATATCGAATGCTAAGGAGACCAGAAATTTCTCCTCTCTTAACTCAGAAGAAAGTAGGGGATTATTAAGATAGATAACTATTTGACCACAAGTAGGTAACTCCGTCCCGTCAAATTCCTGATGAAATAATCAACAGGATTTCCCAAAATGGAGATGGGGGTTCTGTCTGTTCTAGAAACTTAATGATGAATCCTACTTTCCATGCCAGAACCAATAAAGAAGTTCTTCTAGACACAATGTGGATTGACGGGGATCAAAGGAAGCCATGCCCGGCAAAAGCCTAGTATGTCTAAGAGGTAAATGGAAGATACTGTGGCCCTGTAACCCTTTGGGGCTAGACATGGGGACAGTCCTCAGCACAGCAGGACTCCCTGATTGGCATCTCTTTTGTTTCTGTAGACCAGTAGGCTATAGAGTGCACCAGTCCCACCGGAGAACAGAGGACTCACTTCTGCCATGAGTGCCCACACCAGGTAGAGAGCGAGCCATGAATCTCTGAAGGGAAAATACTGTGGCTCAAAAGCTACTCCAAAACCAAGTTATTGTACAGCAATGCAGAGAGCAACACTAAACACTCATATAAGCACTTAGAAAATGCACCACCTAGGAATGCTTCCTAAATAATCCAAGTGATGATCTATGCCAGAATAATAAGAAATAAAGTCAAGTCAGTAAAGGAAAAAAGAAGAAATAAAGTTATCAAGGAGTCATAGGGAGAATGAAACCATTTAGTGTAAAGAAACAAATCCTAACAAATTTCCTAAATAGTGTTACTAAATTAATGCTTCACAATGTTTTGACAGAGATCATCAATTGTTTTTTAAAGTTTCTATCACTATATATTAAATTAATGCAAAATGAGAAATGAGCACAAAAATCAGGGAAAACACCAAATCTTCCAAGTAGAAGACAAAAAATTAATGGGTTTTAGTCATTTTTATAGATTAAAGGTTAAAGGACCTTTCTGTAACCATTAGTCATAATCTAATATTTATCGTGGAAGATTATTTATTACAAAAATAGTTATAGCAATGTATTTCCTGTCCCACGTGCTCTTCTAGAACCTGGTGAGCCGTTTTGATTGCTTCAGCCAAAAGAAAAGATGAAAGTGATACCAAGTGACTTCCAATGCTACGTCACAAAGGGCAACACTCCATCGTTCATCCTGCACTTGTTCTTGGACCCAGGCACCAGTCTGTGAAAAAGCCCAGGGCATAAAGAGAGGTCATGCAGGCAGGTGTCTGTGCCGAAAGCCCTGATGAGGCCCAGCTAACATCCAGCATCAATTGCCAGAAAATGAGAGAAGAAACACTTGAAAAGTCTCTAGCCTCAGCCACCATCTGACTACAGCCTTGTGAATACTCAGGACAATAGCCACCTGGCTGAAACAGTCAGACCCTAGGACTGTGAGATGTAATAATTATCAGAAACTGCTATTGTTTTATTCCATACTGTTTGTAGTGGTTTGTTACGCAGCAATAAATGATTGTAAAACAGCTAACAAAGAGTCTGTGCATAAAATAAAATGGATAAGAAGTAAGAGATAATCTAAACTACAGAAGGCATAAAAACTATAAACCAGGACCCAACAAATATAGTTTTTATAATAAATGTAAATCGTATAAATATTCTTATCAATGAGAAAAGATACTCAGATTGAGTTAAAATAGGAAATCCACTTACCAGCTACTGTTAACCTGCCTCCCCCAAATTACAAAAAGATAGAAAATAATAAAATAAAGGCACCTGGATGACTCAGTCGGCAGAGCATGCAAATCTTGATCTCAAAGTTATGAGCTCAAGCCCCATGTTGAGGATAGAATTTACTTAAAATTCTCCTACTCCTACTGCTGCTGCTGCTGCTGCTACTACTACTACTACTAATAATAATAAAATATGCATTAAACTCAATAAGAAATAATTTGGGATTTTGTTGTTATTGAACTGAAGAACTGAGTCTATAATAACATAATGTACTTTATGAATGTACAGAAATATGTGTCTTCCAAAACTTACTATAAAATGCTTTGCTCACAGAATATTATCAATGTTTATAAAACAGTGGAATGAAGGTCTGTAGGGCATAGTTTAGAAAATACTACTATAAACCAATTTTACTTTGATTTATATACTTTGATCTTAGATACAAAAGATGTCAAATTCAAGAAGTTAACATTAAGGGGCGCCTGGGTGGCTCAGTTAGTTAAGTGACCAAGTTGGGCTCAGACCATGATCTTGTGGTTCGTGGGTTCGAGCCCCACATTGAGCTCTGCGCTGGCGGTGTGGAACCTGCTTGGGATTCTCTCTCTCACACTCTCTCTGCCCCTCCCCCAGTCACATTCTCTCAAAATAAATAAATAAACTTTAAAAAATGTTAACATTAATATATTCCTATTCATAACATCTAAAAATTATACAAGAAAAAGATACTTCTCTTATAAACTGGCAACATCACTCTTAGTACTAAAACATTACACACAATACCATTAAAATTCATAAACAAAATAAGGATGTCTATTATTGCTAGTGTTTTATTTTGATCTAGGGATCAAGGTAATGTAAGATTACTAGATTATTAGAAAAGAGGGATAAGCTGATCAAAATTTTCAGGTGATATGTTTACATACTTTCCCCAAAAGCAAGAAAATCACCTGAAAAATAGAGTAACGATATTGTGCCAATGATAAAGCTGGCATCTCCATGTGACAGGCTACTATGCAGCCACTAGAAATAATGTTTTTGACATTCTCATTTAAGTAAAAAAAAACAGATTAGGAAACTACAGTTGCTTAATTACAAGTTTTTCAAAGACAAATTATAAAATCAAGGAAAATAAAGTGGTGACCATCTCTAGTTCATGAAGTTATAGGTGATTTTAATTTTATTATTTATGCTTTTCTGTATTATATTTATAGGGAAAAACATAAAATAGAAATAAAAGGTAGGCTTAAAAATCAAGGTATTTATGTAGCATACAATTCAAATACATATGGTTGTTTCTTTTAAGAAGCTATAAAATATAAAATGACAAGTGAATGCTAATTTCTGTCATATATGTCAGGTGATATTATAATGTCACTCTCTTTTCAAAGCTAAAATGTTTCCAAGAAAATTCTAAGTTTAAAAACTGTCCTTTGCTCCAAATATCATTATTATTGAAACAATTAATCGGTTTAGCTCAGTCTACAGATTCATCATCACCTATTAGGCCTGGACAGACTTCACGTAAAGGAGAAAGAAGATTGGATTTCTAGAAGTTTCTAGCACAGAAATACCCTTTCTTCTATCTATCTATCTATCAATCAATCTATCTATCTATCTACCATCTATCTGTATATCTATCTATCTATCTATCATCTATCTATTATCTATCTATCATCTATCTATATATCATCACTGTGAAGGTTTACAGTCTCCAACTCACAGGTCAAGGGAAATCATTGGTATTTAATAGATGATGTTCTGTCACTAGAAACTGAAATAAAATGCAGCCCAGTACCCTTGGATCCTTCTATCATAACCTATTTCTTTCTTTCTTTTTTTTTTTATAAATGTTTATTTATTTACTTGGAGAGAGAGAGAGAGAAACCGGGGAGAAGGAGGGAGAGAATCCCAAGCAGGCTCTGTCCTGTCTGGGCAGAACCTGAAGAGAACCCTGAGATCAGCCCCGAGAACCCTGAGACCATGACCTGAGCCAGAATCAAGAGCTGGTCGCTTAACAGACTGAGCCATTCAGGCACCCCCACAACTTATTTCAATCAACAGCAAAGCACAGAGAGTTCTGAATATGCAGCAGCATAGCTTAAAACCCTCCTCCAAAAGATTTCCTTTACATTAGCTTCTCTGCAACTATAAAAATTCATTCCAGAAATACAAGAAAGATAACATAGCTTATTTTAAAATACATGAAAGAGCAGTAAATAACACATGTGTGGATAAAAATAAACATACCTGATAAAAAGGCCACTCTGATTTGACCAGGAATTTACCAAATCATCAAGTAACTTAATGACAAACTATCCATCATCTTAAAGAATTATGCATGGATATCTAATCTGATAAAAGAGTGCTCGGGTCGTTCTGTGTTCAACACATTAAAAGTCATTTTCCTGATGTAGATTTTGAGTGGAGGGAGGTAGCTCTTGGCTCTATCTAACCACATATTAGACGTAGCTAGTTAGGAAAGCCAGTGCACAAGAATACACTTAAATAATACATTAATAATAGCATTTGGCTTAAAATATACCCAGATTTTAAGCAGGGGGTTATTAATGTATTATGAATCTATACTAATTATTATGGTAGAATGCCCAGAATTTTAAATAGGAGGCCAATTCATAATAGTAATTTTTATTTTTTTAAAAAATTAAGCTTAGTTCCATGTCTAATAAGTGCCTTACCGTGTACTTAATGTTCATTATCACTGTCACTGTAGCACATGACTTGAGAACATCTTAAGAAGCTACTGCTTATTCTGACATCTAATTTGCATCAGGTTCTTTATATTCAACTGGAAACCAACTAGGCACTCAGAAACAGAAGAACCAGTGGAATTATCAGTAACGATGCTATTTTACCAAAGACAGTGAGCAATAAAGACACCAAGAGGCACAAGCTGTCCACCATCAAACGTATTTTGCTCTTATAAGTTTGTGTTTACAAAGCTCCCACCAAAAAACCTTACGGGGCCAAAAAAAATAATACAGTGCTTATTCCCTCCAATATGCTGCTGAATTTCAGAAGACACATGCAAACTGTGTTTCCAAAGTTTCCAGAAATATTTCTCTTCACACACATTTTTCTCCATATTCTATGGGTCCTGTGTACCAGTGTCTCTAAGTATAGTCTAGTTACTATTGAATCCAAATTATGCTGCCATTAAAATGTCTCTTGAATCTGCAGAATACCTGCCTCCCCTTGGTCCAAGTGCTTATTACTTTGTACCTAGGCTATTGCAGGAACCTCCAGGCCCTGTTCCTGTCTTGCTCCTCCCCAACCACACCACCCCTTGGCTCATACTTGGATCGTGAATTACGCCCGCTCCACCTCTGTGTGGAACCCCATGGCTTTCAGGGAGAACACGTGTACTCGAAGCTCTCGCTGTCTGTCACAGACTTGCCTTCTGTCCGTTTTTCCTACTGACTCCCTCTTCACTCTTTGAAGTCATGCCTCCAGAACATATCTTGACTTACTCCGAAGTCACGGGTTTCTTTGGGCCTCTAACAGAAATGTGCTCAAAACAAGCCACATGTATGTGAAGTTTGGTTTAATTCCAAGTCATAGGATCATCACATCTCCACCCTGAGAAGCCCATATGAAATTGTCTGGTTCAATTCTCTCATTTTCTAAATATGAAGGTTGAACTGCAGTGTAATATAATGAAGTAACTTGTTTACAGGACAGCCATCCAAATACTGGTCAATCAGACCGGAATTCTGCCTCCCAGGTAACTACCTTTTTTGGTTATTTCATATCATGCAAATAATTTAGAAACATTGCTAATGGTGATGGTTAAGACGTAATGACATGCTTCCATTGCCCATAGAAAAACTGTTAAGACCCTCTTATCTCAGCTCCCAATCACTTATATTTGAGCTATTACACAGAAAACGTTTTCACTTACACTGCAAGAGCAATATTTTGACAGAGGAATTGAATTATACCAATGAGTTTTCATGGAATATAAGACAACTGTAAGATAGAAATTTAAACACAACATGCTTTTAAACAGGGTTTAATTTTTCCTCTGTGGCTTGTGATACGATAACCTATTTTCATATCCTGTCTTCATGAATAATGCCATTAAAGTCAAAACCTCATACAAATGTTAACTCCAGTTAGTAACTGGTTCTCTAAGAACTGCAGCCTTACTGGCCAGAAAAAAATAAAATCAGTGACAAGTTCTTTCAGCAAATCTGAGGAGAAAAGCATACGGATCAAATAACTTCCAGTTGTAATGTCAAAATTAGTAAGAGATCACACCACCAACAAAATCAGTAGTCCTCATTCCTATCTAAGTCATAGGTAAACAATCACACAAGGAGAAAAAGAAACAAAAAAGCAGGAGTCATTTCCTGCCCTGGGAAGCTTTTGTGTGTAGACAGTAGGTGGCAAAATAACAGCAAAACAACAGCAAGGTGGGGCGGGGGGGGGGGGGGGGGGGGGGGGGGGGGGGGAACAAGAGAGAGAATAGGATCAAGACAGTCGGGGTAGGTTTAAATATAGCGTCTTTGTAGGTAAGCAAAGAAAAACTACCAAAGCAATTCTTCCATGACTCACATAAATCACAGTAAAATGTGTTTCAGGGAAGTTTGGAGTTGACGATCTGAGGCTCCAGTTATCGTCAGGAGGTACTCAGTTTTAAATTAATGGCAGTAATTTATCTGATATATGACTTTGCTTCCTTTTTGCTTTCCCCTGGTCTCCCTCTGTTTACTATGCATTCTACTTTTCCTCTGTCTTCTTAATATTTTACATAAGCATCATGTCAAGACTCAACAGCAAAGCACTCTCTCAAAAGCAACAGTAAACTGAGATTCATCATTGTCCTTCTTGTGTCGATTTGTAGGCACCGTTTTCTCAGATGTGATAAAAGAATCCATTTGTTTTCCCCTTTGCTAAGTCCCATCTCTGTATGCCAATGATAGGTCACTAGTTACAGATCCACCCTGTCCTTCCCTATTCTTTATCCCTGCTTAAAAGATACCTACTGGTATAACATGGTGGCAATAGTTTCCATTTATCATCATTGGAGTACAACTGGAATTCAAGAGATCAGAATAATAGGGAGAGAAGGAAGTCCAAGTTAGTCCTGAAAAATAACAATAGATGAAAGCCTACTGTCGGAGGTGTGGGAATTGGATGCTTGTAACAGACTTAGTATTGGAAAAATGTAATGGGACTAAATCTACTCCCCACTACATACAAAATGGAAATGGAAAATATAAATACCGTGGTCTCCATGCAAACTAGGGGAAAATCATGGAAACTGAGAGACAGAGCTCACTGCTGTGATAGAGCCTTCTCACTAAGGATGCAAGTAAATATAGTCTTTGGAAAGAAGAACAGAAATCCACAGAGCAGGCAAAGGTGTACAATAAAGGCATTATAATAAGAAGCAGGGATCGATGGTGGAGAGAGGGTTGAATTTCAGGATACAGAATTGCCATCCTTATTGAAGATAGAAAAGAGTAGCCTTAACCCTTGGAGCAAATTGAATCACTGATATAGAGGATGACCCACGGAACGATTCCTAGAAGTTACAGAAAAGAGAAATTGATTTCTGAACAATAAAGCAGAAGAGGCTGAAAAAAATAAAGGAGAGAGAGCAAAATCTCACCCTCAGGATTATAGGATTACTCAGTATCATCAAGAACAGAAGCAATAATTGAAAGCTTAATGACAGAAGTGTTTCCTAACTGATAGAAGCCATTTGTACACAGGATTCTATGAGTTCTGAACAGAATTAATAACACTCGCCTCCCTGAATCCCTCCAGCACTGTCGACCAACTAATATGGAACAATGCAGCGTCAAGGCAAAGCTTTTACAACTTGGTAATCTCACACACAGCTGAGTTGCTTTACTGTGTAAGGAAAACAAAAATTTTTAGATAAGCAAGAACTGGACAGCATATCACTAATTTACACTTCTGGAAAAGATTACCTGACACCTCACTCTGATGATAGAAAAATAGAAACAAGTCACTTAGGGAATAGAGAAATAAAGTTGTAAATTGAGGTCTCAAAAGCAAAAGTCTTACTGGAAGAGGACCAGTAATATAAATGTGCAAATTTGCTGTTGCAAAGCTGAAGAAGTAGTGGTATTTAGGTACACTGGAAATCTCATGCCCCACCTAAAGTCAAGAAATGCAAATGCTGAAAAGACACCCACTGCCTTTTTCCAGACAGAAGGGCATCATTGTTTGACCTCTGGTATGAGGACACAATTAGTTTTCCCTCTGTGGGTTCACATCCTGAACACAGTGGATTATCAGGAGGAATTTTAAGGCCACCTTCCGCTCTGAGGCCTTTCCTGTTTGCCCCAGTTCACCGTCCACCCCTCCTTCACCCTCTGGCAAGCATCACATCCTTTACAGTGCAATCAATGAGGACTTTTGTACCACCTTTGATGATGGTTAAAATAATCACAGGTTTTGCTCTACTCCAGTACTAGCTAATAAAGCCCACCATGAACACATGATTGGGACACTAGGAGAGGAAACTTAAAGATACCTGACAAAACATATTTCCCCTTCTAAAATGGCACATTTAACTGCAGGAAATTTTTGCAATACATTTAAAATCAGTGATTCTTTGGTTTCTTAGAGCTGATATTGATTGGTTAATTCTTTTATGCTGATTGGGACAAGCAATAATGATTAAGCAGAAGATCTCTCTGGTTGTATAATATTTTATCCAAAGGCCTGACTGTACCTGCATTAATCATGCTTAAAAAATCTATATTAACAATTAAACTTGAGCTATGTAAAAATTAATGGAAAAAGAAAGACTAAGAAAATACAGCAAAGTTTCTATTTTATAAGATTCTGGGTTATTTTTCTATATTAGTATTTCTGTGTTCAAAATTTTCTGCATATGTGTTTTATGTATAAGACGAATTAACATTTTTAAGCATTGTTCCATAATTCTGACAATGAATATGGTTTCTCTTAAAATGGTGAATTATCTGTTAATAACTTATTTATAATATTTTTTTTGTAAAATACAATAAAGTTCTGATCTAGTCATTGAACATGTGGACACACCATTTTCTGTTGGAATGTGTTGACTTGAATTAATGGTATAACTATGCATCCTGAATATCCCAAGCCTTAATTAACAGTCAATGTATGACGTTAAAAATTCTTTTCTTTTTTCTTTAACATTTATTTATTTTTGAGAGAGAGAGAAGGAGTGGGAAGAGGCAGAGAGAGGGGAAGAGAGAATCCCAAGCAGGCTCACACTGCTAGCACAGAGCCCGATGTGGGGGGCCAAAACCCATGAAATGTGAGATCATGACCTGAGCCAAAATCAAGAGTCAGCCTCTTAATCGACTGAGCCACCCAGATGCCCCTCAAAATTATTTTCTGAATGATCCACAAGTGGAAAACAAATGGTGAGGCATTGCCTCAAGCCTTTTGTGAAAATAAATTCTTAATTGTGAAAAAAGGTAAGTGTTAAAATAAATCAATGTATGTAAGAAAAGGTGAATTGGTGTATATACATATGTGACCACACATTACACATGCTAAGTGTAAACCAAAGGAAAAGGACAGAGAGAGAAAATACCAACACCAGATGTGACAATTTTGCTGTCATTGTTAGATAAAAGTCTTCAAAGACCCATAAGATACATATCACAATACGAAAACATACAAAAGACATAAAAACAAGTTCAGAGAGACCCCAGCTCAAGACTCAAATTAAACATCAATACAATGCCCTTTCAAACATTTTTTTTTTTTGCCTAGAATATTGGCAAACGAATTTTAAAATCTTAATACTTTATTCTGGTAAGTATGTAGGGGGCTTGATTAGTATCTATTCTACTGATATAGAGTGTTATTTTTATGAAAGCAACCTGGTGTGAAGAGTCTCAGATTCTCTTTATAGCTTTGGATTAGAATTCCACACGAGGAAACTCATACTAAAGATACAGTCAGATCAGTACCTGTATTGCTATCTCTATCTCTTTTTATGAAAAGATGTTCATTGCAGCTTTATCCATAGTTTATATAACTAAAAATCACATAACATAATATTTAAATTCATTTTGATATTTTAAAACAGTATATAACCATCCAAATCATGTTTTCAAAAATAATTGAATAATGATCACAGGAAAATCCTCATAATAAAATATTAAGAAAAAAGGTGTATGTACAATACGTTTTTAATTATATAAGCAAATACGTCAAAATTTCCATCATGTTATCTTTAGGGAATGATTTGCTACAAAATTTTTATTCTTTTTTTTGTATTCTTAAATATTCTATGATGAGCATACCCAATTTCCATAATTGTAGGCTATCTTTTTTTTCTTAGGGTAAATCTTTTCATTCATTCATTCATTCATTCATTCATTGATTTTACAAATACTCCCTGAATGCTGGGCAGAATTTAACACCAAGTTCCAGATTACAAAGTTCATTATTCTGTGTCTCTAAATTAAATATCACTAAATAGTCAACTCAATTATGACAGAATTAGTCCAAATTTAAAAGCATTGAACCTTTGTTATTATGATCTACTCATACAATCAAATACCACTCAACGATAAAAGTGAGAGAGCACACCACCAACACATGCAACAACATGCATGAATCGAGCTCTGTGTATTTTTCATATTTATTTCAATCACAAGTATTCTGACAGTAATATTAACACCATGAGAAAAAAATTGTTTAGAATGAGTTGATTGTTAAAAAATAATGGATTACAGGAACTTTAAGTTTTAGTAGTTTTAAATTTTAAAATTCGTGCTTGGCCACAGAGGATGCTTACTAACGGAACTTCCAGGGTTCATAAAAATGACCAAGAAAACAATTTCAGGGCATCTGGAAACAGATGAATCATATAGCTCTCCTGGCTGGTCTTTTCTTCCATTAGATAAACTATCATAACATGCATGAAATACTGAAGAGAGGCAAGAACATCTTTTCCAAATGTGGTTTTGCTGGCTTTGCCTTGGTGAACTTTCAGGACACAGGGCAGGAACTCCTGAGGCCCTGCCCTGCTCTTGGTCCAGGTGTGCTGGCCCCGATCAGGGTTTATAAAGTAAACAGTGGTGAGGATATGGGAAGCCACAGGAGAAACTTTGGGTCTACTTCCCAGAGTGAGAATTGTACTCAGATATAAATAATTGTAGGATATTTTAGAGTCATACCAAAATGGATATATTATAAAGTATAATTCAACATCCATGCATGCTATTGGAATAGAATAGAAGTTTTCAGGTACCTACTTGGACTTTCTATCCCGATCCTGAAAAAACAAACGAATATTTCTTTCCTTTGCATCAGCCACTGAGGACCTTTGCAGAGGAAAAGGTATGAATTATTTTCTGCAAGAAGGTGTCATCTGTGACATTAAGGAACCCAAAGGCTTACCCACCACATTTGATGTTCTGAATGGGGTACAGGGCCACTCTGGGGAAGCTACATGGGGTTGGCTCAGGTGCCCAAGCCAGCTCAGACTTTGTGTGTGTGCAGGTGGCCTCAGACTTTGTGCGTGTGTGTGTGTGTGCATGCATGTTAACATGCTGTGTGTGTGCCACATAAAAGCACTTTAATGAACAGCCTTTGCCAGCATCAGTTTAGAGCCTGCCAAGTGGTTAAGGTCAGAGAAATTCCCAGGCACAACCAATTTCCCATCTCCTTGATACTTGGCTTTCTGGAAACAAAAGGTCTGTCTACTAGGGTTCAACAATGTGGCACACAAATGTAGCATGACTAAGACTGCTTTTGAGGGTGGGCACCAATTTATTAGACACGGTAGCACTTAAGAGTATTTCGATGGCTGTATTTCTTTCTTGAAAACAAATTACATTTTTTTAATCTCTCCTTTTTGAAGTTTATTATTTATTTTGAGAAAGAGAGCAAGAGAGAGAAAGAAAGAGAGATAGAGTGAGTGAGGGGCAGAGAGAGAGGGAGAGAGAATTCCAAGCAGGCCCCTCAATGTCAGAGCGGAGCCCAATGCAGGGCTCGAGCTCACCAACCATGAGATCATGACCTGAACTGAAACCAAGAGTCAGATGCTTAATGGACTGAGCCACCTTGGCACCCCAAATTATAATTTTTTACCTTCTTAGAGAACATCAAAATTGCAACGTATTTTAAAATTTAGGCAGCTGATCTCATGTAATTTTGACAAGTCAGTCACAACTCTGACAATTACAACCTTCTTACTGGAAGTTGCATATTAGGGGGTGTTGGTGCAGTATCAGTAGTGCAGCAGGAGGAGTATACAAGACACAAGGTCCTCGTTGTGCACCCCTCATTCTTGTTGGGTGTGTGGTTTGCATATGAGTCATAGGAACTTTGAAGCCTTACACAGTGTCACCAAAGGGCCTGGTGTGATTTCATTTTTGGGGTCTCTCTTGGCTGCTCCAGGCCAGTGCCTGCATACACTCACATTGTAAGTTGTGTCTACCCAAGTAGGATAGCTAGATAAAATATAGAATGCCCAATAAGATTTGAATAACGGATAAACAATGAATTATTTTTAGTGTAAGAATGTCTCAAATGGTATCCTGGTAACCCGATCAAGTGGCATCACCAAGACTGTACAGAGTCTTGCTGGTCCTCAGATCTGCGTGAAGGAGCCCAGGTCTGAATTCCACCGGGTATACTCTACTGTAGATGGAGGGTTTGGTATTGCAGGAAGCAGCCGTGGGTAGTGGATCCAGGACTACATCAGCTTCTTGCTCACCTCCAGGTTCTGTAAAAAGATGAATGGCCCAGAGGACAGGCAGAAGACCCAGCCTCTCTGAACACTGCAGTTCGTCAGTGTTGCGCAGGATCACCCTCTTTGCACATGAATCAGCTGTTCCTTGCCAGAAGAGCTGGATGCTGACACACCGAAGAAATTGGGACTATGTTGTGGCTCAGAATAGGAAAGGGGGCGATATTCAAGGAGAGGCAAAGACTTTGGGAATGGAAAATTCAGAAAATGATGATCAAGTTGTCCTCTTGGTGGCCATTCAGGCCTGCGAATCTTCCCTGTGGGCTGCAGAGCACGCAGCTAAGAGTCCTGAATAAAAAGCCAAGTGATTCTCCACTTGCCCACTCTCAACCTCATCCACTGTTCATCTCTGTTCTTCCTGTTCTTCCCTCTGCCCACATAAGGTGTGGAGAGATCCCTGTGGTTTGCAGCACCCAGTTTCCTTGCCCTCTGACTTCTAGCTTGGCTTGGCCATTGGCAGGCAGTTGAAGAAGACCAGAGTACAGCAGGAATTAAGACTGCGTGATTTCCCTCTCTGTTCTCTCCTGGCCACGGTCCTGGTAGAGGCTGCTTTCCTCCAAGGCCTTGGCTTCTGCAAATGGACTCTCTGCACAGCTCAGGCTCTCACCAGCCCCTGGTCATGGGGCTGAACTCAGAGACAGAGGCCCTTTACCTTGCTGGTCCCAGGGTGTTTGTCATCCATGTATGTTGCCTCAGCACCTCCACACCTCTGCAGACAGGATCTCCACCAGTGAACTTCAAAGTCCCAGCTGAGTGGGCTTCTGTTTCCTGTTCAGGAGATGAATGATACGCCATCCTGGTTGAGGCCTTGATCTGAAGGGGATGGAACACCTTCCAGAGTCAAGGAAAGACCCAGGTAAGAATTGTCTCCAAAGGCAGGCTGATTATTTGTATCCCTGTCCCATTTCTCCTCCTTTCTGCTCCCCCAACAAGACCCAGGACAAACTTTCCCCAGAGAAGAAATAGTCATTCTCTATTGTCTCCAAGTCCACACCTTTGTTTCCAACAGGGGGAAGTCTTATTATTTTTTTCTTTTTACCAATCTCCCTACCTGGGGATATTCTCCTAGACTATGAATTGCAGATATTGAAATGTGGGGAAAGAAAACCATTCATTCAAGTTTTGAATACCTAATATGTGGCAGGCATTGTAATAAGCACTGAAAACAACTGTAAACAAGGTAAATTCAGTCCACACCTTCAAGACACACAGAGTACAGAGGAAACACCAAAATGTAAACATGCAATTAAAATACCAGGTGATACGTGCACTCTGCATTGTAATGTAGAATACTAATGGACTCTCGTAAAGACATCCAGCTCACTTGAGTTGGTCTCATGGGACGTGTCTGATACCTTCAGATTAATGTTCTGAGAGAACATGGCTCACCTGAAGAATGTAAAAGGCTCGAAGGATAGTGATCCACGAAGTTGGAAACTCCTGTAAAATGTATTAAGAACTTGAAGTTTATTCTCAGATTAAAGGGGGAGCTATCAGAGTTGTAACCAAGGACATGACCTAATCACATTCACATTTTAGAAAGAGTTCTTCAGCCCTAATAACAAGGAAAATAAGTAAATTTGAAATTTTGGAAATCTGGTGGTTAGAACCCATACGAGAGATCTCATGGACAATAAGAAGTTAACAGGAAGAATAAAGAAAATGCAAAAGGCTACAGAGATATTTATGAAGGAAACCTGACAGACTCAGTGGTTATTGTGACATCACTGGATCTGAGTGGTGGTCAGAGCTGTCTCTGCCCTTCTCCTGATCTGATGTCTTTGCTGACAGTCACATGGAGGGCTCTTGAGTAGCTCATCTCAGTGTCCCTTCCCCAGAGACAGACAGGGACTCCGCCACTGGCTCCTATCTGTCCTGCTCCCCTTTCTGTTAAAGTTATCCTTCTTCAGCACTTACAGTCTCTCAAAAGTCACTATTTATCATTTATGTTTTATCGGCAGAATACAATACAATTCAGTCTGAATAGAAAGAGGGGATTAATATGCTTTCATTCCCAGAGAGAATCATATTAAAGATGAAAGTAAGTTCTCTACTGATCTATTCAATAAATAATTATTAATAATAATTATTAATAATTATCATATGCCAGGCTGTGTTCAGTGCTGGAGCACAGAGGTGAACAAAACAGAAAGAGTTTGCTCCCAGGGAGCTTACATTCTCTAGGGGAGAAACAGACAATATAAATATGTGTACATATATAATATGTATACATGTATATTTGTGTATATGTAATATGCCAGTATATAATGTGTCAGGTGGTGATAAGACAGGAGGTGGTGCTATAGAGAGTCAGAGAAAACCTGACTATGAAGGTGACCTTTGAACAGAGATCTGAAAGAAATGAAGCAGAAACACAGAGATATCTGGGAGAAAAATAGTCTAGAAGCAGGATCAATAAAAGGTAGCCTGCCTGGCATGTGTGAAAAATGACCAGAGGATCATTACAGCTGGAGCTGAGTGAGCAAGAGGGACAAGGCCAGGAGATGAGCTTCACAGGCAGTGGGTAGGGTGGAGAGAGCGTTGGTCATAAGTACTTTGGCTCTTATTCTTGTTGACTTGGGAAGCCATTGGAGTGTTTTGAGCAGAGACATGATGCCATCTGTATTGGGTTTTAACAGGTTCCATCTGCTTTCTGGACAGAGAATAGATTGTGGAAAGACAAAGGTGGAAGCAGAAAGACCAGCTGGGAAGCTTTTACAATAATCCAGGGGAAGATGGTGGCTTGAGCAAGAGTTCTCACAACGATGGTGGTCAGAAATTGTCACAATCTGAATATGTTCTGAAGTGTTCACAGACTTTGCTGAAAAAGCCAAGGTGGAGTATGAGAGAGAGGAGTCAGGGATGATACTTAGGCTTGGTGCTGTAGTCATCTCAAACAAGTCTTTAGACAAGTCTGCTAGGGCCTTCCTCATTTCCTCCAAACCTGCTTTCTCACCCTGTGACTGCTGGTCCCCTACTCACCATTTTTCCCCCCTTTCACTGGAAAATTCAAACATCACTCTCTTAATTATCTATCCCATCTTCTTCCAAAAATCAATGTCTATATTGCAAATGCGTACAAAGTTTGGGAATGCTAAGCTAATCTTTAAAAGTATTATGATTGATTAAGACCTACAAGGATAATTGTTGATGTTTCATCTGAGAACAGCCTCTTTCCTTCCTCCAAAACTAATTCTCAATGTAGAGACAACAAATTAGGGTATAGCTAGGTTCCAGAAGAGTTTATCATGTTCTAAAGGTAAGGATCTAATTTACCCACACTTTTAAAAGTTCATTTATTAGATACATCATATTGTGCCATCAAATCAAAGACCAGATCAAATAAAACTTGCCTCTCAGCAAACATCTAGGAAAGCAGAAAGCATCAGGAGACCACCTGAGGGAAATCATTAAGCACTCAAAGTCAGACAGGACCTGGTCGTCCTTCCATCTCAGAGGAAATGACCCATGCTTTTGGATGAGGTTGCTCTGAGGAATTTATTCTGCCTGAAATTCTTCTCTCCAGGACAATTAAAAACATTTTAAAGAGGAGACTGAAATAGCAGGAGAGAAAATGGTAACTGATGTAAAAAACAAACCATTGAAACAAAACCCTGAATTAATGTACATGAGGAAGAGAAAGATCCTTCATGCTATTTAGCCAAAATTCAGTTGTTCTTTCTCTTTCCCATCATTCAGCCAAAGCATAACCGTTAAACCAGGCAAAAGAGAGAATTGCTTTTTGGTACTTTTAGAGGTCCACAGATTACTTGAAGCTCTTAAGATAGGCCTTGTACGCTTAAATATGTATCAAAGGCTTCAGATAAAGCAATGAAACGCTGATTACACAATTTTGTCAAAGAGGGACAAACAAAGAGGGAGAGTTTTAGGGGATCCTAAGGAATGTCCAAGAGATTTTACATTTTACTTTGCCTTCACTCAGATTGCAATCTTATGCTCAAGGCAACTCAACATTATTCAGCTCTGTGCAATTGCTCATCTCAATGACCCCACTAGCGTTTGCCGAAATATTCCCATTGATATCTCCTACCACCTTTCACAATCTTTGATCAAATGCAACTTTGCATCCTTTTACTCTTTGTCCATTACAACCTAATTATTAATTTGAATAGATGCTCATTTCCGATATTTATGATTATAACGCTGTCACACAGTTATCATTTAAGTATCGTACAATTTTTTTCTTATTTAAATTACTATGAATACAGGCCTTGCCTTCCATGTGAAGCCACAAATTCTTTATATGTAGGGACGATATCTGATTACTAATATGTGTCAAAACTGAAGAGCGTTACATAGATCTACATATTAATTGCAAACAGAAATGGTAAAAATTGCAAAAGTAAAAACTAGAATGAGTGTCCAAGTATAAAATTATAATGTTCTGGACTTAGTATCTATAAATGGAATCATATAGCAATGTTGTATTTCAATTGAAATCTCTAAAATAACAATTGCTTTTTAAATTAGCTATAATTGTTCAAGCAACCAAAACAAACAGGGAAACCAAAAATTCCATTGAAGAGATTTGAATTTGCCCATTCTGTTATTACTATACAGGGACTACAATTAAAATTACCACCAAGAAATTTGTGGTATGAATCTAAAATGGAAAAGGAAGAAACAAAATTAAGACCATCATATCTTGTCAACAGCACTCTATAGAGATCATGATACAGATAAATGTGAAAAATTATTGTGAAATGCTATTGTCTGATGGAAGGGGCTTAAAAGGAAAAACAGTAATAGAGTATACTTCAGTTCAGCCGGAATTCAGCAAGCCTTGCTACAAAGCTATTCCTTAGTGTTATTAAAACAAAACAAAACAAACAAAAACCACACACACAAAATCCAGAACCCACGTCTTCTCTTGTTAGCTTGTGTTCATTATAGAAGAGAAAGCTGTGATAAGAGACAAAATAGAACTGGAATTTGCCAAATGACTGTTATCCATCTTCCCAAAGAATAGTTCCCATTCATTTCAGGAACTGGAATCACAACCCGAATATCAACAACAGCAACAAAACTGGGTAAACGGTTACTTAAATGATGGGCTCTGAACCCTGTTCAATCCCAATCTGAGAGATGGGGAAACATTAAATATGAAAACTTATGTGTAAATGCTTGTGCCTTGGTAAGTAAAATATTCTAAACTCAAATTACTAGTTAATTTCTTGGAATACTCCCCAGCAATTTATGTAATAATTTAAGTGAACCCATTTTCCTATAAATTCACTGGATTCAGTTCCTTTATCCAGTTTCAATAACCTTCCATATATGGAAGCCAAGAAATCTGGATTCAACCTTGATGACTTCTCATCTCTCAATGCTGCACCTAATTCATCAACAAATTTTGTCTACTCTACTCTCATATACATCAAAACTACTTAATCATCACCCCCACTGCTACTCCTCTGATCCTAGCTTCAACAGTCTGTTATCTGGATTGCTGAAGAAACTTTCTAGTTTCACCTTATTCTCCTTTAGTCTTTTCTCCACCCGCAGTCTTTCAAGCTAAGGAGGTCATTAGTCTTTTGTTGGAAACCATGATATGGACAAA
Organism: Paguma larvata; assembly: GCA_030068075.1. Lineage (NCBI taxonomy): Eukaryota > Metazoa > Chordata > Mammalia > Carnivora > Viverridae > Paguma > Paguma larvata. The sequence continues at coordinate 9,484,251 of CM057839.1, read as the reverse complement.
ATAGTTTTCTATTTCACTCAGTGTAAAAGCCAGTTCCTATAATGGCCTTAAAGGCTCCTTAAGATCAGTGTGTGCTACTCTCACAGTTCAAATCCTCCTTTTCTACCTCTCTTTTCTCCACTAACTGTCCTCATTGTTTGCATAATTAATATCATGTCTTGAAGCCGTTGCTCAGAACATTCTCTCATCCAAGACTCTTCTTTCCACTTGCCCACAAGGTAAACGCCTTCTCGACTTTCAACGCTCACTCAAATATCATCCTCCCGGTGAGGCTCACCCTATTGAAAATCGCAACTTCCTCACACATTCCCCAACTCCTTGCTCTGCTCCAGTCTTTTCCCTTTCCACTCATCATCTTCAAATATATTCTATACTTTTCTTATTTGTGACTGTTCTTGCCCCATTAGACTATAAACTCCATGTCAATAGGATGTTTTGGTCTACTCGGGTTCACAGATCTATCTTTAGCACCAAGAATTATTTGTCAGTAAGTGTTTGTTGAAAAAAAATCAGTGAATGAAGGAATATCGGTTTTCCTTCTATCTTCCATTTAACTTTCCTACTAACAAGCATTTTTAGTTTCATACTTTCGTGTTCTAATAGGCATTCAGGAAGAAAAAAAATTAGAGACTAGTAATTAAAATGACTCGTGTTACCTGCTGATTATTTCAAGAGACGGCGTGAAATTAAGGCTGGCTCAAACACTGAGTGGAAAATATCATCATAATAATGGTATGAGTTATATATAGTCAAAGGAAGCAGGAAGTTTTTGAGGCAATCACAGAAAGAAAAATGGCAACAGGAAGGGCTTTGAAGATGTATTCCCCAGATAGCCTACAATCAAAATCAGCACTAGAGAAATGCATTTTGAAGGAGAGCCTCCTTGCCCAGGTGTGAATTCTCTCATTGGCATGCTAACTGGATTGCTTTTTAAGTGAAATGATTATGTCAGTCCTTACTACATACAAAGAGCTGGGCTGTCAGAAACGGCTCCCCAAAACACTCATTAACATTGATTCCCGATGCCTCTACTATAACAATTTCTGGTCTTTATTCTTAAGTGAAAAGGTCCCACAAATCTACCATTTACTCTTTAACTGCACTTGAAATTCTTACAGGAAATACCACTGACCGAATATGAAACGCAACAAACTTAAACATAACAAGTAGTTGATTAGCCTTGTTTAACCTTCCCCACCTTTCCTCAGCACACTGTGTCATGACTCTTTATACATTTTTAATCAGTTAAATGCACACACGTGTGTGCCTGTGTGTGCATGTATGTGTGTGCTTACGTGTGTGTGTGTTTAGTGTATGTGATCCAGCAAAGTAGACCCGAGCTACCTGAGCTATCATTTATCAACCTCTTTGTAGGTAGAGGAATCATACTGAACCCAAGTTTATTTAATCTGAAAATAATCCTAAAACAGAGGTTCCTTTGGCCATAATCCTTCAACCGATAAGTGCTGGAGAAATTGGCCTTTTTTCCAACTTACAATTTTATGTGATCTTCCTAAACCACCTCACTGTTTTGGTTAGAACAATAGGGGTGATATCAGTCTATTTCCTCATTAATTATTGAGAAGAGAACTCTGAGGGAATAAACAGTCCCCATGACAATATTTAAAGATGGAAGACATGGGCAGAATAATTGATATCCAGGACAATAAAAGTGAGTTCACTACTTTCTTTGACAGTGTATATTCCTGGGGAGCTAACATATTTATTAAGGTGAGAGTAAATGTTCTCAAGGGGGTGGAATAGCCTGGGCATCCAGCATGTAATGAAACCAATGACCCAACTTCTTTGGCTATTGGAAGACCAGAGTTGCTACAATAGGACTTTTTCAACTGAACCTCAAGGTAGTTGTAAGTTGAAATTTTTCAAAGAAAAATCACTCTACCTCATACAGAGGGGGCAAGCCAAAGGCAAGGTAAAAACAGAGATAAGAAAGCACCTCTAATTTCTAGTCCTGGAATTTTATTTTAGGAGTTGTCTCCATAGTTGAGCCTCTGATATTTTCACAGCTGTGTTAAATCATAGGCTAAAAACAAATGGCTGTTTCATATGCATTTACTATCCAAGGTCCCTCAAGAAGTTAGAAGGACAGGCTACTGTTTAGAAACCCCACATAGAGATTAATCAATAATCAGAAGGGCTCTGACTACAGAACTGTGCTGAATGACAAGTCTTGATTAAAAGCTAAAGAAAGTGCTTTTCTTAAACTTAATTTTCATAGGCTATGGTAGATCTAACTTTAAATGCAATTTGCTAGTTAATTTCAACTCGAATTAAATATAAAGTCTTAAGAGTTGAGAGGTACCTCAGAACTTATTTCATCAAATCTCTTTATTTTACAATGAGGATGTAAATAGCTTTTTAAAGAAAATTACAAACAACAACAAAAAAAATAAGCAAATATGTGTTTTTCAAACTCAGACTTTGAAGATCACATATGCTAGGATTTTTGGAAGTTAGAAAAAGAATTGGTTCTTTTCTTTCTTCCTTTTCTGATTCCATAATCCACCCAATTTGATTGCAATTCAACATGTAAAACTGTAACCATCTTTGAAGATAGGTTGACATACATAATTCTGTGCATTAAGTTCTTTTTTTAAAATTTTTTAATGTTTGGGTTTTTTTTTTTTTTTTGAGAGAGAGACAGACAGACAAAGCATGAGCAGGAGAAGAGCAGAGAGACAGGGAGACACAGAACCCAAAACAGGCTCCAGGCTCTAAACTGTCAGCATAGAGCCTGATGTGAGGCTCAAACTCATGAAACGCAAGATCATGACCTGAGCCGAAGTCAGATGCTCAGCTGACTGAGCCACCCAGGCACCCTTCTGTGCATTAAGTTTTTAAGACTTTCCAGCGTTATGTAGGCCGAGCGAAGGCGGTTTAGACAGGAGGAGGCCTAATGATGTGGGGTGAGTTGTCAGCCAGAGCAATCCCAGAGGTTAGTGCTGCTGACCTTCTGCATTACGTGGGAGCTCCTCGACAAGCCAGACTCGTAACACCTAAGGCAGAAGGAGCCAGTCTTTAGGAAGTAAATGTGTCATTTGTCAGGAGCACGTGCATTCAAAAATAGCTTTGCCATAATTTAGTTCATCGGAGTAGTCGGATCAGGAAATAGGACACAGGACCGGCATGAGTTAACAGGATTGGAGCTAGAAAAGGTCGTGGTGTGTTTCTAGCAATGATTTACTGTGGTGGGTCCTGAAGCGTCAACGTGGGTGCAACCTGGGGCCCCCTGGGTGGCTCAGTCAGTTAAGCCTCCGACTTTGGCTCATGTCATGGTCTCCTGGCTCGTGAGTTCGAGCTCTGTGTTTGACTCTGTGCTGACAGCTCAGAGCCTGATGCCTGCTTCAAATTCTGTGTGTCTCCCTCTCTCTCTGCCTCGCCCCTGCTCTCTCTTTCTCTTTTTCTCTCCCTCAAAAATAATTAAACAACAACCAAAAAAAGATAGGTGCAACCCAAAGTAGATGCAATGCTGAGAAGGTGACACTCCAAAACAAGGAAGAAAAGAATGAAAACAAGGAGGGTTTCCCGGCAGTGTAAACTGGGGCGAGTCTTTGCATGTTGACCTTGCCCGAATGTAGTGAGAATTAAAGATTGTGAAGACTGTAACTCTGAGCACAGGGCCAGGCACAAAGCAGGCTGGCTGTGAAAACAACATTAGAAGGTGTCGGGTTTTTGCACCATCTCTGTCTGCTCCAGACACAACACTAAGCATTTTGCACACAACGCATTTAATACAACAACCGTCTTACAGATGAAAATGTAAATTTCAGACACAAGTATAGAAGGGTATATTTATACAGATGTTTGTCTGATTCAAAAACCCATAGCTTTACTACTTCTCCATGTATGTGTACAAATAATATTGAGAATTAACTTACACTAACACTTACTTTGCATTAGACCTCTCATTAACACACCTAACTGATAACTTTGAAACTCGTATTTCCATTTTACATAGGAGAAACTAAGGAGTGCAGAGACTGGGTCACATGCCCAAAGTCACACTTTAGTGAGTGGGTTAGTTTTCCATTCTTATTTGCGTTCATTTCTCCATGACACTCAGCTAACACAGGTATTAAACTGTCAACCTGAAATGAGGCAGACACCAAGTTTCTCCTCATATTTTGTCGAGTTTTAGAAATGCTGTATTTTAATAAAAGCTCCTTTAAGAACAATCACCTCTGAGTTGGGAGATTTAGTGGTAAACATTAAACACAAATGGTAAATTTAATCATCAGAGAGCATCCTTTATTTAGTATTAATAAATATGGATGTCAAGTGTAGCATATATATGTACCGTGAATTTAAAAAAAGTTGGCGGTAAAATCTACAACTTACAATACTAAGAAGTTTAATGAGATTAAGTGCACCAAACAGAGTGTTCTTTTATTCCTCAAAGTTTGAAGTGCCACTTATAAATGTTGTATATTGTCACACTTTATGATAAAAATGCTCTACTCTAATATTTTCTTCTTGAGAAAGCAATGTCAGTCCCTAAGGTAGTTGACACATACAAATTGGAAACTATAAATATGGCTTAATTAGACATATCTAAAGATTTGAAATTCTCTAGTCTAACATTTAGAAACATACATATCTTGGTTAAAATAATTGTTTTCATATTTGGACACTTAATATTAAGAGACAAATTTGCTTATGTCATAAAACGTTTATCATAGCAGACATGGTAAAAAAAATGCTTACCATATGTCAAGTACAAAGAGAAGTGCTTCATACTTATATACATTTAATCTTCATAATTACCATTTAAAGAAGATAAGGTTTTTGATTTATATTTCCAGCCTAGGAGACCAAGACACTAAACCAGAGTCTGGATCCAAGTCAGTATGATGTCAAAGATTATTGTGCTTCCATAAAAAGCCAATGGTCAAACCTCTTGATTCCGCACTGGCTATGTATATTTGAAATATTTGTTCACATTTGTTCAAGCATAATGGGTATAGTGTATCTTTTAGGCTCACAACAAAACCAAATTGTATTCTCTTATCAAGTATATCCACTTTCAGAGTTCAAGAAGAAATTGTTTAGTCCATAGGTAAACAAGGCAGGTAATTTCTGAAAATGTATAATATTCTATCCAGAAGAGGGCGCTGGCAGACATTCAAGCCAATATCTGATATTTCAGAGAGAGGAAAGCAAAGCTCAAATAAAATAAATGCATATTTCAGCAAGATTTGCTTCCTTTTATGCCCTGCAATGCGACTGTAAGGAATATTAATACATCTGGGTAAAACGGTGTTTTGAAAACCGACGCTAGTATTTTTAGTGGCAAGTTAATTTTAACAGCCAGGAAAACAGTGTGATTCTAGCCAGTGTTTCTGCCTAAGGGTTTCGCATTTTCCCTAAGCTTTACTTTCCAGGAAGTTTACATTCAGCATTCAGTTACAAAAGTCCTTTCTATTCATAACAACACAGGATTATGTAAGGTAGCTATAATAAAATGTTCCTCATGATATCAAGGCTTCAAAACTGATTCTGCTTCATCAAAGCTTAGAAGACACAGAAATAGAAAACAATGGTAGTTTTCATAGGTCTGATTTCCTGAGTGGCTGAGACAAGTGATTTATCAATCACATAATTGCTTCAGCTCATTTTAATTAATGCCTTTGTCTTTTCTGTTCTGTATAGATATGAAAGGACTTGTTATTTTGTGTCCAAGGTTTATACTTGGAAACTCTCTGGAAATAACTGTCATTTTTAGGGCCTTGTCTCTTTTTCTCTTGCATTGCCAAATTCCACTTGCCATATGTGAGGCTCATATGAGGGGAGACCACGTTAAAGGGTTGTCTTTTAGTGTTGGGTGGTTAGCTTTACTAGGGATGTCTGGCCTTTTAGAAAAGTTAGATAGCTAATTCACTCAAGGTCGAAATGGATCAACCTGAAAACTATCATTACGACAAACATCTTTAATCAATATATTCATATATATTCAACATACAGTATAACCTCGGATTGCAAGTAGCTTGTATTGTGAGTGTTCTGCAAGACAAGCAAACGTTTCTAACAAATTTTAACTTGATAAAGCAAGGATGTCTTGCAATATGAGTAGTACGTGATGCCAAAAGCCACATGATCACAACTGAGCCAATGGTTTCTCTCTCTCTCTCTCTCTCTCTCTCTCTCTCTCTCTTTCTCCGTCTCTTGCTGCAGAATTGTAGGTGATCTTCTCCCATGCTTGGATGCTCAGTCTCAGGCTGTGGTGTTTGGCAGAAAGCAGTGATTTTTCAGAACGTCGGAAGGTGCCCACAACGGGCACTAGTGTATTTTTTGTCACTTCAAAGCACCTATGGACATTTCTTTGTTCTTCCAAGACAAGAGTGAGTTTAGGACTGCTTTGCTTCATTCTAGGTGGCTGCCTGCAGATGGAGACCCTTTCTTCTTCTGCCTTATTGCCAGTTACATTCAATACAGTCTATGACAAGAGTTTCTTAATACTATAGTCAACATGCACTTCAGTGTATACAATGGTCCCCATGCAGAAAAAGATTCCATTGAACCAATAGACAGCAGTGATTCCATTAGTGATCGTGAAAGTCGTCCTATACAAAATTCTCTTCTCTCCTGTTCCCTCACAACAGCCACAAAGGATTTCAAAGGTAAGTGCCGGTTAATTTATTTTTCTTTATATTTTGTATTTTCTTTCTTATTTTGTATTCTATGACAGTATTGTAATCATTTTTGTATGAATTTTGGGGGGGTTGTGGAATGAATCGCCTGAGTTTCCATTATTTCTTATGGGGAAATTCACTTTGATATACAAATGCTTTGGATTACAAGCATGTTTCCAGAATGAATTATGCTTGCAAACCAAGGTTTTACTGTATATCTACTGAGATTATTATATGTACCAGGCATTTATATTATGAGTTTACTGAATCTTTCAGTTGAATAGTGTCAACTAATCTGTCAAGTAATTGTACTGTTTGCAAAAATAACCCCTCGCATATAACAGTTTGTGTCTTAGACGTCAGAGTGGAAAGGGGTTATAATGTTCTTATGAAAGGTGGAGTGGAGCTGGGTTCTCTCCCTTACTAGCTGTGCAGTCTTAGGCCAGCTCCAATGTCTGTCTCTGCAATCAACTATTACATCTATAAAATGGGGATGGGGTTTCCTACTTAGAAATTGTTGTGGGTAAATACCACAGTATTAACTACTGTCAAAGCTCAACAATTTTTGACTATTGTTTTTAAATATAGTTCTCCTAAGAAGCCGAGGCCCTGACTGCAGTGAGCACTCAGAACATTGTCACTGAAGTAGCAGGGGTGGGAGCAGGAGAGAATGTCACTTCCCTCACATGCCCTCATAGCATTGAAAAGTAGCACTGAAAAGCTAAGGACAACCGGGATGATGGCTGGGATTCACATTCCCATTGATGCATGCCTACTCCAAAATAATAGCAATAACAATAATAATAACAATAATAATAATAACGATGATAAATAAAAGATCAGTATATGCAAACTGTGTCTTCAGTGTGGTGAGAATCTAAAAGCACATTGAGGTCCTTCTCGTATCCAAGCCTTGCGGCTGAGCTCAGATAGCACCATCACTCTGAGTGGGTGAGAAGCCAACAGTCTAAAATCTAAATATATATTATACCATCTGAACCAAGATGGGGGGGGGTGTCTCAATACTACCAGAGTCAATAGCCATTTTTTTCAACAAATATTTATGACTCCTTTGCTATCTGAAATGAAATTATTAACTCATTCTAAACATAACTTTAAATCAAGTTAATATGCTCATTGTAATATAAACTAGGAAACTGGGGCACCTGGTGGCTCAACGGGTAAAGACTCAAAGACTGAGAACAAACTGAGGGTGTGGGGGGTGAGCGAGGGGGGAGAGGGGGTGACGGGCATTAAAGAGGGCACGTGTTGGGATGAACACTGGGTGTTAAATGTAAACCAATTTGAAAATAAACTATTATAAAAAAAGAATCTGACTTTGGCTGGGGTCATGATCTCACGGCTTGAGCCCAGCATCAGGCTCTGTGCTGACAGCTCAGAGCCTGGAGCCTGCTTCAAATTGTGTGTCTCCCTCTCTCTCTCTGCCCCTCCCCCTGCTCGCTCTCTGTCTATCTCTGTCTCAAGAATAAATATTTTTTAGAAATGAAAAAAAATCGGAAAAAAAACACATGAAAGTTTAGTATATATTACAATATGCAAATGCCTAGCTACAAGGATACTAGGTGATGCGGTTATGCGTAAGTCTGGATTTAGGAAACGTAGGCCAATAGCCACAGGTGCTATCGCACCCCAGGGCTCGGGTGCTCAGCCATCTGGAGCCCAGCTCCCGGCGCCCCTCCCTCGGCACTCGGACACACCGGCACCGGCCCCGCCGCCCTACCCCCAGGGGTCCGTGTTTCAGACTCTCAAGGTCATGCTTCCAAGTTTCTAAGTTTTTCCCTCTCTCCCTCAACTGTAGTAATGGTACCTGCTTCCTGAAATTGCTACTTGCATGATACCTTAGAGTTTCTTTTTTTACCTTTTAAATTACCAGCTGTCAGCTTTTTAGCAATTAAGAATTCTTTATATGACACTTTATCTGCTCAAATGACGGGCGTCATTTCTCTCTCCTGGCCAGACTGTGACTGCCGTATCTATTGAAGATTGTCAAGATTATTTCTTTTTATTTGAACATTGAAATAAAGACTAACAAGTATGTTTATAGGTACACATAAAATGATCATAAATACCCGTGCAACCGATATGGACCGCTACGGGGTGACACGCTGGTGACTGGCAAGCCACTAGCAGCACTGGCATGGATGCTGCCACTTTCAAAGGTGATGAAGGGCTCGTGACAATATACTGAACCAAACAAACCGCAATCACCCCTGATCACAGTGAACTCTCATTCCGGGGAAATTCAGCACATGTATTAAAACGGTGAAAAAAATGCTTTGTATTTATATGTAAAATAGTCATGTGAAGATACGGGAAAATTCGTTGTGCAGGACAGCCATGAACTGCTCTACACCTATAACAATTCTGACTCCCCAACACTAAGCGCTGTTGTACTTCCAGCCGTGAGCGACCATCACGGTCCCCACAACCTCTGGAAACACCTCTAGGAGTAAGGCCACCTCTGTTGAGAATCCACGGCAATGACAACTTGAAGGGCAACTCACCCCAAAGTCCTTCCATACGGACAGACACCCTCTCATATTTTTTTCTATATGACAAGAGTGTGAAAGTCTGACTTAAAATGAAGTTGTTTTTTCTAGGAGCGATAACATACTAAAATAAATCATTATCTATAAGCCATTTCAAATTGTTTCTCATGTTAATTTTAATAGAAGAGAAATAAAACTGCTACCAAATTATAATATTAACAATACCATTAATATTATTATGCATGTAGTATTGCTAATATGAATAAATATTCGTGTTAATGCCTAATAATAGTATAATATGCAAATACTTGGGCACAACTACATCCTGTCCTGAGAGTCAATATGCCGATCGCTGTAGCTATCCCAGAGGGCAGGACACAGGACACCAGAAAGGTAATTATGGTTTGAGAAGGGAAAGGAAAAAGAAAGATAATAATAGTTCACAACCTTGACAGAAACTATCATTACTCAGCCAAAGTGTTACGAATAGGAGGCAACATGGAAGCATAATGCTGGGTGAGGGGCCCTAAAAATGAGGATGGGGGTGACTGAGAGCACACACATGCATGTATATATTCAATGTATATTTGTATTAACTCTGGAAATCTATTAATGTGGACACAGATATATACACACCGAGTACAAACTGCACGCATACCTTTCCTTCTTAGGCATGCACAGGCTATCACTTTCGTATCTTATTCAAAATCGTTAGAGTTGGGATATAGCACTTTGGATATCCAGTATATTAAATACATGAAAGAGGAACTATTAGAGCAGAATAGAAATAAAGATGGGTTTTAGCAAAGCCCAGATCATGAATTATCTGTAAAATCAAGAATAAATGACAAGTGAGAGATGAACGGTAGTGAAAGACAAAGAAACCAAATTGAAAATGCCGGGGTGCGAGTCGAACTGCTGCCCAGATGATCAGCGAGAGACAGTCACTGGTGACGCGCTAATCCCACTCAGACGCTAGAATCGGAGTTTAGACTCCGTGAAGGATGGTGACCAATGTTCGGTACGCCAAGGGCATTGCTGATTTATGCCTGTCCTCCTGGTCTTTAAAAATTTTTTCTAAACAAAACAAAACAAAACAAAAATCTGAAAGTTGGTCCCTCTGCCTTGAAAACTGAAGTTTAATAAGAACAAGTAACATTCACTGAAAACCAGGGATGAGCCAGGGATGGTACTTCAGGTTTTCACCTGTGATTTTATTTACTCCTCGGCACGACCAAGCCGGGATGGGTGTTTCACCCTGTTTTACATCTCACACCCTGAGACTCAGAGGGGGTAGCCGACTTTTTCAAGGAGTAGTTCCCAGCTGTGAGAGGCAGAGTTCCAACCCACAGCCGTTGGACTCCGAGCTGCCACATAACGTGCCTGGATTATTCTTTCTGCGCGAAGGGTGGACGCCAAAGATGGCTGACCAAGAAACGCAGACTTTTAGGTGGGCAGAAAGGGAAGAAACTGGACTTCAAGAGCGAATGGCTTATTCACTCTTGTAGTTAGTCGTCTTGCAGGGCCCTAACGTAGGACACCACAGAGGTAGTTATGATTTGAGGAGAGAAAGAGAAAAACCAAGACCTTGTTCGAATAATAAGAAATTTAAAAAAAAAATAAGAAATCATCCCCAAGATACATTTTCAGCCAGCCTACTTTATGCCACTGCCAGCACCTGTAATCCCCTATTTATATTCGTAGCTCCCCCTTATCCGTGGGGGATACGTCTCAAGACCCAGTGAATACCTGAAACCCCAGATAGTATCGAACCTTACACAGACATTTCTCTATACATACATACCTATCAGAACACTTAATTTATAAGTTGGTTAACAATAACCAACAATAAAATAGAACAATTGTAACAACAATACTTTAATGGAAGTTCTGGGAATGTGGTCTCCTTCTCTTCCTTTCAAAAATATCTAATTGTAGGATACTCGCCGTTCTCCCTGTGATGACCCGAGATGATAAAATGCCTACGTGAGGAGCCGAAGTGGGGAAATGACATCAGCACTCTGACTCCTGGCTACGATTGACATTATGAGACTAGCCCGGAGGATCATCTGCTTCTGACCCCCGCTGACGGCAGGCAACCGAACCCCAGAAAGGGAAACCAGGAAGGGGGCCTCTGGTACAGGCAAGTGCATATAAGCAGAAGAGTAGAGTACATATTTGTAGTAAAATGGCTTCTGTCTGCCTCAGGCCAACAACCAGAGAGCATAATGTTTTCCCCTTCATGGGATTGGGTCACACAAACAAAAAAAAGCTATGTTCTTGAAACATAGCTTCAATAGCTAGGTGGAACTCCAAAATCCCAGAAAGTTGCAGCTAAATGCCTAAGACAAACTTCCGCTCCTTTGCAATCTTGACTCTGTCAAACCCGTAGATGGCCGGCATGTTTCTTTCAAAATATAGTCATGCACTGCCTGTTCTAAAACGGCCAATGCTTTTTGAGCAGAAAGATTCAGAATCGAGCATTTTCCCAAATCTCCATAGATGGTTATAGACAAGTGTTAGAAATCTACTATCATTTGGTGAATCTGTCCAGGAGAAATAGTTTTCCAATATGCTTCTGGACAAATTTATGGTGAGTCGAATGAATGCTTTTGTCTATCTGATCAAAGCGCCAAATCAGATATATTTATCATGTCTCCTTTCAGTAATCGGCAAAACAGGCTTGGCCGACACTTGGCCACGTTCTTTATGCTACGAGTTATTCGGAGCCCAATATCTTAGACCAAACCAATAGCGCTCAGATGCATAAAAGCAACTTTGGAGCCAAGGACCAAACTGTGGATATCAAAACCTCCCTGGGATGTAAAATGATTGAAAGGGTTTGCCGTCTTCCCCTTTCCCAATTACCAACCTCCCCTCCTTCACAGGAGAACTGTTTCTGCCCCAGAGTACATCCATCAAACAATTCCCCAAGGAGTGTTTGAGGGCACTCGGTGTGAGACGAGCAGAAGCGAGTGGGAAATATCGGCTCCTGGTATGTGAAGCTCACCACTGACTGCAGTCGGTGTCCAAGCTGCAAGCTAAGAGCCCTGCCTCCACTCGTCTCCATGAGCAACCGGCCGAAAGAAAAGCCCAAGTCTGGGAGACTGTCCGCTACTGGAAAGTTCACAGCTTCCTACACACCCGAAAGAGCATCTTTAGAGTCATGTGTTGCCCTCTCCCTTTTCAGGGTGAGGACCGACTCCCATTTCTGACCTAATTCTGCATGTTTTTTTAAATGGTTATTTCTTTTCATTTTTGAGAAACAGAGAATGCAAGCAGGGGAGGGGCAGAGAGAGAAAGAGACACAGACTCTGAAGCAGGCTTTAGGCTCTGAGCTGTCAGCCTTACGTGGAGCTCAAACTCATGAACCATGAGATTGTGACCTGAGCCAAAGTCCGACACTTAACACACTGAGCCGCCCAGGCTCCCCCCGATTCTGCACATTTGATGGAAGTGTCTTGACACCTTACTAGGTAGCTCTGTCTACCATCATCAGGAACAAGTAAGAACTTCCTTCTGCCTCACACACCTCAAGCATGCAGAAAACTAGCAGGCAGTCTGTCACCAGTTTGCTTTTTTTCAAATTTAATATCCTTATTTCCAGGAAGGCATGTCCTTGGAAATTCATACGAAGCATGAAAATATGCTTGATATATCCAGATGTAACACCCCGATAATCTTCTAAGATTTGTTTCTTACAAAGGAGATACTGGTTTGTTTGTTTGTTTGTTTTTTTTTCTGAGCAAGTTGTAGAATCATGTGTGGATTTTTTCAGGAATTTACATAGAACTGTCCTGTTCATATGCTGAGGCGGTATGTGACCGTTCAGAAATATGTTCCATTTACAGTAATTAATAATTTACTCTTGCTACATTTTATCGAAATATTTATACAAACACATTGTGCATAACTAGTTTGATTAGGTTTAGATACTGAACCGTGAAGCAAGCAAGAATGTATTCAGAAAGCAGGAGATGTTAAAAGTGTTGCTGTTATTAAGAATGAGTCGAACTGGTGGAGGTCAGAGGCAGCAGATGGGCTGAAGGCTGAGGTCGGAGCACTCAAAGCAGGCCCTCAGTCCCTGCATTCGAGCTGACCTCTCATTGGACATCAATTAGCATGCTTTTAGGACAGAAAAGACCACCTTGATGCCCGGGTGACCTCCGATGGACCAGATGTGCCTAAAATTATTTCACAAGGGGCAGGCCTTTCACACCAAATTAAACTAGGCTTCAAAATATAAAGAACCTGAGGAGAAGAAACATACGGACTTGAATCTGCATTATGATGTAAAGGGCAAAAAAAATCTTTTTGTTCAGTTTTTTAAATGTTTTTAAAAGTTTATCTATTTATCTTTTGAGAGAGAGAGAGAGAGAGAGCATGCACGCACAACCAGGGGAGGAGCAGAGACAGAGGGAGAGAGAGAATCCTAAGCAGGCTCTGCACGCCATTGGCACCGAGCCTGACATGGGGTTTGATCTCACAAACCCGTGAGATCATGACCTGAGTCAAAGCAAAGAATCTGTTGCTTAACCCACTGAGCCACCCAGGTGGCCCATCCTTTCCCTCGGTTTTCATAGAAGTGGCATGGGAAGTATAAGCTACTGACTGTAAATCTGGTAGCAAGGGGACCTCCAGAAAAAGATAAGAACATGACATTGAGGGGGAAGGCTCCCAAAGCAGCCACCTCAAAGTTTAGCCAAGCGATAAGGCCCTCTCCCATTACCAGCTGTCAGCTAAGTAAGGGTCTTTTCCAATTATTCCCATACTATGTTTACATGCTCCTAAAAAGTCAAATTTTGCAGGAAGAATAAAAATGGAAACAAAGGGCAGATAAATGGACTGGGGGGAAAAAGTATGCCATGGTATTTTACAAGGACCAAAACTAGTGGAAAGAGCACAAAACTGACAGAGTACTTGTAAAACAGGGTACTTATGGACGAAGAAACAGCACAACACCACTGACCGTCTCTACACATCTCTCCACACCTCACTTTCTCCAGCCCCCTGCCACCTGCCTCTTAACCACACATGATTTCTAAGGATTAGATGGTCAATGATAAATGACAGTAGGTCCAAGTTTTTCAGCAACTATTATGGAGCAGACACTGTGAGGAACTTCATACGGTTATGTCACCTAATTCTTACAACGATATTATCGGTCCACTTTTTCAAGTTCAAAAATGTATACCTTAGATTTACATGTTATGTTATATGTCAAATATATTTAATTTAAAAACATGTAAGTAGCTTACTCAAAGTCTTAATTAGCAAGTAGGCAGCAAGGATTCAAACCTGGCTTTCTCTAGCTCCAAAGTCCAAGTTCTTTCCCATTCATCAAATATATTTCCATGATGCAATCTCTTATTTGTTAATAAAATGTCCTATTTGCTATTAAATCATTCGTTAAATACAGTGGGATATTACTCAGCCATCAAAAAGAACGAAATCTTGCCGTTTGAAATGACGTGGATGGAGCCAGAGAGCATAATGCTAAGTGAAATGAGTCACGGAAAGACAAACAGTATATGATTTCACTCACATGAGGAATTTAAGAAGCAGAAAAAACCAGTAAAGGGGAAAAGTGAGAGGGAGTCAAACCAAGAAACAAACTCTTAACTACAGTGAACAAACCAATGGTTTCCAGAGGGGAGGTAGGTGGGGGGATGGGTGAAATAGCTGATGGGGACTCAGGAGGGCACGTGCCATGGTCAGCACCAGGTGTTGTGTGGAAGTGTTGAATCACTACATTGTGCACCTGAAACTAACATAAAACTGTATGTTAACTAGCTGCAATGAAAATAAAAAGTTTAAAAAAAGATTTTAAAAATTATTTGTTAATAAATGCATGTGTTTATTAGTATTTCATTTGCTGATAAATTTTTTAATAAATAATATTTGTTTATAAAATATCAACAAAATAATGATGATGAGGAGGAGGAGGAGGAGGATACATGTAATTATTTGTAATAGGATCCTCCTGGTGTGAGATTTGATAGTGAGATATGTCCAGGGAAATTCCTCTGCCTAGAATATTTATAGAAAAGCTGAGGAGGCTTTTGAAGAAAGCAAAACTGCAACTCATACGTTTAATTGAAGCTTAGGTGTATATAGACATGCTTGATGTATTGAGGTGAGCAAGGTTTTACTTATCTCGGGAAAAATAATTCGTCCTAAGAGCAAAGCATGGTACGATAAGTCAGACTCAACACCGGAGCCTAAGAATCAAAGAAAGTGGTGAGTCGGGTAGATGACAGGTGCCAGGTGTCACCCATGACCGAGTCATGAAGGCCGGTTGTGTATCCCAGGAGACAAAGGATTCTATGTGTGAACTAAAAGGCTATCTTTCCAAAATCTGCAGGTTGGGTGGCAAGCAATGCTGCTGTGGGACATTCCCTTCAACAGAATAACACAAGGGGAGAGCCATTTCTTTCCCAACCTTTGACATGCCGCCAAGCCACCCCCTTCGCCCGCCATGTTGCAGAAAAGATGCATGGTTGCTCTAGGCCGCAGGAGATCCCTGGCTTTGCAGAGCAGAAGGTGGTGCCTCCAAACTTCCCACCCGGCTAACATTGTCAAGTGGAGAGAGAGGGCTTATCAGTAGTAGCAATGATATCAGAGACCCAAGACGAGCCGTAAGTGTCTGAGCACCAGGAGCTCACTGCTTGGGAAGTCCAATACTTTGGTGAGACACAGCAAGAGACGGATTACATCTTGGAGCTCCACCAATTTGCTTCCGGTTTAGAGAGCCTCCCCTATACACCTCACGAGGCGGTGCTACACTGGATCATGTACGTACATTAGCTCGTTAAAGTATGTGACGATATTTTAATGACATCAGATCCTCCATATCTTGAGTAACTTGAAGCTGAAGAAGATAAAGGGACTCGCCTAAATTCACACAGTTTGTCTTCTTATTGCTGTATCCTAACCTTCCATGACCCTTCTACTTAGACTCTGACCTTCTAGCAATAACCTTTTATACAGAAAATGATTATTTGGGAACGTGTCCTTTTCCTATAATTATATTCAAAATCAACAGAATATAATATGCTAAACAGAAAAACCCAAAGGTAAAGATGAGCAAACAGACACATCGTGGACGCACTGATAAAAGGGAATGGAGCACAAATTCACTATTTACATCCTTTTTAATTGCCAAATATGAGAATGGTGGTATAGTTTTGGGGCACCTGGGTGGCTCAGTCAGTTTAGTGTCTGACTCTTGGTTTTGGCTCAGGTCATGATCTCATGGTTTCATGGGTTTGAGCCCCTAGTCTCTCCCTCTCTCTCTGCCCCTCCCCTACTCACGCATTCTCTGTCTCTCTAGATTACTTTAAGTAAACTTAAAAAAAATTTTATAAGTTTTTAAAAATTTTTTTAACATTTTTTAAAATTTATTTTTGAGAGACAGAGAGAGGGCACAAGTGGGGAAGGGGCAGAGAGAGATGGAGACACAGAACCCAAAGGAGGCTCCAGGCTCTGAGCTGTCAGCACAGAGCCCAGTGTGGGGCTCAAACCCACGAGTGACGAGATCACGACCTGAGCCGAAGTTGGATGCTCAACAGACTTAACCACCCAGGCACCCCAAAGATTTTTTTAAGAAAGGATTATGGTAGAGTTTTAGAAAGCCATAGGGCATTCTCTTAATCTCAAACAAGCTTTGTGTTTTTTCTAAAGAAAAGTGCACTTCCAGACAGTATGAAAATTGTAGATGAGTAAGAATCAGGTGTACAATACACATTCCTTAGGAACAGTAACTATGGACATTCTTCCAGTTTCCTTTGCGAAAGACAACCTCCAACAGAATTAAGTTACCACATACTTATCGCACGGAGCAGTCTTTCAAAGGACAAAAGACAAACTCTACTGAACACCGAGCTCATAAACTGGGCGGGAGTGATGGATTTTGCGCGAACGATAACAGTTTCAGCTCTTTCCTAAGTGCTCCCAGTTAAACTCTTTTAAGGGAACTCTAGACCAATAGTAGCAGAACAAAATGTAAGAAGAAATGGCAGGAAAGTGTGTTTTCTTGCCAAAAGCCTCTAAGACGGTTACTGGGGTTAGAAGTGTGCTCCGTACGTTCTGGAGGGCTGCCTAGCCGATGCCCGACGAACTCCCGGCTGTGTCTCACAAGCACTGGTAACGGAGGTGCTCTTTGTCAGGAGCTTGATCCTCAAAGTAGGGAAACTTTGGGCTTATTTGCTGTAAGCAGCACAGTTAGGGGGAGCTTTTTTCTCAAGGACTGGGGACAGAGGCCAGCTCGCAACCTTGCAAGTCCTCGTTCTAGTGCGCTGGCAGGAGGAACGAGATGCAGGAAAAGAGCTAAATCACAGGGGAATCGCTTTGAAGTCTTGCCGGCAAACTATTATTTCTGCAAAAAGTCTGTTTTTCAGAGACGGTATGGAAGGTTTATCTGCCATCCTTAAAAATCAGATGCAATTTGCTGAGGGGGAGAAGGAACAGCAAGGAGGGGGGCAGAAAAAGATTCCCCGGTTCCTCTCTCTGTGAAGGATCCACGCGAGAGACTGAACAGCGGTGGTGACTCATGGGCTCACAGTTCAAGAGCTGCTAAAAATATCTCTGCTCTGAAAGAAAATGAAAGTTCTTGAAGCAAAGAAGCGCCAACTTTCTCACGGCGTAATGCAAATAACCGCATCGTTTTAGACTGCAAGCCTTACAGGGTAGAAGGGAAAGGCTTACCTGATGGCCGACTCTGAAGTATTTTGGCTATTTACAGGAGACCAACTCGCTGGCTCTGCGGGGACATTTGTGAGGTTTTATTTGTTATGAACTGAATCCATGCTCTTTTCGACTGAATGTTCAAAGAGCCTCCACTTACGAGTAAAAACGTGTTTCTATTCCCTTCCAGGTGTGATTGGCGTCTGTTAAGAAATCATCCGTGTTTCACGTGCGGCCGCCGCTCAGAATGTGGTCATCAGCCTCGCCTGGGAACTGGCTAGAAATGCCAACCATAGGCCCCCACCCAGACCTGCTCGATGAGAATCTGCATGTTAAACGGCATCTTCAGGTGGTCTGGCTGCGCCTTACGCTGGAAACACACTGCTTCAGAGTTCCTTTACCAGGGTAGGCAGAGCTTTAGGTCCTCACCTGCCTTGCTGTAGAGTCCCCCATTCTCAGTCACAGAATTAACTAACGCGGAAGTCACCACCCATCTAGGAATCAAGGATGATGAGTTACACAAAAGTCGTTCTGCATTATCAGGGTCCGGGCACATGTACCCTGACTGTCCAGAAAGTTAGTGATAGAGGCGGAGGTTCGGTCTTACTTCTCACAGCTCCCTAATTCATTTACCACTCCATTGTTTGCCCCCCCCCGAACACCCATTCCCCCACTAGCCTAGCCGCCTCCCCGAAATACTGTTTTTAGCCCAAACTGTAAAACAATATATTTATCTTCAGTATACCCAAGGGCTAAGGATCCTTCTGGTAACATTCTTTCCCTAAGCTGCTCATCAGGGCCTTTGTCCTGGACCTGCTCACCCACAAGATTTTACCATGATATGAAGCTGCAAAGTAGTTCCAGTAAGAATGAAAGTAAGAGCAGCCAACATCTTGGCAAACAGTGTTTGCCCCGGCAGTGAACTAAGCTCCTTCCTGATTTTATCCTCATGATATCTCCATTAACGAGTGCTCACAATAACGGTGCATTCTCTCCTTATTCTATTTTACAGGTGGGAAAACTGAAGGTAGAACACTCAAGTCACTTGTACGAGGTCACACAATCAGTGACCTTTACTTATCCCTTGTTGGAAGTGACCGGTAATTTAGGTGCTTGCTCCCTAAGGCATTTGCATTTGAACAACATCAAAACCATGAACAGAAATGTGGAAACTTCAGCAGCTACCAGAAGAAGCATCTTCTTTTGCCCCTGACGTCACAAGTCCTGCAACAGGGCCCGAAGTACAAACACAAAGGGAATAAATCAAGAATAAAACTCATTTCCCAACAAGGACTGTGTTCAAAACCCAGGTTCAGGGTGTAGAGCAAGAGAGAATGTATGTGGGGAAAATATCAATTTTTTAATCTAAGGAGGTACTGCTCCACCGCCCCGCCGCTGCCATGTGGCTTTGCCTGAGGGGATATTTGCTAAGGAGGAAAAATGAGGCAAGTGGCTCACTCCTTATTGTCGGTAAACTAATGATTATGTCCTGAAGGCAGCGTACAATGACCTACGGCTGGAGGTGAGAATTCTATATTTTGACCGAAAAAGAAGTATTTTTCCATTGTTCCAGGCAGTCTTTATTCTTTTTCCAAGAGAAAAGAAGAAAATTGCTGCCAGGATTAAGTAGGTCTAGAGGAATAATTAGGTATTTCCCCTGATCATTTAATTGACCATGGTTGACCTCTATTGGAGCCAATTAAATTTCTTTCATGAGGAACCACTGACCTATTTTATTCTATCTTGATGCTTCCCAATATTTGACAAGATGGCGAAAAAATCTTGTTTGTTTCTAAATGTTTATGAATCTTTAACTGCTAGAAATTCTAACGCATCTCCAGGCATTTTTACCATTGATAATCACTAGCTTCGATGGAGAGTTTTCTGCATTATTGGAGAGTAGGTTGCTGAAAGCATGAAATATTACAATGTTAAATATAGCTAACTGGGACATTTATTTTGTTTTTCCAACAGGGCTTGGCTGACACATTGTTCTTAACGATACACTGGGCGATCCAGGACCAGTGGTTTTTTAAGTGGAAAAAATTAAGTGGGAACTGCCCATCGTTTTGCCAACTCAATTTTCAGAGCATTTCAGGGCACTCAACCAGGTGTGTTCGGTGGTCAGAATATCATGGGATACGGGATTAAACACAGAATGGGTCTAATTTGAAATGGTCGCTGTCATCATTTATTAAGAATGCTCAAGTGCCAACGTATATTGCCACATGTGATAATCAATATTTTGCATATTCAGGGGCGCCTGGGTGGCTCAGTCGGTTGAGCGGCCGACTTCGGCTCAGGTCATGATCTCGAGGTCTGTGAGTTCCAGCCCCGCGTCGGGCTCTGTGCTGATGGCTCAGAGCCTGAAGCCTGCTTCAGAGTCTGTGCCTCCCTCTCTCTCTGCCCCTCCTCCACTCATGCTCTGTCTCTCTCTGTCTCAAAAATAAATAAACATTAAAAACTTAAAAAAAATATTTTGCATATTCAATGAACATTCTCTGCAGATGGTGATGAATTCCAGACTGCAGTAAATACATTGATTGCAGGATCTTTACCTCTAGCATGTTACGTTCAAACAGACCAGCAGATTTTTGCATTGGATCACAGAACTACTGCTGAGAAGCACTTTAAAAACTGGTTCTGTTGTGCCCGAATTCTCGAATCCCCCCACAAGAGACCACCAGAGTCGAAAGTCAAAGCCAAGTGGCAAGGGTCGTTTTATTTCAGGATCGATCCCGGTCCTTTCGCATACTGCTGCCAGTATGCAAAAAGGCCCCAAACATGGTTGGTACAGCGTTTTTATAGATAGAGACAAATAGTACAGGAGGGTTTCAGGTTATAGGGTGACTGATTGGTTGATATTTGAAATACGAACATATGCAGCCCTCTGATTGGAGTTTCTTTGTCTGTTCTTTGGCGGGAAGTTTCTGTCCGTTATGTGAAAAAGTCAGTTATTTATCCTAATACATATCAGGAAAGGGGGAAGGGGAAGAACGTGAGGGAAGTAAGGTTCTCAGGCTAAAAATGTCTGCTCAAGCTAATAAATGTCCGAAAGGTGATGGGGAAGATAAGAAAGACAGTTACACAAACTAATACATGTCATAAAGGGGGAAGGGGAAGAACGTGAGGGAAGCAAGGTTCTCAGGCTAAAAATGTCCGACTCCACTCAGAAAAAGTTTTACAATGTTTACAGCAAAACAGAATTCTCAGCAATTGTATTTCTTTTTTTTTTTTTTTTTTTTTAATTTTTTTTAAATTTTTTTAATGTATATTTCTTTTTGAGAGACAGAGAGAGGCTGGAGGAGGAGTAGAGTGAGGGAGATAGAGGGTCTGAAGCAGGCTCTGCATTGACAGCAGAGAGCCTGACGTGGGGCTCGAACTCGCAAACCGCGAGATCATGACCTGAGCCGAAGTCGGGCGCTCAACCGACTGAGCCACCCAGGTGCCCCAGCAATTGTATTTCTTATCAATGGTCCACAATCGGCGGAAGGCCAGGGCAGCTATCTTTAACCCAGTATTTGTCCATTGTTTAACAGAAAAAGAGAACTTAGCTTCAAACTAAGGCAGATGTGCCGTCTGGACATAAAATTTTAAAACCGCTCTCTTCAGTTCCACCTCAAAAAACTTTTTCTAGAGAAATAAAAACCTCCTTTACATAAAAACACTTAACCTGAATATTCTGATGCCCAATGAACCCCTGTAGTACAGAGTGATTGATGCCAAGATACACAAACCACTAAGAATAAAAAAAAGATCTAACATTGAGTCACTCCTAATAACTGAAAAAGCTTTACCCCTAAAGAAAATGATCACAAGGTAAATAGCTGTGTGCAAACATTTCTGTTTGTGTTTATAAATAGTAGCCTTACATGTTTCCAACAGGGCTGGCTGAGGAGAAAATATGCTTACGTGCTTTCTGAAAACATAGGGGAAATACATTATGCTTTTGGTTAATAAATACAATAGTTATTTGCATGCCCAGCTTATCTTTATTTATACAAAAAATCATATACCATTAAAGTAAATATTACTTTACAGTTGCAAGTCAGAAAAATAAATCAGGTGGTCCATGCCTATATTGAGCATAATCTGAATAGCTTGTAGAACCATTTTAGAAAAACGCATCTATGGTGTGGACTGTTTCAGAATATACGCAAGACATCAACAACAGAATAGAACCAAGGCACAATATTCTGTTGATTTCCTCTCTTGATTAGGCTCTAATGTGCCTTGTAACAAATCATTTGAAACTTTGGCAGATTTTACGCTCTCTTGAACTTCATTTTGATGACTACTAGTTGTATTTTGTAAAAAAGACAGAATTTAGGGGCAACTTTCATAACAACTGGTCTGAAACAAAGTCGGATATGGAACTTTGTCAAAGTCCTAGCTGCTGACCCTTTTGAAATTTGGTTCCCTTGTACGGTTGAAAAGCTGTCATAAAATTTAAATAAATGGCAAAATATTTAAATCAGGTCAGAACTGATAAAAACGATGAAAAAGTAGGCTTGATTTCTACAGAAAAATAGCTGGAAACTTGCCAAGTCTCTTTTGGTTTGATTTACCCAATTACATCTTGACAGGAACATTTTTAATAGTAAAATTCGATTCAATGCACATTTCAAACACTATGGCATATTCAAAGATGAGGAAAACACAGTGACTGATCTCTAAGAAAGAGAAAAAGAGAATGAAGCTAAGGAAAATGGTATTTTTATTGAGCACTTACTATGCCTTAGACACTTTGAAGCACATATTCTGATTTGATGTATAAAGAGACGTAAGGGGTGCCTGAGTGGCTTAGTCAGTTAAGTGTCTGAGTCTTGATCGCGGCTCACATCATGATCTTACAGTTTGTGGGATCGAGCACCCAGTCGGGCTCTGCGCTGACAGTGCAGAGCCTGCTTGAGATTCTCACTCTCCCTCTCTCTCTGCTCCTCCTTTCCTTGTTCTCTCTCTCCCTCTCTCTTTTCCTCCCTCTCTTCCTCTCTCTCTCTCTCTCCATCTCCCCCAAACTTAAAAAAAAAAAGAGCGATGTAACTGTTGATGAATGTTTGTATATAGGTGGTGCAAGAGGAAAGGAACACTAATGTGTCTTAAGAAGTAGCTAGTATTTAGACTTACTTTAAAGATGAGGTATGATTTCAGAAGTAGAGAAAAGGATGGCCTTCCAGGAGACGAAAACTACATGAGTAAAGACATATACACAGCAAAAATTACAGAACATACTTTGGAAACAGAGTCTTCTGGTTTGACTGTATGGCTGGCATGCTGAGGCAAAGGGAGAAGTTGTGCCTTCCTTAGCACCAAACAGAGTTATCTTGTGTAGTAAGCAAAAAGACATATAATCTCATTTGGGAATTCAGTATGTATAAAATATTCCCAATGACTTTAATAGATTAAGCGAATATATTTTATAGCATTTCTTTGGGACCTTTATAAGTTATTTAGACTAAACAATGATAAAAATTGAATTACATTAATAGTAATGCATTAAATATTCAATATGAATTCATTAAATATGAATTACATAACTTATGTGGTGATCTCTGAAAATGATCAAAATGATTTTTGTGTTCTAAATTGATTTGCTTTTTAATTTTAGCTATTGCATCGATTTGGGGGAAAGTCAGTATGCTTTTCCCTATTTCCTTTCCACACCCTAAACTTTGTGTTACACATGTAATTTTCTTCCTTGTGAACCATCCATATTTTTCCTACTTTCCTACAACAGGGGATGTGGTTGGTCTACTATTTTAGTTGTCACTTGTTTACTTCTGAGTAGTTTGCCCCAGAAAACTGTGTCTTACACATATTTGTATTCCTAACACTGTATCTGGAAGACACAGAACTATGTAGTAGTAGATACTGGCCAAAAGAGCAAAGGATTAAAAATATTTGCTGGATAGGAAATATTTGCTAAGAAGAGAATTGTGTTCAAAAAGCCAAATCAGGGATCAGATTGGCTGACCCATGCTAAGACACCGTATCAGCTCGACACAGACACGTCCATCCTGCTCTCTCGTCCACTATGTATACGTTTCTCAGGCAGAAATTGCATCATATGCTTCATATCCTCAAATCTTAGCCAGTGCTTTGGGCATAGTTAAGTACGAAATATATATTTTACTTGTGGTTAATAGTAACAATAACGATAGCAATTACTGAATACTTAACTATATGCCAAGACTGTATAATATAGAACAGATTTCATAGGCTCAACAAAAAAATAATTAAAACCAAACAAACAGAAAAAGACCTAAATCTCCAGAAGCTTCTCAGTCAGTTGGGAACATAAAAGTAACTACAAATTAAAATGAAACCAGTATGAAGAAATATATCAACAGTAGTGGTAAAATTCAGAAACTAATCAAATGATTACTAATGAGGAAGCAGGAATAGGGTAGAGCTGACAGAGAAGGAAAGAATTCTCTGGACCTTTTTCATAGAATTTTGACTTTAAGTTATGTCGAGGTATTACATATTCAAACTATAAATTATAATAAATGAAAATAACCCAACCCGGTAACGAATCACAAGAGAAAATAATTATTTCAAGTGACTTTTTAACACAGAACTTTGAACATATGTTCAAGACAAAAGAAAACCTAATGTGAAGTATTAATGTTTTTACTGTTAGTAGTAACATTGAAATTGTAATTTTGAAATTATAGTATTTATACTTCTATGGAGAATATATATATTTATATATAGAATAATTAAGTAAGTATCTTGTTATTAGGAACCGAGATTGTAAACATTAAAAAGAAAGTTAAGAAAAAACCTGTAATATTAAAGCATCAACTTTTTATTTAAAAATAAAGTTTTTTAACTCTGACAACTAAAAGGGCCTAGATGATTATGATTTAAACATGTCAGTATTGTGTCAGTTTTATAGGGAGGAGATCTACCAGAGGAATTCAGGAGTTGGGATTCAGGGGAATGGAGAGAAAAAGTAGTCCAAAAACAGCACTTTCACTGGAAGAAAAAATAACTTGGGAAGTAGCACAGGTGCCTGGTGTATGTTTCCAGATGATCTTCTACCTCAACCACATCCCACAAAGGCTTCGTCCAGAACCCTGCTGAAATGAGGCTTCTCACGTAACTGGTCAATAGCTCAAAACCTGTACAAGATTTGACAGAGCAACACGGTGTTGCCTCATGGCTTATGCACCATAGAGAAGTGATCTTTAAATTACAGAATGTGTACCCCTGGGCGTACAAGAACACTTCCCAAGTTGCCCTGGGCATGGATGGTTTAAGGAAATCAGATTCTGAATCCTTAGCCTCCACAGAAACTCTTTTCTAAAATTCACCTGCCTGAGATGGTATCTGTCTTGGTGGTCTCACTGCTCGCCCACTGCCCCCTCCCACAAATGGGCTTCCCCCACTGCCCGGAGGAGAAGGGCATGTTTCCTTGCCCAGGAATCTTCTGCGGTGCATCACCTGGGGGTAGAAAATCTGGCCAAGGCGCAATTCAAGTGTCCTCCAAGTTTCTTTCACCATGTCCACTCCCTCCATCCAAGGAAGATATGCATACCTAAACATTTCAGTTTTTCTATTTAGTAATTACCAAATTTTTAAAAAATATTCAATTTTGAGTCATTGTTTTGAGTCATTGTAATGGCAACTCAGTACGGATGACTTAATCTGTGGAACCTTATTTCCCAGGAAAATGTTTAAATTCAGTTGTCATTCGTAATATTTTGTGGCTCAGAAATATATGCTATGGGCTGTTAAACATTTGGGTGGGTATGTTTGCTTTCATTAATCTATATGCCCTTGTATTTTACTCTGAAAGTATTCTTAAGTCTATAAATCGTGAATACCCAAATACTCCTTGGTATTTGTTAGAGTCAGAAATATCTTTGATTTGAGAGTGTGAATGTAATGGAACCACTTTTACTTTATAAAGCGTATTGAGAACACAGCTAATGGGGTGTGAATGTCATCGAGCTAATCAAAAGTCTGTCTTGTCTGGCTTAAAGGCAACTAAACACCAAATCTGAGACATCTAACGTAAGCGAAACTATCAGTACAGCTTGCTTGGGGTGGGCAGGGGGCAAAGAAAATTGTTCTCTGCCCAGGGATCCTTATTTTGGCACTTAAGAGTTATGTTCCAATTGGAAGAAGTGAAGTGTAAATTGACCAGGACAAAACAAGAAGCCATTAATGACTGAAATATTGTTTGTAGTCACAACAAATCCACAGGCTGTATTAGAGTCATGAGTGTTGTTCTCCTGGGCTGTTTTAACATTTAAAAATAACAGATGAAAAAGCAACTTATTTTATTTGCAAGCTAACCCGAGCAAAATGTCATCCAACACGCTGAGGATGCCTACACATTCTGGATTTTTTTTAGTTTTCCAGTATTCTATCAGCCTGTATTTCTATACTCCACCCACAGGCTAGTAGTAGGATCTCTGATTTTTGCTGGCATCGTTCTTACTATCCTTTGTGCCTCTTCCGCCTTTTCTCCCGTCACCACCTGGACCCTCAGACTCTCAACAGGTACCTTCACCTTCTACCTCATGGCTTCCTGACACTAAACCCCCAGAATTCATTTGTCCACAACTACCACTTCTTCATCTACAGATACAAGGATGGCTCGAGCACCATAAACAGTGCTTCCTTTCCTATGTCCCCTGGGAAAAGCCCCTTACACTTCTTATGAGACACCCCCTCCAGGGTTGCAGTCTTTACCTTAGTGTGAAATCTAATGGATATTTTTCAGGCTTTATGAACCCTGATTATCTGGTAGCATTTCATACTGCTAAAAATCAAAATGCAACTTCTTATAAGCATTCTGATCCTTATGGAAAGGTCTAGTTATATCCCCTAGATTACATTTATTCTGGCAGGAAAGTGAACAATTTGGTTTTTCACAGATTATTGAAAATAATATAGAAATAAGTATTTTCAACCACAAAATAGTAATGATAATAATAATAATAATAATAAAAATGGCAAATATTAAGGACTTAAACATCCCAAGGCCTATTTTAATTGTTTTAATATTTATTTATTTATTTGGAGAGAAAGAGAGAGTAAGGGAGGGGCAGGGAGAGAGAGAGAATCCCAAGCTGATAGCACAGAGCCCAATGTGGCTCGATCTCAGGATGGTGAGATCACGACCTGAGAGGAAATCGAGAGTCAGACACGTAACTGACTGAGCCCCCCGGGCGCCCCGCAAGGCCTATTTTAAATGCTTTGTATTTATTAATGCGTTTGATCCCAAAATACCTCTATGAGATAGGTACTAATATTTTCTCCATTTCAAAAGAGCTAAAGAGAAATTTTAATTAAACTGCTCATGGCCATAGAGGTGGCACGTATTTAAACTCAAGATGCCTGACTCCAGAAACTTCTCTCCCACCACCAAATGATGTTGTAACCAATAAAATTCACTTGATCAGAACGCCTCATGCCCAAGAAAGCACATTAATTGGGATTTGATTATAAGGTATAGCATCTAAAAATCTGACATAAAGACATTGATGAGAGAAAGAAGGAGGAGGGGGAGGAGGAAAGAAAGAGAGAAAAGGAAGGAAGGAAGGGAGGGAGGAAAGAAGGAAGAGAGGAAGGGAGAAAGGGAGGAAGGAAGGAAGAAGGAAGGAAAGAAGGAAGGAAAGAAGGAAGGAAGGAAGGAAGGAAGGAAGGAAGGAAGGAAGGAAGGAAGGAAGGAAGGAAGGAAGAAGGAAGGAAGGAAGGAAGGAAGGAAGGAAGGAAGGAAGGAAGGAAGGAAGGAAAGGAGGAAGGAGGGGAGGGGAGGGGAGGGGAGGGGAGGGGAGGGAGGGAGGGAGGAAGGAATGGATCTTGGTAACAATGAGCTAATAAGGAAGCACCACCATGTCAGTTAGCTTCCAGTAAATAGAGTGAACCAAAGCACAGAAAGAGTAAAGAATTTGTTGAAGGTCATAAAATCAAGTCTGCAACAGAGTTTTCTAGGTCATATGCAGCCGACCATGCCTGCTGCCTGGATTGAAAAGAACCAACATTGTCTTTTAAGCATGTTTTGCTAAGTAAAATGACAAAGATGGTAGAAGGGAAAATGGAAGGTTTAATCAATAATTAGATTAAGTTAGAAAATGAACTTTTGCTTAAGAATAGGATACTTGAGAAAAGCATTAGGGCAATTAATTAAAATGCATATAATGTGGCTGCTATAGAAATTTAGCTCAGAGAGGAGGATTAAGTAAAAATAGATTTTTCTTCACAGACACTAGCATTCAGAACATCGAGGGGGTACACAACAAAGAAATGGTAATAATTTTTTTAAAACCAGCTGATCAAAGTTTTGCTCTATTTTCCAAATTCAAACAATGGGCAGCTTTCAAAGTCCCTACTAAGGTCCTTCCGTTTTCCCACGGCCCCCATTACTTTTCCTTCATATTACTCTACATCTTTAAAGGAGCTTTCGCATCATGTGGCTGATGTCACCAACTGTTTTAAAGGTGAATGATTTTTGTTAAATCTCATTCTCCCACCCCCACCCCCAACCAGATGTTAAGCTCTTTGCATGCCGAGGCTAAGTTTGGATTCATTTTTAAAGAGCTACTGCAAGGCTCTGCACCAAATAGGCAAGAAACGAGAAGGGCAACAGTCCTTTGTATGAATTTAATATCATAAAAAATTTTTTTAATGTTTTATTTATTTTTGAGAGAGAGACAGAGCTTGAGCGGGGAGGGGCAGAGAAAGAGGAGGATGCAGAATCTGAAGCAGGCTCCAGGCTCTGAGCTGTCAGCACAGAGCCCGATGTGGCGCTCGAACCCACAAACCGCAGGTTCTTGACCTGAGCAGAAGTCAGATACTTAACCAGCTGAGCCACCCAGGTGCCCCTGAATTTAATATTTTAAAGTGAAAGTGTTTGGACCTAGAAATAAGTGACCTTATCTAGTTCATAGAAACACTGCCATGCTTCAGATCATTCATTTCTCTAGAATGCAAAGTACATTTGAGACACAAATAGTACCAATGAGACACAGCTTCAAATAGGGATAAAAGATACTCTCTGGACTATTCTCTAAAATCCAGGGAATAGCAGCGCGGCAGGGATAAGAAAGAATAGTGACAAAAAAGGATTTGAAGGTAAAAAGCAAGACTGAAAGCTGATCATGGTCAGGTAAATTCTGGGGAACAAGGTCTGTGCTATAAAACGAGAGAAGAATAGAAAGTAGTGTTAATTACCAGTGACTAAAAATTAAAAAGCTGCCCCATTTGAAAGTATTAACTAGGTTACTAAAAGAAACCTGGAAAAATTACTGTGGTCTGTGAAGTGTGGATCTGGGACAACAGAGGGTATAGGAAAATGTAATTTATAGAATGGAAAGTTAGATTTAAAAAAAAAACATTCATTTTGACCAAGATGATGGAGATAATTACACTCTCAAGAAGAGAGACATGTTGAGGTAGAGCCACGTTGGGGTCTGTCACAGCAAGAGTAGAAGACAATGGAACATTTGGCTGTTAAATTAGGGGAGAAAGGCCCATGTTCTTTACTAACAGATTTATTTGGTATCTGCTGAAATTAAAGAGATTGAAAGCAAAAGGAAAAGCAGCTTCCCCTTACACTTACGCATGGAATCAGATCTAGAAACATTCTGTACTGCTCATCTGCTCAATCCTCTAGCCTACTGGGCAGATTTTTGCCACCTTTCACTCGAGAGCAGGAGGGCTGGTAACTTCCTTGCTTTTACTAATCAGCTGCTTCCAATATTTCCTTGTGTCTTTTTCTACCATGACTAGCTTTCTCTTGAGCCCACTGGCTTTTGCTCCATTTTCTGTGTTTATGTCTGTTCATCCAAAAGTCCTTTAGCCTCAGTTTTAAGAACGAAAAGCTTATGTTGATAAATACAAATGTTATCTTTAGCTT
This sequence comes from Paguma larvata, assembly GCA_030068075.1. NCBI lineage: Eukaryota > Metazoa > Chordata > Mammalia > Carnivora > Viverridae > Paguma > Paguma larvata. Next base: position 9,454,531 of record CM057839.1, on the reverse strand, counting down.
CTTTTTCTCTATATTTAAAAATTATAATCCCTTTCCCCTTTATACTTAGATATAGTATTGTACTACTTTTATGCCAAGAACGTGTCTCAATTTCTCCACATTGTTTCTGGAGCTCAGCAAACTATATGAAATTCCAAGAATTCAATGTAAAATATAATAACTGTATCATTCCATAGATGTTGCTATTGCTTTTAGTTTATCTCTTTCTTGAAATTATAAACTACTGCCTACTTCTTCTTTGGCTAAATAAACCCTTCAGATATTACTGTTTAATATGTAAATTTGATCAAACTTGCTCCATATTGTACCCCATTGGTAACTTTTTTTTCTAAGTTTGTCAAGCTAGTTCTCCAATTTGCTAGTCAATTAGATTTCTTTGTTGTTCCCAAATTAGAAAGCTTTATCAGCTTTTCTTATTATGTATGTGTTTATGTTGTAAAACAAAACATAGTAGAACTATTAGAAAATGTAGAAAAGTCTAAAAAAGTCACATAATGGCTTAACCTACAGATAGCCATTGTTGATATTCTATTGCGCATCACGTAGAACCAGCACTATTTCACAAAAACTAATAAGCAAAACACTTGCTGATATATGAACACTAGTCCTTGAATTAGGAAGATGTTGGTTCATGATAAAGGTTGATGCAAGTGTGTCTTGACCAGCCATCAGATACTAGCCACTCTGGCTCAGGAGATCTTTCATGAAGACTTCCCGATGGCAGGGCGATAAAGTCATTTTGCAGTTGGCTGTTTTGGCCAATAAAGCAATAAGTACTTGAAAAACTATTTGTGGGCCGCTTGGGTAGCTCAGTCAGTTGGGCCACTGACTTCAGCTCAGGCCATGATCTCATGGTTCATGGGTTTGAGCCCCGCATTGGGCTCTGTGCTGACAGCTCAGAGCCTGGAACCTGCTTCGAATTCTGTCTCCCTCTCTCTCTCCCCTACCCCTGCTTGCTGTCTCTCTCTCTCAAAAATAAATAGACATTAAAAAAATTTTTTTAAAAAGAAGAACTCTTTGCTTGTTTGCTCTTACTTTTTACTTTAAAATTTCAATGGATTGGAATTGTTTCTTTTCAGAATAGATTTTGCATAATATAACATGGTATAATACACCCAAAAGTATTTCAACAGATATTTGTTGCCTAACTTTCCTTTGGGCAACTGCTGATGTGGCTATGAAATGGGTTAATATAAAAGTTTTATTTTATTATCAAGAGCTCTGGAAGTTATGCAATTTCATGACTGTTGTGAGCTCTCTGGGGAAAGCTTGAATGGGGATGAGGCTGTTTGTTTCTCACCCAAGCTTTCTCTTCTCCCTCAATTCCCACCTGGATGGTTAGCACCACCATTCAGTTGGTGACCCAAGTCAGAGAGGCCTTGACATGTCCCTCTCCCTCATTCCAACATCTGTCTCATATACTTGCTTCACATCTTCAGATCATACCCCCTCCTCTCTTGCAATGTCTGGGCACTGTGTTTGAGCGACAGTCGTCTCTCACCCAAAGGTCCTCACTGCTGCCTCTCTGCCTCCACTCTGCTCTTTCTCCAAAAAAGTATCTGCTGATTTGGTAAAAGCCCATTCTCACCCTCCCATAAACACTTATCAACCTCTCCATTCCACAGAGCTGAAGGCAAAAACGGACAACTTGAATCTGGTTCTCAGAATCACCAGTCAGTGTGTGGGAAAAAAACATAGGGCCTACTTCTAAAGAGAAGTGATTTAGGGTGGAAGGTATTAATGGCATTCTCCCTGGTCATAGGTAGGCTTTTATTAATGCTGAGTTCTCTTAAAATTTGAAAATTACAACTCTCCTTTAAGGAATATGTTCAATTCACATTGAAACAATTTCTGAACATTGAGGTTCATTAATAAGGCCATTGTAATATAGTTTTGTATCTACTTAGAACTCCACAGAGTTGGGAAACTATTGACCTGGTGTAAATTCATCTCCTTTTACCAAAACCTGGAGGAATTCCATCACAAGTAGGATAGATTTCTATTTCTGTCACCGATGAAGAAATGTATATTACATGAATATTTCCATTCCTCAATTCCTTGTAATATATACATGCTAACCGTTCTCTTTGGGAAAACAGTAACACAATGTGTATAGTAACACATTATTCTTACTCTGAGTTCTTACTAACAAAGGATGAAAGGACAAACTGGCAAACTGAAGTTCCCCATTTCAAATCTGTTCTATTGGGTTATAACACACGATTTCTTTGGCCACCCAAAAGTAAGAAAGTATTATACTAGTTTTCTGTTGCTCCTGTACCAAATTACCACAAACGCAGTAGCTTAAAGCCACACAAATTTATTATCTTATAGCTCTAGAGGGAAGAAATACAAATATTTGTCATCAAATATAGTCAAGGTATCAGTAGAGCTGTGTTCATCTTGGTGCTCTAGAAAAGAATGGGTGTCCTTGGTTCTTCAAGCTTCTAGAGGCCACCGGCATTCTTTGGCTCGTAGCCGGCCCTCAGTCTCCATCAGAAATGATGAGTCAGATTGTGTATACATCACATCACTCTGATCTCTTCTGTCTCTGCCTCCCACTTTTGGACACTTGTGATTACTTCGGGCCCACCTAGACAATCCAGGATAATCTCCCTATTTTAAAGTCAACAGATTAGCAACTATCTGCATATTTCTGCACATCTATCTGCATATCTAATTCCCCTTTTGCCATGTAGTAAAACATAGTCACAGGTTTGGGGGAATTAGGATGAGGACATATTTGGAAACATTATTCTATCTACTACCAGGATAAAGGAAATTGGGAGTGAATACAAGGGAAAATTAAATGCCCTTAAATGACTCTTGAAACACCACGTCCACTTGTCTTGATATAAACTGTTGAAGCGCGCAAAAAGCTGAGTGCGTGATACGCTTCTAAGATTCTGTAAGGCAAGGTCGGGCCCTGGTTAGCCTCAAGGATGAAATCCACTATACCTGCAAACTTTAATTACAGAGCAAATGCTTAGGGACTTTACTCTGAAAGGTTGTGGAAAAGGTCAATGTTGTCCCAGAACAATGAAATATGTTTGCCCCTGTTTCCTGCTTGCTTCGATAGAATTTACACAAAATGAATATATGCATAACAATACTAGGTGCATTCTTGCATTGTGGAGAGTCAATGCATTGAAAGAGGGCAATTTAGAAATAATTTAAATTAAAAGCAAAAGCCGCTAACTGATGTTTTTCAGATGGCCTCATTTAGACTTTTATTCCTTCCTTTGTCCTCTTATATTTCTGCCCGGAAGGCTAAGTCCTCTCTGAAAGTGAGCAGCTGACAAATTGGTGCATATTGCTGGTGTACTCGCCGCTTGTGAAACATCCCCGCTTGGCTTTTCAAACCATGGAGGAAGAACTAATTTTTATTAAATCGATGCCTTCATGTGAAGAAACCATGATAGCTTCCACTGTTTAACAAAAGCAGTTGAAAACAAAGTTTTCAGTTCCCTCAATCACAGGGCTTCTTCCTTCATGCTTAAGATTCTCTCCCGCTGCCTCCTACCGGAGTCCTTTTCTCTCCCCAGTCTGTCTGCTCACCTTTCCATACACACTCACCTCGTCCTCATCTCCTTAATCTCACTCATGTTCTCTGGCCTGTAACTAGTTCCTTTTCTCAAAACCATTGTGACATCTAGACCCCATTTCCTTTAATTGAATAATACCACACAGATTAATCTCATATTCTGAACTCCAAAGTATTTAAGGTCATCGAGATTCCTAATTTGTTTCTATGTATTTTTGCTGGTCTTCAAGCGTGTTCTGGGTTTAATTACATTACATCCCACATCTTGTTTTCTATTTCTCCTAGTACTTAAGACAGAACTAAATGCTCCAACTCATTAGTAGTCACAGAACCACAAATTACAACAGTGAAAAATAGTGACACATTAGATTCATCAAAATAATAGAATTTAGAAAAGTTGATATCATCAACTATCAGGAAAGATATGAAGAGTCTACAAAGCTTATGCATGTGTGGATATAAAGATGTCCAGCCGTCTGGGCAACCAAATTGGCAGGATATACGAAATTAAGAATTTTTTTGCTTTAAGGTACATCGATCTTACTCCTGGGTGTGTATTCCAGAGACCCCACAAATATCAGCAGGGACATAGATGAAAATGTTTGCCATGGCCTTTTATGTGGGAATGGGGAGCTGCAGGTGGCCCTAGGGTCCATCGTGAGGGGGCTGAACAGTAGGCTGTACTGAAAACACACTTTATAATAGTATGTAGCAGAGAGAAACAATATGGCAAGATAGTAAACATTTAACATTGGGGGGGTGGTGACAAAACTTTATAGCATAGTGTGGTAGAGCCCCTCCCTAAGGAATATGGTGGAGTCCTTCTCAGAACAAAGAAAGGTCACATACGACATGGCCCAATCAACTTCTATACACATATGCATAACCCTGACAAGACTCTGTAACTCGGACTGTGTCCAATCAGACTGGATGTGTCACTATATATAGGAGACAAAGAAGTAGAAATTGCATAAAAGCCTATGCCCCACTGCACTCAGCCTTTTGGGGTCATAACCTGCTGAGCCCGTGTGGGCACGAATAAAGCTGATTCTTGGATAGAAGAGCCTCAGTGTCCCATGTCTCTGTGAGAATCCTGCTACAGTAACACTACTCCTTTAAATATAAAAAATATATATACTTATGCTAAGCAAAATAGTCAAGAAAGACAAATATCATATGATTTTTCAATACCATTGTTAAGAAACAAAACAATGATCATAGGTAAAGGGAAGGAAAAATAAGATAAAAACAGAGAGGGAGCCAAACCATAAGAGACTCTTAAATACAGAGAACAAACTGAGGGTTGCTGGAGGGGAGGTAGATGGGGGGATGGGTTAGATGGGTGACAGGACGCTTGTGATGAGCACTGGGTGTTGTATGTAAGTGATGAGTCACTGGGTTCTACTCTTGAAACCAGTACTACACTGTATGTTAACTAACTTGAATTTAAATAATTTTTTTAAAAATCAGAAAAAAACATATTACACAAAACATTACATATTGGTATATTTAAAGACAACGAATGTATTAAGAGAAAATAATAAGTAGATAGATGATAGACGGATCAGATAAACAAGACAGATGAGGGACCTTGCAAAGGCGATTCTTAATATATAGCTATCAAGCTCGGGTATGAATAACTAAATCTGAGGTCAGAACTAAAGAAGCAGATGAGACGGAGACAGGTGCAGATACACAGACTCCAGAAATCCCTTATTTAAAAGTTACAAGCGGTTTTCTGTCTTTTAGAGGGTTTATTTTTGGCTAAAGATAACATTATTTACCCTTTCATACAAATCTAAAAGTGACCAATGAAACATTTGGTAGAACTGCTAAAAAAAGACCTTCAGGTGTTTTGTCGACCTAAATATATTTCCATTTGAGCAGCTGCATCAACTTCTGAAAACATAGCCAGCAGGGTGCTTTGAAGCATCTGCTTTCAAAACCATCAGAACAGAAGGCCTTTCTCTTCTATCTCCTACAATTACCTCGAAATGAATTCCTGACCATTATTTCCTACCCTCAACACATTTATTTTTCACCAATAATCTCCCACAAGTATAGCACTATAATATTTTAATGGAAGTGCTATTTTAAAATAATTACTTTTATTTGCAATTCTATGTTCGCGCTGCTTTTAATCCAATAAACTGTTACAAATAGCTCCTTTTTCGCAGTTATTCTATAAAATTTAGAGTAACAGGATCAGTATGGGATTGCTTCTCTTAATTAAACAGGTGTGCAGAGAAAAGGTGTATAGAAAGGTTTACTTATACTTGAAGAAATAAAAAAGAATCACAGACTTAAGAAAGTCTTATCAAAATGGACTATAATTTAGGCCATGCCCTCAGTTCTCTATAATACATACCTTATAGGAGCATATACATATTATAGCACTAAATATTTATATACCTACATTTCCTATAGAAGACTATATATATGTTAGAAGACTTCTCTATAAAATGATATATAAATTAAAAGAAACACAAGAAATGGAAATTGAGAAGGTAGCATTTCCCAAGGAAATAAAAAAAAGTTCATTCTAGCCTACCAACCATGATTCACTGATTTGAAAATCTCATGAAAACAGTCCTGACATTTTATGATGAGTTGTTAACTGACAATTAATGTAAACGGGAGGCAGGGTTAACTAGTTCAAAGTTTCTCTTGATTTCACTGAAAGTATGTTTTTAAGTTTTGTTTGTCACACGGCAATGTTGGCCGGGAGCTGCCTTGTTCAGAATTCCCTGGTTTCTGCCCGCGGGGGTTCATACCCACGCCACATGCTTGGGGAATAGAGTGTGTACATTTTTCTTTATGATTATGGGAAATATGACACGCTTCACTTCCCTGATTTCTTTCTGAAAAAAAGCACGAATTAAGCAAATGTCTGAAGCATCAAAAAACAAATGCCGTGAACAATACATTTCAGTTTCTTTTGTCACATTTTTCTCCCAATGCAGTGCTGATTACATTAAAACACTCCATTGTCTGTGTGCTTGAACAAGGCACTGGGCTGGACATTGGATATCAAACACAAATCAGACACAGCCCTGCCTGGGGAAGATTAAAATCCCACCAGAAAAATGCAAATATGATTCATCCTAAAGAGGGCCACGGGCCACGCGGAGAGAAGGGTGTATAAGCGAAGGGTGTTAAGTCAAGCTCTGGATTATTTCGGTCTTGTCTTCCATGCCTCCTTAGTCTTTCCAGTGCTTAGAAGATCCCCAACCAGCATCATCTGCCCCATCTGTAAGCTTTTCCTGAAATGTGCTCAATAGCCCAGGCATACATCTGCCACTCTAAGAAAATCAAGTCGAGTGGGTGGGAAACAGTGCTTATGACCGGCATCTCCATAAGGCACACATCTATGCTCCATTGGGCTCAGTGATTAAAGTAATAATGGGCATCGGATAAATAATATCCTATGCCTTTGCACACAGCATAGTTAATAATCGTAATCACTTTAGAATAGAATTTGTGAGAACCAACTAACAGTCTAACCTGGCAAAGAGGTCTCTTCTCCAGTGACAAGTTGGACTAACTGGTAGTGGCTGTTTGGAGCACCATGCTGAAGCTCAACAATGTAAAGTTATGAATGTTTGTTTTGATAATGATTGAAGTAGCAACTGAAATACAGTAGCTCAAAATCAACAATCTGTGGTTATCTTTCATGAAGTTGCTTAAATTAAGAAGTTTTTTTTCCCAATATTTGTTTATTTTTGAGTGAGAGGACAGAGTATGAGCAAGGGAGGGGCAGAGAGGAAGACATAGAATCCAAAGCAGGCTCCAGGCTCCAAGCTGTCAGCACAGAGCCCAATGCGGTGCTCGAACCCATGAGCACCGAGATCATGACCTGAGCTGAAGTCAGACGCCTAACCGACTGAGCCACCCAAGAGTCCCAAGAAGCTTTAACATTAGGGGCACCTGGGTGGCTCAGTTAAGTGTCTGACTCTTGATTTCGGCTCAGGTCATGATCTCACGGTTCGTGAGATGGAGCCCCGCATCGGGGTCTGTGCGACAGTGCAAAGCCTGCTTGGAATTCTCTCTCTGTCCTCTCTCTGTCTGTCTCTCTCCTTCTTTCAAAATAAATACATAAACTTTTAAAAAAAGAATTTTTAACATAAGTAAAACAAATGTCTTTGTTGGTACAAATGTTTCCTGGCTACATCTAAATCCTTAAACTCAAACCTCTTCAATGTATCCTTAGGCCAAGTTTCTCTGAACTAACAAATAACAGAAGAAAATTTCTAGAAACCATTTGTACACATGCTATATAAAAAAAAAAAAAAAAAAAAGACAGTCATCTTCTTTTAGAATCGTTGCTCCCATCTGACCCACGTGAGATCTGGTATTAAGTCGCTCATTTAAAAACTAAGTTCAGTTGCACCAGGACAAAGCTCAACAACATTTAGTTTCTCCATGTCACATGGTCACAGATCACATTTGAAGAAAGCAATTATAAGAACACTTTGTCTGAGCTATATTCTGAATTCTCTTTAGAAACCCCTTTAACTGGCTTTTTTATTACAAGTAGCATAAAGAGAAATAAAAATGAGTAAGATACCAGGACTTTGGACGGCAGTTCTGTAATGGAGTCTAGGATATTTGGAAACCTGCCTGTAAACAGTACTTCTCTACATGTGGGATTCAAAGTTCAATTTCAGTGGAATTTTAAACAAGACTGGCTATAATTGTTTTCTCTTATTTCACAGGTCTCAATGCATTTGCATTGCAGAGCTGTGTTCCTCCAGAAAAATAAGATCTCCAAACGTGAAATAGATCATAACCGAGACTCTTCAGTCAATGATAGTTGTTTTTTTTTTAATTCAACACTCCATCCCATATCATTTTACCTCTTAACAATAAAAATCACTCATATCTGGAATGCAAGCACTGGTAGCTGATATTTATTATGTCTTGATTAGACTCCAAACATTGCATTAATCATTATATGTCTTTTATACCATGCAATCCTCACAGCAATCCTATGAAATAGGTAAGGCCATCATCATCATGACGTCTATTTTATAGAAGAGAAAACTGAGAACCGAAAGTTCAAGTACCATGGTCATTATGTGGCAGAACTGAAGGGTGAACTCACGTAGTCTCATCACAAGTTGAGCTCATGACTGATACGTATTAATAATAACGATGACAGAAATCCACAGAAAGTAATCAGTTCCGATATACCCACACTATTGATCTGAAAACAGAGCCCCCTTTTTCAAAAAGCTTTAATTGCTAACAGCACTATAGCAACCAGAATGGTCCTGCTGGAAGAATTAGTCCTCCCAGGTTCAACACAGTCAGCAAGCCTAGCTCTAAGGCAGCCCGCAGATTAAATAAATTCGAAGAAAAGAGGCTGAGATTCAAAAAGTGAGTCCACAGGCTTGAAGACATGAAATAATCCCAAGAAGGATGACTGCTATTAATGTGAAAATTTGCTGTCCAGTGAGCGACCCCCCACACATGTAAAAAATACTCCCAAAGTAACTTAGTTTTCTCCATGATTGTTATCTTAACTAGCTCATACGTATTTGGTTTGTTCTAGATAAAAATAAAATAATGATCCAGTAACATTCCCTTCTTGTCTCCCATACTTGGCAAATAGACCGGCAGCTGCAGAGTCTTTATCAAGGCAAGGATAAATGCACAGACACTAGATTCCAGTGGTCCTCCCCTTACCAATGGGGATAAGTTCCAAGACCTCCAGTGGATGCCTGAAACTGCAACCACTACTGAACGCTATATAAGTTCTTTGTTCGTACACACGCATACCTCTGTTAAAGTTTCATTTATAAAGTAGGCACGCAAAGAGATTAATAACTAATAATAAATAATAAAAATAATAAACTAGGACAAGTATAACAATATACCATAACAAAGGTTATGTGAATGTGATCTCCTGCTCTCGAAATATCTTATTATACTGTACTCTCCATCTTCTTGTGATGATGTGAGATGATCAAATGCCTATGTGAGGAGATGATTGAAGTGAATAATGTAGACATTGTGACATAGCATTACTATTGACTTTCTGGCTGATAGGTCTGAAGGAGGATCATTTGCTTCCAGACCATGGAAAGTAAAACTGCAGATAAGAGGAAGTACTATACCTATGCAGACAACACTTACAAAATTTCTGACAATGATAAGAGTATGAAACTAGGCCACTCTCCCCATTATATTTTAAAAACAGCAATGAGGTCACTTCTAAACGCTTCTAGGTTTTGGATGCTAATATGGCGCCCTTGCTTCACTGTGTGGCTTATACAGCCATATCAATCATTCCGTCAGTGTCTGCTGTCTGCCATTTTTTAATACACTTGATTTTTAATTGTATTTCCACGTATTTATGTTGAAAGCAACTCATCTCAGACATCTATTTCTCTTGACAACCAAGTCAAAATAATTGACAAAGGTTAAAAGCCAAATTTTACAACCAAATAATGCTTACTATCTTTACAAATTAATGAAACTTCATCTTCTGAAAATATACTCTGGATAAATAAAATTACTTGAGCAAGAAAATATGGAGGCTGCAATTAGACTTTGGATTATCCCATCATAATAAAATAATATGCAACCAAAATATTTGTTCGTATGTTTGATATGTCCTGGATAAGACTGGGCTCCAGTATTTTTTAACACTGGATGAGGAGTTATTGGGAAGGGACAGATTTAAGCTCAGTGCAAACCTACTTTTCTGGACTGACACCTCAAATCTGTAGGCTGATGCATACATCCCAGTTTGTGCTTGCTGTCCTGGCATAGCTAATAATTTCCCTCATTTCACTCTCAAACGTCTTGATTTGGGGGATAAATTGTACAGTCATCATACATCAGTACGCTTCAGATCTGATAACCAAACATTGACAATTGTACAGATGTTGTACTATTGTTTTTTGTCTTAGTAAAGCCAGAGGTCAGGTCCCATCCACCAAGTGAGGTGAGAGTGTCTGAAAGGAATGGATGGTCCCATTGTCCATCAATGAAAGGTGTGAGTTCTGGGATAAGAACTCTCCCCATTATATTTTAAAAACAGCCGAGTGGCATAGGGGTCGAGCCTAAAGCTAGGATGACAAGGGAGAAAAGTAGTGGACCTAGGACTAAGACTTCAGCTTGGCCAGACATCAAAGAACTGGAAAATTCTCATGGTAGAAAGTGGACTGCCATGTGGAGTAAGTCCAAGTTAAGAAAGGAGGCATGGCAAGACAAAAGCTTTGTATTATTCCTTTGGTGGTCCTTCTGTCCCTATTATCAAGAGACTCTTCCATAATTTCTTATCGTTAAGGAAAAGAGCCTAGATGTTTACATGGAAAAAATGTGTTAAAGTGATGCCTGCCACCCAAGGCTAGAGCGGCAATAGGGGGAATGGTCAACAATTCTGGGTATGTCAATGCCTCCAGCAGCTCGTTAACTGAGGCAGCCCTTTGGTGGAGGACAGCAGGAGAAGGATGCCAGACATTAGTTCCTGAATACAGTGGCAGGCACACTTCAAAGAGCTAATTGCTAGCAATAAATCCAAATCACTTGCTCCTTTACTCAGTTCTAGTTTCAGAACTCCAGGGAAGGATTCCAGTTGGGTGCTTGGTTTAGATAAAAAGCCCATTCCTGGACCAATCAACTTTGGCCTTGTAAGAAAGTGGACATCTCCAATGAAGGCAGTGGCATTTCAGGAAGAGGAAAAAGAACTGGACATTAAGCCAGTAAAAGTGTATGAGAGCTTCATATGAGGCCAGGATCTACTGCCATCTGGGTAGCTTCTATCAGAGTCAGTTCTTGTTATGTTAAAAAAGACCATTTCTTTCTTCATGTAGTTCTTTAAAGGTACTCATCAAAACAAAAATAAGAAATGATTTATGGACGAATGCATCAATTTAAAAGAGTGTTCATAAAGTGGATTTCAAAACAAGAAAATGCATCTGTGAAAAATGTGCTTACTTTTTTTCAAAGGATCACAGCATTTTGCTGGACAAATGGATCACAGAAATCATAAGGAAATAGACTTTTGGGATCTAAGACTTTCTCTGGCCTGACAAGTGGTGGGCTTATTTTTAAAGATAAAATTTTGATACATTTTAAAAACATACCAAGCTCAATTACATAAGATTTTTCTCTCCGTGTGTGGATGGGTGAACGTTATCATTCAGCTATTTGGATGCTGAATCATTATGCACAGAAAGAAAAAAAAAGTCAGTTTTCTCTAACTTCTTGCATAAGTTTATGTATCCACCACTAGAGGGCACAAATAAGGCTGGTTTCTGGGGGAAAAACAAGTTTTGAAAATGACAAAATTCCAAATTTGGAACAGTGACTGAGCTAAGATATAAAGATATTGCATGTTTTCTTTAAATCTGAGAAGAAAAATCAAAACATACTCACATTTAAACATAGACTATTTTGTTCTATTCTCTCCCTCTCTTTCTCAAAAAAAAGTATTTATATGTGAGGAGAATAAGGAATATCAATGGTTCACAAAAATGTAGACATCCATAAAATTATTGAAGGGAAATGGCTGTCAAAAAATAGACTAAGATAAAATTACTGCTACGGCAACATGGCGAAATGCCACAAACTGACAAAAGTATTCATATTTGTCTAAACCACACTTTGAACCTTTGGGGTAATTCTCTCCTAAACCATCAAGCACAATAGAGTTCACAAAACTGATCCTAAATCTTATAAATATCAAGTATGCGTTGCATTTCTTCTTAGCAAACGTGGTACGGTGGTAAAAATAGGGTATGATTTGGTTGCTGTCTTCACACAATAATGTGCTTGAGTCATGCTTGCAGAATACCTTCATCCTCAACAGCTGTTTTACTCCTTAAAAAAAGGAGGAAAAACAAAACAAAACAAAGCCCAGCTTTACTAGAAAAAAAGCAAATACTCCCTAAACTTGTCACCCTAGATGTGTGACAAGTACTAATCTCTATGGTTAGAGATGATGTCTCTCTTGATTTGTTTTCAGGTATTTTACAAGGAAGAAAACCTTTCTAGAGTCAATGATTCTACTGGAAATAGAAACAGAGGAAAGTTTGCTGAGATGTCTTTAGGCGGAGAGAGGGTGGTGAGGTGAATGGCACAATGACTTGACTTCAGTGACAAAAGTGAAAATGTTCTAGTGTTTGGGATAAAAGTGATGGGTGGGCAGTTTCTATGCCTTTTACATCTTGATTTTCCACTTGAAATGTTTCAAATCACTAATTTTCAGATAGCATCAAGAATGTATCAAAACACAGATTACCTTTGCTTGATTGAAACTTCTCTAAAACACAAAATTTTAAATTTTAGAAACAAGGACTTATTGATTTTCATGAAATTGCACAGCTTAGTCTCTACTGTCTTTTTTAAAAAGCACATTTTAAATTATTCTTTTAAAGGTCCCATCCCAGAAGCAACAAATCTGATACCTTCTTCAAATGTTTTCCTCTGCTCAAACCTTGCTTCCTTTCTTGTTCTAGATTCTGTCACTTTCCTCATAATACCAACATGAGACCACCACAGCCTATCCCCGTAACACGGGTAGATGCACAGGAAATGGCAATAATGACACAGTTTTATCCAATAAGAGGACATAAACTAAATACACACACACACACACACACATATATGTATATACACACATATATATACACACTAGAAGACACATTATATTTATATGATATATATACAATATTGTTAATAATGTGTTATATATGTTAGTATATGTTAGTAAGCTATATATGTAAGTAGCTATGTGCATATATGTGTATATTTACACACACATACAAATGGAGTGGCAGTATGGTTCCCTCCAGATCCTTAAGTATCTAGCCTAGAGGATGTTTGTACTTCCGTCTTGACTGTCAAACCTGGAGTATCTAAGTTTATGTAGCCCATAGCATTATCTAGGTCTTGTAAGATAACTAGAATTATTATTAAATAGTTTCCTACAAAGTAGTAGTGGCTCAGATTATCATGAGAAATACCCTCAAGTCTTAAAACCAAGACATAATGCATCATGCATTTTATGATTAAGAAACAAAGTAATCATATGTTACAACTTTGTTTCTGATAACTTCTATTGTATCCATCATTATCCATGATTTTCCTTCTAAAACACACTTGGATAGATCACTATATATAAATATATATATTCACACTATGTATATATATACACACACACTATATATATATATATATATATACACACACACTATATAGTTTATTCAAAGGAAAACACACACACTATATATATATATATACACTACATATATATACATATATATACATATATATATATATATTCATTCAAAGGAAAACATAAGTAAAGAGCCAGGAAATAAAATTATTAAAGTGGTGTTTTATTAATATAAATTCATTGCATGTATACATACTTATGACGGCTATTTACAAAATAAGTAAATAAGAACAGGATCCATATATATAAGAAAGTTTGAAATACCTACTGTCTTCCTTCTGTCTATTCCTCCAGTTTATTTCTGGATTGCATCTTACTTGTAGAGAGTACAAGTTTTTTTTTTTTTTTTTTTTTTTTTTTCAGAAAAAACCTGAATTATTCAAGTATGTGCTTGTAAATGGCAATAGTTTTTTTTTTTTACAGTTTTCTTTGTAATTGGAAAATTCTTCAATTATACTGATCCAGGAGCTTCTTAGAAGCATACTGGAAATGTTCTAAGAATTGAATCATTACAGTATCTATCATCTAGTGTAACTCTGTATCATCTGCTATGGTGTGAATGTTTGTTTCACCCCAAAATTTATATGTGGAAGCCTAGCCTCCGATATGATGATATTTCAAGGCTCTTGGGAAGCAATTAGGATTAGATGAAGTCATGAGGGTGAGGCTCTCATGACGAGATTAGTGACCTTATAAGAAGGGATACCAAAAGCTCTTGCTCGCATGCTCACTTTCTCTTCCTCTTTCTCTCTCTCCACCATGTGAGCACACAGCAAGAAGTCGGTCATGTACAAGCCAGGAGAAGGTCTCTCACCAGAACCCAACCATGCTGATTCCCTGACATCAGACTTCCGGTCTCCAAAACTGTGAGAATGTAAATTGCTGTCGTTGAAGTCGCTCAGTCTATGGTATTTTGTTACAGAAGCCCCGGTAGACTACTAACTACATCATCATTAACACAAAAGACTGGTAGTACTCAACATCTTAAATAAGCACATAGCCACCTAAATTACAACAATTCCACAATGTATGTGTGGGTGTGTGCAGGGCTATGACACAGAGTGCCTAAGTCTTGCCTGGCATTCGCTTAAGCAAGGTGTACATAAATTGTAGTAGCAAACTGTACCATTTGACACACATGACAAGTGCAAGCCTAAATTAAGAAAACTGAGATGAGTATAAACTCACAACTTTTCCAATTAATGCCAGTACAAGAAAATCAATTCTATGCAGTTATGTCTGGAGTCATTTATTAGTAGGTTTGCTCACCAAAATAATTTAACTGGCATCATGAGTTGATGGTCTCCAACCTGTTACAATTTGATATATTATACATCACAGTGTGGTATTTATTACAGTTTTAAACACATTTGATGTGCTTCAAAGTAAGTTCAAATACAATGTTAGCAGAGTCTCTGAAGCATTTCCTCAGAATTGTATTATTTTTTGAAGCACAATTTGAAAACCCCTCAGTGAGATGATAAGTGTGGCCTTTCATGGCCGTTGGATGGTCAACATGGAATGATACCAATTTATATTTCCATTATTCTCTGCCCACTCAGACCTGCTAGGTGAACCACACGTATTCATAAGTACAGTATTCATCGGTAAGTCGAAATAACACTTTCTAACTTCAGTGTCTTACCAATCCAGTACACTTTGTTCTCTACTCCTGATGTTAGGCAACTCAAAGCTTAAGTCACCAATACCGAAGTACAGTATTTTAAATAATTTTCGTCTGAATGAGCATCATGCAAAGGAGGAAAAAGGATTCTAAAATTATGATCTAAATCAGAAAATTTAAATCAGGGGCGCCTGGGTGGCTCAGTCGGTTGAGCGCCGACTTCAGCTCAGGTCATGATCTTACAGTCTGTGAGTTCAAGCCCTGCATCGGGCTCTGGGCAGATGGCTCAGAGCCTGGAGCCTGTTTCGAATTCTGTGTCTGCCTCTCTCTCTGCCCTTCCCCTGCTCATGCTCTGACTCTCTGTCTCTCAAAAATAAATAAATGTTTAAAAAAAAAAAAAAGAAAATTTAAATCACTTGAACAACGAATATCTATCATCTACTTGTCTGTTTATTTTTAAGTAAAATTATGAATACAAAGTAATTCTCCAGTAATAGCTTATATAAAAATTCCAAAATAAACATCTCTGGATTTCGTTATGCTAATTGACAGTGAGACAGATGATCTTGATTGCCAAGAGCTACTGTGACCTTTTTTCAATTCTAACAGAACCTCAATTTTGTTCAAGGTATTGAATAGGGATATGAATTGTGCCACTCAGAGGGGACTGAACCCCTTTCTAGTGCTATTATATGAATCCTAAGTTAAGGCAATGACTGATTTAGGAATTGGCTTGGGACCCACTTCTGACCAATGAACTATGAGGGAAGCTCTACTGGGGATGAAGGGTGTTATGTGGTGACAGTAGGAGCTGCTGCAGCCATCCCACAGTCATGAGGGGAACAGCTCATCCACCGTGTAGCAGAGTAGCAAGATGGAAAAGATAGATCCTAGTGAATGACATTTTGCTGCTGAATTAACCAATTCCAGAATTTCCCCACCTCCTGACTGCTTATTTACATTTAAGCAAATTTCAATTGGGTTTTTTAATTTTTCATTTTGAAAATACGTTAAGTCATACGACCCACGTCTATTGTACGTGTACTCTCTTCAATGCACAGTTAAAATGGCCAATAACAGTTCTTTATGCTCCAAAGTTACTGTAGTGTTCATGGTACTCGTGAATAGCAGACATGATAAACTTCTCCCCAGAGCTACATTAGGCCCCCAAATCACCTCAGGAATTACTGGTACATTAATAAAATTAACCATTGTACTTTTACCCTAATACATTTTTGGAACAGAAAATTCTGCCAAAAGGGAGAGAGAGTATTTAGAGAAGTATATAAACATTATTTTATTTGAGTGCAAGAGATATGAAATCCATTCATTGCAAAAGAAACACACCAGAAAAACATCTTTGCAAAATCATTCCTATTTATTTTTCAGTAATGTTCTACTTAGGCGCCAAAGATTGTGCATCAGGGAAAAACAGCGATTATGTCATAAAAGAGCAAGTCCAACCTAGCACTTCGATAAGCAAAGCAAATTTCTGAATTCAATTACACCAGACCTTTTATATTCTGCAAGCCTTGTGTTTGTGAGTCATAAAAGTCTTCCTGGTTGCTTATCCAAAGTCACTTCACGTGGACTATCAGTGTCAATAGAGGGAAAAAAGAGTTTTGTTCTGTTTTATTTTACTCTTCACGGTGCAACATGTAATTTATATGCAGTCTGTGGTAGTTTAGATCGATTCTCATAGCTCTTGGTAGGGCCTTGAAGCATTAACTAGTTAATGAAGGGGAGCGTTGATTATGGGGGCTGACTGGCATTTTGTGGGGTGGGCACCAAAGCGATATTTCTAACACAAGCATAAATAGCGCATGGTCGCATTATTTGCTCACCAACACATTTAAAAAGGTGGCCCTTTGTCTCAGTTTGACATGTGTTAAGAGAATCCAGATACAGAAATGTTTCATTAATTCCCTAATTCATTCAACGAATATTTTGAAATTGCCTCTATGACAGGACTATAGAGGGAAAAAATATCACAGTTAGAAGATAGTCTTTTCCAAGTCCCTGATCAGTGGGAAAATGGAGACCCAATGAGGTGAAGTAATTTACATCAGTAACATCAGTACAGCTTTTTAGTGACAGCATCAGGACTCAATTCTAAATCTCTGGCCTCCCAGGCCACTGTTCTTTCAACTACACCATGCTTAACCAGTAATAAAAATCCTCCAAATGGTTGCAATGGAGAAAAACATGAGCTTCAAAGAAAAAGAATAAAACATTTTCTCAAACTGGTCCTAATGACCTGACTCGGTCATTCAGAACATTAATTAAACTAATTGTAGACGGCACAGGAAAGACCATCCCATAAAATAACAGTGGTCGGGAGGGAAAAGAGCAGTATCCAAAGTGCTGATGGAAATTTAACGATCAATCCTTGCTTCCATTTTTGTTTCTGCCAGTTGGTTGTGGCTTAAACTCTGACACCAAAAGAGTTACCAATGACGCTCATTGAAGCCGAGTGATTACTAAATAGCACCGATTGCGACCCCCGAGTATGAATTATCCTATACTGGAGAGTATTTGTTGAATTACTTCAGATCGCAGGTAGACAAATATTTATTGTAAAGCATCTTCCTCATATCTAGTCAAGACTCTTTATTAGCAGACGGAGGAAATGAGAATCAAAGTGAAACGACTGACCCAAAGTGAGTCGGGAGTAGTTGACAGGATTTCGATTTGGGCTTTCTGAACTCTAAGGCCACGTTTCCTTCTGCCCTGTGTTTGAACAGGTAAGAGTCATGAGCTTATTGCGAAGGCAGGCCAGGCCTTATCAAAATATGCAGGGATGTACATTTAGAGTGCAGAACATTTACTCGGAATTTCCACGTGCCTGACATTCACTGCTCAGGGCATGTGATGTAAAGATGAATAAAGCAGGGCCTACTTTCAAGAAGCTTCTGTGACAGAAAGGAAGAGAGACACATAAACAGGCACTTCATTATCCTGTGGCAAATATTACAACAGTGAAGCTAAAAGATTATCAAAAGGACAACTTTTAAAACCCACCCGTCCTGCGCATGTCAAAAATATTATCATCGAAAGTATCACTCTTTTGTACTAATCATTGGTGTACCTACTGAGATTTTTAAAATGCAAATAGTCCTGGGACACCTGCGTGGTTAGTCGGTTAAGCTTCTAACTTCGGCTCAGGTCATGATCTCACGGTTCTCAAGAGTTCGAGCCCTGCATTGGGCTCTCTGCACAGAGCAGGTTTCGAATCTTCTGTCTCTCTCTTCCTCTGCCCCTCCCTTCCTCACGCTCTCTCTCTCTTAAAAATAAAAAAAAACATGAAGATAAAAGGAAAGAAAAGAAAAGAAAAGAAAAGAAAAAGAAAAGAAAAAAAGAAGAAAAGAAAAGAAAAGAAAGGAAAATGCAAATAGTCCTGCAGAGCACCCAGAGTATTTGGGGCTGAGGATGGCTGGTCTGTCTAGTTCCCTGGAAAGTTCAGGGGTCAGGAAAAGGCAGAAAGGAATAAGGGAATCAAAGGTCATTTAATTTACCTTTCTGTCTGATCTCACACTTGCTCTGTGGAAAGGCTATGCATGTCAAAACTGGTTCTCTTGTTGAATTTTAAAGGAAAAAAAATGTGGGTTTTAGTCTATTCTAAAGCATGCCAGACCATGCTTTTAGGGAATTGCTGTGCTCACACAAAATATAAGTAATAATTACTCTTCCTAATTTGGCAAATGCCCAAAACATAGCAATTCTCCCAGACCTGGAAGGTGTGTGATTTTTAGCAAAATCTTTATTTAATAAATTGGAATTAAAACATTTTGCCAAACATAGTGCCTCCAAGGCTATGATGGATAATGTGTTGACGGTCCCCGCATCAAAAATGTAAGTTTCGCTGTACATAAAAATGCTCATTTATCTTCTATTCGGTTACTTTCTAAAATCTTATGCTAAGATTCAACATAATTTGTGGAGAAAACAAGTCATTTTAGAACTTCCAATCGAGAATTTAGTTGAACAATCAGAATTATTTTTGAAAAAAATATATATATAAAGTCACATTGGTTCTGTTACTGATTACACATAAGAAGAATTTTTGATTCTAATTTTTTCATATTACACTTCCTTATGTGTTTTAATTTCCTTATAATTTGGGTCAATATTGCTCTTTATTAAAAAAATGAAAAAATCGTAATAACATGTAGAGTGGGGACTCCAGTGTGTGTTAGGCATAGAGTTTTTAAGAAAAGTGTCACAAGGCACAATTTGCTCTGTATGCCCTCCATTCTATTTCATGATAATATTTGAACAAACAAATATTTACTGGTTATCTGGACTAGATTCTAAGTCGGAATCTAGATGGCAATGTTCTTTGTGGCACTAACCAGCATATACCTTGAATGTGCAGTTGGTACTGCACGACTACAAGCACAAGTGAACATGCACACACACACGTACATTAGGATGTGATACATTGACCATGGAAATAGAGAAAGGTGCACTTATTACACATAATACTTCACATTCTTCAAGGACCAACTCTGTCAGGTTGTGTGCTAAGTTCTTGGCCTGGATGATCTCGTTCCTTATAAGAATGTAATCTGGTCAAAATAAAAGTTCTAAGGCCACATGTCACTAATAAAAATAATCGATTTCCAAATGGATGTTTGAAACATTTATTGATAGAAAACGATATCTCCTAGGCTAGATCCTATGAAACACTAGTTTCTTTGAATACTATTAAATACGACTTAAAAAAATGTTGTGATGGTTAATTTTATGTGTCAACTTGACTGGGCTAAGAGAAGCCCACGTAGCTGGTAAAACATTATTTCTGGGGGTGTCTGTGAGGGTGTTTCTGGAAGAGATTAGCATTCAAATCAGTAGATTGAATAAAGAAGATCCACCCTCACCAATGTGAGCGGGCATTATCCCAAATCCATTGAGGGCCCAACCAGAACAAAGAAACAGGATGAATTCTCTCTCTCTCTCTCTCTCTCTCTCTCTCTCTCTTCTTGGGTTGGGACTTGTTTTTGGACATCAGAGTTTCTAGTTCCTAGACCTTAGGACTCCAGGATTTAAATCAGGGGTCACCCCCCTTCCCATGCCACACCTGGTTCTCAAGTCTTCTCACTCAGATTAAATTATACCACCGGCTTTCCTGGTTCTTGAGTTTGTAGACAGCATATGGTACAATTTCTCAGCCTCCATAATCACATGGGCCAATTCCCATAATAAATCTGGTCTCCGATATATCTATATACTTACAGATATACCTATTATATAGATATCTATTTCATACACATATGTATATGTATACATATATATTGCATATCTTCATCTATAGCTATAGATATAGAGAGATATCCTACTCGTCCTTTCTCTGAAGAACTCTGACTAATATGGATGGCAAATAAGTTTGAAAAGAAATAAAGTAAAGAAGCCAGAGACATCTCTGTACCGTAGCACTTCTTAAAACCTTTATTGTACAGCTGCATATGGAATTCTGGGGGAGAGAGGGACGCCACATTCTGATGTGCACACTCACGCCAAGGTAAACACTCCATCCCAGAGCATTACCTCCAACCAAGTGTCACAGAGCTCTTGGTTGGGAAACATTAATACACAAACTCAAAATGCAGTATCATGTCAGTGTCCGGTGGGCAGAGCACGCTCAGGAAGGAGATTAAATGTGCAATCTGTTTGAAAGGAGACAATCAGTCTCATCGATGGAAGGAAAGGGAAATGACAAGGACAAAGGCACAATGGCCAGTCCAGGCAGATAAGTGGAGATAAGACACCAAAAGCAGACCAGGTCCATCCAGCAAGGCCTTATAAATGAAATTAAGGAGGGAAGTAATAAAGAAATCCTATTCTGATACACTCCTTCAAACCACCTCCTTTCCTTTACTCAAGACAACAGAAAATTAAAGGACCCTGTTCAGCAGTCTCTACTTAGTTGTGATAAAAATCACAGGACTTTTAATTGAAAAGTTTATAAACCAACTCAGAGACAAAAATTGTCATTGATTTATACACTTACAGAAGAACCAGTGTCATGGAATTGCAGGTGCTGCCATTATCTTAGAATGGCAATTGAAGGGAAAAGTCTAACCTAGTTTAAACAGTACAAGATGGCAGAAAGAGCATTGACCAGGGAATGGAGAAATTTGTTGTGGTCCTGGTTCAATCATCTGGGCGACCCCTCGGTAGGTCCCTTAGTCACTGAACCTCACGGCCCTCTGCCAAAAAAGGCAGAGACTGTGGCTGGATGGTCTACAGTTCTATGGTGTCCGAATAATCTATGCTTCCTAGAGCATGTTTTGTTTATTTTTTAAATAGTAGCAGTCAGTGTTATGATATGAAATGAGAAAGATAATACCTACCTGGAAGAAGTGCTACAAGTGTTATTTAGTGTAAAAGATGAAAAACATCATGTAAATTGCTCCATTATTTCTCTAGGGCAGTCAACTTTTGCATTGGCTTTTCCATGTACCTATCACTGCCACTTACAGACTTCCCAGTCACAACTCTCCCTCCATGCTCTGGAGTCACACCTGCCCGTCTGTCCCCATTCCTCTCGCCTACCTTAAACACGACAAGTTGAGGGGTAAGGCATTAGGGAAGAGACACAGCACTGGACGGGGAGGAGAACTGAAGGGGCAAATACAGAGTGTTTCTCATCTTGGCATCAGCCTGTTCTTTTCCCGTAAATTCTTCTCTAGGACTCCTTTAAGCATCATTTCCTTATTGAGTCCAGTGGTTCTCAATTGTGGGTGACTTTTTTCCCACCAGAGGACATTTGGCAATTTCCGGAGACAGTTTTGGTTGTCATGGCAGTGAGTGGAGAGTGTTCTAGTACCTTGTGGGTGGAGACAAGGGATCTTGCTAAACACCCTGCAGAGCACAGAACTGCCCCCACAACATGGAACTGCCCAAGGGCACCTGGGTGGCTCAGTCGGTTAAGCATCCTACTCTTGGTTTCAGCTCAGGTCATGATCTCACGTTTCGTGAGTTTGAGCCCCACGTCAGGCTCTGAACTGACAGCGCAGAGCCTGATTGGGAGGATTCTCTGTCTCCTCCCCCAGCTCTGACTCTCCCTGCACTCATGTGCTCACTCACATGCCTGCTCTCTCTCTCAAAAAAAAATCAATAAATAAACTTAAAAACAACAACAACAAAAAAGGAACTGTCCAGGCCCAAATGCAGCAAAACCAAAGCTGAGAAACTCTGCGTAGTCAAAGTGAGCAGTTTAGCAAAGCAAAGACCTTGTGTTGAGGATGTAAAGGAAAAGGATACATTAGCAGTAGGTAACTGACTTGTGAGAAGTATACCTTTCTTTTTTCTATTTAGCTCTTTTACACTTTAAAAAGTTTCTCGATGAGCTCGTTGTAATTTTCTCCCCCTACTATATGGTGGAGCAGAGAAAGAAATACTATTCCAAACCTTTTGTGTGGTTTTTATGTTAGAGCACCATGAGACAGATCACCGGAGCTAATGTCCAAACTCCTTCATTGGTTTCCACTGTAATGAGCTACAATCCATGGAATAACCTCTAAATCCAAATGGAAGTGGTGGCTGCAGGCCATGCTGATTATGTGAGGTGGAGGGGGGAGCCCAGCACACCCAGAGCAAGGTCGTGAACTCCATGTTCTTCCACATTAGCTAGGACCGTTCTACCATCTTAAGCCTTTTTTAAAAATTTAACAAAGTATAAAAAAAAAAAAAGATGAGAGAATGTAACATCTATACTAACGTTAAATCGTATGCCGAAGATAAGCTGAGTTTCAGATGCCTCCAGTTCTACTTTCACTGTAAAGCAAAGGGTCCATGTGAAATAGTGACTCACATCGTTATATAACACTTATATAACATTTACATTTATATAACTTTATCATTTACATGGTGCAGTTTTCATAGCCATTAGCTCACTTATTTCTAACAACAGCCTTCCAATACGTGATTAGCCCATATTTCTAAGGAGAAAACACCCAGGAAGTTCAAGTTCACACAGCTCACGGGGTCTTTAAGAAAATCCTGATTCCCGAGCAAGTGGCTACTTTTCCACACTGCCCAACATAAAGCATGAACATGCTGATACTTAGGATATTCTATCATACTCCACACTCCGGGACACAAATTGGTTTTCTACTCTGGAAAATGGGTAGAAATTCCAGTTTTCTACCTTTGAAAATGAAAATGGTGGTTTTCTTCACCGAAGCTAGGTGAGTGCTACTGCTAACAAGCCCTCATCTCATGTCACTGATTTTAAGACCTAGAAAAAAATCCTAAACACCATGACCATGGCTTCTAGGCACTAGCTGTCTTAGTTTGCTGGGACTCCCATAACAGAGTACCACAACTAGGGCCCTTAAAGAACAGAAATTGATTTCTCACAGTTCCTGAGGCTGGAAGTCCCAGATCAAGGTGTTGGCAGATTTGGCTTCTCCTGAGACCTCCCTCCTTGGCTTATAAATGGCTGTCTTCTTCCTGTGCCGTGTGTCATCTTCCCTCTGTGTGGCCTGTGTCCTCATCATCTCTTCTTAGAAGGACTCCAATCATATTGGATTAGGGTCGATGCCAATGACCTCATTTTAACTCAATTACCTCTTTAAAAATTCTCTCTCCAATACAGTCACATTCTGAGTCACTGGGGGGTTAGGACTTCAACATATGAATGTGTCAGGGACACAAATCCGCCTGTACCACTGGTGTCAGAGGAGTTTTTAGAGCTCAGATCTGGGTTCCATGCATGAATAGCTAAAACCTCAATTCCAAAATAGAAAGATCTTTTTAGAATTATGCCATGTTCTGCTTTCACCTATAATTTTTTTAATCTGTTAAAAAAGTACCTAAACAGTGCATTTTATTCTTAGAGCTTAGCTTTGTGCAATGATGTGGAAAATGTATTGACATGTTAATCTACTAATGTTTCAAGTTCTGCTGAACATTTAATTTTAAAAGATGTGAGGGGGTTGTTCAAGAGGTCTGTTTTTGGCTGATGGGAAACCACTTTTTTGACTTTCTGTGTGACTTCTCTCCCCCTCCTACATCTATCTACACTGTGGCAGCCCTGGGCCCTTGCTAAAGTCAGGCAGCGCATAGCTTCAGTGGGAGCTGCTGTAAGCAGAGAGGTTCCTGCTCTCCTTTCTTCCGGGTACATTAACCCAAGCTTCTCCTACACAATGAAGCGATTAGCTGAATTCAGCCTTATCTCAAATACAGCAAAGCTTTTCTAAACATACCTGACATTTTCCCAAATTTTGGGAGGCTGGAGGAGACAGAAAGAACATCACAGAACAGGGTACAGCTGAGGTTAGGCCTGCTCTGTTGATGGAGAATGAAAAAGAACTAGAATTTTATGTGTAGATATCTCCTGATATACACATGAATGTTTCTCTGAAATAAAGAAGATGGTAATTGATCTATAGAATAACAGTACATTGTAGAAAAAGAAGGAACTTAATTTGTGGATCATAAAGTCTGGATTAACCCCCAAATCTGCCATTTGCTTCTCTCATGCCCTTGGGCAAATTACTATCCCTCTTTGAGGTTTACTTTTTCATATACAATTGAGTGGTTAATAATCTCCGTACTGCCTGTTTTGTTGGTTTCATATGGATCAAATGAGGTACAGTATGTGAAATGCTAATGCAAACTATCACCACTTCAAGAATGTTAGTTAGCAATGTATTTCTGGAAAGAGTACATTCATTTTCTACAGCTTTTTCTCATTTTCTTGAAGACAAATTCTGTCTAAAGTAGCTAAACATATTCTGTAAGATTTTAAGCATAAGCTCAACCCCAAATGTAGGGTAGAGTTTAAATGAAGCTTGTGTTTTCAAAATAGAATGGTAGGAATAGTTGGTGCTCTTTTAAGGAACAAATTTACCACTATACAGGTTAAGGTTTTCAATCTTGCAATGGCTTCCATTTTTCTTTTCCACTGAGGGTACTGGGAGTGTGGGAGAGGGGGAAAGGGCATTAACACAAGTTTGCACACCGAGCACACCAATGAACTTATTTCTTCTTCCTTCGGTTGGAAATCCATGAAATCTCAGAGAATGAGAGACAAGAAGGAATCATATATAATCTTAAAAGAGATTATAACAACTAACACTTAATAACTTCTTACTAATGTCCAAGCACTGTATGCAGCAATTTATAAACATTGCCTTATCTAATCCTCACAAAAATCTTCTGAGGTAGGCATTGTTCTTCCTTTCTAGCTCTGAGGAAACTAAACTAATGTTGAAAGAGGTAACAAACACAGGATCTGTTGACCTCAGCATCCCTGCTTTTAGCTCCTACTAAAAGTAGGTGGCCATGAAGAATAACAATGTAAATATAGTTAAAACTTTGAGATCGAACAGTGACTCTATTTTAAGGATTCCAATATGGATTTGAGTTATACGAATTGAGTTATAACTTTATGAGTCAGAGTGAAGACATTTGGAAACTACCATAAATTATTTAATAACAGTCAAAATTGCTTATTTCTCATTATTAACGAAATTCAAATTCACATCTGTTTCCGTATGACATGTAAAAAGCTAGCCATAATAGAATATGGCAAATTGAATAATCAATGTTTGTTCGTTTGATATGAACAAAATATTATAAAGGCAAAGAGAAGGCATTAATTGAATCTGACACCATCGAGAAAAAGTTCATGGTAGTGGCACTCTGAAGCCCTCAAAGGAGAAATAGGTCTTCTCCAAATGGGGAGAGGGTGCAGCGGGAAGAAATTAACATCAGTTCAGAGTACAGAACTGAGAGACGGATGGCATAACTCCTTATTCATTATAGCTTAAATAGTTCCAAAAGAAGATAACAGCTCTTCTCCATTATTCCTCAGTGGGTGTGCAGGAAACCATGTCTACAATGGAATTTTAGATCGACCAGCAATGAAATCAGGGACGCAGCTCATTGTTCACTTGCAACAGCGCCCATCAAACGGCAGCATAATTATGTGCTTACTGGGCTTTATGGGAGCCTGTCTTATTTACCTCCAAGCACTCCACGTGGTACCCGATCCACAGTAGAATTTAAGATACATTTCATTGGTTAAGTGCCAATTGCAATATACAGTCAATATTGGCTGAATTTCT
The DNA here is from genome assembly GCA_030068075.1 of Paguma larvata. Lineage (NCBI taxonomy): Eukaryota > Metazoa > Chordata > Mammalia > Carnivora > Viverridae > Paguma > Paguma larvata. The sequence continues at coordinate 9,428,096 of CM057839.1, read as the reverse complement.
ATTCAGGCTTTACTTTCTCTTTTGAATTTGTACTGTAAGAGAACTTACAATTAAAAGCTTTCTCTGTCAGGTACCGAGAAAATTAGCATTTGCCACCATTTTACTAAAGTGTCTCGTCTCGATGAGGTATACCCTTGAGTTTTATATTTTCCTAATTAATATTCCTACATATACAACATCAGTCCTCCTTCCCTGCTGGGCAGAGTGTTTGGTTATTAAAACTTCATCAGGTCAGTTTAAAACTTCAGTGTCCTTCTCGGTTCAGAGTTTTCCCTCTCTCTGAGCAGGACTCTGTGCTCTTGGCATACCCACTTCCTCTTCGGGTTTCTAGGCTTCGCTGCTGGGCCTACAAGAAGGGAAGGGCGAATGGCACACACTGGGTCCTTTCTTTGTTGGTCCTTGCAGGCAGGGGAAGGCAATGCATGTGCAAGCTCTTCTGAGAGGCGCCCCCTGTACGGTTCGTGGATGTAGGAGGCATGGTGCCTCCCCAGTATTCCCCACTCTGAAGTTTCCACCATGCAGCGTCCACTCACTGTTTCTTGATATTATAGTCTCTCCTCCCAGGGGCAGGTTCGTAGATACTCTCATAGTGAGATGGTTCTAGCCCCGCTACAGTCCACACCATCCAGCTCACGTCCAGGAGACTCAGCATCCTCACTGTGCCACGTGTAGCAGGGGAGGGCTGGCTTCTCCACACAGCACCTACCCTACACCTGTGCCCCTCACATCCAGCTTTCTTCCCTCCACTCCCCACCTCAGGGAGATGTAGGGCTACATGAGCTGGTCTCTGCTTGAGCTGATGTCCAACGAGGGAAAGAGCTACCTCTCCTTTCTGGCTGGTGACCTATACTTCACAAGGGCTTCTCTAGGAACCCCTCTTACCTGGCTTTGGGAAGATGAAAACATGCCCTCCCCAAGGAGGGGAGTTACTTCCCTTCCTTTAGAAACACAACCAATCCCCTCAAGATCAACAACCCCAAAGCCATTAGAATAGAAGAAAGGAGAATTCTAGAGAGCGAAGGGCTTGGAGAAGAAGCCTAAGGCTCACCGTCGGGCATGGCGAGGATGTGATTGGGAGCACTCAAACGCCACGGTGCGTATCTATTTCTGGTGGCAAAAAAAAGTGTTTATAAGGTGGTAAAACAGCTGGTGAAGAGCCTCTTCCAGCCTTTACAACCAGCTGTGGCTCAAAGTGTGTTGTTAAATTATGATTCGACAGAGGAACTTAAAACGAAGCTTCGGTGCTTCCACTGGACGATCTTCGAAACCACATCAGATCATGTATGCATTCTGCTCAGAGGACATTAAAATTAATACTGGTAGTTAAGATTAGCATTGAAAAATTAAGAGAGGAAGATAAATAGAGGGTAGTCCACAGAGAGAGAGAGAGAGAGAGAGAGATGGAGGAAAGCAGAATGTAAAGGAGAAACTGTTCCTCAAAAATTCAAGTGCATAATTAACACAAAAATGTCTTCTACAGCTTATTAGGCATTAGGCAAACGTTTTGAAGACATGAATGCATGAGGGACATAAAAATAAACATAAAAAGGATGAAAGAAGGCAGGAAAAGAAGAGCAGTGGCCAGAATTCCACATCTCTTTTTCTAGGGAAGATTCTCCTCACTCGAAACGAGGAATTATTACTGTTCTTGAGAGAAAATTGAGCCCGTTTCCACTCGTGTAACTGCCTGTCTTGTCACCACTGGATCCCTGGTGTCTGTCTAGCTAACGAGATGGGAGAGCAGCAAATACACCCTTCCAGGAAGAAATGCTACGGTGACACAACCAGTATCATCACGTCCTCACGAATGAAGGAAAACAATCAGGGGGAAGCTGTGCAGGAAGTCCTTTGTATTTAATAATATTTTAGTTGTAAATATCAATATTTATGCAACCAACTTTCCATTAGTCATACCATCCCAAGAGAAAGAATACAGACAGTAGAAAATTGTTTAAGAATTCCTAGCAAGGCTGTACACTCTATGACAGCAGGGACTGCTTAATTAACCCCACCTGAGATATCAAAAAATATATATTTGGAAAATGAATGAATTCATGAATTAAATTGCTCACTCTGGACATTGACTTTAATCTTCTTATCAAGACAAATCATAATTGCACATTTTCCTTCATCCTGAAGGTAAGTTTTTTTAGTGGTTGAAAGCACGCCTCTATGAGTATTCCTGCTTCATCCACCTCTACAACTTAATCTACATTAAAACTAAACGGAACAACAAAAACCCAACACGGGAAGACTCTCGGGTTATGAGCATTTTTAAATATGCTATGTCTTGGGTTTTAAGAGCTACTAAGAGAAGGAACTAGGATCAGTTACAGGTTTCTTCGCTTGGAGTTGAGTGAAAGCCACTTAGTAACTTTCAAACAATGCTATTTTAAATGGCAGCTAAAGTTTCAGCAAATACAGAATCTCTGGAGAGGCTGAACAAGGCTTCTATTTTAGGCATTTTGTGATAAATTATAAGAATGGATCACAGGAATAAATTTATTGGAAAGCAATTGAAGAGAAAGCTTTTAGAAAAACAGATTTTTGGCAAAAGCAGCCATGAGCTATTCTGGTCTTTGGCATTACGAAGCCCATAGAGCGAATTTCCAAAGTAATTAATATAAGTGAGCATTTCATTTTAAAAAATCAATTCTTTTATATTAAATCCAAGGATATAGAGACTATAGTCTATACTTACAAATGAGCACTTTGCATCATTAAAAGTGTCACAAAAATATGAACCAAAGGAGCCAATGAGGTTTATAATATCAGTAATACTGCAAGCATTACTGGACAGAGCCCCATTTTTCAAAAATAACCAGTAAAGTTTCTTGTATTTCCCAATGTGACATGAGACTCTGTTATGTGTTAATAGAGAGTGAACTTTGATTTAAGAATGGAAATAATAGAGACAGTAAATTATCCGGAAGCCACAGTTATGGTTCCCTGGGTCTCTCTTATGGCTGTCAAAAGCGTGCCCCCAGGTGAGCTCTGTTTGTGCTCCAGCTTTGTGTGTGAGAAGGGGTCCAGCTTCTTCCCACTGTAAGTTCGCTAAAGACTTTTCTGGGGAGATGTTATAAGTCTGTAACTTCTACCTCTGGTCAGTCGCGGTGGCTAGTGTTGTCTCTCTCATTTGTATGTAGGTTGGCGGTAAAGACCATAAAAGAGAGCGTGAGTGACATTTCCAATTCTGAGAGAAACACACTTGCTTTGAAAATGTCCCTAAGTAAATAACTATGCTGTAAACATACATCCACATATTTCTTATGGAGGGATTCATAAAAATTTCTTGGAAAATGTTAAACATTTGATTTCCCTTTTTAAAAAAGCTCATGTTGCCAAAGTGCCTAGCCAAGACTTCCAATAAATGTAAATACTTTAAAAAACTCTCTCCCTAATACCATTAATGACTTTTCACTGTTAGGTTATACTGGTGGTGACAAACAGCATGCTGGATAGTTTATGGGTATCATACCAATTTTGCTTCAATTTTAGAAATTATCCTCTTGCAAAAAGATATTATACACCAGGTGCATAATCTTGCGTAATATGTCATGTTTTACCAGATAAGAAATTTTTGCTATTCATCTTCCATAGAGGAAATATGTATGCAGCATCTGCTGTGACAGACACCATACTAGGCGCTCAGCTTACAATATGAGTGAATTAGAGTCAAGGCTATGTGGTTAAGGGTCTTTAGAGCAATTGGAAGAACAGCTATGGAAACACAGGAAGAAACGCTATAGTTTCAGAAACGCTATGACAAGAGGTATGTACTGTGTCTTACAGAAACAACAGCAAGGGTTCGATTCTCTCTGCAGGGCTGCTGGTAATAATTCCCAAGAAGTCATTTTGGGCTAGGTCTCTGCAGGATGGTGACCGGGCATTAGTATTCTAGTAGGTGGTTTGGCCCATTCCAAAGTCAGGCGATTTGGGGACATAAAACCATAGTTATACAAGTGCAAACATGACCAAGGGGAGGCTGGATTATGAAGAGTCACAAGTACTATGCTTAGGAGTTTAGAGTTTTCATAGAGGAAATGGGAAACCTTCCAAAGCTTTTGTGCAGGGTGATGAAATAATTAGATTTGCATCCCTGCAAAACATTCTGGAGGCTACTTGAAGAAGAGTCTGGAACAGGGACAGATGAAGAGAGATGGATTGAAGAACCTATTCCAAGTTAAAGGGTAAATAGTGAATGCCTAACTTAAAAATCTGATTTTTGTAGTATATTATGTTATTTTTAGCCAACTGTTCTGATGTCTTCCATGCAGGAGGGTCATACATTCCCTCTCTATTAACCCAGCAGTGGAATGTCACTTACAGGTACAGGTTTTATGAGGCTGATCAATCAGCAAAGACACTGGATGGAGTTATAGCCAGGTCACAACGAGTGCAGGGCTTTAGCAAGAAACAAATCTTCGAACGCTGCTGACATCTGGGGATGTTTATGTTCCCAGCCTACCCTGACTTCCACAAACCCCAAATAGCATACATTTTATTTTTATTTTCTTGTGCTGCAAAGCATTGCTGACAATCAATCAGTAAATATCTATTGGATATCTACTTGATATTAGACGCCATTTTTACTGCTGACAATTTTTCACCCTTAGAGACTTTGCAGTCATGTTAGGAAGAGGTGACATTACACAAAACAATATCGGTGGGAATCCAAAAGCACACAAACCCCTTCCCTCTGGACGGGTGGACCATGGGTGGTTTCCCTCATGGGGGAATGTGAATAGGGAGAAATAAAAATGGTAGGCAATAAAGACCAAAATGGGGCAGAGAGAGATGATGACGTTATAGAGGAAAAGGCAAGAAAGAAGAAATGTAAGTGTAAGTCATCTTTGGGATAGAATGGACAGACCATTCTTAGTAGGCAGTTCATGTCTGGGCAAAACATGTTGGCTGGTGCCAAGAGTCCGACTTAGTGATTCCTTAGTCACGCTAGCATGGTTCAAGTGCTCAACAGTCTGAGGTAGCTAGTGCAGGCAGATACAGAACATTTCCATCATCACAAATAGTTCTAGTGGACACACTGGTCTATAAGAGAAGAGAGCTGTAAGATGAGAAAAATACAGAACCAGAGTCCTTGAATTCCTGGATAATAATTTGAAAAATTTTAAATTTGAGAGGGACAGTCACAATATAAAAGTAACTGAAAAGTTTAGTGGCAGCAAGAAGGGGGAATAAACAAGAGACAAGGCTGTTGAGGTAAAAGAGTAAGGTTTTTTTTTTTTTTTTTTTTTGCAGCAACCCCGGAATTGAGTGACAGGGATCTAAGTCAGAATGGTGATGGTAAGGATAGAAAGAAAAGGAATACAGTCGATTCTCATTATTTGAAGATCTTGTGTTTACAGATTTACCCAGTGACTGAAATTTATTTGTAAACGGCAAATCAATACTTGGCTGAAATTAATTTGTAACCGGCAAATTAATGCTTGCTACGCTTGCATGGGCAGTCACAGACTGGTGCAGAGTGGAGAAAAATTAAATTGCCTGATGGCTGTGCACATTTCCAGCTGAGGTTGAACAAAGTGATGTTCTGCCTTCTCGTTTCAGCTCATACTATAAACAAGTGTCCTTTTCGTGGCCTATTTAGTGGCCCATTTTCTGCATTTTTGTGCTTTTTGATGGTGATTTCAGTGTTCCCAAGGATAGGGCTGCAGTGCTGTCGGGAGTTTCTAAGCACAAGAAGGCGGTGATGTCCCTTATAAAGAAAATACACGTGCTGGGTAAGCTCCAGTCAGGCTGTTGGTCACGAGTTCAATGTTAATTAATCAATATACTGGAAATAAGGCATCTTTCAACAGAAACACAAGTAACACAAGGTTATATATTGATCATTTGATGAAATGCTGAGACCAGAGGCTCATAGGAACCTAAGCCTGTATTTCCCCTGCAGGCAATGGTTCCGTGTTCATGAATTCCATGTTCACAGTGACTCTGTAGACTGTGACTATACACTGTGAACACTGGGAACTGTGTGGAAGCGGCTGTGACAGAAGGTGGGCACCAGGAGGCTGACAAAGAGTAAATTAGTGGACACCTCAGGTTGTACCCATTAAAGCAACATGGCACCATGTCCAGACCAGAATTTTCTTTTAAGCAAAGCATAAGACTTTCTGACGCTCACTGGAAAGAAGCCATTCATGACTGACTTTTTCGGCACGCGTACTCAGACTATTCTTTAACTAGACTATTATTCTACTGACAATGCAAACAATACTTTTAATAGTTCACCTTTTAAACTTGAATAAAAATTGGATCGGGGACTTCTAATTTCTAAGTCTCTATGTGAATCATTCAACCTGTCTTAATTTTTACACTATTTCTCTAGCTGACTAGTCGGCAAATAAAAAGTTTGAAAAGTAAATGAAACACTGAACCCACTGACCTAACAAGAATATACATGTGGGACCTTAGTTCCAAAAAGCTTTGAAAAATCTATAAGAGAATCCTCATTAAAATATTAGAAACTGAAATACCAGACCTCTTTTTTTCTTCAAAATATGGTTTGGAAGATGCTGGACATATATAAGGAGGAATCAATTTGTAAGAGAAACAAAGGCCATAAATTGTAATCCTTCAGGTGATGGATCTATAAAATTAAATAAATGTAAGAGTCAGGTTATTCTGCACCAAAAATAATCTGTAATTTAAATTTCTTGCCTTTATTCCACGGCTTTTTAGTGTATATGGCCATAGAATCCCTTTCAAACAAATTATAGTTTCAAAAATCCTGAACCAAAAATTCAGTTTCTTCGCATAGACCATGAGTAAAAATATGAAGCAAATCACTGAAGGCCTACCCTTAAACATCCCCACTGCTTTTCATTAAAGATGAATGTTTATATTTGCATAGTGTTGCTAATTTGCATATCAATAGAAATATCTGCTTCTACAGTGTAAACAATTCCTGGAAAATGAAGGCGAAAAAAAAAGCATGGGGTAGGGAGGGGCAAAGGTTACAATTCCCCAGTATCTTATCAAATTCCACTCATCCTTCAATAGCTGGGTGAGCCTCAACACCTTGTCAATTGGCCCATCGCAATGTCATTCATAGCTCCCTGGGATCACCTTTCAAGGTTCTCGTGACTACTTGAAATGTCACAGTTGTGCACCTGTGTAATTAGTAACTCTCTCCCCAGCAGATTTCCAGGAGAGCTGTTTTGCTCACCTCTGCATTGTCAGTACGTAGCTGAATATCTGCACACAGTAGGTGCTTGCTCGAGGAAATTGTTGTTCAGTGAATGAATGAGTCCATGAATCTCTGCACTCTTTATGCAATCTGCTCCTCCCCTAGGCTCTCACACGGGAACAAAACAACATGGAAGGAAAGGACACGCCTCATGTGATCAGACTTACAAAAACCAGGGTTGAAATGTGTGCTTCCTTCGTGTGCCCTCTTCTCCCCAACTCAGAGCTCAGTGCACAGATCTCAGTAAATGGTGCAGACGTTTCTATTTATAATAGTTGTTTCGTGGAACTCTGATGAACACGCATATTCAAAATGGCCCTAACTTTCTGAGCTTGGCTTGCATCCCTCCCACCCAAGAATAGGCTTTCTAGTTGAAGCTTGTCTTTTTTTTTTTTTAATGTTTATTTATTTAGAGAGAGAGAGATAGAGAGTGAGCAGGAGAGGGGCAGTGAGAGAGAGAGGGAGAGAATCCCAAGCAGGCTCCACACTGTCAGCATTAAGTCAATGCTTAATCGACTGAGCCACCCAGGCATCCCAGAAAGAAAAATCTTAAGCAAGCTCCATGCTCAACAAAGAGCCTGACGTGGGGCTCAATCTCACGACCTGAGCCATGACCTAAGCCAAAATCAAGAGTCAGATGCTCAACTGCCTGAGCCACCCAGACACCCCTCTACACATCATCTTTTTTTTTTAAATTTTTTTTAACGTTTATTTATTTTTGAGAGACAGCGACAGAATATGAGCAGGGGAAGGGCAGAGAGAGAGGGAGACACAGAATCCGAAGCAGGCTCCAGGCTCTGATGAGCCATCAGCACAGAGCCCGACGCGGGGCTCGAACTCACAGACCATGAGATCATGACCTGAGCTGAAGTCGGACGCTTAACCGACTGAGCCACCCAGGCGCCCCTACACATCATCTTAAAAGGAAAATTATCTGTCCCTTATTCTATAAATGGTCTTCTGAATTTAAGGACACATGCCCCATTTCCAAGTGCAGGGTACCAGATAATTTAAGATATAAATAGCCTTGACCTCTTGCTCAGCTATTAGCACTTACAATGAGGATTATGCTCGTTCTTTTCTTCCTCCATCGAAATTCTCAAGGAATTGCTGTTCGAATGCCCTTACCTTTGACATTTCTGCTCATTCCAACACAGTGTGGATATGCTGTGAGTAGAGATAAGGTTTCTCTCTCTCTCTCTCTCTTCAATGTGACCCAAATTTCCACAGCCCTACTCTTTTTCTTTTTGTGGAACTGTGCCTTTAAATGTTGAATTAGAGGCCTCAGCTCTATTAATCAATATTGTTCTCTCCTACGTGAATAGCGCTGCCAACGAAGGACTCTGCACCCAGAGGAACTTGTGTGAAAAGGACTCTGAAAATCCGCGTGTTTAATGTGGCAGCGGAAACATTCATAACCGAAAATCAACCTGAATAATAAGTAGTTATCGCCCTACTGCTGAACTAAGATAGGCCAGATGAGTGACAGAAACAAAGGAAAATGAGATATATTTGGTTTCATGAGAAAAAGCAGCTGCCTTCTTTATCATGCTAAAAGAAAAAAAAAAGAAAAGAGAAACAAAAATTGCGGAAAGGGAGCCAGAAGCTGCTTTCATTTCATTATTTTTAGAAGTAATGAGCACATTTGTGATAAGCCTGTGAAGTGTGGGGGAAACATGGCCTCGATGCCATCAATTCTCGGGGCTGCATCAGGACAGACTGTGACGCATAGCCCCCCTTTGGTTAATGTGGCCAAACAGTCTGTAGGAACCGGAAAACCCTTTAAGAAAGCCTTGTGCGAATCCAGTGCGCAGTGTGTGGTAGTAGTTTGGGGTTTCTTACTGAGGGTCTTGGGCTCTTTTTCCCACGGACCCGCGGCTTTCAGGATATGCTCTCTTGACTTCTCACTGTGGCCGACGGCATCAACAAGACACGCATTTGCTGAAGGCAGGCCCTTGCTACTCACAGCTGAGCCAGGGTAGTGGGGCTTCTAGGTGAGCCAAGGGAGGCCGGCCAAACCCAGTGAATATGCTGCAGAGATTCTCGGGGGGGGGGGGGGAAATCGTGGAGATTCCCAGGAGAGAATAACCCCTAGACCGATGTCTACCCTCTTCTTGAACCGCCTCGGTCAACAAACACACACTTGAAGATCGGGCCTGGGCTGAGTATGAGCTGCTGATCTTTAGCTTAAGATACCACATTGTAGTTAAGAAAATAACAGAATTGGAGACAGATGCTCAAATGCATCTGGAACAACGCAGAGAGAGTGAAGAAAAAATACACGCTCACAGCATACTCTTTCCCTTCTCTGAGGCTGAGATACTGCTCTATCATTCATCCTGGTTCCTCCCTTTGGGTTTAGTCTGTAACGTGTAAATCTTTAGACACAAGATTATGCCAAGGGGTCTCTGCCTTTAAACCAGCAAGTCTGCTCTCGCTCACAGCCTCGGCTCTTTTACAGGCTTGCTGGTGGAGCTATTTTGCCCTTAGTTTCACTTCACCACATTTTCCTGACATCCTCAGTTCAAGAGCTCTTGCTTCCTGCTGCCTCCAGTCTCCCACCCAACCCCTGTCGTCCCTCCCAGCCTTCCTGAGACACCTGTCCTTGGTGCCGACACCAGTGTCCCTGAGGCCCCTGAGGACAGGACGCAGATCAGATCATCAGACCAAGTGTTGCGTGTTTCTTAACTGAACCAAGTGCAAAGGAATTAATAAGCCCCAAATGGGAAGTTATAAAAGGAGAGGCAATCACTATTAAGCATCATTCCCGTACGATATTCCAGAAGGCAAAACTAACAACAAAGGCCTCTCTGCAGGGAAAAGAAATCATCCTGTCCTCCCGGATCATATGACCATAGTTGCAAATTCACACTGCTGCTTCAAGATGTGCAAAAAAAAAAAAAAAAAAGTTTTCTTGTTTCCTATTACGGATCTAACCCTGCTTAAAAGCCTCAACCAAAAGTAATCTAATTGGATGATCTTTCAGGGACTCAGCTTCCCCATGAAAGCTGGAGACCAGCGCAGTCCAGTAGAGCTTCTGTGATGAAGGAAATGTGATGACAGAGCCACAGCCTCCAGCAGAGAAACCACCAGCCACACGTGGCTATCGATCACGTGAAAAGTGGCTAGTGAGACTGAATTTTTGAAATTAATTTAAATGTTTAGAGCCACATGGGACAGAGGAACACACTTTAGAGTCATCAGGATACAGACGATATTAAAACAATGAAGAAAAACCCACGGGTTTGAGGTGGTCAAGGGATTCTGTGAATAGTCAGGAGCTTTGAGAGACCCCTTCACTATCCTACTGATCCGACACCACGATAATGGAGCATTGGCTCAGGAAAACAAAATCAATTAATTAGGTAGTTAATATAGTCATGTGTGGCTAGGGGCTGCCAAATGACCACCATGGTGAGAGAACATAAACGCTGTCCTGTGGGCATGTGGCTGACGCAATGTCGTGCAGCCGGGGGCGCCCTTGTCCCCATTCATCCTAGAACAGGGGGCTGGACCAGAGCAGGCAGTTAGGCCCTTCCATCTCTTCTCTGGCATATCCTCTGTCCCTGAGAATTGGGTAAAAGTGTATGATACAGTTGTCTATGTCATACAGGAGGTACGGTTACAGGAGGAGGTAAAGTGATTTAGTTCATACTTTTCTTTTTTTAAATGTTTATTTATTTTTGAGAGAGAGAGACAGAGTGTGAGTGGGGGAGGGGCAGAGAAAGAGGGAGACCCAGAATCCCAAGCAGGCTCCAGGCTCTGAGCTGGCAGCACAGAGCCTGACTCGGGGCTCGAACCCACAAGCCGTGAGATCATGACCTGAGCCGAAGTCGGACACTTAACTGACTGAGCCACCCAGGCGCCCCTAGATCATACTTTTCTGTTTGGAATCCTGGCTGTCATGTCTGTTATCTTGATTAGAACACAAAATTCCTATTACAGGAAATATCAGCTCTTCTTTTCACCTCTCTCTCATTTTTTTAATCGAGGTCTAATTAACATTTAACACATTAGTTTCAAGTGTACGACATAGAGATTCGGTATTCGTATACACTGTGTAATGATCATTACAGCAAGTCTAGTTCCCATCCATTACCGTATGGAGTGACAGGGTTTTTTTTTCTTTTGAGGAGAACTTTTAAGATTACTCTCTAAGCAATTTTTAAATATGCACACAATAGTATTGACTCACCACGCATCTACCATTCTCTCCCTCCTCCATTTCCTTCTCCTCCCTTCCCTCTCCTTCCCCATGCTCCTCCCCTGTTCCTCCCCCTTTTAGAGCACAGCTACTACTTGTGTCCTCAGCCCAAACAGATGGCTGTCCTGGTCTAACTTACAGAGAGAGTCATTTATAGACAAATGCAGCAGAAGAAGCAAGGTACGAGATTTCTAAACACATCCTGCCCCACGAAAGCATCTATTCTTCAGTCGGTTCAGTGTTGCATTTCACTGGAAGTCCTATGATGACCAAGACTCTAAAGCAGATTTTGATACCATAAAACGATATGGGCAAGTCAGGATGTTCCTTGGCAATTGTTTGTTTTAAAAAACGAAACCAGAAGCCTTCAGTGAAATTCTGCTACTCAGCATTACATTCTTTCCGACCATACAAACCAAAGGTAAGCCTTTGTCATGGCAGAGAGTATGGACTGTTGAGCTTAAAGCGCTAAAATTATTCAGAAATGACGAGTGAACATTGCTTTTAACATCAGACTCTTCATCAGAATGTAGAAGGAAGGGCACCTGGGTGGCTCAGTCGGTTGAGCTGACTGACTTTGGCTCAGGTCATGATCTCATGGTTCATGAGTTCGAGTCCCGCAGTGGGCTCTGTGCTGACAGCTCAGAGCCTAGATCCTGCTTTGGATTCTGTGTCTCCCTCCCTCTCTGTCTCTGCCCTTCCCCAGCTCATGCTTTCTCTCTCTCAAAATAAATAAACATTTAAAAAAAAGAAGAAGAATGCAGAAGGAAGTTTCTTCCTATGACTTAATGTTTCCTCAATTGGAAACTCTTTTCAGGAAGAGACAAAGAGTCTATCCTTTTTTAGTATATGAATAAACAAAGAAAATAAAAATAGCCACTCTTAATGTCTTTTATTTCTCATTTTAATCTTGCTGAAAAACATTTACCTAGTACCAAAAAAATGAATAAAATCATTGCAAGCAGCAAATAGTTCTTCAAAAGAAAGTTTCTTTTTTTTAATTCAGAAAATAATTATATGTGTTACTGAATTAAAAAATCCATTTTGGAAAAGACTTACATTGTCCATCAATAAGACATTTTTAATGCCACTTTTTAAATAAGATTTGCTACCCTCTTAAGAACCGTATCAGGATACCCCCCATGTATTGATGACTAGACATGCCCACTCTCCAACTATTCTTCAGTAAAAAAAAAAAATTTTTTAACCTTTCAGTTTTCTGTCTTGTTGCTGCACTGTATATTTTAAGAGATTTGAAAATAAATTTTGCAAAAACATATAACTATATTTACCTTTTAAAGTTAAACATACGTGTCTCTAAAATATTATCATAAAATATTTCTATTTAACTTCAGGAAGAAAAACGTGTCAATATTAAATCAATTTCTACTAATGATTTAAAATAAGATTTTCTCCTCAAATAACCCAGCCTCTCCCCCATGGTAATTTGGAATGATCTTCCTTTACTACCGTATTTTTAGGGGGCCCTGGCACTGGACTGGGAATCGGCTAGAGAACTTTGGTCAGTCAGTCATTCTGGAAAAAATGTTCCAAAGTCTCCTAATATGACTTTGCTTAGTCTTTCAGACACTTGTCCCCCTGAATGAACTTATCCTCTTGGGACGGCCTGTGGCTGCTGCACTGCCCGCTTGGCACAGTTTTCTGCAAAGTGTTCAGCCTACAATTAAATAGTATCGGTCTGAAAGGCCCTTGTTTGTTCGCATAAGATAGACATTTTTTCCATCGATACCTCTTGTATTCTTTGCCTGGAGATCATCTTGCTAACAGGAGGCAAAATTAGAGAGGCTCTGAAACCCAGGTGCATGCCTGGGTACCTAGCAGGTAATCTGGGAGTATGATTCAGCAAGTACCATCAGAGGTATCACTGGTGGGGCACCTGTGTGGCTCAGTTGGCTAAGTGTCCAACTTTGGCTCAGGTCACGATCTCACAATTTGTGAGTTCCAGCCCCGCATAGGGCTCTCTGCTTATAGCTCAGAGCCTGGAGCTTGCTTTGGATTCTGTGTCTGCCTCTTTCTCTCCTCCTCCCTCGCTTATTCTCTCTCTCTCTCTCTCTCTCTCTCTCTCTCTCAAAAATAAATAAATCAACATTAAAAAAATTTTAAAGTAACACTGGCCTTTGTCGGGTCAGTTACCAAGCACGGGGGATACTCAGTATGTTCACCAACACATAGACACAGGAACCAGTCAGCTTCTGCTGCTGTGAATGGCCAAACTGAGGCATATCAGCTGCACACGGGCTTTGGACAATACTTTCTCTACTCGGATCTACTTAATCCAAAAGCATCCTGTAGCATAAAAACAAGCATAAACTGGAATAAAAGTGCATCATATTTGAAGTATTGCGGACATGAATATTTTGAAAAATACTTTGACAAATCTAAATGTATTAATTGTCCCCATATTTTACGTGCTCACCGTGTGCTGTTTCTGGGTCAGTTTTAGAAAGGAAAAGTCATCTGTGAGCAAAGCATTTACTGCAGCATCAGAACAGCACTGAATTGATGGATGAATGACTACGTGGTGAAGTGTGCACAAGTACTTGGAGCTACTTAGCTCAAATCCAAAGCACGTCATTGATTCTTAGTAAGAGACTGGTCCAGTGGGAACTCTGTCCTTCTGGAGCTTAGAGTTCAATAATAAAACAAACTAATTTGAAAGATTAAAAAATTTCTAGAAATTGATATTTTTTATTCATTCATATATAGGGAAGAGAGTCAGACCTTGAGTCTACAGTGGGATCCCTTAAGAAGCCATGCAAAATCTGATTGGAATCAAGCTAAAGTCAAATGATGTCCAATGGTTTCCATCCTAGAGTCCCTTCTACTGGTTCTTGATGTGTCTGACATTCTCCGGATTGTAGACTCCTCATCTTCCTGAAAGAATAATGGTCAGTGCTCCTTCTTTTTTTTTTTTTTTCCCAAGGAAAATCATTAGCTTTTTTTTAGTCAATATGGACCACAGTGGCTATTACTTTTCAGAAATACCATTCCTTTTCTGCATTGCCTCTTCCCAATTTTGCATCTGCTGATGTCTGTGTACTGAATCTATGCTAAACTGTTTTGTCAGCAAGTTATTTCCAGAAAAAAAAAAAAAAAAAAAAAGCAAAACTCTCCAAGTGTGCCTGAGTGATTTCTCAGGAATCTATGGCTCATTGAAATCCTATATTCATGCAAAGGTGAGTCTATTACTAAGAGCTATTCAAGGCAAGTGTGACACTGAAGAATTTATAAAGAAAACGAACTCCCATCTTAGAACAAAAGTACCCTTTGCTTCATAATTTCTACATAAAAGCTGATACCACCATACTCCTTTAACTCTATTATTAGAGAAAGTAGACAAATTTTAAATCATATCCCAAGTTAGCATAAACAAAAATAACAGAAGCCATGGTAGTGGCTCATCACTTTCAACACATAGCACCTGTATCTCTCAGCTCATGCCCCGTGCCTCCCCTGGACATAGGACACACAGCACCACACATGAGCATTCTTAACCAGCAATCTCCAAACATCACACCCTCATCCCCAGCACAAATATAGGGCCAAAGCCTCCTTGACCAGCTTCCCAAGCTTCTTGATGGACCTATCCCCTTCCCTTGTCCAGGGTCTTGACTTCCAGAATGCCCACAGTGTCCCTGCTCTGCATCAGTACCTTGACAAAGGGTAAAGTAGGGACCGTGAAAGCTAAGAGATGGCCATTGGGGGTTGCAGAAACACCATTATGACTGATAAGGTTGGAAAATGAAGATTCCGCAAACTGAATCATAATCCTCCCAGTGTGTAAAACATGGCCCCAATGCCTACTAAAAATCGACTGTTGATTTAAGTCACCAATTTTGCTCAAATTCCCCAGCTCTCCAATATAACTACTGAATACTCATGTCTTCATTATTTTAACTTTAATTTTAAATTAAATTTACCATTATAACTAAACCTCAAATTAAAAATTTCACCTAATTTACTTTTTGATCATGGAGCTACATATCATCTGGGAAGTGGGTATCATGGAAACAGTAAGTGATGAGGAAGAGATACAAAGGAAACCATGTCATGGAAGGACAGAACAAAGAAAGAAGGAATGAAAGCTGAAAGAAACCCAAGGGTTACCAGCAGGATGGAATTCAGTAAGGCAGCCTATGGCAATAGTGTAACCATATATCAAATAGGATAGAAGAGGGTCTCTAACATGAAGTCCTCACTCTCTCTTGAGCTTCCTACAGCAAGTGGTAAATGGGGATGCCATGGAGAAATAGCCAGTTTAACCCAATAATCAGTGCTGTCCATGTACTGTAGAGGATGGCCCAGTCTCTGCCTCCTCCACCACCCAGCATGCATCTGGTACCCATAACAGTCCTAACAACCACTTGATGTGATTAAGGTTATGGACTGTTATGGGGTTGAGTCATGTTTCCAAAAAGAGACATTGAAGTCCTCATCCCCACTATCTGTCAATGTGACATTATTTGGACATAGAGTCTTTGCAGGTTTATAATCAAGTTAAGATGAGGCCTTTAAGGTGGGCTCTTATTCCAAGATGACTGATATCCTTATAAGAAGCCTGAAGAGACAGAGACACAGGAGGGGTGAAGACCATGTGACGACAGAGGCAGAGATTGCAGTGATGTACCTGCAAGCCAAGAAACTCCACAGACTGACAGCCCCCACCAGAAGCTAGGAAGAGGCTAGGAAGAATTCTACCTAAAGTCTCAGAGGAAGCATGGCCTGCTAACATCTTAATTTTGGACTTACAGTTTCAAGAGCTGAGAGAGTAAATTTTGGTTGTTTAAAGTCACCCATCTTGTGGCACTTTGTTAGGTCAGAAAACCTAGGAAACTAAGTCATTGACCTTCAGATGGGAAGACTGTCCTGGATTAGCTAAGTGGAACCAACATAACCACATGGACCCATTAAAGGTGGAGAACATTCCCAGGCCATGGTGAGGAGAAATGTGATGGTAAAAGCATAGTTAGTGAGATGGTACATTGTTGGCCTTGGAGATGCAAGAAGGTGGCCATGAGCGAAGAACACAGGAGGCCTCCATACTGGAAAAGGCAAGGAGGCAGACTCTACACCAGGGTCTCCAGCCCTGCAAGCACCTCAGTTTTAGCCCTAATGAGATTCGTGTTGGACTTCTGCTCTCTGGAGCAGTAAGATAATAAATTTCTATTGTTGAAGCCACCAAATATGTAATAATTTTTTATGGTTTTATGGTTTGTGACAGAAAACTAACACAATAGGCCTATGTTACAAAAACAGTATACTCAGTGATCATTATTATTGGATAATATTATTTGAATTTCATCACATCTTGTGGAAATCTGTCTTCTCTCCTGTTACCTAAGTACCTACTTAATGTCCTCAATTTTCCATCTTGGCCCACGAAGCCTGAATGTTCTCCATCTGGCTCTTTACAACAAAGTTTGCTGACCCCCTACTTTTGAGTGTCAGCAAGTTTCAGGTTAGTTAAAATGAAAATACTTCAAACGTAGATCTTTCATTTCTCAATATTTCTTGCTGCTGAATAGTTTCCTGCAGTTCAGATTTGAGAAGCAGATTTATTGTAAAGAGCTGTATAATTGTAGCTTTCTGAAAAATCAAAACGAATGTACTCACTCTTACTATAATTATATTTATTCATTTTTAAATCCACTTGGGCTGTTTGTGATGTACCACCATGGTGCCCTTGGAATGGCCACCATGTGAATCAAGAGTCAGAAGAAGGTACTAGACAACCTGCAATGAAGATGAGGACTGGCTTCTATTTCCAGAGACCCGCGCAAGCCCACTCATGCCAGACAGAGGGAGAAGATGTCATTCCTACCCACAGGTGGCTTTGTAGCACTGGGCGTAGGCTAGCTCTATATAAAAGCCAAGTATTTGATAAGAATGTGCAGGACTGAGGAAATAATAAAAACTTTCCAATTTGAAAAATGAAAGTTACCTATAATATGTTCAGAACTCATTCCCCTAAGGATTTCTTCAGAACCCAGAAATTCCAAATTAGATTGTAAGTAAAGTTAAATACAATGCTGTCCTCACTTATTAATCATCTGTTCAAAGAGTGCAAAACTTATTCATCTTGATCACACCATTTGGAGCTTGGTAGCCTCATTTGGAAGAACTGGAATTTAAGAAAGTATAAGTGGATTACTAAAGACAGGCTGGGTCATTAAGAAAAGGAATTAGCATCGCCAAATTGTCCCTGTCCCACAGCAAAAATGAAATGTGCAAGGGAAGGGCAGAATGGCACATTAGACAACTCAGAACAAAGGCAGTGTGTTGACCATTATTTCCAGAGACACACGTAAGCCTACCAATCCCGGAACAATACAAGCACGTCAAAAATTTTAAATTGAGGAGAGAACAAAATAGTGAGAGATGCATGGAAGGAAGGGAGGGAAAAGTGACAGGGTGAACGGCATGCAGGAGGCAGGCAGGTACACGTCGCTAATTATGTAGAGTGTATGGTAGGATCCCTCCATCCATCTGCACTCACGTGTATAGTGAATGGGCGACACTCACACGTATGGTGAGTGAGGGACCACACTCACTCTGCTTCTAAAGCTCTATGATTGAAAAGATTCTATATTTTGGAACTAGATTGGTGATAAATGATGATGGAGAGGTAAGAAGGCAAATTAGACCGTTTTCAAAATAAGATAAACGGCTAGTAAATATGAGCAAAACAAATGATCCATATTTTTTAATAATGCAAATTCAATCAGTGTGATGCAATGTCCACCTATCACATGAACAGAGAATTAAAAAGCAGGTGAGGGCACAGTGAAATAGATGCATTCAGACTTTGCTGGCGGAAATGTAATTTGATGTAAGAGTTTGAAAAGTAATTTGGTGACATTTATCAAAATAATTTGGAATGTTCATATCTTTTGACTTCCTAATTCTTAGAAACAATCATAACATAGTCATAAGGAGATACGCCAAAATGCTCACAAGGAGTTCTGTACAGAAGTGCTGAACAACCGAGAAAATTGGAAACCCCCCAAGAGTTCAATATTAACGGGTTGCTTTAAAAAGCCAGAGAATACCCATATGCTGGGATACTTTGTAGCCATTAAAAATAAAGGCTTTTCAATAACGCAGGGAAATTTAATAACATTAAAAATGTCAAGTAAAGAAAGCATATGTTCTCACATAAGCTAAAAATGTATTGAGAAAAATACACCAAGAAATTAATATTGCTAGAATTCTGAACACACATTTCCTGATTTCTCATATTTTTTTCAAATTTTCTAAAAGCACACGCATTATCCTTAAGCTCAGGAAGGACATAAAGCTTACATAATTACCATAATAAGAAAAAAGATCAAAGGAAACTGTTCTTGCCTGTTTTCTTTCGTAGTTCTGAGGTCTTACGTCCGTGGGAAAATAAGAAAATGATCATTGGAAAAATAATTTTATTTATCGACTTCAGAAAGGCCATGACACAGTAAGAAGAGAAGTGAACAGGCAACATAAATTCTTAAAATAAATTTTTAATAAATTTCTCTTGCTCCTAAGAGAACGAATTTTCTAAACCTCTCTTCAAAATATATGCTACGTAATGTGGCATTTTTCATTTCCATTTTCCAGACTTATTTTGCTTGAACAGTTATGCAATAGGGCCAACGCTTTAGAATATGCCTAGGCTATGCTCTCTTCCTAAATGCTTCCTAAAGTCATTTCACCTCTAATACCATTCACCTCTTAGAAGTTAGAGAAAGAAAAAGTTTCTTTCTGCAAAAGTCTTAAGATTTCCATGGCATTCAACGATGATATCCTGTGGTCCCTTAACTTTATCAGCAGACACCTTTTAAAAAATTTATTTTTTCCTATTTTCTTCTTTTATTACTTGACTTTTGTATTTTAATCTGAGTTAAAGGATCTGTCATACAGTACTGTACTTTATCTAAATCCTTTTTGGTAATCACTATATATGTATAGTACATATACATATATTATATATATATATCATATATATAACACACACAGCGTATATAATTACATATATAACTTGCTATTTGCCATACAATGTTATATATAAAATATATATGTAGCAACAACAACAATATTAAACCACATCAGGTGCAGAATAAGAAACTTACAAAGATATCCATGTGAGTTAATATTATACCTTCCCTTGAAAATTCAATTTCAATCTAAAAATTAGTTGAGATGGTATTTATAGAAACCACATGATACAGTGAAAGGACTCTGAAGCTGAAGCTCAAAGACCTGTCTTCAGAGGTAGATTCCTCAGGTTTATGATAGAGACAAATCATTCAACACCTTGACCCACACATTTGTCATCTGTTGAGTGGAAACAATACAGTTCTCACAGCACAACTGTGACAACATGAAACAATACATGTAGAAGTGAGTATTAATTGCAAAGTTATTATTTTAACTTCTTCACGCCAAAGCAGGGGGTGGGGGGAAGCCTTTTACAGGGCTTCTTCACTCAATTAACATGCTATATTTATTCAAATGAAGAAAAGATAAAAAAAAAGTTTGGTGACCCCCTCTGGAAGAAATTCTTACCCTGGACTCATTACCTTGAATGCAGACTCAATGATTTACCAGTATTAACATGGTGTACCTTCTTCCAGATAAAAGAAAGTAAGTAAATATGCCAATAAGTAAAGCTGACAATTTACAAAACAGAGATACAGCTATTGTAATAGTAAATGAAATATTGCCCTATTAATAAACTTAATATTTCTCTGGGTAACATAACCATTATTTTCTTTATATTTGCTCATGGGGTTAAGAGATCAGGACTTACATGCACTGCAGGATAGAATGGGACAGTGTTTTTCATACTTCAGTAATGCAAAGATCTTCTTTAAAGGAAAAGATCTTCTCACTAACTACAAATGTTGACAAATCATGTTCCTAACAATATTAATGTGTAAAACTTGGTATACTCTGTCTGCCCTATTCATATGACTTGTTTACAACTATAAAACTAAAAATTAATTTATAACTTAAAAGCAAACGAAACTACAAAAACAGTATTGAAAATAACATTAATGTGAAATACCATAATGTTTGCTACAACCAAGCAACCGTTCTCAATGCGAGTATAATAATACACATACATGTTTAAAGGTTGACATGTCAATATCCCCAATTTTCCCAACATTTTTCTCTGTTCAGACTTCTAGGACATCTCCGCTGATACGGTGCATGCCTGAGTTAGACATGCAGTGCCCCCACGGGCTGACACCTGGGTTGCTCATGCAAGGTGCATGGGGAGCACACGGAGGCACACACTTGAATCCCACACGCGGTGTATATAAGAAGCATGTGAAGAACATGACTGAGTTACATACGGAGACAACTCTGGTCTTTCCCCATTAACTTAGGGTAAGTAAGTAGCACGCCCCATGCCACAATCATATGATCAACCCACTGAAAATATGGGCACTAAGATTACATGACCAAAGCCCATTAGGAGCAGTCTGAAACGTGCCCATATCACTTTTTTAGGCTATAATCCACATGAAAGTATAAAATTATCATTTTCCTGAAAAACATGCAAGCATTGGGAAAATGTTTATACTCTCCTGTTTGAGGAAATCTAGTGTCTATATCATAACTGAAATCTAAATATTTTGAAAAGTTTTTTATTAAATAGAATCATAGAATTACCGATTTGTCTAGAATTGCTGGGGTGCCTGAGTCTGGCCAGATCTGACTTAGAGATTTTTGTTGCTGGCTCAGACCAATGGCATCAGCAACAGCCTCCCTGGGTTGGGAGTTAATTTAGTCTAGTATCTATCTTGCCAACTATCTTCTTTCTTAGTTTCTCTCTTTTCCACCTTAGGGTCCTGTCGTTGCTCTTCTTAAATAACAAGCAAAACAGACGCACCATTGAAACAGATTTGTTTTCATACCGACAGCACATAAAATAACTCCTCTGTGGAAGGAAAGCCACTGTTGCAGTCAGTGGCACACCTAGAGATCCCAAATTCTCTTGTAAATATTTAAGACTGAGGCCTTTTCTCTGTTAACCACAAAACAATAGACTTCCAGGCCTGTTCACCTGCATAGGTTAACACAAAAGTAATGGACATTCCTCATAGGTAGATGCTGACATAGCCTGCTCTTACACACATAACTGTGGTCTCATAATAGAAGAACAAAGAGAAACAGACATCCAACAAGCTGATCTACTGAATTTTCAGCAATTCCTTCAATTTAACAAATGGTTATGTGCCTGTTATCTGAAAAATACTGTGCAGTTTTGAGTTTAATATCAATGATGAAATAAAAGAACAAGATACCTAGGCTCCAAGTTTTATTCATCCATCTCCTTTACTTAAAATATATATTGATCATTTATCATGATGTACTAGGCATTGTGTTGGAGTCAGTAAGAGATTAAAGAGGGGAGAGATCGTTTCTCAACTGAAGGACGGGGACACATGTTATGGAAGAACTGGCATGTAACTTAAACTAGAAAACATCAGAACTGAGCAGAGAGAAATGAAGAGGGAAAATAAAGAGGAGCAAAGAGAAAACAATGTAGTATTGTGGTTAAGAACAAGATCCGAGTTCATGTTCCAGTTTTTCTAATTACTATCTGCATAAACTGGGGAAATCATTTAACCTCTTCAAGTCATAATTTCCTTTATGTGTCAGAAGGCGAAACAGAAGTACTTAAATTCATTTTGTTAACATTTTTTTTGTTTTTGTTTTGGAGAATTAAATGGATTAATTACAATATCTGATGCAGGATTAATGCTCGATTAAGATGACCTGTTTTCATTATAATTATTATTTTAAATATTCTGGTGTCAAAATAGCATAAGAAACTACACAGAGCCAGAAAATGTAGAACCTGCTGTGGAAACGGTGAGCATTCTCCTTTGGTTAAAGTTTAGAACTTAGAAGAAAAGTAGAGGCTGATAGGTTTGAAAAGTTAATTCTGGTCACACTGAAAAAAAAAAAGGCTGAGAAGTTGGGTTTAATGTGTAGATAGTAAAGAGACCTTGAAACTTTTTCATCAGAGTAGTGATAAAATCAGAGGGGTGCTTTGGGAGGTGAGTTGAAGTGGAGAGAGGCAAAAGAGAGAGGACAGAGAGAGAGTGAGAGAGAGAAAGAGAGTATTTCACAAAGTGTTTCAATTAACCAATTGCAACTTACAAGGAACTAAAGACTTGAAGTGATGAAAAGGAGAGACTGGATGTGGGAGAGCCATTATGAAGGTAGAATCTCTTCCAACTTTTAGTGATGTCTTTAAGTTCAGAAAGTTTAACTAAAATAGTTCTCAAATGAAAACCAAAGGTCATAGCATTGACCCAATTTGTGTTGTAATAAAAACTCTAAGTATCAGCCATATATCAACTGTGTGCCAGGTACACACATTATGTACCATTTTAGCTTCTTGCTAATGCTGAATACCCAATGGATTTCATATCTTCACAAATCCAACACAGAAGGAAAAAGAAGGAAACATTTCCTCTGGCTGTTTCCAGAAATTTTCTTTCATACCCCCTTGGCTTGAATAGTGGCCTGAACCACTAACTGTAATCATGGGATCACCATGTTCTTTGAGATAAATTCTGTTTGCCTGAATACACTATTTTGACTAAAATAATGAGACTATATTATTATGGTGATAACAGTGGTTTTCAACCAGGGGCGATTTTGCTCTGCAATGGACGTTTGACAGTGTCTATTGTCAAACAAACGCTAATTGGGAAGGTGTTACTTGAATCAACTGGGAAGAATACAAGAATGATGTTAAAGACCCTACAAAACTCAAGACAGCCCACACAACACAATTATTGGACCCAAAATGTCAATAGTGTCAAGGTTGGGATGCTGGATTAGGGTAATCGGGGGCTACCTTTGGATCTGAGCGTGGGATTGATTTCAAATATAACTTCCCATTCATAGAGAAGGGTAAAGTCAATGTTAGAAAGACAATCATGAAGTGCATTAAATTCACATACTAACCAAAAATTAATTGGGTGGGAGAGCACTGCAAGGATATTGAATAAAGACTTCTAAAACTGTGCACCTTCATATGACAACGAGAATGAGACAACTAGCAATACTGTCGAAATCAACTTTTTAAGAACTCTGGAAATAAGCCACAAGATGAACCCAAGTAATGTTTATTGAAGACAATCAAGTGAATCTGAACTGGAATAGTGAGTTTCATGGTTCTTTAACTTGCCCTGTTCCTGTCTTCTCTCCCCAGCTCAATAGTTGTCTTGGAGAACAAGAGCTTTGCAAATATGATAATCATAAAAATGAGCAACCAACCACCTACTGGAGAGAGCAGAACAGGTTTGAAGCTCCCAAAAGCATCATTACCAGGTATTGTTATAATTTGACCTGTGGCAGCTTCCTGGAAACATCCATTAGCAGGGCTTGCCTTTAGTTGACCTGACTTAGATATCACACACTGTAAACAATCTTTTCCCCCAGCTTTTTTCAAAAACAATCAAGGGTAACTGTTTAGCATTAGAGCTGGCTCAGAGAGTGGAGCAAACAAGAAGTTGACCAAAAACATTAAAGAGAAAATATGGTGAATGAGTCATCCATTGTGGTCTGTCTTAGTCTGTTTATAGTGCCATTAAAAAATAGCATAGAGAGGTCTTTGAAATATTCCAACATATTTCTGGGAATCTAGAAGGCCACACATGTGTAGGAAGCAGAAAGACCAGAGGATCTGAGAAGACCCTATCTCTCAATTCTTTCTAAACTGGAGGCTCTGGGCAAGCAGGAAATGAAAGCTATTGAAGGAATTGAAGGCGTTCTCCAACCCAGAAACACTCAAGACACACTCAGGTATCAAAGGAAATGTCTTGCCAACCATTAGCTGACTATAAGCTAAGCTGCCACACATGAGAATACATAGAAATCATTATGCCTTTACTTCAGGAAAATCACAAAACAAACAAACAGCAACAGCAACAAATAAGAACAGCAAACATAAACAAATCGAACTGTGGGTATAGGGCAATCTGATTTCCAGAGTTGCCACATTATTTTATTTAACATGTACAGTTCTCAACAAAGATCATGGGACATGCAAAGAAACAGGTAAGTATGGCCCCAAAAAAGGAGGAGGAGGAATAGCCAATAGAAACTGTCCCTGAAAAAGCCCACACATTGGAATTCTTAGATGGAAGATATTAAATCTGCTATTATAATTATGTTCAAAGAACAAAAGGAAACCATGAATAAAGATCTAGAGAAAAATATGAGAATGATGTCTCAGCAAACAGTATCAATAAAGGATATCTACTTTTAAAAATAAAAATTCTACAGTTAAACAGTATAATAACTAAAATTAAAATCCATTAGAGGGGGCGCCTGGGTGGCTCAGTTGGTTGAGCGTCCGACTTCAACTCGGGTTGTGATCTCATGGTCTGTGACTTCGAGCCCTGCGTCAGGCTCTGTGCTGACAGCTCAGAGCCTGGAGCCTGCTTCGGATTCTGTGTCTCCCTCTCTCTCTGCCCTTCCCCTGTTCATACTCTGTCTCTATGTCTCTCAAAAATAAATAAACGTTGAAAAAAAATTAAAAAAAAATCCATTAGAGGAGTTTAACAATAGATTTGACTTCACAAAACAAAGAATTAGTGAGCTTGAAGATACGTAATTGAGGTTGTCTAGCCTAAGGAACAGAAAAAAGAAAAGAATGAAGAATAACAAACAAAACCTAAGAGGTCTCTGTGACATCATCAAGCATGACAGCACACACATTGTGAGAGTCCTAGAGGAGAGGAGAAAGAAAATGACAAAGATATTTAAAGAAATAATGGCCAAAAACTTACATCCAAGAAGCTCAAAGGATGTATGTTGGATAAACTTAAAAAAGATCCACATCTAGGCACATCATAATCGAATTGTCAAAAGTCAATTATAAAGAGACAATCTTGAAAGCAGCAATACAGAAGTGGTTCATCATATACAGGAGATTTTTGATAACATTAAGAGCTGATTTCTCATCAGAAATAATGGAGGCCAAAAGACAAGAAGATGACATAATCAAAATACTGAATGAAAAATACTGTCAATCAAGAATTCTATATCTACTTGTAATTTCACTTATATGAGGAATTTAAGAAAGAAAACAGACAAACATGGCAGGGGGTGGGAGGAAAACCAGAAACAGACTCTTAACTATAGAGAACAAACTGAGGGTATTGGAGGAGAGGTGGGTGGGGAGGATGGCTTAAATGGGTGATGGGTATTAAGGAGGGCACTTGCGATGAACACAAAGTGTTGTATGTTAAGGAATGAATCACTGAATTCTAAATCTGAAACTAATCTTACACTGTATGTTAACTAACTGGAATTTAAATAAAATCTTGGAGAGAAAAAAGAATTCTATATCTAGCACAACTATTCATAAAAAATGAAGGATATATTATTGCCAGATAAAATGAGATAATTTGTTGTTCATAGAGTTATCCTATAAGAAATACTAAGGAGTCCTCCAGACTAAAATAAAAGGATACTAGACAACAAATATATCCACATGTAGAAATATTAAAACTACCAGTAAAGGCAACAATATAAGTAAATATAAAAGATAATATAAATGTACTTTGGGTTTGTAAGTTTTTTCTATCTGAAAGATAACTGCATAAACCAATAATTACAAAACCATGTTCCTGGACTTAAATAAATATCTGTACTTAAAATGTACCAGAGCACATAGAAGGGGGAGGAATGGAGCTGTATAGCAGTAAAGTTTTTACACTACTGACCCAAACTAGGTCTTTGAGTTAAGATGTTAATTGTAATCCTCAGAGTAAACATTGAGAAAATAGCTCTAAAATATAATTTAAAAAATAGAAGAATTAAAACAATAAACTAGAAAACATTTATTTAACACAAAAGAAGACAGTAATGGAGAAATAAAGAGAAAAATAAAACATATAGAATACAAGTAGAAAAAGGGCAGATGTAAAATCTACCTTATCACTAATTATATTATATGTAAATAGAATAAACATTCTCATCAAAGGCAGATATTGACAGAATAAACAAACATCACCCAATTATATACTATACTAGAGATATGTTTTATATTTAAGTCACGCATAGTTTAAAAATAAAAATATCCTAAAAGATATATCATGCAAACTATAACAAAAAGACAGCTAAAGTGACTATATTACTATCAGACAAAATATACTTTAA
Organism: Paguma larvata; assembly: GCA_030068075.1. Lineage (NCBI taxonomy): Eukaryota > Metazoa > Chordata > Mammalia > Carnivora > Viverridae > Paguma > Paguma larvata. The sequence continues at coordinate 9,401,493 of CM057839.1, read as the reverse complement.
GACAAAAATTGTTATTAGAGACAAAGAACATTTTATAAGAATAAAACTGTCAATCCATCAAGAAGACACAACAATAATAGGTACATATGCACCTAATAATAGAGCCTGAAAAAAAACAAGAAGCCAAACCTTACAGAATTGAAGGGAGAAATTGACAATTCAGTAATAATAGTTGCACACTAACATAATAGAACAATTTGGCAAAAGAGCGACAAGGAAACAAAAAGACTTGAATAACACTATAAAACAGCAAGATCCAACAGACATATATAGAGCAGTTCTTTTAAAAACATCAAAATACAAAATTTTCTTAAGTGCACATAGCATATTCCCCAGGATAGGTCATACATCAGGTCACACATGCAGTATATGACCATAATGTAGTATTAGGCCACTACATCCATATGATGGATGACTACTCAACCACAAAAAGGAATGAAATATACATGTTACCACATGGAAGAACCTTACAACATTAAGCCAAGTGGAAGAAGTCAGACAGAAAGAGACCACATATTGCATGATTCCATTTATATTCAACGACTATTGCAGGCAAATCCAGACAGAAAATAGATTTGTGATCGGCCAGGGCTGGGGGGATGAGCAGGAGAATAAAGAGGGACTGCTAATGCAGAAAGCGTTTCTTTTTGCAATGATGAACACCTTCTGGAATTAGGATATTCACATGGCTTCACGAAAATAGTAAATGCCTCTGAATTATAGACTTTTGAAAGGGTGAATTTTATGGTATGAAAATTATATCCCAATTTAAACAATATTGGGAGGAACTGAAAGGTTGGTTGATAAAAGAAAACACTGAAGTAATTTGTTTATTGAAAACCAAACGAATCGTGTGTTTTATAACAGCAAATAAGGACATGAAATGATGATGATGATGATGATGATGATGATGATGATGGTGGTGGTAATGATGATGATAGCTAAGATTAATTAACCTATACAAAAATTCTATGAAGCAGATATTTTTTTTTTATTCCCAATTTTTAGATAAAGAAAATCAAGCAAGGAAGCCTGCCTCAGTCATCCAGCTAGGGAAAAATGTAGCGCAAATGGAATTCAATCCAAGGTCATTAGCCACTAGCAGTGATGATGTTCCTACTCTTGAGATCACATTTCACTGGTAAAAACAGACAAGTAGACAAACAATAGTCATTTTACTGATAGAAACAAACAAGCATACAAATAACAATAGCCAAATAAAAAGAAATTTGTAATGGGAGAAAAAAATGGGGGCAACACAAAGGATGAGCCCAAGCTTCTCAGGCAGAAAGGTCAAGAATATTCCTGGCAGATAACTGGAGAAACTGAAGTCCTACAATAAGGATTTCAGACATTTACTTGATGAATTTTGGCATCTGTTCTCCCTCCCGACTGCGTTAACCCACTGCACTCCCCCTACATCCTCCCCCCCACTCCCCGCACACACTCATGCACAGGAGCATGGCATAGGCCGTTTGGCTATCAGCTGAGCTTCTAACTAATCAGCTGACACACACATTATAAGTTGAATTGGTTTCTTATTCAGCTTGGTTTAAAGGCTGTGCTCACATACTCTGTAGACAAGCCTTTAGGTACAGAGGCCTATCTCCTGAAATTTGGAACTCTTTCAAGTTTTTGTCTGAAGAGTTAATTGAAACTCATTTTTGCACACAATTATTAGTAGCCTATGCAATAAACTACCATCACTACCCTGAACAAAATGTATGTAAACAGCTATTAACCACATAAAAGGAATAGCACCAAGAGTCTACAGAGACAATAGTCTCTGTCTCAAACACAGAAAGAACATTACTTTGGATAACGATTTTTCTGATTAAATTTGTTGCAGACAGACAGAAGAAAGAATTAGATCAGTGGTGAGTTTAGAGGGTAGCATTAACAATGAGAAAGGAATTGAATCCACAAATGTCACTTTGGAGAGAGGAAGCAGGATGTATATGTCCTCTCTTAATAGATTAATTAGGATAAACTAAACAGCATGTTCAGAAAGTTTATAGGATTGGCAAATAATGTTTTGGTAAGGTCATTAGAAACCATTCAATGGCTATTATGATGGTAATTTACGGCCGTGACAATTGTCTATACAAGAGAATTAAGACATTACTGGTTCCAATTTTAATTTGAAACAAAGCTAACCGTATCATATTAAGTGTCCTGATCTTGTGGGCTCCAGCCACTGGCTGCAAATGTTAAACTCATTTGCTGTTTTTCCCAGATCCGCTAACAGGACTGGGCAGAGACAGGAGAAAGAAACGAGTCAATTGTAAAGATATTTGAATTCAAGGAAAAAGACTCAGGAAAGAAGAAAGATCCTTCTGCACAGCAATGTTATCCAAACAGCAGGGTTTTCAGACTGCCTGGAGGACATCCCATAAACAGCCTCCAGTAAAGAGAGAGGTAGGTATTTCTCTTTGAAAAGAGTCCATAGCTGAGCACAGACTCTGTTTCTCCTGCCCTTACAACTTAACCTGAAAGCAAAGTGGAGGGCAGTGATCTCAATGAATAGGAGAGAAAACAGAAGGGAAAGACCATTACTGTGAGTGGGATCTAGTAGGACCGTTCCTTAGGATCACAGTTACGGGGATACGATTGTTAGACCTGGTATTCATTTGCATTTGATAGCAAGTTAATGTCATGTAGGTTTCCTGTTGAAGTTTTATTACACTCTCTAATGCAATTACTTCTTAACATTTCTCTATTGGGCCTTCTACAGTGGATATCGGGTCAGAGCCAGAGGTGGGACATTTCGGAATCACCCTTAGGGTGTGCTGTCAAGATCCGCCCACGGCCTCACCCCTCCACTGTGCCAGACTCAGGAGTATAGTGGAGGGTGTCCTGGCTTGGGGAGTGCAATGTAAGGTTTAGATACGGTTGTGCCGTCTCCTAAGACTCTGCTGGCCCTCAGTTTCTTTATCTGCAAAAGGAGGAAGGTAAATTTATACCTTCAAAAATCTGCAGCTTTAGATGCCCATTCCACATGAAATAAATTCTTCAATTCCTTTTAAATAAATAAACAAACAAATAAATAATATATAAATATATATTCATAGATATGTATATACTTATTTATAAATATGTAATAAATAAGTTTATATATAATAAAATAATACCAACTATATGTAATTATGTTACATACAGAGCTTAACACACACAGATACACATATACTATATACACAAAATATGATAAGGGTGTCAGTTTCTAGCCCATACAAAATAGTTTTAGGTCAGTACAAAATTATTTTCAGGTTCTCAGAAATCACAGGATGGAAAAGCCTCAGGGCACAGAGTAGCCCGCTCCTGACTCAAGCTGGTAGTTAGCCACGGGAAACTTCTAACTGAAGAGGAACCAACATTTGAAACATGTGGTCTCAGGCATGGTCCGAGACGTGGCAGCGAGATAGACCACGTGTTTTCCCACTTGTCCACTTTCGCTCTCTCTTTATTGGGCACCAGCTCCTTTCTGCTTTCCCAGCTTTCCTCGCCACCCACATGTCCTGACTGGGAATTGCCAGCTTCTGATTCTCCATCGCACCCCCTTCCTCTACCTCACCCCATGAAAGTTGACCATGGTGGCAGCAGCTGCGGCAGCAAGCCGCCATGCTTCCGTGAGACACCAACAAGAGCTAGATGAGAATCAAATGAATTAGCAATATTTTCAGGCTGAGGGTCTGTTATCCCAACCGGAGGAGGAAGTGACACTGCTATGGTAGGTTAAGTTTTCTTCCAACTATATAATTCTAGAAAAAATCAGTCCACACCCATGCAAAATAGAACACATAACTTTTAGTTGTAGTCTTCTAGAGACTATTACCCAGCCACTGTTAAAATAATTCGAGGAGTGGATATTTCGGGCACGTGGGCTTCTCTGCCTCCACCGACATTACGTTCTGTTGAGAGCAGCCTATTCCTCAAATTGCCTTTCGGAAGCCGTAGGAGACTGAACTGCAGTATGCAGCCAGGCTATTCATGCTGAAATTGAACAGAGCGTACTTCTGAGTGGGGACATGGGGGTGTGGTAATTTCAGTTCCTCCTTCTGAAGACCGGAGATGATTTCTGCTCTGCCTGGTAAATTCTATATCCCTTTGGACTTTTTAAATATTGCTCCTGGAATTGACTGTCATTTATATATTGAGAGGAAAATCTGCCAAAGTGATGTGATTATTCAAATGCTTTAAAGAATCATTAAAATGCCAACGCTGTGGGATGAGAGGGGCCTCCCTACCCTTACCTGATGCGCTCCTCCTGCAGTCCTTGACACAGCCGACAGACATCCTCAGCCGTCCCGTGGGGACCACGTGTGTGAACTCACTGAGCAAACGGGAAGCACTTTCTCTTCACTCTTTGCCAAACTCTAAATCTGAAGGAACCTCAGTGGAGCCCCAAATTGCCCTCTTATGTCTAAATGTCGCGAGAGTGACAAAGGTCTTGCAATATATGAGGAACTGACTCAAGAACAGAAACACCATTATTCCACTATTACCTACCTCTTAAAATTTGTAAGATGTGCAGGCAGTTATCCATTTTATTACCTTTACATCCATTCAAATTAAAATAAATCTTATCCACAGAGAAGGCAGGTTTTGGTTGCTTATTAGTTATTAGTTATTAAGAGTATTGTTCCTTCAAAAACTTAAGACGTTCATACCATGTGTCATTTTTTAAATCTTACCTCTTCAATTTTACCTTTAATAACAATTACAAGTACATATCTAACAGTTAATGAGTATTTTCTAAATGCAAGATCTGAGTTAAGATTAGCTTTGTGTGTATTATTTCATTTATCTTCAAAACAGCCTGATAAAGCTGAACTATTCTGATTGGTGAAGATAAAACAATTTGTCCAGGTCACAAAGATAGTTAGGTAGAGCTATAATCTCAATTTTTTTAATGTTTATTTTTTTTTGAGAGAGAGACAGAGTGTAAGCAGAGAAGGGGCAGAGAGAGAGGGGGAGACACAGATCCAAAGCAGGCTCTAGGTTCTGAGCTGTCAGCACAGAGCCCAATGCAGGGCTCGAACTCACAAAACAGGAGATCATCACCTGAGCTGAACTCAGACACTCTACTGACTGAGCCACCCAGGCACCCCTAGAATCCCAAGCTGATGGATTACCAAGTCCTTCAAAAGGGTCCTTATATTTATCCACATTTGCCCATTGGCATTTCATGCCTGGAGGATGCAGAAGTCCTATAACTCATCTCTCAGGCTCCATGCTGTAACCTATCCCACAGTCTCCCCCTAATCCTCCTGAAGTGCCGACTTCATCCTGCACCATGTTATAATCACTCATGTGACCCAATCTTTAAGAACTCACACACTCTTCACATTCACACCTCAAGTACCAAAATACTAGATCTTACTATTTCCATGTAAAAACATTGAGTAAGTGTCTTTCTTCTTTCCAAAATCACATTCAAACCCTAGTGCATGCTCCTCTCCTTGCCTGAGACCCCCTTCCTCCTGCACTGGCCAAATTCTCAAGCCCCACTTCCTCCAAGAAGTTTTCCACATAATCTAGCAGCTGTATGATGCTTTGGGGACTCATCTTTACCCTGGCTTAGGAAAATAATTTCTGCTTCAATAGAAAGACACAGGGCTTGGAATCCAGAGACCCGTGCTGAAATCCTAGTTTTTGCGATTTTACTTAATATCCTGTATCCTCAGGGTTTGCATTTCTGATGTGGAGTCATTACTCTCTGTGTCACAAGACTGCTATAAGGATTAAATGAAATTATAAACACACATATATATGTGTGTCAGCATATATATATACACATGACTTATACATGAATATACGTACATATGTTTTTGTACACACACAAATGATAGCTTTGGAAGCTGTGAAATCCTCTAGAGAAGTAAAGAAGCATTACTGTGTCTTAAGTGGTATACAGAGGTAGAAAGAGATAGAGAGATCAATCTTAGATTCCTAGAGGGTAGGAACCTTTTTGTTGATATCCTTCTCAGTTTCAAGTGGAATGCTATATGTAATAAAGAATACTCAGAAGAAATGCTTGAATAAGAATTTTTCTAAGGCTCTAGGGAGAAATCACTATTCCCATACTATACATTAGAAATATTGCAAAGCTAGAGAAACACATGAGCGACTAGCCAACTAGTCTGTGGAAAACATAGATCTTCTAATTCTCATTTGAGATGTTTTTTTTTTCAACCAGGCTCTTCTGTCAGCTTTTTCCTTGATGAATCGGACTTTGTATTTACTAATGACATTCAGAGGATGTACTCACTGTTTGTGGATAGCACCAAGTGGGTGGAGTGTCAACTACATTTGGAGAGTGTCACTGCAATTCAAAACAATCCTGACAACTTGAAGATGTGGGCAGATATAAACAACACCATTGAGAAGACCACACGTTAAAAAAAAAAAAAAAAAAAAAAGACTAATGACTTCTTTATTGAATCTCCTCAAAAAAGTATAAAATGCCAACACTGAAATTTCAGATCTAGCAGACAATCTCTCCATGCTAGTAAATATTACTTGGGAACCTTTGAACCCTTGTCTATTTTAAGATCTTCCAAACCAACAAACACAGAGTATATGGAGAGGGTTGGAAAGACACTAATAGCCAGACCTAATGGGTTAGTAAACCATGTTGGCAAACATATACAGTTCACAGGAAAAGAAGAGGAAATGGCCTAATTGTACAAAAAAAGAAAAGCAGCTACCATCTTTTTCATATCCTTCCAGAAGAGTCTCTGAGGTGTAATTCCACCATCTCAAATCTTCTGTTGTGTCATCGGACATCCCTTCCAGGTCAGACAGTGAAATCTCTTTTGAACACATGTACCTAATTGTTTAGCAAGAGTTTAGAGAAAACTACACGGATGGTCCAGAGGTTGAGTGATGAGTGAGTGAGCATATTCATAAGAAAAAAGTGGAGAAGCTTAGTGGGGGAAGATATTTTTAAAAATATTAAGCTGACATGGTTGTGATCCTGCAGCTGAAGAGACGGAGGACAAGTATCCAGAGAGAGGTAAGGACTGGAAACTCAAAAGTAGCACCTCTCTATTTCGGTCACCGGTGACATAGTAACAGCTGTGCCTCTCGTAAGCCAGCACACCGGAAAAAGTTACCACAGGTCCCTGTTATACTCAGCCCATCCAAGGAGCCTACAAGTCTGCCGATATTGACTAGCAGGGGCCTGTGGATGCAGAACTTGTTCGCACTTGCCTACAGGGAAAGGAGTCTCATTAGCAGATCCCATATGGATTCTGGGAATGTGGTGTGTGAGGGTGATGGCCAGGCGACAGAAGGAGGAATTAGAAGACTTCTAGAATCATCACTAACCTGTTATTTTTACATAAAAACATTCTTTTTTTAATGCCACATTATATTTTGCTGCATTGGAAAAACAAAACTCTTTTTTAGTTGTTTCCCAGAATGAAACTCTATCATCCCAGCAGTATGACTGTTGCTGACTTCACAACCTTCCTGGGAAGGGCAAGCTCATCTTGGAAAAGGTCTGATCCCAGTGGTTTTAGAGTTTTTGTTTTTCACTTAGAATGCCAATGCCATCCTTAAGCAATAGACAATTTGGCAAATTCAATTTCCGAATTCATGGCATTACCCTGACCACCGACAACAAAAGGACTCTGAGTCAAAATACTGCGGTGCTGATATATATATTTTTTTCCTTGCTTTGTCCAAAATTATCTGAGAGGTGGGGAATGAGGAACAGAGCTGATGGGCCTTTTTGTCAGCATCAGAGGCAGTACTCACCCGGACTTTGCCTCAGGCCTCCCTGAAATCCCTTCAATCTCAGGATAGCTAACTAATAACCAGATAAGGATTTCCCTAAGTGTATCCAAGGCTGAGACAGCATAGGTAAAATAGGAGGCCCCAATCCAGCATGCTTCTGAAGAGCTGCAACTGAAATAATCCAAAGCATAGAGCAAATTCTACTTCGGTTTGACACTGGGACATAGCTCGCGTTTTCCTTTCCTGTGACAGCAGTATGTTTGCCTTCTTGATTCTGTTTTGTGTAAGCGAGCACTGTAAAAAACCAGTTGGCATTTCCCAAGAATGTCTCGACAACGAATGAAATGAGGCAGCTCCTAAAATGTCTGTATGGTAACCAAAAAAAAAAAAAATCTGCTTTTTGCATATATATTTATAAATCCCAAATCGAACGATGTATATGCAAATTTTTGGTATAATTTTCATACGAAAAAATAAAAATAACTCTGGGAAGATATCAAAGCAACTCTGGAGTCCTCACTCCTAGAGAAAGGCACTGAGTGACTCTTCCTGCATACTCAAGTTTTAATTTAGTGGTGTGCATCTATTACCTCTGAAAAGATATGACATAATTCACTGATTTGTATAAAGAGAGACCAATGAGAGAACATCAGTGGAATTAAATCATATTTATTATATTTCTCAAATCTGGGATGTTTATGTTGAGACATACAATTCTATTGAAATAATGGACTCTAAACATTCTTCCACTTTGCTTGTAAGTGTATTTCATGGAGCCTAATTTTTTTCCTTGTGTTATTAGGTTTTGATTCCTTATGTGTTTCTTCCCTATTAACGTGAGTTTTGACAACAATTTGCAAATACAATTAACTCAATGTGACCATCTGCCCCTCCCCCATTAAGTTTTGTGCAGTTGGAAACAACGGCCAATTTAAAGCTCAGTTGTCACCTACAGTGCACTTCTCACTTAATTAGACAGGTGGCTTCCGTCAGAACAACCAGCTTAACTGTGCTCAGTGGGAAAGACCCTATAGTCAGGTGCTACAGATGGGTGAGTCATGCAGAACATGGGCTTTGATTGTGTGCTCCAAAAGAAACTTTTCAATTAGAACAGGGCAAATTGAATCAATGGCAACAAGAACCACCAATGTGATTGGACTCAGCTTTTCAATTCAGGTGCTATGCAGGTCAAGGTAAAGTGGGCAGGAGGTACCTTTTGTTCTTAGCATTCTGCCCCCTGTCTCACTTGAGCCAAACTTGTCACACTACGGTTATCCCCAAACAGTTTTTTCTCGACCCAATTAGTTCTATTTTCTGAGGAGACACACAGCGCCCCCCCGCCCCTTCCATCTCAGATATCTCGGTTAAGATTTGGGCTGAATGAACTGAACAACCTTACTTTCCATCCAGCAAAACTACCACCGCCCTGGGCCATGCCTCATTTTAGTGGTCAGGAAAGCACAGGGATATAGGAATAGGAAGAGAACAAGTTGGGCATGACACCATCCATCTGGTTGGTGTTGACTCAAGTATTTTTTTCTATTCATCTGGGGGAGAGGTGTCTTTATAATAAAACTGAGGGCAGGAAAGGGACAAATTTGTTTTTAGCACAACAAAGCCATGAGGTGTAAATTTAAAGTCACGTTAACATGAGGCAATAAATTAGGTAATGTAAGCATGTCCTACAGAAAAAATTAAGCTACAAGGTAGGTTGGTTTTGCACCTCAGGGATAAACTGATGCAAACCAGATCGGAAGTATTCGCCTTCTCTGCACATACTCACTCCAGCCCCATTGTGAAGACAGTAACAGAATAGCTTTCTTCCCTTCTGCTTATGGAGATGGAAGAAACTGAGAGAAGGTCTCTGGCTTTCAGTATGGGTCTACGTGTACGCGTGTGTGCACAAGTGCACGTGTGCTAACTGGAGTTATTTAATCTCCACGAGCCTTGGTTTCCTCATCTATAAAGTGGGGATTATTTCTTTTTTTAAATGTTTATTTATTTTTGAGAGAGAGAGAGAGAGCAGGGGTAGGGCAGAGAGAGAGGGAGACAGAGAATCCCAATGAGGCTCCGCACTGTCAGCACAGAGCCTGACACGGGGCTCAAACTCACAAACCAGGAGATCATGACCTGAACTGAGATCAAGAGTCGGACGCTTCACCGACTGAGCCCCCCAGGCCAAATGGGGATTATTTCTATGAGGGACCTTACAGAACTGATAGAATGACTAAATGAGATGATGCATGTGAAATGCTTGGCAGAAAACAAGTCACGAAATATAAAAATGCTCAGTAGTACCTGTTACTATTATCATAGTTAATAAAAAGCACCTAGAGATATTATACAATGACATTAGACATTATATTTGTATATTATGTTATGAGAGAGACAAAGTATAATGTACGGTCTGTGATCTCAATTTGCCTTCAAAGTGTAAAGGGGGAGGAATTTACAAGATCTAGTAAGAAACTGATGACTTAGACTAAATTTTCCATATGGAACAAGTCCCCCCCCCCACCACATGGGTGATACTGGATTGGAAAATCACCTTCAGAAAGAAAGAGAAACAGCACGGCATATTGCCATCTCGTCCCCAAGTAAGCTGAGAGACGTGAAGAAGACTTCAGAAACAATCTACCTAAAGTTCTTCTATGATCCAGTGAGTCTATAAAAAAATTTAAAGTGGAAAGTGAGTATCCAGCAAACCGAGACAACCACACTCCAGTTGGAGGTAGTGGGGATTATGCCCCACGAGGCTAACGTGCTGGAGATCCATGGACCACTCCCTCAGACTTTGCTGTGGCTGCTACAAAGGTTACAGCATAAACCCACTTAGATGTTAAAATGAAAGCAAGTTGTTTAACTAATTCACACTAGTAAAAATTCAAAATACACACACATGACTATAAGGTGTTTAACTGACTTATACTAATAAAAATTCAAGATACACACACACACACACACACGTGTGTCTATAGGGTGTTTACTTTTTCAAAGAGGAAGTTGCTAGACCAAAAGAACTAGTATTTTCTGTCATTTCAGGCAGTGTGGAAGAACTATTTGGGACACTGTGTCATCTTAAATTGCCCCACCAGCTACCTAAATGCCAATAATTCATTAAATGCCAATAATTCATTAAAGCTGTACTTGACAAAATGTTCAGAAACAAAGCTTCGCCACAATTTTGGATTCACATTTTCTAAATCCAGTTACTGTGAAGACTTCTAAGAAGCCCTCTTCTACCTCTTAAATCTCTAAACTCAGGAAAATTGTCAGAAGACCATCATCAAAGAAAACAATCAATTTGACCTCTTTCCAGAGGGCTATGATTATCCAAAAAATGAGGGAAGGCTGGGCTTAAAGTTATTTTAGTAATCTTCTCCAAAAGAAACAGAGAATCAAAATAACTGAAAAACATTTGGGCTGGAAAAAAAAATAAAAGGGGCAATAACAATTTGGGCAATATTCTTTTTTATGAAAAAAAAGAGGGGCACGTGGGTGGCTCAGTTGGTTAAGCATCTGACTCTTGGTTTAAGCTGAAGTCAGGATCTCACGGTTTGTGAGTTCAAGCCCCACATTGGGCTCTATGCTGACAGTGCAGAGCCTGCTTGGGAATCTCTCTCTCTCCCTCTCTCTCTGCCCCTCCTGCACTCTCTCTCTCTCTCTCTCTCTCAAAATAAATAAATAAAGTTTTAAAATAAAAAAGGAAGCAAAGCGAGTCCAGTTTTTTTTTTAATTTTTAAAAAAATTTTTTAATGTTTTATTTACTTTTGAGACAGAGAGAGACAGAGCATGAGCAGGGGAGAGGCAGGGAGAGAGGAAGACAGAGAACTGAAGGAGGCTTCAGGCTCTGAGCTGTCAGCATAGAGCCTGATGTGGGGCTTGAACCCACGAACCATGAGATTATGACCTGAGTCGAAGTTGGATGCTTAACCAACTGAGCCATCCAGGTGCCCTAGTTGTTTTTTCGTTTTGTTTTGTTTTGTTTTAATTAGTGTTCATCTAGAACGAAATTCTCTTTGGTGGGGCTTTACTTCATGAAGAAGAAAAATGTGTTTTCCTGTTGCTTCCGCTAAAGACACTCACTTCACTAAAACTTTAATTTCGAAGGTAAGTTCCAAGGTGAGGATAGCATTTGAACAACAAAAAAAGCAATCTCTCCTCACTCAGCAAAGTCAACACACAGCCACTGAGAAGCAGCGCTGGTCAACAGTGAGCGGGAGAAAGGACCACGACGCTCCGATCCATTCTCCTGTTTGCCATCAGAAACCAATGCTGGCAAGCAGTCTGAGATCCTGGAACTGGTAAGGCACGAATCAAGTTATCGCTCACTTAAAAATAAAATGCCGGGATGCGCACAAGTGTCTTTATTTTTTTGTGTTGCTATTGTCTTTCCTCATCCTCCCTATCCCTGGAGTCAGTACGTGACATCATTCTTCCACAGAGACAGTCATTAAAGCTCGTAAAAATATACATATTAGCGGATCACAGGCTCCTATCATTTTATCTTGTGAAGATCATAAATATCATGCACACAACAGATGGAAAGGGCATAAACAGCAAAATTCTGCATATTCATGAACTATAGTTAGCTTTTCCCGAGGCTCCACGCTGCTGAGGAATGTGGGGACTGGTGTGTATGTTCCCTGTTAGGAACCAAGTCTTCAACAAAAACAAAGCTTTCATTGGGGCAAGTTACATTTGCGGTTTATTAAATTAATAAGTTTGAGTGCACAACACACTACAGTTCATCCTACCTCCCACATCAGAATGAAAACAGACAATCCGCGACTGAACCGAAATATTTTTGGTCCTTAGGAAAATATCAAGGAGAGTATTTGTTAAGGATGGGTCATTTTGTCAACAGCTTCCCTCCTGTTAAATATAGATATTTCATACCACCAACGCCACAAAAAAAGATACTACCAGAAATAACCACAAGACGTGAAAGAAGCCCACTGCATAATTTCCCCCCAAAATTGAGTGATTTTTTATTTTTACTTCCTTCTGCAGAATCACACTCCTGAAGTACAAGTTAGTTAACGAATGCATGTTCTACAGTGGGTTTCCTACGTATGGATTCGGAGATGGAGAGAGGCAAGTGGAGTAGGAGCGCTGTTCCCAGGAATGCACCTGCCAAGTGAGGGGGGCAGGGATCCAGAAGAACCAAAAGAAAGCCCTCCATACAGTTACTCTGAAAGCCTCAGATCACTTCCACAGGGAGCTCTGGAGCCGGGATGGCCCCGCAGATCTGTTCCCCCGTGAACCACGGCTTTGTACCTCTGCACCAGCCAGACACTGACTGCAGCTCTGCAAGCTTAACCTGGGGCCAGCCAGGTCCCGGTGGCTGAGGACAGCTCCCACCAAGGGGTATAGCCATGAGCTGTCAGTGGCCCACGTTGCCAGCAGCTGAGGATGGGCCTTCTGACCTGAAGGAGTGATCTATGAAGAACAGGCCAGTATCACCTACGAAGGGGGGTTTCATTGTATAAGAAACACCACGTCAGACTTCAAAGTTACAGCAATCTTGATTCAAACTTTGAAGACCTAACATGCTTTTTAAGGATGCCTAGCCAATGCACATGAGTCTACTAAACAGGAAAGAATAACAATTCTTAAACTAAATACAAGGCAGAGAGGAAGGATAAATAAATTTTTTTATCAACTCGTTTATATGAACAAGTTCTCAGCACTTGAAACTATAAAAATTAGAACTGACACTGAAACTTTTTCTATTGTAGCAATAAGTAATATTCACCCCAGACACGAAATGATTGAGATTTTTTTAAGTTTATTTATTTATTTTGAGAGAGAGAGAGAGAAAGAGAAAGAGTGTGCACAAGCTGGGGAGGGGCAGAGAGAGAGGGAGAGAGAACCCCCAGCAGGTTCTGTGCTATGAGCACAGAGCCTGACATGGGGATCCAACTCATGAATGGGGGATCATGACCTGAACCAAAATCAGGAGTCGGATGCTCAACAGACTGAGCCACCCAGGTGCCCCTGACTGAGATTTTTTAAGGCCCCATCCATCTCTTTAAGACACACATTTTAGGGGCGACTGGGTGGCTCAGTCCGTTAAGCGGCTGACTTCGGCTCAGGTCGTGATCTCATGGTCTGTGAGTTTGGGCCCCGCGTCGGGCTCTGTGCTGACGGCTCGGAGCCTGGAGCCTGCTTCAGATTCTGTGTCTCCCTCTCTCTCTGCCTTTCCCCCGCTCACGCTCTGTCTCTGTGTCTCTCGAAAATAAATAAATGTTTAAAAAAAAATACATTTAAAAAAAAGACACATTTTAATATAACTTTAGTTTTCACATTCATTAATCATTAAATCCATAAATCAAGTTGTTTTGATCAATAATTCTAATGAGAACCCAATTTAGAAAAAAAATATTTTAAGTGATATAAATATTATTACAGAAAGTTATGAAAGGCTGGTGAATAAAAAGTTTCAGCATGGATATGTGACTTGAAGTTCTGTGAGGGAAGTTAAACGGAATCAGAAGTTCATGGAGGAAAGAATGGAACCTTATGGAAAATTTCTATATGTCAAAGCAGAGTTCGTTTAGATATTTTTAAAATGGAAACTGGTGATTAACAAATGGCCATAGTTTCCATGTATGATCATGATTCTAAAAGGAGTGCGGTTATACTTTTATTGTAAAATGAAAATATTTAAAATATATTAAAAATCACATACTTTACAACTCTGTTATAGAATTTAGGCCTCGTTGTAAAACGTGCAAGGAATGGACAGATTTTCAAAACTTTCGGGGTGAGCAGTAGGGCAGCAAAAGAATTTAAAGAGTCTCTCCCAACTTTTGGCCACTCGTAATTATGTCCCCACAGGCCTGAAACTCTTGCTTATGTAGCACCTCAGAGGTACCAAACAGAAACGTGTTTAACTAAATGTCGAAGAAGCATTTTAAGAATCCGACTCAGCACAGTAAAGCAGTGAAAACTGATCACATCAAGAACAATCGAGGAGATTGTCACTGAAAACAAGGCTTTGCAAGGTAGACAAAATCCAACTGGTCTAAATCAAGGAGGCCAAATGGTGCATTGCACTGAGTGAAAACAATCACGCTCAGCTTCGCGACCATGCTGTAAGCCCGATTCGGTGTTTTTTATTGTAATCAGGCAAGTCTTGCTTGAGAAGCTGAAGAACGCCTGGGGAAAAAGGTAGAGCCCCAAGTGACCTTGCCATGGGTAAATCCAACCTCCTATCACAGCTACCTTGTTTAGTTATTTGTCTTGCTGTCCTTCCTTGCTTAATTTTCTCCTTTTCTTTGTAATTATTCTATCTCCTCCTCCCCTCCCTCTTCCTTCTCTTATGCTCTCTCAACATCTCAATGCCATGGAAAAAAAGAAAAGGTTAAGATTATAATGCAAAATGAGCAAATAAAAATCACTCCTCATTTTGCCAACTTAAGAGACAGATTGGCCAACATAATTTTACGGGAAGAAAGGATATATTATCCACAGACTTTAATATGTCTCTTAGATCCTCACACATACCAATTCCTCAAAGAACTAATTGCATATAACAATATGTATGTGGTTTCCCCCCAGCCTTATCTAACAAAACATTTTTAAAATGTCTTGCCTTATTGCATATCTGTGTGCTCCCCTCATTCCGATCAGAATTTGTATGTTGACATCGCTCCTTTGTTTTGTAAGATTATTTTAGTGTCTGTCATTTTCGCTTGAAACTGATCAGATTTGTAAGGCAATTACTTCCAAAATTTTTTGAAATTAGAATTAGGGGAAAACCCACAATGTTGGCAGATTTGCCTGGCTTAGTAGCTCCTTCGCTAGTTGGAGGCGGCAAACCCATCCTGATTCCCAGTGTGCCAGGCACCTCTTAGCCCAGAGGAAGCATGGCTTGCAAATCGACTTTAAAATTTAATTTTGTTTAATAATTCTTCAGTGAAATTTGTTTTCTCTTTTAAGCTCTAATACCCAAAGAGTTTAAGAACATTGATGTTACATGGGACTCTGTTCTTACCCCAGACAATTTACCAGATGGTGCCAAGTGGAAGAGAAGCGTCTTGGGTGGTCACCAGCTGAGGGTATGTTTTAGACTAGCTTTCATAAAAAGGCCTTCGATTTCGAGACTTACTTTTGTTATGAATGCTTCTGCATTCAATTTGGTGTCCATGCAATTTTCTCCTGTTTTTCTATTTCGGTCCTTAAATTCCCGTTCTGTTAAGTCCAACACTCTGATTTTGCTTAGATTTCCTTTTCACCATTGCTTGGATGTTTCCTGAGCGAGCATTTAGGGCCCCTTAATTCACAGGTTTTCTCTGATTAGAGGACATCAGGGGTGAACAGATGGCCCGACTCTAATTCCCTAACTGGTTCCGTAATGTGCCTTCTCAAAGATCAGCCTTTGTGCATTTTATCCATGCCAGTTCCCAATGACTTTCTTCTCTGCACTTCCAGGCCTCCTCTGAAACTGTTGTTGTTTATTTATTGTCATGTGCTTTCCTGAAACCGCTAACGGAGATCAATCTGTTTCCCAAGCCAGAAGTGAATGGAGAGAGAGTCTCTGGATGGCACAGATTCCTTGCACGCAAGCCTAAAATGCAATCGCTCTGAAATTTACCAAAGAGAGCTCAAAGCACCCCTCAGTGTGGATCCCCCCTCAGAGCTAATGGTGCTGCCCTCCCTCAGTGGTGCTCTCCGCCTGACATTGGGGTTATGTCGGCATATCTGCCACCAGACCTTCAGCCTTCTTGAAGTGATGGACCCTATCTTCCCTGTCTTTCTCTTGACTACTTTGTAGCTACAAGTGAAGCACTCTGCACACAGCTTTGAAATATACATCAGATGAAGAAAACAGCAAATTGTGATTCTGACATTATTATCAGGTGAACAAGAATGAATTAACAGGAGTGACCATTGGGAGAAAAAAAAAAAACCTATCTTCCTCTTCAGAATGAATGGATACTCTGAAAAGTATAGGCATCGCGACACGTATTAGTGTAATTGAAGCCAGCCAGTACCACGGGGCAAGCCTCCCAAAATCTATGCCCAGGTAGAAGTCTTTATTCTTTTATTTTATTTTAATGTTTTTATTTACTTTTGAGAGACAGAGAGACACGGAGTGTAAGCAGGCTAAGGGCAGAGAGAGAGGGACACAGAATCTGAAGTAAGATCCAGGCTCTGATCTGTCAGCACAGAGCCCGATGTGAGGCTTGAACTCACGAGCTGTGAGATCATGACCCGAGCTGAAGTCAGACGCTTAACCGACTGAGCCGTCCAGGTACCCCAGAAGTATTTATTCTAAGCAGGCAGTACACCACAACTAAATCCAAATAAAGCCTGAGCCTCCACTTCCCCCCACAGTGCAAAACACTCTTAGCTTTCCACGAAAGAGACAGAAAAGTAAGCTGAATACTGCCAGCTGTCAGCTTTTTTTTTAATACATATTATTGCAACTGCCACTTTTAAAATTATTTAACGCCTTGAAGGAAATAGTGACAAAGATGGGAGATTTCTTAGAAAAGAGCTCTGAAGCAGTCCGCCAAGCAGGCAGTACGGCCTGCGAGCCAGCGTTCACCCAGCCTGCTTTGCAATTTAAGGTTCAATACACATTCAGTGAGGTGAAGTGCCTGGGGATTCAGCCATTACGTTTTTTCACAAACAGCATAAATATTAACAGAGATTTACTTCATTTCCACTCAAGAGTACTACATGTTAGCGCAGAAATCACATCGGGGAAAATATGCATGGAGATGTTTAGAAACTTGTGCTTAGAAAATAACATCATTCCTTCTAGAATGTTCTTTTCACTTGTGGATCTTGAAGTACTTTGCATTCCCCAGCTACTGGGAGGGCTGGGAATAGGATCAAAATAGCATTTACATTGTAGGGGGAAGAAATGTCATGCAGCATACATGTCAAGTTGATTTTTAGGGGTCTGTGAATAGATGCATCCAGTGACTTTAAAGTTAAGAATCTGTCTGCTTGAGTAACCACCAATAAATCAGGGACCAAACGAGAAAGTCCTTTGGAAACCCTGAAATACTGTTCATATTTAATAATCATTATTGTCATCTGTGTTGATGAAAAAGCAAAAAAGGACAGCATGAATGAGTGACAATAGACTCGACAATTTAAATGGAATCATTGTTATTCACCTTCCCAAACAAGCAACCTCAACAGCACCTGTTTCTGCCTGCCAGACAGACAAGCCAGCTCAGAGAACACTGCTGTCTCTAAATAAATTAGTAGGTGGTTGAGCTTCTTTAGACTGTACTAATGAAGAATAGTCTTCCCATCTCCTTGAATGAGAGAGCATTTCAATCTATGGGGCCCACAGGCATTGTTTAGAATGTCCCAGTCTCAGAAAGGAGGGAAGTCTTTCATCTGAGAAAGACTGCAGGTAAGAATTCATTACTCAGAGTCAGTCCTCTAGATAAGATGCCCCTTTCCTGAAGTGACTGATGAACCGGGAAATAAGCATTGAACCCATAATGACAGGATGGTCTTCAGCCTTGACCTAGCCTTTGCCTTCACTGTCTTGAATTGCATTAGGTAACTTCTAAACTTTTACTTAGTTGCACTTGGCCAGATTAGCAATGTTGCCATATTGTTCTCTCCTTGGAAAGACCCTTCCATTTTCTCCACTTGCTCATTAATTCCCTTCTTTTGCCATTAATTAGTTACAATCTAATGATGAAGTATTTTCATTTTATTCTGAAGTCATGCTTGAAAGTCATTTCATTGTCTCTTTTTATTCTTAATTTGAGGATCTCATCCACCATCCAAGATCCAGAAGCTGGGGGTGCCTGGGTGGCTCAGTCAGTTAAGCGTCCGACTTGGGCTCAGGTCGTGATCTCATGGTTCATGAGTTCAAGCCCCGTATTGGGCTCTGTGTTGACAGCTCAGAGCTTGGAGACAGCTTCGGATTCTGTGTCTCCCTCTCTCTCTGCTCCTCCCCTGCTCATGCTCAGTCTCTCTCTTTCTCTCGAAATAAACATTAAAAAAAAAGGTTCAGAAGCTATAAGAAGTTAGGTTTCCTTTCCTATGGTTAACTCATTGGGTAGCCCCACGATGGGTCCACAATCTTCCATGAAATTATGAGAACAAGTTGGTCATCACACAGTAAACATAACAAAACACCCATTCTGTTCATTAAGTTCATCCTTCATACTCTCTAAATATCCTTTAGTCTGAGCTCTCAGCACTCCCTGGTGAAGGTAGGTAACAATCTGGAATGCTTTCCTCCCACTAAGTTGTTATTCAGTTCATTATTTATAATGTTTTATTTCTAGATCAGGAATTCTCAACTGGGTGTGTCTTTGTTCCTTGTACCCCAGGGTACGTTTGGCTACTGCTGAAGACATTTTTGATGGTCACATCTTGGGGACCGCTCCTGGCATCTAGTGAGTAGAGGCCAGGAATGCAGCTCAACATCCGACAATGAACAAGATGGCCCCCAAAGAATTCTCTGGCCCCAAACGTCAATAGCATCAAGCTTAAGAAAGCCTGTTCTAGATATTATTTCTTGCCTGCCTTGTTCATATTTGTTGTGAAAAGACTATTTTACTCATCAGCCTGAAGAGTTCCCATAAATCCTAAAAGAATGACTCACTTATAAATAAAGGAGTGGGAAAAAGATACACTCTTCGGTGCGAACTGAATGTCACCGCCCACATTCTATGAAGGAGAGGCATTTCACTATTCACTCTTCTAGGAAAATTAAGTTTAAAATTTCACAATTTCCTTCTTTTCAGTTCATATGCAAATTATAATGTGCTAAAAATGGGAGGCACTGACAGGTTAATTGCTCCCACTCCTCTGGTCCAGCTGCACAGAGGAATCACAGAGCAGGAAGAGGGCACCTGCGGGGGTCGGCATGCTCCACACGGCTCGGTGCCTCAGTGGCACCCTGAGTGCGGAGTTAGAATGACTGGTAATGTAACATATGTACTTAACCTTCACCGATTTGATTCCAGCTCTTTAAAATGGTCTTTTAAGAAGCTGGTACTGCTTTTACTCCTTTATTTTTTTTCCTGTAATTCTTAAAGATAAAATATAAAGGCAACATATGTTCCAGGCAAATTGGCTCAGAACTCCAAAAAAGGTAAAAAGAACTCTCCCAGACAGCAAGTGCTCTCAAATAAAAATCATCTCCTGTCCCCGTGCCTGCATTGAGCCTTTCTAGTTACACAATACTTGGGCTCAATATCAATATCAAGATTAAACCATCGCATATTTATCTTAGTCCTTAGTCCCTACCTCATGGCCAACAACATCTATGCCACCATGTATGTTCAGGCTATTTATATAATTCTGATTAGAACATTTTGTATCCTTCCTGATATGATGAGCTTTTCAAAAGCAAACTGAGTTTTTGAATCCTCTCAAACCCTGCTTTCTCGAGCACAGGGTTATATATACAATATTCAACACATGTCAGTTGATCATTTTTATTTCTGAGTGGAAAGGCAATAGGGATGCTATGTACATTATTTTAGCTGCATGCCTCCTCTTTTTAAAGTACTGTTCTTATTCAGGACTGGGTCTGAGTTGATATTGTAATGTGCAGCTGCTTGATAGAGCTGGAAAAAAAAAGTAAAAGTCAGAGATAGAGACGTGGGTTCCAGATCGATCCAGACATGTGAACTGAGGACACAAGAGAAGATGAGCTCAGTAGAAGAATATTTACAGAGAAGCGCCAAGACACTAAACAGTGCATCAAGTTAAGGGGATGGGAAGAAGAGAAACCATAAAACCTACACAAGTTGGCAGGAGAGAAAAGAGGTATTTGCATGGCTCAAAGATGCCCAGTATTCTCAGGTGTCATGTCAATATCTCCAGACAGACCCCAGATCTATAATGTTGTTTCATTCTAGGCTCTCTCAGTAAAGCTTGGAGGGAAAGCAGAATGGAGTTGAAGAAAATGATAACCATTGAACCAGGCAGAACAGATGCCAACGGCTGCACCACCTGCTCGCTGGGTAACTTCAAACGAGCCACTCAAACCTCCCCAAACCCCACTTCCTCATCTTTAAAATTGGGACCGTCGTGATTACATAACAGAGTTGAGGTGACATGTGAAAGTAATTGGGTGCATTAGCAAATGTTCTGTGGAATGCTTCATCATCGTGGCACCCAGATCTCTAAATACCTAAAGCAAAACATATTAGTGAGAGCAAAGGAAAGATTGGATTATAAACATTCTTAATCCAATGGCAATCTAAAACTTCATGGGCTAACCCCTAAGTCCCAGAGGAGAGAACATGTTCTGAAGACTTTAAAGCACTACTATTATATATATGTAAATAATATGTAGTTATATATAAATAATATTTATATTACATACATATAGGAGAAAAACTGTTTTCCTGCTATTTCCTTCCAGGAATGAAAAACGAGGCACTCTTCAAACCACCATAGCAGGACATTTCTGTTCTAAAGAGAACAGAAGTCCCTTACATAAACTTCCAAGCCCAATACCAGTGCAAGATCCATTGTGCAGAGAATACTTCAGTTTATTACTAGTCACAAAATTATTTGTATATCTTAAGAAATCATGTGTTAAAAATGAGATGAGTAAACATTTCAAAACTCAGGAAATAATATTTCATTCTATCAATGAGTATCAAATAAAAGCCTACTCTGTGTGTGTGGTTTTTTTTTAGGTTTTATTTAGTTTTGAGGGAACACAAGCAGGGAAGGGGCAGAGAGAGGGGACAGAGGATTTGAAGCGGGCTCTGCGCTGACAGTAGTGAGCCCGATGCGGGGCTCAAAACCACAAACTGCAAGATCATGACCTGAGCTGAAGTTGGACACTCAACCGACTGAGCCACCCAGTCACCCCACCTACTCTGGTTGACATTAGAATTTAAGTTCCCAGAATAATGGCAAACATGAAACTTAGGGAAAGAAAATATTGTCTCACAAAAATAAAGGTAACTCAAAAGTCACCCCCCATCAACACAGCTCCACAGACAAAGCAACCTGCAGCCAGTCCCAGCAGATTCGAGGCCTTACTGGCAAAGCCTTAGCAGTTGGGACAAACCGGGAGGAAGTGCCACAATTAGTAGTCTGTGGTTGGCAGGGATGGAGAACCACACCCACTAGAGGAAGGAGTGAAAGCCTAAAAGTCTGAAGATAAGGTTCAGGACCAGTTCCAACCAATCATGGTTAGGAAGAGCAGGTCAATATTGCAGAGTCAAAAATAATGTTTAAAAAATAGCACTTAGGGGCACTTGGGTGGCTCAGTTGGCTGAGTGTCTGACTCTTGATTTCAGCTCAGGTCATGATCTCATGGCTCTGAGTTCAAGCCTTCCATCAGGCTCTAGGCTGACAGGGTGGAGTCTGGTTGGGATCCTCTCTCTCCCTCTCTCTCTTTGCCACTTCTCTGATTGTTCTCTCTCTCTCTCTCTCTCAAAATAAATAAATAAGCATTAAAAAAAATAGCACTTAAAACAGCTTAGCAAATTCTCCTCAGAAGCAAAATTCTGATCTTGTGTCAAGAGAGCCCATTATAACATTCACGTGTTCCAGTTTTCAGTCGCTCTGTCAGTGTTGGGGCCCTTATCAGCCCCAGCTTTACCCAGCTCTGCAAATGTGGTATCGATTCCAGGAAATCAACTGCGGCTTGAAGTAAGATCTCTCAACAGATCCCCATTTTTCTCCTTCATGCTAGAGGCCTACTTGAATAAAAATCATGGGCCGCAAAGCAGGATTTCATTCCATCTGATTTTCTCCACAAATACGACTGAGAGCTGAAGCTCCGACTGCACCAGAATGGCCCCTTGGCCAAGGGACGGGGGCCACCGCACCCACCCCTGACCCACAGCATGTGGTAGAACCTATTTGGACACGTGAAATTGGAACTGCAAGGCAGAGAGGAATTTTTGGTTTGGAAGTTGTAGCTGGGATATGTAGAATTCCTAGTTGAGTTTCCAAGAGATCAGAATTTTCTGGGTAGTGCAAGAAAATTCGAAGGAAAGAAAATATTATATATTAAGGGGAAAAAACTCAGAGCTTCTCTTTATTTTGTGTTAAAAAGGCATCAAGTTAAGGGGGAGTGCTAGCCTTCTTTATCTTTTCTTTTCCCTCACACCCATAGCAACCAGTACCTCCTCTCCTCCTGTCCCGAACTACCATCTTGCATGCCCTCATCCACACCTTTACACAGCTCAACAAATAATATGCTGACATGTGAGTATGTACAAATACACACATGTAGAATGTTTTTTCTCTTTACAAACCTGAGGTCATAAATTGATCTTTTCAATCAAGAGCACATTTGTGAGTAACTCATTATTTCATTACCACCTAATATTCCCATCGTTCTTCTTTTTTTTTAATTCTGTCTTGCTTCAGAGGAACCGTACTAAATCTTACTTCAGAGGAACTGAACACTATCGCACGGTTCGTGAGTTCAAGCCCCACATTAGGCTCTGCGCTGATAAGCCTGCTTGGGATTCTGTCTCTCCTTCTCTCTGCCCCTCACCTAGTTGTGCTCCTTCTCTCTCTCAGAATAAATAAACCTAATCCTGGGACATTACTTGTACTTTATAGCTTGGATATAGCTTAATTTATGTTTTTAACAATAATATTACTATAAATAATAATCATATGAAGACTGTAAATGCATAACTTCTGGCAAGTGACCTTACGTTATGGGTTTTCATTTCCCTTTCCATAAAATCTAAAAATTGAATGAGAATCAACTTCCTAAAATTTCTTCATATTTGGTCTTTTTGAATTCTGAACTTCTAAGATCATGTGACCCAGCACTGCACGGAGAAAGATGCTTTCCCCTGAGGGGTAACTGTAGTAATTTTCCTAACAAAAATATGTGTCTACCATTGTCATTCAAGAAGATTAATAAAGTATTATTCAAAAAATTCAGAATCCAGATAGAGTTCAAAGAAAAAACTCTAAATAAACCTTACTTTCAGTCACCAGCAGGGTAAACTCTAGATCTACACATGGAATCCAACATTGGATATTTTATGTAGTCATTACTAAAAACACGGATGCAGAAACATAAGGAAGAGAGTAAATATCTAGAAGTTTCAAGACATTATATGTATTTTTACTTATGATATTTGCCAAAATACTGTTCAAGTCGCTAGAGATGGTTAATATTTTGTTATATTCCCCCCACCCACGTATAGGCTTCCCAGCCTAATGCATGAAAGTAAAACACTGGATCATGTTCTGGTTCTAACACACAGCAGACATTTTCAAGGTATTAGATACGTCGCTTAAAAGCACATTCTGTAGGTTGCTGTAACTTGGCATCAAGAGGCACTTCCCACAACGTTCGCAGCTACCATTTACTAACATGCTTCCTTCCTGCATTCGTGGCATGAACACATCCCACAGCCTGGGGGGGTACACACTAACATCACTATGTACGAACAGCATTAGAGCGAGCCCAGAGCCAAACCCCGCTTGCTCATATAATCCCCATATAATCCCATATAATCTCATACAAATCACTTAATCTCTATGACATTTCTACCCCTTCTGTAAAATCAGGAAATGCATAGGCATATGCGTATTGAGGACCAGGAGTAAAAGTGAAGGCAGTTTAAGAACTCTCTAAAAAAGGGCTATGGCAGCATTAGCATCCCCCATGCTAGGAAGAGAGGGAGCAAGCTGTGGTTTCTCCAGAAGTCTTCCTCTTCATCCTTAGTCTTTCACGTGCGCCCAACTCTAGATAATCCAGCAGTGCAAATAAGTAAAGAACGGATTTCTACAAATACATCCAAATGACTTTAAGTAAAATTGCATCGCAGAGGCAATTATTATCAGAAGAGAACTAGGTTTGGAGGTAAAAATGATTTTTTTCAGATGAAATTTTATAAGATTAATCAGAACTCGCCATCGCCTAATGAACCCAGCCCACCAATAACAAAGAAGGAATGTTAAACTTTTTAAAATATAGTTCTTACAGATAAAAGAACAAGTAAGTTTGTTGAAAGGCTAATTCTAAACCTATTGCCTACAACTGATCCAAGCAATGATCCCAAAGGAACAAGCTAGAACCCCTGTCCTCAAGAAGCTGAGAATCTAAACAGGAAGGGCACAAAAATCCATCAGTGAGTAAAAAGAAGACTGTACATCCCAGAAACTTATGCATGACTATTTCAGCCTTTCCGAATCTATACTTCAGTTCCGGGTTGATGGGGTGATACCTCATGGAGGAAATGTATTATAAATGAAAATGTGACCACGCATTCTTTGAATTAACACATACGATTTGTAAAGACGTAGGATGGAAGTCAGGATGGAACTTCAGATCTACAATTGTAGTGTAATAAAGAATTGTTCAACTTTTCAATGATTATTTATCTCATGTCATTATTGACTCTCCCAACTAAGACCATAAGTTTCTTGAAGATAGCATTTTTGTCCCTTGTGTTTTGTATCCCACGACCAACTAGAAAATATTTGGCATCTAATAAATAATGGTTGACTGACTGTCTATTCTCATCACTTAGTTGTGGAGGCAGTAGGAATTTTTTTCATCACTGATTCAGAGATGGTTAGGAGGCAGAAACACCTTGCTTTTCTCTTTAGCAATAATGCTTTTTCGTGTTCAAAAGTCACAAGCTGGAAAATTATACAGTTGATTGTGGATTTCCAAATCCTTCCCATCCCATACCAACAGTCACTGGGGACCAGAAAGCTCAATTACACTCTGAGCACAGGACACAGTGAAAATCCCTGTCAGTAACAGGTAGGTATATAATCAATACTCGATGACTTCACTGACTGCCATTCCCTGGGTCTCCCTGGAACTTTGTTTATACTGTTATTACACCACTTCTACCATTTCATACTTAGTCTTATACATATCACATCCTTCAGTTAGATGGCTAGACATTTTAGCAGGTACGTTTTATATTCAGCACTTAATTTTATAGCAATAGTACAGTGTCCAGCATACCCATGGTCAACAAATTCTTGTCCAGCAAAGCATACGGTTTTGAAAGGGGAAAGTGTTGTTTAAAAGACATCTATTGCCACCTGCTACCCAGTTAAGAAATTCAGACCAATAGTTTGCCAGTCCTGATTTAAGTACCTCCAGCAGCCGTAACCCTCAGAGACAGCCCTGGTCATTGCAGAAGTCTCTTCTGAGCTGAAATCATTCTCCTTATACCGCCTGCCCTACTGGCTCTAACTCCTTGTGAAGAGAAAGGCTGACTAGTTTTTTCTACTACATCTAGAGGATGTTCTTTTGAAATATAGGTCAGCAAGACATTTCTTCCCCCAGAGTGCTCATTTTCCTTGAGTAGTCCTTGTGGTATGTGGTCTCTGGATCAGTGACCAACCAAGTCATTTCTCCAAACACTCCTCGAACCAATATCCTTCCCGAAATGCAACATCAGAAAGGGACCCTGTCCTCTTGTAGGTACTGATTACATACCAAAATCCAGACATCAGTCCGTCATTAACACAGCCCAAGACCTCACTTAGGAGAAAGAGAAGACATCGATCTAAACCATATTTGAGGAGGTTCTTTGGAAATTGGTTTTCAATAGATGTCTTTCATCATCTATTGGGATGCTATCTGGGTCAGTTAAATTATCCTGGAATATGCTAGCTTTCACTTTGTTTAAAACCTCATTTTCTATGGTTCTAAATATAGGTTTCAAATTATCTAGAGAAAAATCACCCTAGAAAAATGCTAAAGCCACACATTACACCTTTACCAAAATTTGGTACAGGTGAGGGTTAGGGCATATGTGAGACCACTTCACTAAAAAGGGACCGACTCAGTGCAAGCAACACCAGTGATTAGCCACAGAGATGGGTATTTGGCCGGGGGCAGAGGGCACTGCATGGAGACGGGGGCTTGTCAATGCAAGAATGACAACTGGCACAGCTACTGGAGATGCAGAAGAAACCAGAGTCATCAACAGTGTTTATAGCTTCCAAATTAAATCTGCTTTCAGTGCTGACCCTCAGACTATAGTAAGTTCTCTTTACAGTCTTGTGGCTTAAATATTTTTAAGAAGGACTAGCATTTGTCAAGACCCCTCATCTAAATCGGATATGATCATTCCACTCTGCTTTCTTCCTCTGCACAGTGGCAGTCATCTCTAATAGTTATGGCTTTCTAAAGAGTTTTCCCCTATTTTTAAAACATTTTTTAATCATCTGGGTCTTTCCCTATCTCTTTAACATACTGTCATAAATATCCTGTTTCAATCTCCATCAACATCTATCCCACATTTAGCTTTTCTGGTTCCCCAGCATAACATATAAAATGTTCTACTTTTGAATATATTACAATATTTTTTATTTTTCATTATGTTGTAAAGATAGAATAATGTAACGGTAATAAGAACTTGCAATGAGCTGCAGGTTAATCAGGATGGTGACAGGTGAGGTTCCAGTCTTGAAAGGACACTTTGATTTTATCATCTGGCTTCTCTTTTCATATACAAACACATTAAATTATATTGAAATAATAAAAACATTTGTTTGTGAAATTTTATGAAAATTATTGTTATCCTGTAACTTCATCCCAGTATTATTCACACAAAAAACTAAAAGATATAAAATATATCTCCAAAAATGTTTTCCTGCATCAGTGTGCATTCAAACAGACCTTGAATTGAAAGATGCTCTCTCCTGGGTCATACTAATGGGCTCTAGTCAGCTTGCAAGGAAATTGCAGATTAAAGGTTTTTAGTATTATGGAAATATTTCAGAAACACTTCTGCAATGGTCTCTACAGGAGAGCTTATTTTCTAAATAAGAAATTCTTTTAAATGTACTATGTTAAGGGGTGTTGGGGTATTGCACCATTATAGGATACTTGATTGTTGCTATGGTGAATTAATAGATTCCATTTATCATTTCCA
Organism: Paguma larvata; assembly: GCA_030068075.1. Taxonomy (NCBI): domain Eukaryota; kingdom Metazoa; phylum Chordata; class Mammalia; order Carnivora; family Viverridae; genus Paguma; species Paguma larvata. The sequence continues at coordinate 9,373,906 of CM057839.1, read as the reverse complement.
GAGGTTGCCCTAGAACAAAGAGAAAGCAACATTCAGGGTCCTTCCCAACTGAAACGGAGACAAAAATAATAACTTTTAAAAGCACCAAGAATTGCTGAAGACAGTATTTCTAGATGGTACCTTGTGTTATGTCTACCAAATAAACTTGAAGCTATTAGGTAAGCAGCCTTATGTGCTCACATCTCTGAGTCTAACCAGATGGTACTATGCAATATATTTCCATCAAATATAAGACATAATACAACTACTCAAAAATTAACTATAGTTTCATTCCTTTGAGTAAATACTTTGAAGATCAATAATTATGGCTATCTTAAAAGACGCTTTGGAGAGGAAGTGTTTTGCTCAATTTTGGCATGTTCTCCATCTCCCAGTGATGACTTTTTATACTATGTTCTATGTCTTTGGTTCCTAATAACTGAACATTTATAGTTTCCATTGTTTCCCACTCCCCAATGTCCATAGAGAAAAGTAACATTCTCTTTAATGTATTCCCATCCAAGTTGATGCTTTAGATCTACAACTTGGTCCTTAATGCTGAACAGAAAACATTTCACTCTCTAATTGATTCCCTTTCTTCACAGAAATGTTCCAAATTTCTTTCTGATTCCCAGTTCAAATTTGGCCCCAATTCCCAGAAGAAGAGTCAGTTCTTTCCTCCCTGGGGAGAAAGAAGCCCTTCTGAGGGTGATGGCAGCAGAATCCTCAAGTGCACACTGCCCAACATCTGTTGGCTCTCCTCTTGACTCGAGAAGCCTTCCTCAGCCCATAGACAAGATACTTCAATATCCATCTCTTCAATGTTACATTTCTAGATGCAGTAACTATCACCTCCATTTTTCACTGCACGCTCATTCAGGCATGGACCCTGGTGTCAGCATCCCAGACCAGCTAACAATTTCATGCCCTTTAGTCCATAATTTCCAGAGGACGTTTCCAGAGGAGACAAATTCCCATTCATGCAAGCTGCATGCCTCTCTGTCAGCTCAAAATAAGAGATTTATTTCACACACTCAACCGAAGCAACTGTTAGCTGATTTAGAACCGCCTTTCATCTGGCACTTTCTCAATCACCTCTAATTAATATGAGTCTCTTAGAGTACACACTAAGGATAGAGGTAAATTACTGATTAAAAGACTGATTCAAAAAAGTCTAAAATTTCTTCTTTTTTTTAACTTTAAGAGGTCAGCAAAATATATCTTTCCTTTGGTTTTCCCTTGCTTCTTACAAACCAGACTACTTCTTGGAGGCATACTAAAGAAATTAACATTTAGATAATAAAGTATATCATGCTTTCCTGGCAAACAACATTCTGCCATGCATTTGTTTGGTTACAGAATTGTGGCCAGCAGCTCACATCAATTGTCTCAACTGGGACAGTGTCTGGGTTGGAGCTGGGGCCCCATACTTACACCTCTCTACTTGGGGTAGCAGCCCCCCGGAGAGTATTATTATACAGCCACGTGAAACCCCTGTGGACTTCCACAGATTCTGTCCAATTGGCCTTGGGTCAGTTACACAAGAGCTCACATGTGCATCAATTTCTCCCAAATTATAGCACATCGGGAAGTCGCCTGGCTGTCCCACCCCTAGCCGCACCTTGGCACACAGCATCTAGCCTCACACCCTAGGTTGCCTCAGTCAGTGGGTAAAAGTTGGGCTCTGGAGCCAGACAGCATGGATTTTCATCATAACGTAGGCATTTACTAGCTTTATGATTTGATGAAGTTCAATTTCTCCATGTTTCATTTGGCCGAACTGCACTTGATCTTAATCAAAAGGCCGAGAAGTGATTCACTTTGCTCAACTGAAAAAAAAATGGGTTCATAGGAGTCTCATCTCATTGGGATCTTATACAAATTCAAGTCAATGTCACAGACACCAAGGAAGGACTCAATGAATAATTAGTTACGTTACTTTTAAATTCATTATCCTGCTTACCTGTGAAAACTTTTATTATTATTGTCTGTGGGATACTCATTCCAGTATTCTCTTACTTCTTACTTTTCCCATTCAATTTGTTTTATAACATGAAGTCTTTTGGAAAGTGGCATTTTTGAACTATCTTTCACATTTCAGCTTCAATGCTTCATCACTAATACTTCCTCCTGGTTTTTCTCATTTTGTAAGTTCTATCTTCAGCCCTGAAATGTACTTATTCCTTAAGTTTTTGTTCTTGGCCTTTTCCTTCTCTTGTATCTGAGCTTATCCCTTTAGGCAAAATCATCTACTCTCAGATTTATAATTACTGCTGGGATTCAGATAATTCTCAAACCTATGTCTGCCAGCCCACTTAAACCAAATCTTTATTTCTAACACTTTGAGCACATTTCCTCATAAACGGCTACCAGAATTAAATTTATAATTTTAACCAAATATCTGGCCTTCAATCCCCTAGCCTCAGCTCAAACCTTCCCTCATTCTGAATTCCCTGTCTTGGGGGAGAACAAGTCTAGTTTCTCCCTAGATACCCACGCCAGGAACAAGAGGATCCTATTTAAGTCCATACTGTCATTGATGCTCACATTCCCAATATGCACTTCCCAGCCAGTTCTCTCTCTACATTCCCAGATTCTACATTTTCAAGTTCCTGGGGGTTGTTTTCCAGCCTTACAGTCTGTGTCTTTCTGTAAGCGATCCTTGGTCATTTTCTACTTCCCAGTTTAATAACATTGAACAGATTCCCATTTCCCTCAAAATAAAGTTTACATAATTATAATGCCATTCAAGGCCTGCCACTATCACCTTCTATCCCCTGTTCCATCCATCACACAACCCACATGGGAGTCCCTCCAGGCCACTCCTTCAAGGTTGCCACACACTCTCTTGCCTCATGGAACTTTGCTTTTGTTGTCGTTAACTTGGCATGTTCTGGTCTGTCCATCTGTGGGGGGAGATCTACTATTCATTCCTCAATGCACTGGTCAAATGTCTAGTTTCCAGCAAAATTAACGATACAGATTGGAGATGTTTGCCAGCTTTTGTATTTTTAATATCGTGTCTTCTTCCACTACCTTGCAATCTCTTTGGGGGCAAAAATATACATACCTTGTATGCTTGTATGCATTGTGTACATACAATGTCTGACAGGTAGTTGATATTCATGTTTGGCAAACACGGTCACAAATTCATGTCACCGTGATTACTGGTCTACATCACACAAATCTATCCATGTCAGTCACACATCGGCTTCCAACTCAAAAGTTTTACTAATCCTTGTCTATTTATAAAATTGTATTCTGGGGCACCTGGGTGGCTCAGTCGGTTGGGCGGCCGACTTCAGCTCAGGTCATGATCTCGGTCTGTGAGTTCGAGCCCCGAGTCGGGCTCTGTGCTGATGGCTCAGAGCCTGGAGCCTGCTTCCAATTCTGTGTCTCCCTCTCTGTCTCTGCCCTTCCCCTGTTCACGCTGTGCCTCTATATCTCTCAAAAATAAATAAACAAAACAAAAATAAAATAAAATAAAATAAAATTGTATTCTTTATCTTCTGCCTTCCCAAAAGGACTTGTTGCAACCTAAAATAATAGACACAGGTAGTATAGTAACATGTGAGGAAAGTTAAGACTTAAGTATTAAAAATAAGAGTCACCAATCAAGGGGATGTGAAAATCTAGGATTCTACCCATTGTGTTCCCAGAGTAACAGGTGGGTGTTTCTCGTCTTGGGGGCCATTCAGTCAAGCATACATGCCATCTGGAGTCTTGTCTGCTGAGCTACGTAAACCATTCGCCTTTGTTTTACATCATATATTGCATGCAACGCAATTTTGACTTCCAGACACTTCCAGATTTCTTTATTCGAAATATGCTCACGAAGCAAAACTTTGCATACAACACTCTCCGTTGCTCATTGAATAACAGCCAACTTTTTTATTGAGTGTTGATGTTGACCAACATTCTCGCTCATGTTTACTAACTGTAAAGTGAAAAAAATAAACACTTTTTTTGTTGCTTCTTCATGGCAGATTTTCCTATTTCAAAGGTGTGTTTTCATCAAAAATAAGTAATGTTAACCATATCCTACTGTAGTTATCCTCAGGTAAGGTAAGTGACTTTGCTTCTTTACCCACACAAATATGTTTTCTAGTTGTTCAACAGGAGCTTCAAAAAAATTAAGATTCATTACCACGTAGCAGAGGTACCACTTAGGAGATGGTGATGGTAAAACCAACACCAGTTCTAAGTCGCTCAAAGTCTCTGAGTGACTATCCTTACACTGATAGTGGTTACTTTACTCAGAACTATTACTTGCATGATCTCTGTGATTAAGGAAGGTTAAGACTAGAATTGCCTAGTTAACCCTTAATATCTTCTTTCCTGGGATTGAAAACAATCTCTGTCTAACGATTGGCCTATCCATCCATCTATCATATTCTATAATCCTAACAGTATCAATACTGATTGATCCTTTCCTGTGCACCAGGTCCCTCTGTTTTCTGCTAATATGATTCAATTTCATCCTTAAAGTAGCCCAGCAAGTTAGCTATCATAACTCTCACTTTACAGATAAGAAACCGGAGGCTAGGCTAAGTTAAGAAACCTCCCATGATCACACAGTCAATACGTGCGAGCACAGGGATTTTTTGTCTCAGGTTTTACTGACTCTAAAAATGTGCTCTGAACAGCTCTGTTCTACTGCCTTCTAAACATAGCACACCTCTGTCCTGTGCGTGCCGAATATTAAAATACAAAACCTCCTCCTCTGTCATTAAGTGTATTTTTAAGAACAGTCTCAAATATATTTTGGGTTGATTTAAAAATGATATTCTCAAGAATGCGATACTGAATTTGATCTTCTTTCCTTCACCGACTTCTTCCTGTATCTCTTTACTTTCTACCCTTCTTCTCTTTGGAGGTAAAAACAAAAACAAAAACAAAAAAAAAAAAAACAAAACAAAACAGCTTCTCTTGGTTCCACTCTGAATGGTTCTGCGTCCCAGAGGAGAGCTGAGTCCAGCTTGTCCTGAAGCCAGGAAGACGCAGGAGCCCATGCTGCTGGAAGGTTCTCACTCCAGCAGGCTTAGTGGGTCCTATGGATGTTCTTTGTTTGCCAGAGACAAAAATCTTACACAATGATATGAAGGTCTATTGTACAAATTTCAGGGGAAACACAACCAACAAAAGCATTAGCAACTAGTGTTGATTTAACACTGACAATGTGGAGGGCTCCACGCAGGAAGTTTCACAGGATTTTACATCTTCATCCCAATGACAAGCTAATGGCTTAGGAATGACTATTAACTCTGTTTCACACATGAAGTGAGGCTGAGGGAAGAGATGTCTAACGAGAACATAGGCTCGTCCTCTGTGGTCCTTGCCCAGTTTTCCTTCCACTACCTCAGTAATGGCAGGTAGAAAAGATTCTGAAGTTGTGATTAATCAGGATTTACTGACAAGCCATGGGTCTTTTCCTGAAAACACATTGCTTTCTCAGTTCCGAAAACCCCACTCCTGGCTTTCTTCCTGTCTTCCCAGTCGCTCCTTCTCAGCCTCCTCTTCTGTATTCTCTTCCTTTTTCCAACCTCGGGGCCCCTCAGGATGTGACACTGCCAGCTCTGCACTTCTCACACCTAATGGTCTTGATGGGAGACTTGGGGCCAAATAAAGAATAGGAGCCTAATTCTCAAATGGTCAGTGGATGGATGAGACGCGAACTTGGGTGAATGTTTGCATATGCTGTGAATGGCTCAATCATGAGAGAAAAATTCTGAGTAGCCCTCAGTTATTTAAAAAGTACTTACCTATCTGTTCTAGACATTGTGCTATTTGCTGATCAGTACTAGTTACTAATAAACCAAGATTATTGAGATATAACTTTTGTCTTTAAAAAACTCACAGACTTGAGACACCCAGTGACTTGGTCGACTGAGCGTCAGACTTTGGCTTAGGACATGATCTCGCGGTTGGTGAGTTAGAGCCCCACACCAGGCTCACTGCTGTCAGTGTAGAGCCTGCTTGGGATTCTCTATCTCCCCCCTCTTTCTCCCTCCCCCACTTGCTCTCCCTCAAAAATAAATAAACATTTAAAAAAATAAATAGGGGCGCCTGGTGGCTCAGTCGGGTAGGCGACTGACTTCAGTTCAGGTCATGATCTCGTGGTTTGTGAGTTCAAGCCCCAAATCAGGCTCTGTGCTGACAGCTCAGAGCCTGGAGCCTGCTTCGGATTCTGTGTGTGTCTCTTTCTGCCCCCTCCCCCGCTCACACTCTGTCTCTGTCTCTGTTTCTCTCTCTCAAAAATAAATAAACATTAAAATAAATAAATAAATAACTCACAGTCCATCAAGTAAACATATAAGTACAGATCAAAACAGAAAGATTCCAATAATCGAGCTCTAATGAAGGTATAATGGGGGCACAAAAGGCAAAGTGGCTCATTTATAAGAACCCCTTCAATCCCAGTTAGCCCAACCTCCACTGTTGGGGAGTAGGTCTCAAAAGGCTTCATGGAGGAGGCGATTCACGAAAATCTTGTAGGCAGTAGCAGGTGGAATTGGTGAAGGCCATTAAGAAGAAAGGAATGTGCGTGCACTTTGTTAATATTTTTATTTTTGGGCTAGTTAGTCCAGAAACAGTTTGTGTCATTAATTGTTGAAAGCCTCTAACTTCTCTTTTAAGTTCTGAGTGAGCAGATGGGAACAATCAGGGCATTTATTTGCAATTCACTATAATACTTACAGAGAGCACTGAAAAAAATAAATGCAGTAATATAAGCTGAAGCTAATTAAATAAATGTATAGAGATGGCTAAAGCCAGACTTCATAAATATCTTACTCATATTCAAACCAAGTGGGGGAAAAAAGGCATCCATATTCAGCTGAGGAAGAAATAGACTTAAAGAGATAGAGCGACTTACTCAAGGTCTCAGAGGCATTAAGTAGCTGGAATCTGACCTTGGGTATCTTGATTAAGTATATCTGTTTTCCAGGCTGCCTGGGTGGCTCAGTTGGCTAAGTGGCTGACTCTTAATTTCAGCTTGGATCATGAGCTCATGGTCATGGGATTGGGCCCTGCATTGAGCCCCCCATCGGGCTCCTCAAGAGTGTGGAGCCTGCTTGGAATTCTCTCTTTCCCTCTCTCTCTCTCTCTGTCTCTCTTCACTTGTGCTCTCTCTATCAAAATAAATAAACTTTATATATTACATATAGCATAAATAATATATATACACTTTCCACTAAACTATTTCCCTTCTTGTTTTCTTCCATAATATCATATTTTGATGTCTTCCAATCAGTGAACCAAGTTGCCACTATTTGTATTTGTCTCTTTCTCCCTCTCTCAGATGCAGGTATAATATGTTGTGGAATAGATGGACCACTCTTGAAAAGTCTTGAATTTTAAATTGCTGAAGAATTATTCACATGGAATGGCAGTTTGCAAATCAACAGTTTATCAAGGTCAAGTTTTCCTTTGTAAAATAAACAGCCTACTTTGCATTTTTATCTATTTCTTTAAAAAGTAATCTTCCCTGGCTTCTTGGCACACTGTGAATCTAGAAAAATATCCTCCACAAACAGCAGTGTCAAGAGGTGAGCTGGCTACAAGAAGGAGCTAGAAATGTTTAGAAATGAGAAGAATTTAAAGCCCAAGCAGAAGGTAGAGTTTGAGGCTGAGGTTGAGCAGGCTTGGGGTGGAAAGAAAGAATATCTCCATACACAAAAGTAAAGAACTATAATACATAATGGTTGAAATGTATAGATATCCTAAATATGCTACTGTAGAATTATGCTGTTTCTTAAATACTCAATAACTGACAATCCAGACAAAGATAGCATATGTTATGTCCTTCTCCCTGCTGTGATCTAATTCAAGGGCTATTTTATGACTGATAAGAATCTGCTGAAGAAAGAGCATGGAGTAAGGTCTCATCAATCCAGTGAAGTTAAAAAGACGGACTGTGAGGGGCACCTTCATGGCTCAGTTGGTTAAGCATCTGGTTCTTGATTTCAGCTCAGGTCATGATCTCACGGATCGTGAGCTCGAGCCCCGAGCTTGGCTCCATACTATCAGTGTGGAGCCTGCTTGGGATTCTCTGTCTCCCTCTCTCTCTCAAAAATAAATAAATAAACATTAAAAAAAGGAAGACAGACTCTGAATTCCGATACCCAGCTCTACCTCTTTCTGCCTGTTAAACGCTGAGCAGATTACCTAAACTCTGCCTAAACTCTGTTCTTCCAGTTGCAAGGCAGTAAGTATGACAGCAATTCCTCCTAACTCACAGGAGAATTGCGAGGATAAAGTAAAAGAATGCATGCAAAAACACTGGCACATAATAAACGTTCAATAAACATTATGATTATAATTAGTTGTTACTAATTGTGATTGAAAAACACCCCTGAGATTAACATATAAACTATGTTTAACTGAAGTGTCCAGTGGTTTAAATGGGGAATTCATTTATTTTCTCTTAATCCTCTCCACCATCTTCTTGATAATCAATAGAGAGAGACTGACTCCCATCAATATGAGATTGAATAAATGCAGTCCATGGCTTTACATCTAAGTATCCAGAAGTCATGTATTACAACTAAATGCAACAAAGCTCACTAGGGTTAACACTAACTGTTTAAAATGTTTTTATTTTAGCCATTAAATGATTAAAAGCAGGAAGAAAAGATCACACTGATATGGAGCTATCAGCTGATGAGGAGCATAAAAATTAAAATTAAAATATTTTTTCACATTCACATCAATATCAACTTTATCTAAATAGCAAGTCGCAATTTTATGTACCAAGATCTCATAGGAATTTAAAAATAAATAATACTAGGTGAACCCTTAGCGACAATTATATCCAATTAGGCTTTACTGACAATAAAAATTACCACATCTATAAGGTGCTATTTTCAGAGAAGTGTTAGCAAATATCATTCTGAACCCTTCTCTTTTATTTTGACGTATATAAATAAAACAAAATTATGAATAATGAACAAGTTGATTTTATATGCAAAAACATAAGAATTCCAAAATCTGAGTCATGAGAGCAATTTGACCTACTCTTGATTCCCTAATGTATGCAATCTATAGTTTAACATATACTTAGTCACAAAAATGAACATGATACAATGTCCTTTTAATCTTTCAATTATGCTTTTCTTTTATAATCACTTTAAAGTTAAGCAATATGCAACTCACATTAGATGGGAAAAGGTCAAAAATTGCCTTCATATATGAATATAGGAATCACTGAATGAAAAACCACTTTTATATCTGATAGTAATAAGAATAATCATTTTACTTAAAAATGTGTTTATCATATACTAAGTGAAACAGGGGAGACTTGAACCAAATTATAAGTTAATATAAAAGGGGTCGTTGACTCACAAAAGCTTGAGAGACTCTACGCTTGAGTTATCCCACAGAAGTACCAGATTAGACAGATAATTGTGTGTCTGCCTCTGTAGGTAAAGGATGCCATGCCCTGGACTGGGAACCCATTTTTCCAAAGACAACAGCTAGCACTGAGCAATGCTTATATCTGCAATGAAGTCCAAACACTCTTTGTTTGGCTTCTAGAAAACCGTATGTTCCTGGCTCTCCTTCCTAACTTCTCTTTCCTTCTCCTTTACCAATTCCTCACCATTAACACACACTCCCAAGGTGTCATTAAGCCTCCCCCACCCCCTCCCCCAGTGCCCTCCGGCTCAGTCCTTGACCATGTCTCTTTTCTACCCATAATTACTCCCTTCTTGGTGATCTCCTCCAATGGATTAAAATACTCTTCGAACTTGTGGCCAGTCTGGCCCTCCCCTGAAAACAGTAGACTCATTCTTGATACAACTACCTATGCCTCATCCCTACCTGGACATCCAACATACTTAATAATCTTAACAAAACTCTGGATCTTCCCGCTCATACCTGTTCTTCCACAGTCTTCCCCATGTTAGTATGTGAAAGTTCCACCCTTCCAGTGGCTCAGGCCAAAACTGCAGACTCAGTTGTCTAAGATTTAGGCATATCTGTAGGTCTTTACCTTCAAACCATGGTTCACTCCCTTTATCACTACCAGCCTGATCCAAGCCACTGAATCTCTCTGCAGTAATCTCCTGACCTCCACTCTTGCCTCCTTCAGCAGCAGACTGACTCTTCCAAAACTTATGCCAGATGGAATCACTACTCTGCTAAGAGCCCTTCAGAGGCTCCATCTCATTTCAAGTAGGGACCAAAGTTCCATAAAATTAACTACAAGGTGCTACTTGCTCTAGCCTTCTGTTACTTCTCCAACCTCAGGACCTTCCCCTCTCCCTCACTCTTGATTCTGGCCCTAGCATTGTCCTTGCTGGTCTGGGCATGTGCCAGGCTACCCCACCTCAGAGCTTTTACACTGCTGTTCCTCCATGAGAGACATCCCACACAGCCTCTGTCCTCCTCTCCCTGAAGTCTTACCCCTCTCACCTTCCCTGATCCCAACTCACACCATCCCCTTTCCCTTTCCTTTGTTTACTGAAGCATTCCTCACCATCTAATACATGATATTATTTTTTTAAATTTGGCTTTTTGTCTAGCTTCTGGCCGCTAAGAATGAAAGTTCCCTGAGGACAGGGATCTTTGTTGGTTCTTTTCACAGCTTTATCCCCAGCACCTATAAGAAAGCTTGGCCAAATGAAGAGCTCAAATTAAGTTGCTAGACAAATTAATGAACTTAAAAGATCATCTCTGGTTCAACCCCTAATTTTGTAGGTGAAATATCTGATTTCCTCCTAGCTGAAAACAGAGTCAGATGTGAGAGTCTCCTATGACATTATTCTGCTTCCATGATTCCATAGAAAGCCCAGCAACTTCAACACAACACTTATTGTCATTGACATGCAAAAGAATAAAGTGCATGATAAACTGGGTTCTGGCATCTTTGTCTTGCACCATGTTGACTTTTACTGTGTTTTTTAATTGGTTTCCTGACGAGTTTTTTAACATTTATACTCCAACCATTAAATAAACTATGTACTGCCATACTTAACTACAAAGTAGTAGACAAATTTTCCACTTGTATGAGATACCTAGAACAGTCAAATTCATAAAGACAAGAAAGTAGAATGGAGGTTGCCAGGGGCTAGGAGAGTGGGGGATAGAAAGCTATTGTTTAATGGGGACGGGGTTTCAGTTTGCAAGATTTTGAAACTGTTCCGGAAAGAGATGGTAGTAACGGTTGCACAACAATGTGACTGTACATGTAAAAATTATTAAGACAGTAAATTTTATGTTATGTGTATTTTAACACAATTAAAAGTAAATACAAAAAACTTAGTAGGTAATTTTCAGCATTTCATTAAATGGCTAGGTATTAAAGAGTTCAGAATTATTCTCTCAAGTTCTATATATACTGTATTGATACATATACATATATGTTAAACATATATATATGTCAGACATATTAAATGCATATTATTCATAAATTGCATCTGAGATTACAAAAGTTAATGATTTGGTATCTCCCCAGTGGTATAGATGAGTTATAACATATTGATATCTGGAATCACAGTTAACATCTGTAGCTAAATAGTATATAACAAAAGACTCTGAGAGTGGTGAAGATTTAAAACATTGCTGAGTGAGAGTAATCAAAATCCTTTGTGGTTTTGAACAAAATGAAATAAAACATATCAAATCTTTTTATTCTCATTCTTCACGTGTATCTATGTCAACGATCTAAACATATAAGATCCTCTCCCCATTCATACTGAGAGAGCCCCAAAGAGGGAGATCTCTCCTGTTTACTCAAAACCATGTATCATTTGATAATTATCTGATCCATAAATTTAGTTTATTCACAAATTCTATTGCATATATACCCAGCAAATTTCAGAAACAAAAGTCAAAAAAACATTTGGCAGCATTTATTCATTTGGAAATTATATTTTGGATTTATTTATATTTCTTGAAATACTTAATCATGCCAAATAATATTTATTAATCATGTAAGATAATATTAAATTTTCAACATGTCATTAAAGTTTTACAAATGAATAAATTAAAAATCATGAATAATTCATACATCTAATCTCCACTGAGCTAGGAATATAACCAAATAAAATTATTCACTAATCACTGTTGTTACTCGAAGCTTGGTCTGGGGGTCAGCAGCACTCATGTGACCTAGGATATTTGTTAGATGTTGAAAATCTCAAGCTCCCTCAGATCTCATTTAACAAGAACCCCCATGATATCTGTGTAACTCTAAAGTTTAAGAAGGACTACTCCAGGGATTTGTAAAGATATATAATGAAATTTAGATTTGTAAAAGTCGTTTCCTTACCAAATTTATGGCCATAAGGGAATGTGAATCAAGAAAGAACATTTGTTTATTTTTCTGATATCTTGATCCCTTATTTCTTAGCTAGTAAAACAAACTTTCTGGAGAAAATTGTGTCTGTTTAGCATAACTGGATATTTGGACATAGGATCCCTGTCCTTGAACTTTGGGATGGCCAGGTTGGAGAAGGGACTAGGGAGAAGTAATTAGGAACGGCCTAAAATAAAGATTTCTCCAGAAAGAAAATCCTTCAAGAGCCTCAGGAAGAATTCTGCATACAGCAATGAACCCATCAATACTTGCTGAACATTTTCTTTTCTTATCCTTGTAGTAAGCATACAAATTGGTCTAAGAGCAAAAATTCTGACAGGAATAGGCCAAAGTGCAATTGCCCTGAGAAACCAGACAGTAGTCTGAGGGCTTTAAAATAAGTAGAGCTCTCCTAGGGAGTGGGAAGAAGAGTCTCAACTCTGGACTGTTTGCCCTCCCTCACCGGCACGGACCGTGGCGTCCACAGTGACCACATCACAGGCTTACCCCAGGACTGTCCCCCTCTAGGAAAGAAGCCCTGGAAGATAGAGTTAGAAGTGTGCCTGGTACCCAGGACAGAATCCAAATAAAAAGAAAGTTAGAGAGCAAGAGCATTTCTTTTCTGCTGGTATCAATGGCTGCGCAGCACATCAGCCTGGAGATAGTTCCAGAACCCTCTGTGTGCTACCCAGTCTGCAGCAGGCAATGGGGAGACTTAGTTCACTCATGCTCAACTGAGTTCATCAGAGAGACCAGAGGAGACTGGGCTGGTGGACACTGAGCGCTCAGAGGGCTCCCAATCTCTATGCCTCCCTACTGGAGGGACACGGGACAGTGGCGGAGTGCAGGTGTGTGGGGCTGCGGGAGCTTGGGGTGGTGGCCTGTCCTCCATCTCCTGTGTTACTCCCATGACTCTGATTTTCCATGTGACCTCATTTGGCAGTTCTCTTCCCAAATAAGGCCTAGAGGAGGAAGTGCTGAAGGCCTGCGCTCTTGCTGCCTGTGGGTGCTCAGCCTCCCAAGAGGTAGACTTTTCTCATACTCGGTAGCTCCTCAGAGACCTTCCTGCACACTTTTACCGGTAATTAGGGACCCTAGACACTCATGTTCTTTCTCTGAGCACATCAGAAAACATTACTCCATACAGGCTAGTTAAACACAGGTGAGCACGGGTTCCCTGCAGAGAGGAGTGGGCCCCCAGTGCCTTTCTCTGGTGCCAGGAAAATTCCTGGAAAGGTTCTGCAAGAGAATAAGTCCAAGGCATAGAGGCCATTCCTCATCTGTGCAAGCAGGGCACTGCTACACCCTTGAGAGGTGGTGAGTGTCACACTCTAACTTACGTCGAAAGGGAGGGACAACCAGCTGGAGCTAACTGTATTTCTTTCTTCTTTCTTTCTTTCTTTCTTTCTTCTTCTTTCTTTCTTTCTTTCTTTCTTTCTTTCTTTCTTCCTTCCTTCCTTCCTTCCTTCCTTTCTTTTTTCCTTCTTTCTTTCTTTCTTTTTTTCTTTCTCTTTCCTTCCTTCTTTCTTTTTTGTGCTAACTGTATTTCAACAGAACCAATATTTGCACCTATTTTTAAACCATCTGGGATTTTTCCATTTTGGAAGGAAAGTGTTCCAAATCTAACTCAAATCAAGGAAGAAAATGTTTTAAAAAGGTAATATCACCAACAATATTTAAGTTGTCTAAGTCATAAATGAAATATATTTTTAAGTTGCCTTCAGTCTTTCAAGGTAAAATTTCACAGTGTAGAATTCACACCCGAAAACTCTAATCTGCAAATTCACAAACAACAATTATAAATCTAAAACATCTCTTGAAAGTAAAGTATTGAATTCAAGAGCAAAGTGAATTGATTTACAATTATAGATTCATAGGCAGATTTTTGGATCACATAATATTAAGAAATCAGTGGGTTGGCATCCACTCTGAACTAATATTGGGGACTGAATCCCTGAATAATCATGTTTTTAAGATCTACTTAAATTTTAATTATGCATCTATTTATACTCCTCCCAGATCTAGTTAATCACCACTTATGTGCCCAGCTTGTGTATTAATGGGTGACACTTTCTTTATCGTCATTAAATTTGTCTCTTAACTAAATTGACATGCTTTACTAAATGTAATTGGGACATAAGAAATTCGTATTGTAAAACTGCACCAGGTCAAAATACTCTGAACTATACTGAAGAGATTATTTTACAAGAAAATATGACAGCTTTGGGGTACCTGGGTGGTTCAGTCAGTCAGGCATCCAACTCATGGCTCATGGGTTTGAGCCCCACGTTGGGCTCTGTGCTGACAGCTCAGAGCCTGGAGCCTGCTTCAGATTCTGTGTCTCTCCTTCTCTCTCTGCCCCTCACCTGCTCATGTTCTGTTTCTCAAAATTAAATACATGTTAAAAAAAGTTTAAAAAAAAATATTGGCAGCTTCAAGAGAATGAAATGAAGATTAATCCAATGATTAACAAATACCAAAATTCAAGCTAAAACAGGTTGCAGGCACTTTTCTAGAGACAATTAAAAATGTGTGAACTATAGAGAAGGTTTCCATCTTCTGTACTATCTTGTGTATCCTGTCCTCCTCTGTCCCTGTAGGTCACAGAGATATTTTCTTTCTGGATGCTATTCTAAATTACAAAAGATGCACATTTCATCGGCATGCCTGGCAAGAGATCTTTTTCAGTGAAAATTCATTTACATATCTCCTATCTAAATCAGATATCTTTCTGATATTTCAGAAAGAAGCTAAAAATTGCCTTTGCCTTTCGCGAAGACATATTTATGGACATAGTTTATAATAACGTAAATACGTAGAATGTGTCAGCCTCATACCTTCACCAGAAGTTTCCCCATATTGTTGTTACAGCCAGATGTCAGGTGAGAAATAGACACAGGTGATACAGCCAACAGCTAGGGCCACTGATTCGTTTTTAGAGCAAATTGGCAAAATGTTTATTTGGAAACTTATTAATGTAATTTAAACGATGAAAATAGCCTACAAATGCTTTTACACGGATTTTCCCTTAGCTCAGATACATGTCTGTGTGGCTGGTTTATGTCTGTACTTAGAAAGGGAGTACATAGAGAATAAAATGTAAGTAAGCTATTGAAAACGAATACCTAGTTTGTACACACATGAACTATTTTGCTTATCAGCATGGCATCGCAGAAGGCAGAGTGGGGTCAAAAGACTATGCAACTGAGAGAACACTTCATTTCAGCTGAAGGTGGGGAAAAGGAGAAATCACTTGCTGGGAATGAAACTGGTAAAGTCATAGCACCAAGATTCCAGCCTCGGTTTGCCAGCCTGCAAAGCCCTGGGTCGGCTATTGCAATGAATACATTTCTATTAACTGGTTACTGTGGATTCTTCCCTTTCATCATATTCTGGCAAAGCAGGGCTTTTTTCTTTTCTTTTCTTTTAGTACATCAGTACATATTGGATGTGTTATTTTTCAAATGAGCTACAGACAACAGACATTAAGATTCAAGCTATGTCTGGTCTACTAGTGCTGCAGAACAGTGTTTCTCAAACCTTAATCCCATTTAAAGGATGCAGATGGTGACCCACTGGGGTCTCAGGAGGAGCATTCCTAGCCAGCTCACAGGCGATGCTGACGCTGCTGGTTCGCAGGCCACACGGAGCAGCAAAGCTGTGGAAGACTACAACCAATTGCAAAGCTATGGAAGACTACAACCAGTGTTCTGCTTTGGGATTTGAATGAGGTGAACTTAAATTGCTAAATTGGGTGTATGCATTTGTAGCATTAGCTGCGCGTCTGACTAACACAACGATCACCTGCCAGCTGAAAAAGAGATGAAGTTTATGAAATTAGGCTCTTACCTGAGAGGGCTTCCTTTGGCTTCCAGAACTACTCTAAACAAACGGAGCTGCTAAGTGGCCAAGAAAATCTGGACACAGTTTTACTGGCGCCTCTAACGCATTATTTACTTTTCTTACCGCAATCCTTCCAACATTTTCTTAATTATTTTTTATTCTTCACCCACTCAGATAGGCTGCCTTCCAAAAGGAGGAAAAGAAACTTCTCTCCTCTAACACAAAGTTTAAGAAAATACACCTTCGAAAAAAATGTCAGTGGAAGCAGGAAAGTCTTCCCAAAGGATATCGTTAGGACAAAATAATCTAGAATATAATTTCACAGGGAGGGGCACCTGGGTGGCTCAGTTGGTCGAGTCCAACTTTGGCTCACGTCATGATCCAGGTCGTGATCTCACAGTCTATGGGTTCAAGCCCTGTGTCGGGCTCTGTGGTGACAGCTCAGAGCCTGGAACCTGCTTGGGATTCTGTGTCTCCCTCTCTCTGCCCCTCCCCTGCTCATGTTCTCTCTCTCTCTCAAAAATAAATAAGCCTTAAAAATGAAAAAAAAAATTCACAGGGAAAACACCAAGGATATGTTAGTATTTTATTCTGATTAGCAAAAAAGACCCTTTCTCTCAAAGTCTCCCAAAATGTGCTATTTTACAATGGAAACTTTAACACAGTGCATGTACCACTTCATGGCATTAGCCTGTCTCAAGGATATTACCAGAAATGCTGGCATCTTTCTTGTACCTGCATTATCATGTTTTTATCCACATCACAGGGACAAAACCCTTCCTACAGATAACATACATAACTTTCAGCAAGATTGTGAACAGGAGCTCAGAGGTTACAGATAAAATATCTCTATGTATAGCAATCTTAACTCAAGACAGAATATAAAGCATATGGCCAACCACATGCAGTCATTCTGTTATCCTTGCTACTCCCTGCTCCATAAAATCATGCTTTCCCTGGCTCACACGTTATATAATAAAGACTTGTCTTCACTCTGAAAAACACATCTTCTCTACCTACCTGTCCTATATAAGATTGCCCAGCTAAAATAAACATATTCAGCAAATCTGAGTGGATATTTGCATCTTTTAGAAATAATGGACCGCTGTCGTGTGTTTCCCACTACATCTGGTTCCAATCTCTTCTGTCACAAAGTAGCATCATAGGAAATGCACAGCCTTTAAGTCCAATGATCGCAGCCCCAGGTCCCCCCCCAGCTAGAGACGGTTCTTTAAGTGCTTCTGGGTAAACAGCTATAAACAGGCAGATGAGGAAGGCAGGTAAACCCCTACCACAGAATAGCATATGTAAATTCCAGAAGGCCTGAAGATTCTAATACTGATAAAATTAGGAGAAATAATACATTAGAATAACTTTTATCCTCTTATTGAGGAAAGTGTTATCAAAATATATAGAAGTCAAACGTTTAAGGTCTTAACAGGAAAAGCACTCACTTTTCCACAAATCATTAAGAGAATGATAAACAATCCAATATAAAAATGGGCAAAAGTTCTGAAAAGATAATTCCCAGAAGGAAAAAAATAATGCAAAGGTCTAATAAAAGGAAGAAAAGATTTTCAGTCTTACCAGGAATTAGGAAAATATGAATTAAAAGAATTGAAGGCAGTATTTCCTACCAGATTGATAATAACCTATATTGGATGGTTCTAAAGAAAGAGACGTTCTTGCACACCCTGGCTAGAAGACTGTCTCTCAGGCAACACAATGCCTGTTTTTATTGCTTGCATAGAAAGAACAGGCTATACACATGTGTGAACCACCCTGCAATAAAGGAAACACAATTCCAAACCTCAAAACCCTTTACCCTACAAACAAGAAATTCTAGGGGTCACTTGATACCCTTCACTTTCCCAGGACTGTCCTGGAATTGTACCCTGTACAATCCATGCAGCCAAACACGGCACCCCTCTTCTTTCCTCACCATAAAAGTCCTCTTTAGAAGAAACAACAATCGAGTGAAAAGACGCAGATTTCTTTGTTGAATATCAGTCCAAAGGAACTGGGACAACCAACAAAGACAACTCAGAATCCCCCTGGAGTTGGGCTAGAGAGAAAATGTCTGTCCACCTGCTTTGCTAATTTGAGCTCAAGAACTTCAACATGGAGACAGTCTATTTTTTTCGATTATTAAAAAAGTTCTTTCCGTGAGTAGCAGCCAACCTGTCCTCCCATTACCCACAGAACAATCCACTTAATGAAGAAGGAAAGTGTTTGTTTGGAGTACAATGAGGATAGACAAACCACTGGAGACCAGCTTTTGCCAATGAGAAGCCCTAAAGCTCTGATCCAGCAAATAGCTCATGCCAGAGAGTCTTATTTTTAGGTAGGAAATAATTTTCTATAAGCCACGCAAGTTTTGCTTGCTTCGTATTAAAGATTTAAAGAATCTTTATTCTTGGCAATATGAAAATGGAAAATAAACTAAATGCTGTTTTCAGGCCCTGAGACCCTGTCGTGTGGTGGCTTTTGATAACGGGAAACCAAACCCTCCCTCTTTCCACTCATTGGCCTTAGTTTCAAGTCTAAAGCATTTTTATAATGAGCATTATCAGAATAACCTAATTTAAGAGTCTAAACTAAAATAAAATACATGTAAAAGATTTGTAAACTGAATAAGTAAGTTTTGAGCTCACAGAGGTCTTAGCCACCCCTTCCCCCACCACCTCCTCTTTCTCTTTCTCCTCCTCTTCAGGCAATAGCAGAAATATTATATTTAAATGTCATATTTAAATGTTTATTTATATGTTAAACATATTTATCATTTAATATTGAAAGGTGCTTAAATCTGTGACTTTGATAAAAAGAACGTGGCAAGCAGGAAAAGCCAAGCACTGGCCATACCACAGAGTGACATGGTGGTGTTTCCTCTGGGCATATCCACTTTGCATATTTAGCCTTTGCCCTTTCTCCCTTCCTCTTTGCTTGGAAACATATTTGTTCAACAAATCTTATCTTTTTAGAGTAACATTCCTTCCAACGTGTAGCAGATTGCTAGCTTTCCCTCAGAATCAATTCTTTGCTTTTGCCCTGGCCACATGGCTGCACAGCCAGAGATTGTATTTCCTAGGCTCCTTTGCTGTTGGACACATTATGACTAATTTCCTATCCATGGAAGGGAGTGGAAATGCATGCCACTTCCACATCTTGGCCATAAGACCATGGACATGCAATCCACCATTCTTTCTTTCCCATTTCCCACAAACTAGAACAGGGATACAACCATGACCCAACCATAACCATGAATATCCGGACAAACCCCAGAAAAGACAGAGCAACAATATGGAAAGAACCTGGGCCTATGGATGCCGTCTCAAAGCAGAGCTACGCAGTCACAGGAAATTGGTTGGACTATTACAGAAAAAGAAGTAAATTTCTGTGTTCAAGTGACTATCGTTTGGGGTCTTTTTGTCATAGCAGTCTCTCCTTTACCTTAACCCAAAGTGTGGTAAAATGGTAAGGAGGCAGGCCAGCTATGGTTTAAATTCAAGCTCTCACAAATACTAGGCATGCCACTTAATTTTGCTGTAATGCATGTAACACAAGGATGAGACCACCCAGCAGTGGATGCTGCCGTAAGTGTTTATCTGGAAACCGGTGGATACTAGGCAGCTAGCAAGGAGCTACTAACAGCTACTAGTTAGTTCATTAACTTTAATGAACACATTCACATACAACAGCTGCAAACAACAGTCCTTCTCACTGCGACACGAACACAATCCTTTGACAACTATATTGATGAGAAATCCTTCATTTCAAATCCCACTGTGGCTCCTACTCTTGAGTCATCTAGACTCCACTAATGTTACTGAGCGCCTCTCCTTACTCTCATCCATACCTCCATACCATTTGCACTGGGATGATTTCTTCCCCCTAGAAGTCCCTCACCATTATATTCAGAAAATGCCAATTCCTTATCTGTGATTGCCTCAAAGTTTCCTGTAGGTTCTGGGTGTTCAGCGAGAGTTTTGCTAAAGGACATTTACATCCTCCATGTGTCCTGTGAAATCTAAACTGGTATTTGTTACTCTGGGGCCAGACTTTCTCAGAATTTGTAGAGCACTGAAGATCTGCATTGGGTCTGAATTCTGCTGATTTTGGATTCTGTATTTGGCCCTGAGCTCTTCTTCCATATGAAAAGTGTAACATGCAGGTTGGGTGTGAAATAAAAATCTCATCCACAATGCACAGGAATTGGGAGGCAATGGCCCCTCCAAGGCAGCCCCCACATCTGGTTTCTCAGACCTTTACTCCTTGGCCAATTCACACACGCAATTGCATGACCTTAAAAAAAAGCTCAGCATTTTAAATGAAAAAAAAAAAAAAGTTGGCCCTTAAAATTATATTACTGAACTAAAAAGTTTTGAAGGCTTTTGCAAAAACAACAGATGAGAGAGCTGAATGCAAAAACATCAGGGGAATCGCTTTGAATTATCTTGAGTCCTTTAGACTTTTCACACTATGGCATGCAACAAGCTGAATCTTTTAATCAGGTGCAAGTTAGGGGTGTCATTTGATCATTCATTGATTACTTGACCACGAATGGCTTTGGGAAGCAAAGATATCTTCTTGTAAAATAAAAGATACTGAAAATAACAGTGAAATGTGCCTGACCCCATGCAGTGAAGAAAACTACGTCCCAGTGCTGGCAGAGGCTGTGTGGATGAGTCCCTTACTGTGAATATCCTAGGATTGTAGAATACCCTTTCTGAGGAAAAAACACATATGTATCTACGAACATACATAAGTGCGCAAGGAAAAAAATGGTTAAATGTATCTGAACCAGGGAATGAAATAACTTCACAATGATAGCCCTTCAAGCACATGGTAGAAAAACCACCAATTTGTTCTTATTACATGAAATGTGGAAACTACCAACTATGTCTAATCAACGTCAAAAGGAAAGAAAAGAAAAGCAGTTGCTCCCCACTTAAGGAATGGCACAGAGACATTTATTTCATTTTTTCTTCAGAAACCCCAACCAGTAGGCAAATCAGTCTTACATGTGCCCTTTCCTTAACTGATCTGTGTGCTTTCCCTGTCTGCCTAAGCTTAGTTGAGTTATTTAGACATATCTAAAAAACAGACATGATCTGCCTTGAACCACCTCTCCTAAAGGTTACCACAGGAATTACTCCAGAAGAGTAACAGAGGTATGTCTTGCCAAGCTTAAGGCATGTTAAGTATTCTTAACACAACAAAATAATTTAAAAAAAAAAGAATCTGTTAGATAGAAAACACAGAACAATTATTGGAACTTTCTTTGAAGTATTTCTAGTGAGTCTTCACAAAATGTAGACTCTTTCACCAAGAAGGGGCCATATTGGTCTTATCTACATTTGGATGACTAGGGCTTAGCAAAGAGCCTGATATAGAGCAGGCATTAGATAGAACGGAGCCTAAATGAAGGAAAAAATTGACTAAATAAGTCATGATATCTTGGAAATAGAAAAAAATTACCCATAATCTCTAATTCAACCACTATTAACATTTTTTTAAAATTTTTAAACATTTTTATTTATTTTTGAGAGACAGAGCATGAGTGGGGTAGGGGTAGAGAGAGGGAGACACAAAATTCTAAGCAGGCTCCAGGCTCTGAGCTGTCAGCCCAGAGCCCGATGCAGGGCTTGAACTCAGGAACTGTGAGATCATGACCTGAGCCAAAGTTGGACACTCAACTGACTGAGCCACCCAAGCGCCCCTATTAACATTTTTATATCATTTCTTCTAGCTTCCATTACCACAGGGCCCTTATGAACAAAATATACAATAGGATAATAATAATAAAAACACTTACTGAACACATATTATCCACTAGAGTAAATCAACAGCTGACAGCATTATCTCATTTTATAAACACATGTATTTAATGAACTGCATGTGTTAGAGTCTTCCTTTATCCTCAAAAAAAATGGGAATTGATATATGGATTTGAAGTATCATTGATGCTCCAAATTTCACCTTCGTTCAATATTCAAGGACAGAGTCATGTGCAGGAGAGATCCATTACTTCCAATTTAAAAGTGTAATAAGGAAAACATTAACTTAACAGCTTAAAATTGATTAAAATTTTATACCTTCATTTTTTCCTACTTACTACCTGAAAACCACCTGCAACTGAACATAGCATATAAAACATAAATGTATTGTTTTCTTCCTTTCTTTTTAAAACAGATTATGTAATTGGTGGACATTATCATTTTCCTTCATCTTACAAAGGAAGTGGGACACAGAAAGGTCAAGGGATCTTGCTGATGTATCTAGCAGGCTGATGGGAGACTTATTCCCAGAATTCATCTCTTCTTAATTTCTAAACTACTGCTTTTGTTACATGACCTCTCAAAAAAGTTAACAATGTAACAATGATCATAATAAAAATGAGCACTGAAAAAGTCAATGTCCATCCATGTTGTAAAGTTGCAGTCATGATAATGTTGTTAAGATTTCCAAATATCCGGGCGCCTGGGTGGCTCAGTCGGTTGAGCGGCCGACTTCAGCTCAGGTCATGATCTCACGGTCTGTGAGTTCGAGCCCCGTGTTGGGCTCTGTGCTGATGGCTCAGAGCCTGGAGCCTGCTTCGGATTCTGTGTCCCCCTTTCTCTCTGCCTTTACCTTGCTCACACTCTGTCTCTATGTCTCTCAAAAAATAAAATAAAAACGCTAAAAAAAATTAAAAAAAAAAAAAGATTTCCAAATATCAATTAGTCCTCAAATGTTGAACTAACACAGGAAAGCAAGCAGTACTTCACAAATATATGTGTCAACTTTTAAAATCAAAATGAGTTGGCAAACACTTGCGTTTATCCACACATGCGCAGAAGCACTTGAAAGCCGTGGAGGTGGCTCGGGCAGAGAGGCAGAGCAAATTTGGAGCCAGAGAAACACGAATCCTAGTTACCCTTGGGGAAAAGGTTGATTAGACCATTTATGACTGGCTTTATTAGGTTTCAATCAATCAATATTAAATTAGCATATACTCCATTTGCAGGGAACTGTATTTGGCATTATGGGACTGTACACAGAGAAGTAGAAACATTGTCTCTGTCTTTTAGACTGTTAGAAGTTACTAATGTGCACTTCTTTAACAACTAAAATAAAATGAGAAAACAGACAGAATAAGGAAATGCTATAGACAGTCGCGGTTATAGAAGTTTAGAGTTCTCGTACATTATTTAAGATATTCAAGATTCAAATAAGAGGGGAGGGCTGGGAAATAGACTTGATGTGTTCGGTATGAAAATGTGGCGGCCATTGTGGCTCCAGCTCAGTCTCTGCATTAAAGAAGTAGTGAGTGGAGCTTCGGATAGGAGAGGAACATGGGGCCAGATGACAAAGAGTTTTGCTTTCCAGGCTGGGCTTTGACTTAATTCAAAAGGAAATTGTGAGATATGTTTTGAACCAAGAATGAACAGAATCAAAGCTATGTTTCAGGTTGATTTCAAGTGAGACAATGCAAAACATCTTACGTGCAGGAAGAAAACTGGAAGCGGAGAAAAACGTGCAGACCAGTCTCTCGTGATATCGAAAAAGTGACTGAACAAGACGAGGAAAGAAAGAGAAGAGCCAGGAACCGTTGAGACTTAATGACTGATCATATATCAAGCAAAGAAACAAAAGAAGTCCAAACACTAACATTTCAAGCCAAGATGAGCAGGAGGGAAACAGTGCCATGGACAGACTAAGGGACCCCTGGAAGGAATGTCCTGGGAAGGAAACAATTTGGGCTAGGATATATGGAGTTCTAGGAACAGCAGGGCATCTATTTAGAAACATGTATTGTCCACGGGACACATTTATCTAGAGCCTTGTAAATGGAAACCAGAAGGGCCTTCAAGTCCTGAGATAAGAATTAAGAGCATCTATTACAACAGATGAGATTTCCAGGAAAAGCAAAAAGACTAGCAAAGGACTGAGCGATTATGCTTGTGTTATTCCCTTACTGGGGAACAAAAAAGAGAAGAGAAAGTGAAGGAGTGGTTAGAAAAGTAGAGAGAAGCTTGACGGTATACAATGTCACAAACAAAAGGGAAATTTTTGAGATAAGTACTGAAGATAAATACACAAACCAGAAAGAAACTGGTGATGCTGCAGACAGAGGTTTGCAGAATGATGGTAGAAGTCATTGGGGATTGAAGACAAAGCAGACGGGGAGGCATGGAGGCTAAATCACCATCGATTCAGAAAATTCCGGTATGGTACTGAACAGCGTGTACGTGTGTGCGAGCACGCATGCTTCTCAGGAGGCGTCTTCTGTGGGGAAATACAGGACACTGGGTGTTGGAACAGGACCTCACCTGTGTCACCAACCTGGCAGTGCTCAGATAATCAGGTGAGCGAGAGGGAGAGAGCTCCCTCTTCCTGTCCCCCCCATCCCCAAGCAGAATTTAGGAAGAGAACCATCCTAGAAAGCTCGTCCACATCTCCTAAACTCCTTGGTGAGAGAAAAGATACAAAAAGGATCTCTTCAGAGTTAGAATGCAGTAGCATTTCCCTCCTCTTCCTCACGAATGAGGCCTAGAACGGTCACTGTGGGCGGGGAGAATGGCTCCCATCTCCTTTGAAGGCAGACCCAGGGTGACTTGAGCTCCCAGACTCATTGGCGAAGGGAGACCCGCGTGCTACCTCCAGACCAGATATGCGCCAGGCAGGAGAGCAAGTGGGCCTTGGTCCCATCCACATAGGCCTCCTGCTTGAAGAGGAGACCTTGGTGGACAAGGTGGGAGGTCTCCTTGCTCAAGGTTTGGGAAGAGATCACCGCCAGGCAGAAAGAAGTGTGTGTTCCATGTCAGTGGAACAGAGGGAGAGGAAGCCTAGGAAAGCACCGTCAGGGGAGAAGGTGAGCTTTAATACGGGCCAAGAAGAGAGCAAAGCAACGGAGCTGGGCCACACGTGCCTTACCTACCCCCTCACCTACACCTCGCCCCATCGGGAAGTTCAGGGGCAGCCACAAAAGGGAGCTGCTGAGCAAGAAGGAAAGGACAGCCGCCACCTTCCTGGGACTGAGGCATCCAACCTGAACCACACCTGCCCTGGGAGAAGTCCAAGACTGAGTTACTGTACTTGTTTTGAAGTTTAATTATGTACAGTATGTTGTGCATGTGCTTTCTGAAATAAGTCTGTTTTCAACGCAACAGGAATTCCATCACCTAACAGTGATCAAACATCACTGCATCCAGTACCATCCAAATCTCCACCCAAAGGAGGAGGAGATGGCCCCCACTATGTTTGGAAAGGGATGAGTAGACAAAGTAGAGATGAGTTTTAATCGTGAGTTTTCACATGTATCGGATGCTCATATTACCTTCCTCTCCCAGGGAGCCACAATGAATGTTAACATATTACAAGCCCTGAAAAGTCCTACAACGAAGAAGTGTGTTTACTCTGTTAATCTTAGTATTTCCCAAATTCATTTATCCAAGGAATATGTTTTTCCAGAGAACTCTGATTAACGTCCTCATAATCTAATATTTCACTGAACAGAGTTTGTAAAACATCGTTCCGGACATTTAGTGTGTTACTACATCTCTATCTCCAAAATACGTTTTGGAATATTTAATTACTTAATGGTTCATTCTGATTCTGAAGGATGAGCCATACGATGTTATTCCTTTACTTACAAATGTTATAACAAAATGATAGTTATGCTACTTTACTCTGCAATTCTTTGTGTATCTAAACTCATCAAGAAATTAAACATCCTACTTACCTAAGAGAATTTTCAAGATAACTAGAACTTAATATTTTTAAGTGCCAACAATTAAAAATAAAACCTCTGAAAATAGTTCAGTGTTTTCATATACTCAGGGTAGCCATGATACATATGAATGTTATATACAGTCATTACTCGTTGGTATGGTATCTGTGCCCTCTGTGAGTATGGAGGTAAAGGTCGAAGCCTCCCTCAGGCTGCTGACTTTTGAAGGCTGGAGTATCTGTCAGAAATTTTCTTTTGTCTCCTCTCTTGCAATCAATCGGTCAGCTGTTACTTGCAGTTAGAATGGGTGGCTCTGAATGGAACTGTTGGTATTTGTAGCCCTCTAAGAGCCTGATCTTCGTGAAAGCTTTGTTGGTTACCTGAGAGCCTTTTCTATTGGCTTCTTGGTTTTTGCTTTTACTCATTTCAAGATTCGATCTTTTAAAAATGTTAGGCTATAGAATCTCATGATGAAATTCTTTCTTTAGACCTCAGGCTGCTGCATGTAATACACGGTTCGTGCACTGCGTAAAGGACTGAGGCCAGGAGGTGAGTGGGATGAATATCTACCAGGGGGCCAGCCATGAAGTCCTGAGCTTGTGGGACTTCTTTTTCCTGATTGAGTTCTGCACTCACAGGACTGCACTCGCAAAAGGGCACTTGGTCCAATTCAGTCAGAGGCAGCCTACAGACTGGAGGCAGGGACACAGGGTGGAGTTGGGGAAACCCCAGTAGTGCTGGGGGTTCAGTCCATATTAGGTGCCACTCCCTTTACATGAGTGTTTTTAGATTTCTCTTCCAACTTCCCCCAAATGAGGTCGCCAAAACTGTCCTTCTGCCAAACCTCATTTAATCCTCAAACAATATTCCCTTTATTGGCAGAAGTACACCGTTATCTAAATACTGCTGATAAACTACAGCTGAAATATACCCACCCACAAAACTCATTTTCTTTGTTCTTCTGTATCTCAGCCTGCACAGGTTATGACCGACAAATGGATAAAATTAAGTCAACATAATGCTAGACTGGCCCAGTCACAACTTCTTACGGATCCAGACACCTAAATATCTATGAGGTTAGTCCAATCTGCCTGGACCATGGTAAAAAAGAAGGGAGCTGGCATTACACACAGTTGCAACCAAATAGAAAAGATGAACCACTTGCCAAATGCAGGTCACATTGAGAAGCACTGTAGCAGGACAGATGCTAAGGGTTGACACGCACTTCTATGGAGGACCCACCATGGTGAGGTCTAGCTCTGCTTTAGTAGGAAATTCACTGGTTTCAGAAGGAAAAGAAACCAGCAATTAGGTTCTCATCCTGCCACTCAACCACTGTATAACTTTGCTGAGTTTCAGTTCCCTCCTCAATAAATTGGGGATGATAGTGATACCTGTTTCCTAAGGTGAAGATTACTTGAAATACCAGAGGTGAAAGTTTTGTAAACTGTATAAATACAGTAACCCTTTTAAGTCTGGAACCTTGGTGATTAGAAGTAACCTGGACCAAGGGCGCCTGGGTGGCTCAGTCGGTTAAGCATCTGACTTTGGCTCAGGTCATGATCTCACAGTTGGTGAGCTTCAGCCCTGCATCAGCCTCTGTGCTGACAGCTCAGAGCCTGGGGCCTGCTTCAGATTCTGGGTCTCCCTCTCTCTCTGCCCCTCCCCCACTCACTTTTGCTTTCTCTCTCTCTCAAAAATAAGTAAACATTTAAAAAAAATTCTTTTAGAAAGTAACCTAGACCAGAAAGGCTTCTATTCATTATGACAGATCTCTACTCACACAGGTAAATGTGATGCAGATTCTTCTCCCCTACCTCATGTTGTTTTGACATAATGAAGGTCAGGCAAGGGTAGATGAAACACAGCATGTGTTAATACCACCCAAGAGCAAGAAAGATTTCTACCCCTAGCAATAGAGGCCAAGGGTGATCATGTTGGTGACGGTGAATTTCTCCATTATTTGGAAAAAATTCTGATTATGTTAATGGCCCCCAAATAACCCAAAAACTCTCAAAAATATATCATGGCTTTATAAAGTTAATCCAGTTAATACTGTTGTTAGTTAATGTAAGGGTGAGTGCCCATGGCACAAACCCAGAATCCAAGGTGTGTGAGAGGGTCCTGGAATTGCCCAAAATTCAGGAGAAAGGGAAAGTCACTAGAGGCGATCTGCCAGGGCTCTTCCTGAGGTAACGGCGGAACATCAGTTACAGATAGTCTCAGGGACTGAACCAGGATCCTAAAACTCCTCAGCATTGGGTTTACAGGAGATGCCCAGGGAACCCGAGAAACACAAACAACAAATCACTCCCCAAACTCCAAACCCCAGAAACAGTTTTCTGTCTTATTAAGTTTCCTAAAAAGCAGTGATGGACACAAGTCTCCAGAAAATCTCTATCTGAGCCAAGAGATACCCATCGTCTGGTCATAGCTGTTGACATCACGCAGGGTTTCTCGGCAGCAGCACTATTGATATTTGGGGCCGGATAATTCTCTCCAGTGGGGTGACCTCCCGTGCAAAGTAGGATGTTTAGCAGCATCCCTGGCCTCTACCCACTAG
Organism: Paguma larvata; assembly: GCA_030068075.1. NCBI lineage: Eukaryota > Metazoa > Chordata > Mammalia > Carnivora > Viverridae > Paguma > Paguma larvata. The sequence continues at coordinate 9,345,511 of CM057839.1, read as the reverse complement.
ATGCCTATAGCAGTATCCTCCAATTATGACAACAGCTAAAAAGGTCTCCAGACATTACCACATGTCCGCGAAGGAGTATTAAAGTCTCCCAGTTGAGAACCATCAGTGTAGCTGAAGTCCTGGAGAAAACACAGTAAAGACTGCATGCCACTGACCAACCTGCTGTATTTTGTAATTCATTGTTAATAGGCCATTTCAGGAAATGGCTGGGTGACACCTCTAAATCACTGATCATCTGAGATAGTTCCATTTATATTTACCAAAATAGCTCTAGCTTTGGAACAAGAGTTCAAATTCTAACCCCTTTTATTCTGGCCATTGTTCTCCGTGCTCTGTTTCCATCAATTAGAACAGAATCATTTTGTTCTTGTCAATCAGAAATACAGTGTAGGCCACCCAGAATTTCCCTCTTTCAGCACTGCCTTCCTGAAACAGCAAATGAATGTCCCATAATCAGCAACTCTTTTGGCCATTTATTCTGATTAAGTTTGAGCAGGATTTGAACTTGAAATGGACTGAATGAAAAACCAAGACCGAGAGGAAATACAAATGTTCAGCCATCTTGCATTAATAAATACAATGATAAGAAAATTTCACTGAGCTACTTTGAGGCAATTAAATACATACATGTGCACACCACACAACAGAGACAAAAGAAATAAAGCAGAGTCAGCAGGGAAGCAATCCTTTTAAGGAAGTAAATTAGAATTATAAAACAGGAAGGAGAACAGACTCTCATGTACAGTCAGCTGCCTTACTGACCCACAGGTAAGGACATTGTCAGAGAGATCCGATGCGAGCAGACTTACCCTTGCCTATAAATGAGGCAAGATTACAAATAATGTAATTTCCTAGATAAATTGTAAGTAAGTAATTATCCCATCAAGGAATTTTGTTTCTGGTGGGTAATTAGATGAAGAAATATTGTCTTTTCTCTGGCTCAGAACTTCTACTGGAAGCCCAAAGGCTACTACCACCTGATAAACTGTGTGTCTACTTAGGTTAAAACCAGACGACTGCAGAGAGGAAAAACACCACCCACTGTCACCTAATCTCTAAAGGGCTTGTCTTGAGACTGAGCATGTTCATCTGGGATGGTAACTCTTGGTACATCAATGCATACCTTCTCTAAACTTCCCCACATCAGGACACCTTTACGAAGCATATTTGTTGTGGGACACGTTCTGGCAGAGTAGGTAGGTTTTAGAAAATGAAATGGGGAAAAAAAAAAAGAAAAAAAGAAAATGAAATGGGAATTTGACAATGAAAAGAAAATATACTCATTGATTAGAAAAGTATCCAAGACCAATGAATGGGTCTGGCACCTGAGATGGAAACTCCGGTTGGGCACCACGCTCACCCAAACTCCAAGTTATTACTGAGCAGTATTTTGATTTGAGAACACAGGATGATACAAACTGACGGAAGAGAGGTAGAAATGAAAAGACTGAGAACTTAGATCACACCCATCCAAGGAATCTTTAAAGAGTAACTGAAGTAGAAGCCAAAACAGGGGCAACTCATCACATTTTGTTGGAATGGTACCTAAACTTCTCTTGGGAACCACGGTACTGGACGCTGTAAAGAGTTATCATATCTCCCGGAATTTCCCACATCTTAAGCAGAACTTACGGCCTCCCCAAGATCTGGTATAAATGACTATATAAATTACTAGCAATTGCTCATGCTAGAACATAAGAGAAGCTTAATAAATGGGTGTTATTGTTTAATTTAAAATTAAGAGTTGACACTGAGAATAATACTAGTTGATATAGAATATAGTTTGACTTTAAGTTATGTTCACGCAATATCAAGGTCTTAAATTAAATTTAGGTAGTTTGAAATAAAACAATAGAACACAAACTGAAAATTTCTTGGAAAGATAAATGATATTTTTTCCCAGGGAAATAACATTTATTTGCCTTCATTTTTTAAATGGAATTAATACGTTTCTATCTAAATTTAATGGTTTGTTTGGAACTTGTTTCCTGGTATATAAAAAAAGAAAGACTGGCTTGCATAATAATTAGCATAATAAAGACAGTAAGATTATTGCACAATTAAGCATTGGCTGGTTTAAAATTGACATTTTTTTCATGACAATAGCATCAGACTAAATGATGGTGGATATATGCAGTTTAACCCACTAGGAAAAAGAAATACCCATCAACAGATAGAAACTGAGTCCTCAGAATAAAATCGTTTTTTCTGGAAGTAGATTCTTTCAATAGTTACTAGAGGTAGATTCTTTTAATACTTTACTGACGAGTTAACATTATCTGTTCTATTTTTTTTTCTTTTTTCCTTTTCTTAGGCATGTGTATTTCTAATCCATAGAGTCCCCAAGTACCTATCTTGGGCTGAATGTGTACTTTTTCCATCTGTACTTCCATTTCTCATAACTGCTTTCTCTGGACCACGAGGAAAGGGTAGAGCTTTCTGCAAGAAATACAGGATTTTTCCAGCACTACCAGCCTGCAGTGTTTCCAGAGGAAACACTTTCAGTCTTGCCATTTCTCTTCTTCCTCCCTGCTCTTTAAGGGGAGTTAACTGATGTCCCCCCACTCCTGCTCCAGTCCCTCAGCCATTACGCCTACAACTAAGAGCATATACACAACGTCAGCCCATGTACAGACCAGCGGGTGGTAATACATTACTCCTGTGCCCTCCCCAGAGGTAGAGCCAGGAAGCAGGACAACCATGAATCCTGCTGCTTTCACACTCCACCAGCGATCCACCACCACCGTACTTCACACTCCACCCCGACCCCACCCCTGTTTGCCCAGTGTGCTGCTTCCTTTAATGATGCTCTCAGCTCACTCCGTATTACTCCCTTGTATAATGGCACCCTTAACCTAAACACTGGCCTGCTAGTCTAGGATGCTAACAGCTTGCCTACTGCTTGCCCAACCGTTGCTTTAGTGGACACGTCTCCTGCCCCCTTGTCCCTTCGGTCTGGGGTGGGAGCACATGGTAGGGATATGGCTGCAGCTGGCAGCAGATTGACTCCTGCACGCCCTGAGCCCGAGCCCCTAGAGTGACAGCTGTCTCAATGAATTATTTATTCCACCTATTTTATGCTGTGGATAAGGTCAGAGGGACTACACGTGAACTTGTGAGAGATGTGCTCTTGGTTTCATTAACTGAATAGAGAACATGAACGATAACAGAAAATTTCAGGATCCATTAAGCAGGTTCGGGACAAATCCCGCTGAAGTAAAACTAATAAGAAAACTAAATATAGAATGTTAACACAGAGAGTTCATCTACTATGATCAGCGGATGGGCTTCAGAGGCTCTCTGTGAATCCTGCAACTGTATTCAGGTATAATTTTACCTGTAGATGCATATTTATGGAGATAATTTTAATATTTAATATTTTAATATTCTCAGAAGACAACATGATCTGAAAAAGTTGGCAATCATTCTCTTCATTTTATAAATGTTGCTTTCAAGGCACAAAGAGATTGTCTGGAAATGCAAATATAATTATCCCACTCCCCTGTTGAAAAGATTTCAGTAGGTCCCTACCACTCACCAGATAAAATCCAAAGCGCGACACACTTGGCCCACGTGTGGATCTGGCCTCAGACAACCCTCCACGCTCACACCCACCGTGCGCCAACATCCCTGCCTTTTGCAGACAGACTGAATATTCGCAGTTCGACCTCTTTGTGAGCAGCTCGCCCTTCTCCTAGATGACTTCAATGGGTCCTTGTAGGATCACTAAGCATCCCTTCCTTTGTAAAACCTTTCTATGACCTCGAAGCTCCAGTGTCTATTAGGTAACGGTCTTCCTTGTTTTTGGAGTGGCCTGCGAAAACCTCTCTCATAGCACACATCCCATTCCACTATTAATGTGTATTTTCTTAACTCTGGATTTAACACTCCTTTGGAAGCCCTACTCCCGCCTAGCTCTTTGAAGGAAGAATTTTTCTGCCTTCACATTCCCCAGACCTAACATACCTCCTGCAACATTCCAGGTTCTTCATAAATGTTTGTTAAACAAATAAACAAACAAATGAATAAAAAATGAATTATAGAATATTAAAGATAAAGCATTGAATATTTTATAGAGTCCAAATATTTTATTTTACAAATAAACCAGTTCATCCAAGATGCAATCTAACTAGACAGAGCCAGACCAAGGAATCTACTTCTGATTCCAGTGATATTTCTCTTTGGTGTCCTGGTGCTTTATGCCTTTGTTCCGAAGAAAAAAATCAGCAGCACTTTTTTTCTGCATCTTTTAAAAACATAAAATGTAACTGTTGCTTCTGCAGACCTCACCAGACACTGACAGCTCCTTCTCACCTTCTCACCTTCTCTGTAAGGCTTACTCTCTGCCTGACCCCTTTTATGGGATCTCCAATTTGATAATTGGTTAAGAGTGAGCACGTCAGTAGAAAAGCCCTTCATCTTCAGTGGAGAGAGAGAGGAAAAAAAGGAGGAGGAGGAAAGGAAGGGGAAACAGAGTAAGGAGAAGTAGAGGAAGAAGACAGAAGAAGGAGGAGGAGGAGAAGGAGGAGGAGGAGGAGGAAGAAGAAAGGAAGAGGAGGAGGGGAGGGAAGGGGGAAGGGGAAGAAGAAGAGGAGGAAGAAAAAGCAGCAGAGGAGGAAAAAGAAGAAGCAGAGGAGGAGGAGGAGTTGGGGGAGCAGGAGAGGGGGAAGGAGAAGGGAGGGAGGAAGGAGGAGGAGGAGGAGGAGAGAAGAAAAAGGGAAAAGGAGAGGAAAAAAAGAAGAGAGGAAGGAGAGGAGAGGATAATTTTAGGCAAATTTTCTTTAAGATACCAGGTGAAGCCTAATTACTCTTTATATGGAAATTGACAGGTAAAAATCCTCAGGTATTTATATCTCAAGTCAAAAGCAAATCTAAAGTTATCGTACAAAGTAAATTGGGTCACCATTGATCATGGTAATCCAACCATACTTTCTGAAGAACAGTGTTTCTGTGTCAGATGAAGACTGAGCAAGCGTAGAGCAAAGCGATACCCTACAGGCACTGTGATGGCCACACGCCAGTGTCCTGAGCTGTCCTGGGCTACTCTGCACTGAGCTTTAATGATGGTTCCAAGGGGAGTATCACCAGTCCTGCTGTTTTCATTCCCTCTGCAAACCTTCAGTTGCTTCTCTTCTCCAATTTACTACAACACACGAATCAGACAAGTAAAGATTGAAATGCGTCTTCTCCCTCTGTCACACTGACTATGGTTCATTGCACTACAAGATGCCAAGAAGCAGAATGGACGCCAGCACTGAGAGGAATATGACTGGCCATATTAGAAGACATTCAATGAATGGACTGGATCTTATTCAGGATTCAGAGTTTCCCCAAGGCAGCCTGTCCTTTCTCAACCCCCATGTGGTTGGATACACAGATCCCTCTGCCTCCAGTGCTCTTCACTGCCCCATGCCCCTTCTCTGAAAAACACTGATTTGACCTCATGTCTCCACAAAGAAGTCACTTCCCCAGGAAGTCTCTTCTAACTCCTCAGGAAAAGCTAGAGACCCCCAGCCCCACCCCAAGCTGGGTGCTTCCATAATGCTGCCTACAGCACTTGCCTCTTCCCAAGCCTCCCTCCAAATGCATCGTCAGGTACTCAGGAGCAGAGACTATGTTCACAGGAGACACTCAAACACATCTGAAAAAGAGATCACTTAAACTGTTTGACCAATAAAATTCATGTACTTTTATTTTAGATGAGTATCTGGGGAAATGGCATCCCCTCCCAGGACAAGGGCAGAGGTCTCCTGGTAAGATCCATCCAGCCAAGAGGACACAGATAAGCACCAAAAACAAAGCAAACATGCTGCAAGAGGCCAGTTAGAGGATTTTGAGAACTATTTAAGGAGCTTTACCTCTAGCTTGTTGGCTGGTTTGCCAAGTTTTAATTCAGCTGACCGCAGGTTGTAGAGAAAAATCTTTGAGACATTTAAACCCATAGCAGGCTCCCAGTTATAAGGAAATAGGGGAAAAAAATGAAAGTAAATGAAAACTGATATGAATGTAACATCTTTAAAGAATAATAAATTAGCTGGGAACAGCATCCAAATAGCAGTTCCCAAGATGTCACCATGTAATTACAGCTCATCAGCGTATGTCTTGCATGTTCCAAAATAACCCATTACGCTACCCTCTTCTCTCCCCAATTGGGGAAGGCAAGGTGACAGCAGGCCTCAAAAATAATAACTAAATGGCTTCTTACTAACAAGGGAGGCTATCAGCTTTGAATGTCCAATATTTTCTATAAATACGTCCCCCACAACGAAATCTGAAAGCATATTCCTAGAATTCAAATTACCCTTAGACAATTTTCAAGGAATTGCATAACGCTTTAGAGACAAAATGAGTTTTCCTGTTGAATTTCAAATAAAGGAAGAGGTGATTACCCCTAGAAATAGAGGGTAACTAACAGGACTCGGGGAGATGGAGGAGTCTTTCTGCCCGTCGCCTCGGATGTGATTATCCAAAGCGATTCTCAGATGGGCCAAAATGAATGGCTTCATTAGCAAGCGGTACCAGGAGCCACAGAGAGTTGCTGTCCACTTCAGTACCCTGGTGTTTGACAGTCTGATTATCCCTAGAAGCAGTGGGCTCATGTGTTCACACAGTATCAGCTGTGCTGGAGTCCTGGGTAAATGCCGCTGGACAAACAGATCAATATATTATAAAACAGATGCTAATCTTCAGTATCAGATAGTTGGAAAAACTGCACATTGTGGGTGGCAGAAGAAATATTGCACTGTTTTTAGTATTTTAAATGTGTAAGGTAAAACATTTTAAGGTTCTTACATTTAAAAATGAACATATTAAGGATGAAATATTTAGGTTAAACATGCTAAAACTTTTCAGAAGTAATCATTTACCACCTAAAATGTAAATAAAAATTCAAAATCATTTGATTGGATATCAAATGATGAAACCCAAAAGAAAAAGTCTTACTTTGTTCCAAAGAAGACATCAAGATGGCTAACAGACACAAGAAAAAATGCTCAACATCTCTCATCATCAGGGAAATACAAATCGAAACCATGATGAGGTACCACTTCAGACCTGTCAGAATGGCTAAAATTAACAACTCGGGCTACAAGAGATGTTGGCGAGGATGCAGAGAAAGAAGAATCCTTTTGCACTGCTCGTGGGAAAGAAAACTGGTGCAGCCACCCTTTTGAAGTTCCTCAGAAAATTAAAAATAGAGCTACCCTATGACCCAGCAATTGCCTACTAGGTATTTATCCAAAGGATAGAGGAGTGCTATTTCAAAGGGGCACATGCAGCCTTCGAACCCCAATGTTTATAGCAGCGCTATCAACAACAGCCAAAGTATGGAAAGAGCTCAAGTGCCCATTGACTGATGAATGAATAAAGAAGATGTGGTATATATAAAAAATGGAATACTACTCGGTGATCAAAAAGAATGAAATCTTGCCATTTGCAACAACGTGGATGGAAGTGGAGGGTATTACACTAAGCGAAATTAGTCAATCTGAGAAAGACAAATATCATATGACTTCACTCATATGTGGAATTTAAAATACAAAACAGAAGGACATAAGGGAAGGAAAGTAAAAATGCTATAAAAACAGGTAGGGAGACAAACCAGAAAAGACTCTTAAATACAGAGAACCAACTGGGGGGTTGATGGAGGGGTTTTGGGTGGGGGGATGGGCTAAAGGGGTGATGGGCATCAAGGAGGGCACTTGTTGGAATGAGCACTGGGTGCTATATGTAAGTGGTGAATCACTAAATTCCATTCCTGAAATTATTATTACACTATATGTTAACTAATTTGGATGTAAATGTAAAAAAATAAATAAATTTAAAAAGAAAGGAAGAGAGAGAGAGAGGGAGGGAGGGAGGAAGGAAGGGCAGAAGGAAGGAAGAGAGAAAAAGGTAATGCTATGATACTGGGGCAGGAATGCTAAATTACTAACCAGAATCGCAGTGAGAAGTGTGAAACGGAAAATACTAGACAGAATTCAGTAAAAAAAAAAAATGTTTAGGGTGTTTTCGTTTGTTTATTTTTTAGAGAGAGAGAGAGTAGAAGTCGGGGAGAGGGGCGGAGTGAGAGAGAGAATTTTAAGCAGGGTCCATGCTCAGCATGGAGCCCAATGGAGGGCTCAATCCCATGACACTCAACTAACTGAGCCAACCTCAAAAAAGGTTTTATATATATAATATATTTGTCTCTAAGAATTGAAACCTCTCATATGTATGTATGAAAACACTTATTTTTGTTTTGTTTAATTTCTATTTGAAACATGTTTATATATATTTAAAACATATATGTAGCTTTAAATCAAATTACTTTGATTTAGTACATAATCAAAATAATTTGAATCAAAACACATATGTAGTTTTCTTTTTTTTTTAATGTTTATTTTTGAGAGAGAGACAGAGACAGAGTGTGAGCAAGGGGAGGAACAGAAAGAGAGAGAGACACATACACACAATCTGAAGCAGGCTCCAGGCTTACAGCACAGAGCCCAATGTGGAGCTAGAACCCACAAACCATGAGATCATGACCTGAGCCAAAGTCAGACACTCAACTGAGTCACCCAGGTGCCCCACATATGTAGTTTTCCATCAGTATAAATTCTCATTTCACCTTGATTTCTGGGAAATACAAGAACAAAAATATTTGTTTACTCCCTGCATTGCCACTCACAAACATTCCTGGAAGTAATTTAAAAATAAAATAAAATTGCAATGACAACAAAATCAGGAAGCTATGACAACCCCATTAGAAAGACTAAGAAGATTAGTGCAAAATACAATAGAATTGGAACAAAATGAGAGAACTCATGGGCAATTTATACTTCTCTAGATTTTGACCAAAATTAAGACTTGTACTCTCTCTCTCTCTAAAAATTAAGATCTAATCAGTGATCCTTTAGTTGGAGTGAGAAAGGCAGAGGTCAACTTCTACTTCCCAGAACAGCACAGGAGGCTGGACTTAAAGTACATGTTGGCCATCTAGATTTTTCCTACTAAGGCTCCTAATGCCAATAAATTGCCCAAAAGGGAATTGGAAGGGCAGAGGGAATGCCTTCCCTCTCTGAAGGCATTGCCCAGATTCATCAGATGAATTATAAACAATAAATTACAAATTTTTTTAAATGTGATTTATATGTTCAATAACAACAAGCCTAATCTTTTGAGTGGGTGATCTGCTCATCCCGAAGAGAAAATATAGGACATAAACAGAGAGCAAGAGAGACAGAGAAAGAGACAGAGGCAAAGATCAAAGTAAATACTACATTTCAGGAAAGAATTGCCCCCAAAAAACAAAAGCAAACTTAAATCAAAGGATACTCTTCAAGAATCTAAAAAGAATGTGGATTCTGGGCAAAGAATTTAAGAAAGATATGAAAGAGATAAAAGATGATAAAAGGTAACAAAGATAAGAAGGGAAATAACCAATTTCAGGAGAGAAATGGAAAATATTGGCACACGCATTTTTTCATATGAAATCTATATTTGAAACAGCAAAGAGTAGAATATATACTATTGAAACCATTAAGAAACACAAAGGGCAATCTTCAAAAGCAAATTACATAAAACAAAAATAAAAGAGTGAAAGTATAAATTCATTGTAGAGAAAATAATAGAGAAGACAAGAAAAAAAAAGTTTAAATGTGCAAAACTGATATTCCTGAAGAAAAAAAAAGTGGAACAGAAAAATTCAAAGATTTAGTGCAAGGAAGCTTTCTTAAAATAAAGGATGACTTAAAATTAAACAGTCATACTATATTTACAAAGAAATTATGCAGAAATACTAAGATCTAATATTCTGGCGAAATTTCTTGACCTCAAGGCAAAAGGTGAAATTTCTATTCAGAACGATTGGTAAGAATCATGTGCATAAGCCAGACACAATTGAGTTGGAACTTGACCACTCCTAGTCGGGGAGCTTCGCAACGAAACAGTCTGAGATTTTTTTCCATCTTCCAGCATTTCAGACAAGGCTTATATATTTCCACTTTAGCTATCAATGACCAAGTCAGTGGAGAAATGCCTTCAAAATTCTAACAGAAAAACATATATGACTCCCAAACTTTATACTCAGCCATGTATTTAATGTATATATTATACAGCCATGTATATAATATATTTTGACTCTCTGAGTCAAAATATATTATATAAGAGAAAACAATTTTTAAATGTTCATGCGCATAGTAATCTATCAGTGATTATTTAAATTTATATAAATATAAATATTATATATATTAGACACACACGTATATATACAACCAAAATATAAATCAAAATAATGTGTACTATATAAAGGATCAGTGCTAGATCAATATAACTTAAAAACTAGATCTAAATGAATATGGTAATTATGGTTATAGAACAGAATGTGAATGTTATAATCCTTGAAATGCAAAAATAATAATGTAAAACGCTTAGGAAATAAAAGAAAATGTAAACATAGCAATTCTGTCATTTTTCAAGGCAGGCAGAAATTGTATAATAATCAAGAAATAGTTATTCAAATTTATTATTTAAGAATATTTTAAAAACCACTGAAAGAAATAGGTTAGTTCAGCTGATACTTTATTTTGCCCCAAAAAGAACAGAAAAATACAGGCAAGTTAGCTAAAATTACGTAAGCAAGGAAGCCATAAATCATGAAATACAGCATTCTAAGACATCGGAAGACCAAACACACTTATGAAGTCAATAAGTGTAAATGGAATAAAGTCAATTCTTTTAAAAAATGTTGTAATAGTGAAAAAGTGAGAGCAATATAATGCTCATCCTTGAGGGCACAAAAATATGAACACTGGAAACAGAGGTTTTGTCTGTCTTATTAATCATTGCATCCCTAGCATCTAGCATAAACCCAGGCACATTGCAGGAAACTAACATCATTGACTAACTGGATTGATTCATAATAATCTATATAAAAGAATAATTATAGCTGTAAAAAGCTCTAAAGAACCAAGAAAAATCTAAAAGTGACCGATGTGGACAGTTTTGTTGTAGTAAGTGGAAAGAGAAGACAGCAACACAATATTACACTATGATCTCCTTTTTATAAAAACAAGATATATAGATATTATGTAAAAGTTATATAAGTAATAATACATTATGCATACATAGAATGTTTATGCAGGAAAATGTCTAGAATATAAAAATATATCTGAAAATCTCAACAGAGGTGCTGATGGAATAATAGGAGGAAAGAAGCAGAATTTCACGTTTCATTTCTGACTACTCTGTTATGTTTCAACTTTTTACAATGAACATATTAATTTTATAATTTCAATCGTTTAGATTAAAAATAAATAAAAATGACAAATGTCATCTGAAATGTCTATCAATAATCTTTAGATCATAAAACATATGGGGAAAAACGTGCTGCATTATTCAAATCGAGATAAATTAAGAAAATTATTTACATCCAAAGCCTAATTATTAAGTCTATTGATAAACTCACTATGGCATCCAATTTTATCTACTTCTCTAACAAGAAGATGGTTTGCTGGTCACTGAGAAGATAGAGATGTCATTTATACTGGTGAGCTTTAGATTTTAAACCATATCACCTAATATAACAATCTGGAGAAATAGAACCTAAGTGTCCAACTCATACTCAGCTAAGAAGAATATAATTAGGGCCTAATGTTTGGTTCATACAGAAAAAGTGGACTGAAACAGGCAATAAAAGATTTGTCAAGCAAAAATATGCACTAAAATTAAAAAGAATTATCAAGAAAAGCAAAAGCCCCACAGTACGAGATGGAGTCTCGCTGGACATATATGAAGTCGATAGGTAAGACAATTTCCATAAAAACATCACGATCTTCATGGATCAGCAATTGACTGCAATTGTAAAACAAAGGCCTTCTTGGTAGCTCTGAAAATGTCTCTCAATATGGATAGCATGAGCAGCTCATTTGGAGAAGTAATTCTACTTTTTACAGTAGGTAGGTTACTCTATAAAGAATGGTAACCGACTTTTCATCGTCTCTTATGAAGATAGTGTTAGGAACAATGTGTTTGAACCATACAGTGGAGGACTTTATTCAGATACGACTAGGGAGGTGCTGAGTTTCTTGGGTAAGTCAAATGATCATCCCAGTGATCGCTGGAAAATGGGAGGATGTCACGTGTTTAGCGCCCTTGGGTTATAACGACGTCCCTGAGCCAGAGGCTGACCAGAGGCTTTGTCTCTGGCCACCCCAGAATCTGAGGGCTCCTCAAGGAGAAGAATCAAGTTTTTTCCATCATTGGCCACCAGCACTCAGTACTGCGCTGGAACAAGTACAGAAACAAGTCTCTGGTGTTAGTTAAAATCCTACAATAAGAGGATTATTATAATTATTAATAATTATGATTTTAATAAATCATTCAAATATTAAGTAAATACTAACCGGATTTACAATATCATCTGACAAGAGAGTTTTAAAATTCCAGATAAAATTCTATGTTATAAAATTATTTGTTACTTGAAGAAAATACAGAACACCCAGAGGGGGAAAACCATGATCCATATCTCTTCACCTAAACAGCCAATACTAGGGGTGCCTGGGTGGCTCAGTTGGTTAAGCATCTGACTTTGGCTCAGGTCATAACATCATAGGTTCGTGAGTTCAATCCCCACGTCAGCTCTGTGTTGACAGCTTGGAGCCTGGAGCCTGCGTCAGATTCTATGTCTCCTTCTCTCTCTGCCCCTCCTCCACTCATGCTGTCTCTCTCGCTCTCTCTGTCTCTCTCTCTCGCTCTCTCTCGCTCTCTCTCTCGCTGTCTCGCTCTCTCACACAAAAATAAAAATTTAAAAAACAAGCAATACTAAATGTCTTTCATTTTAGTCTCTCTGCCTAACATATTTCATATATTTTAAGCCTAAACATAATTCCTACCTGACTTACCTGATTTTACATCAGAAATATTTCCCGTGTTATTACATACTTACCACACAACTTATTTGAAAATCTGTATCATAATACATGAGGTGACTTGACCACTGATTCCCAAAACGTTTTCTTATAGTTGGAAATTTAAGCTGTTTTCAATTCTTTACAGTTTACTAGGTCTGTTAACATAGAACACGTTCCAGAAACAGAGTCACTTAGCAAATATATAAAAACTTTTAAGGATCTTTATACATATCATCAAATTACTTTCTAATAAGCTAATCTGATAAATAATGTGAGTTGAATTTTACTTTACACACTTGCAACTAAAAGTTAAATATATAGGTATTATATATTATTATTATGTATAAATATATATAAGTATAGACCTATATGTATTTATTATATATTATATATTACATTGCATTATATGTTCTAGCCATTTGTTTTTCCTTCTTTCTAAATTGTTGGCTCAAACTCTTTGTTCATTTATTTGTGTCTTAATGGTTTTGATTACGTATTGTTGTGAATTCATGACACAATAAATATAATAGTCATATTTGTAGCAACTAATGTTAGCATATATACTTTGGATAAAAAGCTTTCAAATATTTTTCTCATTCAATAAATTTCATGTAATGCCAGATTGTTGCTGTTATCATTGAGTAAATACACTAAAGTATTATTTCCATGCTTACTTAACCTATTTGTTAAAAGCAATGAGTAAATAGGGGCGCCTGGGTGGCTCAGTCGGTTAAGCAGCCGACTTCAGCTCAGGTCATGATCTCACGGTCTGTGAGTTCGAGCCCCGCATTGGGCTCTGTGCTGACAGCTTGGAGCCTGGAGCCTGCTTCGGATTCTGGGTCTCCCTCTCTCTCTGCCCTTCCCTTGCTCACACTCTGTCTCTATGTCTCTCAAAAATAAAAAAAAATTAAAATTAAAATTAAAAAAAAGTTAAAAAAAAGAAATGATTAAATAAACTTTTGTACAAGTGGTCAGCATAACCATAATGGACAAATTTTTTGTATTCATATTAATTAATTCACTCTGCATGCCCTACAAAGAGATACTATTGCTTTTATCCTGTTCCATTGAGGAGTGATTTGGTCCATTGCCCTTGGCCGTGTGATGAATTCTCATCAGAACCAAAATGAAGGCGTATAGCTATTGGCTCATTTGGTGTTCGGTGAACTTTTTTTCTCAGAATTCTAAATCTTTGTCAAAGTTATATATATGGTATATGGTATATATACATATGGTATTCATTATATAATGAATATATATGCAATATATATGGTATATATAATATTTGTTTGCCAACTCCCCAACACTTTCCTTCTTGCAAAATAAAACTCTATCACAGACAACCTTCTCTTCGTAATTCTCCCTTTTGTCCAGCTCATACATTTTAATCCTATCAGTTGATGGATTTCTCCCCAAATACACCATAAATGTTCACAATTCTGGGTCACGCTGCTCCTCCATTCTCTGCCTACTGTGCATTTCTTCATTCCAAACACAGCAAACCCCAGCCTATCATTTGAGCTACAATAGAATATCATCTTTTCAGTAAATTCTTGTGGATAGCCCCAGACAAGTGAGTTACTGTCAGTACTAGTGCCTTTTGTTCATACTCACTAGAATCATTCTCACATTGTATCATATTAATTTTAATGTGTCTATTTTCCCTACCAGACCAAACGTTTAAATCTCCAATAACTATTACAGCGTCTGGGTGACCCATAAGCGCGTGATGGATTATGAGTGCCTTCAGCAAGTACTTTTGGGTGCCTGTCTGATAGGTGGCCAAGTAGAGGGCATGGCATAAAAATAACTCCAAACCTTTCATTGCAATCTTTCCTTTTCTTTCCATCTTGACTCGGAACTCCTTAGACCTGGCCACCATTGTTTCTGACCTAGCACACATTGGAGCTTCCTACCAGTCTCTCCGTCTTGTTTGCTCCAGCCAAATAGTCTTCTCCACTCAGAACTCAGAAGAATCATTTTAAAACATAAACTTGGTCAGTCTCTTCTCCTCAATGGCTTCCAGCTACATTTAAGTAAAATCCAGTTTCTTATCCTGGCCCGATGTCTCTCAATGAGCTGACCCTCGTCAACTCTCTACCATTTTCCCACTCCTTCCAGCCACTCCCTCCCTCTATAATGCTCTTCCTTCTGACATTTTCTTGGCTTGACTTTTTATTCCCATAAAGATTTGAGTTTAAATTTCACAGGATCAGAAACTAAGGTATCCCCATTTTTCCAGTCTTAGCACTTTATGTTAATTCATGCATTTCTCCTTATTGATTTTTTTTTGCTTATATACTCTTGCTTATTACTTGTCTCCTACCAGTAGAATATAAGTCCTAGATAGCAGAGACTTGTCTATGTGTTTTTCATCCTTGTAAGCCCAGTGCTTGACACAAACTAGGTACACAGTAAATAGGCCTCAATGAGTACACAGGAATAATCGTGGCAATAGTAATAGCAGCTAATACTTATTAAATGGTTACTACCCAGAAAGTTGTGTTCTAAATGCTTCATACACGTTAACCCATTTTTTCACACACAAACACATACACCCACAAAACTACGCACTGGAAAAGGTAGTCATTGTCATCACCCCCATTTTAGAGATGTGAAAACTGAAAAACAGAAATGTTAACAAGCTACCCCAAAGTCACACAGCTATTACTGAAGCACACAGCCAGAATTTGAATTATGTCACGCTGACAGGGAACCCTACTCTTTCAACCGCCCACCGCACTATACACATACCATTTTAAAAACAAAGTGGCAAACTCATCAGAAGGATTTTTATAAACTACTGTAAAATCTATCTTGATTTAATTAAAATATGTATCTGTTGGGGTGCCTGGATAGTTCAGTCGGTTGAGCGTCCAACTTCGGCTCCAGTCATGATCCAACAGTTCACAGGTTCGAGTTCCACGGCGTACTCTGTGCTGACAGCTCAGAGCCTGGAGCCTGGTTTGGATTCTGTGTCTCCCTCTCTCTCTGCCCCTCCCCTATTCACAGTCCGTGTGTGTCTCTCTCCCCCCACTCCCAAAAAATAAACATTAAAAAATTTTTTAATATGTATCTGACGAGTTCAAAGAAGAACATTTAAAACAATCAAGTAGATTAGGCTATCACTGCTGAAATCATGTCTTAGGACCAGTCATGGGATGAACAAAAACCAGGGAGATAAAAGGGCTAAATCCAAAGTCTGTCCCTAGAAAAAAGGCAGACTTTCTTTCCCCGAAAGAAAGCTGCGGGGAATGCATGGGGCTTTGCTACGCTGCATTATCTTGACAAAAATGTAGCAACCTGGACATATGGTGTGGCTCAAACCCGTGCTGAGTAACTTTTGGACAGGGGACACAGAAAAATATACCTAGCCTTGTTAATAATAGCAAACCACTGATCCGTCAACTAATGATGTTTATAGGAAATAGAATTCCCGAGAAAAAGAAATAGCAGCATGAGACAATTAATCCACGACATGTAATTTCCTTCTCTTTCCCAAGAGGAGATCTGAAGATCCACCACCTGTTCCGATGTGCCTTTCGTAAGATTTAGAACGGCCTCCCGCCAAAATGACTAAAGGCATTCGTTTATACCGCATAATAAAAACAAACGTGGCGTTCGCTGCTACGTAAATTTTGTGATCTAAAGAAGAATGAAGTAAAAAATAGCAACATTCTCAACTCTCAGTCTCCTAATTTTAGTAACAGATATTTTAAGTGTACTAATTTAGAACACCTAAAATTTAATATACAAAAAGCAGTGACTTCTAATCCGTTTGTTAGGACCAAGCTGTATTCCCAATTCATGGTGAACACTCATCTAAAATTTTTCGACTTTCTTTTCTTTTTGTGCAGGTCCAATTTCAATGCCTCTTTCAACTAAATGTTTCTTTCTCTCCTCTTTTCCTTCCTCTTGGTTCTCTCATTTATTCCTAATAACTGCCTACGCCACATAAAACTAAATGCAGTCAAGGGGCAATGTAAACTGGACCCAAATCCAGTTATCACCACTTCTAATCGTATAACCATAAGTAAATTACCCAATTCCTCAGGCTTCATTTTCTCATATGAACAATAGTGAAAACTATACTTACTCCATGGGGTCTTGTTAAGAATGACACACACTTTGTAAAAAGCATCTGGCACAGAGTGACCTGTTCAGTACTGTATCTGTCCCTGCTGCCACTGACCGCACCTGTCTACGTGGTGGGCATCCCCCTTCATGCTACAGTCCTCGTTATCATACGGTCTACCTACACATTCTTTTTGGGTACTTGTTACAATAACACCTCCAAATATATAATGGTTTTAACACAGTGAGTCTCATATGGGGGTGCCTGTACCTGAGTGTCAGAAATATTTGTTTTAGTTCTAAAGAAAAGTTACATATATTTGTGAAACCTTGCACAAGCCAACTAAAACCTCAGGTTCCTTCCAGTAAGTCTAGAACTTTATCAGTTGAACTATTTGCCACACACACACACACACACACACACATACACACACACACACACCCCAACTACAAGATTGATTGGAGCAAGGATGCTCACACACACACTAAAAGGAGCACTTTAGAAGAAATATTGAAAACCACTAATTATACCCTGATTATATCTGACTTGACACATTGTACCTTTAATTCTCAGCTACAGAGAACCATGCCCAAACACTTTGTATCCTATGCGGAGGTTTTTGTTTTGTTGTTACTCATCATAATTTAACAAATTAGTTAGATAATGGTGATAATAGCTTTCAACTTATAAATAACTGTGAAATCCACAATAATTAAATGCATATTGATTTTATATAAACACATGAAATTATACGTCACCCATAACAGAATCTTAGCATGCATTAGAGTATTTTCTCTAAAATGATTTTGGTTATGTCCTTGTATCTTCATATCAAATGCCAAGACTAACTATTTCTCTTCATGGGTAATTCTTTCTGTAATATCCTGCAGAAGCCACTCATCTACCTCTTGAGACATCTCTCATTTGCACTCAAAAATTACAGATGGTTCGTCCTTGGTCTTTGGTATAAATTAAAAGAGATGCAAAAATATACTGTCTAATGAAGAATTTAAGTCATGATGTCTGGACTAGAAGCATTCTTTTTTTTATAATCTCCAAACAAGATTGCATTTTCATTTAAAACATGAGGAATCCCTCTCCTAATCCTTAAATTAAAAACAGCTTTTGAAATATTTGAAAAGTAAAGATGGTAAAAAAGAATTTGAGAGCAATGAGCTAAGGATTCAAACGTGAAATCACTCCATTGAGAAACACCTTGTTGATAACCCCAATGGCATACACAGGGTCCCTGCAAAGAACATCAGATACAGAATTCGAGTCTCAGACTTTGTGATTGATGAGCTCCTAGGGTTTAGAACACAAATGGCACTCTTAAAGTCCTATCCTGTGATGTGAGTCCAAATACTGGGTCCCTCGAAGCAGATTTCACTTCCAAAGGCCACCTGTGCTTAGCCCGGTAAACTGTGCCTTCGATTTAACTCCCTCACAATCTTATCAAAACTAATAAAAAGGAAAGAATATTTTAAGTGATTTTTTTTGCATATTAAATTTCGAGTGTTCTATATTCACTTTGCAAAGTGAATTGAACAGATACAAACCTAGGTGCGTATCGTTTGCATACTAACCCAGATGAAAATGACCAGGACCGCCATAGTAAGGATGACATAAGGACACCACGGAACAGTCATGAGTAAAAACACGCATTCCCAAATTGGACTGAAGAGCAATAAAGAGTAAAAACAAACAAACAAACAAAAACCTTGCATCATACCCGCTTCGTGAGTTACCATCATGCTACTGTGCGAAGATGGAAGGGGATATACCGTTATTAAGAAAGAAGCACGGTGGGAGATGAAACAACTAGGAACTTTCAAGTCAGACTCAGACCGCTTTGTAACAAATCATTCGATCTGAGATTTAGTTTTTCCGTTACTAACTTGGAGATTCCAGATAGTCTCGAGGCTTGCACAGGATGATAGACGTGAACGCCAGGGCATAGTGATGGCTCATTAATTGTGCTTTTAACCTTAATCACAGATTTATACTAACTAGGGCTTTCTAGGAACTTCTGGCTGCCTACCTTGGAAATTGATACGTACATATAAAACATATCATTATTATATCTTGTTTGATTCTAGCCACTGTATTGAATGGTATTCGAGTTACTATGCAATACAGCTTTACACAAGGAAATATGTGACTTTTGTTATTTTCTTTTTTCAGCATAGAAGTTTTTGCATTTTATTTAAATAGAATTATTAGCAGGGAGCTTGAGTAGCTCAGTTGGTTAAGCATCTGACTTCAGCCCAGGTCATGATCTCACAGCTTGTGAGTTTGAGCCCCACGTAGGGTTCATGCTGACAGCTTGGAGCCTGGAGCTTGCTTTGGATGCTGTGTGTCGCTCTCTCTCTCTGCCCCTCCCCTGTTCATGGTCTGTCTGTCTCTCTCTCTTTCAGAAATAATAAACATTAAACAAATTAAAAAATTAAAATCAATAAATAAACCTATTAGCAAAACAAAAATTATATAAATTATAAATGTGTAAAATTAAAAATTCATAGAATTATAAACTTGTAAATTAGATTAAACAATACATAATATACTTTTAACAGTATATATATATATACATCTATAATATATATAATATTATATATATTATTAATTCATGATCACTACATCAAAAGCACTTCAGCGAAGATCTCAGAATCTTCTCGGAACAACTCTTCTCTAAACTACTGACATATTTAGAATGGAGCCTTTCTTATAGATTATTACATTTACTGCAAGCCATCAAACAAAACTTCTGCAGCTCTGAAAAGACTGTTCACTGTCAGTTCAAAGAATTCTTTATCCTTTTAGGAGTTTCGAAGCCTTCGGTGCATTATTCAAGTTGCCTGAAAAACACATAACTGTCACAGCATTCACAGTCTTCTCTCTGAAACGCTGAAGAAAGACCTATGTGTTTGCCCCTTAATATTTTTGAAGAATTGTTTATTTAAGCAGTATCTTAGACAAGCAACTAGAAACACATGAATGATGTGTGTAGTTACAACATGACATTTTAAAGTTGACAGTAAATGATGCAAAAAATCAGAGACTTCGAGGTCTTGGTATTGCCATTAATAACAGGAGAATGTGACTTTGACTAATTTGGTAGTGTGTTTATGGTATCTGTGCTGATAGTCACCCTTATAAAAATAATGGAGGCCCAGATGTGTACACTGTGAAGTCAGGGACACTCGCTAAAGGTATATCAGAAATGACGCAAGGGGGGCGCCTGGGTGGCTCAGTCGGTTGAGTGGCCGACTTCAGCTCAGGTCATGATCTCACGGTCTGTGAGTTTGAGCCCCGCATCGGGCTCTGTGCTGATGGCTCAGAGCCTGGAGCCTGCTTCAGATTCTGTGTCTCCCTCTCTCTCTGCCCTTCCCCTGCTCACGCTCTGTCTCTATGTCTCTCAAAAATAAATAAACGTTAACAAAAAAATTAAAAAAAAAAAAAAAGAAATGATGCAAGGGTTAATACTTCACCTGGTTTTTTTTTTTTTTTTGGTTTTCATTTCAATTATTTTATCTGTGGATTCATTTTATCAACTGCCACATTAGCAGAATATGGCCAATTTCACCAACCTTATTTTTAAACAGATGCTAGACAACAGAGAGATTGCGTTTGATGAAATTTTATTTTGGAATGCCTGTCAAGAAAATCTATTTTCGAAATCATTATTGACTTTATATTCCTATTTTAAACAACCGCAATGTCACTTTGCCTTAAATTCGTACATCCCTGTTTAATTCTAAAGTTGTGTGTAAGCTGAAAGTTATGCAAAACTTGGACAAGCCACCACTCGCTGTCATATAGGAAAGACTGTCCCCATCTACTTTCTGTGTCAGACTCCCCTCCCAAGTGCAGTGTGCCTGATCCCGCCGGGCACGTGTGGGAGCAGTGCTGGGGCCCTTACCATGCCCAGGGGGGTCGCTTAGAAGCTTTTTCATCAGCTTAACTCACCAGTCCAGCTGGTGCCCTGCATACCCGCTCTTCCATTTCCCAGGAGGAGGGCCTGGGAAGGGCTCCAGACGGGATCGGGAGGCCAACCCCAGGCTCTGCTCTGTTGCTCTCCACTCTCCTTCTGGAAGGCATGCCAGGAGGAACCCAGGAGAGAAACAACCTTTCATAACCTCAGTCACTTACCAAACCTCACCCAGGGGAAAAGGGAACAAAGTTGAATGCTGAGTACCCTTTTTCATGAATTTTACAACTGTTCAAACAGTTCCTTGATGCGACTTCTCATCTGCCAAAGTGAACCACGGAGGTGCTCCCGCACTCGGTGACTTCTTAGCCTGCTTATGTAACCGATCTAATTTAAGGCATGTATTTTTAACGTTTACCTTCTTCCTGTCCCTGTCCAGGTCATTATTATCTGAGTTAGACTGGAAGCGATAACACGGCTGGGATCCTATCTGTTCAGTTCTCTTTGCAAAATGATTGGCCCAGAACCAGATGTGACCCTTCGAGTAAAACGCTTCTCTGGAGCTGACAGCAGTCTTTGAAGAGCCCCTTTAAGAAATGCAGTCAAGGTGGGAGCCCACTCATCACTCAGCATTCAGTGTCTCTGCTACCAGGTTCCATAACTGAATTCTGATGAAATAGCACACGAGCGCTCAAGTCCTGTCTGCAATCCCACTAACGCCTGCAGCCCATTAAAAAGAGGCTTCCTGGGGGCGCCTGGGTGGCTCAGTCGGTTGAGCATCCGACTTCGGCTCAGGTCATGACCTCACAGTCTGTGAGTTCGAGCCCCGTGTCGGGCTCTGTGCTGATGGCTCGGAGCCTGGAGCCTGCTTCAGATTCTGTGTCTCCCTCTCTCTCTGCCCCTCCCCCACTCATGCTGTCTCTCTCTGTCTCAAAAATAAATAAACATCAAAAAAAAAAATTAAAAAAAAAAAGAGGCTTCCCGGTCACAGGCTAAGATTTCTGAAGTGTCCCTTTCTTCACAGAAGAAATGGAGGCCCCGGGGATTAAATGGTTTGTGCGGAATCGCAAAACTTATTGGCGTTTGTCTCCTGAGTCTCAAGGGTTTGCCCATCAGAGAATAAACAGTGGACAAGTTAAAACTTCTAGAAAGGTAGCTTCTAAGAGTGAACAAAACAACAATATATACTGATATATATATCAGTTAAAAGCTGGGTAGTTAAAGGAGTCGCTGGGAATGGGTTTAGAATGCATTGTTCCTTCAAAAAACAAAAACCAAGATGCTCTAAAACGTAGTTTTCGACCCCCACCAGGAAGCTTCACTCTGGATGTACTTTGTGTGCAGAAAGAAGATATTTCATTAAACTCCAGGGTATGTGTTACTCTGCAAAGCTCCTCTCTGCTGCTATCATAATGTGTCTTTGTGAATTTTCAAGATAAATGACTGAAAGCAAACAGCATTTGTGAAAGAGGAAACCATAGGCTACCAAATACAGAAGGTGTGGCACCATCTGCTCTAGGGCTTAAAGTCGCAGCGCACCGTGAACACACCTGTAAACACAGAGCGTGTCTGAAGCATCCTCTGCAAGCGCTCTGCCCAGCGCGTCCAGGGAAGGAAGATGGGGTGACAATCTATGTTATATATTTTGTGACTTACACATCAACTGGGCTTATTTGTTTATTTTCTTTTAATTTAATGGTTTTTCATAACTTTAAAAGTATTAAGAGCTTATGGAAAAAATTGGAAGAAAAATAAATTACCTGCAATTGCTCTGTTAAGAAATGACTATTATTAACAAAAGACTATATTTTCTTCCAGTCTTTTAAATGCATATGTATGGACAGACACATAAATAAAAAGACAGATAGATGGAGAGATAAGATTTATTATGGTTTATACAATGTTTTAATCCTTTTCCACACAATACATTTATTTTACTAGCTACTGTCATATATAAGCTTATGATGTATTTCTTTGTTGTTACAGGTTTGGCTTATTTCCACTTTTCGGCTATTAAGATAACACTACAATTAGCAATATTCCAATAAATTTACATGTTATATTTAATCAATTCGGTTGCCAGAGTATTCTTTTTTTTTTAAGTTTATTTCTTTATTTTGAGAGAGAGAGAATATATGTAGGGGAGGCACAGAGAAAGAATGAGAGAGAGAGAATCCCAAGCAGGCTTCACACTGCCAGTGCAGAGCCCAATGTGGGGCTCAAACTCATGAGCCATGAGACCATAACCTAAGCCAAAATTAAGAGATGATCTCCTAACCAACTGAGCCACCCAGGCACTCTGCCAGGGCGTTCTTACTGTTCCGACTGAGAGTTTTGCGTAATCTGACTGTCTTTATTACTATTGTTTCTTGGCCCTCATCAACTTACGACACTAATAAACTTACTGATCTCTTACTACACGCCAAACACTGTTCTAAGCACTTTTCATACATTTGCACCTTTTAATCTTCACGATAACCTTGTAAGACAGAACTAGTATTATCTTTTATCATCTTTAAAGAGACGAAGAAACTACACCACAGACAGAACCCTCTGTAACCTCCCTAAGGTCACACAGTTAATGTGGGATGATTGGGTGTTCGAACCCACGAGGCTGGGTCCCAGGCCCTGCTTGGAACCGTGAAAGTATACCATCTCTCTAAAGAATAAGATTACGTGTTTATTAAGCCTGCTCTTTTAATATATTTCCCCTTTCTAAAAGTACCATGTAAGAACAGGAATATTCATATATTGGGATACCGACTAATTTTTGAAGAAAATAAAGCAGAGGAAGGAAATCATCCTAGTGACTCAACTTCTTCATTAAAACAGTTTCATTTGGGGCGCCTGGGTGGCTCAGTCGGTTAAGCACTGACTTCGGCTCAGGTCATGTTCTCACGGTTTGTGAGTTCCAGCCCTGCGTCGGGCTCTGTGCTGACAGCTCGGGACCTGGAGCCTGCTTCAGATTCTATGTCTCCCTCTTTCTCTTCCCCTCCCCTGCTCACACTCTGTCTCTCTGTCAAAAGTAAATAAACATTAAAAAAAATTAAAAAAAAGTTTCATTCTCCATACAGCTGACATTTGTCTCACTTCTCCTCCCGCAAAATTACAGTCCACGACGTCTCACATTTTCTGAGATAAAGACTAGGAATATGAAGTTTTAGGTTCAAGAAGTGAATAATGGAGCACCGTGATTTCTGTCTTTGGGACTCTCCTGGCAAGCCACAGCTGAGGTGAATTCTAACTTGACCCTTCTCTGGACGCAACCACAGAGGAGATACTTATCTACACGCCACACTTCTGATCTGAAATAGGGCCGTTAACCTCTCCCTCGGTACTATGGCGAAGATGAAACAAAATACCACAAATAAAGTGACTGGCACCGTGGCTAATGTATACTAAGTGATATTTTTTTCCCTTCTTCTGCCTTGTTCCCCGAAACAAAGCACATAAAAATAAAACCCTCTCCGGAAACAACACAGTTTAAAGTCTAAGCTTTTATGATATAACTAGTACTGTCTCGTCGAAGATAAAATCCTTCGGGAACTCCATTTGTAATGTACCGAGGCTCCCCTGAAAGATCTGCCAGCGGCCCTTCTCCTTCTCCCCGTGAACACGCAGGATGCCTTCGGAGTCTGCTCCCAAACGTTACACTGTTCACAGAGTTGACATCTTACTGGAAACAGAGGGACCCGGGGACGTGATGCTCGGGGACCAGGCCAAAAACTGTACTCGGTGCAGGATTTACTATATCAGGGAGGAAGCTCTCCACGTGGCAAATACCAATTACAAGCATCATTTGAGTCTATTGTGGCTGCAGCTCTATATGTATTAAGTAATTGTTATTTCCTTTATTCGGTCTGTTCAAATAACAGTCCCTCCTTAGGCCACATGCTGCAGGAAAAATAGGCAATGAGTTCAGCAGTCTCCAGGCATGTCATGCCAGTGAAGAATAAATAACATATTTATCTTTAAAAAATTATGTAGCAGGTTGCAAAAAAAATGTCATTTGTAAGAGCACCAGAGCTCCCCTAAGGGAGAGAACTGTCTTTGTTTAAGAAAATACCTGGATAGATTGCTTTAAGCAAGGAAGAATGACCTGAGGGGCCGCTCTATGTGAAGACGGCAAATCCAGGCGACAGCCTGACTGCTCCATAACAGAATCTGAAGGGGGAAGGAGGCATCGAGAGAGGAGACTGGGCAAGGCATCTGGGAGAGCGGAGGGGACGGTGCACGGCAGCGTGACAGAAAGGTTTGATCATGCAGAAAAAAGAAGTCATAAAAACAAACAAACAAAAAACAAAAACAAAAAAAATCCAAGTGGCAAGGAAGTCAGGGCACTGAGTTACTCACTCAGCCAGAGTTTGGTTCAGCGATGTAAACCACCCTCATCCCTGAGAACCTTCAGTAAAGCTGTCATCCACACCAATGTCTTGTTTGAATGGTGGCTTTGGTTTCACTTCTGAGCATGCGGGGGGCAGAAAAGGAAGAAGAGCTCCAGCAGCTGAGATAAAACTCAGACCGAGAGCTCAGCGGAAACATGAAAACACATCTAGGGTGAACATGAGAACATGAGCCCCTGGAAAATAAGAGACATTGTGGGGAGTTGGCGGTTTAAGTCAACTTTCTGTCAACTTCAAAGGGACCTCACAAGAAGCACTTTCCAGCTGACAAGCATAAAAGGAACAGGACAAAGAGGTACTTTCCAAGGTACCTCTTTCATTTCCCAAGATGAATTAGATTTCATCTATTTCTGCTGCAGCCTTGTATTTTTTTCCAGATGCTTGAGCTTTTGAGAGTATGATTTATTATAAAATCATTTTATATGCATTCTAAATGAATGTAAGTCACATCTTTGATGAAAAGTAAGACATTCCTCTCATTAGCTATGAACAGAGTGGTGTCAAAACTGAATTTCCCGGATGCAGGCTCTGAGCGTGCTCAGAAGGCAGTAAGTGTGGCCCATGGTGCCTCCACTGTTCCCTGAACACTCGTATGGGTTTAGAAATGGCCACTGAAGGGTGGCTCCCTCTCCGAAAACCCTACTCAACAGCCTAGCGAAGTACGCGTGTGTCACACGTAGTATAGCATTTCCGGCTTCACCTCATATCTCTCTTCACAGTCATCCGTCCTTCAAAGCAAGGCAACCAAATCCTCACCCCCGCCATTCCACTGACCTGACCCACTGCACCATGCTCACCAACAACCTCCTAACCGTGCAAACTTACAATCTGTCCTTTGTCCCCATTCCTTTTCTTCAAACCTATGTCCCAGAATATTAACCATAGCCCTGTCATTAAACTAGTCATCCCACCTGGGAATCTTTGACTTTGTTTTTCCTACGCATCCCACTATTACTCCGATCCTAACTTCTCAGTCGTTATGCAGTTCTTCTTCCTCCACGAGTACCCAAAATGTTTTGTGTCTCTCAGATCCTATGCTGCATTCTGTTTGCTTATTCCACATGCATGCCGTGTTTCACCTGTCACTGGGATATCTCTCTAGATATCTCCTCTCTCTCAGATTCTAACCTTTACTTCCAATCCCTACTTCCCAAAAGCATGCTGCACATGTCCCTCTAGGTATCTCATCAGAAACTCAGTATCTCCATGTCCCAACGATGGAGACAACAAGAGATGCTGTGGCAGGATTTAGCCTTCCTCCGCCAGGTGACTCCCACAGCTACACCAAGGAAACAAAATCAGGTATTTGCACAGCAAAAACAGTATCTTCTACCAGCCATATAATAACTGATAAATTCCACCCATATGTAAATTAAGAAGATGCCAGAGATTCCGATCTTGCATCCTGTCCCTATATCATTATGTCATCACAAAAGCAACCGTCTGAGCCACCTTTTTTAAAACTTTTATTTAAATTCCACTTGGTTACCATACAATGTAATATTCATTTCAGGTGTACGATGTGATTCAGCACTTCTATAGGACTCCCGGCGCTCATCACAATTGCTTTCCTAATCCTTATCACCTATTTAAACCATCCCCCCATCCCTCCCTTCTGGTAACCATCAGTTCATTCTTCATAGTTAGGTCTGTTTCTTGCTTTCTCTCCTTTTTTTCCTCTTTTCTCATTTGTTTTGTTTCTTAAATTTCACATATGAGTGAAACCGTATGGTATTGTCTTTCTCTGACTGACTTATTTCACTTTGCATAATACACCCTAGCTCCATCCATGGCGCTGCAAGTGGCAAGATTTCATTCTTTTTTATGGCTGAGTAGTATTCCATTGTATATGTATACCACATCTGCTTTATCCATTCATCAGCTGATGGACACTTGGGCTGTTTCCACAGTTTGGCTATTGTGGATAGTGTTCTTACAAGCAGAGGGGTGGCATGTGTACCTCTGAATTAGTATCTTTGTGTTCTTTGGGGAAACACCTAGTGGTGCAATTTCTGGATTGTAGGACCATGTCTTATTCAGAAATTATTCCATCTTTCTTAATTATACTAATATCATAATTAGCTGAGGTACTGTAACAATAATTGATTTCCTTTCCTTCCAGAGAAATATATCTTTATCTCCACCACACCTGGTGCTCCCTAACAATATGCTTAATAGAATGGATCTGTAGACCAAAACTTCCTCATACCCACTCTACTCTCAATGTACCACCCTCAACATTTATCTTAAGCTCAGCCACTAAGAGCTTCCCAAAGTTGTGGTTCCTAAAGTTGTAGTTCTCAAAATGCATTCCACATACATACGTCGTCATAGGGTGCTCCATTTTAAAAATGATCTTCATAATAAAAAAAAAACAGATGAACATAGGGGAAGGGAGGAAAAATCAGATAAAAATAGAGAGGGAGGCAAACCAAAGAGACTCTTAAATACAGAGAACAAACTGAGGGCTGTTGGGGGGGGCAGGATTGAGCTAAATGGGTGATGGGCATGAAGGAGGGCATTTGTGGGGATGAACACTGACAGCACAGAACCTGCTTGGGATTCTCTGTCTCCCTCTCTCTTTTCCTCCCCTGCTCGTGTGCACATTCTCTCTCTTTCTCAAAATAAATAAATAAACTTTAAGAAGGCAAAGAAGAAAGAAAAGTAAATCCTGGATGAACATATACGTGAAACATGTTTATTCATTTAGAAATGACAGCTACAGGGTCGCCTGAGTGGCTCAGTTGGTTGAGCACCTGACTTAGGCTTAGGTCACGGTCTCACGGTCCATGAGTTCAAGCCCTGCATTGGGCTCTGTACTGACAGCTTAGAGACTGTAGCCTGCTTCAGATACTGTGTCTCCCTCTTTCTCTGCCCCTTCTCCCACTTGTACTCTGTGTGTCTCTCTCTCAAAAGTAAACATTAAAAAATTTTTTTAATATTATAAAAAGAAGAAATGACAGTTACAAACTTGTGTCCTCTTGATGTCAGAGAAAATTTTTCATAGAGCAAAGGATAATATTCATAACCCCATAACAGTCCCTTTAGTGATTTGATGAATGTTCTTGGTACCCAGAATAAAACCATTTTTTTGGTCATGAATGTTGCTTCAAAGGCTGTTTCACTACTACATTAAGAAGAATTTCTAGATTGTGCATGTGTGTGTTATATGAAATATGTTCATAGCAGCTGTTTTTCTGGAGATAATAAAAAGTCTAGAAAAGTAACCTTTCTTGGAATTCTTTACACACATGTATTTCCAGAAGCGGAGTAAGTTAATGACTGGTGTTGTTCATATTTTTATCAGATTAATAATAAACTTGATTTCTGAATAACTTATAAAGTTACACTAAGATTTAATATCACACCATCTTTGCATGGAATTTTTCTCTATTTTGTTATTAGACTGAGAGTACACTATATTCCAACATTTCTAAGGATTTTCTTCATAAACTCTTTTAGACAGGGAATAGATAAACCAGATGTTTATAAACCATCTAAGGGGCACCTGGGCGGCTCAATCAGTTAAGCATCGACTCTTGGTTTCCGCTCAGGTCATGACCTCACGGTTCATGAATTCCAGCCCCACAGCGGGCGCTGCATTGACAACATGGAGTCTGCTTGGGATTCTTTCTCTTCCTCTCTCTTTGTCCCTATCTCTGTCTCTCTCTCTAAATAAAATAAACATACATACATACATACATAAGCCAAAATAATACTTTGGTAATTTTTTGTGCTTTCATAGTGCTTAGTAAGTTCCAAGCACTGTTCTAAATGTTCTTAACACTTAAAACTTCCAATGAAGGAGAAACTATTTTTATTCCCATTTTACGAATGATAAAATGGAAGCAAAGAGAGGGTAAGTAATTTGCCCAGAGTTACAACAGCCAGCAACTCAGGGCACGAAGCCAAGGTAGAGACTTCAAGGCAAACAGTGGTAGTTGCAGAGCTGTGATCCAAGGTAGGGAGTGGGTCAAAGGATCAAGGAGAGGGAACACTCCTTGGTTCAACAGCAAAGCAGCAGCAGCGGGACAAAAAACAAAACAAACCAAACAAACAAACAACTAGACTGTCTGTCTCTGAACCATAGGTTAACGATTCTTAGAACATTCTCTCACTGAGTGCAAA
The DNA here is from genome assembly GCA_030068075.1 of Paguma larvata. Taxonomy (NCBI): domain Eukaryota; kingdom Metazoa; phylum Chordata; class Mammalia; order Carnivora; family Viverridae; genus Paguma; species Paguma larvata. Next base: position 9,316,087 of record CM057839.1, on the reverse strand, counting down.
ATTGATCTCATTGGTTAGGGCAGGCTCCAACCTTAGGGATGGAGTTGAGTAAACTCAGTTGTGGATGTTTTAATTTAAGGGACTGAGGAGCCTGGACAATCACCGTGTATACCCTAACCAAACAGGTCTACATCCTCCCTTCTGACTGAATGACAAGCATTTCCTCCCCTCAATTTTAAAAATTAGCTATTCCATTTTTCCACTCTTGCCCCTCTGTCCCCCTTGAAAGGAATTCCATGTTCCTCAAAGTATCCCCATCACACAGAAACTGATCAAGCTACTCATCTTCCATAAAATCCCTCTCTTCCTTTTAAAGGAGGAAGAGCCACAATATTTAGTATCTGTCTATTGCACACAATCATGTATTTCATTGAAATGTTTTGTTTTTCCACATGAGCATCTCGCCTGGCAAATCTCCGTGGCCAAAGACCACGCAGGATTACTTACCTCTATCACTCGTAATGCTCATTAGTGTGGGTCGCTCGTACAAAATGCCTCATGGGTATTTGTTAAATGAATGTATCAATGGAAACCATAATTGATGTGTTCCCCTGCTTTTTCCATCAACCCATTTGTGTGTGGTCCACAAAACGTGCTCAATAAATCTTGATTGATTAATTCCTTCACCGTTGACTCAGAAATTGTGGAATTAACAACAAAAGATTATGATTACAATCTAGTGTTTGTTATTCTAAAAGAACAAGCACTAAAAATATAAAGTGCCTCAACCACTTTGTGTGATTCCACAGAACCCACTCTACAAGTGCTACCCCCTGGGATTCGTTTCTAAAGAAGGCAAATGCTGTCTTCCTTCCTTCGCCCCTGGTGAGGACACATTAGGTATATGTTTCGGACCTAGTCGGTCTTCTCTATCTCTGACACATAGCTGACAAGAGTTTATACATTTGGGTTTTCATGGTGATAGCAATTAGGCTTGTAACTCAAGGCTACCAAGTCCCTTTGCATCAATATATTCTGGGTTTACTTTGACCTTTTCGAAAACGTTGCATATGTATGCTGCATGTTTGCGTGTATTCAGTCTGGAATTACACTGAGACTGTGAAGTTAAATGTCACTGGAGCCTAGATATCCAAGCCACCTTAGCTTACGACATTATTTGGGATATAATCACAATGAACAAATCTGTTCCATAGAAACTGTTTAAAAGGTAGACATGTACATTGTTTGGTAACTCTTTGGGAAAACATCTCTACTGATGCCATGCCTTTTTTATTCTTCTCCTCCTCAAATACTTTTTTACTTGTATTCATTTAAATTTCAGACCAGCACTGTAGGGTAGGTCACATAACAATTTATATCTCTATAATGAGAAAAGATCTCAGTTGATCAAATGTCTAATACTGAATGCTTAATTTTAAGAATGCTCTTGCTTTTAACATAAATGGCCAAGATGACATAAAAACACAACTACTAGAATTTTTAAAATGAAAGACTTATAAAATTATTGTTACTATGCATAAAGTATTAGACTTTTTTACTTCCCCCATTAAACCACTCACTCCCTCACAAAATTTTATCTTTGGGAGTTGCTAGAAGTTCCACTTTTTTCCCTCTGTCTTTCCACTGCTTGAGCAGCCTAGAAACCCTCTTTAATCGTTCTCTATGCCAAGCATCAGGCACAGTGCCTGGCACACTGTAGGCACTCGATAATTGTTCGATCAGTGAATAAATGAGAATCTTTTGAAGTTACACAAACGAACCAAAATCTTTTGAGGATCGGCGATAAAAAACATTTGCATCAAAGGATAAAGTTCTCTTTCAAGTTGAATCTGTCTACGAATCTAAAAATTCAAAGGCTCTTGTACGTTACCTCGGCATTTTATTTTCTATCCATGCCACTTTGAAACAATAATTTTCTTTTATCTAGCTTTTTAATTTCCTTCAGTCACGATCAGGAAAGACTGAGAAAGTGGTCCGTGTTCATGTAAGTCTGCAAAATATAGCGTGGTGCGAACTCACGAAAACGATCTGCCACAAATACGGCAGTGATAGTCTCACACATCTCCATATTCTCAATAATTAAGAGGAAAACCGATTCAAAGTCCAAAGCTGAATTCACACTGGTTCAGTTTTGTATTAATTCTAAATGCAGATCGAGATATTTACTTCCTTTTTTTTACTACTCCATAATAACATTTATTTTTTTTTAAGTTTATTTATTTATTTTGAGAGAGAAAGAGTGAGTGGGAGAGGGGCAGAGGGAGAGGGAGAGAGAGAATCCCAAGCAGGCTCTGTACTGTCAGCTCAGAGCCCAACATGGGGCTCGAGCTCACGAACCAGGGATCATGACCTAAGCTGAAATCAAGAGTTGGACCCTTAATCGATTGAGCCACCCAGGTGCCCTCACCCCATAATAGCATTGAGAGAATCAAAACAAAATTACTTCAAAATCTCAGAAGAAAAGTATTATTTAACTTTTTCTTTTAATTTTTTTTTATGTTTATTCAATTTTGAGAGAGACAGAGCAGAGCGTTAGCAGGGGAAGGGCAGAGAGAGAGGAGACACAGAATCCGAAGCAGGCTTCAAGCTCTGAGCTGTCAGCACAGAGCCCGATGCGGGGCTCAAACCCACGAACCGAACGGCGAGATCATGACCTGAGCCGAAGTCGGACGCTCAACCGACTGAACCACCCAGGCGCCCCTTATTTAACTTTTAGATAGTCACCTCCTCACACTGTGGTAAGCACTTTTTCCTTATTGATGGAGTAAAATGTATTTCTATCATTTCATATATGTGAACGGGTGATGTCTTTTCTCATTTTTACAAGTGTGTTCCCTTCGACATTTTCCTCATACACTGAATTCGTCAGTTCTCTTTTCCTGTTGCAGTGCCCAGAGGGCCCAGATCAGCCCCATGGCATGGCACTAACACCACCACACCTGCTCTCCTGCCTCCCATCCTCTGGACGCAGGAGTCCCCAGCCCCTGAGGTCCAGAGGAAAAGCTCATCTTTGGCTCTCTGGACCTGATCAGCTGTGGTGTTATGCCAGCTACCAATTTTTCCATTAAATTCTGGTGCTCTCCTGAATCCAGCCTGGACATGGTACCGTGTTTCTCTGCATATTCGAGGCTTGGCTGCGGTCGTGAACTTAAGTCTGGAGTGACTGATAGGGGACAACCTTGAGCTAGATCCAAGGCCACATAACCATTCCCTAGCAGTTTCATTGCCTTGTCCCCTCCCCACCCTCCCTTTAAATCACATCATTGTTTTACCCTACACAGTTGTCACCAGCCCTAGAGACGACCTAGCAGCAGCAGGAAGCCACCCCATCAGTGAGTACTGAGCGGTGGGCCTATCTGAACCTATATAGTTGGTAATCGTCTTTTAGTGGAACATACACTGTTGCCGAAAGCAAATAGAAGTTATCTAACCAATAACGTTTTAGAAAACAACATCATTCTTTTTCACTTTGTATCATTTTCACATAAAAAATTTGCCTGTCATCCTTGGGCCATTGCTAATACTCTCTGTATTATTCTGCTTTTGGTATATGTGCTGCTGAAGCGAGTACCACATAAAAATAATTGATTTTAATTTTTTTTTTGACAGAGAGAGAGAGAGAGAGAGATGGAGTGTGAGCAGAAGAGGGGCGGAGAGAGAGGGAGACACAGATTCGGAAGCAGGCTCCAGGCTCCGAGCTGTCAGCACAGAGCCCGGTGTGGGGCTCAAACTCACGGACCGTGAGATCATGACCTGAGCTGAAGTCAGACGCTCAACCAACTGAGCCACCCAGGTGCCCCTCACATAAAAATGTTTAAAAATCAAAACAAAGAGAGGGTTGAAATTACCATTATTTTTTAGTAAGCTGCATATTTTCTTGGGTCTGATTCTAAAAGCAGTTAAAAAAAAAAAGATGCTCTTGCTAAAAAAGGTGATTGATACAGATTCTCTAACTTTTTGGCTACAAACCTCGGGAAAGTACTTACCGACTCACTAATTCAAAATAGCCTTATGCATTTGCTACATTCCTATGTGAACTATCTATCATTTAAAAGGTAAAACTAAGCATTTTTCTTCTTTTGAAATTTACAAATTTGGGGGCATTTTATGCACTGGGCTTGATCTTATCTTCAGAACAGAGAAACCTTCTGACCCTTCTGAACACGCTAGCAAGTTCCTCTGTGTGCCACTGAGAGCCGTGGATACGGGGGGAGAGAAGAGGGGAAGTGAGCATGGTGCCGCTAGCAGTCTAGTGGAGTTGATTACTCCCCTGTCTCAAGAATCTGTTATCTAGTCACCAAAATACATAAATATAAACTGAAATAGATGGATTGATAAATAAAACTTTCTAAAATCAGATAATCATCAACCACCAAACTACGGAGCCGCACATGACACCAAGCTACGCTTGAGAAACTGAGGCCAAAATTTCAAGAATCTAATATGAATATAATGGGATCCTAAGAATGAGGCCGGCAAAAAAAGACAGAGCTCAGAAGCCGAGGGCTACAGTGCGCCTGGAAGGATTCAAGTTCCCGAGCAGGTGTCCAGCCCTCACTCTGGTTCTGACCACCATGATTGGCAGTGTGGGACCCAGGCCACCCCTCATGCTGTCCACTCAGGCTTCTCTGTCCACAACTTGGAAGCGCTTGAAAGAGGAGAGAAATGCTTCGGAGTCGCTGCAATGACTCAGCACATTAATGCTGACTCTACGATTATCTGATTTAGAGCCAGCCTGGCTTGTGACCCGGGGTCACCCAATCCCAACCGCTGCAGACTGACCAGCTGACCAGAGCTGGTGCAAACTTGTTCCTCAGCCTTGCGTCTAATGAGTTCACATGGATCAGTGGTCAATACTAAACTAGCCTTCCCATCTTTAAGCCTTTTGTCACACCAGAAATTCACATATAGGGTTTTTGAAAATGGCTTGATAATATTACACTAATGGCACTAAATTTTGTGGGGCTGTGTTGTTGTTAATAAAAAGTCTGTTTTCCATGAGTTTAAACGAACTGACAAAAACTCATGGAGTTTAAAAGAAGTCAAATTTTACCTGCCAAACATTTCCTAATATACACTCCAGAGCAAAATAAATATGGAAATTTCTATGTGTTTTCAAAGCAGAAGATTCAAATGTATTATTCTTCTCGAGGGTAAATCTTTCATGCTATTATCTTTCTGAATTTCAAATGTAACAGGAAAATCTGACATCAATATTCTAAACCACTTCCACAGGTAAGATTATTATTTTTTTTAAGGATCAGTATATCGGCTTGTTCTGGGTTTCCATATATAGAGTATTTACTACAGTGCCAACTACATGCTAAGTATCCAATAGACATGAATTCTTAGCTTTTCCTTTAAGGCTTGGGTAAGCTTTGTGATTTCCCAGTCAAAAGTTAGCTAAACAGGGGTGCCTGGGTGACTCGGTTGGTTGAGCATCCGACTTCGGCCTAGGTCATGATCTCGCCATTCCCGAGTTCGAACTCTACGTTGGGCTCTGTGCTGACAGCTCAGAGCCTGAAGCCTGTTTCCGATTCTGTGTCTCCTTCTCTTTCTCGCCCCCTCCCCCACTCACACTCTACCTCTCCCTCTCAAAAATAAATAAACATTAAAAAAAAACAAAAGTTAGCAAAACATACACCAGACAGAAGATTTCACTGTACCTACAGCAATGGCTTGAGACTCAGCAGGATAAGAAACAATATTATTAGAACACATTTTTTAAAGTGCAGCGTCAACCAATACAATGAATGGCAAGGCAGATAGAGTGGAAGACCTCAAGGAGACCCCAGGGTGGTTCTGGAATCTCCCGGGAACACAGCAGACCACAGCAACGGCTCTGGTTTCTGCGGTGGACACATGTGACTTTGGCCCTCTCTGGGAGACTTAGCTCACAGCACTTGGAGCAGGAGTTGCAGATATCAGGGGCACATGGTTTATACTCATCGGCCTGAGATGAAAATGACCTTTGCCCAGGGCCAGCCCTTTGCTTCTGGTCCCTCCAGGGTCAGCAAAGAAGGGAGGCAGTTTTTCAGGCAGTAGGAAAAGAATCCACACATTGCAGTCCTCTGCCAACCCCCCTTTTCCATCCACAAACCCCCGTCAACAGGCTCCATGTTTCTTCCTCCAGAAGAGACTGCAGGTGGGAGGTCAGGGTGTTTGAAACCACTTCGAAAGGCTCCCTCTTCTCTGCCATGACATTCTCTGGCATCCCGTCAGCTGGCTACTGGGTCTCGGTGTTCACTTTGTAAAATGAATTAACGTATAAGAAATTTGCTGATGGTTGCAGGCTCAGCACTCTTAATATTAGAAAATGACAAAACTTACTTATTGGATTTGTTTTTTTTTAATTGTCCTCCTTTAGAGAAGGGAACCTTCCAGTGCCTTCCATGCCCCTTACTACTACCACAAAGACTGAATTCGTCCTGACCGGCCTATGCCCATAAAGGGCCAGAGCAAAAGCTCTGTCGGTGCACCTATCATGTCGTGACTCTCCAAGGAGGGGACCGCTTACTTCCGGAAGTGTAAATAGTTGGCGCCTGAATGAAATCAAACACTGAGAAAAGATGCCACTTGGGACAAGAGAAGAGAAGGGGCGCGGGGCCTCTGAGGTGGCATCTATAAGGCAGTGATGAATTTCACGTGACCTTCGTGAACCATGAACTGCACGCCTGACAATATTTTACCTGGCATTCTTTTCTAACAAGGCTCCCTTTGTTCTGCATCCTTTGCTGTGTAATGTGCAAAAGGAAGAAAAGCACAATGGCTGGAAATTCCGTCTCTGGGATTTGAAGTGCTCGTGCTTGCGTGCTGAGAAGGGCTATAATGAATATTTTTGGCATCGGCGGCTGAGAGCAGCGTGGTACTAGCAGCACTTGATTTAAAATGTCATGTGATACAATAATACACAAACTGAGCGCACGGAGGGGGGACAACATCACGCAACCTGTCGTGGGTACAGCAATTTCTCGTGAGTATTCAAGGAGAGTGAGCTAGAAGTAGAAACTTGAAATCCGAAAAAAATAAACAGTCAACATCCACAAATGCCAGAAAAAAAATTATTAACAAACGGAACATAGCAATTTTTATGTAATTGTAATACCAGTGGTTTCTTTAGTCAAAACCGTACGGCATTCATTTATGAATGATCTGGTACAATTCCAGTGCTGAAGTCGGGGGCGCCTGGGAGGCTCAGTCAGTTAAGCATCTGACTCTTGATTTTGGCTCAGGTCACGATCTCATGGTCTGTGGGTTCCAGCCCCTGTCTGGGATCCTCTCCCTCCTTCTCTCTCTGACCCCTCCCACCGCTCATTCTCCTGTCTCTCTCTCTTTCTCTCTCACTCTTTCTCTCTCACACAAAATAAACTTAAAAAAAATAAGGTACTGAATTCAATGAGAAAGCATATGTACTTAATATAATGAAATGCATTTCCAATTAATTTTTAATAACTGATTTTCTTAAAATAATAGCCCTTTTCTCCATGCTTAATTTTTGTTTTCCACTGGTCTTTCTTCAGAGGCAGATTTAAAAAACAAACAAAAACAAAGCAAAAAACTCTACCTTTTCCTGAATACAATTTGGATAACTGTTAGAACTGCCTTATCTAAAAAATGCTTAAATATTAGCAATGAATTATCTAATACCAACTGTAAAAATACATGCATTCCAAATATTACTTTCCAAGACATTCTCTCAATACCATGGTGTCCCCTTGTCTCGTACTTTCTCATCTGTGTTGGACATTTGAATAGTTACTGTGTTAGGCACTCCTTCTCTTTTCATTTCCAGTATTTGTCTAATTGGTCGGCTACTTCTTTTCCTTAGTGACAGCTTCCCAACTTAATTTTTGTTTCATATTTATTATGTTGACTACCTTTGTCCAAGTACTGGCTCCCCAAAACCAGCTGTTTTTTTTTCCATGTAGTCACTTCCTCCCTCTGTGCCTCAGTTCCCTTGTCTTCCTAAGGCTATGGTGAGTACTGATGAGTTAAGGAGCTCTTAGGACCGCACCTGGTGCATAGGGAGCTCCGTGTTCCTGTTCCCATGTCGAAAGTGGAAAATTTTTAAATGTGAATACATATTATTCAATGTATTTTAATATATCAATTTTTATTTGTTTCTCCTCCATGGGTCTACAGATTACTTCAGTTTAAGTCTTTGGTTTGATTATTTTAAGTTGGCCATCCATAGAATTTTAAAGCAAGGACGAATCGTAAAAATCATGTTATCCAACTTTCATATACTGTAGTAGGTTCCTAATCATCATGATTATTGTCATCGGGCTTTTGTTAAGCAACTAATTGCACTTCTCAGGGAGTCTGAGGCCACTGACGTGCATTTGTCACCTAAGCGTTGGGCCTGGAGATGTCCTCAGGAGTACTGACAAACTCACTCCGCCCTTCCGATTCACCATTCTGAGAGCACAAATCTTCACCACAGCCTGCACTGTGTTAACTAGTCATGGTATATAGGTAGAAAGGATTCCTGTAGGCTTTTCTCACCCCTAGGCAGACTTCCATTTGTTCTTTTCCTTTGACTGTCCAGCCCTGTGTGACTTCTAATCCATTTGCACAATTACCAGGCACTGGGCCCCGAAACCAACTTTCCAGAGGCAAGGGCGAGGCAGTTGTAACTGTGTCTTCTTTCTCCCGCAGGAAACTGGGAGTCAAAGGTTAGGATCGTGCCCAGGTTATAGAATTAGATGCGCCAGAGAGACCCTGTAAAGCCCAGGCCTTACGACTTCCCTTCCTGATGTGTTATTACAGCGCATGCTGCTTCTCCCCAAATGTGTCACACTACCACATCAGTGGAAGCAAATATCCTAGCGAGGGCAGAGAACCAAAATAACGTAGAAACAGAAAAATAATGCCTAAGTGGGCAGTAAGCCATTCACTCGTTCAGCCACTTAGAGTTGAGTTCACGCTAAAGCTGTCTATACGATGTAAATATTGGGGCAACAGATGCATGAGTTCCATATTCAGTCAAGACGCAATTGAAAAAGAAAGTCCTTTGGAGTTGTAGAAGAGAAAACCTTAAAAGAATTGGCCTCGACCTCATATGCCTATGTACAACGTCGGTGTAAGTTTAAACTGCTGGGACCATGCTTTCTGTTCTTTTTTGAGGGTTAGGAAACCATTATTGTCTAAGTAAGGTAAATGAGTGTCATTTCTAAAATGCAAAGTTTTCACATTCTCATCACAAAAATTTAAGTAAAAGGAAGTGTGTGTAATATCCTCATGATATCTCCAGGCCCACGAAGGCAACAGATGGTCTCTGGGTTTTAGAGATCTCTTTGTGTTCTATATTAAAATGTTTCCAATAGATTGACATAGTGTAGGAGTCTCATTCCTTATTAAAAGATTTCTTCTCAAGTTTTGTATGAGTTCTACGAAGTATGAGATATGAGCTATTATGGTTTGTGGCTTAGGCTGATGGCACAAACCTCCCCGCACCATACTGGAATAACTTTCCATCTCCCTACACCATATTGGAATTAGCTGGTCTGCAAGTAGGGCGGTGAACGTATCAATGATCAGTTGGCCTGGCCATCCACTGATACGCTGCAAGGTGATTATCAAGTACATTTTCGCTAAATGCACTCAGGAGCAGAAAAATGTTTAATTGGCATAAATGCTAACCACAGAATGAAGCAAAACTGAACAAAGGAATGGTAAATTTAGTCTTGAGCTTGGAACCCTGAAGCACACAACTGTAGGAGCATAGTGTGCGGCCGCAGCTCGCCGTTTTCCTTCCAAACCACTGCCGAAGACAGCCTCGAAGCTTGTGTTTCCTCCAGTCAGATGCTAAAGCTCAAACACGTAAAAGAAGATAGTAAAACTGGAATTCAGTAGGAGTGCTGAGATGACATTAAGTGTATTTCTTTAGCTCATCACAAAATCCTCATCAAGAGGCCAAACTGTCTAATTCTATCACAAAAAGAACATGGATGAATTTAACGACTGCACACATTCCCATTTCAGTCTGGTAAACCATCTGAGTATAACAATCAGCAGAGGCAACAGGGGAGAAGTCTGACTGCTACCTGGGCCAGGTGACAAAGGTCAACATCGACAGCGTTAAGTCACACCGATAGTATTGATAGGTACCCAGCATACAATGTGATGAAAATGGCACCTTACGTCTGAAATCTCCCTCCCCAAAACCCATAATCCTAGGTTAACCATGAGGAAAATGTCGGATAAACCCAAATTGAGGAACACTCTACAAAACACTTGACCAGTGTCCCTCAAAACTGTCAAGGCCATCGAAAATGAGGCAAGTTTGCCAAACTGTCCCGATGTAGACAAGCCCGAGGGGAGACGATTAGGAAATGTGATATGGTATCCTGGATGGGACCCAAGACCAGAAAAGAACATTAGGTAAAAACTAATGCTATCCTAAGAAAATACAGACTTGTATTAATAATAATGTATCAGTATCAGTTCATCAACTGTCACAAAGGTACCACACTGATGGGATGCCAAGTAGGAAAAGCCAGGGTTAGTGCTACTCCCTGTACTGTCTTTGTGACTCTTCTGAAATAAAAGTTTTCTTAAAAATAAAAAAGTCTCTTCTTCTATTCTACTGATACCTGCGGATCGGAATAATTCGACCAAGCAACTATTTTTGTATTTCTTCTGCTTTACAGAGGACATGAGGGAAGCCCTGGGAAGCTGCCCGGGTGGCCAGGATGCCCTCACGGACTGCCCATACAGTGGACGCCTGCTCTTACCGATACGTGCCCCCAATCTTATTTATACAAGTTGGCCTTGTTATTTTAATTATGCAATTTAATTATTTTTGAAATTGCAAGCATAATTGCAAAAGAGAGAGTTGCTATTTCTGTGAAAAAAAATAGATTGAATGATTTGAAAAAACTTGATAAAGGCAAATGGCTAAAATTACTCCTTTGAATATGGGTGTTCTCGTACCATAAAAGATGGGAAGAAAATGTCATGAAAATCAAGAAAGATTCTGCACTCGGATTGCTTACACCCTTCAAGTTCTGCTCCACTTAAAGACACCAAAATTAGAAATCAGAGATCATGGGTGTGATTACAAGAACTCAAATCAGTTCAACCATAATCAAAGAAACCCCAGGGGGGTCAAAGTCCTGGTGAATGAGCATCAATATAAAGGGAAATGTTTAAGGCACATGTGTATCACTTTTAATAACTGCCCTGTTTTACTGCTTTTTTCATTAACTTATCTTTTCAATTAACCAATTACTACTGATCCCAACTGACTATCCAAGACATTCTACTGAAGATGATTTTTACTTTCACCTTTTATGCATTAATATTTTACAGCACATTTTCAGCTTTCCCTTAACTGGTAAGTTCAGGTTGTTATTTCGCACTGTTTTATAATGAGTCCATTGCACAATTCTGCCGCCTTTTCCCCGGGTGGACTCCAGACACAGGGGCAATCGCCTAATTGCGCTGTGCTGCTCTAAGAAGCAAAGTCGTTAAAGTGCCTTCTTAGGGGAACAATGTAAAAGCACCAAGTAAAAGCCGAAGACAAAATCCCCAAGAAAAAAGCTTTTTTTTTTTAATATAAATTCTGTGGCTGGGAAAAAAATACCATTTCCTCAAAATTAAGTGAGACTATTTCCAAAGAACTCTAAGTGGGAGTGGAGCTGAGCACGGATTTAATGTGACATGCTTCTCTCTTGGCTTCTAGGTGACAAATTCTGCACCAGATGAGGACCCTGTACGTGAATCTGTGTCTCATCTCGTGCTGAGAACGAGATCGCTGAGATACGCTTTACCTTTCCCAACAGAATCTATCTTTCTGACGATGGTGACAACGCGGTTTCTTCCTAGGTCAGTAGAAAACTCATTCTGATCAAAGTTGAATAGTACCAAGCGGTTAGAATTTTCTAAGCCAAAGAACAGCAAGATACCCTAAGGATAGAAAGAATGGATTTAAATGGTTATTTTCTCATTCAGCGATTCACCAAATATATACTAAAAATTAGTGTGGTCCTGTCTTGAAGAGTCTTTGGAGCAGTAATTTTACAGATAGGACATTTATAAAAATACGCTTGAGAAAGAAAGCGAGGAGTCACGATGGGTGCTAACTCTCCCTTAGGAATATAAAGCAGTGCAGAAGATCCAGAAATCAATGCTTCTTAGGACTAAGCATTGTTCAAGTTTAAAGGTTAGGATTTTCAGCGTGCACATAGGTTTGGTCGGATTTTTTTATATTTCCATTACGAGCATTATTGCCAGAAATACCACCAGGCATGTAGACAAGAGACCAAAGAGGGAAAATCAAACAGGAAAAGAACTGCTGAGGCTTCCCGGACTTCCACCCATGACCTCTTGTCTCTCCCAGTTTGGAGGAGGGGACTTAACAGGGGAGCAGGAAGTGAGAGGTAAAGACTCTGGGTGGGGGAGGGCGTTCTCCAGGAAGCAGAGTGGTAGGAAGGCAAAGGTTCCTCAGTTCTTTCCCCTTCTTTGCTTCCCACAAGAATTAACCTTGAGACTGAAAGTACAACACAAAAGGGAAAGAAGCCAAGGAGATGCGCTGGGCGACACAGAAGAAGTTCCTGAGGCCCGAGGGAGGTCAGATATTGAGAACTCCTCCGCGAGAGTAACATTTTAGAACACCAGAGGGAAAACAAATCCTATAAGCCAAACGCAAAAATCCAATAAACTTCAAAAGCTTGCTGATCTCATCCCCAAACAAACTGCTGTTTGCCTTTGTATTCCATCTTTCAAGTTCCTGAAGTTAAAATTTATTAATGGATATTGTTAAGGTTACCTATTCTACCTTTAGAATATACTTCTATCTCCTGCTATAGTCTCACAGAATTTCAAATCTGCCGTGTGAAGAAAATATAAACCTTATAATCAAAACCAAATTATACACGTACAGTAGACCGCACTGACTGTTTTATAAACGTAGCAACAAGGAGGTGCCTTCGCTTCACAGCCCGGCTCGTAGCTCGACTCTCCCACCAAGCTTCTTTGTTGGTTCCTCACATCCTTCTTGCCTGCACCTAAAACCACTGCAGCAGCACGTATGTTCTCTGCCTAATTGCAATTGGATGTTTCCATACAGATGTCTGCGTGGAGCCTTCAACCAGTCATGCATCATCTAAATCAGCATCTCTCCCCAGACTCTATAGTCCTCTTGTTTTCTCAAATAAGGGAAGTCAGGATCATCTGCTCAGGATCAAAATTTCCGTATGATCTTCCATCACGCTCCCCCGCTGACCCCCCACGTGCGGTCAGCTACCAAAATCCGTCCACTCTGTCTCCACACGGATTCTGGCTCACAGCCGCATTGGATTTTGAACCTCATGATCATAAAAATTTTATTTTTTTTATGTTTTAAATTGCCATAGCCCCAGCACCTAGTACAGGACCACACACCAGAAGATACACAGTACATGTTTGGTGACTAAAGTTATATATTACTAGACCTCAATATAATACTTTTAGTTTTAGTCCTTTATGTTGGCCATAGACATATACAGGATGTTTTTAGAGACCCTTTGCCAATCACTCTGACCTAACAGCTTTCATATTCTATATTCTCCTCCTGACTCCACCAACCCCCTACGAATGTACATACACATGCAAACACGTACACACACCTAACTGTAACAAAATTTCAAATTGATAACCATTATAAAGATATTATTTTCAAAAGAAAAGGGTGACTGCCTTTTCTTTTTTTTATCTTCTAGGCTTTCCTCAAAATAAAATAGAAAACTGGCAAGCATTAGGTCACTTTGATTAAATGTACACAGGTCAAATAAAATAGTTCAAGCCAAATGCCTTATTGAAATATTTCATCTCATCCATCTACTTAATTGACAAAATAACCATGTTGTCAAAAGTTTAATTTATCTCAGCCATGCTGATACATCTATAATCTAAAGTAGCACCTTGGAGCAGAATAGTTCCTTATACATATTTATATGGAGCTGGCTTTTCAAAAAGAATTCTCAATAAAATTTCACATAATGTAACTGATATATAATGACTAAGAAAAATATGAAAACACAGTCCAATTGACAGTTATGGATTTCCTACATTGGACAAGAAAACTGCTATAGAGGAGACTGGAAATACCAGAGAAGAAGACAGGGGCTCAGACGCAAGTAGGGGAGGCAGTGATAAATAGAAATTAATAGAAAGGTAGATTATAGTCAATGGCAAATGGAAAAAGGGAAGGCTCTGATTTCTAAGCTTCCCTCTTCTTTCCTCCTGCCCGACATCTTGCCTTTCCCACTTGGATTCCATAGTGGGTCATCAGAGTTTCCCTTCCCTACCCGGCCCCCTCCCTCTTGCTTTGAGTTTCTAGCCAAAATCTGCTCCACATCTGTGCACCTGTGGAGCTGAACGTAATGGAGAGAAACACACTGAACATAATGGGGAGAGTCGCCCCGGCACACTCCCCTCACAGCCCACGACTGCTTGACCGAGAGTGAGTTACAGTGCAATCTTCCAATAGTCCCTGGAGATTCTTTCACACTTCTTCCCTTCTCAAAACTCTGGTATTCTTCCCCACCTTTCCTCTCAGCTGATGGCTTTACCTGAAATGTCATGGAGAAACCACCGGGAAGAGGACGACACATTCCCACCACTGTGTCTTTCAACCACCTGCACGTGTGCCCAGACAGCCTGTCTTCCTTCCTGCTACTTTTGTTGAAAGGTCCAACCCGTGACACAAAGCCCCTGCCCCCGACATCCCAGACCCTTTCTCATAGTGCCTGTTCCAGAGCGTTGCCGAAGCAAGTTTTCTCCTAGAGTACCCTCTACTCCCTTGCCAGCTCATTAGAGAATTTGAAAAGCTTTGAAAATATGATATCCAGCACTTGTCATTGTTTTCTGCAGAAGGTCTAATGGCGTGCCTGGCTCACCATGTTGCAGATATATTAACGGTTGATTCTCAGTCATCATCTCACCTGATGTAACAGCCCTCAATGTAATTGATCTCTCTCTCTCTTCCTCCACGTGGCCTCAGGATCAAGTTTTCCTAGTCCTCCTCCTATGGGAGGCTCCTCTCAAATGTGTGTTTTACAAACATGGGCTCATCCTCACTGCCCATCTTCCCCATCATAGACTCCCCAGCTGTGAATTCCATCGGCTACTTACGACCCCTAAATGGAAGCCCTCGCCCCTCATGCTGGCCCCTGAATTCCAGACTCAGAGGTCCGATTCTACTCACCATCTCCCCTTAAATGTCTCCAGAAACCTTTCCAAACTTCACAGGTCTGAAGCCACCCTGGTGATCCCAGCTGTCAGGCAATCCTTCCACAGACTTCCCCATCCCGGTAAAGAGCCCCATCCCTCCAGTTGCTCAGGACAAAAAACTTGGAGTTCTCCTTGACTCTTGTCAACTCTACTTACAATACACATCCAGAATCCGACCTCTTTTCTACGCCTTCCACCAAAACCTCCCTCGTTCAAGCAACCATTACTTTGCGGCTAGACCATCTTTTTCGTACATGTCACATTGAAACTCTGGCCCCCACAGTCTATTCCAACACAGTAGCTGGAGTGACCCTTATAAAATGTAAAGCAGATCATGTTACTCCTTTATTTAAAAACCTCCATTTTCTTCCTGTCCCCCCAGGAGTTAAAGGCAAACTCTTCACTATGACCTACAGAACCCTAAACGAGCTGACCGCCAGCTGCCTCTCTGACACCATCCTTCCCCCTGATTTACCTACTCTGCTCCGTCCGAAGCGGGCCCCTATGTTCACCACGTGCCAGGCAGGCTCCCGCCTCAGGACCTGTGCACTTGCTGCTCGCCGCTCACAATGTCTTCCCAGATACCCCACAAACTCTTTCGCTCAGTGCTTTCAACTCTCTGGGCAAATGCCATTGAGGATGTCTGTGACGATCCTGTATAAAATAGCATCTTACCACCCCCCCCCCCCAGACATAGCACTTGCTTTCACCCTTCTCTGATTTTCATTATGGGATATTTCATCATCTTACACACTTCAAATTTATATTTTTGTGCTTACTTTACAGCTATAAGCACCACACCATAAGGATAGGTTCTCAGTCATTTAATTCACTTGTGTTCCCCAGATTCCAAAAACATACCTGGCAGATAAAAGTCAATAAATAGTTGTTGAATAAATGAATGAACTGAATTTTAAAAAGGATATTTACATGAATAATAGGAGCTAACATTTAGTAAGTGTTTACTATCAGGCATACTGAGTGCTTCACATGGACGGCCTTACTAAACCCTCACAACAGTCTTTGAGGTAGATTCTTTAAATCCTCAATTCCAATTTTACAGACGAGGAAATAAAGGCTTAGAGAGGTCAAATAACCCACTCAAACTCCCAGAGCCACTACGTGGTAGACTTGAGACTGATACTTGAGCCTGATCGACTCCACAGTCCATTGCTTTTCTAAATTGACTCCACACATCTCATGGCTGTGTTGCTGGGATGAATCTCAATAATGACCTGAGTGTGCCATAAACACAATAAGTGTCAGCACTAAGTGTCATTAAAAAATCAAACAGTACACAGTAGGTAAAACACTAAATGATAACCTACTGGATTCAAATAGCTATGTAGATTGCACCACGTTTTCCAACAGAGATTTCAAACATTTAGTATAACTTCATTGCCTTGTTAAATGAAGAGACGCCATGACCGTAACTTTGGAATTAGCATAGCTTCGCTTTAGCTCCCCAAAGCTACTTGGTTTTTGTTGATGCTAACATTCAAGTTGTTAAACTCCATTTGCCAAGGTGCCGCTGAACCCAGCTCCCCATCATCACACACGAACCAGGAAAGACAATCAGATTAAGTATCTTCTCCAGTGATAAAGAGCAAAGGGTACTCCCTGCCCGCCTCTCCGGGACCCGTTCCCCCGAGACCTGTCTTCTCACCTGACCCCACAAATCCTCTTGATCGAAGAAGTCAGTTGTCCTGAGATGTGCTTGGTTCAATACCTACTCTTTTCTGGACTTATCTCTGTGACCCAGAACCCTGCTGCTATTCTGATTCTGAATCCAGTCCGACTGCCTCCAATACTGTTAAACTTACGTTCTCCTAGCTCGTGATGCCTACCTTACATGGGTCATCGATTCAAGCCTAAATAAATTTAAATTATATTTTTGGGGCACCTGGGTGGCTCCGTCAGTTAAGCATCCAACTTCGGCTCAGGTCATGATCTCACAGTTTGGGGGTTCAAATCCGGGGTCAGGCTTTGTGCTGATAGCATGGAGCCCGGAGCCTGCTTCAGATTCTGTCTCCCTCTCTCTCTGTCTCTCCCCTACTCACACTCAATGTCTCTGTCTCTCAAAACTAAATAAACATTATTTTTTTTTAATTATATTTTCTAAGGATACGGAATCAGCAGTTACACATCCAGATAGGTTTAAAAAGTGAGAAAGAAGAATGAGTGTGTGGTGGCTGGCCTCCGTGAGGACTCCAGTGCTCTCGCCTCTGGGTGTCCACATTCTTTTAAGGCCCCTTTCCATTTTTAGGAGGGGACACCTGTATGGCTAGGGTTAGGTCCTGAAGGCATTACAGGGTCTGCCTTACACTCTTAGATCATTCTTTCCGGAGGACGCCCAGCAATCGTGTCATGAAGACACTAAGCAGCCTCAGAAGTCAAGGTAGGCAGGACCTGTCAACGGCCAGCACCAGGTTGCCTATCCACAGTGCATGAGCCATCTTGGAAGAGGATTCTTCAGACCCAGTCAGCTTTCAGATCACTGCACCCGCAGCCAGCATCTTAACTGCAACCCCTTGAAAGACTCTGAGCTACTACTCCACCCAGCTAAGACACTCCTGAGTGCCTGAACCACAGAACCCGCATGAAATGACAAATGTTTATTCTTCTTTGAAGTCGCTGAGTTATAGGTAATTTGTTATACAAGAAACAATAACTAAAACAACAGGCATACGAAACCTATTTCTAAGGAAAGTAAGCCTAGAAATTCATGAGCTGTATAACAAGAAAAATTGTGTATAAATTCAACCCACTATTCAAATATATGTGGGAAATACGACAGATACAATGTCTTTTTACAAAGCTTCGAGTTTTAATTATGGGTTATTTTTTTTACAAAAAAGAAAGCTATTAGCTGACTTTTCCTGATCTTTAGTATAGCCTTTAATGTCAGCATTTCAATAAATTTGTGTAATAGCACTGTAGTTCAACTATAGAAAACAGAGCTCTAAAGGCTTTAAACTCTGAACTCTGGGAAACATTAAGAACCATCACATTCTGCTATTAATGCAATGACCTTTATTTAAAATATAATAATAATCAACTGAATTTCGATGGTCTAGGACAGAAACAGGAGATTAAAGACAATGCCAGGCCATAACTATGAAGAAAATAACAATATCGGGACCAAGACAGAAACATTCACCCTAAGGTTGAAAATTTGGCATTAATATCAGAATGGCATTATAATTAATTAGCTGCAATGGCACACTTCTTATTATACTTTTTTACATAAAAACAAGTTTGTTTTGGGTAACTAATTAGAAATCTAAACATAAGTCATTCTGTGTATGACATCAGTCATTCTCCTCTAACCCTTCTGTTGCCCGAATTACAAGATCGATGCTCCTTGGACTAATGTTAAAGAGAGTGATCTCAACCAGGTGAACTCAACTTGCCAACTGCAGACAATATAAGATATTAAAGTAAGCAGATGAAGTGATCTGCATATAGAGGCACCTAATATTGCCAGTATTTACTCTGACTGTGATATATCTCACATCACAGGAAAAACCTTTATAAATATGAAATTGAAGACAGAAGACCTGAAATAATATTTGGGCTCTATGTTGAAACTCTGGGAAAGCATTTCATAGATAAGAGTTAAATAATTTCAATGGCCTCTTGTGCCCTCAAATAAAGCACTTATCATTCAGCTCTTCAAGGGAATGTACAACTCATTTTGTTAGATGTATCACTTTGATGCTTCCCTAGAAATTAGGCTGCAGACCCCGAGGGTGCCAGAACTGTGTCATTAATAATGACTCTGCTTCTGGTCCCAAGTTTTACATCCCGTCTGGACCAATAGATAACTGTTAAGTGACAGATTAGACAAATTTTCATCTCTAACCAGCTCACAGAATATGACCAACACATTTTGCATACTTACCTTCTATCGGGCACTGTATTAGGCACTAAGGATACAAAGGAGTTTAAGGAACAGTCCTGGGGATGAAGGAGCTCAAAGCACAGCAGGAGACCCAGGCGTATACATAGACCACTGCCACGGCAGGGAAAACATGTCACAACTGAGGGAACACAGAAGATGGAGGATAAGACAGGGAAGAATCCTAAATGCTGGAGACAAATAAGGAATAGAGAAGCTGAACAGAGCACTTCAAAAAAGGACATGAGGGAACAATGACCTTTGATCTCCACCTTTAAACGGAAAGGCTCCTGATGGACAGTTGGCTTTTAACAAGGCAAGAGTAGACAGTATGCCACAAACCTGAAGCTTCTGTGAAATTAGACTGTGTGCTGGAAAGGTCTCTAAAAGAGTAAGCACCGAATAAATGTGTCTCTAAGGGCCCATAAGACCAAATGAATGAAGAAAGAAATTAGCATGTTTTCTGGCAAGGTATTAATCCAATGAACTTTGGAGCTCATGCTATACTTACTTTGAACTCTGCATAACTAATGAGGTCTTCTTTTTTTTTTTTTGTATGTATTCTAACTGTAGTTATCTAGAATAATGCCTCCCCCCCAAAGATGCCTACATCTTAATCCCCAGAACTTGTGTGTATGTTATCATGCTTTGCAAAAACAGACTTTGAAGAAGGGATCAAGGTTATGGACCCTGAGGAAAGGAGACTAGCCTGGATGATCCAGGTAGTCACGATCCAATCACGTGTGTCCTTTTAAGTGGAGAATGTAACCTGGCTGTGGTCAGACAAATGGCAGCACAAAACGGGATCTGGTACTCTGCAGCTAGATCTGAGATGCAGCGGCCTCCACGCAAGGAGGGAGAAAGACCCTCACTTTGCAAGAACCCAAGTCCATTAAATAAATAAATAAATAAATAAACAAACAAACAAACAAACAAACAAACAAACAAACCCATGCAAGCCACCATGCCTCCAAGCCATTGGATAACACCATCTACAGGAATCGCCAACATCATGACTGATAGCCAAGAAGCAAGAAGAGACCCGGATCCCACAACCACGTGGAACTGAATCCTGCCAACACCTGAATGACCTCTGGGAAGGAACACAGCCAGTTGCCTCCTTGATTTTCGCTAGATGAGACCCATACAGGACTTCCAACCTACTGACTTGTAAGATATTAAACATACATTGTTTTATACGACTAAGTTTGCGGCAAAGTGGTGCAGCAGTAATAGAAAGCTAGTACACCAACACGTTCTCTTTTTGTCTTAAAGAAGGAGTAACAAATAGAGACTTATAACTTGTCCTAATAAAAATAAATACTATTCAAGATACAGAAATGTTGTTACAGTGATACCACTTAGTTTCATGGACCAGTTCTTCTAAAAGGGAAGAAAAGGTAAAAAGAAGAAGAAGAAGAAGAAGAAGAAGAAGAAGAAGAAGAAGAAGAAGAAGAAGAAGAGAAGAAGAAGAAGAAGAAGAAGAAGAAGAAGAAGGAGGAGGAGGAGGAGGAGGAGGAGGAGGAGAAGGAGAGCTGCCATCTAAGAGTTAATAGCAGGCACCAATTATTGTACAAAATGCTCTATATAGCAATAGCAATCACTGATATTTTTAATATATGTGTATAGATGTCAGTAGGTGATAAGCATTGTCCTAAGCACTGTCCATGTATTGACTGTCCATGTTTTGACTGTCCATATATTGACTATGCATGTATTGATTCATTTAATCTTCAATGAGGCAACTTCCATCATCATCCCCATTCGACAGATGAGGGAATTGAGACACAAAGGATGAGTCATATGCTAAGCTTATGCAGATGGTAATCACTGGCTCCCCAGAGTAGCCCTTTAATAGCCTCGAGCATGTATCGGGAGCACGCTGGGTTCTAGGTACCAGGCCACACAGCTCCCATTTGTTCGCACACTGCTGCCCCAACAGTGCCCTGTTTGGAAGATGAGTAACCCGCAACTTACAAAGGCTCAATAACCCACTCAGGGTCTTACAGCGAACAAACAGCTAAGGTTGGAACTGACCCCGGAACAGAATCCCTTAACCACACATTGTGTCCTAGAGAAGCCCAGGAAGTCTGGGCCAGCAGCATAAATGCACAGCTGG
Organism: Paguma larvata; assembly: GCA_030068075.1. NCBI lineage: Eukaryota > Metazoa > Chordata > Mammalia > Carnivora > Viverridae > Paguma > Paguma larvata. The sequence continues at coordinate 9,294,890 of CM057839.1, read as the reverse complement.
CTGCTTGAGGATGTCCTTTTCTGAACAATCTTCAGAGGAGTGTTTTAGTTAAAGCCTTTCCAAACACTTGAATCAAGCCAGATCTCTCCCACAGGACACCTGAGATCCTCTCCGTGGGCAGATGGTGGGCTTCATGTATGCCACGTCAACAACCGGGAATATATGTATTTAACAACAATAACAAAAAGCTTCAGTCATTTTCCCACTTGTCATTCGATCCTGATGACAAAATTGATTCAATAAACATTTATTGAGTACCTACTATGTGAAAATCAATACGATGAGCATTAAGAAACATCTAAGTAGGTATAATTTATCTGAGTGTATTCATTTCAACCTTATAATTTTGAAGAGAAGTTAAAGGAGCTTCAGTGATCTCTTGGGTGACAGCCATGGCCCTAAAGAAACTTACAGGATCTATCAGGGGAAATTCAACCAACTTTTCATAATCTTCTGGAAAAAAGCCAATGCAGTTATGTCAGAAAAAGAATGGGATTAAAAGTCAGCAGAGCCAGGTCCTAACTGAATGACCTTGACCAAGTCATTTCACTTATCCAACTCCAACTATAAAATAAGAGGATTGGTCTACGAAATATTGGCTATCTTCCAGGTTCTCACGTCTGTTCTGGCACCAGAAGAATGTCTAGATTCAGGCAAGGTGCTGGACAACAGGACAGGAGCAGGCCTTGTACCTGGTGCCAGAGCCACTCATATATGAGCTAGGAGGGTTTCATATATGTGTGTGTGTGTGTGTGTGTGTGTGTGTGTGTGTATACATATATATATGTATATAGAGAGACCCTGGAAAAAGAGCACTCCAAAGTATCAGCATAAATGTAGTGAATTTTCCAAGACCTGAATAAAAATGGGACACCAGAAATAGTAACCCTGCTAAGTAAGTAATCTCAGATGTACTTGACATTTAGTTAATGGGATTTAAAGAAAAGTAAACAGGCACCCACACAAATGTATGCATGCATATAATACACACACATCCCCTTGCACATAAATGAGTGAGTGCTTCCCACTCTCTTGAGTGGAGCCCTGAGCCGATCTGAGCATCGACATGGAGCTATTACACAAGCCTGCTGCACTGCACCAAACTCACTGAACACACAGCACGCCTAGAAAAGCCACCACGTTTTTCTACGAGCACAAAGGAGGCCCTGGAACTCTTCCAAACCCGATGCTGTCATCAGCTAGGTAAAGGCATTTATTTAACCAGTTGAAATGACGGGACTACCGGCTGGAACTCAGGAGCTCTGGGAAAGGCAGCTTCGCAGCCCACTCTGCAGTACAGGAGAGGAAAGGGGGATTCTGCCTGGATCCTGCTAGCAATCAAACGATGGAGAAAGTTGAATTTTACCTCCCACAAGTGATATTTCTTACACAAAAGGATCGTGCATTTTGGGCACAAAGCATGGAATCACGAGAAAGTAAATTCAATAGTAAATGGCAGGAATGGGGAAGAGCGGTGAATGTTTAGCAAACAGAATGCTGAAACTAGTCTTTCTATTGCAAAATTGCAGGAGATTCAATAAAACTGTATATGCATCCATTAAAGGGATGATATGAATGAAAAGTCTACAGAATTAAATAATCATAATCTTCTCAGATCTCGGTTCATTCCCCACTCTGCTCCATAAATGACGCCACAGGCCTCTCTGAACCTTCATGCACTTGGCTTAGTCTCTGAATCTCAGTTACTGTTGAACCAGTTACATTTGAATCCAGCATTCGATGCAAACTATCGATAAGGTCCTGACAACCTTCGATTTGTCACCCACACATAGATCTCCGTCACTAAATATACAGGGTGCTTCCTGCCTGCAACATCTCTGTGTGACCCTAAGTTGTCACTTCCCCAATTTATAACTCATTTTCTTACCCTATAAAGTGAAGTTTGTTTCCTTGGAGTTCTGTGATGCTGAGTTTCAAATGGTATGGCTTTTAACTGGGGAGAGCATGGAAGGGCTTCAGATATAATGAGTCCAGAAGATGGAAAGAAAGGGAAATGAGAGCATAGTTTTATTCTTCCCTGATTTAGTCCTGATTAAAGTGACACACACACACACACACGCACGCACACACACTCTTTTCTCTTTCCTTACGTAGAGTCTTTTTGTTTTCTATTCTTTATTTGGATTATCAGCTATTGAAAGTTAAGAATCCTAACAGACAGAATCCTAGAATTTGAACACTGGGAGTAACCTTGAAGAGCACAAGAAATGAAGGGAGCTGCTAGATGTTAGAGAAGAGAATTTACTTTTTAAAATTAGAACCAAGTCTTTCCCCTTTGAGTCTGAGCCATGCTTCCCTGTGTGTCTTTGTTGCTGCTGTCCTCAGAGTCTGTGCACATGAGGCGCAGGAGAGTGTCTTTCTGGGCCAGGATATAGGGGGAGGTAAGGAATAAAACCTCCTGTCTTTTTCTGTTGTTCTCTTCAACTGCCAGGAAATGCCCACTTCCTCTGCCTTTGAGGTGACGAGCCCCCAAGTCCTGGAGAAGGAAGCTTGGCCTCCACCAGTCCTGAGGTTCCTTCTTTCAGGAGTTAACCAATCATTTGGGCCCAGATGCCAGACCAGATTGTTCCCCCTTGGGGGTGGGAAGTGATTGCCAGGGTTTCATCTTCAGGAGCTGAGAACTGCATCCAGGGCATGACCTAATTCAAGCCTGTGTCCTTCTACTATGCCAGCATTACCTCTGTTGATATTACCAGCTGTGTCCCATATGGCCCACTTCCGACCGTTGACGCGTGCGCGCATAGCGCACGCACACACGCACACACACACACACACACACACACACCTCAGAAAAGATTTGGTCAGCCATTTAAATAGGCTAGCTGCTCTGGCTGCATCTCCATTCATTATGTTCTGCATGGTCCAAGGCAAGAGGTTATTTCTTAAGGGTGTGAGGACTGATGCATTTGAAAATGAATTCCTTAGGGAGAACGGAGATGTTCTTTTCTAAGAAGGTCATAAACAGATCACATTGCATCAGGAGTTTCTCCTGTCCTGGTTTCTGGGCCCCGGAGAGCTGAGCTTTACGACCTACGAGGTACAGTTATCTGATTAGTACTGAAGAAAACATCTTTTCTATGTGAGCTCTTAAAGCAAAACTAAGTTTCCTCAATGATTCTCCCCAGAAGAGCCCAGTATCTTTCATTTGAGCTACGAGGCCTCTGCTGGCGAGCATCCACATTTCTTGTCGCTGCATCTGGCCGATTTAAAAGTCACCTCATGAATTGGGGACAGGACAGGTTGGAGGTGTGGAAAAACACCACCATTGCAATTCAGAAGTACTGTCATACTACCAGCAACCAAAAATAAAGCTGTACGAAGGAGAGGAGAAGGGAGGTAGGCAGAAGAGATCAAGAGACTGGCAAAGCAGAGCATTAAAAACAAAAACAAATACAAAAACTCGTGTGTAATGCAGGAGGAACAAAGCACTGAGCTATTCTAAAGCACAACGACAAACACACACTCTTCTGAACCATCTGTGAGCAAAGATGAGAGAAACTTATGGCCTTTCTCTTCCTAGTTCTTAGAAATACAGATGATCCCTCACAACATTTACCAAAGAAAACATAAGAATAAGTAGAAAACCTACCAATGTGCTTAAAAGTTTCTTTCGTCTAATGAGGCAAACCAAACAGAATCAAGGGTCTCATATTTTCCAACATGTATTTAATATAACTCACACAAGAGAGCTCATGACCAAATGAAGGGGGGAGGCGGAGTGGAGATTCTCACTCCTATTTTCCAAGGTATTAACTACATTTTCCTCTTTCATATTTATGCGTTCATAAAAGTTGAACTTAGGAAACAAGCAACCTGACTTTTAGTTTAGTTATGCTGCAAAGGATTGTTTGGCTTTTTATACGTTTCAGTTCGCCAACTGCTGAGTAAGGACTCGAGTCTTCTTGAGGTCCCCCATCATGTGCGGAAATATCATTGTCCTCCTTTCAGTGCTCACCGCACCTCCGCCAGATTACGTAACAAACCATGCACTAGATCTAGACAAAGAAGGTAAGCCTGGCTTGTTAACACACACGCAAGCAAGAGAAGGATAGCTTAAGTGGGGGAGAATTTAGAACAGCAAACATTTGGACAATACTAATATTTTGTTTTCAAAGAGGCTTCATTGACATAGTGTCGTTCGATTCTTACAACACATTCTGGGCACTAAAGATATTCAGTGTTTCCTGGTGGGGAAAGTCAGTGATCACCGAAGGTCACCAAAAAAATTAAAATCTTTTATAAAAAAATAAATAAGACTGAAACTTGGGCGGATGGTTTGAAATGTCTGTATATTCAGTAACAAGTCAAATCCACCAGAAATTGGATTTCCCACAGACGCCGATTGCCAGCATTATGTCAGTCCGCTATCAGTCCAGTACTGTTAGGTATTCCGACTACCTCCTGGATAGTTTAAAACTAAAGACACTCAGTGCTGGCCTTAGGAAAAATATAACAGTGGTTATAAATACTCAGAGGAGTTTATTTTTCTTTTCAGGGCACGCAGGTTTGAGAGCTGCCTACAGCAGGAAGCTATTGCTGATTATTTTTGGTACTGACACTGTCCCCAGAAACATATAGAGAATGGAGAAACTAGCTCTTACACCAAAGCGCTGTTCCTGCCCCCAAGCATGGCGTCCCTGGGCTGTGCCGGAAAAAGGTAGGTGAGTAGAGATGTAAAACCTGAGAAAAACGAGGGAGTCCCTCTCTGTGGCCATACGGCTGCACGCAGACCAGCCCGTCTCTTCCTGGGCCACAGCCACAGGAGCAAATTTAGATTTAGTTCAAGGACAAAGGAGCACCTGCAAAACATTGATAGCCTTAGGTTTCTCCAATGAGAAAGGAAGTAGCAAGCAAGGCTCCATAGCAAGCTTCTCCTTGATCTAGCCAACAGTAAGTTCAACCGCGTATTAAAGCTCGGCTGTGAACAGGGCACTCTGCCTTGAAGGTACAAGCCAGAATAAAACTGTATCAGAACGAACTCACAGGCAGGGAAGGCCAGAGAGTAGTCAAATTACAAGCGTGTGCTTGGTCTCTTTGTAAATCACAACAGCAGAGAACTCAGAAACTGTCTGAGACCCGGAAGGTAACGTTTGAGCTTAATCTTGAAAGATGAGTGGGAGTCTATCATCTGAGCTGTGGCAAGGGCATCGCACCTACAGGGAAGGGCACATGAGAATGAGTATCAGCATTTAGGAAGGAGCCTGGATTTTATAGGCACTGGTAAGAGGCTTAGTGTGGGAATTTCAGAGTGATCCAAACAAGAAATTCGCTGGGAGTCCTCTCAGAAATGCACTGGTTACCTTGTTGGGCCGGGAGGGGAGTGAAAATACTTTGAATTCTTGGTTTTAGCTGTTTATTTATTTTTGAGAGAGAGAGAGAAACAGAGAGAGAGACAGAGAGACAGAGCATGAGCAGGGAAGAGGCAAAAGAGAGGGAGACACAGAATCTGAAGCAGGCTCCAGGCTCTGAGCTGTCAGCACAGAGCCCTACATGGGGCTTGAACCTATAGACTGTGAGATCGTGACCTGAGCCGAAGTCAGACACTTAACCGACTGAGCCACCCGGGTGCCCCGGTTTGGGCTGATTTTTAAATTAATCACATAATGATATTTAAAATGTCTACCTCAAGCTCAAAAAGAAATATATATTTTTTTCTTTTAATGAAAGGAGATGTTCGCCAAAACCTTCGGATTAAATTCTGTAAAAAAATCATCCACAGTCATCAATCCTTATGATTTCTTCAACTGGTCAAATGAAAGAGTGACAATATAACCCAAACACTTTCCAAATCGCCCTACAAAATAATGCATGGCTGCTCAAGAGAGGTAAATAAAATATACTTTAAAAGGTAATAATTAGACAACATGGATTTGCTGAATACCAGTTCTTACATCTGAAACCACCAAACCTGGTTTCTATCATCACTCAGGCAGGAAATGCAGCAATTAAACAACGGCTTTGCCAGACTGAGGCGGAAAGACACAGGTGCCGTGCAAATACCAAGATGTCTATTCCATTTAAGAAAACGCTCCATGTGCCATGCAAGGCATGGTCATGAAGCACTGCCCACTGAAGATAAGTGGCTCATTTTCCGTCCGAGAGGTCAATTGGGAAAAAAGAGTGAAATGGCTTTTTTGCTGCTTATACAACAATGGAAAATCTATCTTGAGTTAAAATCAATTGGTAGCATGTGGTTCGCCTGACACGGTGATACTACAAATTGAAATTATTGATAAAGTTACCAGTATCTCTACGACCAATCAACATGTACCATCACATTTTAATCAAATGAAATAGTCCTTCTTCTCATGAATTTTCCAAGATGTTTATTATATGCAAAATCAAGCAGCGCACGTCGCGTACGGACCACTTATTACTTCCTCCTGAGTATGTCCTCATTCGTGCCATGTCCATTTCCTGAAGCAAAGGGGCCACGTCCACACGTCTTCACAGTACATGTCACTTCAACTAACCAAACATATCTTGGATATCTATGCTCTTCCAAATACTGTATGAGGTACAAGGATCCAGCAATTAATCAGAAACCATTTCTGCCTGTGAGAGTTGGCAGCCTCATTTTATTATGACAGTAACTCACAAAGCAATTATTCATAGTAAGCACCAAGAAATGGTGGCTGAATAAACAGGTGAATGCACATGCAAGTAAATAAATGCCAACTGCTATTTCAAAAATGCTTCAAACAACAGAGTTGCTGCTTTTATTCAGAAGGTTCATTCCCATTGTCAGGGGAAAAAAATCATCTCATGTGTCCTGACCCTTGGGATTTCCCACCAAGCTCTGATCAAGCACTTGCTCATGCCTGCTGGGAGGGTTTGGTGTTTGTGGATTCAGGAATGAGTATAATGTTTTATTGATCTCATTTTTATTAGCGTTAGGTACAAAATTATTCATATATATATGTTAATATACATTATATAATATAAAGCATCCAAATAATGCACATATATGCCTACACGTGCAAACATATATATGGATACATACACATACTTTTCCTAAGAGAGAGGTCAAAGAAATCAGGGGTAGTGGTAAAAAGAAAACATTATAAAACCTGCTCTTCCCCTGATTACAAACGTTCAGGATCTTTTCTAAAGGAAACACATGTTGCTCTAAAAGTCGGTCACACTTATGTGGGCATAAGAGACCTCTTCCAAGGTGCTTCCCAGACTGCACCCTGGTCTCAGCAGAGAAGTCTACAGTGATCCCCTGAAGTCCTACTTCAAGTTCAAGAACTGTCACTTGCACGAACCCTCTCCTATAAGCAGAACTTTTAACATTTCCCTGCATCCTCTGCTGGTCTGTTTAACTTGACGAAGGTCCCTGAGGGCTGGTACTATGAACCACTCACCTTTAAATGCCTGCTACTCACCATGGTCCAGGTCAGACCCCACCAGTGCAGGAGAAGAGACTCAGCGGTGAGCGTTCGTTTATTAAATTAAATTTAAAAGGCATTTTCTTTCGAGATATTTTGTAATCCCCCTTGAAATAGCTGAGGATCCCCTAGCATATCACAAAACGAGAGTTGGAAATTTCTGTCCCAAATATCATGCCTCTAAAATATATTAGCTCGTTCCTATGTTCCTTAGGGAGAATCCCAGGCCTGAAATAAACTAGTAAGACCTCAAATACAGCAAGGCAATGAGCCTAACACAGATTTGTTAAAGCCTTAATTCCCTCCTCTTACCTTTCTGGCAAATTACTCCCCTTTACAATATCCCAGGATATTAAAAAAAAAAAAAAAACTGTTCTATATTACATTACACTCTTTCATGAACATACCAGACTGTGAAAGAGCAGAAACTAGGGCATAACTAGTCTGATACATAGTAAGCACTGTGTGATCCCACAGCTACAAGGTCCAGGGAAGAATAAAGCATTTGACGAGTGCAATCTAATTAAGTGGAAGTATGCCTGCCAGGCACAGGGTTCTAAACCAGAAGGCCCCTTGGAGTTCCATATTAAACCCAGTGACTACAACATACCAGAACTTGGCACAAAGGTTAGCCTTGTACCTGGGGGAAAAAATTAACTTTCTTAAATCCTAAATTCCATGGTACCCAACCAACTTTTCAAGACATTCTACCATGGACACGCTACTATAGGTGGGGGGAGGGGTGTCGAAAACAATGCTACAAATAATACTTAAAATATTAAAAGTCGTTAATAATGTATTTTTGATAAATTACAGCAGATTCGAAATTAGCTCTCCAACATCGTTACGGCCACTTGCATCCCAATAGGTTTTGTTGGATGCAGAGAGGAGAGGGGAGTTACTAGCACATAAAAGATGGAACATGCAAAAGAGAATTCTTGCAAGAGGGTTCCCAATCCCACTACTAGGCAACGAGGAAGAATGAAATCCTGCCAAGTGCAACAACGTGGATGGAACCGGAGGGTATTACACTAAGTGAAATAAGCCGGTCAGAGAAAGACAGATATCCTAAATTTTCACCCACATGTGGAATTTGAGAAACTTAACATAAGACCATGGGAGAATGGAAGGGGGAAAAAATTGTTCCAAACAGAGAGGGAGGCAAACCATAGGAGGCTCTTAAATACAGAGAACGAAACTGAGGGTTGATGGTGGGGTGGGCAGGGAATGGGTGATGGGCATTGAGGAGGCCACTTGTTGGGATGAGCACTGGGTGTTGTACGGAAGCGACGAACCACAGGAATCTCCCCCAAGAGCACACTGTATACACTGTATGTTAGCCAACTTGACAATAAATTATATTTAGAAAAAAATAAAAATAAGAGAATTCTTGCACATATGGATGCCATGCAAAATGCTAGTTCACTGTGAAATTAAGCACATTAAAACATTGAGAGACACTTAGAAAAAAACAAACAAAATCTATTTACAGACCGTCTGAAGTACTTCTCTTGGACTGTGTGTGTGTGCATGTGTGTGTGTGTAATTGTGACTTGAAAAACAGGGCGTCGGCATTTGAAATATTTTATATATGCTTTTTCTTCAAATGTCTCAGGCAGAGCTCTTAAAGAATCAGAACTTTTTAGAATTTTTACTACCTTTTTTCTAAGGCTGATCATATAACCTCTGAGATACTAAAAAATTACAGTAGAAACAATGGAGCCTTCTCTCAAAGGAAGCATGATGATCATGAGTTTCATACACTGACTTCTTCCAGAACGGCTGAGAGGTAGAAGGTGGCTCATCTGCATGGAGTCCACAGCATTGTACTTCTTTCGGTTTCACGGCTGCTTCTCATTGGCTGTGTCGTTCCATGTACATTAATTCAACTCATGCGATCATTTTTCAGACACGTGCTATCACAGAGAGTAGCTTGCTGACTGTCAGTGTACGTGCCTCTAGTCACAGACAACTCATTTTTCCTCAATATGGATGAATTCTTACTTGCTCTGCAGCTTTGAGATGTGATTTCCAAACCTCCTGGAGTGCCTGAGTGATTCAGTTGGTTAAGCATCCCACTCTTGGTTTCAGCTCAGATCATGATTACGTGGTTTCATGAGTTCAAGTCTCACACGGGGCTCCGTGCTGGCAGCATGGAGCCTGTTTGGGATTCTCTCTATATATATCTCTCTCTCTGCCCCTCCCCCACTCGTGCTGTCTCTCTCTCTCTCTTGAAATACATAAATAAACTTAATTAAAAAAATAAATCTTCTTGATTTCTTCTACAAAGTCCCCAAAATGTAGGAGCAAGTTCTCAACATGCTTGGGAGGCTTGGACAAGCAGAGGAAGAAGGGAAGGAGAGCGGCAGGCCACTTCCCTCCCATGCAGGACCCACCCCTCACGGCCTACTGCTGAAGGCGCATCCCACCCACCAGACTTCTCCTGCGTGCCTCGACTTGCCTGAACAGCCTCCGCCCAGCACCTGATTTCTCGTCCCATACCCACGCTCCCTGGTTGCCACCCAGGTCCCAAAGTCCAGTTTGTCCAATGAGAAACCCTTGTTTCATTCCTGCCGGGTCCTTCCAGTAAATCTCTCTATTTACAAGTGTCTTTCCTAACTCAGGTAAGCCCTCCTCTGCCCAGTCTAGCCTTCTGTATTTTTTTGCAGGATCACAAACTCGTGCAACAAGGAAGTCTAATGCTATAACTGAGCCCTGCCTCTTACTCTGGATCTTTCAAAATCAATATTGATCCCAATCATACTTGATTTTTTTTTATGTTTGGTTTCTCATACTGGTGTTTCTCCATTCTTTCACCATCAGGCATCACATAGAAATGGATTATAGTATTTGGCATTCTCGGTAAATGGAAGAGGCAGGGGGCTCCAGTGCTCTGTGGTTCCCCCCAGCCACCTCCACACTCCTACAGGCCATTCAAGGCACAGAGGTGAGAAGATCTAAACTGCTAGAAGAAGCCAGAGTGCAGCTTGGACTTTATCCACAGATGGAGCCCCCTGGACACTGTATGAGCTGCCAGCACCTGAGGGTTTTGAGTGTAAATCCTGAACCTTCAAATGCCCTTCCACCCCAGCTGTATTCGTCTACTAGGGCTGTCATAACAAAGTACTGTAAACTGGGACTTTAATCGCCAGAGATGAATCATCTCACAGTTCTGGAGGCCAGAAGGCCAAGGTCGAGGTGTCCACAGTGTCAGTTCCTTCTTGGGTTATGAGGGAGAATGTTTCATGCCTCTCCCTCCACCTTCTGGTGGTTTCTGGTTCTCCTTGGCTCGTAGAAGCATCGCCCCAACCTCTGCCTTCATCTTCCCATGTGTCTCTGTGCCCAAATGTCCCCTTTGTGTAAGTACTCTAGTTATTTTGGATTGAGGACCCGTCGTACTTTAATATGACTTCATATGAACTAATCACATCTGCAATGACCCTATTTCTATATGCAGTCATATTCTGAGGTGCTGGGAAATTGGACATCAACATATGAATTCGGGAGAATACAATTCAACTCATGACGCCAGGGATAATATTGGTATTAACCAATACCTGTAGATTACCCGAGACAGGCCCTGGCAACAACAGGCACCCTGCAGGGCTATCCACTACATACAGAATAAACTAAGACATGAACGCATAACCCTTGCTGCAGGAAGTCACCCCGCAAGGGCTAATTATCTGGTTTGGGGTGATGACGAAGTATGATTTGGGGCAATGTGGTTTTCTTGATTACTACTGAGCGCTGATCCCTACTGGAGAGAAGCTACTTCAGTGAGAAAGTTTCTAAAACTGTTTCCTGAAAACTAGAGGCACTCCTCGCTGTCTGATCACAGCAGAAGGCTCTGAATTTGAAGTTCCAGTGCTATAAATAGCAGTTAATCTTATCCTTCAAAATGTCATATGTACTTATAAAAAAGTTCTTAGTGTCATAGAAGAGTCTCTGAGTAATTCGATTTATAGGAAAAGACCAGAGAGAAGGAACTATATTATAATTAATTACACATGCAAATGGCAGACTAAATTTAGATGCACAATTACATGTCTAATCACAGCTGGCAAAGGCTGGAAATCACATGCTTGGACTGAGGAGCGTGTCTCCCGCTCTGCTCAGGTGCGCAGCTGCCATCGGTCGCCTGGCTCAAGACCACTCTGGCTCTGGACGCTAAGGGGAAAACCTGGGAATGCGGTCCCGGAAGCGCCCGCCCTCCCACCGTGGTGACGTCACTCGGCCTCTCTGGGACTCACCAGCCCCAGCACATGTGCGAGTATCGCACAGCGTGGCAGTTCCGCGGTCAGCACTGACCCACAACTGCAGCCACCAGAAAGCGAGGAGAGATGACAACTCTGTTATCACTGCTACTGGTCAAACAGCTGTGATTGTGTGCAACTGCTACCTAAGTGCAAGCAGTGTCAGGAAGGTCCTTCTGGATCCGAGAGAGAGAGTATTCTGTGCCATCAAGTCGTATGACAGGTGGCCTTGTGTCCTTCCCCCAACTCTGAAACAATTAGCTCTGTCAGATTATGCTGATGGCCACAGCGCCATTTGTGGGGGACACTAGCTAAAAATAGTGATTGATACACAGATATAAATATATATGTGCTAAGTGCTCTGTGTGCGTGTGTGCGCGCGCACGCACATGTACAGAGGGAGAGAGAGGCTGATGAAAGCCACTTTGCTGATATCCCCAAATCGTTGTACTATAGCTTCCACGTTTACAAACCATATCGTTGGCAGTTTTTCAGAGGGTGCCTGCCAAAGCGTGTCGGTGGACAGATACACACCTGTATGGTCTCCACATTCAAAATGTATGCGTGTGGCTGTGTGCGTGTGTTCTCCCAAAACAGCTGTAAGGTACTGCAAAGAATAATAGTTCATAAGTTAATCAGAAGTCCCGATTAGAGTCCCAGTCCTGCCACTAACGAAACATGGAAAGAATGACGTCTATCACCTGAACTGTGTGCACGAAATGAAAGCCATCCTGGGAGAGAATGTTGTAAACTGCAAAGAACGAAATGACACTCCCGAGTCTCACGAGAATCACGTGAAAGTTTCCGGAGACTTTGTGCTCCTCCACGTGGACACTTGATTGACCCTTCCAGATGCTGCAGACACTTCGGGGCACCCCCGCAGCTTGCGCCCAGTTGGTCCCACACTGGATTATCCTATCCTGAGACTTTGCTGGGGGACTGGAGTTGTTCTAGAGAAAATGGTGAAGAGGCCTAGTTTCTCTTCAGTGTTTTACACTTTGCCTTTTCATGCCCCTTCCCTCCTTTTTTTTCATGCCCTTTCCCTCATTCTCTCATACCACCACAGACGAGAGGGACAGAAATGTATCCCCCACTTACAGGTGAAGGATACATCCCAAGACGCCCAGCGGACGCCTGAAACTGCAGACAGCACTGAACCCTATCCATAGCGCTCTCCCTGCACACGCATACCTATGCTAACATTAATGTATAAAGTAGCCACACTAAGAGATTAACAACTAATAATAAATAAAATAGAATGACACACTGTAATATACAATATAACAATAATCGTTAGATACAATAATATTGTTATATAACAATACACTGTGCTAAAAGTTACGTGACTGTGGTCTCTCTGTCTCTCTCTGAAAATATCTAATTGTACTGAATTCATTGTTCTTGTGATGATGGAGTGACTGCATGATGAGACGGTGTGAGGTGAGGGCCGTAGGCGTTGTGGCCTCGCCTTAGGCTACAGGAGGACGGCTGCTTCCTGACAGCAGTTGACTGCACAGAAGTAAAACCGTGGAAAGCAAAATAGTGGGCGGGGGCCGTGGGGGGCTAACGTAAGAGGCTGCAGTCCAGACGGGGTCCCTACTCAGAGCGCGTGCTCTTTGAACCAGTGTCTGCGAGGACAAGCCGGGGAGCACAGGCGTAACGCTGGCCCGCATTTAGCTCCTCACCAACATGCCCCACACCCGTGTAACCCCCACACCACGTACTCCTTGAATGGGGCTAAAACCTGGAAAACAGCGATGCAAGATTTGATGAGGCCACGGTGCACGTGGATTATGAGCCCTTCAGGCAGGCCGACTTCATTTTCTTTTCCCTTCGCTCCTTCTACCGAATTCTTAGCCAGCTCTACATAAAAGAGACTCCCCGTGGAAATAAGGAGGGTTGTATTCTAAATAGCTTTTATCGAATACGGGCTCGGTTCAGAACCTGGGTGGTTTATACAGTTCAAACATACAGAAATTTATAGCCATTCAAACGTGTTAAAATTTATTTTAATTCTTTTTCAATTTTATTTTGACTTTTTTAAATTTTATTTTTAATTTTCTGCTTGCCACACTGTAGGTAGAAAGGGCACCAACGTGCAAGTCAGAAGGGCAAAGTGCAATCTCTCCTCGTCTGCAAACAGCTGGACGACCTTGGGAAACTCACCCGCGCTAAGAATTGCATTTGTCTCAATTAAATCACTGAATTGAAATCTATAGCTCTCATATTCTTTGATTAAGTATTAATCAGATAAAGCAGCCTCCTGTTGACTGCTAGAAAGTTAAGGTATATGGGACTGTGTTAATTTCCCTAGCACAGATAAATGAGATGGTAAGGTATTTTAGGTAACTTGGAGTTTCCATATGACAGTGGTCAATTTTCAAGGAATAATAATACAAAATAATAGTGTATTGAACAAGGCAACTACATCAGCATAGAATTTTTAATGAATTTGAAGTTGAATACCTCCTAGGGTCATTATAAGCACAGAGTTTCATTTACTGGTGAATCGAAGTTAGTGGACCATTTCTGATAATTTCATATGCACATGCATATGAGATCATGACAGGGACAGGTAACTGAACATTTGGACTACTGCCAAAATGTGCTTACGTTTCACTAATTTTGATTAGGCCTCAATGTGTTTCCTAAATCTGGGCAGGGCATACAAAATACAAACTTAGATTCCATATCTGATCCATAATCAGGAACGTTCCAGTAGGTTGTGATTCCATAACTAATAAAAAAAAGTCATGGCTTGTCCTTATTAATTGGTTCGGACTAATTTATCCTCTCTCATCTCACATGTTAATTGTCTTCAAACCCAAAGGTTCAAACTGACCTGAAATTTCTAAGAATTTTTTCAACCCAAGCCATACCAGGAACAGATCAAATTTCCTAAGGCAGATCCAGGCCAGAGTGGGCTGACCCAGGGAGGGTCAGATGGAGCCCAGGAAAGTCAGGATCCAAGAGAAGCGCCTAGAACACTAGGTGGCTCACCGAACACTCGGCCTCCAGCATTCACTGGGATGAAAAGCTAATGGGCTTGAGATATGCCTTCTAGGAAGAGCTTGAGTATTACTCTTCTAAGCACACCTACATACTGCTTTCTAAATGTCATGCCAAGATCCACAGAGTATTGCCATGAACTCCTTGAGCAGTTAACTCAGTGGCTTGATACTCACAATTTAGCGACTTTAAACTGTACCGTGGTATTGGAGGAAATCAATAAAATATACCTGCGCATGGAGTGCAGGAACACATGTATTACAAATGGGAACGACCTATTAGGCCTGTCGGTCACAATGCCAATATATAATGTATCCCCTCGGCTTTGGGGATCCCATAACTGCCACGATTTTAATGGTGGTGAGTCATGGGCATTTATGAAGATGAAATACTTCAGTGACTACGACTGGACCCTTGAGATGCACGCACTCTTTAAAATTTTTTTATTTTTATGATTTTGGGCGGGGGGAGGAGCAGAGAGAGATGGAGACACAGAATCTGAAGCAGGCTCCAGGCTCTGAACTGTCAGCACAGAGCCCGACACAGGTCTCGAACTTGTGAACTGTGAGATCATGACCCAAGCCGAAGTCGGACACTTAACTGACTGAGCCACCCAGGCACCCCAGGATGCACACGCTCTTTAAAAATTTATCCAAACACTTGGCCTAGCATTTTAAGTCTACTCCTACTTATAAATAGAGGTTTGATTTAACATCTCCTTCCCTGCCCCCTGCATGATTTCCCTAAGGTGCCATTATCATGATTAACTTTGCAAAAGTAACGTAAAACGGAAGCCTACATGGAATTTCCAGAGGTTCAGAGGATTAATGCATTTGTTGTGTCGTACCAAAACATGCATGAATCATTCCTAAAGCAGACAGTAAAACCTGGGTTCTGACCTCAGACACCTATTAAAGAAATGAATATACATCCATTCTTTCCGTCCAATCTCTTAACTCTTCCCGATGCATCTTCGAACAAATAAACAAATAAACAAAGCATCAATATGGGATATTAAAAAACAAAACAAAATAAAACCTGGGGAAACGTTTTACTTTCACCTCTTCGGTCCTTACTTTTCTCACAGATTGGTCCTTAGGCCGGCATTTCTTAACCAGGTAGGCAGCACAGATGTGCACTGGGACCCCTGTGGTTTCTGCCCATAACATCAATTTGGTTAGCATTGACGCCAGTGATTTTTTTCCTTTTTTTTTTTTTTTTTGCCCAAGTGTAAGGTTAAAAAAGTTGCTGCAGTGTCAATTTATGAATTATCGTTAATACCGCGTCAGCATTTGACATATTCCACAAGAGAGAGCATTTGACATACTCCATGAGAAATTCTGAGAAAAGCTGCTACACGTCAGTCTGAGACCTTTTAAGCTGCATTAGTCACAGATTTCTCTAAGAATACCTGGAATTCTGAGTCTTCAAACAAGAACAGGATCACAAGTAGTTACAAAGGAGTTATAAAATCGTGTTTTGTATACTTCATTAACCTGTTCCTTTTTGTTTTCTGTCTTTATTACTGATGAAGTAAGCTAACTGAGTACACTTAAAGGATCTGTTTCATAATTTTCATATGAATTATCTAATTAAAAACTACATTAAAAGTTAGTTTAACATTCATAGGGTATTGATATGACATTGGTAAGGACAAAAAGCTGATCGAGATTAAATTTACCAAGAGTCTTTTCTTTGAGAAAATCAGCTCCTTGTGAATAGAAGCTGTAAGACCTTACCAGACATCTATTTTTTTTTAACTTCGAGCTTTAAAAAAGATACGTGGCCCACAATAACCAGTATTTTATCAATCAGTAAGGAAATAAAAGACTGGAATAAAACTAACTTCCTAGTAGCAATAAAATGTCCTACCTCTGGGGGATTTAAATTCAAGTTCTGACGGTAATCTGCCACTCTTCCACTGGTTACATGCAACGGACGGAAACACATTTAGTCCAGATCAGGGATGACTTCACAGAGCCTTCAGACTCCCACTCAGCAGGACCTTAAGCGAGTAACATGGCGCAAGAATCTTCAAAGATCCCAAGGCGTGGCCCACACGTGTGTGTTCTGTGTGTGTGTTGTTGTACGTGGACACACGCACACGTTCGAAGGCATTACCGTATTTACCTTTGGCTGATGTTCTGGGCCAAAGAGAGACATGATTATATTTTTACATCCGAGGACAATACTCATAGCTACTCCTTCACCGTGCCCAATGCCATATCTCACTCCGAGACGAAGGTGGAAAGGAGGAACAGTGCACCTAACAGAACGGAGAGTGAGAACCATGTCTCTGTTGCCCCACGTACGACACTTACAAGAGCCTGCTGGTGTCATCTTTAGGCACTTGGGCTCTGGGGTTAGTCTGTCTGAGTTCAAAATCAGGCTCCACCATTTACTCAATGTGTCCCCTTGAGTCATTTACATAACATTTATAAAAATCTCACCAAACCTCAGTTTCTTCATCTGTAAAATGGGCCTTTCTTTTCACTCATTCAACAAATATATATTCAGCAATTAATATGTGTCAAGCACTATTCTCCATGCTGGCTGGACACCAGTGAACCATACAGGTGCTATTTCTTCTCTCAAGGAGCTTTCGTGAGGATGGGAGCAGACCATGGATACAAATCTTTAGCACAGTGGCTGGAACACAGCAGGCCCTCGATAAATGTCAGTTAATAGGATTATCATTTTCCCAGGTGCCAGACACCATGCCAGACACCGCACACATGATCTCCAATCTGTGACATTCACCCAGTTTCATGTTTGAGGAAACTGAGGCTAAAGGAGGTGGAGGGTTTGCCCGTTCCGGTCCTTTCTTTTTCCTCTATAGAAGACAGATACTACACTTCTATATGAGAAGCCCTGTGTGTTCTAAGCACATCACAAATATTAACACAGTTCAATAATAGGTCATTAAAACCTACCACCTTTTCACTCTACCACGTTATCTGGTAACCATTAATTGATATCTATTAATTTCTAATTTGATATTTATCATTATTCTAAGTGTTATGTCTGCTGATAATTTTAGAAATACTAAAAGTAAATTTTCTAAAACTTTACTGATTCTCGATCCAATATCATAAACACACATACACCCAGCACAGTCATAAATTAAAAGTAAAAACAAAAAATAGGAAAATATCTTGAAATCAAAGTACATCAAAGAGAAAATGCTCAAAGGAAATGGAAGAACCTGAGAAAAGGAAACGGGGCCAGATTTCCACAAACGGCTCTCAAATATCACCAATAGAAACAAGGAACATGGGATGCCAAAGATGAAAGAGTTCTACTGGTTTTTAATCATACCTGGAATTACTTTTTTCCAAAGAGTTTTGAAAAGGAGCAGAGAGTGTCCAAACAGATCAAGATTATCACAGAAGCATATATATATTTTTTTAAGAAAAATATCACAAAGATAGATATAGATATAGATATAGATGATATAGATATAGATATAGATGATATAGATATAGTTATAGATATAGATATAGATAGATGATATAGATATAGATATAGATGACATAGATATAGATATTGATAAAGATACAGATATAGATATAGATGATATAGATATAGATATAGGTATAGATATAGATGATATAGATATAGATTTTTTTTTAAGAAAAACATCACAAGGAAATTATTTTTCTCTCTTGTTGACAAGAAACGCTGTCAACAGTCCACACGCACACTGCTTTGGGCCATTCACAGACAGACGCCCCTGCTTGGACGAGCACTTCCTTTCTGAGCCTGTCGCCATCACACTCTCTTCCACGCCGTCCCTCAGCTATCCCGGCAGCCCTGCTACTTACCATCTGAATTGCAGCCAGACGCTCTCTGGCCCTTACTCCAGCCCGGAATCTGTTTTCCAGATCCTGTCCTGGTGACTGCCCTCACCTTCTTGGAGAGACCTACCCCGACCTTACTATTTAAAACGTAAAATTGGCTGGGGGGCTGGGCGGCTCAGTTGGTTGAGTGTCCTGATTCTTGATTTTGGCTCAGGTCATGATCTCATGGTTTGTGAGATAGAGCCCTGCTCTGGGCTCTGCTCTGAGAGCCTGGAGCCTGCTTGGGATTCTCTCTCTCCCTCTCTCTCTGCCCTCTCCTGCCCTCTCTCTCTCTCTGTCTCTCTCTCTGTCTCTCAAAATAAACAAACTGTGGGGCACAGTCGGTTAAGCATCAACTTTGGCTCAGGTCATGATCCCACAGTTCATGAGTTCAAGCCCATGTCAGGCTTTGTGCTGACAGTGTGGAGCCTGCTTGAGACTCTCTCTCCCTCTCTCTGTCTGTCGCTCCTCTGCTCTCGCTGTCTCTCTCTCTCTCTCTCTCAAAAATAATTAAATATTAAAATTAAAATAAATAAATATATATACTCAAAAAAAATGTACAAGCGCCCCCTCACTCAGCACTCCTAATCCTACCTACCCTGGTTTCCATTTTTTCATAAGCCTGCCATCCTCTGTCACACCAGGCACTAGAGTTCACCCTGTTTGCTTTTCATTTCGCCTACTCCCCCAACCCCAGACGCCTACCCCAAATTGAACATAAGCTCAATGGAGCAGAATTTCTTTTTTGCTTTTGTCCACCTGTTCATTGGTGTACCTTGAGTGTATATAAACAGTACTTAGTGTAAACAAACAGAGAGCAGTCAATAAATCTAAAATGCCAAATATTTTTTTTCATACTCACTCCAATGGCCACAGGTGATGCTTCAAAGCAAACACAAAAGAATATGAAATTAAAAAAATAGGCCTTGTACTTCTGGTTGGGCATTCTCAAGAGAAAAGGAAAATTACAGTCACTGTTACTGATGGGATTGAAATGTGAAATGAATCAGTCACTCGGAGTATTGTTTAATTCAGGTTTTAGAGAATAATCTCAGATAACAAACGCAAACCGTAAAGAATGAGCCCAGAGGCTCAGCACAAGTAATCAGCGTATCAAATGCAAATGACTGAAGAATGACCTCACTGAAATTAGGGCAATGACAATATTTTTTAACGTCATTTAAGATGCTAGAGCCACGAACTGCACAATGCCAAACAAAAACAAAAAAACCAAACAAAACAAAACAAAAGCTCAGTATAATCAGGCCAAACTTAGGAGAGAATCACTCCATAGTCTAAATTAAAGGGACATAAATCAAAACCTAAAGAAGAATATTGACCCCCTTCTTATGATTTCTTTAGCCTCGCAAGTGATTTTCTGGGGACAAGTTCGTGATTAGCCAACAGGTGGTGACCAGCACATCGAGCGCCATCTCCTCATCGCCGACAGGAGGCAGGAGCTCTCATCTATCAGCATGTTGGTTATGAAACAGGGTTGGGTAACAGCAGGAGCAGGCACACAAGAAAACAGCTCAAAGTGACCACAAAGCATTTTAAATTTGATATGTTACATAAATCCTACATTTTAAATAAAAAGGGGAAGGGAGAAAAGACAAAAAGAATGAATGTTTACAGGTCCTAGAGATTGCGACTAGGAAAGAAGATCCGTAAAGACTAAAACAGATAAATGACACATCAGTAGAAGGTGAACGGAACAAAAAGTCAGATAATAATCTCGACCATTCCTCCACACAAGGTGGACCTCAAGTTTCTGTTAAGCCATAATAATAGGTCAACATAGCCTAGGATAAACACGCAAAATCTAAAGGCTCCGATGGAAGAAAGTTAAGTAGATAATTAGCCTCCCAGCATCTGTGCTCACATTTCAAGGAATCGTCATCAAAATAAAGGTGAAGAACGCCAGGCAATCCGCATGCCAGCCTTGGGGGGGGCTTCCGGGTCCTCCAAAATTACATAAACTATTTCTTGGCCTTCAGTAACACTGATGTTAATACAAAACCATGCACACGACCCCTCACACTTGGCTACCTTGTGATATGTCTGTTACGATCCAAAGGTTCCGGCTACTTGGGAGGAGAGGGGTAAGGAGAGAAGCAGCAGAGAACAACATGAAGGCACTCAAAAATCACTGCTAGTAATTATGATTATCTTACAGAAGCTCTTGTGTCACTCTATGATGGAGGGCAAAGCATCCGCGAAGTTACTAAGAGATGTCTCCAACTCAAACGATTCTCTTAAACAAATATGTCCAGGTAATCAAATCACTTCTATAAAAGTCTTTTATCTGATACTACAACTGTACTTACCCTGAGAACAGAGATTGGGCTGATTCCCCAAAAAATAAATAAATAAATAAATTATAAGCAAGAGGCACCATAAAGGCAATCGGAAGGATCAACAAAAAGGTCTAGAAGAGCCACTAGAATGCAATCCAAGGATCTGTGACCCAGGAGGAGCTTCTCTTCACCCCGACGGGTAAAAAGTTAAGAGGACACATTACGAACATCCTTCCTATTTTCACCAGGGAGTCTCCTATCTCCCGTCCTCCACTCCCCCTTCTAGAGTTGAAGGCAATGAAGTTCAGCTGCTTCATTCTGTACTTGAATTGTAACATCAAGGATTGTTTGCAAGGCACCTGGGTGGCTCAGTTGGTTAAGCATCTAACCTATCAGGGTTGTGAGTTCGAGCCCCGCATCGGGCTCTGTGCTGACAGCTCAGAGCCTGGATTCGGCTTCACATTCTGTGTCTCCCTCTCTCTCTGCTCTTCCCCCACTCATGCTCTGTCTCTCTCTCTCAAAAGGAAAGAAAGAAAGAAAGAAAGAAAGAAGGAAAGAAAGAAAGGAAGGAAGGAAGGAGGGAGGAAAGAAGGAAGGAAGAGAAAGAAAGAAAGAAAGATGTTTGCAACTCATTCAAGTGAGGAAAGAAGGAAGGAAGAGAAAGAAAGAGAAAGAAAGAAAGAAAGAAAGAAAGAAAGATGTTTGCAACTCATTCAAGTGAGGAAAGAAAGAAAGAGAAAGAAAGAAAGAAAGAAAAGAAAGAAAGAAAGAAAGAAAGAAAGAAAGAAAGAAAGAAAGATAGAAAGAAAGATGTTTGCAACTCATTCAAGTGAGGAAAGAAAGAAAGAAAGAGAAGAGAAAGAAAGAAGAGAGAGAGAGAAGAAAGAGAAAGAAAGAAAGAAAGAAAGAAAGAAAGAAGTTTGTAACTCATTCAAGTGAATAATCTTAAAAGTTGAAGACTTTCACAAGGGCTTTATCATTCCGTTGATCTATTCATTGACTGATCAAAAGTATCTTGGGGGCGCCTGGGTGGCTCAGTTAGTTAAGCATCAGGCTTCAGCTCAGGTTATGATCTCACAGTTCTTGAGTTCCAGCCCTGCATCAGGTGAGCTCAAGTGCCCCCTCAGGCCCCGTGCTGTGGGATTCTCTCTCTCTCTCTCTCTCTCTCTCTCTCTGCCCTCACTCACTTGCACCTTCTCTCTCTCAAAAAAAAAAACAAATAAAACAAAAAACAAAAACCAAGTGTTTTGAACGTGTACTGTATGTAAACATTGTGCGAGGCACTGCAGAGCTTCCCCAAAATCAAATTCTTTGAGAGGTGTCTGTAAAATTCTGTTAACGGTCTGACAAAAATGGGTGAAATTTGTCCCCTAGAAAGAATGTTCTGCCTTCCATATTTCTAGGAAAAGTGACCTCTAAACACGCGGCTATCTCCTCTGTCCCCCCGCCCCCCTCCTCCCATGGACAATAGGTTTGCAGTTAACTGTCATATGTTTGTTATCTTTTGTCATTTTCTTCCTTTGCGAGCACAGACTGCCGCAGGGCAGAGATCCGCAGCTGCACAGCTGGCCGGCCTCACAAACGAAGAAAATGAGGTCCTTGGTACACATGCCTAGTGTAAATTAAGAGTGCACCCTAACTCTTAAATACTTAAAACGAACCGAGGGTAGAGGGGGGTATGGGAGGGGGGAGAGTGGGTGACGGGCACTGGGCAGGGCACGGGTTGGGATGAGCACTGGGTGTTGTATGGAAACCGATTTGACAATAAAAAGGTTTAAAAAAATGTAAAAAAAAAAAAAAAAAAAAAGAATGCACTCTAACACTGCTCACGTTCTAGGAGTTAGAAGAGCATTCCAGATATCCTGGTGCTCCAGGTGAAACCGATTCTCCACAAGCCTTAACGCCCTTGCTTATAGGAACAGGAGAGTCCCAAAGCGTATACGCTCTTGACAGACCTCCCTCTCACCACACCCAGCCTCACCACAGCCATCCGCCTGGAGCCCGTTGCACCTAACTTGATTTTCCACTTTTAGAAAGCCTAGGACTTCTGTGTCTGGGACTGCCATTCCATCTCTAGGACTGCCATCCCACCCGCTCTCCACCTGGTGGCCCTCCCCGCCATGCCCCAATTCCAGAAACCCTTGCACTGTGTCCTCCCTAGCTCGGTATCTGCGCTGATGAGCACAACCCCCTCTTGCTCAAACCCTTCTCTGACTCTCCCCACATAGCTTTCTGTTCCAGACTGAGGGCTGGCTCTCCTCCGATGGCTCCGGTCCTTCTTAGCCCTGGGAGTGGAGGCTGCTTCCTTTTCCGCACCACCCAGAGGAAGGTGCCAAAAGTGAGGCTGGTGTTCTCCTTCTCTTCTTTGCTAGATGATTCTACCTTCCCTCCCTCTTCCCAAAAAGCCCACAGTTCCTCAGGATGGCTTGTGAGTAAGCCTCATTGTGAGCAGACTGTTCTCCCTTAAAATGTACCGACAACTTGTGCCATCTTACAATCATTGCAGACCCATGGCCGTGACTCCTCTCTTGTTGGAGTTCTTTAAGTTTTAAGTTGCCATCAATCTCTAGAAAACCTGAAATTAGGGCACCTTTTCAGGTAGTTGATTTAGAGATTTAAGTATCCAACTCACGATCTTGGCTCAGCTCATGATCTCACAGTTTGTGAGATCGAGCCCCCAGTTGGGCTCTGGGCTAACAGTGAGAACCCTGCTTGGGATTCTCTCTCTCCCTCTCTCTCTGCCCCTCCCCTACTCTCTCTTTCTCTCGCAAAATAAATAAATAAACTTAAAAAATAAAATATTTTAAAAAAAAGAAAATTCAAAATAATTATTGGTGACTGTGGTCTTTCAGGTCTTGCACCTTTTCCCCCAATGACTTTGCCCTCCGCCCCACCTCAGCTGCTCAGACCTAAGGTTCTAGCCAGGAAGACTCCACCATCAAGCATCCCACTGCCAGCTCCTGTTTCCCACCTCAATCCCTCAACCTTGGGCCCTCCCAGGACTTACACTCCATGGATCTCATCATCCTGTCCATGTCCCTCGCCACTCCACTTCCTACCTTTCCAGCTTCAATTTCATAATTATTACCTCTTTTTTTCCTCTTTAAGGTGGATACTTTATTGAACTGGTCTCAAGTCAGTGTACAGGTAAGCCCTGGCTGCCTCCGCACCTCAACCTTACTCCCAGGGAGACCAAAAGCCTTCCTACAGCTCAGGTTGGGGGAACCAAAAGGAGGACCATGATGGCAGACTATTCAAGATAAAACAAAAAGAACAAATATTGAGGTGAAGACTTAAAAAAAATTGGACTACATAATTTATACAAAAACAGCGCTATGGCCCCTCCCCATGTGGACTCAGGCAAGGACCGGCCCTTCTCCTCAGGGAGAGATGGGTGGCTTTGGGGAAGGCAAGGGACTTCTTGTAACAGCGCATCCCACAACATTCAGAATGACTATTAAAAAGAACAATGTACCATCAGAGTCCTTGGCCAAATTGTAGACCTCTTTATTAGTTTTGCCTCTTCCGGCAAAATCCCAACCACATCTAAACCCAACTTTCCACCTGCGCTGTGCATCCTGATCTGGTGTGCGATGCAGGCCTGGTCCCCAGGAATCACACTCTGCACAACCGCGAACCCCAAGGGGACCCTTAAAGCCAGCGGGCAATGAAACTGCGGAGGTGTGCCCTGGGCCCTCTCCCACTCTTCCAGAGGACAGCTCTCGCCGTTCCCTCCTCGGGATTCCAACGCCCGCCTCCCCCATCCACGCACCCTCAGCTCAAGATCTGATTTCGCCATTTTAGTGAGAAAACAGGAGCAATCAGAAGAGAAGGCCCTCGACCCCCATACGTTCATCCCTCGGCCGGCCAGGACCGTGCTTCCCTCCTCTTTTCCACATTCCTGTCTAAGATCAAGATGCCCTCCTCTGCGCTTGGCCCCATCCCATCGCATCTGGAGCACCGGGGATCAACTCTCACATCTCACTCCTGCATCAGCAACCAACTTCCCTTCCCTACTCTACCGTTACATTTAGCGACTAATCACACACTGATAAAAAAATAAAATCTTTGCAAATGAAAGTCCCCACACTCTTCCTGATCCAGGACCAATTTGTTGGCCCGTGACTCCAAATAGTTGTCTCTACTGTTGCTCCATCTGGTTCCAGTCTCTCCCTGGTTTCTCCTGCCTTTGCTCCAGTGTGACCTACTCAGCAAGGCCTTCCAGACCGCCTTACGCAAAAGTACCCGCCCCGCATCTGGGCCCATCACTTCCGACTCCCTCCTCTGCTTCTCTGTTCTCCAAGCTCCCGTTACCATGCCTCCTCATGCGACATCCTCAACATTCCACCCACTTCTCCACTCACCTTCTCACCTGTAAGAATGACAGCCCCAGAAGATCAGCATTGTCTATTTTCTACTCTCCCGGCATCCAAGCAGTAACGTGGCAATAAACACGTGGTGAATAAATGAGTGGGTGGGGGAGAATTACAGCAAAGTGATTAAGAGTAAAGCTTTGGAACCAGACGGTCCTCGATTTAAACAGCAGCGCCGAGTGCTTGGACATGTCGTTTCACCTTCCTGCAACTCAGTGTCATTTCTGTAAAATATGGATAATCAACTGTGCCACAGCCTCATTCAATCGAGTTAGCAAAATGTTCCATGTAGAGCAGGCGGCAAAATCCTTGGAATACGGCACCTACAGGTGCACAGCCACCTTTGAACGTTCTCCCAGATCGGAAGATACAAAGCAGTTCAAGTGATTATATTCTGAACTGCTCCATTTTCTAATACTTTAATATCCCAAGGCCCCAAAAGACAGAGTTCCAGTTTATGCAGTTTAACAGAGATGTTGGCAGAATCCCAATACCTTGGGCCCCGGATCGAAATGTCATTCTGCCCCGTCACATATGTGCCTCAGCAGCTTGCATTTATTAGCTAAGCTTTTGCCTCATTATTATACATACACATTTCGCCAGGCCCCGAGGACAATAGCTCATGGTGCTGCCGACGCGTGCCTGCACGCTCGCCCGAAATGGTACAGAAAATCAGGACAGTGATACGAAGCCTGGCTTGTTTGCAACATGGGACCCAGAGCAAAACGCACTCAACTGTTTAAAATAACTGAACGCTTCCTCTGATCACTGCAGCAGAGAGGGACGCAGCATTATTTCTCATGCCGTCTTGAAGAACGAGGTGAAGTAGAAATAAGCAAACCGCAGCGTGGTGAACATAGCTACATGAAATGCACAATGAAGGGTTTTCAGGGTTGAAATGCGGCTTTCATGTATAATTGATTAAAGGGTGAAACGGAGCATCAAGAAAGTCTGGAGCTGGTAGCCGGCATCCTCGATTTATAAACGAGGAAACCGAGGAGGTCCGCCGAGCTTCTGTGAGGAGAAGGGGCACTAAGAAAATGCTTCCCTGTGGAAAGAAAAGTAACTTCGATAGATCAAATCCCCCAGAGCAGACAGGCAGGCAGCACGACGGAATAGAGAGGTCACAGAAATAGCAACCAGCACGGCATCCGGTGTAATAAACATTTGTGCGAGAGCTGAACTAAGTGACCTGAATTCTGGTCACGGCTCTGCCCAAACACTCCTTGGGTGAGCCCCTTCACCTCTGCGGTCTCATCTTCCTCATCTTTGTACTTCCATCCCAGTCGGGAGGTTCCACAAACTTACAGGCAGGTGAGGTGGCTGACTGTCATTTGGAGGGGTAAGGAAAAAAGAGTTTTCTGCGCTAAGATTCACAGGGCTGCTCTGAGATGTCGGAGCCTACAGGGCACATTCTATTTCCATAAATAGAAAATAAACAGGGACACCTGGCTGGCTCATTTGGAAGGGCATGTGACTCTGGATCTCAGGATGGTAAGTTCGAGCCCCGTGTTGGGTAGAGAGATTACTTAAAAATTAAATACTTAAAAAAAAAAAGAAAAAAAAATATTTGAGAAAAAAAAAGCCCATCACCCCAAAGAAAATGCATAAGTGAAGCAGCAGAAGTGAAGCAGGCCATTATTCTGAGATGCCATTGCAGGTTAATATTTTTTAAGTGGATCTTAAATCAAGGTAGCATTTTTAATTATCACAGATTTTATCGACTCGTGTGTATGTGTGTGTATGCAGCATTAATGCAAATCCAAAAATGCAGAATAGTGAGGATCCCTTATGCTGCATTTGTAAAGCTAAGGGAAAATTCCATTTTTCCAGAATTTGAGGCTGCAATCCACGACGTCTTCAAAAGAGCTTTACCAACATTTTTTTTTTTTTATAACTGCAACTGCCGTGCATCATGTCCTCAAATCCATCATCCACAGATGATGACTAACTCACAGCAGACCTGTCTCTTCTCGAGCACTGGTAGAAATGTTGCCATCCTTCTTGACAGTTCTAAGTGTTTCAGTCATTAATAATAATTTTCACATATGGGCTCCTTACCTTTTATAAAGAACCCCCCCCAAAGCCTTGCAAGTTAGACAGCTTTGCTTTGCATATATATTTTAAGCATCAGTGAAGAGACACTGTAAGTGATATTTCTCAAAAAATAGCCCAGTTATAACCAAATCAGAAAGAGGGCCAGAAGACCCACTTTTAAATCTCTGACCCGACTGTCCCATAATGCTTCCAGCTCAGTAGTGAGACAACTTAAAGCAGATTACAACACAAAGGTCTTATGAAGATATTCCTATTTATGGTATTTCTAGAAACATTACCAGTTCTATGTGTCAAGCTATGTAAAATTTAGGAACTAGATTATCATACTGCACTAAGTAAGTCTCGGGATATCCAACATGCCACCCACGGGCCATATGAAGCTTTCAAATTTGAGAAGCCATATATATATCAGATTCATTCCAAAGAGTTAAACTTCCCTTCTACCTTAACCCAGCATGGCTCTCGCATATGTGAAATGTTTATTGTTTGAAAACACATCAAGGTCCATGATTTATAGCTAGAAAATCAATTTGCATCTGTGAGAATAAGACTCATAGATTCGTAAACAAGGTAAGTGGATCTTTATTCCAAATGAAGGGAAAGTAAGCCGTGGAACTCTCTAGTTCACGGTCAAATTGTTAATATATCAATGATTCGCATTTACTCATGCAATGATTCTCAAAGTTTAAAAAATAAAATATCCCACACTCTCCTGATCCAAGACCAATTTCTTGACATGTGACTCTAAATGTTGCCTGGCTCAGGGGTCAACTTGTTAATATTTGAAAAGATTAAACAGGAGCTGAGGTTTATATCGTTGGCCTTAAACGGAGTCCCTTGCTATACAGTTTCCTTTGAACTCAATGAGAATCAGAAAGATGGAAGTTACACAAGAAGAGGTCTCAGTACAGTAGGAACACAAAGGCACTGCCAGAGATATTCAGTGCGATTCCTGTTTATGATTTCCTGTGTTCTAATGATGGGAGATGTAAACAGTTACCAATCAGTTACCAAAAATACTGAACCCAGTCACAAAGGACACGAGTCTGGGAGTGAATAAACAATGCTCCCTCCAAACCTGCTGTTGTCCGTTCAGTGCCAACATTTGGTCCCTGACAAAAAAGATGTCCTCTCTGAGACACGATGTGGCCATTTGTTATGTTAATCTCCAGTGTGTGAAAGGCTCTTCCTATCAGAGAAATCACCCAACAACCACCACAGGATGTTTCTTATTTTGATAACTGAAAGGTACATGCTGGGTCTGGAGGAGGGAGCCATTGATTTAGTTTCACCACTTTTCCCTGGCTGACAGCAATTTAAAAGAGAAGGAACAAGCCAGATCACTCATCTGCCTGCTTGGCATGCCTGGTAGTCATGGGAGCCCACATCGAGGCCATCTGTTCAGGTCCCAGCCTCTCCAAACACACACAGAAAGATGATGTCGAAAGGGGTGTGCTCCAGCCCTGCTAATGAGCCACCCGAGGTAAACCAGAAGACCCAGCCTGCGCGATGCACCCACTCAGCTTCTCCCTCAGTAGCCCAGTCCAATCAAGTCACAGATTTGAACTGGCACAATTATCTTTAAGTTGATTTGCCTGAATAAATGTTACACTGATTCAAACATCTCTGGCTTAGTCCTATCTCCTAGACACATAGGCAGGTAGATCCAGTGAATTAATTGAAATTCACCTTGCACACAACCTACAAAATGAAACCAGCCTCAGAAGACATCATGTTCGGTGCCTCATCTGATGGTGTATTAGTGCACTTTGAAACTCGGCTCTCAGATGCCCCTAAATCACTGCAGCCAGAAAGGCTGTCTGCAACAAAGCACGCGGAAGATGGCCACTCTTTGGAAACAGCAGTGTCACG
Source organism: Paguma larvata (assembly GCA_030068075.1). Taxonomy (NCBI): domain Eukaryota; kingdom Metazoa; phylum Chordata; class Mammalia; order Carnivora; family Viverridae; genus Paguma; species Paguma larvata. The sequence continues at coordinate 9,265,774 of CM057839.1, read as the reverse complement.
TAGCTCTACTCAGTGAAATAAAAACCAAACGGGATGTTCTCTCTTGCCTCTAACATCACCCTGTTGCATGAAGATTCATGATCTATTACAAAGAACTGCCAGTCACTATAGATTAAGTTGGGATGAAAGAATGCATTTGTATAAGGTTTTTGTGATCAGAATTCTAACTTCATATTTCATGCACAGTATTTGTAACCTCTACTGGATATAATTTAGCTAACATATTCTGAAATTTGCTTTTTTGTACCCTAAAATGTGTCTTGCTTTTTAAATTATCTTTGGGATGATCATGGGAAGGATGTCCTAGATTTTTCAAAATAGCCCACTATGATAACAAGCAAACTCCTGGGATCTAGGGCCATTTTGGCAATTGTGTTGGCGGTACCTCTCCATCCCCAAGAAAGCACCCATTTTTCACCCACACTGACACCTGAAACCACCAGGCACCACCCTGTCTAGCTAGAAGCCACAGTGTTAGAACCATCATCCCATTGGCTTTTTTTTCATCTCCACACACCCCTGCCCCTACCTAAACCTACTTTTCCGTCTATGTCCATCATGATCCCTTTCCTTCAGGGGCCTTCCTATAACTCACTGTAGAAAAAGCATTCACAGTGACATGTAAATACTGTACATCTCTCAGTGTATATATCTGTGTTTTCAGTTAGGTCATCCTGTTTCGCATAGCCCTATCACTGAAGATACTGGAGAGACAGAGAACAACTCAATCATAAATACACTAAAGTACCACAATGTTGGCCTTCATTTCATTATTCTTTGATAATTTCCATGCAGACTCTTTTGTTTAATCCTCCCCGCTGAAACTCCAATTGGTTGGGTTTTGAATCTCATGGATTTTGTTTTGTTTTGTTTTGTTTTGGAGAGAGAGAGAGAACGTGCAGGAGAGAAAGAATCCCACACAGCCTCCACACTCACTGTGGAGTCCAACATGGGACTCACGACTCTGGGATCATGACCTGAGTTAAATCGACAGTCAGATACTCAACTGACTGAGCCAACCGGGCACCTTGAACCTCATGGATTTTCTAACTTACTTCTAGTTGAGGTATCTACATATCTATACCTCAACATATTCTCTATCTAACCATAAGGCTTGTCAGTAACACCAATCTTTTTTTAAGGGCAAATAGTTTCAGGAGACATATCCCAAATCTTATTCCCAACAAGAAATGAGGATGCAGCCCAAAATCTTCATAGAAAAGAAGAAAGTAAAACCCAAATACTACTAAAGGAGGGCACCAAGGAGCTGCACTCCAATTTCCCCTGCAGAGCCTAGAAAAAGCTCAGCAGTTGGAAGCACCTGGTAGAATGTCAGGAAATTGTATATTGGAGTAAGAAGGTTGAAAACGGGGGGATATTTTGAAAGTCTCTATAAGGAATATTTATTTTTTCTGCATCCCTCCCTCCAAACCAACCGATTAAGTGACTGCCCATCCCTCATTCCCACAGGAGTGTCGAGAAATATTCTGTGGAAAAAGGTACTCTGAGAATCTCAGGACTCCAGCACAACAGGGACCACGGAAGGTGGGCGTGAGGAAACACTGAGACATCCATGGCTTCCTCTTGCCAGTTCTGTGAGGCCAACAGCCCAGTTTACACTTCCTTGAAGGGAGGCTAGAGGATCCTGCTCTAGAGAAATGAGGAAAAGATACGCACACAGTGACCTGGTCCCCAGCCAAGAAGACCGTGGCTGGTGACGGAAAAGCTGGGCAGTCAACGAACCTGCTTTTCTCACAAAGCTTCTCTTCGGTGTTGGGGCACAAACATGAGGAGACACACAAGAATTACCAAATATTTGAGAAAAGTCTCCAACTGAGAAAGAATAAAATCAAGGGTTAAAAAAAGTAACAAAAATGAATATTTTAAATAATTGATCATTGATATCATTACAGATATGACATTATTAAACCATGAATTAAGAACAAGATGTCATAAAAGAAAAATAATAAAAGAATCACAAAGAGTTCTTTACAATTAAAAATATGAAAGTAAAAATTTTTTAATCAAGTAAGGGAATAAAAAGATAAAAACAAGGAAATTTGTCCCAAAAAGGAACAAAAACACAAAGACAGGGATTATAAAGAAACAAAAAAAGGAGGTGGGTAATTTAGAAAATCCACGGTCCATAACCTGACTAATAGGGGGTTGTGGGTGGCTCAGTCAGTCAAGCGACAGACTTGCTTTCAGCTCAGGTCATGATCTCACAGTTTGTGGGGTGGAGCCCCGGTTAGGCTCTGCACTGATAGCACAGAGCTTGCCTGGGATTCTCTCTCACTACCCCTCCCCAGTGCTCTCACTCTCCCTCTCTTTCTCCCAAAATAAATAAATAAACTTAAAAAAAAAACAACTAATAGGAGTTTCAGCAGAAAAGACCAAATAGAAATACTATTTAAAAAAAAAAATTTTAATGTTTATTCATTTTTGAGAGAGAGAGAAAGAGCAGAGCGTTAGCAGGGGAAGGGCAGAGAGAGAGGGAGACACAGAATCAGAAGCAGGCTCCAGGTTCTGAGCTGTCAGCACAGGGCCCAATGCAGGGCTTGAACGCACAAACTGCGAGATCATGACCTGAGCCGAAGTCGGACGCTTAACCGACTGAGCCACCCAGGCACCCCTAGAAATACTATTTTAAAAAACAGTTCTCAGAACTGAATGAGGTGAGTCTCCAAAACGAAAAGTACTTGAAATGTGTTGGAAAACCAAGGAAGATCCATACTATATACTTAAAAATCCCAGGAGGTAGAGCAAGCAAGAAGCCCCTATACAAAGAATGAGGAAAATTGACATCAGATTCTCAACATTAACTTTGGAACCTAGAAGACAATGGACTTTCAAAATTCTGATGAAAAATACTTTTCGTCCTAACACTCTGAACCTGGTAATTCATGATGGCAAAATTATCAGCCCAGCATGAGTGTAGAATAAAGACAGACACGGTCACACATTTCTCATTTCTCAAGGAGTACCATTGTCAGGGGTGAGGTCCTAGACATAGAGGGTCCTTATCATAACATAAAAAAAGGCTAAAGAAACCCCCAGCAGGTTAGCATGGACTACAGAACTCATAGTAAAAAAGAATGAAAAAAGAACACACCCCGTGAAGGGTGTTGAGCGCCTAGCACGAGTCCTGTTCCATTTTTACTAGTTTGGTAGAAGGCAACTGGAAGGGGAAATCGAGCTAACTGACTCACCGAACAAGGAGGTTGTCTACTCAGATTTGGATAAAAGGTTAATAGAATTTCACAGGCACTTTGATCAGTTTACTTAAAAAAAAATGTGACAGAACAATAGTTAGTATCTTTAGATTCCTAGTAAATACGCAAAACTTCAACGAAACTCAGTTCATTTGCAGTTCTGTCCACTAAGGCATGGCTCTGAATTGATTTTTACTGTTTTTATATTCAAATCGCCCCAGCCCCACCTTTTGTTGTTGTTGTTGTTGTTGTTGTGGTCATGTTGACAAATCCCTCGAGGGAGTCATGTCATTTGGAATTGAAAGCAATTGTACTTTATGTGAAAAAATAATTTTTTTGCAAGAGACAAACCAAAGAGGAAAGCAGCACAGTAAGAGTTGTAACCTTGCTTCTGCTTCTAGTTATGCATCGATTATTAGCAATCCCAGCCTCAGTGAACACACACACACACACACACACGCACACACACGCACACGCACACACGCGCTCCAAAGATGAATGTTCATGAGTCCTCGAAGGTCCACCGAATATGCAAGCCTTTCACCCTGAATTTTTGGTACGCTTCCCAAAATATCTTTCACTTTCACAGATGCTGTTACCTAGTCGGTCCTTGCGTCTATCCATCATGTGTCCTGATTCTGAAACAGTGACTCACAATGAGCATGGTCTTCTTTCTATGGACAGGAATATAGTAATGTGTGCAACAAACAAACCTTAAAATCAACATAGGGACCAAAAAGACAGTAATAAAGATGCAAAGGGGCTCTTATTGTAATAGCTAAAGCTCCGAGAGGAAGAAAAGGAAATCGAGAAAATTAGCATGTTAATGGCCTATTGTGGGCATTCAGAGTCCGTCATAAAATGACAATCAGATTTGGTCAAAAGAGTAAGGGTCCCTCATATGTCTGTAATAGTTTAGTATATTGAGCATTTATTAATTACCTACTGTGTGCCCACCCCTGAATTAGATGCTAAGTATTTTTTTCAGTGTTTATTTTGAGGGAAAGCATGAGAGGGGGAGAGAGAGAATTCCGGGCAGGCCAGGCACTGTCAGCACAGAGCCCAACTCGGGGCTTCATCTCACAAATCACGAGATCATGACCTGAGCCAAAATCAAGAGTCTGGCACTTAACAGACTGAGGCACCCAGGCGCCCCATAGATGCTGAGATTTTTTTTTAAGGTAAAATAAGTGCTATCAAATTGCCTCCTATAACTGTAGTAAGAAAATTAGATCCGCACTGAGTAGAAACAGGAGTAAAAGTAGAATAACCTTCATGGAGGGGGTGCTGCTGGGGCTGAATGTAAGAAGCGAAATTAAGACAAGTGAAGGGGAAGAGAAGGGTTCCTCAAGCCTGCAGAGAAAGAAGACTCTGTGACAACTGTCAACCCAAATCATCATAATTAGAGAAACCACTTCTCAGTAAGCAAATATTAGAAACCCCCTTGCCAGGGAGTATTCTTGTTTTCTTTGAAAGAGCCCAGATACTCATCCTCAAAGAGTCTGAGCCGAGCTGCGCAGAATTAACCAGTCACTGGGAAGGAGAGCAGCCGCCGTGTGCCACACTTTTAAGGAGCCGAGCACTGAACACGGAGAAATGGTATGTCAGAGAGTCTGGGCCGCCCCGAAGGCATCAGTGTTAAGACAGCTGGACAGGTACTTAAAGGGTTGGGTCCCACAGAAGTAGGATGGGAAGTAACCCCCCCAAAAGGGAGATAGCTTTACAGAGAATTGTTTTATATGAGACTAGAGAAGAATAACGAGGATAATTCTTTCATCTGTGCAAATAAAAAAGAAAAGTGTCCCATTATCAGGAGACGAATTTATTTTAGAAACCCTGGGTCACTCCAAATGACTCAAAGTAGATAGAGACAAAATATCCTTCCATCAGCCATCCGACGCATCCCTTTCTCATTAGGGAACATCCTCAAGTGCAGATTGGGGGGGTTAGTTTAGTACTATCCTTAAAAGCATACAAAACTGGGGGCGGCTGGGTCGCTCAGTTGGTTAAGCCTCAGGCTTTGGCTCACGGAATAATCTTGCGGTTTGGGAGTTCAAGCCCCGCATCAGGCTCTGTGCTGACAGCTCGGAGCCTGGAACCTGCTTCAGATTCTGTGTCTCTCTCTCTCTCTATCTGCCCCTCCCCTGCTCACACTCTGTCTCTCTCTGTCTCTCAAGGATAAATAAACATTTAAAAAATATAAATGAATGAATGAATAAATAAATAAATAAAGGATAAAAAATGTATAGTTCCTTCCCTTAAAGTGTTCTGGATGTATAATTAAAGGCTGTTCTTTTCCCCTCCCCCAACCCAATCCATTGTCAGCTCAAAGCAAGAAGGCTGACAAAGCTGCTATTTGAAATACTTTTATGATTGAAAGGACTACCCTCCCGCAAGGTTTCCAAGGCTGGGCATTTTTCAAGAACGTTTTATGTCCTTCTAACTATGAATAAAAGGCAGGAAGCGGACACAAAGCTACGGTATTACTTTTTTTTTTTGACGTGAAATTGCAAAATGATTAAAGCCACCTGGCAACAATAGTTGACCTATTGAGGAAGAATGCCAGCTAGGTGCCAGGTAGAGATTGGTGTGGAGATATATTTAGAAAGGACTCCGGGACTATTTGCATCTGTCTCTGAGGTTGTTTTCCCTGCCTGGTCTGTTATGAACCTATCTGTAGCTCCATGTTGCTACCCACGCTGACCCTGCTCGACATGATGGAGTCTCAACAGCTATAGGGGGACACAACAGGCCCACCTGCCAACAGAAGTAATTACAGATTCTGAATCTTCACTCACTCGTGAAAGTTTCTCATAATTCAAGCAGGAAAACAGTGTTTTGGACACTTTTAAGGTACACCCTTAAAGTGTACAGACACTTTGATAAAGCCAGAACTTTTTTAAAAATTTATTTATGTTTTTATATATTTATATTTGATATTCAGAGAGAGAGAGAGACAGCATGTGGGGGAGGGGCAGAGAGAAACGGGGAGCAAAAGAGAATCTCAAGCAGACTCCATGCTGCCTCTGCAGAGCCAAACACAGGGCGTGAACCCACAAATCATGAGATCGTGACCTGAGCCAAAATCAAGAGTCGGATGCTTGACTGACTGAGCCCCCCAAGCGCCCCAAAGCCAGAACTTAATAAGGCAGTTTTGTGCTTCAATATCTTAGTTGATTGAGGCCTAATTACTCATGTGGCACTGTTGTACAAGGGGACAGTGAAAAATCAACAGACAACAAGCCCAGCGTAACTCCCAGCTCCCAGCTGTAACCTCCTGAGCGGTCCCTGCACTGTGGAGCCGCTGGGCTGACCTTCAAATACAAAAGGCAGGGGAGTCATTCGGAAATGCTTTGCATGGGACTCAGTGCTTCTCTGAATTTGCCATGAAATCCTAGATAAGTGACTTAAGATTCTGGACTTCAGCTTTCTCAACTTTAAAAATAAAAGGAAGAGGGGCGTCTGGGTGGCTCAGTTGATTAAGCGTCCAGCTTCGGCTCAGGTCATGATCTCACGGTCTGTGAGTTCGAGCCCCGCGTCGGGCTCTGTGCTGACAGCTCGGAGCCTGGAGCCTGCTTCAGATTCTGTGTCTCCCTCTCTCTCTGCCCTTCCCCTGCTCACACTCTGTCTCTATGTCTCTCAAAAATGAATAAATGTTAAAAAAAATTTTTTTAAATAAAAGGAAGAGGGGCACCTGGGTGGCTCAGTCAGTTAAGCGTTTGACCTCAGCTCAGGTCATGTTCTCACAGTTTGTCTGAGCCCCACATCAGGCTCTCTGCTGTCACCCCGGAGACCACTTTGGATCCTCTGTCACCCTCTCTCTCTGCTCCTCCCCAGCTCGCTCTTTCTCAAAAATAAACATTAAAAAATAATAATAATGAATAAATAAGAGGAAGATGGGCAAAATTAACTTGACACTTTGAGATTCTAGCTATGCCTCAGGGATGGGGCATATCTATTCTTAAACTTGTAGACAATAACTATGACTGATTCTATAACCATACATAATACCTAACATGCTAATCTATGACTTTATGTCATTGAAATAACTCAGATACGACAATCATCCCATAATCAAGAATAGTGACAGCTCAAGGAGCAAAATAACATAGAAGCACTGTAAATAGGAATCTAACTAAAACTGGTGATACCTTTCCTATTCATCTCCCCCCAAATCCTAAACCCATCCGAAAACACTAGTGGAGGGCAAAATGGGTCAATGGGCACACTTTGGAAGTGTGAAAATTAGTAAGGGGAGACCTCACTAATGGAGTCAGGAGGCTTGGGCAGGGGGAGCTCTCACCTCAACTCCCGTTCTCACCACTCCTCATCAATTGCAGACCCAACAGGAAGTGATGGATTTGAGCTTATAGAGACTTGACCTTGCATGTGGATACTACTGTACTATCCCGGTGGGAGGAAGAAACACTTTCCTTATGCCCACCCCACCACAGCCCGGCCAGTGAGAGGCCACTATATTTCAAACTCTCAGTTCACTCTAACAGACTTTTAGTTTATAACAGCCTTCCCAACTTGTGCTCTCCAGGCTCACCATTTTGCCACAGCTTCTTTCTTCGGATTGCAATTCTCCTTTATTCCTGAAAAAAACCATTTTTGCTGGTAAAATAACTAGCAGTTTTTTATTTTTAAGGTTAACAGGACACATTTCACAGGGAGGAAATAAGGTCAAAATTGAGATTTTTTGCTGAACATCTTGGTTTTCTCAGCCTGAAGTATTTTCTTCTGCAGGCACGTAAGTATTTGAGTAAGAATTGAAATTAGAAACCAAAGCTACAGCTCTCCAATGTTTTCGCTACGACATTAAAACAAAATTAGTAAGTGTAATAAATAAAAGCTCAGGAAAATATCCCAAGCTGGAAGACACTTACGTCGCAATTGCTGGCAAAACTTCCAGGAAGGATTCTGTTTTTAAGAGTAGGTAGTTCAATTTATCTCTCTGGTATCTGCGAATCCATTAATAAATCTATTCAACCGGGTGTCATGCAGAGATAATAGACACTTAGAGTCTAAGGAGGAAGGGTTATTGCACACCCAAAAAGATCCGAGAGTGGCTTGGAAGAACAGTGCTGTAGAGGTAGATTAGGGTTGCAAACGAGGGAGTGGTCAATTCCTCTGGGGGCTGCAGGGAGACCAAGCATTCCAGACTATAGGGATGGATGCATGATAATAAGTAGCCAATGGCTGAGGGGTTTCTGGGCACTGGGAATGGCTCCTTAGAGCTCAAGCATGGATTTTTAAGGGCAGTTTCTACAAGGTCTTTTTAGGGAGGACCTGATCTGCCAGACTAAGATGTCTAGATTTCACTACTAATGGGCTTTAAACAGATGAATCATGTAATCAGATTTGCCTTTAGAAAGATAACTGTACCAGCTGTATGGTGAATAGACTGGAGGGGTGTGATATTAGACAGTCATGTGCGAAAGTGGTGACTTTCAGACTAAATTTAAGTGACCCCCTTCTACAAATTCTATGGGTCAAACCTTCTGCTAAACATAGCTCTCATAGTCTCATATTGCCTCTTTAGAAACATGCCAAAATCTAAACATATTTTGAAGGTTAATATGTTTTTTAATATCCTGTTAGATTTCCTTAGCTGGAAAAAGAAAAGCCACTCAAGGCTGACATTAAGATACATTCCTTGAGAAACTGTTTTGATCATTCTAACCCAATCTTTCTCTGACTGTACTATTGAATATAACGTGGTTAAGCTTTTGCAGGGAAAAATTTAAATAACCATATTCTCTGCCTTGTGTTTTTCATACTCTGTCACAGAAAGAATACGGAGGGCTTTTTAAGCTGATTATATAATTCACAGCAAGATCTGTTCCATTCTTCGTTATCAGTAAAATTATTAAGTTAGCAGCTGCAATCCACATTTTTTCTATTTCTACCAGAAAAGAAGGAATGAAATTCATCACTCACAAAATGATCCTCCATGAATAAATTATCCTGTGGGTATAATATTTTTAAATTCCCTCTTACCTACCAAAATCTAAATTAATCAAATCACTCGGATGTCAGAATGTTTTAAAAGATAGATATTGTCAAAATCCTACGATTTCTGGTAAAGATTCCTCCAACCTCTTAAGTTTTCTGATTTCAACAGAACTAGTTCCTTAAAGAACCTTACTAAACCCATTAGCCATTGAAATTATAACACATGTTGCTTCTGAATAAAAAAAATACTCATGTTTGCCCACTTGCACAAAGCGCTCATTAGATGTGTAACAACACAAACAATGGCGATTGCTGAAGTAATCACTGGAAAATTGTATTTTCAAAAATCAAACTAAATTTCTTTCTAAATAGAATAAGCTCTAAAGGTGTTTAATTTGTCCACTGATTTAGACTGACCCTCACCTCCTGTTTGGTACAACCTGTCGGTTTAGCCCACTTAAACAGTATGTGAGCCCTCACTCCGGGTAAGGTTCTGGATGCACAGAGAATTTATAGCAGGAGAGAGCCACAGAAAGAGAGAATTGCAACGCCAAGTGCCTTGCGATGCCAAAGTGCCAGAACAGCCATGTGTAGTATAAGCCCATCTGGAGGCTCAAAGAAGGCTTCCTGGAGGAGTGTGACACAGGTGCAAGAATCTTCCAGGTGAAGAAAGGTGTGAAGGTCACTTCACTCGGATGGACATATACGGCCTAACACAGGCAGGCATGGAGCAGCATTGGCGCCGGGAAAGCTACTGGCAGCTTGGTGTTCCTGAACATGAGCTGAAGTATGAGGTGTGGTGGGAAAAGGAGGCTATGGAAGTAGGTGGGAAATGGATCCTAGATGTTCTAGAACCAGCTGCTTGAGCCTGGCTCACTCTCCCAGAATAGAAGGTGAGTAACGTCTACTAAATTCCAGGTGAGGATCCTGCTAATATAACCTCTGGTTTATGGTCTTAATTCCACTAATAACATGCTCTCAATCTCTGGGGAAAATCAATCTTTCTATGTCCCTTTTCCCTTTTGAGAGATACCCTATTAATTCACTGAGGTCTATTAAAGAACTAAAAACGATAATAAGTGCTTTGAAGAACATAACCACAATATTATTTAAAAGTCTTAAGTTATTCTAATAATAATTATTATTATGCATAGAGTGAACCACCCCAGGTAAACAAGAAGGAGTAAACACATACAATTTATAAGATGTGTGGGCAGCATTTATTACATGCATCTAGTTCTACAATGACTTTATCGAACATGGCACTACCGTGACATATCCTTTCCTACAGATTTTGAGATACGGAGCTGTCCACAAGGAAAAATAATGAAGCAAATAAAAACTCTCCCCAACCTCCAACCTATCTTTTTTCTCCTTTCTTTCCTTTCTTCTTCCAAAGCATACCTTCCCTCAACCCCCCCCCCCGCCGCCTCCGCCATCCCTTTCTAAACAAAAAGGCTGCAACAAATCCCTCATATTTTTATTTGGTATGGATTCTTGGCTATAGATTTTCCTTTTCCAGAGGAAATTAATGTTTTTAATCACAGATCCATAGCTTCTATATTATTAATAAAAATGTCAAAATTTCAAGGAGCCAGTATGAGGTCACTGGAAATTCATCAGACTAACCTAACTTTATCTACTTTTATGAAACTCTTACTGGACATGCTGAGAAAGCCACAAAGATAATATACAGTCGACCCCTGAACAACACGGGTTTGAATTGTGTGGGTCCACTTACCTGCAGGTGTTTTTTTCAATAAATACGGAACAGTACTATAAATATTTCTCTTCCTTATGATTTTCTTAGTTACATTTTCTTTCCTTCCGCTCACTTTATTATAAGAATATAATATATAATACATATAACGTACAAAATATGTGTTAATTGGCTGTTTAGTTTATCAATAAGGCTTCCTTCTGGTCAACAGTAGGCTATTCATAGTTAAGCTTTGGGAGAGTCAAAAGCTATACTCAGATTTTGGTCTGGGCCACGGTCGGTGCCCCTAACATCTGCATTGTTCAAGGGTCAACTGTTTTCTTATTCCATCAGGGCTTCTGGCAGGAATTCTCTTGCCCTTGCTTGGGACCAGAGAGAAGAGACTGATAAAGAATATACCAGAGATGCCTAAGCGCCTCAGTTGGTTGAACCTCCTACTCTTGGTTTCAGCTCAGTTCAAGTTATCACGGTCCGTGGGATTGAGCCCCATGTCAGGCTCTGTGCTGACAGCGTGGAGCCTGCTTGGGATTCTCTCTCTTTCCCTCTCTCTCTGCCCCTTCCCTGGTCTCTCTCTCTCTTTCTCTCTCTCTCTCAAAATAAATAAATGAACTTAAAAAAATAAATAAAAGAATATATCAGTCAGTTGGATTGATTCAACACTCAGTAACCTTAACCAAAGTCTTTGGTTAGTGGATTAACATCCCAGGACAGAAGCACCTGAGGGGCTCAGTTGGTTAGGCATACAGCTTCGGCTCAGGTCATGATCTCATGGTTTGTGGGTTTGAGCCCCACATCGGGCTCTGTGCTGACAGCTCAGAGTCTGGGGCCTGCTTCGGATTCTGTGTCTCCCTCTCTCTCTGCCCCTCCCCTACTTGTGCTCTGCTCTGTCTCTCAAAAATGATAAACATTAAAAAAAAATTTTTAGAAAAGAAAAGATCCCCAGGACAAGGCAGCAAGGGTGTGCTAGTGCAATGATAACAAGGATAAAGCCTGCAGTTCTCTACCACATTTAGTATGTTTAACGTTTTATCTGTAGTTGGATTAAATGTCTGATTATCAAATTTGTATATGACACATAGATTCAAGAGATAAATATTGAAAAGTATTTTTAAATTATCCCAAAGCCTGAAATATTGGGTTGAAATCAACAAGATAAAGTGTAACAATTATAAAAATAGAAAATCCAGTTTTAGAATTCAAAAGTTAAATTGTAGGATGGGAAGGCTTAATCTAAAGATGCTATAAGTTGATATAGCCATAAAATGAAATGCTATATAGCTCTATGAAAGATATGACTATTAAAATTTATTACACGATGTAACTATAGAACAGAAACTCAGAAAAGATAAATAACCCACCCAGGGTCATATAGCTTAGTAAGTCAAAGTGGAATGTAGGCCCAGGCCCATCTGGATTCAAATCCTAGATTCTTTTTTTTTTTTTTTAACTTTTTATTGTCAAATTGATTTCCATACAACACCCAGTGCTCATCCCAACCCATGCCCTGCTCTGTGTCCCTTACCCACTCTCCCTCCTCCCTCCCAGAGTGACAGAACTGTCAGTTTATGGTGATTCACTGGGGCCACTACGTAGGTGAAATCTGGTCTAAGAAAATCAGGTGGAGTTCGAGAGGAAATAGTCTACTCTTGACCCAAAATTGAATGAGATTGAAGGGTAGCAGAATATGCCACCCCAAATATGCCACTTTGGTATACTGATTATTTGTAACTATAGACACTTGAAAAATAACCAATGCAGGGAGAAGTTTTCTCCAAACTCCTCTTATCTCTTTAAAGACCGATTTTCCAAAAGGAACTCAATTGTCACAAATCCTCTTCCCTGCAATTTTACCAACCAGAGAGGATTGATTCTTGTCATAGAAGGAGACTAAAGTCAATATCACATCCAGGCAAACTTTGTCACAAACTATCATACTTCCTGTCTATTCTTTTGAGGGCCATTCATCTTTCCCAAAAATCATTTCGTGTCTCCTAAGATACCTACATCCTCATCCCCTTTCCCCTATTAAGATGATATTTAAGTTTAAATTCAGGTCCACCTCTGGGAGTTACTCATTTCTCCCTTTCTCCCATGTAAACATGAGATAAACATATTAATAAACTTGATTGTTTTTCTCTCGTTAATCTGTCTTTAATTACAGGGGCCTCAGCTAAGAACTCTGAAGAGTAGAGGGAAAATTTCTCTTCTCCTACAGGATCATGTGATTCTGATTTGTCATAGATAGGGAGTCCATTATCGACATAAGCAAAGGGAATGGATACTTAAAAATATAAACAGTTATGATCTCCTGAGGGCTAATCTGTACCTTTTTAAAAATGCAAAACATTTGAGTGACTGAGAAAGGACAGGATACAGTAATATCTCTAAGAATGCAGATAACCCTAAGTAATCTTTACTTGGTAATAAAGTGCAATCTGATAGGGACATCCCAAGAGGATGTGTGAATGGACAGGAAGTTCACAGATAAGCTCTGATGTGGGCAAGAATAAAATTATACATTTATGCAAAATAATTCAAATGTCCCTTGTAGAAAGATTAGTTCCAAGAAATCAGTTAGAGCTCAGAAAAGGATCTAAAAGTCAGACAGTCCCTAAAAATGTGTTACTACAATCAAAAGAGCATATCAAATGCTAAGTGACCCCAGATTTTTGACGACTGCAGCATATGTAAGTAACCTATCCCTGAGGCACAGATGTCCTGAAAGGAGGGAACCTTAGGAGGTGGTACTGGATGTAGTATGAGGGAAACTGAGTCTCATGTGGTTTGAAGCAAAGAAAAACAAAATGCCCAGGGAGAGAAGTAAAAGAAAGAGGAAGCATGTTCCCCTCATCCATCAGTGCAGAATGTGAATTAAGGAAGACAGCGTAGGACCATGAGAAGTAAACATTGCGGAAGTTAAATAGAAAGAGCAAATGCAGACAAACAAACAAAATATCTAAAGGAAGCAAGCCTAAGCATGAAAAAAATTAGAAAGGTAATCAAGAAAGATCTAACACCAGATAATGCCAAAGAGAGTTTATTCTAGGAAATTGGTTCTGAAAATATGGTCTCTTTGTGATGCAACAACATCATCTGGGAACTTTTAGAAGTGCAAAACCTCTCGCAAGCCCTCGGATCTGTTGCCTGAGATCTGCCGAATCAGAAACTCTGCGGCCCAATAATCTGTGATCTAATAAGCCCGCTAGGTGATTCTGATGCACCCTCAAATTCGGGAACCACTACTCTAGAAACCGACAGCTATGATGATACCATGAAACTTAAGAAGAGTACCCAGAGTACCCTCACCTCCCAGGTCTGGGTAGTAATCTGGGAAGTTGGGTTTGTAGGGATCCTCATCAGTTAAAGGGTCTTTGACATTACATTAGCAAAAAAGATGCTTCTTCCTCAGCCATCTCCTCTTACTGCAACCTTAAATACAGGTTTCTATCCTAATACAATGCTTCCCACAGGCTATGCCTAGACTGGTGGTTCTCCGCTTGGGCCATTTTGCCTCTCAGGAAATGTAGAGCAAAATGAGAGATATTTTTAGTTGACAAAACTGGGGGAATGGCAGGGTGCTACTGGCATGTACTGGGTAAAGATGAAGGATGCTGCTAAATATTCTATAATACACAGGACAGCCCCCCACAATAAAGAGCTATTCAGCCCAAAATGCCAGTAGTTCTGCAACTGAGAAACTGATGTAGAACATTTGGTGTGAACTAAATTCACACCAAACCTCACCTATTTTCTCCTCCATTCCTCCAACATAAATTGGTTTCACTAAAATTTGTGAAATCCTGGTTCCATTGATATAGTTAAACCCCACTTTTACACTCAAACCTCTCCAAATCTGCCCTCCATTTATTCACCTTAATTATATATGGCTTTTCTCAGGTGATACGACCCTCCGTGTCAACATTCATCCTATCACTTAGAGATCCCAAAAGAGAATTGATGTCATTTTATTAGCACTTCACCTTTTCTGACTTGAACATGTTCTATCAACATAGAAAGGTAGTTTCCACGGGCGCCCGGGTGGCTCAGTTGGTTAAGCGGCCGACTTCGGCTCAGGTCATGATCTCACGGCCTGTGAGTTTGAGCCCCACGTCGGGCACTGTGCTGACGGCTCAGAGCCTGGAGCCTGCTTCGGATTCTGGGTCTCCCTCTCTCTATGCCCTTCCCTTGCTCTGTCTCTATGTCTCTCAAAAATAAAATAAAAACGTTAAAAAAAAAGGTAGTTTCCATAATAATGCCACTTGGTAGAGTGATAAAAATCTGCAAAATTCCACTCCACATAGATAATACAAAATGTATACCCTACAGAATTTTTTTTTCTTTTTCATCAACAGAAACTTCAAAGCCAGGATGCTGGGAGTTGAATTTTTCTAGGAATAAGGTTAAAAACCCTGAACACACCTGGTTCCTTGATTTTACCTAAATATAACATATTACGAGCCCACAGATTTGGGTTAAAGTGGGATAAATCCTGAGTACTCTATGGGAATGTGGGTGTAACAAACCTATAGAGTATCCTAAAAACAGTACTTCCACTAACCAACAGTCCCAAAGAAATAATAAATCCTATTTTTCTTCTTCAGAGTGAATACTATGTGATACTAAGGATATATATATATATGTATATATGTATATATATATGTATATATATATACAATTCTAAATTATGACCTGATATAATATGATATATATATATATGTATATAATTCTAAATTATGACCTGCTATTTTCAGATAGAAGTCTAAAAGAAGGCAATGGAGGCAAGAGTGAATACGGACTATGGGTGACCTGTTAAAACCACAGGCTTGTGAAAATATTCATTAGCACTGAATTAATGCCATATTTACCAAAGCCCCTTGTGATAGCATGCAGCAGGAAATTTAACTTGTAAATAATCATTTTCATCTGAGCATAGAGGCTGCCCCCAAACGCTACCAGAACCGTCTGCAAAAATTTACCTCTTCGAAAGGCTTCAAGAAAGAAGCTATCAGAGCATTACAGAAATTATGCGTTGAGCCCATTTGGAGCAAGACAAATTCATCTACATTACAGCTTGAGTAGAAATTTCTGATGTCTCTCGTTTTTAACCAACTCTACTTTCTTGTGTCATATACTATAACTTCTACATCTTCCCTGGCAAGTGGTAGAACTTACTGGGACAAGAAAGTCCTCTTTGTGTTTAGAAAAGTCAAGCGGGCCTTTCTTACACGGAACACACGAAGGGGCAAAATCAGTCCCTTGACAAGCATTTTCTAACACTCCACGTATTTAGGTGTAAAACGATGAATTCAAAGGAAGCCTGGTGGGGATGACAAAGTAAAAAGTGGTATAACATCCAACCATGTTTCATAAGCTACTTTTCTACACATGTATGGTCATGGCCACTGCCTCTCTCTCACCACCTTAAACTCAAGGTCATTCCAACCTAACTTGCCTCAGGGAGCAATGGTTCTTCCCATGTTTTCGGCATCAGCATCACCTCCGTCCTTTTTCAAATGGACTTGCATTCACACTGTTCTCCATTCTTCTGTTTGTTCTGTGGCCAAATGGCTCCCACTCCTTCCTTACACTTTTCGTCAGCCCTCCAACTTCCTACCCCTCTATGAACTATCGCCTCAGGAAAACTGTTCTTCCTCTCCCACTTCTCAATATCTTGTTATGATTCTTCATTATGTGAGTCAGGACTTTGGAAAATGTTGTAAAAATACAGTCATAAGTACAATTACACCCAATTTTAAAAATTGGAAAAAGCCACTGAAAATCCCCCAAATTCCTCTTTAGTATCTTAAAACAAAACAAAGCAAAATAAAAGCCCCATCTTCTTCCTAGTCTTTCTCTAGTTAGATGTGCTTTTTTCTCCTTAAAAATATGCGCCTGGGTGGCTCAGTCGGTTGAGCGGCCGACTTCGGCTCAGGTCATGATCTCACAGTCTGTGAGTTCGAGCCCCACGTCAGGCTCTGTGCTGGTGGCTCAGAGCCTGGATCCTGCTTCAGATTCTGTGTCTCCCACTCTCTTTGCCCTTCCTCTGCTCATGCTCTGTCTCTATGTCTCTCAAAAATAAATAAACGTTTAAAAAAAAATATGTTCGAATCATATTCTTTACACAATTCTACAATGTCTACTCCCCTTAAAGTCTTATTTTTAAATAGTGTTTCGCTAGAAATCTTCAGAGAGTATTTCAGCTGATTAAACAGGGTTTAGGAGGTGTACTAGTTATGGGTAACAAGTTACTACAAAATTTAGTAGTTTCACAAGAAACAGCCTCTTAACTGTAGAGAACAAACTGACGGTTACCAGAGGGGGGATGGGTAACATAGGGGATGGTGATTAAGGAATACTACCATGACAAGCTCTGAGCTATGTAGAGAATTACTGAATCACTATCCTGTACACTACGTTGAAACTAATATAACACTGTATGTTAAATATCCTGGAATTAAAATAAAAAACTTAATAAAGTTACAACAAAGTTCAGTGGTTTAAACAACAAACATTTATTATGTGACATTTTCTGTTGGTCAGGAGTCCAGGAGCAGCTTACCTGGGTGCTTCTGGCTCAGAGTCTCTCGTGAGGTTGCAGTTAAGGTACCGTCCAGCACTATGGTCTTCTCACGGCTTGATGGGGCACTCAGAGGCTATTCGCAAGAGGCCTCCGTTTCTCACCATGTGGGCCCTACCATAGGCCACCTAAGTGTCCACAGGCGGCTGGCTTCCCTCAGTATGAGGAATCCAAGACAAAAGGAGAAAAGGGGGCCAGGTTGCCTTTTATAACCTAGTCTCTGAAGTCACATTCACTCACTTCTGTTTTTTTCCCCATTCCTCAGAAGTCACCAAATCCAGCTGACACCGAAGGGAGAGGAATTAGGCTCCACCATTCAAAAGAAGTGTCAAAGAATCTCTGGATGTATTTCAAACCACCTCAGTGGGCAAGGCTTGAATCCCAGGCCCAATTCTGATATTATTTTCATAGGGGGAAAACATGTACTGTAATCTACCTGCGAGGCTATGTTTAAAACAACTTTTCTACAACGGGGATACACCCCATGATGATAAATATGGTTAGGAAGTTGCCAAATATTATAATGTGTTATTGAGACTCTTAAACTTGAAAGCTACAAATTTATTGTTTTCACGATTACAAAATAATCAATATTTATATCTATATACACACATACATCTCCAAGACTTTAATCCAACAGGTTAATTTGAAAATTAAAATGACTACAGAATACCAATTGGGTTCTAGAGAAAATAAGAGGATCAGATCACTCGTGGATAAAAACAGAGGGGAAACTTTCACTACCAAGGAGACAGGTTGTTTTAATAGTGCATAAACCTTGTCTACGTTTACTCATACACTAGGACAAGTCCGTCGTTAGCCATCAGTGATCACATAAACAGGGGCTTCTTTTAAGATACAGTGAGTAAAATAACGTGTCTTTCGGAGATTAAAGTTTTCCTCTTAACATATCCTCTCTTACAACAGATTGCTCTAATTCCCACCTCCTTCCCATTCTCTTTTTCTATCTTTCCTGCCTTGGAGGGAAAGAAGGTGTCTTGAAGCAGAAGAACTTAGATTTACTTTCCTCCTCTATAAATATCACGGGAAAGTGTGGTCCAAATTAAAGTGTGGTCCAAATTCTACAATGTCTTGCCTAAAACAATTGGAGTCCAGTGTCCTGTTCACAATGAATCAAAAACTATTCAACTAAAAATAAAAGCAATATACCTGGTTATTAAAACATAACATACAAAGGCCATTAAAGCATGTACATTTAGGTTGCTAATGAACTCTTTCTGTCTTTCCATATATTCTCTCTCAGTCTCTTTTGGGAGCTCTTTTTCACCATCCAGGTCTTCACTATCGGTGTTACTTAGGGTTCTGTGTATGGTCCCTTCTCTTCTTATTTAAAGTGCTTTCCTTGGTATCTCGTCAACTCCCGTGGCTTCAACATCAGCTAAACGTGACCATTCCCACAGCTGAACCCGCGACTTCAGGCCCGCCTCTAAACTTCTGACACAGATCTCCAACTGCCTTTTGAAAAGCTTCACTCAGAACTCCCAGAGGTCCTCCAGACTCAAACTATCCTAGCCTGAATGTTATCTTCTCCACAAAAACTCTTCCTCAGGTACCAACTGGTACAATTGCCCTGGATCCAAACTTCCCTCTCACGCCTCCATGCTCCCCTTATTCCATCACTCGCCAACACCTCCTCACCCTACTTTCTGCCCAAGGGGATAGATCAGATGGATCTCTTCAATCCACTCCCACCTCCAGGACCCCCATCACCTCCCACTTGGATTACGGGTTACAACAGCCTTTTAACTAACGGTCCCTTCTTATACTCTTGACCCCTCAAATCCATTCTTCGTTTTGCAGCTAGAGGGCTTTTCTTAATTTTACCAGCTGTCTACTTAAAATCTTCTGTGGCTTCCACATTGCTATAGACTGAATGTTTGCATCCCCCCCCCAAAAAAAATCATATGTTTAAGACGATGCGATGATAAATTGGCGATGGCATTTGGAGGTGAGACTTTGGGAGCTAATTGGGTCATGAGCGCAGAGCCCTTGTGAACGGCATTAGTGCCCTTATTATCAGAGACAAAAGGGAAAAGTTCCCCATGTCTCTCTCCCTCCCTGCTCCCCTCCCCTCTTAGTCACGTGAGGATACAGAGAAAAGCAACTGTCTACAAGTCTGGAAGCAGGCTCTCACCAGACAGCAGACCTGCCAGGATCTTGATTCTCGAACATCCCGGCCCCCAGAGCTGTGAGAAATAAATGTTCATCGGCTAAGCCACGCAGTCACGGTATTTTGTCACAGCAGTCCAAACTGACTAAGACGCACCTCAACCACCAGACAGAGTCCAAATTCGTTTTCCTAGTTGTACAAGGCCTGGTTTGGCCTCATTCTAATTTCTCCTCTATGTTCTCTTTCAGCAGCTTCCTGCCCTTACCTCTCCACTGGGTCACAATTGGTGTATACACTCAAATCCATATTGTTGAAAGAAGCATTTGCAGTTTCCCTCACATAACATGTGGGATACACACCTCTGTGTGCATTCTCCCTTTGGAGAGGAAGCCTTTTCCCTCTCATTCATCTGGTGCAAGCTGCTCACCCTCTGAGACTGAAGAGTCACCTTATATGTAAAAATGTCCTGACTTCTCCTCACAACCCAGCCTCAATAGATCATGCCCGTCTCCAGATCGTCATTGACCCATACCCTTAAACATATTTTCACCTTTTTCTCACTGTAAGGTAACTTTTTGCCACTTTGCCAGCCTTGAAGAAAAGAAGCATGTCTTTTTCACCAGTATCCCACTATCTAAGACCTATTACAAGACACCCAGCAAATCTGGGGTTGAATGAAGGAAGTAGCAAAACCAATAAGAACAGAGCAATGGACCAGTATGTTTTCTAACAGAGATGCTAACGAAGCATGGACTTACATAGATGGTGGGAAAGGAACAAACGCATTTGGCTTTTAAAGTCCCATTAGCATAATTTTCAATGAAATTTGCATGACGATTATATTTCACAAGTATTACAACACTGAAGCCCTCTACAAGTTTGTTTGGGTTCTGGTGACAAATTCCAAAGAATAAGTCAGTGGGTAAGTGCAGACGTAATAGGGTTTGCTGTGTTGCTGTGCTGCTACTACCTCCGCCAGACAGTGATTCCTGCAAAGTATACGCCATTGGCTGGAAGTCGAGAGTGCTGATACAGTAGGAATGTTTGCTTAAGGCCAATTTAAAAGCCCCCTCTCTTATGAGACAGGACGTGTGGAACTGCTACATGAATTACCACAATCTGCACATCCTCCCAAATTTAGACAAACATGAGTGTTCCACAGAAGGAATAGAATTTTAAGTAGTTCGACTATCTAGTGTTACAAAGTTGTTATTTATTTACAGTACATTCTCCATTGTGTAACTTGTCTTTAAAATCGAGGGGCGCCTGGGTGGCTCAGTCAGCTAAGCGGCCAACTTCAGCTCAGGTCATGATCTCACGGTCTGTGAGTTCGAGCCCCGCGTCGGGCTCTGTGCTGACGGCTCAGAGCCTGGAGCCTGCTTCAGATTCTGTATCTCCCTCTCTCTCTGTCCTTCCCTTGCTCACGCTCTGTCTCTATGTCTCTCAAAAATAAAATAAAAACATTAAAAAATATATATTAAAATCGAATACACTTTGAATACAATGTATGTGAATATATTTATAGTAATTCTTCCTTAAAATTAATTTTACAAAAATCACAGAGACAGCTCATAACAATCTGACAAAATGCAATAATAAATTACCTTAAAACCAATCCAGTCCTAAGATTTTCAATCCATCTCATGCCACTTTGCAGAGACAGCATGTAACGAGGCCATGTCTACACCCCTCCTGGACATCAATTTTATTGCCCTTTAGAAGTCACTTGCTCAGGATGTAATTTATAGAGCTTTTCACAAAATAGTGTTACTACCTGAAGTGAGGTCAAAGCAGACTTTTAAGTCGATAATTGGAAAAAAAAGAAAGTGATGAATATTTCAACAAAGGATGGAGACTTTCACGAATCCTTGCTGGGAAGCAATTGAAATGTCTCAGCCATCTCAGCCGAAGGTAAAGGCGGACCCAGAAAACATCACCTCTTCCTTAACACAACTTTCTGCTACTTACAACAGGTGAAACCTGTTAGACCCAGCGATGATGCAATGTTCGACAAGATCGCCGAGTTCCCTCCAAGAATAACTGAAGCAATTAGACATAAACTTGAAACTTCGGGTTTGAAATCCTTTTATTTGCCTGATCTTTACCAAGCACGATAGTCAAAAAGCTACCATCCGCCTCTCACCTGACAAAAGAATAAAGAGAATTAACGGATCATTCAAACAGGGAGACTTCCCTAAGTTTCCCCACCACGAAGTTGTATGTTACATAGAATCTAGCATTATTAATGAGAAACCTTAAAATTTTGCCATGTGGAGAAAGATCTGGAAGTCCAAGGGGTAGAAACACACCAGCCTCAACGCTTGGGAAAAGATTATGCTCCTTTACCCTAAATGTCACATACCCCACTGTCCACTGTCTCGCTGAATCACACGATTGAGACGCAATTTTATTTCCATTAGTAGGGGACTGGTTAAATAGATTGTTTTATTACCTTAAATGCCATTCATTTTTATATTGATTTTGTTTCTATAAAGTAGATTCCTATAGTGGAAATTTGGCTGCTGTTTTAAAAAATGATCCAATTCTTAATATACCGATATGGATTTCTGAAACTGAAATATAATTATAATTAAGTGAAAAAAGAAAATTTCATAACAATATAAAAAGTATGATTTGATTCTATAAAATACCAATATATATGCTTTTATATTTATTTATAAACTATATATAGAAAGAGAGCAAGATTTGTTTGTGTAGATACTTATAAATATCTGGAAAATTGCATTCCAAACTGTTAAAAGTGACTATCTCTATAAGTCGCAGAGGAACAGGGGCCAATGTACATTCTACATCATAAATCTCAACTGTTCCATTTTAACAAACTTGGACTACTTTCCTTACAAATTTTTTTTTAAATAAAAGTGTCCTAACTCTTGATCACGGTAAATTCCTCACACACCATCGAAGCCAGCAGGTTGCGTTCCTCCAGAGCACAGCACGCCACGTGCATCGTATTTATGTGCATGTCATTCACAGTGTACCACGTAAGGTCTCCTCCAGGAAGACAGGAGATGCACCTGCACACACGCTTTCTCAAGTGGGGATGCAGGTCTATGGAGAGGGCCATTATGCTGTACGAGGTCACTGATAACATGACACAGAGTAAGCCCACCAAGAGAATAGCCAAAGGTCCAGAAATAAAAGAACACACTGTCTAATTCCAGAATTCTTACCCTTGCTGTAAAGAAGGCAAGTCAATGCAGCAAGCAGTTAAAAGAGCCTGTTTGAATCCTGAGCCTGGGGGCTGAGCAAACTGCTTCCGTGTGCCTTATTTCCCAGCCTGTAAGCTGGGGACATTAACGGGGACACTGTGAGGTGGAAGTAAATATCACTTTTTGATAGTGTTCTTCTCACTATGCCAATAGGTGGGGGGAAGGAGGTTAAAATGGGGCTCCCTGATGGCAGGCACTTTATAAATGTCTTAGACTAGCCAACTTCAGAAAGAAATACTGACACGAGCCCACAAGGTCTGGCTTAGCATTCTCTAGAGCTAGAGGTGCATATCTGGAAGCATATATTAAATCTATCAGCAACGACATGCCAAAGAATTGGATGATCACAGATATTGGAACGGAAAAGCTTCTCACCAACAGCAACCTGACTATTTCTATTTTGATAGGAATATCTCACATCAGGAAAATCTTATTTCTAATGGGCAAAGCCTGACCTTGATACAAAGAAAATTAGAGAGTTGTTGTTTGCCTTTGAAAATGATCATTTAAATTAACCGTAAATACCTTTGGTTTCTTCTAGATAGGGACTGCCCATAAAACAGTTGAGACATGAATCATTAAAAAAAAAAAATCTGATCCGTGAATATATTGTCAGTAATACAAAAATTATATGAAACGAAGAATTCCTCCATCATGACTATCTATGATCTTCACTAAGGCTTGATTTAAATTAGTTTTGGATACTGGGGCGCCTGGGTGGCACAGCCAGTTGAGCGTCCAACTATTGATTTCAGCTCGGGTCATGATCTCACACTGGTGAGATGGAGCCCCATGTCAGGCTCTGTGCTCACGGTGCAGAGCCTGCTTGGGATTCTCTCTCCCTCTCTCCCTGTCTCTCCGCATGTGCACACGCACTCTCTCTTAAAATTAAAAATTAAAAAAAAATTTTTAAAAACTAGTTTTTGATACTTAGTAGACATTGACACCACCAGAACTATAAGGATTTTCTAATATATATTACTCACCGGTGAACTCAGTGGATTTCCCTACGTACAGGCTCTTGACCATATACCGTCTTGCTAGGAGGCTTGACTATAATCTAATGCTAACAAAGATTCAAGGGGTGCAGTGGAGAGAGTGCACAACCTCTCAGGGCTCAGTTCAGCTTAAGATTCGAGCATCCCCATGAAGGTTAACATGCTGTGTGTGTATGCGTGTGTGTGCATGTACATGCACAGGTATGCGTGCACATGTGTGTTCTTAGCTGTCCATCTGAAAACAGGTACCCGCTTGCTTCTACTTCCATGACACGAAATCATTCTCCACAGAGGCCACAAAAATATATTCCTTTTGTTAAAAAAAATTTTTTTTGTTAATGTTTATTTATTTTTTAGAGACAGAGAGAGACAGAGCACGAGCCAAGCTGGGGAGGGGCAGAGAGAGAGGGAGACACAGAATCCGAAGCAGGCTCCAGGCTCTGAGCCATCAGCACAGAGCCTGATGTGGGGCTCGAACCCACGAATGAGAAGATCACAAGCTGAGCTGAAGTCAGACGCTTAACCAACTGAGCCGCCCAGGTGCCCCCAAAGTAGATTACTTAACACAAATTAGAGCTCTATAATGAAGGCATTGAAAAGAAGGATTCGGATGACAAAGTTTCCTTATTCAAATGTTATAAATGCTTATCTGGATACAACAATGAATAGTAGTTAAACCCTAGAAAAAAATCTGCTAATCAGATTCAGATAAGATTTGACACCATCTAATATGTACTAGGCATAATGCAAAAATATGCTTGTACACACTGCAGAGAAGCATTTAAACTCTCGTTACACCTTAATATTCCTCTCCATAGTCTTATCATTTTTAAGACACAAAGTTCTTTCCACATTTGATGACTTGCTCAAAATACCACAGAAACCTGCTTTCCTATATATCTTGCTAGTCTTCAGAATCGACATTGAGTGAGTAAACTGAATTTTGAATAAAAATGACATTTCAACCCAAAATATAATGATGTTTCCTAAAGCAAAGCTAAAGAGCTATGAATCCTAGAAACAGCAATAACACATAAAAGAATGGATTGGTAATCCATTTGCAACTTCAGCCATCCCAACTCCATTTTTATACCACGTAAAACAGTATCTTAGCATACGTGAGACAGGGAAGTGCTGTGTGTAAGAAATCTGGTGTGAAGGGGAGTTAAAACCATGACACATCGTGTTCTTTACATCAAATTACAAACTACATATAGATACGATTACAAAAAGACTTTCTTAGGAACATTCTACAGATTTAAAAACTAATCTAGAAAATAATTAAACTCTTTGCCCCCAAATGTGCACTGCTTGCACGACTTGAGGGCAAATAAACCCAAGCATTTTGACCTAGGTGTAAATATCTTGATTTGAAAAATTTAATGTCAGGGAAGAGGTGAAGTGGGTTAAAAAGGGATAATAGAGCTTGTCCACAGCCTTTAAAAAGTAGGGAGATAATTTTAAGACAAAATGGTGTTTCATGAAGTGCTAGTTACTTAGTAAACTTCTTACCCCAAGAGGTAGTACCCCCAGATGAAAATACTAATACTCAATTGGAGATGATAAAAGTGCAAACATCTTTGGAAGTCAATGTCAAGGAGCAAAATGGCCACTTGCCTTGGCTAACCATTCATATCTGTAAGAGAACACCTCCAGAGATGGACTGTGTTCTCCCTTGAAACACGATTATGTTCTCATGCTTAGCCAAGCCAGTTCCTCCCATATACTCCACTCTAAATGTCACGCAGTGTACACACACACACACACCACGCCATCAGCAGCAGCCATGTTCCTTCTGATGTGCACAGAGCCCATCTGTTGTATAAGCGATACAGAAATGGACCATGGACACCAAGACACAAGCTATGGTCTCCACACCCGGGTCATAAACTGCAAAGCAAAGGAAATATTGGATTGCTGCTGCCTTTGAAGGTGATTCTAAAATATCTCCTATGGGGCACCTGGGTGGCTCAGTTGGGTAAGCGCCCGACTTCAGCTCAGGTCATGATCTCACGGTCTGTGAGTTCGAGCCCCGCGTCGGGCTCTGTGCTGATGGCTCAGAGCCTGGAGCCTGCTTCAGATTCTGCATCTGCCTCTCTCTCTCTGCCCTTCCCCTGCTCACGCTCTGTCTCTATGTCTCTCAAAAATAAATAAACATTAAAAAAAATTTTTTAAATATCTCCTAGGCAAATTGTATCATTAGTCTAATCTATAGAATTTAAAATGGAAATAAAGGGAGAGTGGGTGAAGACTTCCATGTCAAATTGCAGAACAAATCGTATCTCAGTGTCTTCATGATAAATTAAGGGGTAACTTCTAACATACTGTGGTACTAGGTGATACGCTCTTTTCAGAATGTCCGTTTCATGATAGACAGTCAGGTCAGAGCAATTGCCAAAGAAAAATAAATTTCATTATCAACAGTATGTCAAATACTCAATATTCTGGTCCTGCAATTATCTGTGGCCCAGGAGGAGCATAAGCTCACACATGATGGAATTTTTTTCTCTCCAGTAACAGTCCAAGTGTAAGCCATCCGGGATTGACATGGCAGCTTCACAGCGTCAGGAACCCGGGCCCCTTGGGCTTCATTGTCCTCTGCATTCATGTTCTCTCCTCTATTCCCAAGGCTACTGTCTTAGTTCGGGACTTCATCTTCTCTTATTTGGACTACTGTCATGGCCTTCTTTCTGGGCTCATTGCTTCATGGCATTCCAGAAACTGATCTCATCTGATTATTTCCAGTAGAGTCTCAATTCTTTACCAGGAGAGCCAAAGCCCTTCAAAATGATGGCCTGGATTCACCATTTCTTCTCCATTTCTAGCCACTCCCTTCCACTGTACGTTCACCACTTCCAAATACTTCACAAACTTTTGCTCCTTCCTGGTTTTGCTAAAGGAGAACTTCCCCCTTCACCTCTATCCTGTCCTTCTTCTGCCCCCTCACTCTTCAAGGCTCACGCTGAATGTTATCTCATTCGCTAAATGTTACCTCCTCGATGAGCTCTTCTGACTTCTGCGCACCAAACTGAATTCAATAAATATTTAACGAGCATAAAGCAAGGTAAGGCCGAGAGATCCTGAGATAAATAACAGTGCTTCCACCCTAGAGGTTAAATATTTAGCAGAGGAGATGGAAACTTTACTCATCATAATAAAACATTCTCCACAGGACAGCCGCAATTTGAACGGAATGATAGGGGGGCAACTTAATCTTGCCCACAGGCAAAATCCACTGTTCTGCTTCTATGTACAACAGCACTTAGTTCACTTAGTACTTGTTTGTATCTCTTCCCTGCCAAATTACCAGTTCGTTGAAAACAGAAACCATGTAACGCACACCACTATTGTGTTAGTTGCCAACATAAATAAAATGGATTTCATTTTGACACTCACTTATAAAGTCTGTACATTATAGGGCAAAAGTTCAAACTTTAACTATACTGCAATGTAAAAATTTTAAAACCAGATTAAAATAATACTGAGTTATCTTTAGTCACATCATGAAGGGAAAAAAATTTACCTGTTTAATTAAATCCAAGTGAAAAAGATTACTTTTCAGAGGTATTGAAAGAGAATTTACCCTTCATAGGAAAAATAATTAATTAAAAATAATGAGCATGTTAAGAAAGCTAAATCTTTAACACAATGCTTTTCAAGCTACTATAGACTGATTTGACTTTATCATGATATGAAACACAATGCAAATTGGTTATTTTAAGAAATATATACATGTGAAAGAAAAATATTTAAATATCAGAGATATTGAGATGTAATTTGAACTCTTCTAATCATATACAAAACTAATGGATTCCAACACTCAAATTAAATAGTTAACTGACTTAGCATTTAGATCAGTAGATTGGGGCCTTCCATTATTGTTGTTGCTAATTTATTTCTAGAGAAAACATACTCTTATTAATTTATTTTTTTTTCAAACCACTCATTTAGGTTGGCATTAATTTCCTCATTTTGCAAGAAAAAGAAAGTGACTCTGTGAGAGGTTTAGCAGTTTTCTGCAATTCACATGCTAGGTCAACTGGGAAATCAGAAATAGGACTCCAGCCTATTCCACGAGATAATAAATGTTCGAAGAGCTTCGTAAACTGTAAGGAGCTATAAAAATGTAGGTTCTGTACAAGCTTGATTAGAATACTATGTGTTCGAATATCCTTCAACTAAATAGTTACAAACAAAAGACTCCTTTTCCCATAGCACGATACCACCATCAAGATGAATAATGTGTATCGTTATTCCAAAAGGAAAAACAAAAGGCATTCCCTTGAACTGAAGAAAATATGTAATTTTTTTTAATGTGATGTTTCTATCATCCGCTTGTGACGGCTGCTGGGAGCTCTTTATTTGTCCTGTTGCCGTTTGGAATGGTTTGATTGATTTTTCCTTTCTATCCACCCCCACAAGCCAATAGCCACGATTCCTTACCCTCATATTTAACGTTAAACAGGGAGAGATTTCCATTTTTCAGGAGAATGGCACTCCGTGCCCTGCAGCATTCTTTTTTTTTTTAATTCAAAAAAAAATTTTTTTAATGTTTATTATTTTTGAGACAGAGACAGAGCATGAGTCGGGGAGGGACAGAGAGAGAGGGAGACACAGAATCCGAAGCAGGCTCCAGGCTCTGAGCTGTCAGCACAGAGCCCGACGCGGGGCTTGAACTCTCAGACTGCGAGATCATGACCTGAGCCGAAGTCGGACGCTCAACCGACTGAGCCACCCAGGCACCCCACCTGCAGCATTCTGACAAGAGTCTCTCCGCGGATCTTTTTCTGAAGGAAGGTCTTGACTGTGATTTAACTGCATCTGAATGTCTTAGCCCCAAAATACACTCTCTCTCAGCTCCCTTGTCTCCACCCAAGACGGAGGCAGCGCCAAACAAGTGAGTTTTGATCATTAGGATACCCCGGTTCCTGGTAGCGAATTGTTACTTTGTTATTACAGAGCAGTTGCTTACGTGCGCCTGGGTTTTGCTCTCAGCTTTTTGAACTAGTCCCTGACCCCACAAATGTGCACATCCGTATCGAAGTGGTAGCACCGATTTCCTTAGGAGACACTCAAATGGTCAAGAACGATTGTTGCAAAATACATTTCAGGGGGCCCTGCTTGAGGTTAAGAGCAATCGGGGAGGCTTTGCCCTGACCCTACTTTCACATTCATTTGTTCTAATGGTTTCAAAAATTTTGTAACCGGCCAAAACCTCACGGCGGACTCCATTTAACCCTAGAAAGTTGCTAGCTCGCTCGCAGGAACTCCAACTGAAGGATTCTTCTGTAGGCTCCACCGGTTCAGCAGTTTCAGATCGTAACCCCTCTTTAGTCCTTCAATGTTTCATGCTTCAGTATGTCTCCTACTTACACTGCTGAGAAAAAAAGGTATCGTGGCGAATGAAGGACTTAATAGGCATTTCCATATATTGCCAATTAAACTTAATAATATTTCACTTGTGTGAAAATGAATCTATTGGATTTTAGATTATAAAGTGGCGCAAGCAGACCCTTGACAACGAACTCTAGGCTTGCTTTCAGTAAGAGGCACCCGCCCCTCACTGGAACCGTCCCCAGCCCCACACCGACAGTGGCCCGGAAACCAGTCTCCCAAACGCCCCTGTGCAGCTCCCGCCACAGTTGGTCATCAGCGCGCAGCAGATGCGAACCCCGGTGTCTGCGGGAAAGCAGCCAGAGGGAAGAGAGCCCCATGCCTCTGAGCAAGCTGCGAGCCTTTTGTTTGGTCACGAAATCCATGCGGCCTAAGTTTTTAGGTCTGACCTGTTTCCCCAGCTGGGGTGTGAGCTAGTACAACCCTAAGGAAAAGTTCTCCAATAAAAATTCACTCACGTCCCACACTCTGGCTCTGTTTTCTTCCTTCCTTCACACCGCCGGTGCCTCCACTCCGGGAACGCACGTTTCCATGGTCTAATTATTAAGCAGGACTGGCCCTCGTACTAAATCATCTTCTACTCACACAGGCCAAGCAGTCACCAGGAAGAAACTAATTTCTTAAGCTCTGCTCAGTCACGACTCCTTTGAGAACCTCAAATCTCAGCCCTCTCACTCCGAAGATTCACATATACACTCAAGTGTACGTGCCATCCTAGTGCTCCAGGGATACCCAGAAGGCCATCCAAGGACCCCGAGTTGAGGTCTTTGGAAATGGAAAGATCCTTCAGTTTACCTGGACACAGAACCCCCAGAGACTCAAATTCCAATTTTGTCCCTTACAAACTACATGGATTTAAGCAATCAATTCAACACCTTTGCAGTTTTCTCATTTACAAAATTCTTGCTGTAGCCACCTCACTGGGTTCTAACAACAAAAATTGTTACATACACGAAAATTTTATAATTATGTATCCCTTCGCAGTATAAAGTATGTCTTTCAATTAGAAACCTTGGCGTTGCCTTTGAGTCATTTTCATTTATGTTTCCAAATCTGTTTATGCTCCTTCAATGCATCTGTCTTTGACTTACCCACCTTGCTCTGGTCCTTATCTCGAACCTCATTTTCTGCTTCCCAGCTACACATTGTTACATATGAAAACATAAAACATAAATACACACATATAATGTCTCTATGCCTGTGTACGTAAACAAACAAAACTTGTACATGTGAATTTATATTCATGTATCTCCCTGACTTGGCTATGTTTCTGGTAGATAACCATGTTTCCAACAATAGTGCATTGTTTGATCTAAATGATATTCTCTCTCCTATCTTTTGCCCAACTGGCACAAAGTAAGCCAAGAGGGAAAATTTAGAGCGTGTGTATAAAGAGAACATATGCTAATGGGTGGAGGGGGGAAATGGACATGAATAAACAATGAAGAGGCTTTTGTTAGGAAAATCTCCTCTCATTCAACAGAATGTAGATTTTGAAACAATGATACTAGGAAAATGTTAAATAGAATCGCATCCTGTTGCCTTTAACAGGGGTTCACAGACGACTGACTCCGGCAAGAGCTGACCCATAACCCAACTGTCCTCTTCCCAGCACCTTCGGAAACATGGGGATCCCCAGCTTCGAGCCCATTTCTAAAAGACTATGCAACATTCAAGAGTAACATATGAGCGATTAAAAAACTTAAAGGCACAATAATATTATACATGCCATACCGGTGTTCGGAATGCTGAACTGTGATATTTCTGGAAATTATACTTATAAATATACCATGTTTGTTGATTAAGCATCTAACCCTCAACAAACAACAATATACAATCACATAAAAATGCCAAGTCATGGCATCCAGGACATAACTTAACCTGTGACCCACGTGTAGATTTGGCGAATATTTTGCCTCATCAGCGGCGTCGGGAATAAAAAAGCTCACCCGTGGCTACCCGCCGTCCGCTGCAACATTAGCCTTTTTACAAACCCCATCTTCCTTCTCCCCAGGCAACGCAGCCCTGACTGAAATACTGAAAGTACTGAAACCTTCTCCTTGCCAAGAAGCCAGCAGTTATCTCTCTATCCTGTCTTCCTCCGTACCATACACTGTTAATAAAAACATCCTGGCTTGTTCCTCCTCAGAACTTCAACATGTGATTAAAACATAATCTCAAGCAGGTAATATCTTATAGCAGAAAAATACACACATGTGTTGGAAAGTAAATTGCAAAACTTGTCTCTTCCGAACTAGCACGGCGTATCATTTTTTTAGTACAGACCTTTACACTGAAGCTCCTAGGAACCTACTACACTGAATAACCAGACTTACTCAATTAAATTTTCTTAAGACACTATTATGTGACCATCGCTGTGAAATGTACTCCTTTATCATTTGGCCAATTTTAAAACGCACTGTCGGAAATAGGAGGAACCCCAGAGTTGAAAGAAAAACATAATGGAAGGAAGTAATCCAAAAAGGCCTGTATTGTTTCTATTTCTGCGGGACAGACCACCCCAAAGTTGGGCAGCTTACACTAGCAGTAAACACTGATCGTCTTAACGAATTACGTGGGAGTATCTTTAGCCCAGTGGTTCTAGGTCAGGGTCTCTCATGGGGTTGCTGTCAAGCTGTTGGTCTGGGCTCAGTTATCCCAAGGCTGGCGGGCTGGCGCTTCTCCTTTCAAGACGGCTCACATTCGTGGATGGCAAGTTCTAGGTTCAGGTGGGAGGCTTCAGTTCCTGACTCTTGGAAACTCCATAGAGCTGCTTTAATGTACCTACGTTATGGCAGCTGGCTTTCCCCAGAGCAGGTGATCCGAGAGAACAAGAAGGAAATCGCCGTCTTTTATGACCTAGTCTCCAAAGTCATACTTTGTCATTTCCACAAGACTGTATTTGTTACACAGGTCAGCCCTGTTGACCGAGGGAGGAAAACGTGTAAGGGTATGAGTACCAGCAGGCTCGGCTCGCCTCAACTTGGAGGCTGGCTACCACAGATCCACATGTACCTCCAAACCAGCAAATTATGCAGTGTGTGTGGGAGGGTGGAGATAGAGGGCACAGAAAGGTTCCTTGGGCCGGAAGAGACCTCATTTCAGGAACTAAGTATGCCGATCACCAAGGGAGTGATTAGGGAATGCCACCTAACTCCTTTAAACGTCAGTCGTCTCTGTTTTACAAGGAGGGTATAAGACCCAGTACCACTCACCACTGCCCATTTGCTTTCTGACATTCCATCCTCCTGACTGTGGGTGGGACCGTGTGACTAGCTCCCGCCAGTGGGCTCTGACGGAAAGTGATAGGTGTCACTCCCAGGCTGAGAGCTTATAACCCGTGCCCGAGTCTCCTGTGACTTTTCCCTGCCTCAACAACCGCTAACTCCAGACAGCGGAACTCCAACATGGCGGTGTTTTCCCTCGACCCTGACTGCCAACTAACCTCAAGGACAGACCACCTTGGAAAGCCACCTGGCACCACAGTGAATTTGCCCTGGGTAAAAAACAAACCTTTACATTATCTGGCCACTGAGATTTTGAATCTGTTTGATACCACAGTATAACCTAGCCTGTTCTAATCCACGTACCTAAAATAATGAAATTACTCTTGAGAATTAAATGAGAAAATACATAAGCTCGTAACACAGTATCTAACACATGATAGGCATTTTACCATGTCAGATCCGCCCCCCCAAAAAGGAGTAATATTTACCTCACAAGATTAAAAGAAGTAAAGTAACTGAAAAATACCTGAAAAATAAAATACCTGAAAAAATTTACCACAAATGAGGTAATAAACATAATAATTGCTTAAAATATAATAACTTACAATATAATAAGTTTATAATATAATAAAAATACCTAAAAAATAAAATACCTGAAAATGTTTACCACAAATGAGGTAATAAATTTCAGGGAGTTTTTTCCCCTTCTTTCTTCTCACTTGTGATCAGAGGTGATTCACAAAGTCTTTTTGCTCCTATCAGAACTCTCTTTCTCTACATTCAAAGCCTCAGAGTTCCTGGAGCTAACACACTGCACTTATAGTTGTGGCAAAATATCATGTGTTCTACTTAGAACATAAAACACATGATGGAAAGGGTCGTAGTTTCAAAGATTTACCAATGTCGACAATAATGCAATGGCTTCATTTCAGAATGGCTCTACATTAGTCTTTATGTCCTTCCATATAAAGAAAATGTCATTCACTCTTTCCAATGTTGATACAGAAGGCCCATAAATGCCACCTTTCAGGGCTTTTGTCCCACCAAGAGAAAGTGACTTGACCTATGTCACTCCAAACTCAGTAACATAAAAAGCTGAGGTATAATTGGATCCTTGGACCAAAATGAATATAAGACGATAATGAGAGTTGTTTTCTTTAAGAGAATCCAGCCATTTGTATGCCAACAGTCACTACACCATTCACAGGATTCGTTCCAGAGAGATTTCACCGAGAATGTATTGTGAGCTCTCAATCAACACACTAGTATAACTCATCTGTTTCCTCATTGCAACGCCAGACACACGTATCTTTGCGACGTAAGCCATGGGATCGTGGGCCCATCTGTCATGGGCCCAGACCACAGGGCCTACGGATGGAGTGCTGGTGTCTGTGGGGTGTGGCTTCTCAGCCACATGGCGGCTCGGGACACTTCGGTGTTCTTCTGTCACCGTGCTCCACTGAAAGCTGCAGGCCAACGTGCCCACCGCAGCACAGAGACAGACTCTCCTCAGCTCAAGTCAAAAAAATAAATCGCTCAGGTCCCTTCTGCTTTCCCCCGTCGCTGACCAAGATCGAGGGACATGAGAGGTGACTGTCGGGAGCGCCCGTGGAGCATCTCAGACTCTCGGTGATCTGACGGTCCAGCTTTGCTCTTTTCTGTGTGTTCCCTGTGTTCCCGAATTCAGTGTGTGAGTGGTGCTGAGTCATGGTGACACGGTGTCTTACTGCAGACATCATCAAATGGGATGTTACAAGGTCGCTCTCTCTCCCTGGTCCGTGGCCACGTGGCTCTTTACCTGTTCAGGGCTAAGCCTTCCCACCTTAGAGCCTGGGCATTTGAGGACCTACTCAACGCCTCCCCCACCGGTGTGCTTACCGTGAGGCACCAACGTCAAATGAAACTTACAATCAAAAAGCATTAGGTGGCATCTCAGTGAAAAAAAATTGTACAGAAAAATAGAGTATAAGAATGTATGTGTGATGATATTTAAATAGTGCATTGTGTATAAAGTAATACACTTCTTGGAACATGAAAACCCTTCTTTTAGCAATACTCTTTGTTGCTTCTTTGTCTCAGGTTTTATGATTTAAGCGTTGAACCATGAATTCAAAGTCCACAATTTGGTCTGTCTCAAACTCCCTAGCACTGAATTCTTTCATCACAAAATGGAAAGAACAATTAACTGTATTGGCACATCAAAAAATTAAAAGGACTCTAGACAATCACATTTTAAGGTAGACGGTAATAATTACAAAGCAGAAAACATTATTAAACACAAAGATTAATTTTAATGAGACCATTATGTTATCAGACACCTGGATTATTCTATTTAACATCGAATGAGGTAAGGAATGAATTTCCCATTGTGCATCCTGGGTTATTCCTGTAATACCCAACAGACTTATCAAAATAATAATAAAGTACTGATAAATATGCCCTGTCTTAAGCATTCTGTGTTTCTTATTTAAACTTAAGAAGAATCTGCTGAGTATTGTTTAATGTGTTGTGGGGAACCAAACAAAAGTGTTAGGAAAGGGTTCCTATCTCTAAGGATGTCAAGGGCTTGGGGAAATAATACACACATGCACGCACACACACAACTTATCCCCATCTTTTATTCTCAAAACTTTTGTCCCTGCACCCCACCCAAAACATAGCCAAAAAAATTGTTCAAATCCTAATAATTCTTATAGATGTTTCCTACCCAAGATCCCTCAACTCTTACCACAACTGCTCTATTCCTAGGTCTGCATGTCACCGCCTGTAAACTATTGCAACAACTGCCCACCTGTCTTTCTGTATTCCAGGCATATTCCTGAAACATAAGCAATTAGGTCTTGCTGACTTAAAACTTAGGGTAATTCCCCTTTGACTAGACAATAAAGTCAAAAACTTAGAACCTGATAGAAAATGTGTCCATGCGCTCAGCTTACCTGTCTTTAAACTTACTGTTAACCCCACATTCTATGCTGTTTCTAGAATGCACCCTCCCCTCCCGACTTCTTAGTACATTAACCAATTACACCAGGTTCTTTCATAGGCTGAGTAGTTGGGTTGTTGTTTTTTTTTTTAATTCTTTCTCTCTCTCCTCTCTCCACTCCCCTCAAATGGCTTTAATTATCTTCTTGTCCAACAAACTCGTATTCATCCTTGAAAACCCAGTTTAGACGTCACATATTTAGTGAAGCCTTCATCAAGCTACTTTTCGTGGATCTGGAAGCAATTCATGCCATTTGTTCTAACAGTTGCCACATGTTATTATAATGTCAATTTCACCCCTCTCTTTCTAGAGCTATATGATGAGCTCCATGTGGACAATAATTCTGTCTTACTTATTTTTATATCCCCAGCACTAAGCACAATTCTTGGCATATGGAAGATGCTTAGTCATGTTAAATGAATGAATAAATAAATAGCAAAGTTAGTTCTTCAAAAATTTACAGAAAAGGAAAAAATAAAATTTTAAATATTTTAAGAATTAAATACATAAATTCATAAATAAATAAATAAATACTTACAGAAGGGAGAATTCAGGATGTTCTGGAGTGATCAGGAATTGCTACATTAAAATATATGTCAATAAAATGTTTGCACGTAGCATGT
The DNA here is from genome assembly GCA_030068075.1 of Paguma larvata. Lineage (NCBI taxonomy): Eukaryota > Metazoa > Chordata > Mammalia > Carnivora > Viverridae > Paguma > Paguma larvata. The sequence goes on along the minus strand of CM057839.1, from coordinate 9,229,718 downwards.
TTTAAAGCACTAATAAAATAAATTATTCAAATCATGAATAATTATACTTTAACCCTTTTTTAACTTTAGACTTTCTCAAAATAGTATATACTTATGCTATGATACATGCTCTGTAATGTGCTAGAAGTATATAGTCAGAAGAGTGTTAGATTTAGGATTCACTTAAATTCTTAAGATTAGAGAAGTTAGAAGATATTTTCTCTGCACCATCATTGTCTAATTTTATCTACTATTATTAAACTGTAACAATTATATTTATAGTATTTCAATAAATGAAATCATTCTAATGCTACACTTTAGCCTTTTCGCTTATGTAAGCAGTATGTCTCTCTACTTCATTCAGAAATACTCCCATTGTACTTTAAAAAGCTACCGAACATCTAACCCAAAGTAACCTTATAGCATGTAGGTAGCATTGCCAGATTTAAAAAGGAAAACAAAAATAAGAAAACTACAGAATGCCCAGTTAAGTTTGAGTTTCAGATAAATAATGAATATTGTTTTTAGTACGTATATGTCCCATGCAATATTTAAGACATACTTATACTAAATATAAGATTAGTTATTTATCTGCAATTAAAATTTAAATGGATGCCCCTTATTTTATCTAACAACTCTACATGCAATAGACAAGAAGACAGGCAATCAATAGATGCTGAGAGGGTCTTAGTTGACCAAAGAGTGCTACCTGTAAGGCTAGCTTTCCTGGTATCCCAGGGAAAACCTAAGGACCTCGACCATCACCTACACTTGTGACCTTAAAGAAACCCATCCCTACCCATGATCTGTAGTGTTAGGGCTCTCAATAAAAAATTCAATTTGGTGGAGGCACAATCCAAGATCATGTCTGAGGGTAGTTTTTCATAAAAGTTTGCAAAGGCGATGTTCTCAAAAGAACTGGTCTCAGGATTTCATCTATTATTGCCTTAAAAGATCTTATTTTATAACCATTTACCTACCCAATAATAGTGATTACATACAAAAAGCCAACAGGTATATTAAAAGGTACTAGCCAAGGAAATGCAAATGAAAACCACAGTGAGGGGTGCCTGGGTGGCTCAGTTGGCTGAGCATCCCACCTTGGCTTAGGTCATGATCTCACGGTTCAAGAGGTCAAGCCCTGCATCAGGCTCGCTGCTGTCAGCACAGGGCCCACTTCAGATCCTCTCTGTCTGCCCCTCCCTTGCTCTCTCTCAAAAATAAATAAACACTAAAAAAAAAAAAAAGAAAGAAAACCACAATGAAATAGCACCTCACATCTCTTAGGATGACTATTAGAAAAAAAAAAAAAAGCTAACAAGTGTTGATGAGGATAGGAAGAAAGGGGAACCCTAGAAATATTGTTGGTAGGAATTTAAATTAATGTGAACATTATGGAAAACAGTGTGAAGGCTCCTCACAGAATTAAAAATAGAACTACCATATGATCCAGCAATCTCATTTCTGGGTATTTGTCCAAAGGAATTGAAATCAAGATTTCAAAGAGAAGTCTGTGCTCCCGTGGTTATGGCGGTGTTATTATCCACAGCAGCCAAGATAGGAAAACGACCTAAATACCCATGAGTGGATGAATGGATACAGAAAATGTGGTCTGTGCACACACATTGGAGTCTCCCCCAGCCTTAGAAAAGAAGGAAATTCTGCCATTTGTGACAATATGGATAGATCGAGAGGACATTAGCTAAATAAAGTAAACCAGACACAGAAAGACCAACACTGCATGATCTCATTTATACATGAAATCTTAAAAAGTCAAAATCATAGAAGCAGAGAACAGAATGGTGATTTCCAGGGGCTGGGGAGAGGGGAAAATGGGGAGGTGATGATCAAAGGGTACAAAGTTTCAGTTACGCAAAATAAGTAATTTCTGGAGACCTACTGCATCGCGCAGTCCCTATAGCTAGCAATGCTCATTTGTACACTTAAATTTTTCTAAGAGGGCAGGTTCTATGGTAAGTATTCTTACTGCTACTACTACTAATAATAATGGAGGCAAAAGGAAACTTTAGGAGGTGATAGATATGTCTCTGGCTGCAGTGAAGGTGATAACAGGTATGTTATTTATCCCCAGAGTCATCCAGTTGTGTACGATATGTACAGCCTTTTACATTTCAACCATACCTCAGTAAAGTGGTACAAAAATAATTTAAGTTAACAAGCACTTCTTATAACCAATGGGAGTCTCACTACTTTGAAGCTTTCTATGCATTATTACTATTAATCCTCACAACTTCGCTACAAGACATGTGCCAATATGTCTACTTTACAAACAGAGAGACTGAGGCTGAGGTGCAGTCATAATCTGCCAGAGGCCAGAGAGTGAGGAAGGATGAAACTGAGACTGAAATCCAGGTTTGTCCGACTCTACAACTGCTTGAATATTTGATAATGATGTCATATACCAACTTTTAGTGCCCAGATTCTACTAAAAACTAAAGGAAAGGCATAAGTATTCAAATAAGTTGACATAGAGGTAAATGGCCTCCAATACAGACAAGTTCCTAAGCAAAAATATAAGTGTGTGTGTGTGTGTGTGTGCGTGTGTGTGTGTGTGTGTGTGGTCAAACACAGCTTTCTCTAAAAATTCTTCTCTAAAAGCATTTTGTAATGCCAACTATCACTATTCCCCTAAGTTCTTTCGTTATGTTTGAAGTTTCCTGTCAACTTACCTACCAACGTAGGACGGTACGTTACTGTCCTAAGAAGCGAGCACATTTCTAAAAGGGCCTACCTAACTTTTAGCTCTAAACATTGTAAATCAGTCTGCTCATCCCTTTTCTGTCTCCCCAGGTACCAGAAAATTAAATGAACGTACTACTCTAAGAGCAGAATGTTCATCTGAGTCACACCAAGTAACCTGATTACTGCTACACTAAAATTTGAAAATGATTGAAGTGATTTTTATGATCAGCCTTCCGGAAGTCATTCAATAGTGCTGCAATACTCCTTCGAAGTAGATAATTCCAATTTAAATGTCACTTCAGTGTTGTTTATCAACAGCTGAGCATTAAATTGGGGAGCTTGATTTGTTACGTAATTCAACCAGTATATAATTCAAACATTCTTATAAGTAAGTCAACATTTGAATAAATGGAATAAACACAAAAGCAGACTCGAAAAATATTTGGGAGGGATTTTATAAAACAATGGCTTTTAACCTCGACCGCACATTAGAATCACCCAAGGAGATTTAAAAAACACTGACACCTACGTCCCACCTGTGCAGATTCTTATACAATTGGACCGAAGTGGGTCCAAGCACTGGGATTTTTAAAGCTTCTCTAATCATTCTAATTCATGGCCAAGGCTGACAGCCAATGCTTCAGCAGGAACTCAAGCACTGGGTGAAAAGATGGAATGCAGGACATTTCAGGACCCTTCCAACCCTGAACTAAGTCTGATTGTTGACGTGACCTATGCTATACTATTGTACTAGACCAGACCTGAAGTTTGTATGTGTAAAGTAGGAATAAATTGTTGCAGTAATATTTTTTGCCAACAGTAGTTTCAAAGTACAGATAGGATGCTACTTTCTTTACACCTACTTCCCAAAGGTATCCTATCTGATCCAGGTTCTGAAGAATTGTACATTGAAGAAATATTAAAACAGAGTTATTCAATGAATTAAATTATTAAATATCTATTGAACATCTACTACCTGCAAAACACTCTTAGGTATCAAACATTCAATAATGACTTAGCCAGAGTCTCAGATCTGATTGGAACTTACTATTTAATAGGCACATATGGCCGTAATACAAAATTAAGGTAAATGTGTTTGACATCTAAGTGCAGGATGGTTCATTTAAGAGATTACACCCAGCTGTGAAGAAGGGGGAATGCAAGCAGGATTATGTTTCCAACAGTATAAAAGTCCATACTTTCCTTATACATGTGATTGAGGGAAAACAAATAGCAAAGTAACGTTTTAAAGCTGTAGATCAGATTTCATGTAAATCCATAAACAGATGAGTCAGGCTCTTCTTTAACCTCACCAGACATTTGCTGACAGGAATTTTGTCACGCAAAATCAAACCAATCCCTTCTAGAGATTCTTTCAGTCAAAGGCTAATGCGAACTTTTCTAAAGTGACCCAAGATACACTGGCAATCTGTGCAATCTAACCAAATTCCCAATACCTTGAAGCAATTTCATAAAAACACAAGCTTGCTAGTGAATTACACTGCTTCCACAGTGGGAAGAACACTTGGGAAATGAAAGAATGTTGGTTAATAAACAGATGTTTGTGAAACTCTATTTCAGACAACTAACCTTACACAAACCAGAGTTTAGAAAGGCAGAGCAACACATCAGACCTAGAGTTTAAGGAAGACTTGGACAAAATAAGCTATAACATCTGGCCAGGCCTTTCAGCCGACTCTACCCCAGTAGAACTGGAAATTCGGGGAGTGATGGGAAAAGCCATCCACTCTGATCAAAAGTAATACCTCTGCGGCCAGAATTACACCCCCCCACCACCACCAATATCCACATCCATACGTGATTTTAATCCTCACCACTAGATGAGGATCAATCAAGGGGCAGGTGCTCAGCGGGAGCCAGGAGTACGTTGTGTTCCTCCTGCTCTAATACCGGCAAGGTGTGCAAGCTGCAGCTGTGATCAAACCAGAGCCAGCAGAGAATGGGATTCACATACTAAAATGTTTTAGCTGAAGGTATAAGATGTTGGAGTGTACTAATGACTGGTAAGTCAAGTCTTTGACACAAATTATAATTCTATGATGATAATGATGCAGAAGACTAAGAAAGATTTTATCGTTTAAACAATCAAATTAAATCTATTATATAAATCTATCTTCTAAGTGAAGGAAATTAAAGACCTGACATTCAGAAGGCTGCGTATATGGGAAGTGACATTCTGAAGTATAAAATTCAGTTTGTAATTTAGAGCTGTGTCCTCCAAATTCCATTAATGAAAAACAAACATTCACGTTGAGTTTCTTTCCACACAAGATAACCAATCCTTAAGTCTTAAGAAAACCCAACCTCAAATGAAATGTCAATAAAAAATTCACTGCCTTCTTTTTTCTATTTTTCAAATCTGCTCCTTAAACAGATCAACAACAGGGGTGCCTGGAAGCTTTGTCAGCTGGGCGTCCGACAGGGCTCAGGTCATGATCTCATGGTCTCATGGTTCGTGGGTTCGAGCCCTGCCTCGGGCCCTGTGCTGACGGCTTGGAGCCTGGAGCCTGCTTTGGATTCTGTGTCTCCCTCCCTCTCAGCCCCTTTCCTGCTCATGCTCCGTCTCTCTGTCTCTCAAAAATAAGTAAACATTAAAAAAAAAAAAAGATCAACAACAGATTAAAAACTACACGCATAAAGGCAAAAATCATAACCGAAAGAACAGGGTAGCCTAATGTTCCTTTTTTTTTTTTAAATGTATCTTCTCTCTTTATGGAGTTCAAATCTAACTGAGATGAAAAAGGCTATTAATTCTGAAGCTACAGTATCTAGAGTCCATTTCTTACATTGATATTCAGATTTTAAGGAATGAGTCAGGGGCACCTTGGGCGGCTCAGTCAGTTAAACATCCAACTTCAGCTCAGATCATGATCTTGAAGTTCATGAGCTTGAGCTCTGCGTCGGGCTCTGTGCTGACAGCTCAGAGCCTGGAGCCAGCTTCAGATTCTGTGTCTCCCTCTCTCATCCCCTCTCCCGCTCACGCTCTGTCTCTCTCTCAAAAATAAATAAACACTAAAAATTAAAAAAAAAATGAATGAGTCAGTGAGTTCTCTTGTCAATAAAAAATGCCTGACTGGTTTCTATGGCTTAAACCCTGGAGTCTGTAAGGGGCCCTGTTCTAAGATGGTCTCTCCTCTCTGCCTCTTCGTTCCTGAGCTTTCGCTTATTGGCCACACATGGACGATGCCCCCATGTCTTCATATAGCCCAGGCCTCTGTTCTGCCGAGCAGATACAATTGCTTAGTCTGTAATGCTCTCAAAACATAAATTTTCCTCACCCACAGCCTCTCCTAGAAAGAACTCCCACTACTATAAAGTTCTAAATAAAGTAAATATCAAAGGAAGTACAAAATAACTTTAAAAGAAACTTCATCACTTTTGGTGTTATATTAAATAGTTCAGTAGAAAATCAATTATTGTAATTAGTTGATTGACATTTTGACTCGGGCCATACATCATCACTTGCTAGGTTCCCAACTATATTTTCTCAGCACATTGAAATGTTGTGTTTTCCCACAGTATTCTTGAGAAAAAGAAGAGTCTGGTATTCCTTGCGGCTCTGGAGTGATACGGAGCCATCACAAGCCCACTGGTGCAAGGACTTAGAAACAGCCCCAGTCACCTGACTCCTGGAGTGGGAAGTGTGCTCGCTGGGTCCAAACTCTCTCCCACCCAAGACAGGATTCTCGTGAGGCAGGGCGTTTCCTAAAAGCCCTTGAAAGAGCCAAAATCAAGCTAGACTTTAAATCTCTAGGTTATTTTTTTTTTCCTCAGGAAAATAAATGAACGGCAGAGCCCAAAATCACTAGGTAGGAACAAAGCAAAGGGCTACGATTTTCATGAATAATACAAAATTGACGAGACGAGCTATTTATAGGACGGGTGTGAGCAGCATACCCAACAGCAAAACAAAGAATTAAGCACACGTTAGAAAGGGAAGGGATGGGGAAAAAAATAAATAAAAGCCCAATAGCAAAAATGAGAAGTGCAAAGGCACAAATGAGACTTTTACAGCCCAAGTAGTAAAATAGTCAGGAGGCTAATCTCTTAGAGAGCAAAACAATGGCGCAGAAAGACCACTTTAAAATGTGCTTTATTCATTTAGAACCAGGGTGAAAAGCATCAGAGAATGAGAACAACCCATCGCATTTACTTCAAACTTTTTGAAGTAAATTATTGTTAGATATAAGTAATTAAGGAAGATAACAAGAAGAATGAAGTAAAACCTACAGATTAGAAGAGTTTATAACATATTTAAAAATATTCAGTTTGCTGTATAGAGATGATGAAGACTCAACTCTACAATATAGACAGGAAAAAACAGATACTGTGAAATTCTAGCGCGGATATTTGACAACATTATTTAGCTCAAGAACAATATATGGACTTCATTCAGAACTGTCTGTTTGCGGTCAGTCCCACTCTGGGCACAATACAGAATGTTCTAGGCTCCTCTAGGCCCTGGAAGTTCAGGAGCAAATTTCTGGTTGGGCCCTTTGTACACCCTCTTCCACTAGGGCCTCTAAATCTGTCTTCCTTCAACCTTTACTTGGATACTTATAAAAAATTTATTTATGAACCCTATAGCATTTGCTACAGGCAAAAGCTTGATAATATTACGTTAATTTAAAAATATAGTTATTTTAGCATAGGTCACCCACTGGAAAATTTAGGAAAGAAACCGTTTCTGACAAGGAAGTGAGGAGCAAGGAACGAATAGGTAGACGTCTGTGTGCTGGGTATTGGGTATTGGGACTTTGCTTATTTATTCTCTCGTAGTCAGTACCAATATGTAAAGGAGATATTCTCTCTCCATGACCAAACACAAAATAAGCTAACAAACAAAAACAACTCTGAGGTCCAGGGAAATCACAGCTAGGATATCAATCTTTATCTAAATCCAAAGTTCACACACTTTTACTGCTGTCTTTATCAGGAAAAAAAAAAGAAACAAATTTTTTAATATACGACTCACAGTCATTGTCAAAGGAACACAATAACACAGAGGCATTGAGTGGCCTTTAGACAGAGTAACCCAACACCAGCTCACCAGACTGATGGGACTGGGGACATCGGGGCTAGCACGAGTCAGAAGAGAAAATCAGCTGCTTGGACTTATTTCTATCAGAAGATTCTTCTATAACGTGGAGGAAGGCATAAAAGACTGAAATTTTTCTTTAAGCACAATGCCCAGGCAAATAAAAATCCATATTTTAAGTATTTCCTTTTTTATTTTTATTTATTTTTATTTTTTTAACATGTACTTATTTTTTGAGAGACAGAGAGTGGCAGAGCATGAGCAGGGGAGGGGCAGAGGGAGAGGGAGACACAGAATCTGAAGCAGGCTCCAGGCTCCGAGCTGTCAGCACAGATTTCGACACGGGGCTTGAACTTACTAGCTGTGAGATCATGACCTGAGCCGAAGTTGGATGCTTAACTGACTGAGCCACCCAGGTGCCCCAAGTATTTCCTTTTTTAAATATTATAACATCATCAAAAACCACTACTAAAGTGGTTATTTATACTTAGAGCTTCACTCCCAAATTTTCATTAGAGATAGCTTAATTAAGAACATGAAGAAAAATATCACCATTACGTTCAAGGAAATCAAACTTATTCTAACCTGTGCCCATTCAGCAAACCTACTAGGTGAAGCAGGGTGTCTGATGCTGGAGATGAAGAAATAGAGATATCGCTGTGGTATTTGTTTGTGTATCACCCATACACGTAGGTAATGTGGGTACACACACACACACACACGCAACATTTATTATATTTCTGGGTGTTAAATGTGCATATAGATTAGGCACAAGAACATCAGCATGCTCATATACTGACGTTAACAATCCTACCTTGCTCTAAAGTTTGGGGACCGTACTCTAGCTAGAAAGGTGAAACAAAAGTCATCTCCCATAACTGCACTCTTCTCTGGCAATGTACTCGAAAATAAAATATTTTTTTGATATCATCGAGCAAAAAAAAATCAGCTTTTGAGGGAAAAACTATTGTATCCTTTAGAAAATGACACCAAGATCTTCCAAAGCTGTCACTGGAAAGCCAGCCAGGCCTTCTATAGCCTCGGTTGTGCCTCCTGAGATTTGTCTCCCCTTTGGGTGTCTCACAAAGGATGGCTGAGAGAGAGAATCCTGGCATTGCTCTGAATTTAATACTCTGGTTCAAGCAAAAGCAAACGGCCCTTCTCCTCATTCCCCAGTGCACAGGCAAGGCAAGGCTGTAATACTTAAAAACAAGTTTATTAAGTACTTGGACACAACACAAAGAAAATCCACCTAGAATGTCATGGAACCAGATAATCTAGCATATCGTTTACCTGTTTTCAGTTTAGAGTTCGATACATGAGTATCTCCCTCCTCAGCTTCCAACCTGCCCCAAATGCCTAATTACATCTAATAACCTAATAACCAAACCCAAGAGAAGCATTAGGGAGACTGTGAAGTTTCTTTTCCTGTGTCGTTTACTCTCACTCTCAGGGCTCAGGTTCATGCCTGAACCTTTCCTCAGATGATGGGACCTGAGAACCACCCACGGGAGAGGCTCTACCCATACATAATGACAGGGTTTTACTTTACTAGAAAATAGAGTGCTTTTTTTAAAACAAACCCACAATAAGCTGTAGCAGCAGGACTGTCTGTTACAACTCTAGATGACGTTCATATGAAGGAATGTTTAGGGATTGCATGAGATATTTAAGAAGTGAACCAGAATATGTTTAAGTATAATTTATATCTCATGGTGAATTCTCACCTTCATGGCATTAAGTAAGCCTAAGTAGACAAATTAAATGTAAATATAGTATCATATCATCAATACATTAATGAAATGCCCATGCTTTGAAAATAAACAGATAAGAGACAGAGCAATATTTCAAAGATAAATATATAAAAATTGTTCACTCTACATATCTACAACTAGTCTGTGTTCTATTTTCACAAGAATATTAATTTCTTCAAAGTGTTCACAGGGGTGCCTGGGGGTCTCAGTCAGTTAAGCTCAGGTCATGATCTCGCAGTTTGTGAGGTTGAGCCCTGCGTCAGGCTCTATGCTGACAGCTCAGGGCCTGGAGCTTGCTTGGAGTTTTGTGTCTCCCTCTCTCTCTGCCCCTTCCTATCTCGTTCTTTCTCTCTTTCAAAAATAATAAATAAACATAAAAAATGTTTATACGTTTCACAGGATATTAACTTTTTAAATGTTTATAAGCTAAACTACAGTAAAAGTAGATATGTATTGCTACTAAAAATTTTCACACTATCTTACTATAGTTTCGTGTAATATACAAGAAAATTCATTTCTTTGAAATATCAAGACATTTTTAGTTTGTATCTTAGTAAAACAAATTAAGTTTAGTAAAAAGGTCTTTTGTTATATATTAAATTAAAATAAGATTTATAAGCCTCATGACATTTTCAACAAATACTGCTTGGAGAGTTGAATGTCCACAAGCAAAAGAATGAAGCTAGACCCCTATCTTATACCAAATATGAAAATTAACTCAAAAATGGACCAAAGACTCAAATGCAAAAAGGCTAAAACTCTCAGAAGAAAACTTAGGAATAATCTTTAATTAGGAAGTGCTTTCTTAGAGATGACACCAAATACACAAATGACCAAAAAAACAGAAAAACTGCACTTCATCAAAATTTAAAATTTTGTACATCAAAAGACACCATCAAGAAAATGAAGAAACAGTTCACAGAAAAGAAGAAAATCATTTGTAATTTGTAAATCATATACTTGATAAGAAACTTTTATCCAGAATATACAAAGAACTCTTACAAATCAAAAATTTAAAAAATAACCTAGTTAAAAATGGGCAAAAAATTTGAATACACATTTCTCCAAAGAAGATATACGAAGAGCCAGTAAGCACATGAAAAGAAGTTCAATGTCTTTAGTCATTAGGGAAACGCGAGTCAAAACCACCAGGACGTATTACTTCACACTCACTGGGCTGACTGTAAGCAAAACGACAAACAATAACAAAAGTTGGCAAGAATGTGGAAAAACTGAAACCCTCAGCTGTTGCAGGAGGAAATATAAAATTGTGCAGCTGCTTTAAAAACAATTTGGTGACCTCTAAAAAGTATTAGCATAGAATTACCATCTGACCAGCAAAATACCTGTATACTGCTTGGTATATACCCAAGAGAACTGAAATTCTTACATGGATAAAAACTTAGACACGCAACGTTCATAGCAACATTGTATTTAGTAACAAAAAAATGGAAACAACCCAAATGGCACCCTGTGAAGAAGGAATAAACAGAATGTGGTATATCCACTCCACAAGGGGATACTACTGGACAATAAAACAGAATGAAGTACCGGTACGTTCCACCACATGGATGAACCTGGAAAACGTCATGCGAATCAAATGAACTCACATATTGTATGATTACGTTTATATGAAATATCCAGAATGAGCAAACCCACAGAAACAAAAAGTGTATTCATCCTTGCCAGCATCTGAGGGGAGGCAGAAATAGGGAGTGACTGCTGTAGGTATGGAGTTTCTTTTTAGATTAAGGAAAATGTTCTAAAATTAGATAGTGGCAATGGTTGCAGTTGCACGATACCTAAATAAACCTAAAAATTACTGAAATGTACACTTTAAAAGCATAAATCTTAAAGTATATGAACTATATCTCAATAAAGCTCTCATAAAAATGAGATTTATAATTCCTAATCTGGATAGGAGAAATGCATTCACAACTACATTATAGTTGTATCACAAATTATTTTAGATTTCTTCTACTACAGAAAATGTTCTTATTTTCTTATTGTTCAGTTTTCTTATTAGTCATTAGACAAGTATGCTTACTGATAGCCAACTAAACAGATTTACAAGAAGAAAAAATGCACAAAGACCCCCAATGGTATTTCCGGCAGGTCTTGTGGGGCAAAAGACAATTTCCAGCCATAACATACTTTACAGCTGTTGTTATTTTTCATATTTTTCAACTTAAAAAGGCACCCAGCCTATCACGAAACGCTCTCCAAGGACAGCCGTGGACTCTGCATCCTGTCTGGAATACTGCAGCCTAAATCCATCCCTCATTTGGTCCAATGTACAGAATCTCATGACACGACTGGCAGTGGCAAAGGGAAAAAAGAAACAGAGAGAGAGGGGAAGGAGGACACGCCAGTTCGTTCCTCTACCTCGAGCAATATTGCTCCTTTAGCTCCAGGACTGACCGTACCCAGAAACTTCCATCTTTATCCATCCTTCCGATCCCCTCCACTCTCCCCTAGAAAGACTAAGATCCTATCTTCAGGAATCATGTACCAGGCCAAGAACACCATTCTTCATACAGACGGAATTTGGGAAGTCTTAGGTGCTGAATCGGCTACCTGAAATGGGACTTCATGCTTTAAAAATGTTATAAAAAATTGTGCTAGCTTTTTTTGAAAAAGAAAACCGATCCTCAAACATTAAAATCTAAAATATCAGTTCTCCATCATGGTGTCTGAATCACTCGTGTGCCATGATCAGCTTGCATGATGTCGCTCAAGTACTTTGTTACTAACAATAAAGTAATAATATTTGTCAATGACTGACTTTTTTTTTAAGTTTCATTATGGAATCTCTACACCCTACATAGGGGTCAAACTCACGACCCCCAGATTGTGTCACACGCTTCTCTGACTGAGCCGGCCAGGTGCCCTGACATTTTTATAGAATTCGAATATATTCAAGGTTATTGTTCTAATAATGTCCCTGTAACCTTAATTCCAGTATTATTTCTTAAACAGAGAAAGGAGTAAATGACAACCAGAGGGCAGAGACAATGACTCGGAGAAGTGTCTTCGACATGAGGACATTATCTACGGTGACTCAGAGTTTGATTCTTTCCAGAAAGCCCTCCATGCCCTCTTGTTAGTCCCATGGCATCGGAGCCACAGAAACAGAAGATCACTCTGTGACATGACTATACCCTACAATGTTAATCAAAATAAATTAGTTAGATGTTATGGCCTATAGATACATACTAGAAGTCTACATATTTTACTTGTTTTATTAAACTATAACTTCTAATCCAATTGGATGTCAGTCCCAAAGTGAACACAGGTAATTAATTTAAAGGGGGTCTTAGAATCAAGGCTAATATCTCCTTCCTTATCAAATGAAGTAGCCAAAGGAAAACCCAAAAAACAAACAAACACAATAAACAAACAAGTAATGCATGAGAGCATCTAAAATAACCAGAGTTTTCCCATTTTATTCCTTTAGATAGTTTAAACATTTTTTTTGTGTGTGTGTGTGTTTTTTAACGTTTATTTATTTTTGAGAGACATAGAGACAGTATGAGCAGGGGAGGGGCACAGAGAGAGGGAGATACAGGATCTGAAGCAGGCTCCAGGCTCTGAGCCACTAGCACAGAGCCCGACGCGGGGCTTGAACTTACAGACCGCGAGATCATGACCTGAGCTGAAGTCGGCCGCTTAACCAACTGAGCCACCCAGGCGCCCCTCCTTTAGATGGAAGTTTAATAAGGTGATAAGGAAGAGTCACAGCAGCCTTCAGGAGATTATGAAGTAAAAACCTATTGGCAACTACTGCCAAACACAGCAGCCCCCACCTTACGTGTAGGGGCTGCGTTCCAACACCTCCAGGGGATGCCTGACAGCATGGACCCTACCAAAGCCTCTACAGGTGATTCTTCCCGTACACACAGACGTAATTACAAGTGAGGTACAGTGAGAGATTAACAACAATAATAATAAAATAGAGCAATTACAACAATGTACTGTAATAAAAGTTATAGGAATATGATCTCTCTCTCTCTCTCTCCCTCTGTGTGTATGTGTCTCTCTCTCTCAAAGTATCTACTTGTACTGTACTCACCCTTCTTGTGATGATGAGAGATGATAAATGCCTACGTGACGAGATGAGGTGAGGTGAGTGCCCCAGGCCACAGTGTTAGGCTACTGCTGACCTTCTGACACTTGGTCAGAAGGAGGATCATGTACTTCCGGTCCACAGTTGAAGGTGTGTAACCGAAACCTTGGACAGCAAAACCAGGGTACTCAGGGACTACTGAACTGCTCACCAAGGACAATGGGAATCAGTGATGCTGGGTATCCTGACACTCCTGCATTGACCTTATGAAGACAACAGCCGCAGAAGTCAGTCCGAGTGTTTTTCATTTCCTACTAGTGAATTTTTAAATAGCCTAAAGTCCTATTCACTATATATTTTTTTTTTCTCTGATGTCTTATTTTCTGCTTTTCATCTAATACCTGTCCATACCCCGGGAAATCATGATAGAAAACAACACTGAAACCTATAAAAGAACCTAGAGTGGTAATTAAATATACCATGTATTGGGAGGTAGCGACTCTGACTTCTAAGCTGCCTACATGGCCTACTTATCTGAAAGAAGTTTAAAGTGTAGCGATCCTTAACTACCCACTACCAGGATGCCTGACTAGCCAGCCTGATTTAGGAAAAGAGATGCTTAAAAATGTCTTCTTCGGTCATTACATCCTATGCTGCCAATCTTGGTATCTAATTTTAATCACAAATCATCTCAACGACAGCGACTCGAAAGCCATGAAATGCACTGGGGAAGATATGAAATATTCCGTTTTTTAATTTCAAAACCACAAGTTTAAAAACACAAACTATATAATCTATGATTTTTGTATTGATCCTACTTCCTACCTATTTTGTTCTGCTTTCAAATTGCTGTTAATATGAACCCTTCTCCAAAGGCTCTCTTGGGTAAAAGATTGTATCAGCCTACAGACTGGGTAAGCACACGAACATCCAGGATTTAGCGATAAACTAAAATGCCTGGCATACATTCCATAAACACATTCAACACACTAAGTGTTTGCCCTTCAAATTTAAAAAATTCAAACCACAATTTAGTTAAAATAGTATATCACTATTCAGAAGCTCAAAATATGAACAGTTTGCCACAATGTAATATAGCAATTAGGAAAGAAACATCATGTGTATTACTCGAAATTACTTTTATGCGATTTTTTGAAGCTCCTTGTACCTGTATTGCCATATTTATTAGCAGTACCGACTTCTATCATTTTCCTTAATTTTCTTATAATTCTGAAGTGGAGATAAGAATAGTTCCTAATGACGGCCACCAGTCGGTTGGGCATCTGACTCTTGATAGTGGCTCAGGTCGTGATCCCAGGGTTGTGGAATCGAGCCCCACATCAGGCTCCATACTGAGTGTGGAGCCTGCTTAAGATTCTCTTTCTCTTTCTCTCTCTCACCCCCCACTCTGCCCCTCTCCCTTGCTCATCCTTTCTCTCTCTCAAATAAAAAAAAAAAAGAATAAGTCATAATGAGATATATATAATATTAAAAAGCGTTCCTACCAATTATACATTTAAAAGAAAGAAAGTGTCAAGAATCTGCCTTACATTTAAACTGTTACAACAAAAGGAAAAGCATAGGTAGGCAAGCCCGTCACCAAGAGTCACAGAGACAACGCCCCCTTCTGTTTTGGGTGACACAAACAAGAGAGTGAGGTCACGATTCACAGAGCGAGTTCAACGGCTCTAACCCCCTTTCTCAAGGCTCTCGCAAATACCCGTTATTGGGCACCGGAAAGACCGGATACCAGAGTGGGCAGATATCTGTGCTGATCCACACGACACACTGTGGGCTCTGGAGTAGCATCTTTATATGCGCAGGGTGTACATCTCATTTCTTCTTCAGAGCTGTGCTAATACAACATTCAAGGCCTTTACTTAACTCTGCAGTCTTCTGACCTTTTGCATTGTACGACCATTACGTTTACCCTAATTTGCAAAAGGTTTGATTAATTCAGTTATGCACTAACCCAGAGAAATGACAGAATTCAGGTTTATGCTGCCTATTTGCTCCCAGCACGGGGCGTTGACTGCTGCTCTCACCACCTAAAATGAGCCCGTTCTCCCTCTTGTATGAATTATGTTTGTGATCCTGTAAGCACCACTCTTATAAACTGTGGCCTTTAACAAGGATCCCAGCTCTAAATCAGAGAAACTGAGCCTGCAGCTTTGAAGGCATTACCGGGTATATTTTTATAGAAGTTTGAATAGCCATTAATAATTGAGTTACTTCTCTTATTTTAACGAAAGTGCTCTTCCTTAAAATATCAGTTTATAAAGACATGCAGGGGGCGCCTGCGTGGCTCAGTCGGTTAAGCGGCCGACTTCAGCTCAGGTCATGATCTCACGGTCTGTGAATTCGAGCCCCGTGTCGGGCTCTGTGCTGATGGCTTGGAGTCTGGAGCCTGCTTCAGATTCTGTATCTCCCTCTCTCTCTGCCCTTCCCCTGCTCACACTCTGTCTCTATGTCTCTCAAAAGTAAATAAACATTAAAAAAAAAATTAAAAAAAAAAAAAGACATGCAGGAAAGAGATATTGACCCCTGAAGCACAACTCAAATTTTACAACAGAAAGTGGAAACATAAAATTTTCTAGAAGTTGTGCTTTTAACAAACTGTTCCTTAATGCATCTCCGCATTAACCCTTGATCCACTAAGGGTCATGAAGGATTACCAACACACATGTCCGCCACTAGAGCCAGAACAGCGCGCTGTAGCAGGACTCTTGGAGAAGAAAGTGTGGTCCAGGTTGTTGAAATATCCAAATAGCCCATGACATTTTTAGTCCTTCCCAGCACGGTGTTTCACTGGAAAACATCATCGTGCAGAGAAATAAACTGCTGTGATGAATATTTAAGTACTGCAAAGTTTTCAGCACTCACCTTGGAAGTACTGAAGGTCATTCTCACCTTAGTTAGAAAGCCAGTAATGCTACCAGAGCTAGAGAATTTAAACCGGGAGGTGGCCTCAAGTTACTTTAGACAACATGTGCGTTTGTCTATGCATCATCAACGGGAACCGTCAGTAGTATGTTAGCTACATCTCCTGTCTCACATTCTCAGCAAATCATCGACTTCGGGGAGTAGAGCGAAGCCATCTAGAGCCTCCCCAATGACAACTCTTTCTCTCATTTACGCCTTTTATTTCAGCCATCCTTCTTTTTTTTTTTTTAATTTTTTTATGTTTATTTACTTTCAGAGAAAGAGAGCAAGGGACGGGGTGGAGAGAGAGGGACAGAGAGAGAATCCCAAGAAGGCTCTGTGCTTGCTGCCAGTGCAGAGCCCAACATGGGACTCGATCCCATGAACTGTGAGATCATGACTGGAGCCAGAATCACGAATCGGGCACTTAACCGACTGCGCTATCCAGATGCCCGTTTCAGCCATCCTTCAAAGCTCGGAGGACGCGGTGGCCTTCCTGTT
This sequence comes from Paguma larvata, assembly GCA_030068075.1. Taxonomy (NCBI): domain Eukaryota; kingdom Metazoa; phylum Chordata; class Mammalia; order Carnivora; family Viverridae; genus Paguma; species Paguma larvata. The sequence continues at coordinate 9,212,734 of CM057839.1, read as the reverse complement.
CCAGAGCATCCAGATGTGCCTTTGGCTTATTCCTTCCCAAGCCCTGAGACCTCGTGCCCGCTTCGGCAGCACGTATACCAAGCACTGAGACCTTGTTTCGCCAGCCCACATTCAGCCATACTCAGAACCATCCCTTAACCTGAGCACTTGACTGCTTTTTGTTACGAAAGCCCTCCCTCTTCCTAGTGCTACCCTCCCAGCCAGCCCCACCAGTTACACTTTCCAACTGTACTGGAGCAACTCTCGAGCACGTCACCCCCCGCTGCGGAAATGTTCTCTAGTTCGCTCATTTTTACCACATCCATCTAACTCCTCTGCCAGGCTTTTGGACTCCAGACTATGAATCCTCTAATCCTTGAAAATATGATTTTATTAACATTCCCGTAAATCCCCAGACATGTACCTTTCCCCCAGCCTTTGACTTGCGCTCCCATTATTCCCCCTGCCAAGAATACACTTCTCTCTCCTGCCAGCTGAACCATGCATTCCAGAGTCAGCTCAGGTCACGCTTCTCTAAAAGAGTTCCCTTTCCTCCCCTTACATCCCACATGGGTCTCCTATAGCCATTTCATTGTTCGAGACTCTCTCACTTCTAGCATTCTCCCTACACTTAGTGTAAGTACTTACGGGCCAAAGACCAAAGCCTTGCAGGATGCTTTAAATCTCTCCCAGTAACTAACATAGAACTTACCACATGCTATTTAATAAAAACTGGTAAGTTTATTGTATAGGATTATATATTGTCTATCTTCTCAAAACCTCGGGATCACTGTTGAATTTCCGAATAACAGATATTTTTCTATAGACTAACAGCATCTTTGGAACAACAAAAACAGCAGTCCTGAGAGAAAGAGAAGGGGAGAAAGTGTTGCTTTTCAGAATAGATTTAAATGACAACTTATCCATGGGATTTCTGCATGTCTTATAACAGCTTTTGTCTCAGACTCTTTGCAAGGATATTACAACCTTGGAATCCAGGTTAATAACCTCCTGCCTCCTTCCAGGTTAGAAGACAGATTTATTTCCTGACCAGGAAAATAAAGATAATGCCTCCCCACAGGGCAAAGGCCGGGCACTTCTTAAAAGACAGGGGATTGCCTAACCTTGCATTTCCTCAGCTGTGACACAAACCCTGTGTGCAAGCATCCACCTGGGTCACTCAGCCTTGCCCCTGGAGGATTTGGGGACAAGGGGAATCGATTAGAACATGAAGCTCGTGCTGCCTGCTGTGCCCGGAGTAATAAAGTCCTTTATCTCTGACCCAGGAGTCTCCTAGCTTCAGCCAGCATCTATGTAACTGGGACAGACTAACTTGGTAGCCTGCAAACTGGGTCACCTCTCAAATCCTTTGTAGTTTTGGACAACTTCTGGCTGTTGGCCAAAAGCAAGTCTCTTCAATTAGGAGTTTCTGATTTACAAAAGCAAACAGAAGCTACCAGATCACAGTCTACATGTCTAACACGCGATGACATGGATGAGTCTCCAAAACAACGTGCTGAGTGAAAGAAGCAAACTCAAAAGCGCGAGGACACCATGATGTGATGATATGAGGTTCTACCGCAGGCCAAGGTGCAGTGGGAGACATCAGAGCGTGGTTGCTTCTTAAGGGAGTCACTCAGGGATATTGAGCAGAATAGGGAAAGAGTTTTCTGGGGTGATAGGAATGTTCTATGTTTTGATTGGGGTGGAGGTTACAAAGATCCAATAGTCAAAAGACATCGAACACTATGGTTAAGAACTGTGTGTTTTAATGCAAGGATATTACGCTCAGTAAAAAAGCATCACAAGTTCTAAATATCCAAACAGTGAATATATTGAAGTCTGTTTTAGTTTCAGGATACAATGATTCACAGACACACTAAGACAATACTGGCCATGTTCACACACATTCTTTGAACATCACCTTTAGAGAGGCAGCTACAACACAGGGATTTAAGAGTCTGCACTAGGGAGTCATACAGCTCAGGTCTGTGCCTGGATCTTTGTTGCTACCTAGGTACTGTCAGGCATCTTCCTTAACCTCTTCATGCCTGGGTTTTCTCCTGTTAAAAATAAATATAATTTGACCTTGAACAACACCTGGCTTATAGGAACTGACCTCCTGTGCAGCCAGAACTCCACGTCCAACTTTTGACTGCCCAAAAACTTACCTACCAATAGCCTGCTGTTGACTGGAAGTCTTACCAAGAATGTAAACAGTCTGTATGTTATAGTGTAGCCTTATAATAATACCTAACTTATTCTTAATTTTTTTCAGTCTTTCTAAGCTACACAGTTTGTCTGCCATTTTTTTTCCAACTGTCACAAATCTCAAAAAAATTTCCAATGGATTTATTGAAAAAAGTCTACGTAAAAGTAGACCCACACAGTTCAAACCCATTGTTGTTCAAGGCTCAGCTATATAAGAAAACAGTTCCTACCTGTGGTTACGAGAACTAATTAGGTAATATAGATAAATTTCCTTGTACGTAGAGGGCGTTCACTAAAGATTAGTTGTAATTATTATTTATTTAGAGATCATGATAACACAAGATTCAAAGTAATTCAGCAAAGCAATTCAGGATATTTCTGTTAAACCAGAAGAGCAAAAAGCTTTTAAATCTAGTAAATTTAATGTACATTCACTGGTGGGAATGGGAGGGAGAATACTTACTTATCATAACACCACTCAGAAGTCATTTTATTATACAATCTAATAAAGCAATAGGTCCAAATCACAGGGTTGGTTTTTTTTTTTTTTTTTTTTTTTTTTTGCATGCAATCAAAAGCACAGAAAGAAAACATTAAGTCAAATAAATTCCGCTTCTGGCAAATGCCTCAAGTCCAGATAGACGTGTCTCATTTGCTTTCTGACGACTGTACTATTAGCCATTTTTCCCTAATGCGATACGTGTGAAAGTTGGCGATCCAATTGAATCCTAATCCGAACCTTGCCTAAAGAGTAAATTGAGGACAAAACTTGTGAAAGACAGGCCTACAGGAAATATGTGAAAGGATCAAGTCTCGAGTATCATCGTACAAAGACAGGGAGAGTGGGACAGGAGCGTGAATTCTCAGCGATGGAAAAGCACTTCGGTGAAGGACAAAGCAAAGAACAGGGATCAAACTTCAGGGCCCTGCAGATCGGGCCACGCTCTATCTTGAGTATGTGTGCCACTGGTTAATGTCCCCATAAAAAGGCACGTGTGCCACAGAATCACCTCAGCGCTGTACTCTTTAAGATCATTCCCGAGCTTTTAAAAAGGATGTCTAACTAGGAAAGAGAAACAATAAGCAATAATGATGCAAAATTTCTATCCTTTTAAAATTCAAATTTTTAAAATCTTTTGTTACTGCAGCATTAAAATCGTTCTAACATTCAGTATCTACTCCATTAAAAGTCTTTCCAATATGTCATATCCATGATTGTAGGGACGACATGTGAGGAATTTTATGTCACTGCATTGGCGTATGAGTGGAAAATTTCAATGTAAAAGAAAATATAAGGAAGTTAATGAAAAGTGCAAATGCCTAGGAAACAAGTCAAATCATTGGATAATGAAGGAGGAACGAGCACATTGGGTAAGTGCTTCCGACCTGCCCTGCCAGGAGAATGTTGAGGCAGAATGGTGATCACTGAGTATTTAATGACGGAACTGACTCAGGTCTCCTGGCAAACAGAATCTTTCCCTGCTTAAGAATAACAGTACCTGGGGTGGGGCAGTAACACAACTCGGATGAGCTTCAGACTTTGAAATGGGTGGCTATTAAAAAAAAAAAAAAAACTACAATTATTTTCATCTTTAAGCCTTATTTTCACGTTTCTTCCTTTTTTAAAGCACAATGGTAGCATGCCATGAGCTTCACGCAGGAAGCGGAGAGAAGAGACCACAATCCCTCCCCAGCTACACCGCATCCGAGAGGCAGCATTACAGAAGCGGTTACCACACACTTCAGTGATCCACTGGGATCACGCAGACCGCAGAGCGTTATGGGGGGGAAAGCATTTTCATTACAACTCCAGTCATTTCTGTCTAAACAGCGGGTGCGCACGCTTCCATAGGTAAAGTCCATAAAGTTCACACTTTGGTTTCTTGCCAGACCTGAAGAGTTCATTTGAAATGGTGGCATTTAATCGCACTCCTTAACTCCCCAAACTGAACCAAGTATTGGGTACCAAAACATCTACTCTTGACAAAGAACGGTACATAGTCATAAAAAAAACTTCTCGGCTTTTCTTCATTGTAAAGAACTCTTTTCCATCCCTGAGGACTTCCAGGTTTGCAGTGAAGAAAATGAACTCTTCATCCTAGAGCGACTGTCCTACAACTCCCTCTTTACATTTAAAAAGAGAAACTCGTCACTTTTCTACCTGCCGTTCACCGCTACCACAGCCCTTCGAATACAGACAGTCTGCAGACAGCCAAGTTTTGGCCCCATGTTTCGAGAAGATGGAGGCGTTCTATCTGGCCAGTGATCAGTGGATCGGAATCCGCAGGCGTTGTCCAAATCAAAAACCTGTGGTCCAGACATTCTAGGCCCCTCCCTCTCCTGCCTTCCCCAAATTCAGATTGGCCACTGAGGTGGATAGACTGCAGGCCCTGTCACTGCTTTATTTTGGACCTTACCACTTCTACCTCGGTTGCTTCCTTTGTGGCCTTTCTACCTTCAGTCTTGCCCCACTCAAAGTTATTTTCCGCGCTGTCATCATAGCAATTGTCTACAGAATAAATCTGACCACGTGACATAACACACGATCTGTTCTTGACTACTGATAAAGTTCATTTGTATATCAGGACCCACAAAATGGAGACAGGCCCAGCCAACCTGGCCCAGATCACAAATCCAATAAGTCATCCTGCACATAATGGGAAACACCTCTCAAGGAAATCGACCATTCACTAACCACAATCTCCAACGGGGCTTTAGCTAGCTTACTTTACCTTAGGAAATGGGACCTGCTCGCCTTGTAAGGGAATCCCTGACCTCCTAGCCAATCATGCTTGTTTCCGTGCTGCCTCTTCTAATGCTTTTTAAAACTCACACTTGCCCAAAACCCCTTGGGAAGAATGCTCCAACTACTGGTGATGCACTGTCCTCCCCCAGCCGAGGACTGTTTTCTCTTGAAGAAAGGACATCAAACTGATCACTGAATTGTTTTAGTTTTGTAAATTGACAGTTTGGCAGTGAGATGGGCCCTGAAGATAGCTGCTAAAGATTCTGGGGATGGCTTCTAGAAGCAGGTGAAGGTACCCACACAGCCATTTTATTTGCTGCCTCTCCGGCTTCTCTGGCAAGCTTCTTTCTGATGCAGCTCTGCTTATTTTGCATTCTGAACTCCTAAAGTTTGTTCATCTTAATCCATCCAGGTGGAAAATTAGGGTGTGTGACTCCAGGGTTTTTTTTTCCACAGGGTGGAAAATGGGGGCGTGAGAGACTCCAGATTTTCACAGTGAGACTTACACATTTGGCTTTGTGACCAAACTCATCCACGATTAATGACCTTTGGAGCAGGGTCCTTACAAGTCTCAGGAACAGTGCCCAGGCAGTCATAGATAGTAAGTCTGGTTGAATTATGATGGATTACTTCGAGGGAAAATAATGGTTGCCCCTCAAAGCAAGATGGCAGCCATGGGGAGGATAGGATTCACAAAATTCAAGGCAAGTCCACAGCACAAATTGCTAGGAAGGGTGGATAAATAATTTAAGACAAGAAATTCGGACTTTTCTGAGGAATGGCACATCAAAATCTAAGTAGGCACAAGTTGGACTATTAAAAGGCATTAGAGTATCCACCACTATAAAGAAATAACAGATCTAGGGGCACCTGGGGGGCTCAGGTAGTTAAGCATCCGACTTGAGCTCAGGTCATGATCTCGCAGTTCACGGGTTCAAGCCCCGCGTCAGGCTCTGTGCTGACGGCTCAGAGTCTGAAGCCTACTTCGGATTCTGTGTCTCTCTCGCTCTCTGCCCCTCCCCCACTTGTGTGCTTGCTCTCTCTCTCTCTTTTTCAAAAATAAACATTAAAAACAAAGAATTAAATGTCTCCTGATACTCCCTTCTACCCTTCTTTACTTCAGTACTTAGTCTACTAATTCTCTATCTGCCCTACCTTTCCACTATAAACACACTACAAGACAGTACACAAAATCTTCCAAATTAATGGCCTACATCCAGAGGCCCCTATATCTACCCCCAAATGAGGGCCCCCACATTGGCCCCTCTTGGGGTTGACGGAACTCAAACAGCCAAGGGGAAACTACATTTAAAAAACTTTGCAAATCCTGGTAGATACCCAACTTCACTCTCTACTTTAAACCCCACTCACTCTGGAGCCTTGGAGAAAACTGATCAGAGAACCCTGAGAGAAGCCAGTAAAGAGTGGAAATTCTTACCAGAATCGTCTCTCCTGGATCTCTGTCTGTAGTGCCTGGTCAAGAGAGGAAGGTAAAATTTCATGTTATCCCTTCCTTTTCAAGATGAATTGGTTATTGATCCTTTTTCTCCCAAGGACAACTATTGCCTTCTTATTTGTCTCATTTTGTGTCCTGAGAACTGGGTTTGGCAACCGTCAGGTTGGGGGCCTTCAAAATAGAGCCAGACAGAAATAGGGGTTGCACTACATTTGTGGCTAGTGCCCTACAGACTATTGCCAGCTTGCAAGGGAAGTGGGTAAGTCCTTATTTCAGCTATCTTTGGGAGTGGCTCTGGATCTTGGGAGAGCGGTATCTTTGCACCTTCTTTGGGAATGCCTCTTGCACCCAAGAGATGGTTCAACACTGCCAGGAATATTTACACTTTGTCCTGGCTAAAACCTGACAAGATATTTAAAAGGATTTTTTTTTAACTAGCTCTACAGTTAGAAGTAGATATTGCCGATATTGGAGGCTAATACCCAGAACCTCATAGAAACTTCTTTAGGCCTTCTCTCCCAAGCCAAATGAAAATATGTACCCAAAAGTAAAAATATTTCAAAGACAAACAGCTCTAAATCTAGAATGCAGGCGTCTTTTGACTTCCATCTTAGTTGAAGAGCTTCTCCCTGACTTAAAGAAGCAAAGGGAAGATCATACAGTTGGGTGGATGGTCAGCCAACTATATGATCTTCTCTTTGCAATACCCATTCTTTGAGGAATTAAACAGAACTGTCCTTATCTTATACATTCAGTCTTTACAAGAACAGAAATACAGCCCTAGAAGCAATTCAAGACCCAGCTATCATTTTAATCAATCCCCAAACCTCCCCTACTAACCTATAAAAGCTTATATTTATTGTGAAATTTTGGATTTAGGAAACAAGTCCTTGTTGAAAGAACTGGCATTCTTTCCTTGTGCTGAAGCCATGTAAATGTTCTACCCAGTCTTCCCCAGGAACTGAAGTCCCCCTCTTTGAAAAGCTAACCTCAGGGAGGTAATTCTTATCAGAAAGAAGAAAATAAAGGAAAGGACGGGGCGCTATCTGGAAACTAGGCCAATGAAAAATCTTTAAAAAGTCTCAAGCCATCTGAACAAGTAACATTAACTTATTCCATCAATTTGGATCCAGCTGTTCTTTTATAAACTAGAGAGCTTTGCATCACTGTGGCCTCAAAATCGTCTTTTTCAACTTCTAAATTTACTGTGAAGTGTTTTTGGGTTTTTTTGGGTTTTTTTTAAGATTCAAAAAATGCCTGTGATTCTCCCCAATAGCCCAAAGATAATAGAAGCCAGTATAGAGAGCCTCCTCCCTCCCCAAAATGTTTAGAGACTGCAAGAAGAGACATCTGGAGAATATAATGGTTCTAATAGACGGCCATCTGTTCCAGCACCAACCACACAACTCTATAAAATGCATGAAGAGCTCTTGGCGGCGTCACCAGTAAAATGCAACATGTTTCTTCCTCCAAGTCTCCGAGCTGCTGTGCGTCTACACTTCAAACCCGACTCTCGGCACAGTCTCTTCCTGCTCTGGGAAGGAGTCGCCGCACCTCTAAGAGGGTTGGGTGCGGGTCAGTCGTGATCCGGACAGGGGCCCTCCCTCTCTGAAAGTCTCTGATTTTAGAATGCAATTTAAATATACTCTACAGGGAAGAGGGAAGAGTTCGCTTGGAGCCCAGGTCGGGTGGAGGACTACGGATCCCAGAACATGAGAGCTGACCTGAGATTATTCTAACATGGCAGCGGAGGAAACTGAGGCCCAGAGAACTTCAGGAGCCAGCCCGGGTCCTTCCAATAGCTAGCGGGGAAGCTGAGAGCTTCTCTTCTCCAGATCCTGAGGCGGGGTGCGACCCCAGTCCCTTTGCCTCTGGGCCCGGCCGCTCGTTGAGGGGCCGCGGGTGCAGGCGACCACCTGTGGGCCCAGAACTCGCTCCTTCGCCGCCCTGCGGCCGGCGCTCGGGGGCGCCGCTGCGTGGACGTCCGCAGCGTGGCCCGCAAACGTGCCGCCTCGGGGACCTGGCCCTTCGCGCGCGCCGGGTCGCGCCAGGACCCGCCCCAGGCCGCCCTGGTTTCCATAGCAACAGATGCGCCGGCCGCCGGTCCCCAGAGACGCCCCTAGGGTCAGAGGTCATCTCTGTGACAACGGAAGCTTCCCGCGCTACGGCGGCTCGGACGGGCCGCTTCCGCCGCATTGCGCTGCGGAGCGCCGGGCGCTCCTAGGAACGCGAGCGCGTGCTGGCTGGTCCCGGAGGCTCGGCCGCGCGGCCCGAGGAGGAGGGCCGTGCCTGGCCCGCGTGCCCCGTCTCTTCGGACTCAATTAGGCAGACTCGGAACCCGACTGCGGCCAGGTCACCGAGGGGCCCGACTCCTGGAAGCAGATCGGAGCCGCAGGGTGGCCGGCTCCGGCTTGCAGGGAACAGTGACACGCCGCTCCGGAAAGCAGGGGCTCTACCCCCATCCCATGCGTTCGGCCAGACCTCGTCCCTGACCCACTCCGCGCCTCCCAGCCCGCGGCCACTGCGGCCCAGTGCCCTCCGCCGTTGACAGTAGCTCCAGAAAGGAGACACTAACTAGATCAACCTGGTTATGGAGCGTGCAGGGAGCTAGCGAGTTTGAAGATGACTGCTTTAAAACTGAAAAGAATACAATATTAAGGAGCGGGGAGTGGGGGGGGGGGCGCGCACCTCCTTTCCAAGCAACTGAACGAGAGGCTGTTTAGGTGCTGTCCCCTCAAGAGCAAAAATATGCCACCAGGAAGGGTCCCAGTTAGCATCATCAGATACTGAAGTTTGGTCAAGAAAAGAAGAACAATTCATTCGGCTGTTTTTGCGGAACGTCTGCCTTTTTAAAGAGAAGCGGATTTAAGGCTCTTGCAGAGGGCACCGATGGTCCCCTAACATTCGCTATTTAGAGGCTGAGAGTGCCAAAAGGGGAGACTGAGATTGGCTCTGAGCTTGTATTGTTGAGTAAGGCCTGAAGTTTTGAGATTTAGGAAGAGGGCCTAGGGAATGTTTGCAGACCGTGTTTCAGGATGCTTTATCATGGCATTAGGACGAGTGGAGAAGTCCATTAACACTTTTTCCTTCTCTTTGTTTTATCGTTAAGAAACCAAATTCTTGGTTGGCCCTGTTGGAAAGGGGTAAGCATTAAGTGAACTTAACCAAGCATCATTGATGATACCCAGAGTTCCATTGCCACAGTTAACTTTCTCAGACAATCCTGTTTTCACTATTAATTCATTGACTAAAAATGCATTGAAAACCTGCTCCGTATCAGAACTAGAGTTTTTGTCAGGGAACAATCATAAAGGCAACAGTGCCCAACCATTGTCGGGTGACTTTCTTAGATAGTGTTAGATTAAATGAACAAAAACTTCACTTTCCCTGCAAAACACGTCTGCATCATGCCTCCCTTTGCCGCCATGTTTAAGGTAGGCCCTAAGAATTCCTTCTTTGAACCTCCCTTCCTTTGGTCACCCAACTTTTTTCATTCTGAACAAAGCAGAAAGTCAGTTGGTGGCAACTGGAGAAATACACAGGGAAAACATCAGGAAATACTTGGTCCTTAAAGAAGAGAAGAGCAAAAGCATGAGTGCCTCTCCAGAGGCTTATGGAGGAACTGAGAAGTCTCCCTCAGAAGACGCCCTGCCTTCAGTGCTCAGGTGCAGCTCTCAACAACGAAATCTGGAATGCGGTCCACAACAACGAGACTCTGAACCACGCAGACCGTGGCACCGGGCAGGAAGAAGTATCGTATTTTCCCTGACCCACAGTCCCTCCTCGAGACGATCCTAAGGTAACCCTCAAAGGTTTTATTACGAATATAGATGCCACAAGGCAATGTCTGGTTTAAAACTTAATAGAGGGGGAAAAAACCTAATAAGGGAGCTTCAAATATAGTGTTAAATCCCAACTGTCTCGCCTTAAGGCATAAAAAAAACTATTTTGAATAAATACTTCCATTTCGAGACATCTCCATGGTATTTATAGGAAGATTATGAGTCAGTTGAGTGAGTTATGATGCCAAAATGTACAAAGGAGGGAAAATTGTGATTGTCGTCCTTGTTGCCATATGTATTTAAAAAAAAAAACACCAGAAAAGTCCCCACTGTTTGTGTTGCTAAAACATGGAAGACTGGGTTTGAACATTGTTAAAGAAATGGTTCCATGTGGGAAATGTTAAATATAGTCTAGAATGACCTTTGGCACCTTCCGAAAGCAATGCACCATTCGATCATATATTCTCAGGTTTAGATGCCATGGAAGATGAGAATAGGCTGGAGAGGAGTACAGCCAAAGTCATCCTCACGGTTAAATCCGAGTTTGGGTTGTCATGCATTGGATTTCACACTTGTTAACTTGGATTTAATTTCAGAAAAGAAAAATCCACTCTCCCAGAAAGTCAATACTTGGAAGCCTGTGTTAAAAATACTGTCCTTTGGTCCCTGAAGTGCCCCTGCTCTGCAAACTCATTTTGCTACTTCAGTAACTAAAGCTTCTTGGATGGAGTCCAAGGCCAAGTCCGATTACACGGAATCCCACTCTAAAGGCAAGCATGTCAGAAGGAGAAGAGCCTCACACCTGTTCAGTGTGGCGGCCACGCAGTCCAAATGTGATGTCTCCATTTGGTGCACGCTCAGTGTTTAGAAACGCAGAGGTTGTGGCCCTTTTGTGGGCCACGGCTCTCCGGGAACCCGGGATGAGTCGGCAGGCTGAGAGGAGGGAGGAGTGAAAAATGCTTACTTTCTGTTTTCTCCCGTCTCTGCCTATGTTCCCACTTCTAAATGCCATGACAGCCCTCCATGTAAAGCAAGTCGTTTTAAAGGAATAACATATATTTAAATGAGTAACAGAGGCGTACCAGATGTTTTGGGCACCTAAAACAGCTTTAGCAAAAGGCAAAAGCAGAGCTGAAAGACACCCGAACGAGTAGGAAATAGCAAGTGACAGTGAGTTCTACCAAGCCCTGCTCGTGTCATCTCCAAGTTCCATGGCAGAGAGCAAGACCGCGTTCATAAAAGGAGACGCTGGGGTCATGAGTCTGTGAGATCTTCTAAATGGGCTCTGCGGAACTAAGTCCAGGACGCCTGCTTCATGCCCTCCTTGCCGCTGTCGCTGGTACTCAATACAATTATCTTTGATTACCATTTATCTTAAATTCTACGCTTTCCAAAAACCCCATCAAGCCATGGACGTTTGGGCATCTCATGAGTGTCCTTCAATAAATGTATCTGTTTAAGGGTCTGGGTTTCCTTTGCTTGTTGTACATCGTGTGTCTGAAGAGGCATCTGTGACATGACCTTAGTATTCACCTTTGTTGTGGACTTTTTTTCCAACCATGATCCTTAGCAGCTGTCACTCAAAGTCTAGTAACATAGATTAGTACCAAACTGGCCTGCGATACCCATTGGTCACTCCAAACTATCATTGCTGGTTTAAAGAAACATATCTAGCCCTCCTCTAGGCTAAGTGCCGTGGACCTAGTATTCCCTATCTAATGATTTGCCTAAAATACAATCACCTTGCATGACTCCCACAGCGGAAGTCGAAGCAGGTAACATTTATTCTAAACATACAGCCATTGCTCAACTAGGAGACTAGGGGAAAGTAGGACATTTAAGTATGTGTGTGTGTGTGTGTGTGTGTGTGTGTGTGTGTGTTCTCTGCTAATAGTTGTATTGTGAGAGACACTGAATGTTTCCATGAAGACAGTAGAATTACTTTATATGCAGGATTTCCAAGCTATTGCAATTTATTTTAACAAGCATAGATTGTGTAAGTGTGGTCTTCATGTTCTTTTCCAGTTAAATCTTACATAAAAGCAACCACACACACAAAAAAAAACCTTTTAAAATTAACACCTCTTATTTAAATGCTACTAACTTTGGGGTAGATAAATAATTTTGTCCTTAAGTGCATGACTCTATTATCTACTTATTTTCACATCAACGGGAGTATAGAGCAGGGCTTTCAAAGTCCTTCCGGGAGCTTTGACCAAACTACCTATGCTTCTCGACAATTTAAAAATTGGGAATAATCAGTAATTTGTTCTATAATTTGCAAAGATTGGGAAGCATTATTAATCTAAGAAGTCTTCATACCGAATTCCTGATCCTAGTGCTGGTACTTGGAGGTACTCTGCCAAACTTCTTAGTTTGAAACCAGTAAATTGTCCTCATTTAGATTTAAGATAACATAATAGGTAGCAGTCCTTCTGTTCTTTTTGGTTTTAAGAGTTAAGAGGATTTTAGTCTTTGTTTTATTTTAATTACCCAATTAACTTCTTGGTTATCCTGCTATCTTGGGACCGAAAACCTACAAACGATTTTAGGCTTCATGTTAACAGCAGAAAGAGAATGGAATCTACCGATTACAATCCTGAAAGGGAATGGTTAAGCATGGATTTGAGTCAAGTTCAAAAAGCAAAACTTTTAGGAGATGAGACAGGGTGACACGTTCATGTCGCATCTTTAAAACAGTTTACAAAATGCTCCAATTCCCAGGTGGGAACTCTAACTTCTAGCAATCTAAGACTACACTATCCTATTAGAATAGATGGTGATGTCGTTAGACACTCTTTGAATTAACCTATCAATTCACACCCAAGTACTTTAGCATTCACAAGCTGCAAAATAAATTACTCTAAAAATAATGTGTCATTTGACACCTTCCAAAATGCCTTGGAAGGAAAAAAGATCTACTTTATTCCAGAGCTGAAAGTGGGTGGGGTGGGGGAGGTGTAATAAAAATATCTTGAATCGTGTATAGGGGGGAAATTAGTGTTTCCAGTAAAATTGTTTATCAAAAAAAAAAAAAGAAGAAGAAGAAGAAGAAGAAATTATAAAGGCCAGTAAGGAAACTTACTGTCCCCAGCCCAATTCTTTCCCACCTCCCAGTACTGTGGAAGGATTGACTTCAAGGTCCCTAGACAAATGTCCGAGTCTAAAAAAAAATGCCTTTACAGTATTCCTTTCTCAATAGGGAGCTAAATCTTTTCACAGGACAGGAAAAGGCCTCAATACCCACTGTTTTTACTGCGTGAAGGAATAATCCCTCCCTCCCGACGGCAGCCCTCGACTTGTCCCACTTGGGTAAGTCTTGCAAAAAGGGTCTTCACATTAAGTTACGACACAGTAGTGTTGCGGATCTAGGCATCACCAAAACATGGGCAAGCTTTGGGCCGGATGCGGGCGCCGGGCGCACCTCACAGTCGAATTAGAAACGCGGGTGGTAAGGTGACAACACGGCTTTCTCCTTGGGCGATGCTCAGGACGGTGGTATCAGCTCAGAGTTGCTAAACGCTTAGGAGTTGGGAGAGAGAAGGGTAAAAGGACAGGGGACGGAGTTGGGAGGGAGGGGGAGGACGGAACAGAGGGGGACGGTGAGAGAGGGGCAGAGCCACAGCGGGGGATGAGGGTTCCAGGGCCAGAGGCCCAGAGCCCACTGCAGCACGGCGCCCGCGGGCAGCCGGAGACTTCCCCCGGAGCGTCCGCGGCCACCCGAGCGTCCCAGCCGGGGCCACTGCCCAGGAGCCCTCCGCCCGCGCGCGAGCACCTGCCCCTTCGGACTTGGGTCTAACGACTCGCAGATTCCCTTCTCCCGCAGCAGCGGGGGCCTCCCGGGGTGCTCGGCCTCCACCCGGTCCGCCTCCGTGCCCGCCCACCCCCTCCTCCGCCTCCTCCCCTCCTCCCGCTCCTGCTCCCCCTCCTCCCGCTCCTCCTCCTCCTCCCGCTCTCGCTCCGGGCACCCGCAGACGGCAGCCCCCTCGGAGCGAGCCGCCCCAGCAACGCTGCGTTTGCGAGGTTCGGAGGCAGGGAGGCGGCAGCCACTTGCTGCCCGACCGCCGGGGCTCCGGGTGCCAGGGCGGCCCCCGGCGCAGCCCGGGGTGTCAGGGCGGCCGCGGGGAGCCATGATCTACTACACTGCAGTGCCGGCGTCAGGAGCCTCCGGCGCTCCGGCCGCCACTGCAGGACGGCCGGTGCCCCGCCCCCGCCCCCCAGCGCAGCCCCAGACACAAACACCGGGCCCCGGGGCCCTCCCCAGCCTGGACTGAACCCGGGGACGCCGCACACCCCCGCTGCCTACGCGCGCGGCTCCCAGACTGGCTGCGCCCAACCTCCTCGTCGGCGCGCCGCCGCCACCACGCAGCCCTCCGGCCTGGCCTCCCTGGCTTACTCGCCCACAGCTTCGCGGCCGCCCCCAAACGCCTCAGATGGGGATACCGGGACGTGAACCCCCGGAACTCGACTCCCCGAATCACCTGCATTTGCATTTCTTATGTAATGCACTGCAAGTTTCCCGGTCGGAGCCTTTGGAATAGGGGCGCATGATCACCAGAGCCTGAAGCTGGGACCCACGGCCCGGTTCACTCGCACCCGTGGGACTCAGGCGCAGGGTTTTGATACTGCTTTTTAACGGGGAGGGGGGAGTAAATTACATATATTAGGGGGACCGAGCTCGTCCCTTCGGTCTGGGGTTCCCCCAGGCACAAGCCCAGCTCAAGTCTCCCCAGTAGCAGGCGGTGTCGGAGGCAGACGGGGGGAATGAGTTAATACTCGTGCACAGGGAGCTAGACGGGGGAGGGAGGCGGGGGCTGACGGAGGAGCGGGGCCGCGAGGGAGAGGGCCTCTTTTACTTCGGTAAAGGTGATGGGGTGACGAATATTGTGCAAGCTAATCAGAAAGTCTAGAGCAGGTTCTCGGCACCGAGCTACGTCCCTGAACCTGCAGCCCAAGTACGAAGAGCTCGCGCTTCCTTCTCCTGGCAACTACCGAAGCTTCAGCTGCCTCGGGCAAAACCTTAAGCCACAGCCCTCCAAATATTCCACCAAACACAGGCAACCAAATACATTAAAAAAAAAAAAGTTTTCTCCTCCCTCCTAGTGATGGATTGTGTCACAGCCAAGAGATGCTGATCACGGTTTTGGGGCTCAGAGACGCGATCCAGCTGTTACTTGTTTATCCATGCAACACCTCTATATGCAACACTGTCCTGGTTCCTTCTGTTCCCCCTGCCTTCCTGCATAGCAGAACTGCAGATCTAGCTCAGTGAGCAACAGACAGGTTATTATGAGGAAAAACATAACATGATGCATGTTTTGCTTACCAGTTGGGTTCTTGTTTTTCTTAAGACTCTTGCCACAAAGACACTGCAGCATATGCGTTCCTTTGCTGAAAATGTTCCAAAGAAACCACATTGATTTGGGCGAAAAGCAATCCAGCAGCTTAGACACCCTGAGAAAGAAGAGATCCTTGTGGTTGCATAATAATAATTTGAAATCAGTTCTCCTGAAGAGGGGCACCGGTTTTACCATAGGAAAGACGATAATATTCCGGATCTTCTCCCAGTTTTTTCCCCTCACGTGGTATATTTCTTTGAGACTTCTCAGTGATTGTTTTTTTTCGGCCAGGGTGAATGATTTATCCCCCTCGATCACCACTGGGTTATTACCGAAGGCTTGGGAAAAAAATCCTTTTTCAGCATGAAGCCAAACAAAAAAGCAAAGAAATCCCAACAGAGGCCAGAACTAATCAGAGAGAACAGTAATGCACAAAAGATCCCCAAAGAGAAAACCATAGCCTTTTACTTGATCGCTATGAGGATGGGTGGGTCTGCAGAAGGCAAAGCAGGATTCATCTCACTGAGAGAAGACTGCCATTGTGTAGCCCCTAGGAGAGAAGAAAAAAAAAAGGAAAGAAAGAAAGAAAGAAGAAAAAAAAGAAAAAAAAAAAAAAAACACCAGCACACACACACACACCAAATACCACCTCCGAGATCGAGTCTGACAGCCGAAGACAGAGCCTCCCGTCTCCCAGCGTCGATTTTTTTTTTAAATAATCAATCACCAGTGCTCAGCGGGATCGGATTGAACCTGCAGTTCTCAATCACCACGAAGAAAAGATGCAAATCCAGGTGCCCCCTCCCCTTGTCGGGCTGGTAGTAGGTAGCGAGCGCCAAGGATCCCCTTCCTCCTTCCTGTCACTCTCCCAGTTTCCAACAACGGTGAGCATGAGGAAAATCTCCCCTCCGGATTCCTCGCCCAGCCTCGGATGTGAGTTACAGGCATTAGAGGGAGGAGGAGGAGGAGTTGAAGTTTGCATTGAAAAGACTGGCTTTCCATGACGTAGCCACGTGCTTTCAGACCCGTCACCAGTGAGATGCTTCGACCCGCCCGGGGAGGGCAGTGTCACTGCAGTCCTCCGCTACTTTGCCCCTGGAGGTCCCCCACCGCCGGCACCCAGCCCCAGCCCCGGCCCTGGACCCTTTCTCTCCTCTGCCCAGCGTGAGTCGGCTGGCAGCTCGCTCTTGGAGCCATCTAACAGAGCCTTCTGTTAAAAGTGAATTCTGAAAAGGAAAATTAACAAGTATAATTAGTAAACCTCAGAAAATACAAGAGAGGGAAGGGGTTTAAACACAAACTGTAGTTTGGTACCACTCCTCACGGCCAAAATGAGCCCCACCTTACTCAACAGTCGCAAACACAGCACCTAAAGCATCTAAAACATTAAGGAAAACTCAAGCTCCTTTAGTTCTTCTTATTTGAATGCTACTTAAAATGCTCTTTGGAAAAATATAGACTCGGTGTATGACAAATATGTACTTGCAGAAATAGCCTGTTAAAGAAACAACTACTAAAATCTAGGTGGCAAAATATATTTTGGTGGAGAGGGTGATATGTACATGAGAAAAGTTACGCCTTTTCTAGACAGACAATCCATTATCTTCAAATAATGTTTTTGAACGGAAAGCACCCTGCTTAGATTACACACTAATTCATTGCTTGTTTCTGCACCCATTAATTGAACTAACCTTAAATTCACCCTCGTTTCCTTCTCATCGGCAGTAATATACGACCTCATCACCTGCCACCACCATCTAACCTAACAAACACGGACAGATTTTCTAGTTCACCGCCATTTAATCCAGCTTGTAGGATTTTCTCAGAAAATCAAGACTTAGGGCAGAACTAAAGATTTGGCTTATTTGGGAAAAAAAATAAAATGTATAAAATAATACAAACTATTACAAAGAATAATATCACAAGCTCCAATGTCCTCACTACTCAAATTAATAAATGTTAGCGTTTCGACATATTCGTGACCTGAGTGTTGAAAAGTAAAATGGGCCACTCTCACTCTTGTTAAGTAAATAAAGTTATGACAACTAATTTCCACTTTATGGAAAATTGACGTAACAAATTTAACTAATTTAAAAATATATTTTTAGAAGCACCATTTTAATTCCAAACACTTAAAACTCCTGCCTTTACTGATGGGATATCAAACTAGCTTATAAACAAAGAGCTATAGATTGATGTTGTTGAGGAATGAGAGATGAAACTGACTCTAAATTCACTCCTTAGTTATTAGTTATCGAAAAATTAAAAACGTAATAACTTTCCCACTGCTACAGTTTTCTAATATCTAGGAGGCATTTTCAGATATCAAAATTTGCATCCAATATCCAGAATCCTTTTGGGAAACATTAGTCCGTCTTAGGTAAGATAGAAAAAGAATGGAAAACCAGTAAATTCTATTAAAGGTAAGAAACTGGAAAGTTAAATAGCGATGCCCTCAATGTGCCAAAAGCATCATGTCATAAAGCTCAAAGAAATTACCAAGATTAACTGCAGTCTAATAAAGTTTGGGGAGGAAAGAAAGAGGAAATACTAAGAGTCCATGAATTTAATGCCAAATGACTTAGGAGAAGCAGGCTGAAAGACAGCAATGAAGAACAGAATTTTTTTTTTTGAAATAGGAAAAATAGGATAGCATCGGGAAATAATTAGGAAAGCATTTTGGATATTAATCAATCAGAGACAAATACCTCGTGCTGCTACTATCGCATTTTGGCGTCCTGTCGTGGGTGCCAGAATTTCCAGGTATACTAACCCTGGACGGGTGCCGGAGAAACAGGTGAATAAAAAATATTCTCCAAAGAGTTCTTCTGAACTCAGGTAGCTCTCAGGTTCTGTGAAAGCTTACTGAGTTCCCTGACGTCTTTCACAAGTAAAGTTTGGGAAGATTCACATGCTAAGTTTGTGTAAAGAGATTATTTCTCACACTGGTCGTCTTTGCATCTCCAAATTGGAGGATCTTTACAATACAGCAGTGAATTTGATCCCTCCTGACATAAAGAATTCCTGCAAGAAAGCTATGGTGTGTTTTGCTAGATACTGGTGGAAAACTTATTACGTCTTTGTCCTATAACCTAAGGAACAATATAAAAGGTAATTAACTGTGACTACTATTTATTGAGAATCTATTATGCCAGGCAGGCACTGTGTTAGTTACTTCTCATTTTTTATGCTACTTAAAGGAAAGAGAAATCTTTTAGTACAACATAGGAGATCTCTATAGTTCTTTTCTATATTTTTCATACATTATTTACTTATGTTACATGGGCTATTATTAACGTTACTAAGCAAACAAACAAAAACTCTACCAAATATTTTTTCTGGAAAAGATGGCCTAACCCTGATTCAGGTTACTTTTGGCACAAAGGACTTGCAATTTCGGATGGCCTCTAGGTCATCCAATTCAATTATTCAACCAGTATTTATTGAGCATTGACCCTATGAAAGTAACTGTACAGGACTCCATGTTGCACGCTAACTCATAAAATTAAATCAGCTCTCCAGTGACACAATAAAGAAGACCAAGAGTCAACAGAGGTTTCTGGGGGCCTCCAGTTTAGGGATAATCTGAAGATCCTTGGCCTGAGTTCAGACCGTTATTTAAGTTCTGCTTTGGAAGACATCGAAATTGTTACTTACCCTTTGCCATGCTACAAATCAATATCAGTTGACAAAAACTAATGCAAAGCTTTGGAACACATGTAAGTAAAGATAAAACGAGGAAAGCCTCATCATAACTTGAAAAGTTAACAGCAAAAGCCATAGTGTATTTAGGTAGAAAAGACTGTTTTTCATTGGACTGAGGTCAAATAAACCCATTACTTATAACCAAGTACATCTAAAACTTAAACTTGCCTTCAGCATATCTTAGTTAACTAACGTAAAGGTAACTATAATGACTAGAATTTCAGAACACAATAAAGTACACATCTTATTTTAATACAGAACATGTGAACGTTCATGAAATTGGTCATCAAAAGTCTTTGTAACCGTCTTAGCATGCTTTTTCTAATTGTTCCCACTGGTTATTTTTCTATATCATTTTTTCTCTTAGTCGTAAAACCCCACTCCCCACCACAGTTTTGGAAGGGCACCTGGGTGCCCAGGTGGAGAAGAGAATTCCCAACCCCCGTTCGAGTGAAGTTATGGTCACGTGACTGGATTCTGACCAGTGAGATGTGAGCGGAAGTGACGTGTTCAACTTCCTGGTCACATTCTTCAGAGGAAGTTGCGTATCTTCACTTCTCTCTTTTGTCCTTTCTATGGGCTGAACCTCATGGTGTGAGCAGCTTGGACAGCACAGACAGGAACACCTCCCCCCCACCCCGAGGAATAAAGTCCCAAGGTAGAAGAAACTTGGTCAGAACAGCCCACCTATCCCTGACTGCCCACTTACTTCTGCGCTTTAGATGACAAAGAAAGAAACCTTTGTTTGAGCCACCGTACTTCGTGTGACTTCGTCCCAGCTTATTCTCGCTACCATCTTATGGACTGGTCTACAATTAATCACAACACATTTATATTTGGGGTACTTACGTTTAAAGGATAAAGAACACAAGTACCTCCCTTATAACCTATCGCTTTATTCACAGCTTGTGATTCTCCTTTCCATTCGCTGAAGCGGCCACTGATCTCCTAGCTGCTTTTTATAAACTCTCTTCTTACCTCATTGTCAGATCTGACTCCCTTTGTCTCCTCTGTCCAGCTCCCTGGCCATCAGATGTAACCTATGACAGTTGAGAGCTTAGGACCAGAACAATAAAGCTTTGATCACTGAAAGGAGAAGAAAGACAGAGGGCAAAGTGTTGGGAAGAACGAGTAGGTCAGAAAGAGGAAAAGAAGACCAGTGTGTACCCGGGACCTCCGTGTCTTTATTTACCTTGTAAACCTTTTTCAGAAAGATGGTGCCTTTTGTTGTTTGCACACTTATTCCTTTCGTATTGTTGCTGTCAACAATTATTATCACTTTTTAAGGAATAATTCTAAAATTCACATCACTGTACTACTCATCAGTACCATTTTCTTCCTCTCCCCATGTTCCCACACTGACTGGTGGCCTAGAAAACCTCCGCTCCTCTCCTCTGGAGGGAACAGTCTGGTAACTCCAGTCCTTCTCTCTGCCCCCTCCCAATTTTTTAATGAAGAAAGAATGACCTAAGTGGCCCAGCCCATTCTCTCTATTTGGATTTGCCTGCCTGCAAAAAGTTCGTAGACTCCTGGGGCCCGCGGGTGGCTCAGTCAGTTGAGCTTCCAGCTTCAGCTCAGGTCATGACCTTGCAGTTCCTGAGTTTAAGCTCTATATCAGGCTCGCTGCTATCAGTGCAGAACCCACTTCAGATCCCCTATCCCCCTCTCTCTGCCCCTCCCTGACTCGCTCTCACGAGCATGCATGCTCTCTCTCAAAAATGAATAAATATCAAAAAAAAAAAAAGTTTTCAGACTCCTATCCTTCAGCTCCTCTCTGTGGGAAGCATTGGGTCACCCTCAGAACCCACAGCCTGTCTTCTAGAAGCAGGCCTGGAGCCCGGACTCTCTCTGTACTCCTTAGGGGGCTTGGAGCAGACGTTGTCAGTGCCCCATATAGATCCCTTTCATCCTGCTATATCGGTGTGTTCTGTTTGATTTCCAGCTGCCATTATCTCCCTCTCTGAACCTAAGAAATTTTTGTCGACATGGAAGGCCCCTCTGTCCAGGTACTCATAGAAAAGCTTGGGAATTAACCCTCTCCAGGAGAAACTCTCCAGGTTCTCCATGACGAAGCATCCCAGCACTCTTACCTCTTGGAAGGGATAATGATGAGACATGTGTTTCTCATCCTTTCCCAGAGCTTCCCTGTGGGATTAAGACAGTCTCCCACTGGGATTGTTGGCTTATCAACGCAGTATTGGCCCTCTCCCCTTCCCCTATCCATTCCGCATTCAGCTGCTATATTCTTTCCCCAATAAACTACTTCTACTACAACCTCTGTAAAAACTCAAATCAATCCAGGGTTGAAGAGAGAAAACGGGGGTTCTGGATAAATATGACTCACTCTACAGAATCAGACTCTTCCTTGAGGGCTCATCGAAGTTTCCAGATGTGAAGGTAATATTTGGTGAGACCAATTATTGTCCACAGGTTACTTTTCATTCCCCAAAACAACCTCATTGGTAATAAAACTAATATTTATTTCTATCTTTCTAGCTTGCGTGGCCATATTCCCTAATCGAATCTGAACTCAGAAGTGGAGAAAAGAGGCAGGATTGATTATTACCCTGTAGGACTCCCAAATACTAGAAACTAATGTATGAGAAAAAATCCCCATCTTTGTTCCTATCATGTTCAGAGAGTATAATCATAAAACAGTGAGGAATCTGCCAAGAGATATAGGCACAAGCAGGTGAATTCCCCTGAGTTCTCAGAAATATGAGCTCTCTTGGCAAAATGCCACAAAGCTTCATTTCTCACCTAAAGGAACTTTATCTCATCCCATATGGATTAAATATGCCGGGCAGTAAAGCCCCGATTTCCTATACGCCCTCAGTAAGAGCACAGGAGACCCTTCTTTGCGTTCTCTGAGGCAGGTGGGAGTTGACCTTACACAAGCAGGATTGGCCACGAATAATTGGAGGGGCTCCACAGATGGTCCATCATATCAATGTCTCTAGACCCTTACAACCATGCCCCCTATTTAAAAACATATTAAACCTTCTTTAGCATGGTTTAATTTTATTTTTTATAATAGTTTATTTTCAAATTGGTTTACTTATAAGACCCAGTGTTCATCCCAACACGTGCCCTCTTTAATGCCCATCACTCCCTCTCTGATTTAATTTTAATATGAATTAAATATCTCGACTAAAACCAAATCAAAGCAATGGCAACATTTTTACAGACTACTTCAAACTACACTCTACTTTCTCCCCATTAACCCAAATTTTATTATGCCTTATCCTAAGGAAATGTACCTCAGTTGAAAACCATTGTTGTCTGTGGTTTACAGTGTGCTCAAAGAAACTACATTTTCCGTAAATAGGATCCCGTTCCTTAATCCCTAGAACTCTTGAATACAACGACTTGGGATATACCGTTTTTTAATTTACAGGAGAAATTTGTCCACTGAACTTTCTCAACTTGGGAAGAGACTTCTATATTCAAAAATTCAGAATATTATTTATCCCAGACAACAGTTCACTTTCTAAAATTCATATAAATGGGAAATAAGAATTAACCTTATTGAATACAAGCCTAGTGAGAAGAGATACATCCCTCTGCACAATGAGTGGTCTAAGGTCTGCTCAGCAACCCCTGAGGTCCCATTCCAAACTTACCTGGAGAAGCCAGGAACCCACTTCCCCAAATACCTTTTCTGTGTGGTTCCAGATTAGTTCTCTCCAATGAGAGACCCTTGAATGAGATTTGGAAACAAGAGGAAAGGCCTATTCTCTGAAGGCAATTGCTGGCCAGGGCGAGATTCACAGTGGTTTCTCGGTGCCTCTGTGAGATCTAAAGCTCTACTAAGAATCCCAATCAACTCTTGAGAGTGCCCGCTTCAGCGCTTCAGGCTAAGATAATCGGTAAGAGTTTACCTGACTTTGAGTTCCAGCTTTTCCAACAGCCCTAAATCCCCAATTCCCATTTTAAAACACTTTGGGTTTTTTTGTTTTGTTTTGTTTTTAGGGCTTTTTTTTCATTATTATTTATTTTTGAGAGAGAGAGTGTGAGGGAGGGGCAGAGAGAGAGAGAGAGACAGAGAATGGGAAGCAGGAGCTCGAACACACAAACCTTGAGATCATGACCAATCCAAAACCAAGAGTCAGGTGCTCAACCTACTGAGCCACCCAGACACCCCTAAAACACTTCGAAATCAGGGGCACCTGGGTGGCTCAGTCAGTTGAGCATCCAACTTCAATTCAGGCTACGATCTCAGGGTTCACTCACTGCTATCAGCAGGGAGCCCACTTCAGATCCTCTGTCTCCCCCTCTGTCTGTCCCTTCCCTGTTCACTCTCTCAAAAATAAATAAACCTTAAATCACTTTGAAATCAGAATGCTTCAAATGGCTTCCGTTTTCCTGATTCATCCCAGGTGGAGACATTGTATTTTCTCTGCCTAGGATCTAAGCCTTTATAGGTAATTGGTGTCTGTTGATAAGGAATTTTCATTGAGTTCGTGATAGTTTATTTGATATCTAAATATCTAGTGTGACAATGAGACCTTCAATCCAGGAGCCACATGTTTTATTAGACACTATTAAAAATATAAACGAGGGGCACCTGGGTGGCTTAGTGGATTGAGACTGACTCTTGATTTTGGCTCAGGTCACAGTCTCATGGTTCATGGGATCCAGCCCCATACTGGGGTCTGCATTGACAGGGCAAAGCCTGCTTGGGATTCTCTCTCTCACTCTCTCTCTCTTCCTATCCCTCCCCTGTCTCACACACACACACACACACACACTCTCTGTCTCTCTCTCTCTCAAAATAAGTAAACATTTTTTTAAATAAATAAAAAATATAAACTATATGAACAGAGATTATTTCTTCCTATAAGTATTTGCTGAGCACCCTACCCAACCTGGACTCCCAAAAGGCACTTTGAATCGAATGAAAATTCCTTAGTTGCAATTATTTCTTATATTTCCTCAAAAAAGAGGTTCATCAGATCAAATTCAATTCTTGTATAAGAAAATTCATGGGATTATTTTACTCGTAAACCAAAATTTCCTGTCATTAAGTTAAAAGGTGCCTTTCCTAAAGCCATTTATCGAAATCAGTGTAAAAATTGCAATTGAAAAAACTGTCGTATATACAAATATTTAGATTACAAAGTAAATGAAGGAAAATGACAACTCAGAGAATTTACAATCCAAAAATTAAATGACACGAGTTTGTCGGACCGAAAATTTCTAGAGGTCAAAAATCGAAAGTACTTAACTTGCTTAATACAGCGCCCTGATAATCTCAATGTGTATTTGTTTCGTTCTTTGTGTCCTGAACATGTGATTTCCACAAAAATTTAGATTCTGAAGATTACACTGTGAGAAAAATATACCATTTCTTTGTCCACATCAATAGACGTTCTCATGAACATTTGCCATGGTGTAGATTTAAGTGCACATAATTGAATTGCTGTCCATGCAGGTGTGAAAAATGTTTAAAATACTGTGTTTGAACATTAATTTGGTTTAATGTATTATTGGCATCTGGACAATAATGCACTTATCCTTTATTACTTGTCTGAATGACATAAATAATAGAATATATACACATATGTATAATGGTTCAAGATAATTATTACTTAGCATTAACTGTGTTTTCTTAAGATAACCGTGGCAATAAACAATATGGAAGTAATTAATCAAGTGTATTCAGGCCAATATTTTAGGTTATATTTAAGGAAGGTATAACTTGGATATAAATATATACAATAATAATTTTGGAATAAATTTTGGAATAATAATTTTGGAATAAAAATATACAAAAATATTTTAACCTCAATATCAACCACTTTCCTTCGATCAAGATATTGTTCCAGCTCTGATACACATCTGGTTATTTTTTTAAAAATTTTTAACTTTTTAAATAAGCGCATACTTTGGGTAAGCATTTCCAGGTTGGGGATGTGTTTGTTTTAAAGCTCCATTAGTAAATTGAGTATGATATTTTATTCCATTAAAGCAATATTTTAACATAAGATTTTCAAATATGTTCAGGTAGTGGAAGGTGAGAAATCTTGATGCACAGTCCAGAGCCACATGATAAACTGTTATCGCAAACTTAGGTCACTAAACATAGTACTTAGACCATCTATTATTAGGTTACAGTATGAAATTGGCAGCAGCAGGCACCCAAATCTCAAGTTGAATTTGAGAGAAAAAATAAAATTGAAAGCAAAATCTGTCAACAATAGTTTAGTTTTATTTCATACACAATGGGACAAAAACACCACTGGTTACAGAAAAGGTGATCATTTATTCCTTGAACAGTGAAACTAAAAAGGCATCAACAAGGGAGCACGAGACTGTACTAAAATGCAAGCTAGGTTCCACGTATTAAGCCAGTGCCCCAGGCATCAACCTACGTCTCTTCTAATTGGTTCATGCTGGGGCTGACTTTTCATCATCGGTCCTCCAAAGGTAGTTCATTTTTTTAATTGGTCAGCACAGAGGGTATGCTTTTTCTGACTGGTCAGCCTAAAAGGGGTGCCTTTTGGTTAATTGGTCCATCTACAGGAGACATGTTTTTTCCTATCTGCACACCGCACTGAACTCTTGGCCTTCCTAACTAGTGCGTGTAAAACGAAGGAGACCCATGAAGGAGACGTTCCCACAAGGGCAAGGAGACACTTCTCTAGAGCAGAGAATGCTGAGACACAGAAGACTGATCGAAGATGATACACTCAGAGTCAGAAGGAATGGTTAAGTTTTGAATACAGTATGGAGTTTGAAATTTAGATTGTGCCTCATTTTCCACTTTTTCTAATTGGTTAGCCCAGAGGATAATGTGCCTGATGATACTCCAAATAAATTATTTATCTTTCCTTAAAACTGGAGTGCTAAGCACTGGATATATTAAAATCTTTGTACCAAAGTCTATTCTCAAGCACTACATCCCTTCAATCTGTTATATGCTGATTTCCGCACATGAAGAATATTTATCTAAAACACGCAAAAGTCACCGTTGAATGGCAGTTAAGCAAAAGCAGAGCAGACCGCTGGTCTGTATCTAATGTATTTGAGGATTAATAGTTATTTATTTTCAAAATATTTGCAATTCTGTATCATGCAGGCCTGCTGAATTTATCTGCAGCATGTAACCAGCCAGTTCATTAGAAATTTGGTCAGCCTCTGCGGCGTGTTAGAACATATGCACCCCTAGAAAATTTCGGCTTTGCCTACGTGAGACTAACCAATGAAAGTTTAAAACTTCCAACCATCTCAGTTAATTCTCTCTCTCTCTCTCTCCCTCTCTCTCTCTCTCTCTCTCCCCCCCCCAACATGTAACTTGCATGAACCAATGCATACCCAAAACTATTTGAGTTTAATTTTTCCTTATGACCATTTTTGTCCTTCCTAAAAAATAACTAAGACACAGCGCTGCCTGCAGAAAGGGAATTTGTGGATTTTGGGAAACACTGACTTCAAGAAAGTAAGGATGTGGTACAGTTTGGACCATTTCCAGGAAATGGGGCTGAGAAAAATCGTATTGAGTCTGGCTTTTAAATAGTTTTCCCGAGGCCAACACAACATTCCTCTTACTCCTCTCCACCACTTCCGTCCACATTGGAATTAACTAAAAGGAGCCCACTAACCAGCAAGGCATGAGGAAAACGCTTCATTAACCCTTTGCACTCGGCAATGTTACATCCGTATGTTTAAAATCAGGCTCTTATGGAAAAACATCATATTGTTATTTTAAGCTATTCATTTATTTGCTATTCAATTATCCCCACTATTTTTAAGCTCTGTCTTTTAATTATCCATTACAATTTCTATTGTTTTTATTACCTTTATATCCTTGGTTCCCATATTATTTTCTTTTTATTGTTATTATTCTCATTTAAAAGTAATGTTCTCTGAGACTATGGTGTGTTGAGATTTCCATAGGGCTTGGGACAGGGTTCATTTTTACTCTCTGCTAACTCTTAAGATTTTCTCTTTCTCCGACGATCGGCAGTTTCTCTGCGACGTGCTTATGGGTTGATTTATTTTTATTGAGTCTGCTTCTTTATACAGTGTATGCTCTTCTTCAATTCCCAAATTCTCCGTATTTGTCTCTTCAGATATTTATTCTTTGCCAGTCTCTCCCTGCTCTTTCTCCTGGAAATTCTAACACGGAAAATATTCATCCCTTCTTACTTTATGTGTTTGGTTCAAGATTTCTTGCAAGTGCTTCATGTGAGTTATGATTTTATGTCTCTATTTAAGTATCTTAAACGTACTCTCGTTGAAGCCTCTGTCAGGTTGTCCCAGGAAATACATGTCATATGGATTACCTTCACATTCGGACTGTTGATTTTGTTAGCGGTCTTTCTTAGCGCATGATTCCCATGTGTGTTGGAATTTAGGCTTTCAGAAGGTGGGCAGGAAGATTTTTGTTTAGATTTTTGTTTCTCCTCTCTATTTGCCCTCATTCTGCCTGATGGTTACCTCCTTGCAGCCCTTGCCAGGACCACAGTCCAGACCAGAACCGACGGCATTGCTGGTCCTCACAAGCTGCAGTGATACATAGGATACTGTACATTAAATCCCCGTGCAGTACTTGACCGTGAAAACTTACGTAGTACGGCAGCATACTTGCCGTCTGGAATATCTCCAGTAACTGTGGCAGGAAGAGAAAGAGCAGGGAAAAGCATTCACTGACTTTAAAAGCTGCTTCCTAGGGGCGCCTGGGTGGTTCAGCTGGTTAAGCATCTGACTTCAGCTTAAGTCAAGATCTCAGGGTTCATAGATTTGAGCCTCGCATTGGGCTCTGCACTGACAATGCGGAGCCTGATCGGAATTCTCTCTCTCTCTCTCTTTCTCTCTGCCCTTTCTCCACTTTCACTCTCTCTCTCTCCCAAAATAAATAAATGAACATAAAAAAGAAATAAAAGGTTCTTCTTAGAAGTGACGCATATCACTTCTGCTCACGTTTCCTATTGCGATTCTTATGACCACCCCTGGGTTTGACAATGTGGTAGAGTACAACCCTCTCACAAGATGGAAAAACAGAGACTGGCCACTAGTAACATTTCAGGTTTGCCCTCCTGGCCCTCCTGTTTTCCTCTACTTTCTCATGGCAGAGTACATTCAATCGCTCTCCAGGGGAGATATACAAAACTTTCATCCAATCTCTGCTCAAAGCCAGGATGTCTGAGCGATATACAATAGTTTCTACATCAGGCCTAGATGTGGCTTTTCTTGATCTGGAGACTCAGGAACTAAAGAGACAAGGTCTGTTTCTCACACTCGCAAAAGATAGTGGGAAAAGATAACACTGACACACTCTCTTATGCTGAAAGAGGGAAAAGAGAGAGAGGGATTGAGAGACACAAACACAGAAGAGTCACCAGTAAATAGCAAATTCAAGATCCCGGGAGCAGAGGCCACGAGGACCCCATATTCTGGGGGTGGGATGTGCTTTGCTCTCTGGAAGTGTCTCCCAGCCCGCCACTCTCCATGCCCCTTGGCACAGCTCAACAGAAGCCCTCTTTTTTTCTTTTTTCCTTTTATGTTTATTCATTTTGAGAGAGAGAGAGAACGAGAGGGGGAGGGGCACAGAGAGAGGGAGAGAGAGGATCCCAAGCAGGCTCCACACTGTCAGTGCAGAGCCCAGTGCGGGTCTCGAAACTATGAGCATGGGATCATGACCTGAGCCAATATCAGGAGTTCAACGCTCAACCAGCTGAGCCGCCCGGGAGCCCCAGAAGCCCTTTTTCTCTATTACTACTCCTGACTGCTACTCGAAAGAGCCCTGAAGAATACACTTTCTGTGAGAACTGAGCTTCCCAGCCTGCTTCCCTCTGGTGGAGATAAAGTTGCCGTTCCAGTCTGGTCAGGTCGCTAGACAGAACACCTTAGACTGGGTGGCCTATTAACATAAATTCGTTTCTCACAGTTGTGGGGGCCACAAGTCCAAGGTCAAGGTGCTGGCAGTTTCAGTGTCTGGGGAGGGCCCTCTTCCTTATTCATAGACAGCTGTCTTCTCACCGTGTCTTCATATGGCAGAAGGGGGAAGGGATCTCTCCGGGGTCCCTCTCATAAGGGTGTCCATCTCATTCATGAGATCGCTCTTCTCATGACATAATCGCTTTCCAAAGGCCCACCTCTAAATACCATCACACAGGGGATTAGGTTTCAGAATATAAATAAATGGCAGGTGTCTAAGTGGTTTCTCAAGTACCAGCGGTAGTCTCTTTAAGTCCAAGCTGGTGGCTCTTTGGGTGGTATAATTCCTTCAAAATTTAAGCAGCTTACTATCTATTTTCTTCCAATCAGTTTACCTGTCCCACACCCCATCACCAGTGTAAGTGCAGTTACCTTGTGTTCTCAAGGTATCGACGGGAGAGCCACTCACGGTCTCTTTTTCTTGAGCCATTTGTCCAACTAAAAGTATTTACTGGGAGAATGTTCATCTATCCAGGAATTTTAACAACCAGTGTGACAAACGTACTCTTTATTCGATCCTTACCTTAAGATAGAGTCTTAATTAGTCTTTGACGTTCAAATGTTGTCTCGATTTTATCTTTTGATGTTTCAGTTTGGGAAGTATTTCTCTTTTTAACTACAAGTCCCTGAATATACTGGCTATCTCTATCCTTTCTCATTCTTGCCTGCAAATCAGCTGATACTGTTCTGATCTTGTCTCTTTCTTATAATAAACTTTCTAATGTGGTCAACAGCAGCCAAAACATGCTGCTAAAAGTGTGTTTTCCCATAAAGCTACAAATTTATTAGGCATATAATTTGCCTTCTAAGTTAACACAGGCAACCGTTTCGCTAAGTAATTGGCCCCCACATAACACAGATTACCATGCTTTTGACCTCCGTTATTCATTTCCTTACAATCTAATGCCTAGCCCATAAACCAAAACCACATATTTAAAGCTGTTTGTTAAAACAGCACTCCAATCTTGATTCCAATTTCTTTTTCAATCAGATGGGTCTGATTACACTGAAGTAATAAATGACCCTGGAATTCCAGTGGTTTAAGACAACAAATGTTTCTTTCTGTGCCGCATTTACAAGTCCGTCCTTCACAAGTAGGACGGTGGCACTGATCCCTGTTTTTACTGTCCTCACTCTGGGTTGCAGGCTGATTAGAAGAGTCAATCTCTGAAACATTACCAAGAACCAAACAAAAGGAAAGAAGAGAATGGTGAAGCATGTACTGACTCCAAAAACGCCTGCCTAAAAGTGACACACATCACTTCTGTTCCTGTGGTCGCCCATGATACATAAGTAATCCTACGTCAGGAAGCAGAGCTAGATATTGGCGGAAAATGTTAGAATCTGTCATTAAAATCTATCAGGTAAAAGAAATATACTTATTATTATTAGAAGATATAAAAGCCAAACTCGAAACTTTTAGTAGGGAACTGAAAAATAGGAAATGATAGGAGAAATAGAAATAAAAGTAAATATGCAAGATATTAGAATTTAAACATGCAAGTGAAATAAAGAACTAGAGGTACAGGTTTAAGAGCAGGTCAAGCCAGGCTTAAGACTTTGAACAGGAAAAAAAATAACTATACAGCAAGTTACATACACAAAGATAGGGCTAAGAATCATGGAGGATATAATAAATTCTCCACTCACAAACCACTGTTAAAGAAAGCAACAAATATCATACTGCAGGAAGAAAGAAAATACATAATGGAAGGTCAGAGATGCTAGAAGAAAAGAACAAATAAAGTGAAAATAAAAGACAATCTAAGAAAATACTCTGAAACAAGTAACAATAATGTCTTTTGGGGTTTATTTTCTATACAAAGAGAAATAAAATACGTGACAGCCATAGTTTCAGGCAGGTGGGGGATACAAGGAGAAAACATCTTCTCAGATACTTATGTTTCCTCAAAGAAGAGGAAAAATATCAATTGCCATTAGACCTTGATAAGTTAAGTATGCATGTTATAACTTCCAGAGTAATAATTAAGTAACAAAAATAGTCCACCTTCAAATAATGGGAAAATATGACCATAAAAGTTATCAATACAAAAAGAGGTAAAAATGAAACAACAGAAGACACATAAAACAGATTCAACAAATAAAATATACATAATAAGGGAGAATTTTAACCCAAATATATTGCTAATTATATTAAGTGTAAATGGATGGAAAGATTCAGATAAAGACAGAGACTTTCAGATTGGATAAAACCAACAATGATAACAACTATAAGTTACTTATAAGAGCATGCAATGTAAGAAATCAGATAGAAAAAGTAGCGATAATAAAAAAGATGTACAACGTAGACATTAAACAAAAAAAAGTTTTCCTTCATAATAATAAAAGGTACAGTTTATCAGAAACACAAAACAAACTTTACATTTGTGTGTACATGTTAATGTGGCTTCAGAAAAGTTTTAAAATACATGCATATAGAAGGAAATACACAATCATATGGGAGATTTTAACACTTTCAACAAAACAAGAAGACAAAATATCAATAAGCATACATAAGGTTTAAGCAGCATAATTAATATTAACTGATGAAGACAGATCTGTAAGTATATAATCCTGCACCCAACAATGACGACTATATCTTTTTTTCGAGCAAGTTTGAAACCTTTATGAAATCTGGCCATGTGTGGAGGCACAAAGATCTTAACAAATATCAAAAATATGAAACGGTACACAGAATTTTTCTAATTACAGTGTAATTAATTGAGAAATAAATCACCAAAAAGTGAATATGATCCCCATATATCCAAATTCAGAAATAAACATTTAAGTGACCCATGTGAACGAAGATGTTGCAAAGGAAATTTAAAATATTTAGCTAACAGGGGCGCCTGGGTGGCTCAGTCGGTTAAGCGGCCAACTTCAGCTCAGGCCATGATCTCACGGTCTGTGAGTTCAAGCCCCGCGTCGGGCTCTGTGCTGACGGCTCAGAGCCTGGAGCCTGCTTCAGATTCTGTATCTCTCTCTCTGCCCTCCCCTTGCTCACTCTCTGTCTCTATGTCTCTCAAAACTAAAATAAAAATGCTAAAAAAATTTTTTAAATAAAATATTTAGCTAACAATAATGAAAAATAGAAGGAAATTTATAATCAAAAATGTTTATATTGGAAAAGAAGAAAAGCTGATATTTTAATTAGCTAAGAGTCAATAACAAAAATTAAGTAAAAGAATAACAAATTGCCCAAATAACGTGAGAGGGGAAAAAAGAAATAAAATCACTAAGATGGAATATAAAAAGAAACTTCAAAAATTAAATTTTTAATGTAGTTTAAAAAGATCAACAAAGCTTTGAAAAACTGGCAAGACGGATAAATGCTGCCCCCCCAAATGAATCACACACACACACACACACACACATGCACACCTGCACCCATACACTGTTAGAAATGAAAAAGAGGCTATCACCACAAATCTTGCAGATATTAAAAGGATAAACACAAAATAACGAACAAATGTGTATGAATAAGTTTTTAATGTTACTTACTTAATTGGCGTAGCTTTGTGAATGATCACAAGGCCCACACTCTTGTGCTCACTTCACAGATCAAGAAAAGGAAACTTAGCAGTGCCCAGGACTTCCCAGTGTGTCTGATACCAATCACAGTTCTCTTCCTCCAAAAGTAACTACCTCTTGGCTTTTATAGCCTCACTTCCTTGCAGGAAACCCCAGGAAAGGAGTTTGAGGAAAGCTGCCAATTCAGGAGAAAGAAATCATAGAGTGGCACGTCAGGAGCCAAAACAGAAGAAAAGAGGTAGAGAAATAAGTAGAAGGAGGGAGAAAGTCAGAAGAGTGACTCTCATACCTTCAGATGGGAGGTACCAAAGACTGCTAATATTCCTGTGGGGTGATCCACTTGAAAGAGAAAGAAGCAAGCAAAGCTGGAGGTTGAGTATAAGAATAAAGAATCAAAGAGTACGAGAGAGCTAAAAGAGATGGAGTGCAGAGACCAAATGAAGGATCAGAGTGTTTCTGGACTTGGAAGTGAAAAGATGGAGAAATTTCTAGCTATTTCAATGTTTAAGTGAAATATAAGTTAAAGTTAAAGGTAGAGGTGAAAGCATAGGAAGGGGAAAGAGAAATTTTGTGGAGAAAAGAAAAGGAACAAAACAGTTAACACAAAGATGAGAAAGCTATTTACAAGACAAATCCAGTTGAGTGATCAGGCAGAGTGAAGTGTCCCCTTCCAGTTTTGTATGATTTCTTCAAAGGGAAACCAGCTGGCCCGACTGCATCCCTTTCCTTCTGCAACATGCATCTGTCTGTATGTAAGCACGGAACTCGTGGTTGGATGGTTGAGTCATCACAGAGTGGGGTTTTACCAGGCAAAAATGACAGAAGGAGCAAAAAGAAGGTTAAGGGGATTGAAGAGAGCAATAATAATGATGAGCCGTGGGCTCTGAGTTGTGCAAGGAAGGACATGAAGACAGGAGGGGGATGTTAGCTAGTGAGAAAGTTTTGGGATGTATTAATTGGAGAGAATTAATTGATTGGAATTTTTACAGTGAGATTATTCGAACCCATGAGCTGTTAGGAAGGGAGGTGGTGGCAGAATTGGGATAAATTGAGGATTTCAAAGGCAGTACAGTTTCCACCAATGACACATTCCAGGTCGGACTGTGGGAAGGGAAGGTTGAGGTGGAGGGAAAGAAAGAGTGATTGGAGAAATATTAGTCAAGGAACTGAGGGGCCAGCATGCCAGATGGGAGATGTCCCAGAATGTCAGAGTCACTGAGGGATGGCATGAGTAGGGAAGAAAGGGAAAGCTCTAGTGAGGAAGCTCTCAGTGAATGAAGGAGAGAGGCTAGGAAGTTGATAGCAAAGAGGAAGAGAAGAGAATGATTACACTGGCTAAAGACCACGAGCCCATCAGATCAGCTCTGCACTTGCTCTGTGCCCCAGAGACTCCCATATGCAATACTTCACAGGGATCCCTTGCTCTCTGGTTTCTGGTTCAGCCACTGGAGAGCCTCTCAGGAGATTGGAGGAAGGGAGGCCTGAATACTTATTCCCCAGACTGACTGTTCCTTGGCTGAAGGTCACTCATCTAATCACACCAGGCAGCCAATCCTACAAGAGTCTCTCATTCTGGTTTTGATATAACTCCCTCCTTCCTCCCTTGAAATGACCTCTGTTTTTACCTCCAGTTTCCTGTACTATTCTGTGTACTATTTATATTTTTCTGAATGCTCCCTTTTTAAAGCCCTCCTTGAATTTTCCTTCTTTGAGTGTGCCATTTGTTTCCTTGCTGGGACTCTGACTAATAGCATGATAGAATCCAACAGTGTAAGCATAGGGATTTGAGGAAAGAAAGAGAGGAGAAGAAAGAAAGAAAGAAAGAAAGAAAGAAAGAAAGAAAAAAGAAAGAAAGAAAGAAAGAAAGAAAGAAAGAAAGAAAGAAAGAAAGAAAGGAAGGAAGGAAGGAAGGAAGGAAGGAAGGAAGGAAGAAAGAAAGAAGGAAAGGAAGGAAGGAAGGAAGAAAGGAAAGAAGGACAGAACGAGGGGAAAAAGAAAAGAAAAAATAAAGGAAACGAAAATAAAGGAGGGAGGGAAGCAAGGAATAGAGGGAGAGAGGGAGAGAGGGTGAGAGAGAGAGAAAGAGAGGAAGAGAGGAAGGAAGAGAGAAAGGAGAGAGTGAGGGAAGAAGGACGGAAGGAAGGAAGGAAGGAAGGGAGGGAGGAAAAGAGGCCTAATGATCTAGAAGTGGTAATGAAAATTAAGAGGACACCTGCCCCACCATGTGACTCAGAAGTATGTGTTCCACAAGAGAAAACCACTGCCTCAGATTGGAGGGCTCTAGGGGAAGAAATTTCCTCAGTGACCTGCCAGACCTCTGGTAGAGGCCAAGAGTTGAAAGAATGGGGGAAAAAAAAAGATTTGACAGTGGAAAGGAACATGGGACAAAATGAAGGAAGGCTGCCAGATTTCTTAGCTCCTTTAGATCTATGATCATTAAGCTATGAATGTACACTATACACTATTCTTCAAGACAAGGGAGTAATGACCCAGAAGGCAATTCAGACTCTATCAGAGATGCCACCTCAGTTTCAGAGAAGAGGGCCATTGTCTCAGTTTCAACAGGCAAGATGGCGTCCACCTGGAACCTTGAGGAGTGATCCTTGGCCAGCAGAGCAGCAGAGACAGGACCTCCACCCAGTGGGTCCAGAAAGCAGAGCATTGAAACAAAGAGTATCTTGAACCTTAAGATCTAATGATATTTACATGCTTAGGACCCATCTCTACTTTTTGCAATGGGAATGTCTATCCCATGCCTGTCCCACCATTGTATTTTGGAAATACATGACTTACATGGTTTCATAGCTTCACAGCTGGAGAGAAATTTGCCTCAGGATGAATCAGACCTTGGGTCTAGCCCGTTCTGACTTAGATAATATTTAGACTTTGGACTTCATAGTTTAGAGTTGATACTGGTATAAGTTAAGATTGGGAGGGGGTACTGTTAGGATGGAATTAATGTATTTTTCATAGGAGAAGGAGTGAATTGGGGATGGGGGACAAGGAACAGATTGTTTGCCTCCCTCCAAAATTCATGTTGAAGTCCTACTCCCCAATGTGATGGTATTTGGAAGTGGGAACTTTGGGAGGTGACTGGATTTAGGTGAAGTTATCAGAATGGGACCCCACAATGGAATTGGTACCTTTCTAAGAAAAGGGAGTGACTGGACCTCGTTCTCTCTTCTATGTGAGGACACAGTGAGAAGGCATCTGTCCACAAGCCAGGAAGAAAGCTCTCACCAGGAACAGAATCTACCAGCACCTGGATCTTGGACTTCCCAGTCTCCGGAACTGTGGGATATAAATGTTTAAGTACTGAGTCTATGGTAATTTGTTATATCAGCCCGAGCTGAATAAGATGGAGGGGAGATGGCCAATCACAAAGCAGTGACAGGAATGGAAGGGATGGTTGCAGATTGGGACAGATTAGCAGGATACAGAGAACAAAAAGGAGATTTCAGGTGATAATGAGTGTCTGCAGAGGTTAGACCTCTGAGGATGGTCAAAGGAAACAGGGAATCAAGGCAAATAGGATTAGAGGTAGATGGACTTTGGGATCTAGCATTGCATTATGTCTCCAAACATTTCAATTATTGATATTGCAATTGGGCATTCGGGTCATAAGCAATTTTTTGGCAGGCACCAGAGCAAGGTCACTCTTGTAGGCTTTGGCCAATGGTCTAATTACAGCTAAGGGCATTGCTCTCAGGATGCAAACATTATTCTGCAAGTAAGCTGATGGGAAAGCAAGAGGTTGAAAACACAGAAGAGAAGACAGTCAGTCATGAGAAGTCCCAGAGGCAGCTGGATCCTGAGGGTGGGTGATGGGGTTGTCTTTCATTCTGACAGGAAGGAAATACTTTGCTAAGATGTCACAGGATCTGTTGAGAATGGCATGTAATTTACTCTGCATACTAATTACTCACAATGAATTCATAATGGCACACTAAGGTATCAAGCTCTGAGCTGGACAGGTCTGTATCCTTCTCAGTGTATTTCTTGTTCCCAATTTGACCTGCCCTGGGATGTCTACTTCTTTCTTTTTGGCCACTATGAATGTTACCAGTGGTTCTTATCTGTGAGTAGAGCCACACAAGACTGTGTGTCTTCTGTGTATCTGAATGCTCAAGTAAAAAAATAAGGATTTCTTCTCTGCCCTCTTTTGGTCCAGTAGAAGCATTCTCCATGTTGTGAGGATGCTAAAGATATTAACGGTCCTGTCATGGGAGGAGTCCTTAACTGTTTGAGTCCAAACATGGTACCATGATGTTTCTTGTAAAACACCATTACACGTGCTCAGGCATTATCAACCAGGGAGGTCACTAGTTACAGTAGCTCCACTAAAGCAGTAACAATCTACACCCTGAGACAGGTGGATCTACAGGATCTGTAGATCTAACTATCTACAGAGACAGGTGGATCAAAATCAAAAGATCAGAAGGATAAACAAAATAAAATCAAATGAGGGAAGTAGAGGTATTTGCCTAAATGATACAAAAACCAGATACCAAGTCCAAGGTAAATCCAGACAGATCTCATATCCAAGTCTCAGCTCCAAAGGATGCAGAGTTCAAGCCAAAGGGAATATGGACTGAATGAGTTTCAGGAAGGAAGGAAGGAAGGAAGGAAGGAAGGAAGGGAGGGAGGGAGGGAGGGAGGGAGGGAGGGAGGGAGGGAGGGAGGGAGGAAAACACATAGAACTAAGAAGACCACCCAGGGTTATGTTACAAAATGAGACAGCGAAACGTAAATTGGGAAGGGACGAGTAAAACTTTCCCAGCTGGTCTACAAAGACCTTCTGCAGGCATAGATCGATGATGAGTAAAGAGAACTCCCCAAGATGCCCAGGAGAAAGGGAAAAGAAATTTTCACCTTAGTTTAGGAAGGAAGAGTAGAACGGGAGAGGTCTGAAAGCTGATAGTATAAGAAGGTGCCCAGCACGCCCGCTTGAACACAGACTAGTAACAATATCCAAGGGATTTCTGGGGAAAAACCTAATAATATTCTACCATTGATTAGAAGGAAACTCACTAAGTAGAAGCTCAGGGGTAGGTGTGCTATTCCACAGGAATAGTCATGTTTCCCTAACACCATGACCTGCATACAACAAATGCATACAGTGAAACCTTGATATAACTTGATTAATGTACATAACCAGGTGTATATTTCTTCTTTAGTAAACATCTCCCACCCAGGAGACTGAAGGTGAAGCTCGTCTGAGAGAAGAAAAGGTTTCTTTTATCCTTGAGCCTCAGAGATGCTGAGGTTGAGCAGCCCAGGATAGTTTGAGACTTGCAGGCACCAGGTCGGTTCTGGAGGGGATATTGAGGTTGGGAGGTCCACACCCAGTTCAGGGACAAAGGAGACAGCGTCTGGGCAGCTGGTCGGCCTGTGTTTCAATAGTGACACCATGTGGCAGCAACGGCTCCAGGGACAGCAGAAGACCATTAGACTTCTGTTTTTCTCTCTGACACAACTGACTGTTGACTAA
Organism: Paguma larvata; assembly: GCA_030068075.1. NCBI lineage: Eukaryota > Metazoa > Chordata > Mammalia > Carnivora > Viverridae > Paguma > Paguma larvata. Next base: position 9,174,552 of record CM057839.1, on the reverse strand, counting down.
GACTATTGACACTCAGATGACAAAGCCCCTCAGATTCTTGCACCTACACACCTGCTCATGTGTGCTCTCGATGGGGCATTAGTAGGCAGAAAATGCCCAGGCAAGGAAGGAAGATCTTCAAAGATTGGGAGAGGAGGACTGGATTCACTTTGAGGAAAGAGACATAACTGTCAAGTACCACTGGTAAAACAGTTGACTACAGTTCTAAGACAGGTCTTACTTTGCAATACTCATGATACTCAGGACCCCTCTGGAATTACGCAGTAAAATCGTACAAATCAGAACAAGTAGGAACACCATATAGTTTTGAAATGGTGTGGATTTGGCACAAGGCCAATGGGGGTGAAAATCACAGTTTCTGCAGTGATCAGCTGTGTGACCTTGGACGTATTCCTTAAACCATCTGAACTTCCATTTCCATGTCCACCAGTAGAGATGAGGGACAGGAGCAACGTGATCATTACGGCCATGGTGTTTCCACACTGGGAAATCTCACATTCTTCCTCTGCTTCTCAGGACACGTTGCAGTGATGCTTTGGCTGTCAGCATAAGAATAACAAGCCAAGATTGGAATTGGCTATGTCTCTGAATTGTTTATAACGATGACAAATTTAGATTAAACTGTATGAGAGGGAAATGATTAAATCAGCATGGTAAATTCATATTAGGAAATAATAAGCAGTTATTAAAAATGAAGCCTTTGGTGAATTCCAATGTCATTAGAGATTGCTGACAGACTAATATGAAGTGGGAAGGAAGTATATAAAGCCTCATATGTAATGTAACCAAGATCACATTTCATATATAATACATATGCATAGATGCATCAGTATAGAAGCCACAGAGGCTTAAAGGAGATGCAAAAATCTTAACAACGCATCTCCCATGGGTTTTTTAAGTGGTTTTGGTGGGGGGCATAGTCCTATGTTATCTTCATTAAGTAAAACACTTTAAAAATGAAATTAGAGGTGCCTGAGTGGCTCAGTAGGTACAGCGTCTGACTCTTGATTTCCGCTCAGGTCATGATCTCACGGTTAGTGGGATCAAGCTCTGCGTTGGGCTCTGTCCTCACAGTGCAGAGCCCCTTAGGATTCTCTCTCTCTCCCTCTCTCTCTCTGCCCCTTCCCTGCTCAGTCTGTCTCTCTCTCAGAATAAATAAACTTTAAAAATATATTAAAAATGAAATTAAATAGTAGCACGGCTTGATAGCTTTCTCAATGTAATGCCAGCGACCATCCTAAGAGATTAGGGCTTCATCTTATCTTTTGCATGCTGCCACTCTAGGCCGATCTATGGAAGATGTTCCAAACATCCTCCAAATGCTTGTCCGCTTGTTCTTGTCTACATTCTAGTGGGTACCAACCCCAGGTTCTGACGTGCGTACTAGTATCTTGCCAGACAGCTGACTTGCAAATACTTTCTTCCACTGCGTGGATTCTGTTTTCACCTTTTGGGAAATGTCCTTTGCAGCAGAAAGTTTAAAATTTCATCATTTTTACTTCTGTCGCTTGTGCTTTTGGTGTCACATGTAAAAGGTCTCATCCACCGAATCATTTAAAAGCAGCCGGAAACAAGAAAATGCTATATACTGGAGTGTTTTCCTTTCTCGGCTACTTGTTTCCTTTTTCCTGGTTTCTCGCAAAATTCCCAATAAGGATTCTCATTTTGCAGCACCTGTTTCGAACCTCCCGTGGTATCATCATCATTCTCCCCTCCCTGCTTCTCATCACGCTGGAGAACCTCGCCGTGTCTTTTCTTGCCAAGTCTAGTCTCCAGCAAACCGTCTCTCAGTCTCTTATTGGTTTCTGGCCACGGAAGATAAACCAGTTGACCGATAATAATCATCTCACCAAAATGCCACCTTGACCACCGGCAAGACAACCCTTTCTATTATCCTGCAAAACCGTTTGACTCTTCTTGATCCCAGACTCCACACCCTGCACCAGATTCTGGATATTATTCTGCATAACACAAATCTCACTAAAGCATTGGCCATGTACCCAAACTCTCCAGAATGTGAGCTTCTACCAAACATTAATTCTTACCCACTGTCGGAATAGGAAGAGTATTGCAGTTTTAAAAACAGTACCCTATTACTCTTACAGTCACGAGTCTTTTGTTCTGGGGTAGAGGGAGGGTAGTGGCTCACAGCAAAAAGGAAAGTAACTTCATCCCATGTCAATGAAGGAGTCTTTGATGCAGGACAGATTTGGGGCAGTGTCTCGTCTGGAGGAGGGAGTCCCCTGAAAATCACCTGAGGATGGTACGGGACACTCCTGTGCGGCCTTTGCAGGCATCATGAAAATACTTACAAGACATTTTTAACTTTTATCTGGATATAAGGGGGATAAAAGAAATATATTAAAATATATAATATATAATTAATTATAAAAAATAGAATTCTCTGTTTGGGAATGCATGTTAAGACCCCCTGTTGTGATTTGCAGAGACTGCAGATCCTAGACATGCGGGGTTAGGTTAAAGGAAAAAGGAAAATTTCAACAACACTTCAGAGCTTGTGAATGGACTGTCTCATACAAAATTAAGTCCCTTAATGAGATTCAGAGGCAGATTTTGGTCATTTCTAATTTAAGTAAATAATAAAATGTGTAAATTTTTAATTTTTTATAATGACTTCCCATAAAACCCAGGTGGAAACTTTATAAATTCCAGGCAATAATTCATCAACTAAGCCTGACAGTTATTTTGTAGGTCATATGTATTGATTTCTCAATTTACTGAAGTACAATTACATTTACTATGATGCCTCCAAGACAAACCATTAAAGACTGACAGTTGAGAGGTTTATACAAAATTAATCAGTATGGCCTATCATGTTATTGAAAATGGTAAAAAGAAAATTAGTTGGTATTAAAAACACCCGTGTCATTTCATAGTATCTTGAGGAAGCTATATTCTAGAGTATTTTTGTGGAAAAATATAAAAATCATAGAGATACAGACATTCCTATGGGTAAACTCAAGAATAGGGGCGCCTGAGTGGCTCAGCCGCTTAAGCGTCTGACTTCGGCTCAGGTCATGATCTCGCGGTCTGTGGGTTTGAGCCCCACATCGGGCTCTGTTCTGACAGCTTGGAGCCTGGAGTCTGCTTCAGATTCTGTGTCTCCCTCTCTCTCTCCCCCTCCCCCACTTACTCTGTGTCTCTCTCGAAAATAAATGAAACGTTAAAAATTTTTTTAAAAAAAGAATAAATATGGGCCAGTGTGAAAATCAGGAGTGATTAGAAGTATTACTGTTTGAAAGGAGCAAAGGGGAAAAAAGAAGAGAGAAGCAAACCAAGAAACAGACCATTAACCATAGAGAACAAACTGATAGTTTCCAGAGGGGAGTGGAGGGGAGGCGGGTTAAGTATGTGAGGCGGATTGAGGGCACCTGTTGGGATGAACACCGGATGATGTAAGTGCTGAGTCACTACATTGAACATCGGAAACTACCGTTACACTGTATGTTAACTAACTGGAATTTAAATAAAAACTTAAAAAAAGAAATAAATGGGTAAGAACACTGAAAATAAAAAGTGTTGGTGTTTATCGTTTTATGCTAAAAGGCAAATGTTTTGAGTAATCTTATCTGTCTTACTATCATTCCGTGAAACACTATGTAAAAGTGATGATTTCTAGGCACGTGAATAAAGACCCCCGACCTGTGTCGCACGATTCAGTAGTCAGCCACATGTAGCTACTGTACGCTTGAAATGTGGCTTATTCAAACCGGGCTGGGCTGTTAAGTATGAAATACCCACTAGGCTTCAAAGACATAGTATGAAAAGGGAATATAAAATATCTAATAATCATATTTTTTAAGTTTATTTATTTATTTTGAGAGAGAGAGAGAGTGAGAACAAGTGGGGGTGGGGCAGAGAGAGAGAGAGGAAGAGAGAGAGAGAGAGAGAGAGAGAATCCCAAGCAGGCTCCATGCTGTCAGCACGGAGCCCGACATGGGGCTCGAGCTCACAAAAGGTGAGATCATGACCTGAGCTGAAATCAGGAATTGGACACTTAACCGACTGAGCCACCCAGGTGCCCCTCAATAATGATACTGATTGTTGATTTTTATTTTTTATTAAGTAATAAATTGAATATTATTTAATTTTTTAATTATAAGTTGAAAATATCTTGGATTTATGGGGTTAAATAAATTATATTATTAAATTATTATCACCTATTTCTTTTTAATTTTGTTAATGTGGATGCTACATAATTTAAAGTACTTTAGTTGCTTGCTTTCTATTTGTTGGATAGAGATGCCTAAAAGAATACCAGAGGAAACATCTTCAACACCATCAGTAATAGGAGGGTGCAGGCCTTTGTGGGCACAGCAGACAGGCTGCACGAAGGAGGCAGCTGGTGGGGCCCAAGCGTCACGGCATCACAGCATATGTGGGTCCTTCTGCCTCCGTTGCTCAGTGGAGAGTGCCTGCCTCCCATGTTATATCTGCCCAAGCTCTAGACCTGGTTTTATATAAGACATTCTAGAAGGAACCAGGAACTCATTGATCCCACCTCTGTCCAGCCCCCACGGGCCAGAGCCGGCACTGTTTGAGGACTTGGATCAGCACTTGCTCCAGTTGCTTTCACGTCTTTGACGGTGGCCTCGAGATGCCCAGTTTCATGTCTGGGCTGCAGCCCCAAGACGGCAGGGACCCATAGGACTGGCCTGGGAGGGAGCCAAAGTCCCGGCTCCCACCTCCCTCTCCAAACTCGGCTGGTTGCAAGAGTTTTCTAAGGGTTCCTGCTTCTGCAATTCCCCTCTTTGGAATCTATCCCTTCTTCACTAGAATTATCTTCTTAATCTTAACAACTTTGTCTAAAATTCTTTACTGCCTCTGCCTCTCGGTAAACAGCGTATGAAGCACAATAACACAAAAGCCACATGATAACTATTCTCTGTTGAGAAATGTTCTGTGTGGACGAAACTGGCTAAGACTTCAGACTTGGTGTTCCAAATGCTAGAGGTAGGGAAGATTCTAGAGCAATTTAGAGTTAGTGGTGATCCTAATCACTAAGAAGTAATAAATTATAGTTTTTGTCACCATGGGATTTACCAACCCACTCCCACCACACACACACACACACACACACACACACTCTATTGTCACAAAAGCTGTGGGTATGGAATAAATCAGTTATGTTTTGTCTGCCCTTGTAGACTGTGAAATCTTTGAGAGTACAATCCATACTTTACATATCTTTGTCCCTCCAGAGTTCAGCGTGACGTCAATGCCAATGGCCTTACCCAGAAATGTTTCGGAAGCAAACTGATGAGTGAGTGAATAAATGAATGAATGAATGAACGAGTCATTCATTTAATATTTTCGTAGCTATCACTTGGGGGAGAAGGCGGGATAATGTAGAGGAGGAGGACTCCAAGGCAAGCACCATGCTGCCACCCACAAACATGGTTACTATTTGCAGAGAAATGGATGGAAATGGCCAAAAGATGAGATCCAGAAACTCAATTCATTTTGCAAGCTGGTTCTGACTCGTTGCATTTAGCCTTATCTTACTAAGGGCATCCTTACGATGCCCTGGAATAATCCTGCTTAAATCTTCACAAACTACACCGGAAACATGCATGCCCAGAAGTTTACATTCTTCCCTAATACTCCACCAAAAGTTTACACTTGAAAATTTGATCGAGACACGTGAGAGTCAGCAGGGCCACTCACAAAACGTTTCCAGCTCTTCCCATCTTCTGGGCACCTGATTATGTGCTTGCTATAGACAATGACGGGAATCACCTGCAGTCAGAACCTGTAAATAACTGACACAAGTCTTTGTCCTCTGACACAGTGACCTGCAATGTTGCATGTAGTGCCCAGGACTTGGCATAGACATGATGCAGGACAGAGCTCCCAACCAACCCGTGCTGGACACATAGGTGACAAATAAACTTATCTATTTTAAGCTGCTGAGATTTTGCAGTTATTTGATGGTAGCATAACTTCAACTCTCCTGATGAATACCATACTAAGGAAACTGATAGATATTTTACAAGTAAAAAGCTAGACTTTTTTTCCTTCTGGATAGGTTGACATTTTTGAGTCCAACACCTCTTACTAGAATCAAGTCCAAGTTTCACTAGCTACTAGCTGGCTGACCTGGGATAAGTCATTTAACACTCTGTGCCTATCCACAAAAATACTAGCTAACTTCTAGGCTTGTCATAAGAATTAAATGAGTTTAATAACTATAGCACTTTGAGCAATGCCTTGCACAATGTACGTGATATATATGTGAAAGTGATGATCATATTTAGTATTATTGGACTAGACATTCCCCTGAAGCTTCAATTCATTTCAGAACTATGTAGTCAAAGACCCTATCTCAGGATAGAGCCCTGTGAATGACCCAGCAATTTGGAGAGACAGGTAACAGAAGTATAAAAGCAAACTAGCAAACGAGCAACGATAACAATAACAATACAACAAAAACAATGCTTGGGACACAAGGCACAGAGAGATGGCTTGAGAATTCACCAAGAAGTAACACTAGCCTTACAAATCTGAAAGGCAATAAGAGTACAGTTTGTGGTATATTAGACTCACACATTTCCACACTGAACAAAATATCTAAAGAATTATTTCATATATTGAACTTAACACTGCATACTCACTTGGCAGTCTGGCCTCTTCTATAGCTAAGGCGTTAATGAATACCTCTTTGTAGGAGAAGAGAATGAAGTAAATGGTGTAGTAAATGGTCATATCCTGGCTCCCCAGTGTTGGAAAGTTGCAGAACAGTATGTCCAAACTGAGATATAAGAGAGACTCTTTAGAGCTTTGCACGGGACCGTCATGTGCATAAGAAGTACCCAAACTCCTGAATTTCGCGTTCCTTTTATGTGGGGATGACCTAACAATAAGATATTTGGAAGGACAGGAAGGGAAAGAGTATACCCAACTAAACTCATGAGAATGGAGGATTAAGCTCATTAGTGGAATGAGAATTAAAAATAAATTCATAACTATTTATTTGGACGCACTCTTATTACTCATTGCCTTTTAAAGCTAAGTAGCCTTACTAGTTTAGATCACCAACAGCCACTCTAGAAAAAGTCATTGTCAAATTAGGATCTCTAACAATTGCAACTGGTGTTATTGACTCTTACCAGTATTTCAAAACTCCTAATATAATTATATACATGCCCATGATTACGACCTTCTGTCTGAGCAAGACAAATCGTTCCTTTACTTTGAGTTGAAATTATTATAAGGATATATGGTGATAGAGACACTCCAAGGCATTGGCATGAGAAAGCTCTGGTTTCAGAACCCAGTTCCAACAATTTCTGTGTGACTTTGGGCAAGTTATATAACTTTTGTCTTTGCTTGTTAAATGGGTACATTTGTACCTACTCAATTAAGGTTTTTGAAAAGATTAAAGGAGATAACTATAGGTAATTCACTTCTGATGACATAGTAGGACATTTTAGAATCTGGGGAGAAAATAACAATAAGAGCTCCTGGGTGGAAAAAATACTGGGAACCATTCAGTTAATTAAGGGGTGTCCATCTGTATTGTGTGCAGCCCCAAAGTACTTGTAGCTGCTTCAAGAAGTCTAGAGTCTTGACATTGAGAATGCGGCCATATCTATGCCAGGTCAATGCTCTCGAGAAAGCTCTGCTTTTATCTGCTTTATATATTCATGCAATCCATGTGGTTTATAGGATTTCACTGAATATCAGCAAAAGAGTTCTGTCGCTATTGAAAAACTATTGAGGAGCGCCAGGGTGGTTCAGTCAGGTAAGCCTGACTCTTGGTTTCAGCCCAGGTCATGATCTCGTGGTTCATGGGTTGGAGCCCCATGTCAGGCTCTGCACTGACAGCATGGAGACTGCTTGGGATTCTCTTTCTCTTTGTCTCTGCACATCCCCTGCTCACTCACTGTCTCTCTCTAAGTAAACAAATAAGTATTAAAAAATTTTTTTTCAATTTGATAGCTATTGATTCAGAGGAGGTAAAATGTATATCTTCTGATATAACTGAGTTTTTTCAACTAAAGTTGTCACTTTAGCCTGGCATCATTCCATCCCTTTCTTAATCTCCAGGTGAAAATCATTATTTGGGGATGCTGAAATCTTAAAATTAAAAAGTCAAAAAACAAATCATTTGTATTTCCTCGAAGCCTTGTCACCATCCATTATTGAGTTCCCAACCTATTCCACTGAAGTTAGTCAAATGACAGTCCAATCCTGGCCATAAAATGGTGATGGAGGACCAAAGAAAAAACCTTTGCCACAGACAGTCCCTCTCGAAGAAGAATTATCAGCAAGTATATAAGGAACTTGATTCGTTCCCAGCAAATCATTCTATAGATCGATACTGAGGTCTTGAGCACAAACCACATACTTTGATTTTCTCACTCCTCATCCATTCAAGCTGAACATCAGCCCAGGTTGACCCCAAGGGGGTGCTGAATAGCGACACTGATCGGCCATGGTTTCTAGAACTGGAGCTTCACCAAGAAAGTACACACTAGACTGTCAAGGAAACAAGATCTGTTCTCCTGGCGTAGTTGATGTTGTTTTGTTTTTTTCTGACCCTTGCTGGCTTCCTCCAACTTACACACTCACGAGAAGTTCCCACACTCGACAACAATTGTAATACCTACCCCTCTTTTAGCGACAGGATCCAACCCCAAACTTGGCTTCAGAATCCTCAAGCCTAACCATTACTCCTTACTGAGGCAAGTGCAATTTTATCAGGGAAAGGGAAAAAAATAAGATATGTAGTTACAAGCCACAGGCCTCTGACTAACCTAAACAAAAGGACTGTCACATTGTCCAGGCAACTCCAGATGAACCATATACAGGGATTTAGGGCCCCGTGTCAGAGCGAAACAAGGACATTTTCCCAGACAAGGCTCTCTTCATATATTTCAGAGAAAAGGAAGCTCAAAGAAAAGGTTCAAAGGAACCTCAAAGGAAAGAGTAACTCATGGAGGACAGAAATGTATTCCTTTGCCTCCCAGCCAAGTGCATCATGAACTCATCCGTTTCATTCTCTAGAATGATCCTGAGGTACAGGACACAAAAGGCCGCAGCGCAGCCAAGGATAGCCCGAAAGAGAGTCTGAGACAAAAAAAACCTCAGTCAGGGCAGAACCAGCTTAAAAATAATAAAACACAAAAGACTTGGACTTCTTCCCCAGGGAAAGTTCTCTGTTGTAGGAGGGGATGCAAAAGCCAGGACAGAATGTGCGCGAGTCCCGTCACCAGCATATGGGAATCCGGTCTTCAAAATTAACAGATGGCCTCACACAAAAGCCTTGAACGTGTGTTTGAAGGACACATTGTAGACCTCTGGCGACTAAAACGCTTCGTGAGCACCGACGACTTCATAGGTGGCGACCTGGGCTTTGAAAGTTACTTGCTAAAGTGAAAGGGAGTGGAGGAAAGCTGCGAAACACTTTGTAAGGATCGGTTTCTCCTTAGAAAGGGAGACAAGCAGAAGGGAACTGACGTGGCTAGCTTCAAATAAAGGAGGTGCTTGACTTGTAGAAACCCGAGAGTTTCAGGGCAGGGTCGAGAGAAACCCTACATTTGTAATCGTTTTATCTTATTTCTGGGAAAGACTGTTGTGGTTGCTGTAATGTGTGCCTGGAATTTTCCAGAGAAGACTTTCTGGTTTCTTCGTAAATGTGTCATTGCTCCTGTCAATCCCTAAGTCACCTGGGGGCTCGGAGGTTTTACCTTTCTCTGCACAGCTGGTTGCATACATTTCTACAATAAAAGGGATTTTTCTCTGTGCCCCGAAGTGTGAGCTCAGCTGCTGAAGTAACTCAGGAGATGGTTGTCGGGGTAAATCAGAATCGTTGATGGTATAAACAACAGTGTGAGGCTTTTAAAAACCTTAGATGAAATGGCCCATGTTGTTTGGCATAAACTTCACCAGGCATAGAATTCTGTCGCTCAGCAAGGGGGTGGGGGGGGGTACATTCAGCTAATACGATATATTTGGTATCTTTATTCCTTACGCAGTTTATTTATTTTTAAATATTTATTTATTTTTAATGTTTTTTTTTATTTTATTTTTGAGAGACATAGAGACAGAGCATGAGCAAGGGAAGGGCAGAGAGAGAGGGAGATACAGAATCTGAAGCAGGCTCCAGGCTCTGAGCCGTCAGCACAGAGCCCAATGCGGGGCTGGAACTCACAGACCCTGAGATCATGACCTGAGCTGAAGTCGTCCGCTTAACCGACTGAGCCACCCAGGTGCCCAATATTTATTTATTTTTAAGAGAGAGAGAGACAGAGGGCACTGGAGGGACGGGGGGCGGGTGACAGAGCATCTGAAGCAGGCTAGGCACTGTGGGCTCTGCACAGTGGAAAGCGCAACGCAGGGCTCGAACTCACAAACTGGGAAATCATGACCTGAGCCAAAGTTGGCCGTTTAACTGACCGAGCCACCCAGGCACCCCATGCAGTTAAGATGTCTGTGGAGGTGACATGGCTCTTTGAGATTGTGACCACATCATCCCTCCAGAGGAATTGGGGGTCATATTCTCATAATCGTTTTTGCTGCTGCTTTTACTGGAGTTCCCATATCACCTGAACTTGCCCTTGGGAGCTGTTCTCTCGTCCCTGTGTTGATGCACATATGACACAGAGCCCTTCTTCTTTTCCTTTCCCCAAACCATCCACACCTGCTCTGCGGGTGGAGGAGAGTTTGCTAAAGATCGGAGTGCAAAGGACGTGCTTACAGTGCTGCAATGCAGTCGACTTAACATTGGAAATTAAACATCCCTGCCGCCGAGTTGCCTTCCCTTGCCTGGGGTTACTCCTCGGCTCCCTTCTCAGAGGGCACAGCCTCTCATCACGCCGCGGTGACCCGCCCTTCTCTGTGCTTCTGGCCCCGTGCTTCCCCAAGCTTCCTTCTCTGCTTCCGTTCTCCTAATTTCTGGACTGTCTGCTCCTCTTACTCGGAAATCCAAATGGAGCCATTCTCCACCCACCACGAAACTCTGGGTCTACTTTGCCCATCGACCATGTTATTAATGCTCCTGCTTAGAGAAAGGGTTTTTCAAACTGGACCTCGCCGACTGGCAACGCAGAGGAATTGACCAGGGCTTTGAAATTTTAGTCTTTTATTGCTAATCCTTTCCCTCCTGTCTCTACAAATGGCAAAAAACAGCAGAGAAACCAGTTTTCCCTCTGAAATGAATTACCCTTCTCACCCCTATCTCTAAGAGCAGTTATAATTGGTCAATTTTGGTTTAGAATAACTTTTTTCCGGGGCACCTGGGTGCTTCACTCGGGTCAGGATCTCATCACTTGTGAGTTCAAGCCGGCACGGGGCTCTGTGCTGACAGCTCAGAGCCTGGAGCCTGCTTCGGATTCTGTGTCTCCCTCTCTCTCTGCCCCTCCCCTGCTCGTGCTCCATCTCTCTCTCCCTCTCTCTCTCTCTCAAAAATAAACATTAAAAAAATGTAGAATAACATTTTCCCTTTGTTATCTTGAAACTAAAACTGAAACAAACAAATGACCCAAATGGGGGTGCAAGTAAGTTTACCCAACTTAAGCCATTTGCTACTTTATCTCACATAGTTGTATCTCATTTTCCTAAGGTTGTGCTGGGCTATGCTGTCCAGCTGTCCAAGAGGGCAGTCACTAGCCACTTGTGGCCGTTTTAGTTTAAATGCTAGTTAATTACATAAAATTAAAAATTCACTTTCTCAGCCATGCTAGCCACATTTCAAGGGTCCAATAGCTACGTGTAGCTAGTGACCACTCTATAAGATAGTATAAAATTACAGAACATTTTCACCAATACAGAAATTTCTAACTGATGGTGTTATTCTAGGTGAAAAAAAACATGTGCCACAAGTTCAGGAACCTGTTTCACAGTTTAGTAACACATACTAATCTGTGTTTAATCTGGTCCCAAAGATGTGGAAGAAACCACCATCAAGGAAATTCGGATTTAAACCATGAGGTTAAAGGGGCGCCTGTGTGGCTCACTCGGTTGAGAATCTGACTTTTGATTTCAGCTCAGGCCATGATCTCAGGGTCATGGGATCGAGCTCCCTGCCAGGCTCCATGCTGAGTGTGGAGACCCCCCCACCCAGCGTGTGCCTGTGCTCGCTCTCTCTCTCAAAATAAATAAATAGACATGAAAAAAATCAAATAAACCATGAGAATAAAGACTTCCCTGAGATATGAAGTATCTTTGAATTTTGGAATGCTCACCAGCAAAATTTGATTTCTTCGCTGCTTCAGAACGTTTCAGAGGAATGCCCACTAATGAGTTTGTTAGCGGTCATAAGTTTGCTTGTTACAGTTGAGGGCGGCACGTGTAAACTCCATCACAGTGATCAAGGACCTAGAGAATGAAAGAGATCAGACATTGACTCCTTAGTTCATCTCTTACTTGAGCCCAGATAAAATGTGGCCGTCTGACTCCTTCCCTAGGCTAGTGTGTGTAACGTAGATTACAAAGTAACACATCAGGGCTAGATTTTCCTCCTCTGCTCAAAGTAATTCTAATGAAGTAATAAGAATTAGATTCTTCTAATGAAGTAATCGGGGGGGAAATATTAACCAGTGTCCAGAGAAATCTTAGGAGTTTTTTATACTTCATTCATGGATTTTAATGCAGGGACCTTCCTACCAATGGGGGAAAAAAAGCCTCACATCAAAGGAAAAAGTATAATTAATTAAAATGTATTTATAATAATGTCTACACACATGTCCACTGCACTGTGCATATATTACCTCATTTAAATTCTTGACAATCTTCTCAAATAAGTATTATAATCCCATTTTACACATGAAGGCCTTGGAGAGATTGGATCTTTTTTTTTTAAGTTTATTTATTTATTTTGAGAGAGAAAGAAAGAGCACGAGCATGGGAGGGGCAGAGAGAGAGGGAGAGAGAGAATCTCAAGCAGGCTCTGCGCTGTCAGCATGAAGCCCAACGTGGGGCTCTATCTCATGAACTGTGAGATTGTGAGCTGAGCTGAAACCAAGAGTCCAATGCTTAACTGACTGAGCCATCCAGGCTCTGTTCATTGAGGTTTGAGACCAACTGCTGCTAGCTGACCAGGCAAGCAAGCATTCACTTCCAGCCTGCTGCTAAAGAGAAGCCGAGGATCCCCTAGCCCCAGACTAGTCAGTAATCGCACATTTGACACTGACATCCATGGATGCTAACTGCACCACATCGTTCATTCCCAAGCTCATGGTCAATAGAAACACCCTTCACTCAACAGATATGCCTTGAGCTCAACCACATGCAGGACCTCTGCTGGGGACTGCACGAGGCATATGCTAGGTTGTGATCCCTGGTCTCACAGACTTGGTAGACTGCTGGCCACTTAGACTAGATATTCTATGCGATGCTTTGAGAACATATTTAATTTAGAGGTCAATGAAAGCTTAATATTGGCTGAAGTCTGTTGAATTTTATGGGTTTAAAAATCTACCTAACCACTTCACACTCATTAGGATGACTACTACCAAAAACACAGAAAATAATAAGTGTTGGGGAGGGGAGCCTGGGTGATTCAGTCGGTTAAGCATCTGACTTCGGCTCAGGTCATGATCTCACGGTTCGTGAGTTCGAGCCCCGCGCCAGGCTCTGTGCTGACAGCTCAGAGCCTGGAGCCTGCCTCAGATTCTGTGTCTCCTTCTCTCTCTGTTCCTCCCCCACTCGCATTCTCTCTCTGTCTGTCTCTCTGTGTCTCTTTCTCTCTCTCTCTCTCAAAATTAAATAGAAATTAAAAAAAAACGTTAAAGAAAGGAAAGCTGAACCTATACAAGGTCATGGAAAAAGAGATTTGAAAGATAATTAGAAAGTAAAATTAACAGTGTTAAGTGACAAATCAATTTGAAAAACTGAAAGAAATAAAATGCTACCAGTGGATGTTCTCCCAATGTTCTTTTTTTATTTCCTAAGTAGGGACTGATTGATTTTCATCCTTTCTTCTCTACGTATATGAGAATTTAAGGATATGCATTTCCTATTGAGTATGGTTTTAGCTACATCACGCAAGCTTTTTCTGTGTACTGCATTTATTATCAGTTCTAAGTGATTTCCAATTTCCATTAAAATATCTTTTTTTGAACGTGTTTAAACTGCACATTTATATTTTCAAAGGCATACTGCTTTTTAGTTATTTTTATTACTTATTTTTTCCTGAATCACATTGGAGTAAGAAAACATAATCTGTATAATAACACTTCTTAAGTTATATTGAGACTGAGTTTGCAGCATAGTTGTAGTTCCTTTTTAAAATGTGCTGTGTGTTTGAAAAAATGTGCCTTCTCTAGTTATTGAGCACAAAGCTCTGTATATGTCCATTTAATTACGAGTGTTCATTGATGGCGTTGTTTAAATATTCTATAGCCCTAGTAACTTTTTTGCTTCATTTATCAATCCTCATGACAAGGATTTTATTTTTTTATTTTTTTAATGTTTATTTATTTTTGAGACAGAGAGAGACATAGCATGAGTGGGGGAGGGGCAGAGAGAGAGGGAGACACAGAATCCGAAGCAGGCTCCAGGCTCTGAGCTGTCAGCACAGAGCCCAACGCGGGGCTCGAACTCACAGACCGTGAGATCATGACCTGAGCCGAAGTCGGACACTCAACCAACTGAGCCACCCAGGCGCCCCGACAAGGATTTTAAAATATTCCATGAAAACATGTGTTTTGTGCATTTCTTGGTTCTGCTAATTTCCACCCTACATGTTTTTAAGCTGCTTAATGGTCGTAGTAGTGGGGCTGCTCTGTCCTCTTGGTGAATTGAAAATGTTTCATTGTATGGGGCACCTCTTTGTTCCTTTAATATCTGTTTCATTTGATTTGGTTTTTATGAGAGACATAGAGACAGAGCGTGAGCAGGGGAGGGGCAGAGAGAGAGGGAGACACAGAATCCGAAGCAGGCTCCAGGCTCTGAGCTGTCAGCACAGAGCCTGATGCAGGGCTTGAACCCACAGACCGTGAGATCATGACCCGAGCTGAAGTCAGCCGCTTGACCAACTAAGCCACCCAGGCACCCCTCATTTGATTTGTTTTTAATTAGTATTTGCCTAATACATCTTTTTCTGTTTTTATTTTTCAAACTTTGTCCTTGTATTTGAAGTGTAACTTCTGAAAAGAACATAGAAGTAAATTTATTTATTTTTTTTGGAGAGAGAGCACGCACATGTGCACGCAAGAGCAGGGGAGGGGTAGAGGGAGAGGGAGAGAGAATCTGAAGCAGGCTCCACACTCAGTGAGGAGCCTGACGTGGGGCTCAGCCTCACAACTGTGAGATCATGACCTGAGCTGAAATCGAGAGTCAGATGCTTAACTGACTGAGCCACCCAGGCTCTCCTAAGTGAATTTGTTTTTCAATTTTGTATGACACTCCCTGTCTCTTCAACAGGTTTTCAATAAATGTAAAATGGTTTCACCAAAATAAATTGCTCTGAAATTTTAATATACTGAGAGAGAACTACCAGGATTCCCTAAATCCTTCTCATTCTTTGCTCTAGATCCTCACTGCCCGCTATGGCAGTCTCTAACCGTCTGGGGCTTTATGAGACTTGATCTGTGGCTAGTTCAAATGAAGGAGTACTGTTAAGTGTAAAACACACACTAGATTTCAAAGACTTAGTACAAAAAATAAAATAAAGTATCTCATTAGCATTACTATGCTGATTACACATTGAAGCAATATTTCTTATATGTTTGGTTAAATAAAATATATTATTAAAATTAAATTCATCTGTTTCTCTTTACTTTTCTAACATGGCTATGAGAAAGATCGAAATTATGTGCCCTACATGCACAGCTCACATTATTTTTCTATTAACAGCCCGTGTTCTAGACATTCCGGACACCCAGCTGCATTCTTGCCCTTGGGTTCTAGACAATAACTTTGTTATTATTATATAAATCTCTCCCTTTAACTTTAATGTAGCTCAAGTTGACTTTTGTTAGTTGCTATCCAGAGTCGTAACTAATATACCCACCAAAAATACTTCCTTAGGAGGTCATTTGCTAGGGACTGAACTGTGTCCTCAAGTTCATATGTTGAAATCCTAAACTTCAACGTGATCGCACTTGGAGGGCCTGGCCTTTAAGATGCAATTAGGCCATGACAGTGAAGCCCTCACGATGGGATTAGTGCCCTCAGAAGAAGGGACATGAGAAAGACAGAGACAGAGGGACAGAGAGAGCTGTCCACCTTGTGAGGACACAGCCAGAAGGCTGTCACCTGCAAGACGGGAAGAGAGCTCCCATCAGGAAAGGAATTTGCCAAAACCTTCATCTCGGACTTCCCAGTCTAGCACTCTGAGAAATAAATTCCTATTGTTTAAGCCACCCTCTCTGTGGTATTTTGTTGTACCAGCCCAATGGCGCGGAGACATGTCATTACTGATCGATGTCAAATCTGTTACTATACTCATCCTATGGTGAGAGTGATCAAGAAACAACTGTATCTTACACATAAAAGTAACTTGCATTTCAATTTCTAAATCACATTTTTTCAGAGCATGAAGGATAAAAGGTTTGAAGTGGATCCATTTGCAAATGATTGCTAATTTAAATTTCTCTCCCCCTGGGTGTTCCAAAGAAATGAGACAGAGAAATAAACTTTGGGGTTCTGAGAACAGATCCTTGGTAAATCCTAGCTCAAACTCACTTTCCTGGAGATTCACAATGGGCATGATGCATTACAGATTTTTCAGTGAACTGAAGTAAAGAAATCTGATAGCTTGGTTGAATTGCCAGAGTTTCTGAAACTCATTAGGCCATTGAAACACCTTTTTACTTCTTAGTAATAATAATGAAATCTTCAATAAATTTGAGAATTGCTGCCTCAACCTCTTAAAATATTTTTAAAACTTCAATAATAAATTCGCAGAGAAAAAGTTTTAAAGACTTCCTCAATTTTCCTTAATTTTTCAATAATTAATATCAGATTTTTGAAAAAATATTCAGAGGCGGACACATGCTCTCATTATTTTGTTGGCCCAAATTGTCAGTAAGTCGCTTAATTATATTAACGGTTATTCAAAAGGATGGTAGTTGAGGTAATGAAAAAAATAAAGTGCTATCCCTCCTAAAGGAAAACAGGGATAATAACTCACTATTAGCAGAGGGCGAAAGTTGTTTTCACCAGTAGTGATGTATATTAGCAAATCTGTCTACCCTCTCTTTCCTCATATAAGTGACCGACTTTTCTATAACAGCTGACAAAAGTTAGGGATAGGAAAAATTCACAGAAGTAAGACATAATAAAACCATCACTTTTTGAATTTTAGCCTTCATCAATACAGTTTAATAAATGAAGGTTTTTAAAGATACGTCTATATCTAAAGGTTGAAAGTAGGGCTCCAGTTTGCCTGTTTCTTTCTTAATTTCTCATGCATCCATGTACGACATATCTACAGAAAAATTTTAAATCACATATAATTAAGACCTAACCTGCAATTATATGTTCAATTGCTAATGTTCCTCCTTAATTTTTTTCCATTTCCTCTTTTTAATACTTGTTGCTGTTGATAGAGCATTTTCGATAGATGTCCCTAATTTGACCCTAATTTCAGTGTGTAGTTAAATTAAGACATGTTTACATTCATCTTCGTTCAACAGGAAAATTTTCCATTTATAAAGAAATAATCTTAGAATGCTAACAAATTTAATATTTTTAACTAAACATTACCTTTTTAATTTAAAAAATCTTGTTAGGTTAATCTGGTAAATGCTAAATTCCTTAAGATATATAGGCATACTTATGAAATAATAAAGGCTAGATACCAGGTTAGATCTAATAATCCTACTGAGGGTTTTATCAGCTCATCCTCAGTAATTTCCTTCTCAGTATTACAATTAGGAATGACAGTTACCATTTACAAAGAGCTGTACTCAGTTTACCTCCATTAATCTACAAAAGCACACTGTGAGGTAGCCTTAATCATTTCCACTCAGGTAACAAAACTGACAGAATGGACAATTTGTCAGTGAGACACAGAGAGGGCCAAAGTTAGGACTAGGCAGTTCTTTTTCTTTGTTTAATGTTTATTTATTTTTGAGGGAGAGACAGAGCATGAGCAAGGGAAGGGCAGAGAGAGAGGGCGACACAGAATCCGAAGCAGTCTCAGGTCTTAGCAGTCAGCGCAGAGCCCCATTGTGGGTCTCCAACTCACGAGCAGTAAGATCATGACCTGAGCCAAAATCGGATGTTTAACCCACCGAGCCACCCAGGTGCCTCAAGGATGTCACAGTTTTAGCTGCTCTTTCTCACCTTTATGCTCTAAGATGTATTATCTCTGTCTGGCCTTGCATTTAGAACTCTAGTTGACTCAACCAAACATTTTTCTATCAAATAAGTATATAATTGTGAAGCCAATATCCAGGAGATGAGGATAATTCACAGTGCTAAGGCCAGCATTTATACTACCTCACCTTTAGAGGCATCTGACAATTCTGGAGGTTGTAGATGAGAGTCTCAGAATTGAGCAGAACTCTCAAGAGACTCAAAAGTCAAAAGTGTGACTGGCAATGAACAATTCAAAAGAAAATAATTCCATTTACAGTAGTACCCAAAGGAATAAAACACCTAGGTATAAATTTAGCCAAGAAGGTGGAAGACTTATACTCAGAAAATTACAAAACATTACTGAAAGAAGTTAGAGAAGACTGAAATAAATGGAAAGACATCCCATGTTCATGAATTGGAAGATTTAATATTGTTAGAAAGTCAATACTACCCGAAGCGATCTACAGATTTAATGCAATGCTTGTCAAAATTCCAATGATCTTTTTTTTGTGTGCAAATGGAAAATATGACCTTCATAATCAGATGGAAGTGCAAGGGGCTTAACAACAAACAAAACAATCTTGAGAAAGAAAATCAAAGTTGGAAGGTCTGCATAATGCAATTTCAAAACTTAGTACAAAGCTAGAGGAATTAAGACAGTGTGATACTGGCATGAGGATAGGCACATAAAGTAATGAAAGTTCAGAGATAACTTCATACATTTACGGCTAATTGATATTCAACACAGATACCAACACTAATCAATGGGGAAAAGAGAGACTCTACAAGAATTGGTGCTGGGACAAGAGGATAGCCACATGCAAAAGGACGAAGTTGGACCCCAACTCACACCATGTGAAAAATTAAATCAACATAGATCAATGACCTAAATATAAGAGCTAAAATCAGAAAACTCTTAGAAAAAAACATAGGGGTAATTTTCACCTCTCTCTCTCTCAAAATACAAATAAACATTTTTAAAAAATTTTTAATTTAAAGAAGACATGTACAAGAAATGATAGCAGCACTATTCATGATAGCAAAACCTGAAAATCTATCCAAATGCTAAGCAGTAGAACGAATAGAAAACATTTTATATTCATACTGTGGAATACTGTTCAGCAGTGTGAATAAACATATTCCAACTACTTGCAATAATATTGATGACTCATGAACATAATATTGAGCAAAAGAATTTATCCTGTAGTATTCCGTTTACATCAAGTTTCTTTAAAAGGCAAAATTAATGTATGGTGTTAAAAGTGAGGATAGTGTTTCCCTCTGGGGCCTAGTCATGGAAAGATGCCGGATATATTCCATTCCTTGATCTGAATGCTGACTGCACAGTTGTTTTTGATTTGTGAAAATCCACAAAGCTGCATGCACTTACGATGTATGTGTTTTTCGGTATGAGTTCAAGAAATACATATAAGAAGAAAAAGCTCAAGAAAAAATATTCGGGAGTAAATCTAACCAAATATGTTCAAAACTTCAAGCCAGAAAATTATAAAACACTTTTGAGAGAAATTAAACAAGGTCCAAACAAAAGAAGGGATATGCCATGTTATATACTGAAAGACAATCCTAAAGTTGTTAATTCTACCTAAATTGATATACAGATTCAATGCAATCCTCATACAAGCACTGACAGCTTTCGTGTATTGGGGTTTTTTCCTGGCATAAATTAATCATTGAATTCTAATATTTTCATTGAAATGCAGAGGACCAAGAATAGTTAAGGCGATCTTAAAGAGTCAGAATAAAGTGGGAGAATTTACCTAGCTATGTATGAATACATACTATAAAAGTTCAGTAATTAAGACAGAGTGACATTGACATCAGGATAGATAAATGTAGCTGTAGGGCAAAAGAGAGTCCAGCAATATATCCACACATATATGGACTCTTGATTTTTAATATATGTGGCGTGGCAGAACAGTAGGAAGAGGAAACCTTTTTTTTCTTGTTTTTTTTTTTTTGGAAAAGACAATCTTGTCAATAAATGATTTCTGGGTCAATTCGATATCTATATGGGAAAAAAATTAAACTTGTACCCAACCTTAAACTATATATAAATGTATATTCTAGATGAATTTACATCTAAATGTGAAAAGCAAAACAATAAAACTTCAATATCTTGAGAGAGGAAAACTTTTCTTAGGTGGGGCACAGAAGATATTAACCAAGATGGAAAAGAGTGATATTGGATTCCATTAAAATAAAGAAAATGTTTATCAAAAGACATCAAGACTTCGCAACTTCAAAGAACATGAGGGGCACCCTCATGCACTGTTGGTGGGAATACAAACTGGTGCAGCCACTCTGGAGAACTGTGTAGAAGTTCATCAAAAAATGGAAATAGAACTACCCTATGACCCAGCAATAGCACTACTAGGAATCTACCCAAGAGATACAGGAGTGCTGTTGCATAGGGGCACATGTACCCCAATGTTTACAGCAGCACTTTCAACAATAGCCAAATCATGGTAAGAGACTAAGCGTCCATCAACTGATGAATGGATAAAGAAGCTGTGGTATATATATACAATGGAATACTATGCGGCAATGAGAAAGAATGAAATCTGGCCATGTGTAGCAACCTGAATGGAACTGGAGGGTATTATGCTGAGTGAAATAAGTCAGGCAGAGAAAGACAGATGCCATATGTTTCCATGCATAGGTGGATTTTGAGAGACTTAACAGAAAACCAGGGGGGAGGAGAAGAGGGGAAGGGAAAAAAAGCCACAGAGAGGGAGGAAGACATAACATAAGAGACTCTCAAAGACTAAGAACAAACTGAGGGGAGAGGGGAGTGTGGGAGGGGGAAGAGTGGGTGATGGGCATGGAGGAGGGCACTTGTTGGGATGAGCACTGGGTGTTGTATGGAAACCAATTTGACAATAAATTATTTATAAAAAAAAAAGAACACAAGGGAACAAGATATGTGGAACACAAGACTAATAAAGTTTTCATATGCAGATTCTATAGTGAATGCTTTCAAAATAATAAGAAAATAAAACCTCAATCCAATAGAAAAATTGTGAAAAAATTTGAAGAGGCATTTCACCAGAGAGGATATCCTAACTGTCAATAAGCATACGGAAAGATGTTCAACCTCATTCATAATTATGGAAGAGCAAATTAAAACTGTAATGACACAGCGTACCACACGCAGTAGGTGAAAAATACAAGGTCCGACAATCCCAAGTGTTGACAGGTTGTGGAACAATAGGAGCTGACGATCACAACTAGTGGAGGGGGAACAACTGATACGAGCTATTTGTAAAACCCTGACAAAATCTACAAAAGTTGTCCTGTGCATACCCTCGTGACTCAGGCCACAGGAACACATGAAGATATAGTAAAGAAATGTACGAAATGTTTACTGTAGTAACATTTGTATTAGACTCCAAATGGAAACAATCCAAATATCCATCAACAATAGAAAACATAGATAGATCTCTGTAAATTCATATGATGGAAAATTTTGCATCAGTGAAAAAGAATGAAATCCCGCTAAATGCAACAATAGGATAGGTGCTAGAATCATAATGTTGAGCAGAAGAAGCCAGGCATGAAAGGAAACATATGCTAATGCTTCTACTTAAATGCATTTCAAAACCAGGCAAATATGGCAATGAGGGGTAGGCGGAAATTAGTAATGACCAAGGTGGAGGTACAGGGAGGTGGTGAAGGGGGTGCTTCTGAAATGCTGGTAATGTTCTACTGTCTGACTTTGGTCAAGGCTACATGGGTGTGGTACCTCACTGAAGTATATTATATGATTTGTTTTCTCTATGTATGTTTCAATTTAAAAGTAAAAAAAATAATAATAATAATTTCAGTGAATAAAAAATAAATCTCTGTACCTAAATCCTAACTATGGCCCCATGTGTAGATTCATGTCTTCTTCCAGACGTGTTGCTCATGTCAATCGTAGTCCAGCATTCGCCAAGTCTTAGCTTCTCATTTTACCTCCTCTACGGACAGCTGCTCTATGACTGCAGCCATTTTCACTCAGCCTTAGCCTTTCTCCTGGTCCACTTCCACGAACTTTGATGGGCCCCAGATCCCTCAACAATGTGAGACATTACAGCTGGCCCTTTACCCAAGATGGAAGAGGAAACACCTACGTTGTCTGTCTTATACACTTTTTATATATGCCTGTCTCCCTCAGAGCATCATAAGAGGGACACTTTTATGCTTCGTTTTCTGAACAAACTGGACTTAATTACACAAGTCTGAAAGGGTTTAATGTTTTGTTTCTACTTATTTTGCCTACACTTGACTTTGAACATCCCTCTGCCAGGTTCTAAGGTACTTTGCTACAATTATCTGATTACCAGAGAGATTAATAAACCTTTCCAGCTTGGCTCATAAATCACGAATTTCTACACGTGGGAGATTTTCAAATAAGGGGCAAAATCCCCCTGCTTAGTCACTCTATGGTCAACTTGAATCAGTTTTAGCATCTGACAGCACCTCATGTTCACAGGCATATAAAAGTATTGACTTTCTTTGAGATGAACATTATGTTCGTTCTAATGACCAAAAGTGATAAATATTGTATTGAATGAAAGTAAGACAAGCCCAATATTTCAAAAGACAATAAATCTTTATGTTTTCCCAAATGAAAATACATTCCTATTTTCTTACCAGAGAACAATTTGAAAGATTTAAATTACTAAAGAGACTAAGTAATATTATGTCTGGTAAAAGACCTTGGAGATCATTGCGCCCAGCAGAGTTTATGGCTTACAGAATTTGATACTAAAGAAACGTAGAGTGGGTGTCAGATTCAGTTGAGAACCAAGAGGAGAGACTACCAAAGTATCCCCTGTGTAGCACCGGTCTGGGAAATTCTAGAGAGGCTTCTAAGGATAGTAGCCAAGGATTATTCACCTGAGAGAGTTGGTATGTCTAGAATACAGAAAGCAGTAGCTGGTATAATTCTATTTGAATCATTTTTCAACAATCCAGACTGAATGACATCTTACTCCCTACTATCTGAACCACACATAAAGTTAATCTAGCGAGGTCGCCTGGATGGTTCAGTCGGTTAAGCATCCATCTGACTTCAGCTCAGATCATGATCTCACGGTCCATGAGTTTGAGCCCTGTGTCAGGCTCTGTGCTGACAGCTCAGAACCTGGAGCCTGCTTCAGAATCTGTGTCTCCCTCTCTCTCTTCCCCTCCCCCACTCACACTCTGTCTCTGTCTCTCTCAAAACTGAATAAACATTAAAAAATAAATAAAAAAATAAAAGAAAGTTAATCTAGCTAGGAACCCTCATCCTAGCTCACTCTACAATTCCCTTCCCTACTCTTACATTTTTGGCATTACTAAAGAAAATTCTATAAGAATCTGCATTGGGGCCTTTTGGAACCAAGCATTTCTCATTTCGATTGATGGCACCGCAGGACCGATGGCATGCTTAGCCAACTCACTCTATAATTCCTTCCATATGCCTTTCCAAAATTCATAATTAATTTTGCAGAAAGTTGGGCTATCACTATCTTAAACTTTTATGAAAAAGAGGGGAAATACAAAATGTATCAGAATGACACAAGAGAACAGGCTTACTTTCCTTAGTTCCCAATTCAAAACAAAATCCTTGGGAGGAACCTGGCTTGGGCCATACACTCATCTTTGAGGACAGAAGGACTGAATACTATATGATTGGCAGTTCCCACCAGAACAAAAATTTTCAAATAGGAAAAGCGATAGGTTCTTCCCTCAAAAAAAGCATGTTATTCCCAGAAAAGACCAAAAATAGACTTGTACCATAAATACATGTTGCAGGGTTTGAGTGATATAATTAATATACCCCTTGAACTGTCTCTGAGTTAGGAACTGATTGAGAGATAAACGCAGGTATTCAATGAACAGAGGTTAAACTATCTGTGTTTAGGTTAAGTTAGAGGGAAATGCCCAGATCTCCATCCAGTATCTAGCTACCTTCTATTTGACCCTGTCTAGATCTTCGGATTACAAACCCCATGGAGAATTTGGATCTGCAGAGCAGATTCGCTTACCCAAAAAAGCTGCTTCTCACCAACAAACCCCACAGTGAAGACAGAAATAAATGTTTTATGTAATGATCTTATCATTGTGTGAGCAGCATGTAAGTGTGAAGATGAATATTTACAAAGAAATATAATTCATTCATTCAGGAAACATAATTAGTATCTCCCATGTACCAGGCACCCTTCTTGGTGCTTGGCAAACATCAATGAATCAATCAAATACCCCTGTCCCTGTAAAACTTAATTTCTAAGAGTGAAACAGAAACTGATGGATATGAAAAAGAGAGAGAAAGAACATACTAGAAACAACGATCGCTAGAAAGCAAAGAATAAAGAAATGGGAGTAAAATGAACTTGTTAAAAATCAAATCAGGAGTTTATGAGTTCACAGTTTAAAAATAAATCCTTGGGAAAGAAAAGTTGGAGAATTTGTTATCTCTTAGACCACTAGGAAAGAGTAATTTTCAGTAAAGGGAACCAAAGAGCATAATTAGAAAAGGGAGCATAAGAATCTTTGTGTTGGCTATTGTATCCGTCAGAGTTCAACCAGCGAAGCAGAACCAGTAGGAGATAAATATTAAGAGATTTGTTGAAACAAACTGGCTTCCATGCCTATGGGAGCTGACTAGGCAAGTCTGAAATCCACAGGGCAGGGTGTCAGGATGGGCACTGGCTGAAGTTTCAGTCCACAGGCAGGATTTCTTTTCTCTCCAAGAAGTCTCAGTTCTGCTTTTAGGACGTTGCAATGGATTGAATCAAGCCCACCCGGATTATCTAGGGTAATCTTCCCTACCTAAAATCAGCTGAACATGGACTTTACATGTATACATTTACAGCAACACCGTAATTCATGTGTTCAATTGAGTAGCTGGGAAGGTAGCCTAGTCAAGCTGACAGGTAAAACTGAGCATTGCAGGTGTGAAGATCGTAAAAAAAAAAAAAAAATGGACCCTACTTCCTCAATGACTGAGAGAGAGCGAAATAGCTTCATGAATGGAACAAAGCCCACTCCCCAGTGAACCGAAAGGGCTGCCTTATGAGTATATGTCTACCATGTCACACGGAAACCTACCTGTAACCTATAATGGGTTTGAGGTTATTAGGGAAGATGAACTTGAAGCCCACAAACCCACCATTCACTTTACATAAACCACAGTGGTTAGAGACAGAACAGTTCTACATGAGCTGTAGCTTCTACTTACTGTTCTTACATCAGACCTCAGGTTCTTGCCTTCTTTCCTTTGCCATGCTCTTCCTTCCCCTCGGAAGAGACTCACTACCTTTGCAAGGCTCTTCCTTCCTCCAAGAAGAGCCTCACTAACTCTTTCCCCACCACACTCACTATACTACCATTCGTTAACCTGTCTTAACTCTTGTTGACTTCTCCCTTTCTAATGTGTATAGTAATTGCTCATATGTGTCTTATCTCCTCTACTAGACTGTAAGCTCTCTGAAGACAAAGACCAATTCTTATTTACCGAGGCATATATTGCACATAGCAGAAACCCAAAATAAGTTTGATGAATAAATAATGAGTGAGGAACTGGAAGAATTACTATGAATGATACATTTTAAACAATGACTAAGGTTTCAATACAAAAACTCAAAAAGGCTCTAAATAATTAATAGTAAGTCTCCTGCCAACTCAAGTGTTACATTTAAACTATCTTTAGGTTTGCAGAATGCCTTACCTTCTCCTACAATATTAATGTTCCAATTGAATGACACAATTAATTTTTGACTAACTTTAAAAAAAAAGAAAGAAAGAAAAGAGGATGAAGTCAACGTGTTGCAAAATTAATTCAAAATGCTGACTCTCACCATGGGGAAGGTAAGGGGGAAAAATAGTTACAAATAGAGAGGGAGGGAGGCAAACCATAAGAGACTCCTAAATACAGAGAATAAACTGAGGGTCGATGGAGGGGTGAGGAAGAGGGGGAAATGGGTGATGGACATTGAGGAGGGCACTTGTTGGGATGAGCACTGGGTGTTGTATAGAAGCAATGAACTATCGGAATCTACCCCAAAAACCAAGAGCACACTCTACCCACTGTATGTTAGCCAACTTGACAATAAATTGTATTTT
The DNA here is from genome assembly GCA_030068075.1 of Paguma larvata. Lineage (NCBI taxonomy): Eukaryota > Metazoa > Chordata > Mammalia > Carnivora > Viverridae > Paguma > Paguma larvata. The sequence continues at coordinate 9,148,167 of CM057839.1, read as the reverse complement.
TAAAAAAATGGCAACTTCCTTCTATACTTAGGAACAAACACAACATAGCTTTTCAGGAAAATTTGACAACTTTTCACCTCATTATTGATATGTGACTAATATCTGTGGTAAATATCACAATTTCTTAATTAAAGTTACCACTGAATTTATACTGAATTTACTTTTTCACTGTCAATCACACTTTCAAAACTGACATCAGTGGGCACCATTAATGCAAAGGGAAAGTTTGATTTTATTTTTCAAGAGCAAAAATGCTTGTAGATCTAGTGTTAGAATAGATGGAAAATTAGAAAAAGGAGAAGAATAACAGATGCCCTTCAACATAGCTTCCTTCTGGGACTCCCTGTGACCTGAAACACTTACCATGCAACCTGCTATTGGAGCATGTATCTTTACAGTCCTCACAGATTTATATTACTACTTTCTTGATTATAAAAGCTCTGTATCTACCCTTTACAGAAAATTTAGAAAGCATAACAAAGGTAAGAGTCAGCTTCCTTCTTGTGACCATCTTTCCCTAACTTTGCCATCAGCCTTGGTTGAGAAGTTCTTCTTGACCCCTCTTCCATCCCTAAGCTAATCAGAATCCAAGCCTTCACCATGAGATGAAACCAGTCTTTCCTGAAGGCCTTTCGAGAAGACTAGGGTAACTAACACTCCTACAAGCAGTGGCTTCACCTAGAACAGCCCGGGCTCCAAACCCAACTCAACATTTCTCTACCTTTCTCCCACAGTCTCTTCCACCAGGGTGAAAGTCGCTCAGTCTGACACTAGACACATTTCTAGATTTAAATCCAGCTTATGTTCACTCGGTTTATCTTAAGTTCAATTTATATTCAGAGGTAATCTTGGTTGAGAAAAGAAATCCAGAAAGTTCCAAACAATGGACATTCAGTGTCAAGCATAGGACTCTGGCTGCTCAGAAAGGTGGTCCATCTGAGTGGGGCCCAGGCAGGGAGGAGGCGGCACAGACAGGAAAGTCTTACTGGAAGGGAGGGTGGTAGGGAAATACCAAAACTGTGTTGTTTAAGGTGGGGGAACTGGGGGAGGAGGAGGTACGCAGTGGAGAGGTTGAGAGTCTCTGTTTAGTTGCCTGACACTGAGAATGGCCCAAAATGCCCTCATGCCTATGTCTGACATCCATATATTTTAGAACTCAGAAACGGAAACCTTAAAAAAAAACACATTGCACCTGGGCAGATGGCCACTTATAATTTGTCTCCTGGGGGAGACTCGTACTCACTGGGTCAGCAGCCTGAGTCAGCCCTGCAGAAAACGTGGGCATCTGAAGTGAACACCAGATTGAGAATAATTGCTCCCCTGGGGCCGCACAGATTTGCAAAGTGACTAGGAGTCTACAAGCCTCTAACTTGGGGAAACAAGAAGAGCAGGCAAAAACTGAAAAACAAAACAACAACAACAACAACAACAACAAAAACCCACTGAGATTTCCCATTAGAACACTGATGACGATTGACTTCACTAAAAAAAAAAAAAATTAATATGAAGCAAACACAAAATTAAAGAGAAATTGCAAGTACTTTTTTTTCCCCGAAGCATTGGAATGTGAGTTGCTGACAAGACGCCTTACTACGGCTATATCCTTTAGGGTATATTTCCTATGTATGAGGACGTGCTCTGACATATCCACAATTCAATCAGGAAATTAACATTTATACATTACTGCTTTTTTTTTTTTTAGGGCAGTTTTAGATGCACAACAAAAACGAGTACAGAGCGGAGAGTTCCAACATACCCCCGTTCTTAGGCACAGACACAGCGTCCCCTGCTCTCAACGTCCCACACCAGAGAAGGGCGCTCGTTACAATCCACAAACCTACACTGACACACCATTATCCCCCTAAGCCCGTCGCTTACATTAGGGTTCCTCTCCGTGTTGTACATTCTATAGGTTCTGACAAAGGTACCATGATGTATATTCACTATTATAATACAGAACTGTGACCTCATCGTGCCCTGGGACACCATGAGCACCACCCAGAAGAAGAGGCTGAACCACAGGCACCAGATGGGCTGCGAGTGCAAGATCGCGCTGCCCCACGATCCTGTGCTACACCTCCTCCCCGGACGAGTGTCTCTGGATGGACTGGGTCACGGAGAAGAACAGCACCAGGCATCAGGCCAAGTTCTTCGCCTGCATCAAGAGGAGCCACGGCTCGTGCACGTGGTACTGCGGGCCATGCCCCCCAAGCAGGAATTTCTCGACATCGAGGACCCGTAAGCAGGCCAACCGCATCCCCTTGGGCCAACAGAAAAGCCTCCAAGAGTGTAGACTGGTCCGGCTCTGCCACCCCTTCCCGGCAGCAGCATGAATAAAATAGTCATCCGAGTGGGGAAAAAAATAATAATAACAATACAGTTTCACTGCCCTAAAAATCCTTTGTGCTCTACCTATCCAACCTTCCCTCCAACCCCTGGAAACCACTGATCTTTTTACTGTTTCCATAGTTTTGCCTTTTCTGAAACTGTCATGTAGTTGGAATTATATGGTATGTAGCCTTCTCGGATTAACTTCCTGTGCTTAGTGATATGTATCGAAGTTTCTTCCATGTCTTGATAGCTCATTTATCTTCACCCATAAATAATGTCCCACTGTCTGGATGTCCCACAGTTTACTTATCCCTTCACCTACTCAAGGGTCTTGGTTGCTTTCAAGCTTGGATAAATGATGAATAAAACTACAGTAAACATTTATGTACAGGGTTTTGTGTAAATATAAGTTTTCAACTCTTTTGGGTTTTCAACTCTAAAGAGTGCGATTGTTGGTGAGAGTGTGTATAGCTTTATAAGAAACTGCCAAACTCTCTTCCAAAGTGACTGCACCATTTGGGGCTCTCACCAACAATGAATAAGAGTTCCTGTTGCTCCACATCCTCTCCAGCATTTGGTGGTGTCAATGTTCTGGATGGTAGCCATTCTAATAGATGTGTAGCACTATCTCATTTTAAGTGACATTTCCCTGAAGACATATTATGTAAAACATCTTTTCATATGCTTATTTGCCATCTCTGTATATCATCTTTGGTGAGGCGTCTGTTAAGGTCTTTGGCTCATTCCTTAGCTGGGTTGTTTATTTCCTTATTGTCCAGTTTTAATAGTTCTTTGTATATTTTAGATAATAGTCAAATCTTTTGCAAATATTTCTCCCAGTCTTGCCTTTTCATTCCCTTGAGGGATGTAAATTTTCATTGACATTTGAACCTGTCTCTTTGAAGTTTTGTCTTGTCATTTTCTATGACAGACCATTTTACTCCTATTTAAAATAGACTATTTAATTTCTGAAACATGAAAAATATATAACATATGTAAGTTATGAAGCAAAACGTTAAAATGAATCACCCTAAATTCATAACGTAAGATCTAGAATTTTGCCAAGAAGTTTGTATCTTCAATATATCATCTTTCCTTATGTTACTTCTCTGCGTCCACCTGTGTCTATGCCCCACTCAAAGGCAACCATTACTCTGAAATGTGCATTTTATTTCTGCTTTAAAAATAATGTAATCATACATAATGACTATAACTTTTAATTTTGTTTGCATTAAGTTTATAACAACGGCGACATATTGAATGTGTCTACCATGGCTTGCTTTTTTCACTCAATATTTCCTTTTTAATTATTTTATTTTATTTTTGAGAGACATAGAGTGAGCAAGGGAAGGGCAGAGAGAGAGAGAGAGACACAGAATCTGAAGCAGGCTCCAGGCTCCGAGCCGTCAGCACAGAGCCCGCCGGGAGGCTCGAACTCACAGACCGTGAGATCATGACCTGAGCCGAAATCGGCCGCTTAACCGACTGAGCCACCCAGGCGCCCCTCAATATATTTTTTTTAAGATTTGTTGAAGTTTTTCAATGTAGTTATACTTCATTCTTTGTTTCTGCTGTGTACTACTTCACTGCATAAAATATACAACCGTTCTTTTTTTATTGCTAACCCTTTATGTTGACTTCATTTTTCGATACTGAAAACGATGTCATAAGAGGAATCTGTATGCACACTTCCTTACACAGGGGGAAAAGTTTCTCTAAGAGTATTCTAAGGATGGAATTGTTGTCATGCAGCCAAAGTGATTGTAGCAATTTATATTTTTTTATACCAGCAGTGTGTAAAAATCATCCATTACTCCACATTCTCATTCTTTGTTTTTTCCAACCTGTGATGTAAAATGGCTCTCAGTGTTGTTTTACTTAACATTTTCTGATTCCTCTCAGACTGAACAGTTTCCCATAAGTTCCTTGGACATTTGTATTTCCTTTTCCGTATAATGTCTATTATTGTATGTTGCTAATTATGCTACTGATTTGACATTCTCTATTTGGTTTGTAGTTCTTACGTATTCTGATGACTAATGTTTTATTGATTTCATACATTGTAAGTATTTTCTGCCAGTTTGAGATTTTATTTTCATTTTCTTCACAGAATCTTGGTGAACCAAAGTTCTTGTTTTTAATTTTTGCCAACTTTATCAATCTTTTCTGCTATGTTGGTACCTTTTGCATCGTGTTTAGAAATCTTTTCTTATACCTATGTCATAAAATATTTTCCTATATTTTCCTCAAAAAGTTTTCATATTTAAGTATTTAGTTTTGTGAAAGGTATAAAACAGTCATTTAATTTCTGTTTTTACTTAGATAACAGAGTGTCCAACACAATTTATTAATAGTCAATTCCTTCTAGGGCAATCCACAATGCTTGCACTATTATAAAGAAATTTGCATGTGTACAGGACTTTTTTTCATCAGGTAATTTGTCTATGTCTGACCATAAGCACAGTTATTGATTTCCATGGCTTTATAGGAAGTACTCAATTTTGATAGTGTAAGTACCTCCATCTTATTTCTCTTGGAGGTATTTTAAGTATTCTTGGGTCTCTACATTTTATTTCATTTTTTTTAACGTTTATTTATTTTTCAAAGAGAGACAGAGCACGAGCAGGGGAGGGACTGAGGGAGAGGGAGACAGAGAATCCAAAGCAGACTCCAGGCTCTGAGCTGTCGGCACAGAGCCTGAAGCAGGGCTGGAACTCACACACCACGAGATTGTGTCCTGAGCCGAAGTTGGATGCTTAACCGACTGAGCCACCCAGACTCCCCAGAAGTTTGCGTTTCTCTGGAGTAGATGCCCAAGAGCACCACTGTTGGGTTATATTGTTAAGTGTGTGTTTAGTCTTATAAGAAATAGCAAACTATTTTCTATAGTAGGTTTGTACCATTTTACATTGCATTTGTGAGATAGCCCCGACTCGGTCATGTGGTATCATCATATTTTCATATAACTGGTCCTTTTAACGATTTTTTAAATTTTACCCTTCATTTGATTAAACATTTCATAATCTGACATTTTATACTCTGTCCCTCATGATGCCAATGTCTGAAATCTTGGAGCCCTGGCTCAATTCGTTGTTGTTTCTGCTAAGCTTCATTCACGGTGATTTATTTTCATGGGCATTTGATGAGGTTTTCTTACAAGCTCATGTTCAGTTGATCTTAATTTGAAGGGAACCTAAAGGCTGTAACAGGGTTATTACCTTCAGGAAGGATTTGTTTGTTTCTGCTAGGAGTCAGGGGTACTGCTGCCTGGGACCCTTTAAGCTCCTTTCCAGTATCCCCAGTTTCATCCAGGACTCAAATTCAACTCCCCCAAATTCCAATTATTTCACCCCACTGATGGCACGTCTCCCAATTCAAAGGAGGTATTTATAGGACCGAGGGGGCAGGAGAGTGGAGCAAAGTCTGAGTGCCTCGGGTCTATTGCACGGTCCTGACAAAAGAGGCCGACCCAAGGGCACTTGGGCGGCTCAGTCGGTTGAGTGTCCAACTTCGGCTCAGGTCATGATCTCACGGTTCGTGGGGTCGAGCCCCGTATCGGGCTCTGTGCTGACAGCTCAGAGCCTGGAGTCTGCTTCCGATTCAGTGTCTCCTTCCCTCTCTGCCCCTCCCCTGCTCACACTGTTTCTCTCTCTCAAAAATAAATAAGCGTTTTCCATTTCCTTGTGTCTTCCTCAATTTCCTTCATAAGTTTTTTATAGTTTTCAGTGTAGAGGTCTTTCACATCTTTGGTTAGGTTTATTCCTAAGTATTTTATGGTTTTTGGTGCAATTGTGAAAGGGATTAGCTTCTTTATTTCTCTTTCTGCTGCTTCATTGTTGGTGTATAGAAATGCCACCGATTTCTGTACATTGATTTTGTATCCTGCAACTTTGCTGAAATCATGAATCAGTTCTAGTAGGCTTTTGGCGGATTCTGTCGGGTTTTCCATGTAAAGTATCATGTCATCTGCAAAAAGTGAAAGTTTGACTTCCTCCTTGCCAATCTTGATGCCTTTTATTTTGTTTTGTTGTCTGATTGCTGATGCTAAGACTTCCAGCACTATGTTAAATAGCAGTGGCGAGAGTGGACACCCCTGTCGTGTTCCTGATCTCAGGGGGAAGGCTTTCAATTTTTCCCCATTGAGGATGATATTAGCTGTGGGCTTTTCATATATGGCTTTTATGATGTTTAAGTATGTTCCTTCTATCCCGACTTTCTCGAGAGTTTTTATTAAGAAAGGATGCTGTATTTTGTCAAATGCTTTTTCTGCATCTATTGACAGGATCATATGGTTCTTATCTTTTCTTTTGTTGATGTGATGTATCACGTTGATTGATTTGCGAATATTGAACCAGCCCTGCAACCCAGGGATGAATCCTACTTGATCATGGTGGATAATTCTCTTTATATGCTGTTGGATTCGATTTGCTAGTATCTTGTTGAGAATTTTTGCATCCATATTCATCAGGGAACCAATTTGAAAATAAACTATTATAATAAAATAAATAAATAAATAAATAAATAAATAAATAAGCGTTAAAAAAAAAAAAGAGGCAGACCCAGATGGGGTCCCCCCGACGCGCCTTGAGCCCTGCACAGAAAAAAGCAGAATAAGAAAAAAGTATGAGGATGAAACGCACGGAGGGTTCTGAAGGACTTAGCGTGGGAGCGAAGGTTCCAGAGGTAAACTAGTGCCTTCTTTCACTTTTACCTGGGGCCGCACCTGGATAAAAGCCCTATCTGGCAGCTTTCAGACCTTCGAAAGGCACTTTCCAATCTTGCTAACAGTATGTAAATTAAAAAACCTAGTTTTGCTAGAATCCTAACCAGTCTAAACTGCATCATGTTAGTTAAACAGCCACTTGTCAGGTTTAAACAATGAAGGGTGTAAGTAATATTCCCCAAGACCGATGGGAACGAAAACATTCTCCATTTATGGGGTCTGCAGCCCACTTCTCCATGAGGTCACACTACTTATTCCGATCTATGAGATATTTCCATGCACATATAGTTGGCTAAGCCTGAGTACTATAGTAGGCGGCCTCGTTCATGTTTGTAACAATCCATCTTGTTACATAAGGGTCCCCAGCGCAGCAAAGAATGTAGATGCTTGGTCCTGTATCCCCCAGCAAGTGGCAAGAGGCAGGTTGTTAATTCCTGGATTCTACCAGTGTTTAAATATTTCTATTTTTGAATACTTTCCAACATACATAAAAGTAGAGAGAACAGCATAACAAACCACTATATACCCGCAACGTAGAGTTAAAGATTTATTGGCATTTTTGCCATACTGAGTTTACCCCTTTAGAGGTTTTCTTGTTCGTCTTGTTTTGTTGTTTGTTTGAAATGGGGTGTTGTGTTTGTTTTAGCTAGAGAATTTTAAATGAAATCACAGACATGATATCGTGTTATCGTTACATTATTTCAGTATTCGTTACTATAATATGAACATTTTCTTACATGACACAACGTTATCGCACCTAAAAAAAAAAAATAGCACAACGTAGGCTACAGAGTAAAGATTTTACGTTGTGATTTTGGTTTTTTCTTAAGTTTATTTTTGAGAGAGACAGAGACAGCGTGAGTGGGGGAGGGGCAGAAAATGAGAGAAAGACAGAGAAGCCAGTGCAGGCTCCTCACTGGCAGCACAGAGCTGGGCGCGGGGCTCCAACTCGTGAAACCATGAGATCAAGACCTGAGCCAAAACCAAGAGCTGGCCTCTTAACTGACTGAGCCACCCAGGAGCCCCTCATTGCTTTTTTTTTTCCCCAATCAGTTCTCTATGGAGGATCATTTGGGTTCTTTCCAGTCTTTTCCTTTTATAAGTAACCATCAGATTTTCATGCCTAAGTAATTCCCAAAAGCTATATTATAGAGGCTTAACTTTGGTTTGGGACGTCCCTTTCCAACGCATGCTTGTTTTACACATCAAGTCCCCCTGTGCGTAACCAGCTCTGGATTTTGGCAAGAAGAGTAAGAAGAGGTGTTTATTGAGGCTGTTTCTTGAAATGTGCTAAGAGTTTGGTTCATTAGGAGAAGATAATTGAAGTCAATGGCAGACAGCCATGCGTGATTTACAAATAGCAAACAGACCCAGCCTCTGGTCACCCTGAAAGAAAATGTCATTCGGATTACTTCCGGCTGATTTTTTAAAGAACAAATCCTGGAATTTTCTCTGTTTTCTTATAATCTGACATTTATTGGTCTCCACTTCTGTGAATGCTTTTTAATCAAACGAAGCTTTTGAATATCTGAGTCAGTGTGAGGTCAAGTGGCAGATTTTTATATTCACCATTTGTTCGGCGAAATGGAACTTTTAAAAGGCAGTCAATAAATCACTCTGTCACTTGAAAAGGGAGCTCGAAAGAAGATAATGGCAGCGGTAAGAAAAATTATAAAATGCCGAATATACTCACTGCAATCCATTCATAAAACAGAAGAGGACTGATTTCAATCTTTAAAGCATAATTCCAATATAACCTTGCTTTTCTCTCAGTCACCGAGCTCAGAGAACCTAAATATAGAAAATCAGTTTGACGTAGGAATAAGGGGCTGTAAAATGTTAGTAGCAGTTTCCACAAGTAACAGATGAATAAAGAGCGACAATTCTCCATCCTTTCCCCGGGTCTCCTTCCCCTCCCTGCCCTGGCCTCCAGCGTTCCCCGCCAGAACGGCCGATAAGCTTGCGGAAAAGTCCAGGCTCCGGGGCTCTGACACTTCCAGTCCTTGCTCTGACACTTACTGGCTGCACGGTTTGGGGTCATTTCTTTAACTTCTGGATCTTCCTTGTGCCACTCGTAGAGCGTGGCTTATCATCTGCCTTCAAAGGTTGCGGAGAAATTAAATCCAGTGTTTCTCAAACACTGCTGCCCATTAGGATCACCTGAGGAGCCTTTAAAAGTACGTTGCTCAGGCCTCACTCTGGACCTATTAAGTGGGAATCTTGGGAGAAGACCTGGGTGACGGTATTTTTTAAGCTCGCCAAGTGATTCCAGCATGCAGCCAAGTTTAAGAACCCTATTGCTCTAGCGTATGTATAAATATCTAGTACACTTCCTGTCCCTCAGCAAACTTGCAGGCAGTGGAGGCTATAACCATTACATCCTGTCAAATTTCATGCCTTCTTGTCTGCCCTTTCTTTCCATTCTCTGACCTGGGGTGTCTCCAGACTGTTCGACTGAGGAGAATTTGATACGAGAGCCTCCTTGCCTTCACCATCATCCTGTTTTCCTCCTCTCAGAATCTCTTTTTTCTTTCTTATCTCCCCATCTAGTCCTCTAATAAAATAGCAATCTAATCCCCCTAAAATTAAAGGTCCCCGGAGATGGGTAGAGAATTACTGTCTCCAAGCAGAAGTTCCTACTGCATGGACTCGGAACGAGGCATGCCGGGAATCAGGGGGTTCTCCTTGTGTCTCTCAAGGATTAGCTCAGGCAACACTTACTGTCCTACAGAAACAGTAGAGTTACAATTTATGATTCGCTCTTGCCAGCTCTGTTCAGTGACACAATATGGCCGCTTTGATTACTTTTTTGTACAATTACATATTTTCATTCCAATTCCTTTTTGTCCGGTTAAGTCAAAATCGTCCTGGGTTAGTTCAGATCGCCGTTATCATGGCAGCCGTGGCACACTGCAAGCATCTGATTTGAGGAACATCCGTCTTCAGAGGTGCCAGCCTGAGATTTGTTTGCTTTTGACTGAAATAAAAATATAAGTTAATTAAGATGAGATGATAAGTGAGGTGTCTGTCCTTAGTCAGGGAGCGACTGCTTCAGGAAAACAAGCAGAGTATTGTTACATGCGTGAGCCACCTCATTTTTATCCTGACGTGCGCTAGAAGTGCGTGTCAACCATTCGCAGTAGATTTCTCACACAAAGATGAATAATTTTCCACAAGACTTGTTAAATCAAGGTTAGGATTGAAAACCGACAGATGAAAAATTGAACCTCTCAAAGAAGCCAAACATTTGAACCAAACGATACGAAATTTCCATCTCTGCCTCTTTAAAGGCTCCAAATTCTTCTATCAGTTTGTAGCTCCAATTAATAAAACTAATTGGCAAAAAAGTTTCCTTATCATTGAGCCATGTCTGAGTACCTGAAAATAAGGTTTTGAAGGAAGGTGGGCAGGACAGGACGTTTCCATTGTTCTGGGTTCGGTGTTCAACTGCCTCAAAGAGTAGTCTGCATTTATATCGGCTGTTACCAAAATGCCATTCACTTCTCGATTCCCAGCCACTGAATCTTAACTCAATGTCGAAAGCAACTTTGTTCTGATCACCTTCTCTCTACTCCACTGGTGAGAGTAGAGATTCCTTCCCTAAGATTATAACCAAACACACAAAACCCAGCACTGGACAGATGTAACTGACAACAGCTTACGAGTCACATACACTCACAGCCCAAGAAAAGAGGACATTATGCCCTACAGGGTCACACGGGAGTTGGGACTCAGCAATCAACCAGAGGCTTCGGGAGGCAGACTTTGTAGTAACAGGGGGAGGGTGACCACTGGCTCCTAGAGAAGGAAGTGATTGGCTTGACTGAGTAATTCTGTGGGCTGGCAGGGAACCACAGCCTGCTACGCGGGGATAAACAGGCACCATGCCTGGTCCCCATGGTAAGGAATTTGTTTGGCCGGGGGATCCAGCCCTCAGGAGCAGATCGGGTGGAGAAACTTGCAGGTAGGCCACTCAGCGCCCTTCTATTTTCCCCCAAATGTCAAGGCACATATAATATTGGGCCTCAATATCAGGCCTTACACTACGATCTCATGCATTGAGCATTGTCCACTCACTGGACGGGATAATGAGAAGGCTGGATAACCAGAGGTTAATCACGTTAACCAGATGCTTCCTTATTTCTCTCCCGTTGAGTTGGAAGCTTCCTGTGGATAACTCCTGTGTCTCTCCTTGCTTTCCATGGCAGCCTTAGCTCTGCACAGGGCAAGGCACATTAATTAGTTAATTAATTATCTTCATCAGCTCTCTAAGAGCCACAGCACTTAAGCAGTCTTTAAATCTGAGATTCTAGGGTGTTAGCTTCATGCTGACAGAGAATAAAAAACCTATGATATTTTTAACTTCGCCCCCCTGTCATCCCCAATTTTGCAATATCCTCAACCTGTTCTTTCTTGAGCTCTCAGCAAAATAAATACCACGTTTCAATCTCTTAATATTGTGCTACCCATGCTAATTGAGAGGTTGTGGGCCACAAAAGTAGGCCATTGGCAGAAACACAGAAGCAAACAGAAAAAAGCCAATCTCTGGCCAGCGAGAAAAAGAGAGAGAACTTCGTGGCCAGTAAGCACCCACAAATCCTTCCCTACAGCATTGATTGTAAATGTCAGAAGCTGTACGCAACACGCTGCCCTCTTCAACATGTATAATTCTGGAAGATGAGTCAGCCTTTCTGCCTCCCCCTTATTCCCTCTTTATAATTCAAAGCCAAAGCCCACTCTCAAATAGTGTTTCTTAAATGTTGACTCGAGAATAAAATATACTGAGAGACAATTGTTTAAAGTTGGTTTAGCAATTTCTGCCCAAAGAAGAAATAACATAATGAGTACCAATGTCCAGATAGCTATTACGATTACTACGCTGGATTCAATCATGTCTAAAGTCTGTGAGCTCCCTTCTTATAGATCTCAATTTTCAACGATTTCAGCTGATTGTAATTTCAATTAATAAAGTAGACAAGGCACAGAAGCCTTTGGAAGTGATTTCAGTGAGAAGAAAACTATAATTAACGATTTCGACTGAGATTAGAAAATATTTCATTCTTCACAATTTTCTCCCCAATAATCCTCAGTGGAAAGACGTCGGGAAGAAGACAGGAAGACTGGAATCTTCATTTAATAAGTTATTTGGACATGGAGATCACTTCATCTTTCCAAGCTTCAATTTTCTTATCTGCGCAAACTGGGGACAATAATACCTGTCTTGCCAAGTCATTTTGCAAGATAAATGAGATAGGACTGATGAAAATGCTTTGAAATGTACAAAATGTTATGTACAAATGTAAGATACTATTAGACCAAAAGTTTCTTGATATTTCCATCCCATGCTTTTTCCCTGGATCCCTTGGATATTTTTCCGTCAATGAGTGGAATAAAAGCGAAAATGTTGCTATTATTACTTAAACCTCTCTCTGTAATGGCACCATTTACACATTGGCAGCCCAAACTTAATCTCCAACTCGAAACTCAGACTCCAAATGCAACTCATCGTGCAGTAACAATTAGGATCATCGCCTCTTGACCAATTGCCTAGATTAAGATTAATTTTTCTTCTGCCAACTTTCTGAGCCCCAGTTTTCTCTACCATGAAATCAGAGTAATAATGCCATCTCTCTCACGTCATTCCTTCATCCCTCAATTTCCAAGAGCTTGGCACTTTCCCCTCATCTTTCTTTTTTCCTTGTCTTTTTTTTCTTTCATCCTCATTTCTGTAAGTATGGTCACTAGTCCCACGTATTTTTCAGTTTAACGATGCTTTGCAAAGATATCCAGACAGTTTGCTAGTCGAAGTTACATAGTGCTCGAAATTGATATGAAATGAAAGTCATCAAACTTAAAAAAAAAAAAAAAAACCTTTAACTCTTTCATGTTAGTCTCTTACTATTAGGAATCAATATCTAACCAAACAGCATCTATAATTTAATGCTTAGCTAAATTTGGAAAGCATACTTTTAATACACTTAGTTTCTTAATGGTTTAATACGGAGATGTCTCTGTGTAACCAGAATACTCAGTAAGTGTTAAATAATGACACTAAAACCAAGGCCAGCTATGTAATTCGCCAGGTTCGGTGCACAATGAAAACACAGTCTCCACTAGGTCCACAATCAGTCTCCCCTTCCCACCAGGCCTTATTGCTGGAACCCACCGCAGACCACCTACTCTCAGGGATCACCACCTCCTTCCAGGATGCGCTCAGTACCTGGAAGGGATGGGCCAGAGACCAGAGGCTGCTGGTCCGACCCTGAGACTCCCAGGCATGTGCCCAACAAAGCCCACCCAAGTGTCCACATCTGGCCCCCACCCGGGAATGGTGGATGGGCTTCTTCTCGACCAGGCAACCCACTCTGTTGCTGCTAGACTGAGCGGCAGCTGGGGCAGGGTGGGGATGGCCCAGGCATCAGGGAGCCAAGCACCCACCCCAGGCAGAACTACATGTGAGCCAGGCTCTAAGTCCCGGGCACACGCTCCCGTGTCCCCACAGATTCAAAGATAAAATTATTAAGAATCTCAAGACTTCAATTTCAGAGCATTGTATGCCAAACACAGGGCTCTTCGGAGTGCAGGGTCCCATTACAACTGCAGTGGTCACTTGCCTGTGAATCTGACCCTAAGACATATTCCTGTGTTACCTCAGCTGAGGCAATGGAGGTAAATGTCAATTGAAAAGGAAAATAGACATATTATCACAGGTACGGTTCTACTTCTTTATTCTTATCAGGCATCAACTACTAATACTCAGTGCATACTGGGTATTATATTAAAGTCAACTAAAATTGCTGCCAATTTTAGAAAGACAGAGTTTTGGTACATATTTAATTGCATGAAACAACTTTTATTGAATGATATTAGAGAAGGAAGAGGAAGAAGAGGAAAGGGGAGATAAGGGGGAGAAGGAGAGACAAGAGGAATAAGTTTGAATGATAACAAAACAGAGCTTGTATTTTTAGTAAACCCCAATAATTCCTACTGATTTCTTCTTACAGATGAAACAAATCAGAATATATGTCAGGCATAATTAGAATTCAGGTAGAATAATGTCAATGTTTATATCATTAGTTACAAGAACTACTTTAACTTGCTATGATTTTTCCTATTATAAAACAAATAACTCAATTTAGTTAAAGCTGAAAGCATTTTACTAGGTTTTAAGGGTACCAGGAGCTATTACCTTTGTTTTCTAGGCATATATTTATCACTTTTATTTTCATAGTATGTATAGGGGTTTTTATAAATACTTACAATGATATTTGTTGCAAATGTTTTTATTGACTGGTTGAACTATGGTGTTAGAGACTCACTTGTTTATAGAGAACTAAGTTTCTGAAGTTTAGAATATCATTTATATTAGTTATCTCAAAAAAGGTGGATTTTTTTCTACTGTTATTATTACTTTTCTTTTCCAAACAAGACAAAATTCTAAGTTGATCTTAAAAAGCTGGAAAGATGTATTTGAATTATGTTCAGCCCACGTGTTACTTTAAAGATATTTTAAAGTATTTTGAAAGTACTAGTCTAGTATTTTGCTTTGTCTTTCCACTTTTGATTATAATTTATGACCTATAAATAAGTGTTTTTAAAGATTGTTTTTTCCTGTCCTGGGAAAATCTGTGCGCGGATGGGTGTGTGGAGTGAGCTGTGCTGAGTACCCACTGAGTGCTTGCCATGAGCTGTCGTTCTTCTATGTCATGTGAGAATCTGATACCCGTAAAGCCATTTGATGTCCATGCTATTCGCCCCCTCAAGTTTCTAGTTTAACAGATGAAGAAACTGAAGTTCAGGTAGATTAAGTAATTTGACCAAGGACAAAACAATCCCCGAGTAGATTCAACCCTCTTCTTAATGGCTCCAAACCTGTTGCACTTTTTTTGTCTGAGATGTCACTATCCTTCTCACGGTGAGAACTTTATATTTTATCTTATGAGATGGTAATTTTAAAGTTATGGTTTGAAAAGAGATGAGGCACAAATTTAATAAGCCTAAACCTTTTCCAGATCAAGCTTCCTAAATCTCTAGTTACGTGTGCATACTTTTGGACATTCTTTCATTGAGCTTGATGTAGCAACTCTAATAACCAATACTCTCAACTCACAGATAACAGAGTTGTAAGCCTTTGAAGTATTCCATTTTGGTTTTACTTGAGTCCCAGTGGGGGCGGGTAGAGGGAGGTGTTCGTCTAGGCCCAGCATGGCCATATGGCCAGAACTCTTAAGAAGAGAAGAGTGGCTGGAAAATGGGTGTTCTAGAGCTTTGTGAAAAAGGATTGGAAAATATGGGATTGCCTAGCTGGTACTATTAATCCACGGTCATCCCCCACACAGAGCACTAGCATCTTGTTTCCTTGTTCTACAAGTGCCTGGGATTGAGTCTTCAAATCTACCACAGTATGGGAATGGGTTACAGAAAACCAAACAAGTGGTCTCTGATTCCTTTGACCTACTAAAGAGCCATCCAGAATAGTCTCTGTTTCTTTATGTCTCCAGTGAATTATTTGAACTTTGACACCTTTAGTTTTCACTAGGTCAGATACACTTTTCCTAATACAGTGCCCAACAATATAGTAGCAACCCACATTTTGAAAAACACAAAATGTCTGTGCCTTTCAATATTTCGAAATTGGGAGATTTTATTTCCTTATGACCATTTTAAGATGTCACAGTCAGTCTACTCACAAATGCCTGTCCTAAGAAACTCCCTTGGGAAAAAGTACTTTTTAAAAGAAACAGTACATAGTTCATGTGTTGATAAAATTTACTTTGAAGAAAAAATTGAGACTTTTGTCCTTGGCCATGTTAGTGACAGAACCAGATAAACTGCATATACAGCCTGATAAATTTTTTAGGGGTCCATCATTAATAGAGTTAAACAACAAGGAATCTGGTAGGAGGTTGCGGATTCGAAGATGTGAAATGTAGGGATGCAAACCCACTCTAATCTATTTTAGATGAACTATCGAGCCATAAAACTACAAGTTCTGATTTATAAAATGTCAGCATGCATCATGAATACAGGGTGGCATCATAACTGCCAGAAGAAAAAGGGTGAAAATACCCCATGATACTTTTCATTTAGGTGTTTACTGCAACACAGACTTTGGGGAAAGACTTTTATTTTATTAACAGGAAAACAGGTTTTTCTTAATTGTGATAATTCCTGTTAGCATTATCTGGTAGGTCTCAAGGTATTTAAATGCTTTTTGTTAATATCCAAACTATATAAGTTCCATTATTTGTTTCATATAGTAATTCATAATCTTTTTTGAATCACAGATCCTTTGAGGGAAATGATGAAAGTTCTGGATCCAATTTTCAGAAAAATGCATATTCACACAAAATTGTGCCCAAAACTGCAAGTGACTCAGACTTCAGATTAACAATTCTATGAGTGTCTAGGAGCTACTCCTATCTTTAAATACATGTATATTTCTTAAATATTGTATATCATATAATATTACATATATATCCTCTGCAACAACTTGGGTTTGAGACTAGTTTATAGAAGAAGTCATAGTCTGATGTTATCATTTATTATAAATTAAGCTTCAGGAAATACAAGCTATTTAAACTTGATTATCTAACTAGTAAGGTTTCATTCATCTCTGGTGAATAATGTAATAACATAACAGAAGACACTAGACAAAGAGAATAACATTTTAGTAATGAGCAAATTTAGAATATATCAGGATTTGAGAAAGCTTACTTTCACTTAGCATAATATACCAAATACCTATGAAGCGAGAGAACATATAAGCAAAAGAAAAATCCAGTTTGCTTATTTTAACAAACAATGATTTTAGGATGCTAACTAGTCTTCGACCCTTTGCTTGACTGTAAGAGTTGAACCTGTTTCATCACAGAGACAAGGAACCATTTTTTCATTCTATCCTTTCATTCCGTCAAAAACATCCCGTTGGGGTGCCTGGGTGGCTCAGTTGGTTAAGTGTCCAGCTTCAGCTCAGGTCATGATCTCACGGTTTCTGAGTGCAAGCCCCGCATTGGGCTCTCTGTTATTAGCAAGGAGCCCACTCCAGATCCTCTCACTCTCTCTCTCTGCCCCTGCCCCACTCTCTCTCTCAAAAATAAATAAACATTAAAGATTTTGTTAAATCCCCTTATCTTCAATGAAAACACGCATTGTCCCAGCTCAAAAGCTCTCTTCAAAACTCTACCTTGACCATAATGCCTTGCACTGCTGGTGTGAATTAGCCAGAATTCCTTCCAGGAAGGGAAAGCTTGGGGAAAGGAAGACCACCATAACTGGCATAGCAGTGGGCGGAAATACTGGTTCTTAAAGGAGCTGGTTCATCTGATTCATCTTTCCGTCTTTCCCCCATGACAACTCCATGGTGAGTCATGCGGCAAGGAGGCTGATTGGAGAAACACACACACACACACACACACGCACACACATACACACCCCTCAAATTACAAGGTTCCAGAACTTCAGCCTTGCACATAATGCGCACTGTGTATAATGGTCTACAGAAGCCAATAGTCTTACTGCAAAGAGCAGCTGCTCCATGTTTTTCGCTGGGAAATTAAATTCTTTTCTTGTTGCTTTTTTTTCCCCTGTGAGTTAGAAGCAAGCACTTGCCACCTGGACTCTTTCTGGTCTTCAGCTTCTGTTGGAATGCTAAAACCAGCCTGGTAGGCCAGTGGATGAAAAGTATGCTCGAGAGCCCAGATTAGAAATAAAAGTGAGGTTTGTTCATGTTTTACTCATATGACTGGAGGAAAGCCTTAACCAGGGTATAGCTTTATGATTTCAGCACCACACTGTGGAGTCAGTCAACACCAGTGAAGACAGCCAATTGCATTACCTAATCCTGTAGGCATATTTCCTTCCTTTGAATTCCTCCAAAAATTATACACACGGCACTATGAAGGTGCCTCATAACATTTGTGTGTTTTTATCTTTGCAGCTTAATTAACCAGATTATATAACACCTTCGCAGTCATAAATTACACACAATCCTTCTTTCATAACCCATAATACTAGGTCCTCAGGAACATGGTGATGCTTTTGTTGAAATGGAAGTCAAATATGTGATTTGCTTTTAGAGGAGTGCACAAACAGCATGTAGATCACGGGCTGTTTACCTCCTCAAGTAGGCTGTGCAGAATTAAAAGTATACAAGTCTTGGGGCACCTGGGTGGCTCAGTTGGTTGAGCATCCAGCTTCAGCTCAGGTGACGATCTCATGGTACATGAGATTGAGCCCTGCATTGGGCTCTTTGCTGTCGGCACGGAGCCTGCTTCAGATCATCTACACCTCTCTCTACTCCTCCTCCTGCCTCTATTTCTCTGTCTCTGTCTCTCTCTCTCTTAAAAATAAATAAATATTAAAATGTATACATAGAAGTCTTTTATGAAGAGTGAAGAAAAGGGCAGAGACACAGAATAGTGTATGTAAGTCCATAGCAAGACCTCAATCAGTTGTTATTGTGATCGTTATATTCTCTTCATCAAGCTCAGCTCTTTGTAAGTTTTGGGAGTTCAATAAATATCTGACTGGAAAAATGAGGCGGTGGTTGAACAGAGAGTTGTCTCAGCCTCGCAAATGCATTGTTTTTAAATAATTAACTAATGTCAGTAACGTTTACTTGAGAGTTTTCTATACATATTAATATCACAACAGGAAAAGATTTTATGAACTATACATGTCACTCTAGCAAGATTGAAAGGCTCGTACTCTTCCTGATAGCTACCTTCTAATAATACAAAGACCTACTCTGTAGAACTATCAATTAATATTGATAGAAGGCTCAGTAGGAAATGTATCAATGAACACTTCACATACTTCAGGAGTTCTTAAGGGATCACAAGATGCTCCTCCACTAAAAGTACAGTGAGACCTAGACCCTAGCTCACCATCCCCTCTAACTGATAAGAACCTGACTCTTAATATAAAAATATATCATATGCCTGTGTCTACTTTCATTTAAGTGCAGGAATAAGGAACATACAACATATTAAGTATATACTTAAGGAAATGTAAGAATAAGGAAATACACACAACCTGGGTTGAGGTAGGCCATGACTAGATCGTTGGGAAGACATTGAGAAGCTAATTGCTACCACAAATAAATATTGTTAGTTTTATATACTTCATTTGCAAAGGGCAAATTTTTACCTCAACTAAGGTATTAAAACAATATTGTGTGGGCCTTGTTGCCTAAAGTATGTTTGCATCTCACTGCTATGTAAAATTATAGGTTACTTTCCTTTATTTTCTGATATATCTATTCAACCCGCGTTTACTGAGTGCTTACTAGCTGGTGTGAGGGAAGCTCAGAACCAGCCTCTATGTTTGTGGTTCTTGTTGTGTGCTGGGAGTATTGAATTGGCAAGATCTTGTTTATTTTTCAGAGAGAGAGAGAGAGAGTGCAGGGGAGGGGCAGAGAGGAAGAGGGAGACACAGAACTCAAAGCAAGCTCCAGGCTCCATGCTGTCAGCACAGAGCCCAACGTGGGGCTTGAACCCATGAACCATGAGATCATGACCTAAGATGAAGTTGGATACTTAACTGACTGAGCCCACCAGGCACCCCGGCAAGATCTTGTCATGCTTTAGAAACTGTAATGTGATCAGAGAGAGCACCAACACAAAAAAAGGCAGAATTTCATAAGAATTTCATAGGAAAGAGGAAGTCATTTCAGTTTGTCGCCAACATGGGAAGGGGGTTTTTCTGAGCCTAGACATCAGAACTGAACCAGAGGTGTTAGTTGGGCAGAATTCAGTAGGCAATACTGTGCCCAGAGGACCAGAAGACTCTCATGGACTAAGTACGCTACATATCAATACAAAGATAGAATTCACTTTCCCTCAGTAAATCTGGTGGTCCTTGTTCTGCATAAGAATTCTTCCAAGTAAATAAGTCAGAGTCCTGTATTGTCTCTATGTCTGTCTCCTCCAAGACCCCAACTTATCCTTAGCAATCATTATCAGCTAGGAGGCTATGAGAGGAGATAGTGTCTCTCATGAAATTTGGCCAATGATATTTGGAATGCTACGGGACCTCAGAGGAAAAACCAAATAATACATTGAGTGAGGTCAGGAAGTTGTGACTGAGCTGGGATTTGAAGACTGAGGAGGAAAAAGGAAGGACATTGTAGAAAGCAGGAACAGCATAAGCAAAGGTATAGAAGGGTTGAAAATATTTGTTTGATTCAAGGATTGGAAGGTGAGGCATCTGATGTAGCTAGAAAACAAGGAGGGGAGGTGATACATTAGTAAAACAATCGTTCATGCCCCTGATGACAAAAAGGAAAGTCTAACTGAAAACAGAAGTGTGCAACCAGGCACTAATCACACTGCCCCTGATTCTGCCCTGTGTTCAGTGTGTGAGGTGACAAAGAAATATTACAGGAGGCAAAAATGTTTGCAGTCTAGTTCTATCTCTGTCATTAATTAAATGTAGGACCTTGAACAAGCAACCAAGCTTTTGGACTCCAACGTCCTCAACTGTAACAAAACCAAAGGAAGGTAAATAATCTTTCAATGTTAAAACCTCCGCGATCTTCAGAGCCTTGAGCATGAAAAATGTACCTTAACGTATAGCAGACACTTATTCAACAAATATGTGTTATGTCATATCTACACAGCACAGTGGGGCCCTAGGGATGAAACCAACACAGAGGATTTTTAAGGCAGTGAAAATATTCGATATGACGCAATAATGATGGACACATGTCACCACACGTTGGTCCAAACCCGTAGAGGCACAACACCAACAGTGAACTCTAGTGTACGCCATAGACTCCAGAGGATAATGAAGTATCATTGGAGATTCATCAGTGTTCTTTGTGGGGGGAAGACAGTGGAAAACTCCTATTCTACCCGTTTTGCTGACACCTATTCTGTGCAGAACCTTGTAGGGCCCCTCCTCAGAGTCCCTCTATAGCAACTAATATTTAAGCACCCTCACTTCTGGAGTGGGGCCCCAGAAACTGTATTGTAAGCAAATATCCCAAATGACTCGGAGACAAATAGTCCATGTCATACTGTAAAAAACATTTCAAATACAAAGGCTTCAGTTCATACCTGTCCTTCCATATTTGTGTTTTTGCTTTTTTGATAACACAGTAATTCCTGAATTAAAGATAAACACTGAATAACAAAACTATTCTTTATCTAAAATACATGAGAACATCCTGTCTTTGTTTAAGCCAAGTGTGTATCCTCCACTGTTAAATATGATTGCTAAATTAAAGTGGCCTCAATTAACTGAGAACAAGCCATTATCAATACTAAATTGCTAAAATTGTTAACATCGAAAATAGAGAGATAAATGGCCTTTTCAGGCAAGGACTTAATAAGGGAGATGGTTTCACTTGCCAAGAAAATAAGAGCTATTCCTTATGTCAGAAGAATCTTGGCAAAAAAAAAAAAAGCCATTGAAGTCAAAGCTTGCCAGTGACAATTATAAATTAGCTCTAACCACTATTTTCTGTCCTCTGGTTAGTGATGGAGTCTATGGCAGCTCTTAAAAATGTGGTGGTCAGACCAACAGCAGTTAGTCACCCAGGACACCATCGCAATGTAATTTCTCAACCACCCCTCACCAGGTTTACCTGAGTGAAAACCCTTGGGAACCAAGAATCCACCAATCTGTGCTTCAACGAGCTTTAACATAGACGCTCCTGATAGAAGCTATGCCTCGTTGGTAGGGATGTGGAGAAAATGGAACCCTTGTTCACTGACGGTGGGAATTTAAAACAGCACAGCCACTCTGGAACACAGTGTGGAGGCCACTCAAAAAATGAAAAGTATGGCTACCATACGATCCAGCAATCCCACTTCTGGGTATTTGTCCAAAAAATATTGAAATTGGGATCTCGAAAAGATGATCTGTAACTCCCATGTTCATTGCGGTATTCACAATAGCCAAGATGGGGAAACAACCTCAAAGTCCGTGGTCAGATGAATGGATAAAACAAATGTGTTATATACACACACATCAGGATAGCATGTAATCTTTAGGGAGAAGCAGGTGTTAGAATATATGACGGCAGGAGGGTGAATACTGCATGATTCTACTTACATGAAGTTTCTGAAGAGGTCAAAGTCATAGAAGCAGAGAATAAGACGGTGTTTGCCAGGGACTGGGAAATTGAGAGTATTAATCGATGAGCTTAAAGTTTTAGTTAAGCAAAAGGAAAAACCCGTAAAGATTTTTACGTAAAGAGCCAACAATATATTGTTGAAAACACTTGAAAATGTATGAAGAGGGTTAAGTGTTCTCTAGAACGGAATGGAATGGGATGGGATGGAACGGGATGGAAATCTCCTGGTGACTGACCCAGGCTTAAGTCTGAAAACCTCTAGCATTGAGAGAACATTCTATTTCTGTATCTTGCAGTGACTGAAAGTAAGAACAACTAAACTCAAGTAGTTACAGGAAAGGATGTAAGAAGCACTGAGGAAAAAATCGGCACAACTTTGATGTATGCGGAGTCTGGTTATTTTCAGACAACTGAATCAGATGCTCTAACCCTTTACAGCACCCTCCTCCCACCTCTTGTCTATGCCTCCCCCCAACCCCCCCCAGAAAAATCCTTCCATCCAATTCGATTAACATTTCAGTTTACTAGGTGTGTTCATACACATTATCTCATTTGATCCTCATGGTAATCCATGCAATAGGCAGGGATTATTCCCATTTTATAAATGACACAGCTGAATTGGAGAGATTAAGAGATTTACATGAAATCACACAACTATTAATTAGCAGAGCCAGAACCTAAACTCTACACCTTTGCTCATTCTCTAATCCATTCTGCCATTCTGTTGACTAAATTTAGCTACTTTCTTTATTGATTTCCTTAAGGATTCAGTCCAAGAGTTTCTCAGCCTCCACATTTTAAGCTGCTGGGCTCTTTGTTGAGGGGGGGAAGGGAGGGGGACCCGCATGGTTAAGATGCTCAGCGGCATCCCTGCCCTCTACCACTAGATGGCAGTAGCTTCCTTCTCTGTTGTTAAAACCAACACTGCCTCCGGACTTTGTCAAAAGTCTCCAGGAGCTGGTGGGGGGCAAATCCACCTCTAAATCAGTTGTTAATCAGAACAACTGATGTAGTGTAACTAAACCTCCAATAGCGTATTCTGGAGACTTCCTTAAACTTCAGATGGCTGGGCCCCACCCTCAGAGTTTCAGTCCATCGGAAGCCCTCTGAGAATGTGCCTCTTAACAAGTTCCCAGGTGAGGTCACTTGTTGGGATGAGCGCTGGGTGTTCTAGGTAAGTGATGAATCACTAAATTCTACTTCCAAAACCAATTCTACGCTATATGTTAACTAACTAGAATTTAAATAAAAACGTAAGAAAAGCAAACAAACGAGTTCCCAGGCGATGCTAATGCTGCTGGTTTGGGGACCCCACTTTGAGGACACCTGTCTGAACCATTTGCGAAATCAGAAAATATATCCCTGGAAAAGTGTATTGGCTATTGAAAATATTTCATCACCAAAAGAATAATCAAAACAAGCAAATCCAGGGCACCTGGGTGGCTCAGTCGGTTAAGTGGCCGACTTCAGCTCAGGTAATGATTTCACTGTCTGTGAGTTCGAGCCCCGCGTTGGGCTCTGTGCTGATGGCTCAGGGCCTGGAGCCTACTTCAGATTCTGTGTCTCCCTCTCTTTCTGCCCTTCCCTTGCTCACGCTCTGTCTCTATGTATCTCAAAAATAAAATTAAAAAAAATTTTTAAAAATTAAAAAAAAAAAACAAGCAAATCCATGGCATGGTAGTTCTGTATGTACACCTCCTTCCCACATGCCCAAGCTGAAATGGAGAGTTTCCATTATTAATACATGGCCCTTGAATATTATTTAAACAAAAAGTACTCTTACAGTGTGAGTGGAATCCCTCATACTTCTTACTTCCCACATCTCTTTATGAAATTTTAAAATTTATTAGACCTTCAAATCTCTCTTGTGATACAGGAAAGGTGACATTCTCATTCCTCTTGCTTACCACAGTTACTAGAGTGAACAGGCCAGATCAAGAGGTAAAATGAATGATACTCTCCCTCGCACAACTACGGAAAGGATCATATCTTATAATGAATTTGAAAACACTCTCTGTGAGAGAGACAGAAATCCTGAAGTCCTGAATATAGAACTTTTTGATAGATGTTGATATTCAGTCTACGGCCATACCACCCTGAACGTGCCCGATCTCGTCTGATCTCGGAAGATAGATGTTGATATTCAGAAGCTAAAACAAATCTGTTGCTATGGACAAAAGATTCTATCTCATTACTTTCTGGATTTTAAGGAACTATTAATGTGTTTCATTCAAGACATGCAAATGTTACCTTCTTAGTCTCTTTTGAAATAGACTTTTAAATTATTTTAAAATGTTTTTGTTTTATAACTCTGAGATTCATTTTTAGAATTTAGAATTTTAAAGTAAGAGTTTTTAAGGAAGATTTTTTTTTTCATTAAAAGAATGACTTGCAGGGTGCTGGGTGGCTCAGTCGGTTAAGTGTCTGACTTCGGCTCAGGTCATGATCTCGTGGTCAGTGAGTTCGAGCCCCCATCGCGTTCTGTAGGGGCTCTGACAGCTCAGAGCCTGGAGCCTGCTTCAGATTCTGTGTCTCTCTCTCTCTGCCCCTCGCCCACTGGCACTCTGTCTCTATCTGTCTCTCAAAAATGAATAAATGTTAAAAAAAAAGAATGAGTTGCTTTTATTCAAAGATTTTAAAGTTTATAATGCTAAGAAAGTGTCCATAGTAAATACTTTATGTGGTCATTTTGACAAAATATAGCATTCATTCTTGATAAAAACCCTCAACAAAGTAGGGACAGGTGGAACATACCTCAACATCATAAAAACCATATACAAAAGACCTACAGTTAATATCATCCTCAGTGGGGAAAAACTGAGAGCCTTTCCCCTATGGTCAGGAACAAGACAAGGATGTCCGCTCTCACCATTACTATTTAACATAGTACTGGAAGTCTTAGCCCCAGCAATCAAACAACAAAAAGAAACAAAAGGTATTCAAATCAGCTAGGAAGAAGTCAAACTTTCACTATTTGCAGATGGCATAATACTCTAGGTAGAAAACCCGAAAGACTCCACCAAAAAATTGCTAGAACTAATACATGAATTCAGCAAAGTTGCAGGATATAAAATCAACATGCAGAAATCTGTTGTATTTCTATATGCCAATAATGAAGCAGCAGAAAAGAAATCATGGATTTGATCCCATTTGCAATTGCACCAAAAAACAATAAGATACCTAAAAATAAACCTAAATAAAGAGGTCAAAGATCTATACTCTGAAAACTACAGAATGCTTCTGAAAGAAATTGAAGAGGACACAAAGAAATGGAGAAGCATTCCATGCTCATGGATTGGAAGAACAAACATTGTTAAAATGTCTATACTACCCGAAGCAATCTACACATTTAATGCAACCCCTATCAAAATACCACCAGATTTTTCACAGAGCTAGAACAAACAATCCTAAAATTTGATGGAATCACAAAAGACCCCCGAGTAGCCAAAGCAATCCTGAAAAAGAAAAACAAAACTGGAGGCATTGCAACTCCAGATTTCAAACTAAATTACAAAGCTGTAGTCATCAAGACAGTATGGTACTGGCACAAAAACAGACACACAGATCAATGAAACAGTATAGAAAACTCAGAAATGGATCCACAACTATATGGCAAACTAATACTTCACAAGACAGGAAAGAATATCCAATGGAAAAAAAGACAGTCTCTTCAACACATCATGTTGGGAAAACTAAATGCAACATGCAGAAGAATGAAACCGGACCACTTTTTTGCACCACACACAAAAATAAATTCAAGGTGGATGAGAGACATACATATGAGACAGGAAACCATCAAAATTCTAGAGGAGAACACAGGGAGAAACCTCTTTGACCTCGCCAAAGCAATTTCATACTAGACACATCACCAAAGGCAAAGGAAACAAAAGCAAACATGAACTATTGGGACCTCATCAAAATAAAAAGCTTCTGCACCACAAAGGGAATAATTAACAAGACTAAAAGGCAGCCTACAGAATGGGAGAAGATATTTGCAAACAACATATCTGATAAAGGGTTAGTATCCAAAATCTGTAAAGAATTTATCAAACTCAACACCCAAAAAAACCCAAATAATCCAGTTAAGAAATGGGCAGAAGATATGAATAGACACTTTTCCAAAGAAGATAATCCAGATGGCTAACAGATACATGAAAAGATGCTCAACATCACTCATCATCAGGGAAATGCAAATCAAAACCATTATGAGATACCACTTCACACCTGTCAGAATGGCTAAAATCGGCCATACTGGGAGGCGCCTGGGAGGTTCAGTTGGTTCAATGTCTGACTTCGGCTCAGGTCACGAACTCATGGTTCATGAGTTTGACTTCCACATCAGTATCTGTGACGACAGCTCAGAGCCTGGAGCCTCTTTCAGATTCTGTCTTTCCCTCTCTCTCTGTCCTTCCCCCACTCGCATTCTGTCTCTCTCTCTCTCTCAAAAATAAATAAAGATTTAAAAATTTTTTAAAATGGCTAAAATTAACAACACAAGAAACAACAGGGGTGTTGGCGAGCATTTGGAGAAAGGGGAACCTTCTTGCACTGCTGATGGAAATGCAAATTAGTGCAGTCACTCTGAGAAGAGTATGGTGATTCCTCAAGAAACTAAAATTAGAACTAATCTACGATCCAGTAATTGCACTGCTAGGTATTGACCCAAAGGATACAAAAATACTGCTTTGAAGGGGCACGTGCATCCCAATGTTTATAGAAGCATTATCAACAATAGTCAAACTATGGAGAGAGCCCAAATGTTCCTCCACTAATGCATGGATAAACAAGATGTGGTATATACATACAATGGAATATTACTCGGCCATCAAAAAGAATGAAATCTTGCCATTTCTAATGACAAGGATGAACTAGAATGTATTATGCTAATGAAATAAGTCAATCAGAGAAAGTTAGTTATCATACGATTACACTCATCTGTAAAATTTAAGAAACAAACAGACGAACATTTGGGAACAGGGGACATGGGAGAGAAGGAAAAAGACCACAAGAGATTCTTAATGATAGAGAACTTTGGAAACAAGCTTAGGGATCCCCAGGCTTGTACCAAAGGGTTAACAAGGCATAAAGAAGTACAAAGCCATACGATTCTCACACCCGAGTTTGGGTAAACAAGACAAGGCAACCAAGAATAGCAAGGTACAAAGGCACCCCAGAATAGAGAGAGGGTGCAGAGCCCCCAAAATAGAGAGGGATGGGCAAGGCCCCAGTATAAAGTAGGGAAGGGCAAAGGCCCCCAATACATAGGTATATGTAATAAAGAAGATTAGACATTCAGGGCAAAGCATCCCCCAATTTAGTACTATAGCAGAAAGCCGCTTTCACAGGAAGAAAGGAGTTAGGTAAACAGGTAAAAAGGACTGTAGACCACTGTGCTCCAGGTGAAGCAGCCCAGAGCGGAGATGATTAACAAAAGAAAAGGTGGCTTGTTAACTCTGAGGTCACGTGTCCTACCTGTATCATCCCCTATGCTAGCCAAGATAAATAGAGGTGGTACCTCCTGTCTGCTGTAAACAACCTTGTGCTGACTGCTGGCACCAGGATTTTGTTTTGTATTAATCCAAACCCCGAACCCCGAATATCTTCAAGACCCCCTTTCCCTCACATCCAAAAGTCAATGTTCACAGATTCATTGTCTCTTTGTACACGTCCATCTCCATGTTTGTAAACCTTCTGATCCTAATAACAACAGGGCAAGGACCCTTCTTCAGGGCTCTTGTCTTTTTCCAGACATTAGCCGTCTCGCTCCTATTTTCATCCTGCATCTGCTTTCTCGCTGGCAGAGAGAGAACTTTAGACTTAGAGTCTACGACAGAGAACTAACTGAGGGTTGCTGGAGGAAAGGTGGGTGGAGGGTGGGCTAGATGGGTGATGGGTAGTAAGGAGGGCACTGGTGATGAGCACTGAGTGTGGTATGTCAGTGATGAATCACTGAGTTCTACTCCCGAAACCAATATTGCACTGTATGTTAACTGGAATTTAAACTGAATAAGTAAATAAATAAACATAAAATAAAAATAAAGCAACAGGAAGATCAGCCAAAGGGAATTTTCCCCTATGAGGTACACTCCATAGCCAGTCCCAACAGACAGGCTCACACCCGATTCTGCCCTGAAAGCCAGTTTTCAAGGACTACTGAGACAACTAAAGGTTAAAACATTTCTCTAAGTCTCTGATGCTTAAAGGGTGGTCCAGAAGCGTTAGCATCACCTGGGAACTTGTTAGAAATGCAGAGTCTCAGGCCCAACCCAGACTTATTAAATCAGAATCTGCACCTTCACAAGATTCCCAGGAGTCACATGCATTAAAATCCAAGAAGCATTGCCTAGATGAGGCTGACAATTCTTCAAAATAGAGTGATTCAATAGAAAAAAACATTAGAGCACAGAAGAGGCCAAAATCAATTCCTTCTACAAACCAAACCAGACCCGTTCAAAGAAGCTCATAGATGCTCAGCTTCAATTTAAACCATTTCATTGAAAATACATTGTGTATATTAAACTTCTCTGATTTTTAGAAACAAAGTGATTGATATTGAGGGTGGCCTGTAAATAAATGCTACTTTGTTTTCATATTTACTCCTTTTCAATAAAAAATATATATGAAGACTCTACCAAAGATTCAAAGTAGACAATATCATAGCTAAGAGAATTCTTAAGATCCGATCTTAATTTTGGACAAAATCTGCTTTAGAATTTGAGTCTAGATGATTTTCTGATTCAATTTTGTCTGAACTGAACAGCTAGTTAAGTAGATTTACTTCTACAGGCAAGCCGGCAATTTAATTTTTATTTTCTTGTTTAAATATAATTTCACTGGGTTTTTTCCTTCCTCTATATTGTTAAAGTGATATTCAGTAGGTCAGTAATATTGATTTAAAAAATCTTGAGGTCATCATGAGAATAACTGATGAAGGAACAGTTGCTTTATTTGTTCTACCTTCAGAGAGGAAAAACAGAGATGTTTGTGTAATGCGATTAGAAATTATTTCACTTTGATGGTGCTAACTGAAATACAACAAATCCTGTTTCTGTGGCATATCTTACTTTTGGGATCTCATTTAACATTTCAAAAGCCAAGCATCATATTTTAACAACCAGTAATTATGTAATTATAGCCTGTGTATGTTTACATGATAGAAAGGGTAATGGCACAGGACAAATGTCTTATAATTAATTGAATGTTTTATATGAAAAAATAGCAAAATTACTCAAGGCTAAAATAAGGTAAATTTGCAAATTTTTTTCTTTTAAATAAATTCACTGCATATTTCATTTAACTATACAAATGTAAGAAGGATGAAAATGGGAAATGGATAATGCAAGCAAATATTTTTAATATAATTTATTGTCGAATTGGTTTCCATACAACACCCAGTGTTCATCCCAACAAGTGCCCTCCTCAATGCCCATTACCCACTTTCCCCTCTCCCCCACCCTCCCATAAACCCTCAGTTTGTTCTCAGTATTTAAGAGTCTCCCTCCCTCTCTGTAGCTTTTTTTTTCCCTTCCCCTCCCCCATGGTCTCGTGTTAAGTTTCTCAAGATCCAAGTATGAGTGAAAACATATGGTATCTGTCTTTCTTTGCCTGAGTTATTTCACTTAGCATAATACCCTCCAGTTCCATCCACGTTGCTGCAAAAGGTCAGATTTTATTCTTTCTCATTGTCAAGTAGTATTCCATTGTATATATAAACCACATCTTCTTTATTTGTCAGCTGATGGACATTTAGGCTCTTTCCACAATTGGCTATTGTTGAAAGCACTGCTATAAACATTGGGGTACATGTGCCCATATGCATCAGCACTCCTGTATCCCTTGGGTAAATTCCTAGCACTGCTATTGCTGAGTCATAGGGTAGTTCTATTTTTAATTTTTTGAGGAACCTCCACACTCTTTTCCAGAGCAGCTGCACCAAGTTGCATTCCCACCAACAGTGTAAGAGCGTGCCCATTTCTCCACATCCTTGCCAGCATCTATGGTCTCCTGATTTGTACATTTTAGCCATTCTGACCCGCATGAGGTGGTATCTCAGCGTGGTTTTGATTTGTATTTCCCTGATGATGAGTGATGTTGAGCATCATTTCCTGTGTCTGTTGGCCATCTGGATGTCTTTTTTGGAGAAGTGTCTATTCATATGTTCTGCCCATTTCTTCACTGGATTATTTGTTTTTTGGGTATGGAGTTTGGTGAGTTCCTTATAGATTTTGGATACCAGCCCTTTATCCAATATGTCATTTGCAACTATCTTTTCCCATTCTGTCAGTTGCCTGTTAGTTTTGTTGATTGTTTCCTTTGCAGTGCAGAAGCTTTTTATCTTGATGAGGTCCCAATAGTTCATTTTTGCTTTCGATTCCCTTGCCTTTGGAGATGTGTCGAGTAAGAAATTGCTGCAGCTGAGGTCAAAGAAGTTGCTTCCTGCTTTCTCCTCTAGGGTTTTGATGGTTTCCTGTCTCACATTCAGATCTTTTATCCATTTAGAATTTATTTTTGTGAGAGGTGTAAGGAAGTAGTCTAGTTTCATTCTTCTGCATGCTGCTTTCCAGTTTCTCCCAGCACCATTTGTTAAAGAGGCTGTCTCTTTTCAATTGGATACTCTTTCCTGCTTTGTCAAAGATTAGTAGGCCATATGCTTGTGGATCCAATTCTGGGTTCTCTATTCCATTGGTCTATGTGTCTGTTCTTGTGCCAATACCATACTGTCTTGATTACAGCTTTGTAGTAGAGGCTAAAATCTGGGATTGTGATGCCTCCTGTTTTAGTTTTCTTCTTCAATGTTACTTTGACTATTTGGGGTCTTTTGTGGTTCCATATAAATTTTAGGATTGTTTGTTCTAGCTTCGAGAAGAATGCTGGTGCAATTTTGATTGGGATTGCATTGAATGTGTAGATTGCTTTGGAGAGTATTGACATTTTAACAACATTTATTCTTCCAATCCATGAGCATGGGATGTTTTCCCATTTCCTTCATAAGTTTTCTATAGTTTTCAGCACACAGATCTTTCACATCTTTGGTTAGGTTTATTCCTGGGTATTTTATGGGTTTTGGTGCAACTTCGAACAGGATCAGTTTCTTTATTTTTCTTTCTGTGGCTTCATTTTTGGTGTATAAAAATGCAACCAATTTCTGGACATTCATTTTGCACCCTGATACTTTGCTGAATTCATGGATCAGTTCTAGGAGACTTTTGGTGGAGTCTGTCGGGTTTTCCATGGAGAGCATCACATCGTCTGCGAAAAGTGAAAGTTTGGCTTCATCTTTATCAATTCTGATGCCTTTTATTTCATTCTGTTGTCTGATTTCAAGCAAATATTTATGGCTTATTCGTACATGAGAAGAGCTCTTTTTGCCATTCGGGTATAAGCAGGTTGATCTGAAGATTTCAAAACAGTTTTTTTTTTTCAGGTAAAATTTATTTTCAATATTTATTTCATAATTTCCTTCTCCTTGAAGTGTTCATCTCCAAGTACCTAGGGATGCCAAGTGACTGCATCAACCCTACTGCCAGCTAGCTGACCCACCAGAGAGATCTGATACACTAGTATGTCCCGATGTTAGTAGCTCTCTAAGATAAGGGCATTTTCAAGGCAGTCTTCATGGTCTGCACTAAAGGAAGTTCTTCAGTCCTGCTCTTCTTGGCTTTTTCCTTGGGCTATTAACTATACAAACCTGAGCCTCAGACCACTTTGGAGAGCCAGAGAGACTCCTAAAACCCTGCAATTGAGGCTCCCAATAATTGTATCATGACCCCTCTCACACCAGTATTTCTGCACAACTAGTTCAACCACTTCTTTTTCTCCTAAAATGTCTGCCATAGGGTTCTCCCCTTACCCTCTTACCTACTTACCACTGACCAATTGGCTTGTTATCCATTAGTTATGGAAAGTGAATGTCGTTCCCTGAAACCTACTGAGCAGGAAAAGGAACCTGAAAACAATTACCTGTTTGATTCAAACAAACAAATGCTTCCGTTGTATCACCTAATAGAAAAGAAACCAGATTTGGTTTATGATAACAAAAGAAAGTAATAAATTTGGGCTTTACAATACCCAAAGTGGATTTTATCTTGAATTAGCCATTCGTGCTGCCTATTTAACCTAAATTAAACAAATGATGCTTAATCAACATCTCCCCACAACAGGCTGAACGTACAGAGACTCCATCATCTGAATATTTGAGGGAGATTGTTTCTCTCTTAAACCATCTACACAATTTTCTTCCTTGCCTACTTCCCACTGGGACCGTGGACCTCCCAGGAAAGGCATCACATTCCCCCAGTCTCCTCCCAACACAGAAATTCAACGAAAAAGAGCCAGCTACATTGTTAGCACTTACTAACATGACGTGGAAATCCTGGTACTATTTAACTTGTAAATATTTCGAAGATAACCATGGAAAACTTTAAAGAAAAATTGAGCTAGGAAAGTATATCATGTCTTCCTTTATTTTGTATTGTTAATACATGTATTGAACATGATGTGTCACAAACGATGCCCATGACGATGGTATAGCCTTGCCTTCAAATAGTTCCTGCTTTAGCAGGAAAGGCAGACAAGATAACATCAGTCATTGCAGAGGCTGACTACGACCATACATAAAAATGCCCAGAGAGCTTTAGGAGTAGAGTTAGAGATCTCTAAAGTGCTCTGCATAGGAGGTGGTTGAGAAAATGGGGTCTGAGTAGAGAACGGGGGAAAGTGCTTGAAGATCAAAGGCAGGATATAGAAACTGTGTAATTAGCCTTGAGGCTTTCACAGTAGTGACTATAAGGGGGTGTCACGTATGTACTGATACGGCTAACTCATTTTAAGAAGGGAAAGTACATGTAAAGTGATTTAAAGACATCCTTGAACCTGAGGGGTGTTTAAACCTGTTAATTTTACCCTTTTAATATTTAAAGCCCAAGTGAGCCTTATCGTGGATCAAGTTTCTGTGTTTATGGATCTCCCAAGGCTGTTTATATTAAACACTTTATTTTTGGAATAGCTAATATTCTCCTTATTTAAGTCTCTCTGCCATTAAAAAGCTTTCTCCTTCACACATTGTTTCTCTTCATGTCTCTGCTCCCTGAGGTTAATAATAATGCATCGATATGAAACCTTCACAAAACACTTTAAATTGCCCTGGAAATGAAAATCTCAATTATTGTGATTAAATAATCCCTCTACAGAAAAATGAAAATTTGCTGCTAGCAAATTTAAGCAAAACAATATCCTGAAACATATGTTTTTTTAAACCTACCTTCAATTCCCATTAATATTTCCTGGCTTTTTAACACTATTTTTTCTGAGTGAATTATAGCCCCTTTCTTTGTTTCTTTAAAATAAATGGAGAAATTAGGACCATAATACCGTGTAGGATATAGTCCAAAGGGAGCAAGTTTGGGGATAGAGGCAAATAGGACCAGAAGCAATAGGAGGAATAATTCCAGAAAAAAATGCTAAGTAGAAAATTAAAATTACTGGTTTTTACAAGAGCTTTCTGAGAGAATAAATACTATTTTATCAACATGGGAACATAGAGTCCTATTGATGTTTTAATGGAACTATAGTGATATAAACATATGTACAGAAATACGTATGTACTCTCTGTACAGAAATATATACACATGGATAGATAACTATATTTATGTATATATCTATACACACATTTATTTACATTATATCACAATGTATACATATACACAGATACATTATATACATTATATGCATACATTATATGTGCATGTATATATATAATTTTTAAATTTTTTTTAATATTTATTTTTGAGAAAGAGACAGAGCATGAGCAGGGGAGGGGCAAAGAGAGAAGGAGACACAGAAGCCGAAGCAGGCTCCAGGCTCTGAGCTGTGGTGGGGCTCAAACCCTTGAACCCTGGAATCAAGAGACCATGACCTGAGCCAAAGTTGGATTCTTAACCAACTGAGCCACCCAGGTGCTGCAGTATATATAATTATATATAATGTATATATATATGTATGTATATATACACATATCTCACTATCATGTCACTGACCAGTTGCACAGAGAAAATTTTACAGATTTTTTAAGCTTATTTAATTGTTTTGAGAGAGAGAGTGTACGTGCATGTGTGCATACATACACACGAGTGAGGGAGAGACAGAGAATCTCAAGCAGACCCAAACCCATGCACCGTGAGATCATGGCCTGAGCTGAAATGAAGAGCCAGATGCTTAACTGACTGAGCACCCCAGGTACACCCCATTTTCATAATTACAGGACGAAGAAAAGAAAAAATTATGAAATAAACATATCACAGCTGCAGTTTATTTGGGTTCCTGAAAACCAGAGAACCAAATGGACTGTTCAATAGATGAAACCTTATTTTGAACACAAAATCCTGTGCTCTTGATCACCAAAGTACAGCTCCTGGGACTGATAATAATGAAAGATGTTGTTGGTAGTTACCAGTTTCCTGTTGCTTCTGTAACAAATTACAACTAATGTCCACTGAAAGCAACACATTTGTTATCTTACATTCTGGAGGCCAGAAATCTGAAGTCAGTTTCACTGGGCTAATGTCACGGTGTCAGCAGGACTGATTTCTTCTGGAGACCTAAGCAGAGGATCCCTGCCTTGCCTTTTCCAGAAGCTTCTGGAGGCTTCTGGTATTCCGTGGCTCGTGGTCCCTTCCTCACCAAAGTGTATCACTCCAACCTCTGGTGTCATGCTCACACCATCTTCTCTCTGGCTCTGATTCTTCTTTCATCCAACTCCTAGGGGCCCCGTGATTCCACAGGGCCGATGAGAATAATCCAGTACAATCCCCATCTCGGCATCCTTAACTTAATCACATCTGCAAAGTCCCCTTTTGCCATGGTAAAGTAACACTCACCAGTTTCAGACATAAGGTGGACATCTTTGGTAGGCCATCGTTCACCATATCACAAAAGGACAATAAAGATAAAAGAGATCACAACCATAGAGAATGAAAGAAGATAAATAGAAGAGGAACCTGGATAACAAGCTTTCTGTAAACAAACATGTATATTGATGACTTAGTAGCAGTCAAAGGCCGAACAAAATATAATGTATGATGTTAGCTGGAATAACATGCCAAGAAACTCAACAATTACAGACGCAGAACTAATTTGCTTGCTTCCAGTTGCTACATTCATCAACGCCACCTACATTAAAGGTTAGGGCAGGAACTATGGACACATAAATTTCCACACACCATCCCTGCTGACAAGCCTCGTGCGCCTCTGCCCTGACTGGCCCAGAAACCAGGCCCCCAGAGCTTGCCAGGCCTGGTGAACGAAGGAGAGAAGAGGAGAGAAGGCAGGGGAGGATGAGAACTTGAGCCTGTGTGCATCGCTATTTCCCGAAACCCCTCCGTTCTCCCCGGAGTCACAGCCTAGCAGGTCACAGAGGGCCTCGTGGGCCCTTCTAAGCAATTAGGTGTCAGCTCAGAATTCTGTAGGAGGGGATATGCAAAGAAGGGAGGTAACCTCGGATGGAGGGGGAGCAAGGGCAGAGCGTGGAGAGTTAGGGGAACCTCCCCGACTTGGGCTCTGCCCTTGTCCATCCCCTGTGCCAGCCCATTCCCCACGGGCTCCCTCTAGATGACTGCACAGGGTGGGTTCGAGGTCTGGACACAAATCCCTCCCAGCTCTGGTGAGTCTCCCGTGTGCCCCCAGCTTTGTCTTAACACAGACCAAACTCTGTCCTGTCCCCCACTCTCCTGCCAACCAGCTATGGTGAGCTCCATGTTCTAGACCATAAAATCCTACCTCCTTCTTTGTCGGAGGAGACTGTTCCCAGTCTATGCGCGATGCATCCCCACACCTGAATCTCTGAGTGCACCAGATCTGTCACGTTTCTTTGTGTTTCTTTATGTTGTCGTTTGTTACACAGACCAATAGTCACCATCTCATACATTGTTGTTGGACCTCTAAAACAGCATGACCCTATGGTGGGAAATTGTGCAGTATTTCCAAACTTACAAAGGTACTTTTACTTCTACTGGCAATCCCATGGCTAGTAATTTATATCTTGCATACGTATGAAATAACACGTACAGATGGCTCGTTCCTGCATGGTTTGTGATAATAGAAGATTGAAAGTGACCCAAGTGGTCCTCATTAGAAGACTTTTAAACCAGCGGTTCTCGACCAAGGTGACTTATTTTTGGCTGTCACACTAAGTAGGGTGGTCCTGGCGTCTAGTGGGCAACCCCAGGGCTGCTGTGCAGTATTCTACATTGCAAGGGACAACCTCCATAACAACACTTGCCACGCCCCAAATTTCAGTAGTGCCAAGGGTGAAAATCCTGGGTTAAACATTCATACACAGAATGGGTATTATGCAGCCATTTTTAAAATTTAATTCCGGTATAGTTAATCTATAACAATATATGTTACAAATAGCATATATAATATAATATAACATAATATAATATAATATAACATAATATAATATACAAAATTACATTCTGGTAGAGTTATATTAGTTTCACAATATAGTGCTGCGACACCATCACCCCGGACTCTTCACGGTGAGTGTACTCGGTCCCCTCCTCTTCTTTCACCCATCCTCCTACCCACTTCCCTTCTGATAACCATCAGCTTGTTCTTTATAGTTAAGCCTGGGGTTTTTGTTTGCCTCTTTTTTTTCTTTGTTCATTTGTTTTATTTCTTAAATACCACATGGGAGTGGAATTACATGGTATTTGTCTTTCCCTAGGTGACTTATTTCACTTAGCATTATACCCTCGAGGTCCATCCATGTTGTTGCAAATGGCAAGATTTTGTTCTTTCTTGCGGCTGAGCAACGTTCCATTGTGTATTTCATTGTATGTTTCACTCCAGTGTGTGTGTATGTGCGTATATACCACGTCTTCTTTATCTGTTCATCTACCAATGGATACTTGAGTGGCTTCCATGATTTGGCTATTGTAAATAAGGCCGCAGTAAACTCCGGGATGTATGTATCTTTTCAAACTAGTGTTTCCATATTCTTTGGGTAAATATCCACTAGTGGAATTACTCAATCATATGGTAATTCTATTTGTAGTTTTTTGAGGAACCTCCATACTGTATTCCACAGTGGCTGCACCAATTTGCATTCCCCTCAACAGGGCACAAGTATCCTTTTTCTCCACATCCTCACCAGCACTGGTTTCCTGGTGTCAAGAACACTTGTTTTTGATTTTAGTCATTCTGACAGATGTGAAGTGAGATCTCACTGTGGTTTGGATTTGCAGTCCCCTGATGATGAGTGATGTTGAGCATCTTTCCATGTGTCTGTGGGCCATCTGTGTGTCTTCTTTGGAGAAATGTTTCTTCATGCCTTCTGCCCATTTTAATTGGATTATTTGTTTTTTTGGTGTTGAATTGTATAAGTTCTTTGTATATTTTGGATACTGACCCCTTTATCAGATATATGCAGTCTTAAAATAGGGTAAGAACACTGTACAGAAATAAAAAGATCTTTGGAAGACATTAAGTGGAAAAAGTAAGGTAAGAATGGTTATGTGCTAACTTTTTTTAATTTAATTTTTTAATGATTATTTATTTTTGAGAGAGAGGGTAGAGACAAAGCATGAGCAAGGGAGGGGCAGAGAGACAGGGAGACACAGAACTTAGAGCAGGCTGTAGGCTCTGCCCTGTCAGCACAGAGCCTGACGTGGGGCTCAAACTCATGAACCATGAGATCATGTCCTGAGCTAAAGTCAGACACTTAAGCGACTGAGCCACCCATTTAGCCTTATGTGCTAACTTTTTATAAGAAAGAAAATAAGAAAATATGTGTACATGTGTATTTGCTTGCATCTGTATAACACAACATTAAAACGACATGGGAAATTAATGAAAATGATTACCAACTGGGGATTAATTGGACTTGGAGGGGGGATAGGCAGAGACATAAGTAGGAGCTACACTTCTCAATGTAAATCTCAATACATTGTTTTAGCTTGGAACCACATGTCGCTAGTACCTACTTAAAACAGTATATAAAGATGTGGATATAAAGATTTTAAAAAGATGTGTGAAGTCCTTGAGAATAAAAGGATTATACTGTATTTATCTTTGTGTTCTAATTATCTGGAATTAAGCCTTCTCTAAAACAGACATTTAAATATTCATTAAAATAATTTAATTGAATTTAAGCCAGTAGCTTTCACACTATTAAGTACCTACATAAATACATTCATAAGCATGGGGCAAAATTAAAAGAATAAATGAAAAGTGTAACCTGTAGCCTTTGACCTCATGAAGGTTACAGTACAGGTGTGGAAACAAACACATAAAACAGTTAAAGAACAATCCGATTTTTATTTACCCAAAGAACACAAAATTACTAGTTCAAAGGGATACAGGCACCCCGATGTTAATGGTAGCATTACCTACAATAGCCAAATTATGGAAACAGCCCAAATGTCCATTGACTGATAAATGGATAAAGAAGACTGGTATGCATGCACGCGCGCACACACGCACATACACACACACACACACACACACACACACACACACACACACACCGGAACGTTACTCTGCCATCAAAAAGAACGAAATCTTGCCATTTGCAACAATGTGGTTAGAGCTAGAGATTATTATACTAAGTGAAATAAGTCAGAGAAAGATAAATACCATAGGAGTTCATTCATACCTGGAATTTAAGAAACAAAACAAATGAGCAAAGGGTGGGAAGGGGACAAACCGAGAAACAGAATCTTAACTATAAAGAACACACCGATGGTTACAGAGGGGTGGTAGGGGGAGCTGGGTGAAATGGGGATAGAGATTACAGAGTGCACATGTGACGGGCACCAGGGATTTACAGAATCGTGGAATCACTATATTGTACACCTGAAGCTAATATTACACTGTATGTTAAGTAACTGGAATTGAAATAAAAACTTTATTCAAAAAAGAGAACAATCCATTTTTGGGGGCGATTTAGTGGAAAAAATGAATTTCTCACCATGATTTTCAGAAAAGTGGAAGTGAGCTAAATTAAGCTGTGAGCCAATTTATCAACGGCTTCTTTCATTGAACATGCAAATTTGTCCTCTTTTAGTTTACAAAGACATCTGACTTTGATTCATATGTTTACTATCTGAATTAGTGGAAGGAAGCATAGAATTAAAACAGTGACGTCATAACACATTTGAATAGAGAAGACAGAACAAACAAGCCAACATGGAGTCACTGGAAATTTAAATCATCCCATCTGCGAAAATGACAAAAGTACTAAGGAGTTGCTGCCCCCTAGAGGTTAATCAAAAAACCTCCAAACTGAAAAAGGATGACATTTAGTATCAAGAGCCAAGCAACTGGGAAGGAAAGACACAGCATGAGCCTTGTTTTATAAAGGCGTGAGACCCAAATCCACTATTCTGGAAGAAAAAAAAGGAAGAGAAGTTCCCCTCGTGCCCCTAAGAGTGAAGAACGGTTTGTAGCTAAGGAAAAATAAGTGAAAGTTTGTGCTAATTGCATCCAATGAACACCAGGGGCAGTGGGAGAGGAGGGGGAGATTTATCGACTTGAAAATGTTTACTTTTTTCTTGCTTCTGCTTCATATTTCTCCACAGATGCTAGTGGTTAGCAACCACTAAACATACCTAGAGGGCTCTGTGCTTACATCAGTGTTTTTAGGAAAAGTTATGAGCTTTCGCTCTACTCAGCAGTAGGCCGAAGCAGGGACATCCCCAGCAGAGTCAACCGTTGAGTACAGTGGAAAGGAAGCCTGTAGACAGAATGCTTGCACCACAAAACTCTTCTTAAAACGGGAAGCAGAAGGAAGAAAGTCTGGGCCCCTACGTGTCCACTAGGTGTCCAATGTAGCAAAAGAATATGCATTTTTGCTCCCTAAACCTTTGGATCTCTTCATGTCATTTTTAAGCCCCTACCTCGTCACAAATCCTACCAGGATCTCAGATGGCTTCTAGTAAGCCAGAGTCTAAGTTCCCAAGTTCTGCTCTTCCAACTAGAAGGATCTATTCAAGCTATATCAAATAATCAGAATTCATATGTGAACATTCGTTTTTGACTGTATAGGTTGCTGTACACATGCACCGTAGGTTCAATAAATATATGGCTGATATTGTTTCTCTGAAAACCAAGAGCATACTGTATACACTGTATGTTAGCCAACTTGATAATAAATTATATTTTAAAAAATCAGTAAGGGAAAGACTGCAGGGGGACCTAA
The DNA here is from genome assembly GCA_030068075.1 of Paguma larvata. NCBI lineage: Eukaryota > Metazoa > Chordata > Mammalia > Carnivora > Viverridae > Paguma > Paguma larvata. Next base: position 9,107,832 of record CM057839.1, on the reverse strand, counting down.
GTTCATTCAATTAAAAAAAATGAAAAAAAAATTGTTTAAATTTCCAATTACTCACTTTTAGAAATTTCTGAAAAATCAAAATAACCCAATAGAAAGGCTTCAGTTTTCAGAGTCAAATAGATAGCAAATTCCAGTCATGGTTCCGCTCTATATTTGTTGTCAGTTACCTTCCCTGAATTTCAGCTTCCCCATTTATAAAATATGGCTCATACTTACCTTGCAGCATTGCTGAAGGGGTTAGAAATTATATATATGATACACACACAAACACTATACGCTCAAGAAGTGGTAGCTCTTATTACACAATCAAGATTCTCCTGTACCAGGCTATAGAATGTGGAATCAAATTTACTTGATACGTCAAAATATTTTGTACAAAAACTGCAGGGACCAGGCCATTAGGAAGGGGCGGTCAATGTCGGCTGGAAATTTGAGTAAACTCTATGAATTAATGAGATGAAACCTCATCAAAACTATATAGTTCATTTGAAAAAAATGTTACCACCTTGAAATCTTTGCAGAGATCAAAGATAGCACGTGTCTAATGTGCTTCCAGGCTTGGCTAAATATTAAACCATTACAAAAAGACTCGTTGACCACATTGAGAAAACGACTTTCATTGTGAGATTATACCTTCTGAATATGGCCGTGATGATAATGAATCGATATCATTCCGAAAACGGTACTCTATTTTAAAGAGACATGAGATTATGGGTAAGACTTTTTCCCTATTCAATTAAAAGCTATATATTACTTTACTGGAGCCGCTGTAATAAATTACTACCAACTCGATGGCTGAAAATGACAGAACTGTGTTCTCCTCCACTTCTGAAGACCGGAAGTCTAAAATCAAGGTGGCAGGAAGCGACACTCCCTTCGAAGCCTGGAGGAAATTCTCTCCTTGCCCCTTCCAGTTTCTAGTGGTTGCTGAAATTCCTTCGAGTTCCTTGACTTGTAGCTACAGAACTCCAGTCCCTTTCTTTGTTTACACGTGGTGTTCCACCTGTGTCTCCATGTCAGATCTCTCCCTCCTTTATCTGCCTTCGGAATTAGCCCCCCCCCACCCACCCCCCCCCACCCGTATCCAGGATGACCTCATTCCCAGATCCTTAACTAAGTTACATTTGCAAAGACCCTTTTCTAAATAAGGTCAAATTCACAGGTCCCAGGGGTTGCTACTTGGACACACCTTTTAGGAGGGTCCCGTTCAACCCACTACAAGTCAGTTCTAGTGAACCTTGGCATATCGCTCTTATTTACACATACCCTCTTAAAACACTGAGTACTTTATTTTGCAGAAGTCTCAAAAATTAGAAACCTGTTATCTGTATAGGAATCAGAAACTCCTAGTATTAACTAGAACTTCTACTATGCAGTGAGAAAAGCATGTGTAAACACAGGTGGGTGGAAGGAGCCACAACACAGGCGGTGAGTGCTGAAGATAACTTTCATCAACATAATCAAAATGTATTTGGGATTCGTGCTTACCGATTCATACCCTTGCCAACTTGAGCACTTTGCTACAAATGATTTTACCCTAATTATGGTTTACGTATGGCTCTTTCTGCCTGCCGTGACACCCCAATCCCACAGTCCCACATCGTAGGCTCTGGCTGCATTAAATCCTTCGCTTTTCCCCAAATATCCCAATGCTCTTTTCAGCTCCTGTCCTCCAGCCAAACTAGGTGCCATTCAAGCTCAAGGCTGTATCTTATTTGCACAAAGACAGCATCCACCAGCCAAGCCCAGTGCCAGGGGGACCGCACCTTCCCCTGCAAGGTGCCTTCTTTCCCTCCAAAGCTTGAAAGGAGGGCTGGTCAAACTGGCTGAAGTGAGACCTGAAAATCCAGGACTGCAGAAGCAGAGCAAAGCCAAGGAAGGGAGAGGGGTTGGAATTAATGGCAAACAGATGGGGACTCATGATGAAGAAAGAATAAAAGGATCCACGAAGTCCAGAAGTCATGGTGGTTGATTTTAAGACGGATGAATAGACGGTAAGGATGGAGCCAAGAAAGTCAGAAGCAACAGCTGAGGACTCTCTAGGGAAAAAACTCAAAATCAGTTTAAGAAAAGAATTTGCATTTTTGAAGGGGTAGCTCACAACTGACTGATTCTAACATGGTTGTTTGGTCCTAACTCCATCTTTACCATATGGACAGAACAGACAAATAGAGTGGGTTATGTTCTTACTTCTACTTTAAATTGTTTTAAATGTTTATTTTATTTTTGGGAGAGAGAGAGAGAAGGAGAGAAGAGGAGGAGCAGAGAGAGACATGGAGACACAGGATCCAAAGCAGGCTCCAGGCTCTGAGCTGACAGCAGAGACCCTGACACGGGGCTTGAACCCACGAACTGTGAGATCATGACCTGAACTGAAGTCGGTGCTCAACCAACTGAGCCACCCAGGGGGCCCTTCTTCCTTCTACTTTAATTAGTCATTTACTTTTGCCTTGTTGCATGAAGGATTTAGGAAGTGTGGCATAGTGGTTATGATGTAGGCATCCATGCCAAATAGACATAAGGTCTTAAGCTCAGTCTTTTGGAGCCTCAAAATGAGATTCATAATATATCTTACATAGTTATTGTGGAAAAAAGTAAAAGACAACAATTTATGAAAATATCTAATATAGTACCAGACTCATAGCTGGCCTTCAATAAATGTTAAATTTGTTCAGGTTTACAGGAGACGTTCAGATTATTAGTATGAATAAAAAGTTAAAATCAAAACCAATTAAAGTTTAACTTGGAAAAGATTTGTAAGACCGGGGGGACATGGGATTCACACGTGGAAGCCATAAGCATTGTGGTGAACACACAAAGGCACCGCCAAGGTCCCATTTCAGTGAAGAAACTGTGGTCCAGCCAATGGTGATGCTGTCATGATTTAGGAGTAGTCATCACCACAGTCGAAGGCGCAAGGTCAGGGAGCACGTACTGGAATCCAGAGAGAATAGCTATAAGAGAAGAGTGACAACGAACGAGATCTGTCGCCTTCAGTAGAGGGACAAGGCCAATTGACAGAAAGGCTGAAGCTGTGGAAGTAGATACCGTGGTCTTCCTCCCCCCTCTCCATCCCATCCCTGCCAGGGCCTCCCAATGGCCAAAAGATAGAGGAAAGGGGCACATGGGTGACAAGGGCTGTCTCCTGGAGCACAGAGAAGGGCAAAGAAGAATGGAAAGCAAACCTGGAGGAGTAAATGGAAAATATCCAGGGTACATTGACCTCCTCAACGTAAAAGCAATCTTTCTTCTCTGGATCCCTCAAGTCCCTACCCCCCAAAATGACTCTAAGGTTAATGAGCCAGTTCAAGAAGCAGCAAGACTGCCTCCTTCTTCCAGCAGGAAGAGGTGCTTCTGAGCGCGTCTTCCCATAGATCTGGTGGCTCCATTCCTCCATGCCCTCCAGAGTTATCAGCAACCTGTTCCCTCAGAAAACGCCTATAACCAGTTGGCAACCGAATCCAGGCTGCTTGGCTTCCAAACAGATGCTGTGTTGACATGGTTGCTTTTACTCTGGCCTCATGAAACCCCTACTAGGATGGTCTCTCCACTGAACCTCAAACTCATGGTGTGTGTCCAATGGACCATGGTCCATCTCTCTTGGGATAATTGGAGAAAGAAGAATGGGAGACTCATGCCTTCTCTTCATGATGACTCTGCCTTATTTTCTTTGCTAAAGTCTATTCTATATAAAGAGGCATCATGTAATTCATTATAAGCCCTGTTGTAGTACAGTGGCACCCAATGTGGGAACCACTCCATTGACCACTTTGCACTTGGTCCAACCACATTACTGTGTATTTCCAAAAGAAGGTAGGTAGATACTCTCCTTAATCTCTGCACTTCTCTGGTGTACATAAAGCAAAAGCCAGGGGTAGTGACTATGGCTCTTTACAAAATTTTTGTGACAGATGTGGAAAGGAAATTTGGATTACAAATTTATGGAGTTCTCAACTATGTACATGAAAATTATCAAATGAACTTGCTTGTCATAATTGCCATGAAAACAAATCCCATTCAACTTAGCAAAAATCTTTTTAAACATCTATTATACACTATGACTTTCGGTAAGGACAAGAGAGACAAAAATTACAGCTTAGAATTCAGTGAAAATAAAATTGGGGGCATTCAGATAGCAATTATGAAAGGAATTGACTTGCTGCCTCATGACTTAATGGAACAATCTTACTCCTGTGCTCAAAATCCATGATGTGTCCTCCAAGCCCATGTCCCTCTTCCCAGGGAGCTGGCCAGAATGGCGGTTCCATGTCTCAGGAACCCCACCCACAGACCAAAGCTGATGCAAGGATGAGTTTGTGAGCTGAGCTGTCCAATGGGGTTTCCTTGGGAACTTTCACCGTCTGACTCAGAAATACAGATTAACTGCCACCTTCCCATCCCCCCAGCATTATTATCCAAAGACATTCAACTTAATCCTGGACAGACTAAAGGATAATCTTTTCTTAGTGGAACCATGAGACACTAAACTCAGTGGCCACATGCGGGAAGTGTATGAAATAAGAGAGAATGTAGCCAACATACTGAGGTAAACAGAGTCCAGAGCTGGAATCGGTGTCCCTGGTGGCATTTGTGTCCCTGGTTCCAGTCAGTCCCTAGGCCCACCGCATCTCTTCCTTTTCAGAGCTTTTTATGGTTGACATTTCCTTAGACTCTTTTGGATCCTGTGTCCCTCAACTAACCATTGAAAGCCATTGAATCGTTAATCTAATGATGTCCTAAGTAACTCAGAGTCCTCTTGTGCACCTCAGTAAACAGAGGCTTGTCCAGGGGTGTCTTTTCATAGTTGTGATAGCTGGGGTGGCTGGGGAGATCAAGAAAGGTTGAAGGCACCACAAATTACAAAGGTTGCTTTTGTTCTAGTACAGCTAGACCAGATGAGTTGGCCTCTCTCTGCAGGTTTCTTCCCAGACTCCAGTCCCTGCTTCCTCTCATCTCAACACACTCCCCCACCATACCGTTCTGCTTCCTGCCCTGGACATTTCCCATTTCCTTTACTGCCCAGCGTGGTCCCTACTTCTCAACTCTAGCAAATGGGACACTCATCCCAGTTTTGAAGGAGCATTATCTGCCCAATGGGAGAAATCATAACTGCTTCAAGGCTTGTAGAAACACTACAAGTGTGTGAAAATGGCTGACAAGTTATAAAAATGTAAGCCATGGTTCTATGTCATTGAGTATTTTCTCATGAGAGCAAATAAAAATAGACTACTAGGGCCATCTTGGAGAGAGACCTTCCACTAGGGAGACATCATTACTCCAATGCTATTATTTTAGCCACCATATACACCCGTGATGTCACAAGTTATTAGTTCATGAACGTTCTCCTTGGCACAGAATAACTCATCCGGCACTAAGCTCCGGCGTTACTATTACAGATAGTGACTTGGAATAAATTCTCTCCTGTCACTAAAGCATTGGAAGTGACCTCCTAATGCTCCTTTATCAAAGAGTGTTATATACACTAAGTGAATTTGTTACTTTATGAAGACATGAAGAACTTGAATCATTCTCTATTGCTTAGAAATAAAATTTTAGTTTATTACAAAACAAATTATGAAAATCCTCCTTTGGGGTAAACTTCGTTAAATGACATATTTTCGGCTTAGAGTGGGAGTTGATTTTTCTGCTAAACTAATACATCCATGTGTCCTCATGATCTTGGGAATACATTTATAAAAATATTTAGTTATACTCTTATCCCTGATAATTAACACAATTGCTATCTTAAGCTAACAAAAATATGTCCTTACCTTCACATTTGAAAAATGCAATGTATGGGGCACCTGGGTGGCTCAGTTGCTTAAGCGTCCAACTTCAGCTCAGGTCACGATCTCACAGTTTCTGAGTTTGAGCCCTGCATTGAGTTCTGTGCTGATAGCTCAGAGCCTAGGGCCTGCTTCAGAATCTGTGTCTGTCTGTCTGTCTGTCTCTCAAAAATAAACATTAAAAAAAAAAGAAATTTAAAAATGCAATGTGTTAAGTCCCTGGATCCTCCAGAGATAGATTATAAATGTGAAACACCTTACTAAAAACGAAGAGGAAGAAACGTCTACTTTGGAGCATACCCTGTTCCAATAAGCTGATTTAATGCCAAAGCGGAGACATTTTTAGCATGCTTTCCCAACGGAGACCAAACAGATGCCTTCCCGTTTGAGGGGGTGTCACAGGGAATCGTCTGAGCAGTCAGACGATGCCACATCGTCACATATGTATGCTTAACAGAATTCAGCATAAACAATTGGGAAACTGCAGTCTGGTAGGAAATTTATGATATTAGGTTGTTTCCTTAGGTATTCTCAGCCTTAGAAATACAGAGCTAGGTGGTTTTCTCAGAATTTCCATTTCTCCAGCCAGAATATAAGTCCTAGAATTGACGACGGAAGTCCTAGAAACCAGTAATCACAACTATTTATGAAGTATCTATTGTGCTCAAATCACTTGGCTCAGAAAATTTCTTATATCAAAGACTTCTTACGACACACAGCCCCTCTTACTACAGTGCATGGTTTTGCCTAACAGTGAAGAAGAGTCCTCACTGTGCTCGGCATCTGTCATGGTCGGCACATCCCCTGCCTGGTATGGGAGCCTGTACATCCCTGGAAATTCAGTGAAATGGTCAAACCTGGGGAAAAGGAAGGGCACTCTTTCTGCAGTGACGAGCTGTAAACCACAGAAAAGACACAGGAATTGTGGGTGACAGTCTACAAAGGAGCACGTGCAGAAACTACGCATGCAAATCTCACCCATGGTCCCTCTGTGGTTCAAGGACTGTTGGTCCCAGCCGTTCTGACACTGAGTCCCTCCCTCTGCTTTGGGAGCCGGATACTGCCCTATAGCACTCTGATGCTGGTCTCACCCGGGGCAGTCACCCACGGGCACCTGTATTTGTTAAATACTTTCATTACTTCTCCCCAACTTCAGTCCTTAACTCGCATCTATGTACCTGCTTTACAAGCATCTGAATGTCTTATTTTTAAGAGGAAAAAAAAAGTCCCTAAAATAACACTTTTCCAGCCTATTTACTGTATTGGAAGAAAGTTTCTCCTCCAATCTCCATTGAAGGGTGGAGCTAGTTTCTCCAGAAATATCACTCATTCCTTTTTCCTTGACAGTTATGCAAAAGAATCATTCCACACATACAGTTTTATTTTATTTTATTTTAATTTATTTTATTTTATTTTATTTTATTTTATTTTATTTTATTTTATTTTTGAGAGAGAGAGAGACAGAGCACAAGTGGGAGAGGGGCAGAGAGAGAGGGAGACACAGAATCTGAAGCACAGAGCTGTCAGCACAGAGCCTGATGTGGGGCTGGAACTCACAAACGTGAAATCATGACCTGAGCCGAAGTTGGTATTCAACCAACTGAGCCACCCAGATGCCCCTTTATTTTTTTTTTAACGTTTATTATTCAAAGCCGACTCTCGGCTCTGAGCTTTCAGCACAGAGCCCAACATGGGGCTTGAACTCACAAACCACAAGATCATGACCTGAGCTGAATTCGGACGCTTAACCAACAGAGCCAGCCGGGCACTCCCATACAGTATTTCCCCTGTGCTGTCTCACTCTTATTTATTTTGAGCGAGAGAGAGAGAAATTAGGGGAGATGGAGAGAGACTGGTAGAGAGAGAGAATCACAAGCAGGCTCCACAGTGTGGAGCCCCATGCAGAGCTTGAACTCATGAACCGTGAGATCGTGACCCGAGCAGAAATCAAGAGTCAGACACTTAACCAACTGAGCCACCCAAGTGCCCCTCACTCTGTTTTATCATGCTCTACTCTACATATTCTCAGAGACTTTCAAAGAAAATCCTTTAAGACTCTCTGTAATTAATTTTAATAGCCACGTGAATACAAGTCATTGAAAATGGTGAGAAGAGGGCAGGTAAGGAACTTGCCTTCTTTTTCTATTTTTAATTGACATATAACATTGTGGAGTTTTAAGATCCTGCTTTGGTACGCTCACCTACCGAAAAGGATCACCCCGTAGGATTAGGTAACACCTGCATCACATCATGTAACTACCGTTTCTTTTTTGCGGTGAGAACATTTAAGATCCACTCTCTCAGCAACTTTCAAGTATACAGTATTATTAACTATAATGAAGGAACTCGCTTTTCTAAAATAAAAAAAGTCTTCGCCAACTTGAGCATCTGGGAAGCTATAAATTGAAAGCAATAAAGATTGATCAGTCTTCACTGGAAAAACCTCCCACAGACCTCGAAATACTTTTGTGTAGGAGAGAAGTCAGACCTCTGACTGATGATCTCACAAACCCAAATATAGCAGGTGAACCGGAGATGCCTCTTCGTTCTTCCTTGTTTGGAGTATGGCTCAGGTCCCGGTTCTCTGAGAGAAGCCTAGATTTACGTGTCCCCAGATCTGGTTTGTCAAATCTACTTTTAGTTGAGGCGACTGCCCGAGATTCAGATAACATGAACAATTTTCACAAGTGTGTGTGTGTGTGTGTGTGTGTGTGTGTGTGAGAGAGAGAGAGAGAGAGAGAGAGAGAGAGAGAAAGAGAGAGAGAGACAAACAGAGAGAGAGACAGATCTGCTTGCCATCAGATATAGAGAAGGAATAAAGGGAAACAATAATTATCAATTTTTTAATGTTCATTTATAAATTCAGGTCTCAGTTTTGGATTCTGTGCCTCAAATGAGATCAGCTGACCATTTAAGTCAGCTTTATTTTCTGTTGAGAAGTCTGTTTGACAAGTGTAGGAAATAACAACACCAGGGGCACCTGTGTGGCTCCGTAGGTTAAGTGTCTGACTTCAGCTCAGGTCATGATCTCATGGTTCATGATCTCATGGTTCATGATCTCGTGGTTCATGAGTTCGAGCCCCGCATCAGGCTTTGTGCTGACAGCTCAGAGCCTGAAGCCTGTTTCAGATTCTGTGTCTCCCTCTTTCTCTTTGCACCTCCCCCGCTTGCACTCTGTCTTTCTCTCTCTCAAAAATAAAAATAAAACATTTTTAAAAAGAGAAAATAACAACAACAAAAAGGTCAGTGAAGTCTTTTAGGTGTCATTTTTATCTTGGAAAAGATCTCTGAATTCTTTTCTATAATCAAGTATTGGTATATGTTTTTTGCTTAGAAGTATCACAATACGACAAAAGATTTACCCAGGTACTATTTCGGTAAGCTGTTAGTGACTTTAGCTACAGGGAAAATTTACTTTCAGTACATCGTGAAAGGTTGAATAAGCGACAACAAATACTGTAGCCATAGTCATTGAATTTGGGACATCAAGGTAGAAGATTCTCAGCCTGAGAGTCTCAGTAGAAGCTGTCTTGATCATTTGTGAGATTTGTCACAAATAAATTGTTGCCACTAACAAATTGCCAATTCTGTGTTAACCAGAGGCTGCTTGATGGGAGGGGGGTTTCTTATGTTTACCCCGAGACTGGACCCAAGAACAAATGCAGTGAAAACATCCTTGAGCTTCACCCCCTACAGGGAGTTTAATGGTTTTCCTGCAACGAAGAGACTCCCATTCATCCCACGAGCATCTCTGAGAAAGTGAAAGAAAGTGAGAAATCTGGAGGACTAAACATATCTTGTACCTGAATTTAGCAGTAAGTAACCCTTATGATTGAACCTGAATTGTGTGTTGAGTACAAATTGCTGTAATGCATTATTTTTACCCAAAGTGGGAGGAGCTTTTGTGAAAATCTGGGTGAGCTCGTGGCAAATTTGAACTTCATACTTCAAAAGGGGAAAGGTGACGGGGTAGGTTTAAGAACTGTCGCTGTAGATGGACTCAAATGGCTATATTTAAATGCTCTTAGGAAAGCTAAGTTAATGCCCTAGAGGCCTAAAAGACCCATCCATCTTGGGTAGTTCCTGACCTCCACACAGGCAAGGTTTTGAGACAGAGTCTTTTGGACACAATCATTTTATCTGCCTTTTCTGCAACTTATTTGTTTCTATTGTATCTTTCTAAAGGAGAATTGGTAAATCAGAAGCAAAGAACCACTCGAAGTTTAGACACACTCTTGGTTTATTTATACTCTTAGCATCACTTCTTAGCTTCCTGCCTTCTGAATGTTTTTTTTTCATCCATTAGCACCCATCAGACCAGCACCTTTAGTGGGTAGTCTCCTGAGATTGATTTACCATGGCTCACTCAAGTACTCCCTGGAACAATATCACGGTTTACCAGGCGGGACGGAATGAGCGTGGACGACACCTGCTTGTAAAGGCAAACTCTTACCGGAAGATGGCACTATTGCAAAACCAATGTTGAGTAGAAACCTCCCCTCCCCAAATTACTTTTGAAACGGTATTTTCTAGGAGTTACTCACACACTCACACAAATACATGTTGAATCAAAGTTTACCTACATAAGAAATCAGAGAAATTTTTACTCCCATTAAAGATAATTATAATGGAATTATAACTGTAAAACTGAACACACAGTTTATGACCACAAAAGCATGCTTCCCTACAGTATGTAGGTTTGCAGTCTACTTTCCGCCATAGCCAATTTCTAGTTGAAACAATGATTGCCATTTAAGCAAAGCAGCAAACACTTTTTCATCTCTCACGTGCGGGGAAGAGTTCTAAGCACCTTATACAAAGTCAATTCATCTTAGTGGATGACTGCTGAAGACACTCTTTTTTCAGAGGCATTGAGCGAGCTCGCACTCTGGCTGTCTTCTACCAAGTTCTCCACTCTATCTGCCGAGCTGTATTCCAGTATCTGAAAATGACCTTGGTCCATTAGGCTTGAAATTCTTTCAAAAAGCTGGCCACCAAGTTTGTTTGGGAAGAGTCACCTAATTAAAACCTGTTTGCTTACATCTTCATTTCTTGTTGATTCTTGAACATTTTTTCCCCACGAGGTCAGGTGTTCAGAATTCAAATCTGAACATCTTTTCATGCATTTCGACTAGGAAATGTGAAGACGGACGCCCTGGGAGAAATTCCAAAATTCCTGGGCTTTTACTAAGGAAATAATCAGAGATACAATGAAGATTTGGGTTTTGTAAGGATGTTTGTTGTAGCTTTGCTTGTAAAAGCAAAACCTTAGAAATAGTTTAAATACTCAGAAAATTGGGAAACGTTTTTAAACTTTTGTTATAGTCACTGAACTATCTGCAAATCATGCTTATAAATAAGTCTTTAAAACTGAAAATGTGAATAATATAATGTTAAATGAAAAGTTTGTATATGGAATTCTAAAGAGAGAGGAAGTCTAATTTAGATCATTGGTCTCTATTTTGGGGAAGTGGAATTAGAATCCTTTTCATTGTAATCAAAATCACAATGAGGTATCACCTCACACCTGTCGGGATATTAAAAAGAAAAAAAGGTAAGTGTTGGCAAGGATGCTGAGATGTTTGAAGCCATGGATACTCTTCTGTCTCTCGGAGTTTTAATATTCTTTTTTTCAATGTTTATTTCTTTATTTTGAGGAAAAGAGAGAATCTATGTGTGAGTGGGGGAGGGGTTGAGAGGGGGTAGAGAGAGAGGGAGAGAGAGAAGGCAGGGAAGGGGCCGAGAGAGGGGGAGAGAGAATTCCAAGCTGGTTCCACGCTCTCAGTGCAGAGCCCAATGTGGAGCTTGATCCCACAGACCATGAGATCATGACCTGAGCCAAAATCAAGAGCAGGACACTTAACTGACTGTGCCACCCCCTAATTTTTAGTTATAATATTCTGTTAATTTCAGTATAGTTAACGAACAGTGGTATGTCAGTTTCAGGTGCATTCACCAATGCTGTGCATTACTTAGTGCCCATCCTGGTAAGTGTACTCAGTGCCCTTCATCTATTTCCCCCATCCCCCACCCTCCTGCCCTCTGATAACCATCAGTTTGTTCTCTATAATTAAGTCTGGGTTTTTTTGTTTGTCCCTTTTTTCTTTGTTTTTTTCTTAAATTTCACAAATGAGTGAAATCGTATGGTACTTGTCTTTTTCTGACTGACATATTTCATTTAGCACTATACCCTCTGGATCTTTCCATCTTGTGGCAAGGTGATTTCATTCTTTCTATAACTGAACAACAGTCCATTGTATATATACACCAGTTCTTTTTTTAAATTTTTTTAATGTTTTTATTTATTTTTGAGAGCAGGAGAGACAAAGCATGAGTGGGGGAGGGTCAGAGAGAGAGAGAGAGAGACACAGAATCTGAAGCAGGCTCCAGTCTCTGAGCTATTAGCACAGAGCCCAACGCGGGGCTCGAACTCACAGACTGTGAGATCATGACCTGAGCCGAAGTCAGACACCTAACCAACTGAGCCACCCAGGCGCCCCTACACCATTTCTTCTTTATCCAGTCATGTCTGGATAGGCACTTGGATCACTTCCATATTTGGGCTATTGTAAATAATGCTGCAATAAATATAGGAGTGCATATCTCTTTTCAAATCAGTGTTTTTTTATTCTTTGGGAAGTACCCAGTAGTGAAATTACTGGATCGCATGGAAATTCTATTTTTAATTTCTTGAGGAACCTCCACAATGTTTTCCACAGTGGCTGCACCACGTTGCATTACCACCAACGGTGCACGAGGGTGGAACCCGTGTACATTCCTGATGGGAATGATAAATGGTGCAGCCACCAAGGAAAACGGAATGAAGATCCTCAAAAAATTAAACATAGAACTACCGTAGGAACCAGCATTCCCACTTCTGGGTGTATATCCAAAAGAATTAATACCATTGACAGATGAGTAGATAAGGAAAATGTAGTATCTACATACAGTGGAATATAGTTCGGCCTTAACAATGAAGGAAATTCTACCATTTGCATGGATGGACCTGGAAGGCATTAGCCAACAGAAACAAGTCAATTACAGAAGGACAAACACTGCATGAGTGCATGAGTCCTTTCACATGAGGCACTTAAAATAGTTAAAGATAGAGAGGTAAGGAATAGAATGGTGGTTGCCAGATGAGGTAGGAGGGTGTGCGGAGGTATTATTCAGCAGATACAAGTTATGGCTGTATGAGATGAGTACATTCCAGGGTGCCCTGTACAACGCAGTACTATAGTCAACACTGAGGCACCACGCACTTATCGATTTTTTAAGATGGTTGAGCCAGTTTCTGGAGCTTGTCTCGAGCAGCTTCGGTTTGTTCCTAGAGCCATGTCACAGAGAACGTTCTAATGGCTGAGGCAAAAGGAAGGCAAAGTGCCGTGCCTCGCTGAACAGTATGTTTAGTTCACAGCCCCGATGCCTCACATCGTGTGGCAGCCAACATGAAACCGAAGTTTCCTGAGGACAGGGACTCTCGTGTCCCCCACGATGTCTAATGGAACATTCGCACATGGTAGATGTTCTGTAAATATTTGTTGAAAGGCCCGCCCTCTGAACAGTTCTAAATGAGATGTGTGGGATGCCCCAGATGGAGTGATGACAGAAGGCAGTGTCTAGGTTTCAGTTCTAACTTCGTCGTTAGTAATAACGACCATTTGCCGAGCACTTCCTTATGAGGCACCAGTTACGGCCCTCTTCCTTCATGCGCAGCATCTGACTCAGAGTAAAGCATTCTCTACGGATTGGCCAGACTGCCAGGTTAGGGGACAGTCACACCGGCAGGAGAGACACATTCTCCTCTCTGGGAGCTCTAAGCATCCAATACATGGAATGCCCCTGCCCCAGCTTTGAAACCATGGCCAGTACAGGAGCCGTCCCTCTGCTGGGCTGTCTGTGGCATTCTGTTATTTGGTCATAGGGTCCCGAACGAAGACACAAGGTCATCTTGAAAACACCAGAACCCAGCCTGTCATGAGAGAGGAGGCTCCTGTATAACCCAGACAAAACATCCTCTTGGCTTGAATGAAGGAGTTCTCGGTGAAGCCAAAGAGGAGGGATCAGATTCTAGGTGGATTTGGAAGATAAAGCGGACAGGTTCTGCTGCCAAATTGCATGCGCAAAGAAGAGTGAGGAGACAAGGAAGACTCCAAGGTTTCTTACCTAAGCACCTAGAAGCATGGCATTTCCAAAAACTGAGAAGAAGATCCTTGGGAGAAGGGTAGGTCCAAGGAAGATCAGCAGTTGAGTTTGGGAGCGTGCAAAGTTTTGATGTTTCTATTAGGTAACCAAGTAGGTACTCAACCGGCGGATGGAGTTTAGGACAGAGGGCCAGGCTGGTGACTCGAGTTTTGGGATTCTCAGTGAAGAGACGATGCTGAAAGCCACGCCATGAGACTTCATCCTCAAGGGAGTTCGGTGTAAATAGAAAAGTCTGAGGACTGAGTCAGCTGACCTCTCTAATCTAGAGGGCAAAAGAAAAGGAGGAGCTGCAAAGGAGACACGGTGAAACAGGAAGACAAGGAAGATAAAACCAAAGGTTGTGTTTTGAAAACCCAAGTCCATCAAGGGGGAAGCAGCCTTTAGCTGTGTTGAATACTGTGGCTAATGGTCAAGGACAAAGGTAGGAAGCTACCTTCTGTTAGCAGTGTGGAGGTCCTTGAACGTACAGTTTCAAAAGTAGGGAAAATATCCTAACCTTAGTGAGTGCTTAGGAAGCTGGGAGGACTTCACTTGGAAACCACAAACATACAGACCTGGCAAAGCTTCAAACTGCGGCAACTAGCAATGGAGACCCTTCCAGGGCCCAGCTCCCATATCACAAAGCAGGGCAGAGCAGGGCAGGTTGGAACCCCAGAGGCAATACATGGATAGTTGGCACCCTACCCAGTGGGATAAAACATCTTAAAGAAACTTTTTCAGGGGCGTCTGGGTGGCTCAGTTGGTTAAGCAGCCGACTTCAGCTCAGGTCACAATCTTAGGGTCTGTGAGTTCGAGCCCTGCATCGGGCTCTGTGCTGATGGCTCGGAGCCTGGAGCCTGCTTCGGATTCTGTGTCTGCCTCTCTCTCTGCCCTTCCCTTGCTCATGCTCTGTCTCTCTGTCTCTCAAAAATAAGTAAAAATATTTAATAAAAAAAAAGAAACTTTTTCAGTTTTAATTCTCTGTGCTGCAGAGCTATCTTAGAAAAGAATAGGGCAAATCTGCATAGAAGTATAGTTTCCTGAGCTTTCCTGATGAGAATAATAGCCTGGGTCTTTGTTAAAAATATAGATTCTCCTGAGTACCACCCCAATCCCTCCTTCCCCCTCAACATTCTGATTCAATGAGTTTGAGGTAGACACCAGGTCATCTGAATTCTTAACAAGAGTGCTGGATGATTCGGATCATTGGACCAGTTTAGAGACCTTGGTTGAAGAAATTGTTCCTTCAGTCCTCACGTGATAACTTCTTCCTGACTTTGAATGTGTGTGGTGTGTGTTTAAGTATTACACATATGATGTGCTTTCGTTAAACTCTTTGTCTTAACCTAACAAATATGTATTTAAAAGCTTTAGGAGTTCAGTTAATTAACAAAGACTTTAATTAAAAAAAAATTTTAAATGTTTTTTATCTATTTTTGAGAGAGAAAGAGAGAGCATGACTAGGGGAGGGGCAAAGAGAGAGGGAGACACAGAATCTGAAGCAGCCTCCAGGCTCCGAGCTGTCAGCACAGAGCCTGATGCGGGGCTCAAACGTACAAATCGTGGGATCATGCCTGGAGCCAAACGACTAATTTTTTAAAAGTCTCTTCTTCCATCTTTCTTCTCGAAGCATTTTATATTCCCCAAAGCTAGCCAGAAGAGCTAAAAATGCTTTATGACTTATTGGGAATCTTTTTCTCCCCAGAAGATTTTCGTCAGTTTCAGAAGACTTCAAAGAATTCTGTTTGGCACCCCAAAATGCTACCACCCCAGTATATGTGGGTACATGGGTATACATGCAGACACACAGGCACACACACAGATTATTATAAACTGTTCTCCATTTGTGTTCTCTTATTAGAGAAAAAAGAAGAGTTCAGCAAGATTGGAAATATATTGTGTTAAAGAAAGTTCTCCTGCTCACACACGTGCGTGCTCTCTCTTTCAAAATAATAAACATTAAAAAAGAGAGAGAGAGAGAGAGAGGCACCTGGGTGGCTAAGTTAAGTGGCCAACTCTTGATCATGGCTCAGATCATGGCTCACGATGGCCCCTGAGGTCTTGTTAAATGTCATGAAGCTAACTAGGGTCAGAACTGTTCCTCCGAGAGACACTCCCTTCCCTTCAGTGCTTTTCCTAGCCTATTCTTGGCCTTTCTTGCTCAAGTCAGGATATCGGGGTCACCACGATGTCTAGCCTCTCACTGGAATCCTAAGGCTAACGTGATTTTTCTGGCACTCTGAGTCTGAGCCCCTGGGAGGAGCAGCGGCACTGCAAATGCTGTCCGGGATTTCAAACCCCGCAGGTTTTGAAAGGTGGTGGTGCTTTCAAAAGCACAAGGTGGGTGCTTTCAAAATCTCGAAATGGCTTTGGGAACTTGATTTAAAAACATTGTCTCAATGATACTGTGCCACGATAGGAGCACAGAAGGTGAGTCATGGGACGCTATTGCCTCTCACGGCCCCTTTAGCGTTGGTTTGCAGCCTCCGCTGGGGCCGGGTGAAGGGAAAGCCAGGTGGGTGGCAGGAACACCTGGCTTAGCACTTCCTGCTCTGAACAATGCGGTGTGGGAGGGTTTTGTGTGCCCAGCCTGTTGCTTTACCTGAGATGGGGTAATTGACGCCTCCGTCCAACCCGTTGGGTTCTGTCCTCCCCTTCTTCCTCCTCCTCCTCCTGTTCCTAAGACCTTCTTTGATTTATTTGTATCTTCATTGTTCCCTCCTAGCATCCCTTACCTGTTGCCTTCTCACACCCAAAGAATCGAGCTGTTTGTCAGGTGTTGCAAACTGTCTCAGCATTGAAAGATTCCTCTTGGCTGAGAACCTCATTAAATCAAAGGAGGAAGAGCGTAAACACGGAGTGTGAATACTGAGGACATGATGACAGAACAAACGACTTTGTTTAGGGTTAAAGTGATTTCAGGGGTTGTATGAAATAGTGGTCTTCCACTGTGGTGCAGAGTGACAGATAATTTCAACACGGTCAATATCTAGACACTTAAAAGTCATGTCTACTCTTTTCTAAACTTATCTGCTTGAAACTTACCTGTGGTGAGAGGTAATACCTACTCCCCTTTGCACCTATGTAACATCTGGGTCTCTCGCTCGTTGGCAATAAAGCCATCTTACTATTGGGCAGCGCCCGCAGGTGAAATAGACTCTGGGGCATCAAATAAAGGGACAATTTGAAATATTGTCTGTGAAAGAATGTTTAATCAAAGCCCAATAATGTGTATGTCTTGTGTCTTTTTAAAAGCCACATTGTAGGGGCGCCTGGGTGGCTCAGTCGGTTAAGCGGCGGACTTCGGCTCAGGTCATGATCTCACGGTCTGTGAGTTCGAGCCCCGCGTCGGGCTCCGTGCTGATGGCTCAGAGCCTGGAGCCTGCTTTGGATTCTGTATCTCCCTCTCTCTCTGCCCTACTCCTGCTCATACTCTGTCTCTATGTCTCTCAAAAATAAATAAATGTTTAAAAAAATTAAAAAAAAATAAAAGCTACATTGTAAACATTTTCGTTCTGTAATTTGTAATCAAAGCTTAAGATGTATCCATATTGTTTTGATCAACCTTCTAATAATTAAAAGGTAACTTAATCCAAAAGAAAAATATTAACACTTTCATCTAGGAAAAAACGTAAATTAAATATTAACACACAGTTTTGTTATACATCATAAATGATCAATAGGATTTTGCATTATAAATATAGATTTCATTAGGAGAAAACTCAATATAGAATGGAAATAAAGTTTCCAGAAAGAGTTACATAAAATGACTGATTTTAAAAATGTTTTGGGGGCACCTGGCTGGCTCAGACAGAGCTGGCAACCAACTCTTGATCTCAGGGTCATGAGGTCAAGTCCCATGCTGGGGGCAGAATTTATGTAAAAAAAAAAATATTTGAGGAGTGCTTGGGTGGCTCAGTCAGTTAAGCTTCTGACTTCGGCTCAGGTTATGATCTCTCGGTTCGTGAGTTCGAGCCCCATGTCAGGCTCTGTGCTGATAGCTGGGAGCCTGGAGCCTGCTTCAGATTCTGTGTGTCTCTCTCTCTGCCCTTCTCCTGTTCATGCTCTCTCTTTCTTTCAAAAATAAATATTTAAAAAATTTTAAAATGTACGTTTATGTATATTTGAATAAGTCTTTGAATATGTCCATATATTTTATAAACAGACACTGGTAAGTATCAAAGAGTAGCATTCAACCGGATATATTTAAACAGGTGATATAAAAGTTTTGTTAAAGAATGCCAATATTTTAACATGCCAAATATTACATTCTTTTTTAAAATTTTTTTTTATTTTTGAGAGAGACAGAGACAGAGTGAGAGCAGCGGAGAGGCAGAGAGTGAGGGAGACACAGAATCTGAAGCAGGCTCCAGGCTCTGAGCTGTCAGCACAGTTTAACTAGGGGCTCGAACCCGCAGACCATGAGATCATGACCTGAGCTGAAGTCAGACACTCAACCAACTGAGTCACCCAGGCGCCCTAGATATTACATTCTTTATAATTTCTTAAACTTACAACAAATTTCAAATGTTATCTTAAAACTGTACAAGAGGATACATAATTTTTCTAAAACATTTTTGTAGGACCCATAAGGAAAAAAAAAAATTAAAGAACACTGGCACAGGAGGCTAGTAAATCTGCCGTTTTGTAATGAACAGTTCATTCCCCATCCAGTCTTTGGGTGCTTCAGCAGAGAACAATGTGATAGGAGAGAAAATACTGGGGACTATGAGAACAGAAATCCAGCTTTTTCGCTAAGTCTTTTTGTAACTCACTGCAGTCAACCTTCCCAGCTTTGTTTGCTCATCTGTAAAATGACACTAGACTAGGGTTCCTTTTAAACTGGGAGCTTTTTCATTCTGTCACTACATGCTCTACATCGGTTATATTCTTAGGGTTTGTCTTTCTCTTTTCTTTCCTGTTAATTTGAAGTTCTTTTCTAGAGGTAGCATAAAACAGTTGGGAATAGGAAAGAAAGCATTAACTATTCTCCTTTTCCTCTCCCCTAAAGAGAATACAGTTCTCTAAGACTTAGGAAATGAATAAATGGTCAAGTAATCATTAAAACAATCACACAGCCATTATAGTCATTTCTGGGAGTGCATGAAGGGTTTTCTAATCCTGTAGGTTGGAAACTGACATACACAGGCCCGGCTTCCTTTTCCGTCAGGCACTCTCAACCTGGGATCCAGGATAGACTCCAAGGGGTTCAAAAACTTGTGTAAGAAAATGGGAAAAAAATACATGTTTATCTTCACTGGCCTCTTAAATCTGTTTTCTTCGGTTACAGATGTAGGCAAAAAGCAGAGTAGTATCAGCAGTTACTGTTTGTTACTTTGTCAGCAACACTAATCAGTTTCTTACGGTAACGCTGTTACTGCAGATAGCTCCAAAATGCCATTATGCTCGTCACCATTTTGAAATTACGGGAGCTTATTAGTTTACAACGCTAGCCCCTGTTATTTGATGCCAGGCAGCCTACATATTATAACCATATGCACTCACATGTAAATCTACGGCTGTACAATCGAGTTGGTTTTAATATATTTTTAATGTGTGTTTACTTCGAAAGAGCAAGAGCATGAGCGGGAAACGGGCAGAGAGAGAGGGAGGAGAGAATTCCAAGCAGGTCCCACACTGTCAGTGCAGAGCCCCAGTGAGGCTCCGGCTCACCACCTAGGAGATGATGACCTGAGCGGAAATCAAGAGTAGGACGGACGCTTAACTCACTGCGCCGCCCAGGCGCCCCGGTTTGAATATTTTTAATAACAATATTTCAACATAATTTTCTTTGTAATCCTACATATTTCGTTTCATGCGTTTAAAAACGTTGCTGAGAAGAGGGTCCCCTAAGCTTCACCATATTGCCCAAAGGAGTCTTTGGCCCAAGCTAAAAGCCTAAGATTGCTCAGGCGTGAATAAAAAGAACCACTAGCGCGGGCTGCGAGAAGCAACTGACAGCCACGGCGAACCTGAAAAACTGCAAGTTATGTTCCCATAATTGAGGGAACCTTAAGAAACAACCAAGAACTTCAATTTAAAGGGCCAAAAAGAATGCTGAAATCGCGGAAGCCAAAGGTTAGCAACGATGATAGGAGGGCCACTTCTGCCTCCTACTTTGTCGCTGCCTACGAGGCCGACTCAACGGCCAAGAACCCATTTCCTGTTGACTGAGGCTCGGGTCTAAGCCACCCCGTTCCTCCCAGGCTGGGCCGCGATCAAATGGGTACACACACCCTCCACCACAGAATCAAAACGCTGTGTTTCAAAAATGGATATCGCTGATATCCCACGACTCCAGGGAGTTTGCCGTTCGAGAGCCGGCGCCCCTTCCGCGGGTCAGCTGGGGCTCCTGCAGCAGCGGACCGAAAACTTTCGTCCACAACTTGAAGTTCGGAAGGGTTTCCGCTACTCCAGGCCGGCGGCTCGTTTCCTTCCCTGTCCCTCGGAAGCGGTTCCACCCGGGACACACGGAGCCTTCCCTCCCTCGGAGCCCAGCCCTCTCCTAGAAATAACCCCCAGTGCAGGTCTCTTTAAGACCCCAAATCCGAGGGCCGAAATCTCCAGCACAGAAGTCAGACTCCGCCTCCTTCTCTGCGGCCCGGGCAACACTCCGGCCCAGCTCCGGAGAGCGGCGCCGTTGGCTTACGTAGCGGCACGTGATTGGCCGCCATCCCCTGGCGGGCCGGGATTGGCCGGCGCCCGGCCCCGCCCCTCGCCCCCGCCCAGGCCCGCGGCCGCCCGGGTGTCCTCGCGCCGCTCGTCCACGCGCAGCCTGGCAGTTTGCCTCTTCCTCGTCCTCCAGCCTGCGTCCATGGCCACCGCCGCGGCCGAGGAGCCCTTCCCCTTCCACGGCCTCCTGCCCAAGAAGGAGACCGGGGCCGCCTCCTTCCTCTGTCGCTACCCGGAGTATGACGGGCGGGGGGTGCTCATCGCCGTCCTGGACACGGGGGTGGACCCCGGGGCTCCTGGCATGCAGGTGCGGCAGGCGCGGGGGCGCGGGCGGCCGGCCGGCGGGCTGGCGGGGGACGCGGAGGGCACGCAGCCTCGCAGCGCGGCAGGCCGAAGCCCGCTCTGAGGCCGAGCGGGAGCCGGCCCCGGGAGGAGGCGGGGGGCTCGGGCTGGGCCGTCATCCCGGCCCAGACAAAAGCGGCGTGCCAGGCGCGGCTGGCCGGGGCGCCTGGGTCCGCCTTCCGCCCGGGAAGCCCCTTCCTGCCCAGGTGCTGCCAGGCCCGGGCCCCGGGGCCCCTTCCCGCCGCGCCGCCTTCCTCCGCAGGTCCCTATGTCTCGGGCACCCGCCTGTGCCTGCTGTGTTTGAACGCGGATTTTACGATTTTTATTAGTGGTGGGGGTGGGGGTGGGGAGGAGGCAGAACAGTGGCGAACGACCTATCAGAACCTCATTTTTGTTGCTGTCGTTCGGGAGGTTTGGTTCTGGGGAGAATTGCTGGTGCTTAGCACGAACGCCGGGTTTCGAGAAGATAACTCGGTCAACTTCCTCTGGTAGTTTCCTCTGGTAGTTTTATGTGTTCTATTTTTAAACCATCTTCTGCAGTGTACTTGTTTAGGGTCATTGAAGCGCATGGCTTCGTCTTTGTTTTACATAAGAACCCGATTTAGTTTGTTTTTGGCCAACTCTTCAGGCCCCGTTAAATTAGGCTCCTGTGATTTTTTTAGCCTCAAAATATAAGACGACATACTTTACGATTTTTAAAAAAAATTGCTTAGTTTTGCCGTAGGCACCTTTGAAATTTTTAAAGGACTGTGTCGAAAGGTAATTTAAAAAGAAACGTGTCTCTTGATTAGAAGTATTCCGCCTAAAATCTTCAAAGTTTGGCTTTTGTAAATTTAGCCTTAACCTTTTACTGAAATACAATCATAAACAAAGTATCACTATTGTCGAAGATCCGTCTCTTAAAAGTCTAATCTGCGTGTAATCCTCTTCCTCTGGTCAACCCTTCATCTGTGTACTGTGTATCTTACCCTCCTTTCATCACTGTACCCCGAAGTTTAATAATTCTCTCCCTCCCCCAAGTCCCCTCTGGCTTCCGGATCCTTTATTGGACTTTCCAGTGATCGAGGTAGCATTTCGGAGGTTAGGATGTCGTGCTGGGGAGGGGCGAGAGGGGGACCAGTCAGTATAGAACCCCCCCAGGAATCTTGCTTTCTCCTGTTAGTTCTTCCTGCAGCACTCTGGAGTACCACACACCTTGGGCTGGGGGGGGGAGGGTGGGGGGGGAAGGCAGGAAGCTTTGGTGAATCAGAATAGCAGTGATGCTGTTCCCTTCTGGTAGCTCTAGTGATAACAGTTGTTGCATTAATAACTTCCTAGACTTACAACACTGACAGCTATCACCTCATTGAGGCTTGATTGCAGAGTAGTAATGGTTTCCATTCTTTCTAGTGTATGTTTACTTTTTATAGGGATAAGTGGGAGGAGAACAGCTGGGGTAAGTGGTTCACTGGTTCTTTTGTCACGATAATAAAAAGCTCAGGAGAGTTTGGAGGAGTACTGTCTCAGTAAAAATGCTTTTGTAGAATTTCCCAGTCGCTTATCACATTGTTCCATTACTCTCTGTAAAGTAACAGCAACTCTCAACACAGTGTTGCTATGAACATTGATTGAGAAGATTAATTACATGTGACTTTTTCAAGTGCTCAAGAAAAGTTATCAAGTAAACCCTGATTTTTTTTTTTTAAGTACGTTTATTCAGAAGTTTAGGCTAGGATTTAAATCCCCCACTGTGTAAAAGATAAATACACACTAGATAGTGGCATGTAATAGCAAATGTTCAGTAAAATATTGAAATAAAATGAAAACATAACTCTCGTCTTCCAACAACTGTAACTCTGAGATATTGATATAAATATGACCAGTTAAAAGAAATTCAGTACAGTGCCTTGCCCACAAGTGAATTTTTAAGGTTTTTCTCCTTCTTTTGCGAATTTATTATTATTTTTCTTGCGAATTTATTTTGCACATCTATTTATACATCATTAAGATAAGAAAGGGGATAGAAATAGGAAGGAAAGAAAAAAAGAAGTGGACATTTGGAAAGCCAGATGGGGTCTGCATGGAGGACCAGAGATACAAATAAACCCTTTGGAGAAGGGAGTGGGGTGTCATTCTTCAGCACCTGCCTTGGGCCCACTGGTCTTTTGTGACAGCTGCCTGGTCTTGTGAAAAGCAGAGGGTGAGGGGCGCCTGGATGCTTCAGTTGGTGATTCTTGGTTTCGGCTCAGGTCATGATGTCGCAGTTCGTGGGATTGAGTCCTGCGTGGGGCTGTGTGCTAAGAGTGCAGAGCCTGCTTGGGATTCTCTCGTCCTCTCTCTGCTCCCCCTCTCCTCATTGTCTCTCTAAAAATAAACTTCAAAAGTAGAGGGTGGACAGCACAAGAGGAGTAATACGTATGCAAATGATTACCTCTTTCCTCAGCAAATACCCAGGCACCTGGCAGGTACCCAAGGTGGAGTTAAAAGCTGTCTTCCTGCAGGCGTCACCAGGCTTGATCAGGGGCCAGCGAGAGCTGGCTTCGAGACTGAGAGGGGACTTGCACTGGACCTGGAGAGAATACGCAGTGGCCAGTTGGTCCTCTGCCACCAGTCTTCTCTCTGGTCCATCCTTCAAATTGCCAAATTATTTTCCTTAAAAAAAAAAAAGGAAAGAAAGAAAATTGCTTCTGTAACACCCTGTGTAACACCAAACAAAACATTTAATTTTGGCGTCCTAGTTGCCTTTGCATAAAAATTCCAGAATTTGAATTTTGTGTGGCTCTTCACTGTCCAGCTTGACGTCGTGGTGTTTTGCTTCCTACTGTTTGCCCTTTGCTACCATCCAGAACATTCCACCCTTTCCACTCATCCCCATGTTTCAGGCCTTTCCTCAACCCGTGAGTTAATCTGCCTGCAAGCCTTCCACCCTCACCTGTAAATTGCTTAATCCTCTAAGCACCCACCTGGATCTTGACCCTGTTAGCTTTTGGGCTCTCCACTGACCGAATTCAGACCCCCACATAGATTTACTCGTGTGTGCCCACTAGTGTATTGGGAGGGTTCGAGAGGAATAAGGCCCAGTCCTTGCTAATAGTTATTTGGGTGCTTTTTTTCTTTTGCTTTCCTGGCAGTGTGTTCATATCCCTCCATAGCACTTGAAATGTTTCATTTTAGTATTTCTGTTTACATAACCTTTTTTCCTGCGTGAGTTCATTCTTTGACAGCATATGTCCAAATTCATTTTGTAGGAGATGTGCCCATCCCATTATCTTTGCCGAATGGAAAAAAATGTATATGCGGGCACAGTGGACATACTACTCATGGAGGAAAAATGGCTTGGGGAAGGAGGTTACAAGTGGTCCTATAAAAATCTTTCTGTTTTTACATTTACTGAAGTAATAGCAGTAGTAAATAAATTTATAGATGCATAATTGGTTACTAATATTGGATGCTCTGCAGTTGGTTTTAATTTTTATTACCTTTCTCTCGGTTAGTCTTCCCTAATTCCCCCAAGCTGGGTTTTATGTTCTTACGTGCTTTCATATATACTGTCCTTACCTTTTTTATTTGTTGTCCTACGTTGCAGTTACCTCTTTACTAATCTGTTTTCCAACTGGATTGTAAGCTTTCTGAAAGCAGAGCCTGTCTGATTCATTCATCATTATGTCCTCAGAATAGTAGTCACTTAATAGTATTTGCTTATGAAATATCTTACCTTGCTTAACAGAATATTTTCAAGTAAATACTTCTACATTCACTTTGTTTTGTGTAAAATGATTAGCAGCTCCCCTTCCCCCTTCCTTCTGACCCTCTCATGTTTGATGACAGGAGCTCCCAGCCCTCACCAGCTCCCCCTCCATAATCAGTTCAGTGGAGACACAAAATGACTTAAATTCTTGACATTTGGGGAAAACCTTTGGGCAATTTCCGTTTTGTCTATCCAGCATAGCCCTGTAAGCACTTCTCGGTCCCCCCACCGCAGTACACATGGCCTACTACCCTAGCTCTGCTCATAACTGAACTGCTGTGGTTCAGTCCCTCTTTGCCATGTAGCATCCTGCCCCTCCCCCTGCAAAGATGAGGGATTTCATTCTGATGGTAGCAGTTCAGTTTTCTCCCTCTCCCAAAGCTCCACCGCAAAATCCTCAGCTGGTTTGCCTTTTTTAACATGTCTCCTTCCTAACCCCCAATTCCCTCTTCTGTCTTATTGTCTCTGGTGGCGTGGTTTCCTTTACCTAATGGAGAAGAAGGAAGTTCAGGGATAGAAAAATGCATATATAAGGCTTTGTAACGAAAGAGAGATACTAATAGGTAAAGCTGGTGGCAGTAGTAGGTGGTAAATAAGTCGCCAAACCCCACTGGGCTTTCTTCCTTTGCTCACACACTGATGCGAGGTTTCTAATGAGAGGGATCTGTGCCTGGCTTGTTAGTGATCTCCTGTGATTCTTGATCTCTCAAGTCCCTGAAGTCGTTTGCTCATGGAGAAGATAAAGGTAGGTGATTGTGTTCCTAGTGCTGGCTTAGCTTTCAGGTTACATCCTTTTTTGGGATACATTTTGAAATCGGTTATTTTCTTACATAGTTCAGCTAGTTTTAATTTTATAGAGGGGTATTGTTTCCATTTTTTATTTCGGTAGATTTTCTTACATTTTCCTTCGTTTATTTCCAAAGATACTTAGCCAATCCCTTCAAAGTCAGTAGCTGATTTAATCAGTTCATTTTATCATGATCTTACCAGAATTTGGTTTGAATTCCAAAGTCATTTTTTTAAACTATAATTTCGAGCCTTCTGAGTATATTATTTTGTTACTAGTATAGACAATCTCCAAGAAATAAATATCCAGCTTAAAATTTCCGTTTAAAAAAAAAAGAAAAGAAAAGGCAGCTGTGCCTGGTGGTCCTCTTGCAGTGTCGTTGGAATAAGATTTGGGGCCCACCAAGAACCCCTTTGCTTCTGCCTCATAAAGTAAAACACGTGTGCCTTGTTTCCTCTGCGTGGTAATAACCCTGAACTAGAGGGCCGTGAGGACACCGCAGTGGGAGAAGTGCCTGGGGAGACACGCGGACGGACGGACATTAAGCTTGTCTAGAGGAGTGTGAGCATGCGTTCTCCAGGTGGGAAAGGAGCGGGAAAACTTTGTGCTTCGCGGTGCTCTTGGCAGTTTTTATGTTCTTTTGTTTTTCCCCCTTGAGGGTAGGGGTCTTCTTTTCTCAGTCGGCTTTGTGTCTCCCTGCCTGGTGATTTCACTCACCGCTAGGAACTCAGCACTTCCATCTTGAATGCTACAGATTCCCTTTGCAAGGGAGCCCAGAAATGATTTTTCCAACAGAGCAGCATGGAAATACAGTGCCGCTGTCACCTGTAGCAGTCTGCGTGGCACCAGTGACAATTCGTGGACTGGCCAAGAAACTATGCCTGAGAAAAATCAGTCTTAATGCTGAGCAGTTCATGTCAGATCACTCAGTAATTAAATCTGTATTGAGCGCCAGCCAGGCACTGCTGGGTTTGGGGGAATTTGGTCCCTGCCCCCATCTTCTAGTAATGGAAATAGATGAGGAATCAGCTGATTGTAGAATTACAGATTCTGTGAAGGAAACGAGGCCCAGGGAGGAGGAATAAGGCTCAGGTTTAGGGTGGGAGTACCCACAGAAGAAGTCATCAGGAGGCTTTCTGAAGAGGTGACATTTTAGTAGAAGGCCGAAAGACGTGATGGGGAGTTCTGTGGAACAGCTGAAGGGACAGAGGATCCCCATCGGAAGGACCTTGTGCACAGAGTCCTGAGGCAGGGGAAGGTGGGCACGTGGTAGGAACTGAAAGGGGGCCAGTGCCCTTACAGTGGTCCAGGGCCGTGACCGGA
This sequence comes from Paguma larvata, assembly GCA_030068075.1. Classification (NCBI taxonomy): domain Eukaryota; kingdom Metazoa; phylum Chordata; class Mammalia; order Carnivora; family Viverridae; genus Paguma; species Paguma larvata. The sequence continues at coordinate 9,081,011 of CM057839.1, read as the reverse complement.
CCAGTCGCTCAGAGGCTTTTGTGGTGAGTGTGGGAGCTCCACGGAGGGGGGGTCGGGTGTGGAAGCTGCCACCGCACAGCTTGCTGTCCTCTTGCTTCTGGTGCGGGCTGAGAACGAACTCTGGAGACCTGCAGAGAGCATCCGCATCACGAAGGCAAGAGGTGGTGAGAGGGTCAGGACAGTGGTGGCGAAAATCCAGAGAAGATGGATTTGAACTGTATTTTAGAGGTAGAATGAAGATGACTTCTGACAGATTTGATGCGAGGAGGAAACCAGAGTAAAGAATCCAAGAAGGACCTTGAACTTTCGGGTTTGAGCAATTCGGTATGTGCTGATGCCTGAGATGGCAGAGCCTGGAGGGCAGTAAATTTGAATGTTCAGTTTGAACTTTGGGCTTACTAAGGTTGAGTGCTAGTGGGCATCTTGTAATTAAATGTCATTACAGGTTTTTCCACTAAAGTTTTTTGCTTGTCCAGCCCAAAGCTCACCTTCGGATCTTTTCTCAGATGGTACCTTCTCACTGAGATCTTTCTTGACCAACCTAGATGCTGAAAACCCCACGCTATATCCTTTTTCTGCTTAATTTTAGTGGATAATAATTAATCACCATCTGGCATGTTAGGTATTTGACGTGTTAGTTGACTGAGTAGAACCGAAGGTCTGTGAGATCGGGGACCTCTATGTGTTAATCGTTATTCTGTGTATCCCCAGCACTTAAGAGTGGCTTATAGTAAATGCCTTGTAAATATTTATTAACTCACTATGTAAAATCACTTGAACGATTCTTTGTTTTCCATGACTGATATTTTTTGTAATTATCTATCCAGCGTTTGGCTTAAAACAATTCAATTTTCTTTTTTAAATGAATGAGATTTTATAGGATATTTTATGTATGTGTATATGGGTGCTCACATATATGGGGGTTGGTATTGCTTTTCATACTGATTAAGAAATTAAATCTATACGTCATATTTCAATTATCCCTTAATTTTCAGGTCACAACTGATGGAAAACCAAAAATCATCGATATCATTGATACAACAGGAAGTGGTGATGTGAATACTGCCACAGTAGTCGAGCCCAAAGATGGTGAGATTATTGGTCTTTCAGGAAGAGTGCTCAAGGTTAGAGCTTTAATCTTATAATCGAATTTTTTTTTCCTTTTTTTTTTTTGTACTGTTGCCTCAAAGCATTTAATGTTTTTAGCTTATGTTTACTGATAGGTTACTAGTTACCTGTTGCCGTTTAACAAATTACCCCCAAAACTCCATGGTTTAAAAGAACAAACATTTATTATCTCACAGTTTCTGTCCTTCAGTAATCTGGGTATGACTTAGCTGGGTGCCTCTTGTTTGAACTCTCTCCTGAGCTTGGCCAGGGCTGCGGTTTCATCTGAAGGCTCAGCCTGAGTGGGGAAGGGGAGTCTGTTGCAAGCTCACTGGGTGGTTATTGGCAGGCTCCTCTCCACAGGGCTGCTACACTCCGTGCAGCTGTCTTCCCCCCGGGCAAGTACTCCAGGAGAGTGCCCAAGATGGAGGCCATGGTCTTCTTACACTTTAATCTTGGAATTGACATCCCATCACTTCTGCCATTTCGTTTTCACTAGAAACGAGCCATGAAACCCAGTGCACACCTGAAGGGGAAGGGAATTCTACGAGAGCATGAGTACCAGGGGGCATCTTAGAAGAAGTCAGCTGTTGTTTGATAGTGGGCTTAGAATTGGGACATATTTTTCACTGTGGTTGACAAATTCTAAAAATTTTAAGTTTTGGATAGAAAGATGGGTAAAGTGACTAGATTATAGTTTTACCTTCGTTGTTTCCTGTCCCTTCTGAGAACTTGAACGTGAAATATTTACAATTTAATCATTGCGGACCTAAGTGACTGGCTTTGTGTTACTCTGTGTGCTCGGTAGAAAGGTGTGCTGACATGAACAATGATTAGAATGCTAACATAAAGCAGTTGATGAGATGTTAGCTAATGAGCTTGTAGAAGACAAGAATTTGATTGTTGTTCGGTACCCTTATTTTCTAAACCAGTAAGCAGAATTAGTTTGGAAAATGAATTTGTGTTTATTTATATGTTTAAAGAGCTGTATTTGACTGTGGCCATCTTTTGCCGTCTCTCTGAATTATGTTTGGGCATCGTCTTCTGGATGAGATTGCTGTGACACTGTGTTATGTGCTGTGTAGTGAGCTGACACAGATTCAGCCGCTTAAAGCTATATACGTTCCTGCATTTATTATTTTATTGTTTCCATGGGTCAGGAATCCAGCCCTGCTTTTTGTAGTTCTCTGGTCAGTGTCTCACAAGACTGTAGTCCGGTGTTGGTTGGAACTGAGGCCTCCTCTGAGGCTCAGGATCCTCTTCCAACTTCGCATGGTTATTGGAAGAATTCATTTTTCTTGCAACTGTTGAGCTCACAACAGTTTGCTTCTTCTAGGCCAGCAGGAGAATCTCTCTCTGACCCGTGGAATGGCCCCAGTGTCTCTCTTTTTTTTTTTTTTTGTATTTATTTTTGAGAGACATAGAGGCACAGTGTGAACAGGGGAAGGGCAGAGAAAGAGGGAGACACAGAATCAGAAGCAGGCTCCAGGCTCTGAGCCGTCAGCACAGAGCCTGATGCGGGGCTCGAACTCACAGACCGCGAGATCATGACCTGAGCCGAAGTCGGCCGCCCAACCGACTGAGCCACCCAGGCGCCCCACCCCAGTCTCTCTTTTAAGGAGCTTGCCTGATTAGGTCAGGCTCACCAGGGCAATCTCCTTTTTGATTAAATCAGTTGCCCGATTAGAGGCCTTAATTGTATTTGCAAATCCTTCACATTTGCTGTATTACTTACCGTAATACAGTCACAGGAGTGATAGTCACAGGCCCTGCCTTTACTAAGAGGAGGGGACTGTACAAGGGCACAGGTCATCTCGAGAATCTGCCTGCCACAGGCAGAGAGCAGCCATTAACGTCCAGGACCGAATTGTTTGTATGACCCCAAAAGTCATATGTTGAAGCCCTAACACCCAATTCGACAGTCTCTGGAGATGGTGTCGGGGTTAGGTATTTGGAGATGGTGTTAGGGTCAAATGACTCATGAGGGCGAGTCCCTCATGACTTTCCACCATGTGAGGATTCAGTGAGAAAGCTGTGCCTGCAAGTTTCGAAGAGTCTCCCCAGAACCTGACCGTGCTGGCACCCTAATCCCCTGCCTCCAGCCTCCAGAATGGAGAAAATAAATGTCTGGTGCTTAAGCCACCCAGTAGTCTGTGGCGTTTTCTTATGGTGCCCAAGGTAAGACACCATGTGCCTTAAAAAAAAAAAAAAAAAAAAAAAGAAAAGATTGTAAACTAGAGGGAAAGGAATTGCTGCACATCTGAATTACTCGAAGGTTTTGTCTGCCTTCCCCGAGACTGTGTTGTTATTTAGACTACATTTCATAGACACATGGGATTCCTGTGAGTTACATTGCTCTGGAAGTTAGGGAATGCTCCTAGTAAGTTCCAAAGATTTAGAATCCTGTAAAGTTTTGTCCTCAATTGTTCGGGTTTTTTTTATAAGCTTATTTTATGAGAGAGCGAGAGAGAGAGAGCGCGAGCTTGAGCAGGGGAGGGGCAAAGAGAGAGAATCCCAAGCAGGCTCCGCACATTGTGGAGCCTGACATGGGGCTCGAACCCATGAACTATGAGATCATGACCTGAGCTGAAATCAAGGGATGCTTAACCGACTGAGTCACCCAGGCGCCCGCTCAATTGTTTCTTTTAAATAGCTGTGGTAGCCCATGCTTTAAACCACACGGATTGATAATACCACAGGCGCTCAAAGGTAGAAGTAGACGTACCATGTGTATGCTATGAAATAAGTTCAGAAAATCAATGGATTGATACTTAAATCTTTTCTCAACCTGATGATCTATTTCTTTGCTCGACTGTTAAGTATTCTCTGCCCATCAATATAGTGGGAGGTTTTAACTTAAATTTTTTTTTTTATATATGTCTTCAGCGTTTAAAAAGGCAAATATTTGTACAAGGGTTCTAACAGAAGCTGAGTGCCCTGCCCCTCCCCTTTCACACAGATTCCCACTCTCTGAGAGAGGAGTCTTCGATGTAACATTTTCTTCAAGGCTTTAAGTAACATTAATTCTTTTTAATTCTTGGATTTTTATCTGTGGAATTAGCACCGCGGAAGAAGAGAATTCACCTTGCAGGCCATTCGTTTCTGAGAAGTTTTCTGGCATTGTCTCTGGCGTTCTTCCTTCTACTGTTTTTGCTGTTCTTTTATCTGGAATCCTGTTAATTGGACATGGGACCTCTTGAGTTGATCTTCCAATTTTCTTATGTTTTTCCACCTTCATTGCTTGTGTTTGTTTTTTTCCTTCCTGAGAGATTTCTAAGATTTCTCAGTGCTCTTTTCTAACCCTTGCATTGAATATTGTTAATTCTTGCCTATCGTTTTCAAGTGTGAGTCTGTTCGTGTTCACTCAGAGCGCGTCTTCATGTCGTGTGCGCAGCATCTCATCTGGGAGAATGCTGTCCAACGTGTTTTTTCTAGTTTCTTCATCCTCTCTTTACTCACCTTCCTCTTCCTCCCATTCTCCTTTCCCCTTTCCTTTCTCTTTCCTGCCTTCTGTTCCCTCCTCCCTCTTCCCTTTCCCTTCCTCCTCTTCCCTTTCTCTTCCTCCTCTCCTCCTCCCCCCTCTGCCTCTCCTCCTTCCTGGTGCTCTACTTCCTACCTGAGAGCTTTCCCCCAGCCATCTAGCTACCCTGGCTGTCTCTTGGTTAACAAGGCGCATAAAGGCGACAGAGGTGCTCTCTGCCTTTGCAGGGCCTTGGGTGTGGGTCTCAATGACGCTGTCGTGATAGACCCCAGAGTGACAGTTTATGGCCTCCTTTTTCTCACTGGGATACGCTCCTTTGCCTGCGAGAGGACCGCAGCCAGTTCGGCCTGGGGTTTGGGGGAGAGTGAGAGGAGCCGCTCAGGGTGCCTGGGGAGGCCTCTCGCAGACTCTTCAGTATGTCTCCCCTCTCCACTCTGCTGCGTGAATCCCTCAAGAAAGCTGACATTTCAGCGTCTCTCCGGTTCAGCGTCCAGTTGCCTGGCTGGTCACTGTGGGCAGGATGGTGTCCTGGGATGCGCAGCGGGCGTCCGATTGTTCCTCATACAGACTTCCCACTGGTCTTCTCGGTGTTGGCTCTCTGTCTGAACTGTCTGTCATACCCACATGTATGTTCAGCTTATTTTTTTCAAGGATGTGCAGGTGTTCAGGTACTCTGCAGCGGGCATTAGAAGGAATAATGGTACTAGTCGCTGGTATTCTGGCTGGCTCGGACCGCTCGGGGCTCCTTAGCACACAGTTCTCAGAGAGCAGCATAGTGAGGTGGTCACGCTTCTTCGACTTAACCATGCCTTAGGGTGAATTAGATGTCTGTATTTCACCTTCTTCGAAATCACCCGTAAACTGTTGACAGTTAATGTCTTACTTTCCTGTTTGAAATGAACTACTGCTTAAGTGCTTTGAACATTCCAATAATCTCCTTCTCCAAGGAGGTCGTTCCTAGGCCTTCTTGAGAAACTAGAGGTGAGTTACTTCAGAAAATGACACTCCTATGAGCAAGTAGAGCAAAAAAGTGAACAGAAGCTTGAAATCTTTTATGACGAAATGTACGGACATAAAGTAAGGTGCATAAACACGTATGTATAGCTTGATGAATCCTGAAGTGAACACCACTACCCAGACGAGACCCAGAACACGCCCACACCTCAGAAGCTTCCTGCGTTCTCCCGGATCACACCCTACTTCGACTTCTGTGATCATCATTTCTGTGCTTCGCTTTATAGTTTTGCCACCTCTGTGTGGATACATGAAATATATTGTTGATTTTGCCTACTTGTGAACTTTTTATGAATGTTCTCATTTATGTATCATTTTACGTCAGATGTGTGCAAGATTCTTGCCATTCAGCCATGATGTTGCATGTAGTAATGGTTTGTTTAATTTCATTGCTCTGCAAGATGCCATGGTTTGTATATAGCACGTTCAGTCCACTCCACTGAGGAAGAACAGTCGTTTCCAGTTTGGGAGTCACTAACCTCTCTTGAGACAACATTCCTGTGTATGTAACCTTGTGCACATGTGCGTAGGTAACCTCCAGGAGGTCTACCTGTGAGTAGAATTGCTGAGTCCTAGAGATACAACTTGACTAGATGATGTCAAACAGGGTTTCCAAGTATTTGCACTAAACTGCATCTCCACTAGCAGTGTGCAAGAAATGTGATAGCTGCCCTGGTAACACTTGGTATTTTTAGGCTGAAATCTTTACTAATATGTTGGGAATCAAGGTGTATCATTTTGTGATTTTAATTTGTATTCTCATTACTAATATGATTGAGCTCCTTTTCATATGTCCTTTAGACCCAAGGATTTCCTCTCTTGTAAGGTACATGTTCAAGTCCATTTGCTCTTTACCCCAGTGAGTTGTCTGGTTTCTGACTAATTTGCAGGATTTCATTACTTACTCTGAGAACCTGTCCTGTGATAGACGGTGTGTGTGGTGTCTTCTCCCATTCTGTATGTCTGTTTTCACTATCTGGGTGGTGTCTTTGGAGGAGTAGAAGTTCTTAAATTTAATGTATTTGAGTATTAGTCTTTGCCTTCTTGATTAGGGCTTTTCATGTCTTAGTGACCTTTTCATGTCCTTCCTGACCCCAAGATCAAGAAGACTCTCTATTATCTTCTAAAAACTTTTACCGTGTTTCTTTTCCTTTTCTAGAATTCAGCTGGTATTGATTTTAGGTTTAGTTTCAAAAAGGGATCCTGTATCTTTTTTTCCTTCTGAAGACCAGTTGCCCCAACACCATGTATTAAAATGCCATCATGTCCCCACAAATTTTCAGTGTTGCCTTTTACTTTGCGACCTTCACAATGGGGTGATATAGCTTCAGAGTCTCATTTCCAGTTCTCTGTGTCCTTTGGATGCTTTTTTCTCCTTTTCCTTATTCTAATTTTAGTAGCCATTTGGAAGGGAGCATGGTGCTTTTTAAAATTTTACCACCTTATGGGGGGCCTGGGTGGCTCAGTCGGTTAGGCGTCTGACTTCGGCTCAGGTCATGATCTCACGGTTCATGGGTTCGAGTTCGCATCAGGCCCTGAACTCTCAGCACAGACATTAGAGCCTCGAGCTTGCTTTGGATTCTGTGTCTCCCTTTCTCTCTGTCCCTCCCCTGCTCATGCTGTCTCTATCTCTCAAAAATAAATATAAAAAAATTTTTTTAATAAAATTTTACCACATTCAACTCTAAGTCAGTCTTTAAATCAGCAATATTTATATTTATATATATATAAGTATATAAATTATATATATTATATATATTGTGTATATACATTATATAAGTTATACATTATGCACATATAAATTGTATATATTATATGTATTTAAATTATATATATTATGTATCTAAATTATATATATAATGTATATAATTTGTATATATTATGTGTATATAAAGTTATTACATATATATATATAAAGTTAAGTCCAGGCGTTGTGAATGATTTGCCAAATTTGGCACCATAGTTAGATGCAGTGATGGCTGGCAGGACCATGAGGCTGACAAGGCTGACATACAGTTCGAGGTTAAAAAAAAAAATAGAATTTTACTGCATGGAACATTCACACTCATGATGACATTTGGCTTGTTAAGGAAATGTTAAATTCATTAGGCATCCCCTCTTTGAAAGAGTTAGGGAAAAGAGATGTAATTAGTAATCAAAGAGATTCTGTTTCTTCTATGAAAATGAGTCTTATTCCATTGTAGTGTTAACCTTAAAAGTAAAACTGCCAGTTACTGACCAGCAAAAGCGGGTTTCTTCAGAAATAGCAGAGAATTGCAATCTGAAATGAGCAGCCTATGGCAAAATCGTAGACCAGTGCCCAGAACAAAGGAGAGGACCACAGTTTTCTTTAGAGGAAAGCGGGGAAGGCGGAAGGCCTGTTGGACAGAAACCGGCCACTGCACTTAACTGCCTCCTGCTCCGATGGGAAAGACTGTCCCTGCGAGGGCCCCCTGGAAGAGCGGCAGGGCGTGACAGCACCCCCTGCTGGCCTCCTGACTCCATTCCAGCTGGTCTCTCTTTTTACAGTAGTTGCCGTTTATAAATAAAACGTTAAATAACTGTTAAATAAAAAGTTTAAAGATACCCACTTAAAACAGTTGAAATATAAAGCTTTGATTCTTAAAAGAGACTGAAACTAGGCTCATGTGTACAAAATACTCAGATAGGCAAAATCACGTATTCCATAATTGCCTCTGAGGAGAAAGTTAGCTTTACTCAAATTCGGTTAACTCCAGATAGCAGAACTGTGATTATAACACTTACTTTATGATTTTTGTAGTTTAATTTTTTTGTAACCAGTCTGCCTTTACTGTGAGGAAAATACATAGTAGTGATTTGAGAAGTATCTGGTTGTGTGGACCCTGCAGATTTTGGTTTCATTTATGACTAAATATCATGATGACTAGTGGATTATTTTTATTGTGTTACATAGATTGTAAGTAATTGTGGTGAAATATGTGTTAGCACCTGTTTATCTTGCAGTTATTTCAGTCAGTCATTCCATTTAATCCTTCGGCATTTCACGGCCTTTTATAATCTCCTTGTACGAGAAGTTACCACCAGCCTAGGGTTACAAGACCTGTGTAGTGGGACACCTGTGATGAAATAGTCTCTGAATTTGCCAGCTAGTGATTACTTACTTTATTGTTGTTGCAACGCTGTATCATTGTGATGTCAGGGGCCGCTGCAGGAATGTTAAGAGTTAAGAATTCCTGTTCCCTTAAAGAGGTTGGTAAATTTTGAATGAAAAGCACCAGTTTATATGCCGTCATATACTCCAGACATCCATTTGATCCAGAAATGATTACTAATACATGCAGGCTTTTTAAAAGTTGCCCTTTGAAGTGCTGTGAATGGTGGGTTTTTTCCTCTATTCAGTGGTGAGAAAATTTCATCCCAAAGTTTCTTTCTGGGGACTAACTTGATGAGGGACCGGGGAGTGAGCCAGTTGCAGACACTACCCAAGTGAGGACGGATGAGTCAGCCACCTCTGAGTAGTTGATAGTTCATCCTCATGTTTTCTACACATTTGGAAGCTGTTTGTAATGATCATGGGTGCTGCGATTACAAAGAAAGTGAACATTTCACATTTTCTTGATTGACATTTGAAGTTGGTTGATGTTCAGTGTATTCGAGCAAATCATAAGGTAGAGATTATTTACTTCCTCTGACACACCAGGAGGTAGGAATCTGTGGGTCCACTCTGGTAATTGGTAGAGTTTGGACTCACAGCCAGGTTAATCTGAAGTCACACATCGTTTATGCTGGATGTTTTGGCCTCCGCGATAGAGCTAGATTCTAGCTTTCTTTTCAGCCTTCCTGTGGTTTGGGCAAGCAGTGTGATTTCTCTTTGTTTCTTTTCTTCTTCCATTTGTACACGGGGCATGCTCTTTACATCATTCTGTTAATTAGAAGCTTTAAATGTTATTTTTAAATACTTTGAGATACTTGGAAAGACTGTTATAAGATGTTATATATAATTAACATGATCTTCTAGAACTTTTTTCTTAACTCAAGTTAAGTATTCTTAACTCGTTTTAAGTATCTAGGCATTATCGGTGTTGATTGTAGAGAATGCAGTTCTTAACAGGAAATTTAAGCAGAGGGAGGTCTGCAAACTGCTTCCCTTCCCCCTAGTTGGGCAGTAGGTCTGAGAAGGGAGGGAGAGGTGAGGTTCCTTGATGCTTGAGAACTAAAGACTGTAGCAGTTTAATGAGGTAGCATATGTTGAAAGCACTTTATAGACCACGAAGCGTTGTGTAATTGAAAGGTATCTTAGGGTGCCTGGGTGGCTTAGTCGGTTGAGTGCCCAACTCTTGATTTCAGCTCAGGTCATGATCTCACGGTGGTGGGATTGAGCCCTGTGTCGGGCTCCGTGCTGAGCATGGAGCCTGCTTAGGATTCTCTCTTCCTCTCCCTCTGCCCCTCTCCCCTGCACTTGCTCTCTCTCTAAAAAGAAAAAGAAAGATATCCTAGGTGAAACATCTTACTTATGAATGAGAAAAAATCCAGAGAGGTATTAAGTGGCACCTTAGAATATTAGAAATATTTCTCTAATACACAACCTTGCTTATCCAAGTTGAGCCATTGGGATAGAAGTGAAATAACTTTTCTCTCCAGTAGTAAATCATTGGAATTGGGAAGCATTTAGCAAGTCAACAATTTGCTCTTTTTCTGTAGATTCCTGTGAGCTGGACAAATCCCTCGGGCAAATATCATATTGGCATTAAAAACGGCTATGACTTCTATCCAAAGGCGCTCAAGGAAAGGATACAGGTAATGTCCAATCTGGAATCAGTGACTTCTTCCTCAGATTAGTTTCCTACTGAAGAAAAATTTTTTGTAAGATCCCATTAACTCTTAATTATTATGAATACTGGGAGGTTTTCAGATGACTGCTTAAAGGTTCTGGTCAGGGCAGTGTTACCCATTTAAAGTCACCATTCTTAATCTTAGATACGTGGATAATTTTAGACATAATGTGTGAATACATTGAAATTATATTCAACTTTCTGTATATTTGTGTTATAGATTCTGGGAGTTCAAATATAGATAGGTTTCATTGGATTTTTGAAGGACTTTTTTTTTTTTTTTTTTTACCCTCCAAAAGGCTAAAGACTGTTTAAAGTTGATTTAAAGGCCTGGGCGACTTATTTATTTCCGGTCCTGCAGCTTCCATGATAATTTGTCCTATTTTTCTTACCGTTTAACTAGGCTTCTTGATCCCAGTTAGTCATCATTCAGTACTAAGAACAGGGTTACTCAGACCTAAGCAGCTGAAGTATGGGAAACGCAAGTCTGTCATTAGAGAAATAAGACTTGCAAATTGAGGGAGAAGGAGCCTACTTTAAAACAGCACTACAGAGTAAATCTTTTGGTGATGATGGAAGTGTTCAGTATCCATCATGGCAGCCACTAGCCACATGTAGCTGTTGAGAACTTGAAATGTGACTAGTGGGAAATTTTAATTTTATGTAATATTTTAAAATTTAAATCTAAAATAACATGGCTCCCATATTTGCTGTACCACTTTAGAAAATTGTTATAACACTGGTAGCCGACACAGGTTCAGAGTTGCAACCGCAAAAGAAGATGTAATCCTTGAAAATGAGTCTGATGGGTAGGACCCCCGAACCTTTCCTCTCATTGTAACATTGGTATTTGCTTCTCCAGGGGTCTGTGAACCATAAGAGCTACTCAGCTAATTGTATATATAACCTCTACTTACTTGATTCTAATGGTTCTGCAAAAAATAAACTTACAAAAAAATGCATGTAACTTATTGGATACTATTTCGTTTTAAAATTTTGGCCTGCAGTACACATAGCACAATATTTTTATACACTATATTAAATTTAATCAACTGTATCGATAAGATGCAAATTAACATGCAAATATAGAGTGAGTTAATATCAACCCCCTCCTTCACTCAGTGGAGTTGATTATTTTGCCGGAAAGGATTTTTTTTAACTAGCAGACTTCCACTGGGTGGCACTGTGGGTTAACGACAGCCGAAGTGAAGGTGAGACCAATTTCAGTGTCAGGGAACCCTGTCACATCAAGACGATGGGAAGAAAACAAGCCAGGAAGGGAGGAAGTCGAGGAAACCTGCATGTTCCTCGTTGCAGCCAGTGTTATTTTGTGCTCCGCCTGCACGTGGCTTAAGGCAGTCAGTTCCCTAAGGGCCACAGTGCAGGATTTGCTTTTACTGTAAATGACTGGGAATTCAGTTAACCTGACATGCTATTATTTATCCTTTGGTGGGCTGAAATAGGGACAAATGATATCATCAAAATACATTCAGGTGTGCCTTGGTAAGTGTGTTCTCTTAAATCCCACGCACAGTGAATAGTTTTAATAATTGACCCATTGTTTTATCAACTTGACGATAAATGATTTTTTAGCCCCTCTGTGAGAATTGTATAGCATCACAGCTGATAACAACTAGGTCCATGTATTAATGACTGGCTAGGTTTACCTGGATATTCATCAACCTCATTGTAAGATAACTTTTCTGTCTTTGCAGAAAGAACGGAAGGAAAAAATCTGGGATCCCGTTCACAGGGTGGCCCTTGCAGAAGCCTGTAGAAAACAAGAAGAATTTGATGTTGCCAACAATTGCCCTTCTCAGGTTGGTGCTAGTGGGTTTTATTTACACGATACCACAGAACCATATTATCATAGAGTTCTCAGAGAATCAGATTTTTTTCACAAGTTTTAAATGGCTTAATTTTAGTAATTTTTCTTTTATCGTGAAATCAGTTTACATATTTATATATTCACAACATCTTAATGAACATACAGTACACAAACGTAAAAGTGCCTAAATCCCAAGTGTGTAGTCATGAATTAACACAAAGCAAACATCCCCTCCTGTACCTCTTCCTAACCATTGCCCCTTTCCTCCTCCAAAAGCAACCACCGTTGCCTATTTTAAATTTGTAAAATGGAATCATGCAGTGTGTTCTTTACGCGTCACTGCTTTCAGTCAGTGTTATGTTTGCGAGATGCATCCATGTGTGGATGTCGAAGGAGTTTGTTCACTTCTCTTACGATGGGTGCACCACAGTTTATGCGTCCATTCTGCAGATCGAGACTTCGTTTTCAGTTCTTGGCTCTTGTGGAAGATGCTATTTTGAACCTTCTGATGCATGTCTTTGGCGGGCCCTAAAGGGGTAGTACCAGTTCATGTTCCCATGAGAAGGATACGAGAGCTCCCATTATTTCACATCCTCAAATAGCTGTTACGTTTCTTTTAATTAGTTAATAAAATGAAGATAATGTCTTGGTTTATTCTGAAAACAGTACACGCTAGTTGCAGAAACTTCTGGATAACACGGGTGTGTAGAGTAACAAGTGAGAGCCTCCAAAGCACCACTCCCCAGGGGTGGTACCAACAACCTGGTGTTTATCCTTCTGAATCTTTCTTTTAATGCATGTGTGTAGCTTTTCCTAATCAAAAGTGGAGTGGTATTGGTGGTTGTCAGCCCTGGCTGCAGGTTAGAATCCCATGAAGAGCTTTGTGCCCTGGAGAGGAATTAAGTCAAAGCCTTGGAGGAAGGCTGGCATTTTTAAAAGCTCCTGGAGGTTTAATTAATGCGCACTTAGGGGCGAGGACTACTGGCCTGAATAGATCTACGTACACATTTAACTTGCATTTACTTCCTCTGTGTACAGCAGCCTCTTTAATTGGGCAATTCACTCTCTTTAGCTGCATTATTTCCTGTTAGGTCACTGCTTGTCCTTCAGCCCCTCATTAGTCACATTAAATGTAGTATTTCAGGCAGTACATATATCAAGTCAACTTTATAAAAGGAGGGATCTGGATTTAATTATCTATTTGATTTTGTTTACCAAAAATATCTTTATAATTCTTTTTTTTTCCTTTAAGGAGGAGTAAATGTTGACTATATTGAATAAGTAAAAATGAAGCGTAACCAGATATTTGGAACATGTGGAAATTACATTTTAATTCAGTAGGACTGTTCAGATGAATGTAGAGCAGTCTAATGTAGTACGTCGCTCTAAAAAAAATAGTTGGGATGTTTACAGTTCTCACTGTTATGGACCAGAACGGTTAAATAGCAGCGTATCTACGCAAGTTCAGGAATATAGTATGTGTTTAGCGTGTTCTAAAAGACAGAAGATAGTTTGTGGTTTCTCTTATTTATTTGGATTCTTAAACAGATATCAGTGGAAACAGTCCTGATAAAAGAAATCTAACAGTCAGTAGATAGCCTGTTTGATAGCAATTTTAGAGTTATTTCTGGAAATTAGTTGTACAGATTACAGATGTGTGACTAGCACATGTCTTGGTCAAATGATACCACCAACATGGAGCAGTGTCTTTCCCAGAGCAGATGGAATTAAATAACTAAATGAGAGACTGACTAAAAGAAGTATTATTTTTTAAATATTTGATTAATTAGTTAATTAATTGATAGCTGCATCATTGAATTGAACTACAAGTTGCATGGATATAAAAAGAAAGTGCTCTTAGAGTTTTCCAGAGTAAAATGGCTCTCCTGTTGGTCACACCGTGTCTTTGGTTATACGTTAATATGTTGTGTGTTCCAAGAGCACACAGTGTACCAATATTAATATATGTTCTTATTGATCAGGCAAATAAACTAATCAAGGAGGAACTTCAAAGTCAAGTGGAATTGCTAAATTCTTTTGAGAAAAAATATAGCGATCCCGGCCCTGTGTATGACTGCTTGGTGTGGCACGATGGTGAAGCCTGGAGGTAAACTTCATGAATTATATAGGTCTTAGAACTGTTTTTATCTACTCTGAAGAACATTAAACGGTCAGAAGCGTCCAGAGATTTGGTTTAAGTGATATTAATATCACTAAGCAAAACTGTTTGAGAGCCGAATTGGCTTTTGGGTAGTTTTGGATGCTCTTTGAACTTGTTAGTATTTTGGATGCTAAACCTGTCCCTTGTGTGTTTTAAAGAAGCTTGTTTCATTAACTAGACAGTAACTTAACCGGATAATAGCAGGTTAATCATTGGTAGACCTAGAAATGTTCCTGATTGGAACTGAGCAATTTGGAAAGTAACTACAAGAGAATACTAGATACAGAAGTGAGCATATGTGGGAAAATATTGTACAGGGACTTAAGGAAACATTCTAATATTAGCAGGGATGGGGTAGTGGGACAACAGGTGCTTCAATTCCAGCGTTTCCTGCATGTACTGAAAACACTGCCAAGTTTGTCTTAAGGGAAAGGAATTTGGGGTCAGGATGTCCAGGGTGGTGATATATGTTTCTAAGGCCCTTAAGGCAGTTGACAAAGCAAGGGATCCATGCAGCAGCTTGTCGACAGTATTCTAAGACAGCTTTTAGAATTTTTGCATTGAAAATGAAACTTAAAGGAAATAAAATCTGAAGTTACTGGAGTAACACGTTTAAAAATATCATAATCAATGAAAAATGCAGCAGAATTATGGTTTCAGGTGCTACTGGAAATAATTTTTTTGATTACATGATACTGTATATTGTGTAGGGCTTCAATTCCCCAGCCCCATCTCAGGGTGAGACCCAGAATTTTTTGAGGCGAACCTTAGAGACCTACCTAATCTAGGCGCTGTCATTTCGGAAATGCCAACCATTTCTGAGGGGAGGTAAAGTGACCTTAAGTGCCTTGGTGTTTCTTTCTACAGAATGTCAGATCTGCCCTCCGCCTGCCCCATTTCCACTGTGAACCCATATCACTGCCCTTATCAGGGAACCTGATAGAGCCACGCTCTTAAGTAGTCGTCAGGGTGTATAGGGTCAAACTCAGTCACTCTCTCTGGAGAAAACAGTATTTACAGAAGATTACACGAAGGGAGGACCATTAGTTTGTTTCTTTTCACTGGTTTTTGACCTTGTTTTCTCAGGCTTCCTTTGAGTTTGATGAAAGCTGTGGATTTTTGTCATAGAAAATAGGATGAAGAAATGTATTAAAAACGTCCAGGACTTTATAACCCATGCCCCCTTTCCTGCCCCCCTCATACAAGTTCTCTAATCCTATCCATGTTCCCTCGCTGGTATGCTAACAGCTGTTCCTTGAACTGAGCCAGCCACCTTCAGAAAGTTATATCCTGCACCAGTATGCATACTTGGCCTCTGTGGAATTACTTAGGGAAGTCACTCAATTTTATGTTGATATTTTGATATGGTGCTTGAAGTGTTGAGTCACTTCATGTTGACGGTGGTTACAAGGAACTGATTTTTGGAATGTGTCACTGTATTTGCTATGAGAATGTTGTCAAAGATGTTGATTCGTTCATTCTTTCATCATTTGGCACATCTGCCTGTGCCAGGCAGACTCTAGAGAACCTATTCCGTGGACTCTAGACTCTGTGGAAGCAAGTGTGAGAATATCTGAGCCCGTCCAGGAGGCATCAAGAAAGATTCATTGAAGGATCAGCTCAAGTTAGCAGACAGGGAAGGGACAGGGGTTGAAGGTCCAGGGGAAAGGTCAAGAGGAGATGGAGGAGCTGCCAGGAATGTAGAGTGTCTCATGGGTCAGATGAAGGCGAGAGGGGACTTCCGGGGGATTGCCGGGATGGAGAACTGGCCCGTTAATTATGAATGTAACTTTTAAGGACCACAAGTGCTGCTCTGTTTGGCAAATAGGGAGGACTTGGTGGGATATGTTGTACCTGTTAGCCTCAGTCCCGATTCCTGCTCCTTGTTTCCTGCTTGCCTCATTTTCCCCATTAGTGTTGAGTCTCCTCAGTCTTGCTCTGTTGTATGTCTTTTTTTGAAGCACCATAAATCATTCTAGCCACGCACTGATTGGGTATATGTAAAAACAGTCTCAGAGATCCTTTTGTCTAAATTGTCAAAGTTTGTTAATGAAATAGATGCCTTAGTATTTATAATAAATGCCATGTCTATACGAGTGGTCTTCCATTAATTCATTGTAGCAATTGTGATGGACTTTAGCTTGTTGAAACACAGTTCTTCTTATCTAGAAAATCTACACAAAGTCCTATTAGCTGAAAACTTAATATTGACCTTTAAATGATGTGCATTCCATATATGACTTTTATTTTAGATTTATTTAGTTTTAATCAGACTGTTTTGTAGTATTTGGAATATATATTGTAAAAATTACAGAGGTAATAAAATGGGGAAAGAGCAAGACAGGACAACCATAAAACTATATAGAAAATGCTTTTTGTAAAAAAATAAATAATTGCCTAAGGCTGTTATAACTAGGGGAGTGAGGCGCAGTTTGTAGTTCATCTGGTGTCAAGGAGCCTGCATAAGCTGTTGGATTCATTAAGCCAATTCTAAAAGAAGCAGAAGGGAGTAAGGCCTGGTCTGTATGTCATCATCATCCTGAATTAGTCTGAAACTCTAGGCCAAGCTTTGGTCTAATTTCTTAGGTAGCTAAACGGTTTTCTCCCTGGACTTTTGTGATGGACAGTGTTCCTAAAGCCTTTTATACATGGCTCCATTTAAGGGCTGGTTCCTTTAAGCTTCTTACTTAATCTTCACTGATGCTCTGAGACAGAGGACGCTAAATCCGGCAGTTACTGTGTTTGTTGTGATAAAACAGGGCAGTAAGAAGGTATCTAATAAACCATACCACATTATTTTTAGAAAGCCAAGAAAATAGATAAGTTTCACTATCTATTCTCCATTTACAGAGCCTGCATTGATTCGAATGAAGACGGGGACTTGAGTAAATCTACCGTGTTGAGAAACTACAAAGAAGCCCAAGAATATGGTTCTTTCGGCACAGCTGAGATGTTAAATTACTCTGTTAACATATATGACGATGGAAACCTGCTCTCCATCGTGACCAGTGGAGGTATTCTGTTTCAGATTTGCTCACTAGAGATAAACTTGTAAGCGGAAAGGTGATACTGTAGCCATAAAGCAGCCTTATGGGGAATTTAACTTAGAGAGTCCACCTAAAGAGCTAGGTCCATGATAATAAATGCAATTTGATTCCCTGGCAAGGAGTTGTTTTCCTTAAAGTCATAACCATGTAGGCTCTATTCCAAGAATACAGGCAGAGTCCAGCCACAAAAAACCATCAACATAATTCATCTTATGAAAATTCTTTTGGAAGGAATTTTACTTCCACATACTGACGAGCGATTCACCCACAAGTACAAAGTCGGCTAAAAAGATCCTCATGTGGCATTCTGTGTAATTTCAAAGAATTGGAAACTATCCATATACCCATGGACAAAAACACAAGTTTATTTAAAACTGTGTATTATTAGGGAATATTATATAGCAAAATGAATAAATCTACATATACCACTATTCATAAGTCTCAAATACATAAATTTTAAAGAAAAATATATTGATAAAACATTCGTGTAAAATCGTAAAGCATGCCAAATAATACCACACACTGTTCCCGGATATGTGTGTGTGTACGATACAAATATAGACGGGAGAATCTACACCAGCTTCTACATAGTGGTTACTTCTAGGGAGAGAGTAAGGATAGCTTTAACTCTTTCTCAACCCCCTGACAGTATTATTGAATTATAGTTGAAGTACAATAAACTGTACATATATACACAATTAGATAAGTTAGACATGTATACCCAGGAATCCGTCAGCACAGTCAAGGAAATGGCCCTACCCATCACCCCTACCCGTCTGTGTGTCTGCCTTTGTACTTTGTACCCTGATCCACCCACAGCCCCAGATAGCCACTGAACTGCTTTCTGTCAGGTCAGATTCTTTGTATTTTCTGGAATTTTATAGAAGTAGAATAGTTCCGGTGTGAAATCCATCCATGTTATGGTTACAAATAGCTAATTCCTTATCGCTGAGTAGTAGTTCATTGTGTGGACACACTGGGACCTCTCCACTCACCGGCTGGTGGACATTCCAGTTGTTCTGACATCGGTGTGTAGGTCTCTGCATGCAAATACGTTTTTGTTTAATTTGGGCCGGTATCTAGACGAACCAATTGGGTACGGTAGATATGTGTTTAACCTTTTTTTTTTTAATGTTTTATTTTTTATTTTATTTTTGAGACAGAGAGAGAGAGACAGAGCATGAATGGGGGAGGGGCAGAGAAACGGGGAGACACAGAATCCGAAGCAGGCTCCAGGCTCTGAGCTGCCAGCACAGAGCCCGACACGGGACTCGAACTCACAGACCGCGAGATCACGACCCGAGCCGAAGTCGGACGCTCAACCGACTGAGCCACCCAGGCGCCCCATGTTTAATCTTTTAAGAAACACAGTGGTCGTGCCCTTTTACAGTCCACCCTTGGGGTGCAAGTGCTCCACAGCTCCACGTTCATGTCCACGTGTGGTGTCGTCACCTCCTGTGACGTTTAGACACTCTGACTGGCAGGTGGTGGTGGCAGGTGTTTTTTTGGGGGGGAGGGGAGCAGAATTACATTAAAATCTAGCTTCCCATTTTTTTTTTTTTTTTTTGGAAGAGCACATGTGGGAGTGGGGGAGGAGAGTAGGGAGAGAGAGAATCTCAAGCAGCCTCCATCCCAGCGCAGAGCCCGACACAGGGTTCAGTCTCACAACCGTGAAATCATGAGCCAAATCAAGAGTAGGACGTTTAACCGACTGAGCCACCCAGATGCCTCACGCTTCCCTGTTTTTAATTGGAAAAAACGAGAAAGGAAGAATGGGTAATATTGAGTCCACATGGTTATGTGACCGCAGCTGTCTAGGGTGCAGGACTGTCAGCATTGCAGCAGTTGGAAGGGTCATGTCCTCCCATTTCTTCTAGGACCACAACTACTCTGTTACTTAAACATTAAGGCCCGGTGCCAGTAGGCATTTATCATTGTGCTTGCATTATTATTGTTTATCTGACAGCAGTGGGACATTCTTCTCTACTCATGTCTTAAACTTTTTCACTTAAAAAGAAAAAAAAGCCCTAGCTGTTTTTTGTTTTGCTTTATTGTACTTCATTGACATATAACATACTACAGAAAAGTATACAAATCACAAATTCTATACTCATTTGTGAGTTCTCACAAAGGGGACACTTCTGTGTAACCACATCAAGAAATAAAACATTGTCATACCCCATCATGTCTCTGCCTAAACACCAACCTCCCCTCCATTCTCTCAGAGTTCCCTACGGTCCTGATTTCTATCACTGCATTAGTTTGAACCATCCAGTATTGCTGTTTTTATAGGTCAGGAGTGATGAAATAGTGGCACTTTCACATTGTTCAGTCTAACATGATGTGTTTCCATTGATGTAAATGAGATTATTCAGTATATATCCTTTTATATGTGACTTCTTAAGTCAACCTTATTTTTGTGTGCTTCATCTCCTAATGTTTAGAAGTAGTTGATAATAGGGTGCCTGGGTAGCTCAGTCAGTTGAGCATCTGACTCTTGATTTCGGTTCAGGTCAGGGGTTCGAGCCCCATGTCGAACCTCTGTATTGGACAGTGCAGAACCTGCTTGAGATTCTCCCTCTCTCTCACTGACCCTCCCCTGCTCACAGTCTCTCTCTCGAAATTAATAATGTGTCTTTTAGTGTACATGTGCACACATTTGTGTTGGGTGTATAGCTGGAAGGAGAATTCCTGGATCATAGGGTATTCCTGTGTTCAGCTTTCCAAAATGCTGGTCTGTATCCTACCAGTAGTGCATGGCTGTTGTCAGCCATGAGGGTTTAGCCATTCTGAAAGGTGTACTGAGGTATCTCATTGTGGCTTTTTTTTTTTTAAGTTTTTATTTTTTTAATTTTTGAGAAAAAGAGAGTGAGTGGGGAGGGGCAGGGGAACAGAGAATCTAAAGGGTGCTCTGTGCTGACAGCAGCAAGCCTGATATGGGACTCTGACTCACCAACCATGAGATTATGACCTGAACCGAAGTCAGACCCTAAACCAACTGAGCCACTCAGGCGCCCCCTCATTGTGGCTTTGATCTGCGCTTCCCAGATGGCTAATGAAGTCGAACATCTTTTCATAATACATTTATTTGACATTCAGTTATCATCTTTTGTGAAATGCTTTTCAAGTGTGTTACCCATTTTTCTTTCGGATCTGAAAGATTATATTATGGGCTAAGGCTCGTTGTCAGTTGTATGTATCACAGATACTCACTCACCTTTGTTACTTGCATTTTGTTCTCAATGAACAGGATAGAATCCAGGGTAATTCAAAGTTTCATTTTTTCTGACTTACTGAGAAGAGACTTAAGATAATAATGTACACTTAGATGCTACATTTATTATTTTATCTTATGCTTAATAATGTATAAATTGAATCGAATGGTTAAAACTTTGAACTTACGAAAATATTTTGTCATTTTCCTCTTGTTGCCGCCAGGAGCTCATGGAACACATGTAGCTAGCATAGCTGCTGGGTATTTTCCAGAAGAACCTGAACGGAGTGGCGTAGCTCCCGGTGCGCAAATTCTTTCGGTCAAGATTGGGGATACAAGACTAAGCACAATGGAAACAGGCACGGGCCTCATAAGAGCCGTGAGTACTTGTGACGTGTGGATTTAGAAGATTAATGGTGGATATTCTTGGGTATTTTTAGTTTATTTATAAAGTGTTCTTTTGATTTCACTAGGAATATATTAGACCGTATTTGGCGTACAGGACTTTGTTTTAAGCAAAAATGCTGATTTGAGTTTTAAATTATTTTTATTAAAAATTCGGTTAAAGGGTTTTGGAAAATATTATTTATGTTATGCTTTTCATTTCCAGGAAGTCCCCTAGCACACTGTTTTGAGATACTTTAAAAACAAACCCCAAACAGACCATTTGGCCAGCTCACCCCATTGGTCTAAGAAGAATTGAACTTACGGTCTGCATTTCATTTTAACGTATGGATTAGATTTTTCTTGAACTTCAGTGATTGTAGAAATCAGTAAGAGCCATTCCACACTGCACATGCTAGTTGTGTTTTCTTTATTGACTACTTACTATACTGTGTCTCTGCTTACCCTTTAAGTTTTTCAGCTTAGAGGTAGATGGAAGTGGAAGTAGAATATGATTGGTGAAGAAACCGGGGTTCAGTGCCTTTATTTTACTGGCTAATCTCCCTGTAAATTGCTACCTCAACTAGACTCTCTGTCTTTTTCATAGATGATAGAAGTCATCAGTCATAAGTGTGATCTTGTCAACTACAGCTATGGAGAAGCGACTCACTGGCCAAATTCTGGGTGAGTGTTCTCGCGTACTCGTGAGCCACAGGCTTGAGCCAACAAAGAGCAGTAGAAGTTTCCGTGCCGGGTTGCACGCCACGAGTGAAAACGAGCAGTCCCCTGGTTAGGGGAGAAAGGTGGGTCTCGTGGGCCCCTGGCCACTGCTCCCGCGGTCCTGCATGTGAGGTCGTTGTTCCCTCCCAGCTGCGAGACTGCCAGCCCATCCGTCACCGCAGTTTCTCGTTTCCAAGCAGCGTGCGTTCTTCCAGGTGTGCTTACCGGACGGAACGATGGACCGCCAATCTCAGGTGGTCACTCGGCAGCGCCGTCGATCATCGGCCGCTTACACCGTCTTTTCTCCTCAGAGACCTCCAGCGACCTTTCCTTTCTTCCCTCAGCTGGTGGTCTCTCCTTTTCCTTTCCCAGAGAGGACAGAAGCCCTCAGAGGGGACTCCTGTCCTTCCTGCCACCTACTCGGACCCCACCTCCTCTGCCTTCCCTTCTTGTGTAATAAGTGAAGTGCTCGGGGTCAGAAGTCACTCAAGCACTTGCTCTGTGGTTCCCCTGTCCCCTCTCCTTAAAACCTGTCCTCATGTCCTCTCTCTGCTTTCCAGGAGTGCTCTAGAGTCTGCGGCCTTTAAAACAGACAGATCTCCTCATTTCACACTGCTTTCCCTCACTTCTGCAGAACTCAGTCAGTCGTGTGTATTCACATTTCCGAGGCTCTCAGCACATTTGGACATGTGTCCCAGGTCTTCCTGCCTTTCTGTGTCATTGGTATCTTCCTGATACCAAATCCTGTGGCTCAGCCTTGATTTCCTGTTACCTCACCCTTTTTTTTTTCATAGTAATAACTTTGAAGTTATTTGGAGTGTTTACTTACCCTAGTCATCACCTCTCCCCCCTTCCCATCACCAGCCTGTCCATAGCTACCTATCACCCGGTGTTCGAGCTCTTTCATAAAGCCTTACCAAAATGAACATTTTACCAAGCCAGACCCTCTGGTTTGCTGTCATCATATAATTTAATTTTCTTAGATGACCAGTATTAGATTTCTTGTGACATATCTCTCCCCCCCCGTAACAATCACCCTGTCATCCTCATTTCATTCCTGAGAAGTCTTGCCTTCTTTCTCTTGCTTCAGTACCATATTTACCTAAGTGTGTATCTTTCTCTCTTCCTTCGACATTCATCCTGTTAAAGTCCTCTTTCCCTGATATTCTTCCCCTCACACTCTATGATTGTCGCGTTCTTGGCCCTATGCCTTTTTTTCTATTTCCTGCATTTTCTTGATTGTCTAACTTCATCTTTTTTATTTAATACCAGTACGTTTCTTGTTTGCTGTCAAGCTCTCACCAGACTCTTTATTTTAAATCTTACTCTTAAGTTCTTCCTCTTGTTTATTTCCCTTTCATCTTTGCCACTGCTCATAAATCTGTATAGGAATCCTCTTAGGAGTCATTTCTGACTGTCATTTTAAGGGGAGGTGGGAATCCAGCTGCCTGTTGCCCCAATGTCTGGTCCAATCCCTGCTGGTATTTCAGTATTTGCTTTTGGTCCTTTCGGTTTATCGTCCCTACATTTATTCAGTGTCATATCTGCACTCTTCCCCCATTTACCTTGGTTTCGCGACTCCTTCCTTACGCTGAGACCCGGCTGGGTGTCTCACTGAACTGGCCGTGTCATGTTCCGATAGTCCGGGGCTGGGTGCGCCACAGTTTACTTGACCTGCGTTCGAACGGCACTTTGGTTTTAAAAACACTGAGAATAAGGCTAAGCATGTAGCGCTTGAGCGTGCCCCCTGAGGGATCCTAATACACTACTTCTTACTTGCAGCCACTGTTCGAGTTCTCCTACTTTAGGACCCATATTCTAGTTTGGTTTCTGCATAAACCATAGTTGAAAACATCTTCACAGTATACCGATACATTTTTTTGAAAAGTGGGACAGTTTTCTGTGTTCAAAGGAATTCTGTCTCTCTCTCAGGAGAATCTGTGAAGTCATCAGTGAAGCAGTGTGGAAGCATAACATAATTTACGTTTCAAGTGCTGGAAATAATGGTCCGTGCCTTTCTACTGTCGGTTGTCCAGGCGGAACTACATCAAGTGTAATAGGTTAGTTTCCGGTCTTGGAACTGGACTTGTTTGAAAACAAGCCAACAAAAACCTCAGTGAATGTGATGTCCATCGCATCTCTACTGCATGTAAGACACCGTGAACTTTCGCGTCTGCCCTCAGGAAGCCCAGGTCTAGGTAGACCTGTCAGTCGAAGGCAGCGGCAGTGAGTGGCTTACGGAAAGTACAGGTACAGCCTGGGGTTTCAGAAGGCAGTTACTCCTGATGCGAGAATTTAGGGGAGGCTTTCTGAAGTGTGGCAGCGAGGATTTCAGTAGGTAGAAATGAGCGAGGGAAGGGTTTTCCAGACTAAGTGAACAACGTAAACACAGACCGTTGCTTCACTTTTTATTGACCGTGTACGCCTGCTAATTTTAGTGCAGTTTGCTCCTTTTTGTTTCTCATGGGACATACAGGAAGAATCAGCTGTTGAGAAAGGGAGCTTTATTGATGAGAAGGAGAGCAGTTGAAACACATTTATTCCACGAATGTGCCTTCTCTTCCACTACTTGGTCTGTCGGATCTGGTGCCCTCGCTGTTGTCTGTTTCACTGTCCTCGAAGGGAAAACATGCCTGTCAACAAGAAGAGTTAAGGGAAATCAAAATGAGTTGCGCCCATAATATTAAAATGATAAAATTAGCTGTAGCTGCCAACCTGTGTGAAAACACCCACAAAACATAACACCTGCCCCCTGTTTTTTTAATATGAGGCATGAATGAGGGGGATGAACTGAGAGAATAAGTAAGTAGTGAGTGAAGCCTGGAATTATTTTTTATTTTCACATTCAAGAGCAATATAAGGCTTTTACCTCTTAGAATTTGTAATTGGATGTGTGACGGTAAAAACTGTTTGGTACCAGATAATTTTTCTGATGTATACATCAGTAACTGCTTGAATATATACGTATTATAATTGTTACTAAAGGCGTACAGATATTGTAGGTGTTATAGATACATCGTAACATCTGGGTATTAGAGTTTAGAAACTGATCCTTAAAAAGTTTTTTTTAAATAACAGTGATCTTAGATTATAGGGCATGCTTTTATTTATAGCTTCTAAATCTCAGGCAAGGTATAGCTTATTTTGTATAATTTAAAACTTCTTGGTTAAGTAATTCTGTTAAATCCTGTGTTGAGACAACAGTACCTACCAGTGATCTGTCCTTTTATTTTATTTCTCGAGATATTTTAAATACACAAAATGAAACAGAAAATAGATCCGAACGGTACCTACAGATCAAAATACACTGTTCCGCCACAATACTCGGTATTTTTCATGTTCTTATCCCCAGATTCACTGAAATTTTAAACTAAATTTTACAAAGTGATTACAGTTTATGTGTCTGCCTTGTTAACCTAAATCCTCTAAACTCACGTATTTTATCCAGTGTTCTACTCTGCATGTGTGTATATTATAGAGAAGAATTAGGAGCTGGTGGACCTGGATTGTAAGTCTTTCTCCACCAGTCCTTGTGAGCTTAGTAAATTTTTTTCAGCCCTCTCTAGGCCCTGTTTCCAGATTTCTAGAATGAAGAAACTGAGTTTGATCCCTATAGGTCTGTGAATTTAGAGTCTTTCTGACTCGTCTGCCTTTATACGTTTAACTGAAAGACCAGCATGTTGATGTCTCTGCAGTTTGCTGTTTGCTTGTTCTTACAGCCATTTTGGGGGAGAGGGGTACTGCCAACTTTATGGGTAGAATATTGGATAGACTGTCCATTTAAAAATGAAGACCAACTAATTCCTTACTTTCCTAAACTTATATTTTATAATTTATAACACATTTATCTTTTTATTTTATACATACACACAGATTTAGGTACATTATTATATTTAATCCACATAGTAACCCTGGTAGATATTTTTATATTCAAAACAAAAGCACTTAATTTAACACATTGTACATAGTAAACTTTCCTTGCTTATTAAATTTTCTTTCTTTCCATTTATGAGTAAGCACTATGGTACAGGGTGATTAAGTGACTTACCCAAGGTCACATAAGCGAGTGAACAGTGGATTTGGAATGAAGATCTAATTTTGTGTCCTTTTGTTCATGACGAAATTCATCCCACAGGTGTTGGTGCATATGTTTCTCCCGATATGATGGTTGCTGAGTATTCCCTGAGAGAGAAATTACCAGCCAATCAGTACACGTGGTCTTCTAGAGGCCCCAGGTAGGTTGGGGTGGTGCACAAGTGTACTACACAAATTTTGTTGAAGTTCATGGTGGGGAAGGACAGAGTTTTGGTAACTTTACCGGTTATTTCTATGGGTTTTTACTTTTTCAACATTTTCATTTTGATGAACAATCTCATTTCAGGGTAACATCATTCAAGGAACAAATTATAGTTATTTCATTGTTAGCTATATGACATACCTGTTCTGAGTATAAGATTAGAAAAATTGGTTGGAACCTCAAGTGTCGTAATGCTAAATTTAAATCCTCCGAGTTACAGGAATCTTCCTAGTCTTGTCTTGATAATTTCTTATTTAAAAAATAAACGCATTTCAGTGGCTGACTGTAACGGTCACTGAAAGCAGTCGGGGGTCATCTCCGTGGGGATCCGCAAGCTTTGCCTGTGCCGCCACCACAGACTGCCCGCAGCAGCCCAGCCAGCCAGCCTGAAACTCCAGCACTGCCCCAGCATGGCGAGGAATAAGGCTCAAAGCTGGCAACGGTTTACGTGTTTATTAGTATACTCAGTTAATAAAAGTATTATTAAACTTATTAATTCTCTTCTAAAATTGATTTTGAAATGTGTTATCTTACAGTCATAAGAAGCACAACATATTAGAAAATGTTTAACCCAGCCTTTGTTAGTCTTATTTGCCCATAGAACATTTAAAGATTTATTTTAAGAAAATGAGTTTGTCAATTTTAGGGGGAAACTTGGGTTAGGGAGATACTGGTTCACAAACCCAGTTATTCTAGGAATTGAAAGTATTTGTTTCATGTTTTTACTATGCTATAAACATGGCGTATTATTTCAAGTACATGGTTTAATTATTAGATTTAATTATTAGGGTACGAAAACTAAAACACGGACTTGTCATTACTGAATGAAGCTTATTCTGGTACTATCTGAAAAATCTTCTTTGTCAGGAAAGATTGTCAGACATGCAGAATTTACTTTACTTCCTGGTGTTTGCAAGTAGGGCACATTGTTTCAAGTTTGTTTTGAAAGGGAGCACGTGTGCAAGTGGGGATTCGGTGGGGGGGGGGGGGGCGGCAAAGGTTAAGGGGGCAGAGAGAGGGAATCCCAAGCAGACTCCGTGCTGTCAGCACAGAGCCTTGATGCAGGGCTCAAACCCACGAACTGTGAGATCATGACCTGAGCTGAGATCAAGACTTAGACACTTAACTGACTGAGCCACCCCAGTGCCCCAAGTATGGTATATTTCTTAAAGACAGATTATCAAATAATGTCTACATAAGCATGTTTTGAATTTTTATTACCTATTGTATTTTAGAAGAACATCATTTTTTAAGGATACTTATTACATGATGTTTACATGATGTTTTTTTAAATAAAGAATATGTAAGGTTTATATAAAGAATATGTTATTTACAGGGGCACTTGGGTGGCTCAGTCGGTTAAGCATCTGACTTTGACTCAGGTCATGATCTTGTGGTCTGTGGGTTGGAGTCGCATTGGACTGTGTACTGACAGCTCAGAGCCTGGAGCCTTCTTCAGATTCTGTGTCTCTCTCTCTCTCTCTCTTCCCCATCTCCTCCACTCATGCCCCATCTTTCTACATCTCTCAAAAATGAATAAACGTTAAAAAAAATTTTTATTTAAAAAAAAAGTAATTTATTTATTTGTTTGTTTTTAAAGCAGACTCCATACCCAACATGGGGCTTCAACTCATAACCCTGAGATTGAGTTAAGTTGCATTGTCTACCGACTGAGTCAGCCAGGTGCCCCCAAATTTTATTTTTTTTTAATAAAAATTTTATTTACATGTCATGGAACCCTTTTTGGAATACTTGTTAAATGTTTTATGATTAGCTACTTTAACAGAGTACCAGGAAATGAATAGCGAGAAATAGGAAGTAGTCAGAATTCATGACTTTTCCTAGTTATTTTTTCCAGCTAAGAAATACCGCACGCTCATTGTGACTGTCGGTAGACAGTATAGATAGTGCAGATCACATGGTGACGTTTTGATGGACATTCTTTTAGTTTCTCTCCTGTGCACAGATGGGAGATCACACAGTTGAGGCACCTTTGTTACCCTTGTCGCTCAATAATGCCGGATGAAAATCTTTACCGGTCACGACACATTTATTTACCTAGCGGTACTTGTTTTATGATACTTACTAAAAGGGGTGCCACCGGCCTATTTCAGGAGGAAGATCTTATTTGCATTGCTTTCAGCTCTCTGTATAAATTTGAAACCAAATTGCACTAGTATTCCTAGCCAGGAATAAAAATAGTTCAGTCAGTTGGAGGAAGAGTGGTAGAAGGAGATGCCAAAAATTTGTGGAGAATTTATGGCCACTCTTCCAGGGAGGGCACAGTAGTGTGTCACGGTATTCCTTCGCTTGGGGCAGAGGGCTGTGTTTGGCGACTGTGTGATGAGTTCTGTGGACTTTATCTCCTTAGATCTTGTGTAGTGAGAGCCCTCAGCAAGGTGGCCCTGTTGACTTGAGCTATCCAGGGTGACAGCCACAAGTCCCACGACGTTAGTCTGAATTGAGATGTGCTGGAACGGTGTTTGTCAGATATTCAAGGCTTAGTGGGAAAAAGAATGTACATTAACTCATTTTTTTCTACCAATTACATATTGAAATTATATTTTGGATATATTGGTTTAAATAAAAATACATCATTATAAGGAATTTCACCAGTTTATTGTTAGCTTTTTTTTTTAATTTTTTAATGTTTGTTTATTTTTGAGAGACAGAGTGTGAGTTGGGGAAGAGCAGAGAGAGAGGGAGACACAGAATCCAAACAGGCTCCGGGCTCTGAGCCGTCAGCACAAAGCCTGACGTGGGGTTCGAACTCCTAAACCGCGACATCATGACCTGAGCTGAAGTCAGATGCTTAACCAACTAGGCCACCCACCTGCCCCACATTAGCTTTTCTTAAATTCGGCTTTTGGAAAGTTTTGGAAATATCCCCTGTGTCCCACATATTTCTATTGGACAATGATGTATTAAATTTTAGACAAAGGCAAAGCTACTGTTGCAGACAAGAAAATACATTCATCAAGGAATCTGAGCAGTGACATTATTTTCCCTCTGTGAATATATCTGATACCTTTTACACATAACCCCAGATATACATGGACACACAGACAGATTTTGTCCACTTACAGGGAAAATAATTGCTATGCAATGGGGAAATAGCTGTGCTGGTTATTTCTTTCTGACTGATTCTGATACTAGGAATTATCCATGGTAATGTACTGTAATTTATTTGACCCGCGGCATTTTTATGAATGCCCGTGTTTAATTCAGTCCTCACCTATCGTAAGCAAACTTTAATGGCTTTTCATTCAGTGCTGATGGGGCCCTGGGAGTGAGTATCAGTGCGCCAGGAGGAGCCATTGCTTCCGTTCCTAACTGGACACTGAGAGGAACTCAGCTAATGAACGGGACCTCCATGTCTTCTCCCAACGCGTGTGGCGGCATCGCCCTGATCCTTTCCGGTAAGGACGCTGCTTAGTGCTCTTCTTGGTCTAACTTACTACTGTTTCTAAATTCCAGTAAAGTGATGGTGAATCTTAAGTTTGTAGCATAATATGAAGTCCGATATTTAGCCATAAAAAAATAATTGAGTAAATTTACCTTTTTGCAGACAGACGTTTGTGTTATCTGAAGTTCTCATGGTGAGAAATTGCGTAGAATCGGTAATGTCTTGGTTCGAAGTGAAGTTTTAAGGTGGAGAAAAACTATGTGATAATAATGATTTGAATGTGCATTCATTCATTCAACAAATATATCTATTGGCTGTGAATGACTATCCAGCATTATTATGGCTGCAAAGTACCTGCCCATGTGGAATTTATATTACAGCTGTGAGAGACAGACTATAAACAGAATTACCGATCGTTTATCTTATGTGTTAAAAGGTAGTGAGTATTGCTGTGGAGATAAGTAAAGTGGGAAGGGAGGTAGGAGTTCTTGGGGTGGTGGTCAGAGGCTCACAGGATTAATTGGGTGGCATTGGCATTGACCAGCACTCAGTTATGGTCATTGGGTTGTTGCAAAGATTCCACCTCAGGAGTGCTCCGCTCCTGAAGTCCCAGGACTCTCTGCCCCCAATCCTAGTCCCTTTCAACCTCATGAAAGGGTGCTCCATGCTTCCGGTCCTTGCACGTATTATTCTCTCTGTCCAGAACTCCCTTGTGCCGTGTTTTGACCTTGCAGACTCTTGTGCGTTCTGGTAAGATTCAGCTCACATGCTCCTTCCCCTGATGGAGCTTCACCTTCTTTTGGATTCTCACTGACAAAGTTGGCTACTTTCTTGATTTGCTCTCAGAGCAGCATCTTTCCATGTTTGTTCTGCTCATCTACGGTATCATAAGTGCACACACGTTTGATGAGCTCCGGAGCGGGCAGGAATGCTGTGTTACTCGGGGCGCCTGGGGCTCAATTGAGTGTCCAGCTTCGGCTCAGGTCATGACCTCGTGGTGTGTGAGTTCGAGCCCCGCATGTGGCTCTGTGCTAACAGCTCAGAGCTTGAAACCTGTTTCAGATTCTATATCTTCCTCTCTCTGCCCCTTCCCCACTCATTCTCTCATTCTTTCATTTTCTCTCTCTCTCTCTCTCTCTCTCTCTCTGAAAAATAAATCAACATAAAAAAAAAAGGAATGCTATATTACTTTTGTCTAACAACAGTCTTCAACAGGGACTGACAAATTGGTGGCCTCCATGTCCTTCCCACAGGACAGTCCTTCCCAGCTGACTACTCCTTCCCAGCTGGCTACTCCTTCCCAGCTGGCTACCTGGGAAGCTGTTAGTCAGTTTCATTGCCTGGCATCCATTCTCAAAGATGCTGTCGTAATTGGGCTGTGGTGAGGCCTCAGCATCTTTTTTGCTTGTTTGTTTCAAGCTCCCTTGGCATTTATAACACGCAGCGAGGCTGGTGTTAGCACTGCTGGCGAGCACTGGACCAGCAGTGTTTTAATGGAAATGTCACCCGAATGCATTTAGATAGCTCCTCTGCAGAGAGGGCACTAATGCCATTGTATAATGGGCATCAAGTGATTTTTGTTGAATGACATCTTTGCGTGATGCCAGCAGCTGGAATCAGACTCTTGTAGTTCAGTTTTTTAAAAGAGATTAAGAAATGGGTATTGGAACACAGGATGTTAAAGCCGGAGAATGTGTGTGTTATCTCTGCCAGTGAGGGGGAGGGATTTCAAGTAGCAGGCTCTCTAATACTCCTTTCTTGCTTTTGCTCTGTCATGTCAGGTCTGAAGGCTAATAATGTCAACTACACGGTTCATTCAGTCCGAAGGGCTCTGGAGAACACTGCCGTGAAGGCTGACAATATTGAAGTATTTGCCCAAGGACATGGTGTTATTCAGGTAGTGTTGTTGTTTGGGTGAAGAATGGATTGCTAATCAAGGTGCAGTCTTAGCTATTACTGGATAATATTTCATATTATCACAGTTGTTGATCTGATTCTACATTACGTGATCATAATGGTTTCCAAACTGGTAAGCAAAGGAGGTATGATAGCAGATTTTGTAAAGACCGATTCGTTGTGGTTAAGAGGGAAATACAGTAGACATGGGACACGTGGGGTAGGAATTCAAAGTGAAGAGGTTGAGGGCAAAACCTGTCACTATAACGGCGTATTGGAGGAGTCCCTAACTTTGGTCACTTGGGAATAGTGATATAAGTCCAGAGAGTGGAGTGGGGTGGGGGATGGTTAGACTGGTGTTTTGTCTGAAAAGGCAGACTTGTCCTCTTAGGCAAATGTACAAACTAACTTTTTGTCTGTACTTTGCTACAACTGAAATCAAATTGGTAATTTGTAGCAATATTTTGTTGACCCAACCACTGATATTTCACTGTTTGTATCCTTTTGATTAGGTTGATAAAGCCTATGACTACCTCATTCAGAATACGTCATTTGCTAATAAATTAGGTTTCACTGTTACTGTTGGAAATAACCGTGGCATCTACCTCCGAGATCCTGTTCAGGTGGCTGCACCTTCAGACCATGGCGTTGGCATTGAACCTGTATTTCCAGAAAATACCGGTAAGCAGTAAGCGGACAGTAAGCCGAGGTGCTCACGTTTATGGTTTGAATGAATAGTATCATACGAGAGAAAGGCCATTTGGGTTAACATCCTAAAGAGAAAACGTGAATTGCCAATGTTATTACCTTAAATCTTTTACATAGTTTAGGGAGATGTGATGGCAGGTAGGGTCCCACTATCATGGCAGTTCAGTGAGTCTGGTGACTACTGAGGAAGACAGGAGCCCAGGGTTTTATTAAATTGTGGATAATAAAGCATCAGCTTCCTTTTCTTTGCCACCTTGACCACTTGGGTGTAAGAAAGAGGTTCGGTTGGAGAGTGGGCAGTAGAAGCAGCCAGCGAGAACCACAGTTCTCAGAGGTAGAAACAGAGTGGTCACCACTGTATATGTGGCACCTTGCTTTGGGTCAGGTGGCAGATAGTCACGGAAAATGCCCTCTTGGGGGGGTGTGGCCACATCGGGTAAGAATGTGAATGGATCGCAGGTGCACTACAGTGTAGGGAAGGTCCTATGGCTGTCATTTGAGCTGTGTTTTGGAAGCCCATGTCCTAGTGCAATTTTACAACTAATTAAATGCATTTGTTAGATTTTAAGAGAAGGTAGAACTTTTGAAAATGGAAGAAAAGGGAAAAAGTACTAATCTTTAATTTTTGGTCTTTTTAATGCTAGAAAACTCTGAAAAAATATCCCTTCAGCTTCATTTAGCTTTAACTTCAAATTCATCTTGGGTTCAGTGTCCCAGCCATTTGGAACTCATGAATCAGTGTAGACACATAAACATACGTGTGGATCCCAGGGGCTTAAGAGAAGGATTGCATTATACAGAGGTATTGGTGCATCTCCATTCTTACTTTCTAAATGCTCTCTAAAGTGTGTGAAAGTACCTTGTGTGGCAGTCTGTGTTCCCACTGGTCTGCATTAGTCAAGGGTGGGCATGCATGTACTTGTCTAGCCTATTTGCCGCTGCTTATGTGACCTGACGTCAGATAATTGGTGTCAGCTTATGCTTGAGGCTTTTGAATTTTAATATTAATTCACTCTGTGGCCAGATTTCACCTTTTCTTCGTCTCTTGTAAAAGTTTATGGATACTGAAACTTACTCTTTTTTTCAAGGTGTGTGGCTATGACATAGCCTCCCCGAATGCAGGTCCTCTGTTCCGAGTTCCAATCACTGCGGTCATAGCGGCCAAGTAAGTAATGAGTTACAGCAGCTTACTGTTATGCGGAAGTTTTTAATGGATGTTTATGGAAATAGTGTGAACTTTTAAAGGATCGATAGGCCAGAGTCACGTAACTGGGCTTTAGTTCTGCTTCTTGCTCGAAGTTCAGGGTGGCACATAGTCTTTCTGTTGCTTATTGGCTGTGAGAATACCTGGCGACGTCTCTTGCGCCCCGCCCCTGCGCTGTGCCCGGTCCGATCCGTCTGCAGTATTGGACGGCATCGTTTCTTCCCTCCCTGCCCGCCCTTTGTACGCCTTGTCTGTGAGATTTCTGCTTTCGCCTGGTTCTTCCACTTCTCCCTTCACCCGCTGTTTTCAGACTCTTCCCTTCCCGTCTTATCTTTCACCCCAGAACCGAGGAACTGTGCACTGATCACACAGCTTCCTGTGTAAGGTACATTGGTGGCACCCCCAAGGATCATGCTCTTTAAAACAGCAAATGGTGATCCTTCAAAACTAGCATATCCTATCCCACCCCGTCCACCCAGCCACACCTTTCCACTCACTCACTGGTGCCGGCACTCAGGTTTCCTCGGAGTGGCGTGTTTCTGGTCAGCCCCAGGCGAAGGCAGTCCCTTCTGGCTGCCTCATGGCACTTTTTACTTGCCTGTGGTACAGACTTTAGCCATTATATTGTCACTTTTAGTTTGCCCCATTGGACTGTGAGCCTGCCAAAGACACAGGGACTGTATCCTACGAATTCCTATGTGGAGCCCATTACACAGTATATTCAGAACAAAACAATTTGTTTAGTAGATGAAGTATGAGATTGAGATGAGAATTCTGGAAAAAATGGGAAGTTCTCAGTTAACGGTTTCTACTGAGTTAGTTGCACTGGTAAATGTTTCTTACGGGCTGTAGGTCTCAGCCCGTAAGAAACAGGATGAGATTCTGCAGATAAAAAGTGACATACACATGGAGAAATTGCAGAACACTTAAACTCTCAGATTTTCCCTGGAAGTCCAGTAGGAAGCTTGACAAGGTAATATAGAAGATTCAGGAATCTGCTGAGACATCATCTCCTTCAGGAAGCTTTTCCACAAACCAAGCACCTTTTTTTTCTTTTCTGTTAATGCTCCCTGTCTACCCAGAGCATATTATGTTAAGTGTTTTGGGTGGTTTTTCTGTCCCCACCAGACTGGCTGGGGCAAAGGAAAATATTTCATTCACTGTTTTATTTGAAGCCCCTAACAACAGGACTCATAGGTATAGTAGGCACTCATTAAATGTTTGTCACACTGACTAGAATTTATCCTTAGTATACTCTTTAGGTTCCATAGTGGTTAGTTGCGTATTTGACCTTTATGTGTCATTGATTTGTTACAAAAATGCTACGAAAGTACTTTTCTTCGTTACTGTGTTGTTATAGCATGGCATATTGTGAAGCTGTATAAAGAGGTTTAATACCAGTCTCAGAGCTTATAGGACAGTATCAATGACAGGGCGCCGGGGTGGCTCAGTCAGTTAAGCATTCGACTCTTGATTTCCACTTAGGTCCTGATCTCACGGTTTGTGAGATCTACTCCCTCATCAGGCTCTGTGCTGACAGCTTGCAACCTGCTTGGCATTCTCTTTCTTCCCTCCCTCTGCCCCTCCCCTGCTCACACTCTCTCTCTCAAAAATAAATAAATAAACTTAAAAAAAAAAAAAAAGACCATGTCAGTGACACAAAAATTACCTTTGATCTTAATATTTAGGACTCATGATAGTTTAGATTCCAGTATTTGGGAAACCCTGTGAATGAGGGATCCATGTGTGCGTATCTTACAGATTGTCATGTAGACAAGTAAATAGAAAAACCGCCTGTACTGGGCTATCCAGAGCTTCTCACGACTTACATGTTGCGGAAATGAGAATACTGTGCAAACCATTTGGTAACCAGCTTTTAACTCCCTATGTTTATTTCTGATGAACTATTAACGTTAAAATCTAAAGTACCAGTGGACGTATAATAACCATTTTTGTGTGTTAGTGTCACATTTAGCTGTTTATTTTTATTTTCAGAGTAAACGAATCATCACATTATGATCTAGCCTTGACAGATGTACATTTTAAACCTGGTCAAATTCGAAGGCATTTTATTGAGGTTCCTGAGGGTGCAACATGGGCTGGTAAGTAACACTGAGTCCATCCTGACCACATACCTTGATGTACGTTCTATCCTTGCTAGGATTGGACCACAGTAAGTTCGTGTGTCTCTAAGAGGTGCGTTTCTCATGACAGTACTCCCTCTGACACACTAGATTTCCTATCAGATTTAAAACATTAATAAGATCTTGTGCTATTTCACATTGACTCACACATCAGATCATCTAGGCTATCTTAAGATTTATGTTTTAATCTTTTTTAAGATCAGATGTTTTAATACTCAAGTTTTTAATGTAGTTGAGAGTACTACCTTGTGTATTAATGGTTAGAGTCAGAGTTGTATTGTTGAAAATGCTGGGCTACCACTCGTAGAGGCCCCGTGGAGTTGTCTACGCTGAGCTCTGGTAAAATGTACGCTAATAATACTAAAGGAGATCTGTGGTTGGTTAATATTGAATCCGATACCTTTTTAATGGTAAATACCAGTAATTATAATACTCTAATTATGATTTGTTTGGGTTGCTATCGAAAACAGGGTTATTTTCATAGGAATTTATTGGATGATCCAGAATGGAAGTAGCTCAGAGCAGCTAGCGGTCTTAGATCAGCGGTGTGCTGGGGGAGGGCGGGGAGACGGGAGGACGGTGGGTAAGGGTACAGACTTTCACTTACAACAAGGTGAATAAGTTCGAGGAATCTAACGTCCAGCCTGGTGACTAGTGAGCTGTTGTTTATTATGTATTTGAAATTTGCTACAAGTCAGATTTGAAATCTTTTCACCACCAAAAAACAAACTGGTGTGTGAAGCGATGGATGCGATAACCAGCCTTACCGCGATAGCCATTTTACAGTATGTGTGTACATATCAAACCCCCACCGTGTGCACCCTAAACTTACAGTGTTATTTGTCGATAACCAATACACTGTATCTCAGTAAAACGGGGTGGGGGGGAGCAAAAAACAACAAAAACCAGAGGTGAACAACAGATGATTCCTTTTTCAAATAATTAGAAATACTGTCTTAACACTGGGTTTTGCATTCTTAGCAATTGATTAGATTAGCAGAGCTCTGTACCCACTTGATTTGTGAACCAGAGACTAAGCCTTGCTCTAAGTTTCCTGTATTAGAGTGGGTGTTCATTAGATAAGATGCTGATTCTGCCTCACAGGGATTGTGGCTTTGCCTCCAGCTCAGCCTCAGGATGAGGCTAAGCACATGTACTTTCTAGAAGCAGACAGGAGGGAGAGACTAGGAAAAGTTATCAATGAAGTTGCATAAATAGATACTAATGGAATTTAGGCATGTAACAAATAGAGGTTTCTAAAGTTAATATCCTTTATCAGGAATTGATTGGTCCTCAGCTAAAGCAAGTCTCTTCACAGCAACAGAGGGGAGAAGGGTTTTGTGTAACTGTGTCCATCTGCGACAGCTTGCTGTTCTGTGGAGTCGGGAGTTTGCGGAATGGTGGTTGTTCGTTTTAATACTGATTTGTTTCTTTTCCGTAGTCGGGTCTTCATCTTTTTTAATCTTTTTTAATCCCTTTCATCTTTTTTAATATTCTGTTGATTCTTTGTTTTTAAGGAAACCTGTACATTTCCTTTAAATATATCATTTTATTGGCGATACGTTATTTTCTAAAAAGTTGGCATTGTTGAAATACTTCTATGTCTGTTTTAAATCCTGTCAGTTTAAAGCTTTGCTTTCCCCTCTCCCCCCCTCCCCCCATCTAACCCTAGAGGTGACCGTGTGTTCGTGCTCTTCTGAGGTGTCGGCCAAGTTTGTCCTCCATGCGGTGCAGCTGGTGAAACAGAGGGCGTATCGAAGTCACGAATTCTATAAGTTCTGTTCCCTTCCGGAAAAAGGGACACTGACTGAAGCTTTTCCTGTCTTAGTAAGTTTCAATTAATGGTTTGAAATCCTAAAATGATGTCTTTTTTTATTTTTGTTATGGGCCAAACCTAAGTATTCGTATTGGGTTTTATAGTTTGTATTCAGAGTGTATTGGGACTGCATATTTTATTGATGCTGAATAAATAAAGTAGGAAGGTGAGTAGTCTTAGTTGGATAGTGGAGACCAAGTGGGAGGTACATATTAATTGTTTGAACTCTTCAGTAATTTAGTGAGAGCAAAGTGCTGGTCTGCTAGATTCTGATGCCTTGCGATGTGGACCCCAGGGCACGGTTTTCCTCGTTACCCAGGTTCTTTCCTTATTTACGGTTTTTCTTCATGTTTTCTACTTGTTACGTTATTAGTGCCCAGTCGTTAAGAATCCATGAGGCTATTGTGCTCTATGGGTGAAGCCGCTGCCGCGCTTCCCACCCGCAGGGCTGCAGGGTAGCAGGTCCCCCTCCTGCGTGGCGTGTTCAGTTAGTCGTATCATCTTTCCCGGATCTCTTATGTTCCCAATTACTTTTTCTTGTGTTCTTGTATGTGTCCTGTGACCCATCTTGAAACTTTCTAATCCACTGAGTACTAATTTAAACCTAATTTAAAACTCAGTGCTTAAAATAGTTTTTGCTTTTAATTTTTCTAACAGGCAGAAAGATGTAAATGACCATAATTTCATTTTGTTTTGCTTGCCCAGCAGCTCTGAGCCTGCAACTCAACTGCGGCTATTGAACAGGCCTTACAGAGCTGTAAGACCCCTCTTCTTATCACTGTTCTTACCGTTTTTTCCTTGGCCTTCAGTTTTTGTTCCAGCTTGTTTTCATCATCATCTTATTTTATGTACTCTGAAAAGCTGCCTTAAATTTTTTATGACAAGCACTGTAGGGTTCTGAGTCAGTAACAGTATTTAAATGCCTGTACTCTATCTCTGCAACCATAATTTTCTAACTCCACACATAGCCGTACAAACAGAAAAAGTTTGAAAGCTAGAATTGCTTTAAAACACCTACTGTTTATGTTATGCATTTTGAACGAAAGTGAGAGAAAGAATTTACACATCTGTGATTTTCATTTTTCTTCACAGGGTGGGAAAGCAATTGAGTTTTGCATTGCTCGTTGGTGGGCAAGTCTTAGTGATGTCAATATTGATTATACCATTTCCTTCCATGGAATAGTGTGTACTGCTCCTCAGTTAAACATTGTAAGTTCCATGTTTCCATCATTTTTATTGTTGCTTATTTGTGTTAGTGAAAAATAATCTCACTGGTTGGATTTAAACGTTAACACACAGATTACCTATGGTTCTGGAAATAACGGTAGTCTTTGTTCACAGGTGCTTACAAACTTTGCATTAGACACATCTATTTTAGGTACAAATGTTTAAAAATGTGATTTATTATCAGTAAAGTTGGAGAACCTAACTTGATAAATATCCTTTGTAGCATGCATCAGAAGGAATCAATCGTTTCGATGTTCAGTCCTCCTTGAAATACGAAGATCTGGCTCCCTGCATAACTTTGAAGAGCTGGGTCCAGACACTACGGTATCTTTAAGTGTTTTAGGGCTACAGATGTTGAGCGTTGGCGTGGTGGGCGTGGGGACATCTCTCACACTCTTTGAAAGGAGTCCATCCTAAACCATCTGATTGCTGGAGATGCAAATGCCCTTTGTAACTTTCCAGCCTAGGAATCCGGGCAGCCCTCTAGGAGGCAGCCCCAGCAGTAGCTTCCAGCCTTAAATCACATGGAAGTAAAGCTCTTGGCGTGGCCCCTGCAGGACCCACCCTGTGGCATGTGCGTTGCCGTCTGCAATTTGGACAGGAGGGTGCAAGCCACAACCTGTCTGACCTTCGACAGTATTGGCAGTTGCCCTGATATTGGGATCTGGTTACATGTTGACTGTGTGTTGCCATTTGAAAATGTTTTTGTAACATTGCAAGATTTTAGCTATGTATTACTGTGGTTGAGTCAGTAGAGAATTCTATACGTTAATGACTAAAGTATTATAAAATATACTGAAAATATTATAAAATATACAGAGTTTAGGAATGTTCACAGTCACTTATTGTGACTTGTCATAGATTTTGTTGATTGTAGTTTCATCGGTCTCAGTAAATGAACTCTTGAATCAAATAAATGAAACATTTGTCTAATTACAGCCCGCTGAGTGCAAAAACAAAACCTTTAGGATCAAGAGATGTTTTGCCAAATAATCGTCAGCTTTATGAGATGATCCTGACATACAACTTTCATCAGGTAAGTGTTTATATGATGAAGTATCACCTTAAATTGGACTTTTGGGTTTTGTTCATGAATCTTAAAGTCAAAAATGGAAGGACAAGGAATTTTGTGTGTGTGTGTGTGTGTGTGTGTGTATTATATATATATATGATATGTATGTTATATGTATATATATATATATATGAAAAAGTCAAGTAATTAACCATGGTTAATTTGGAATTATTCTTTGGGAAGTAATGATTTGTAATGATCTAAGTACCATTCAGGTCTGAAGTCATAAACTCTAATTTAGTGGTAACTTGGCCTTTGAGCCTTAGTGTTTGTCATCGCTGATAGCTGCTCAGAGGTTAGAGGTCTCATCAATCCCAGATGCCTCCTGATTGTGGCAGAGGGCCTGACTGCTTTCTCTGAAGCGGGTGTTAAAACCATGACAAGTCGGAATAACTCTTGGGTTGAATGAGTGGTAAAAGGTAGTTGAGACTAATGTAAATATGGGGTCTAAGAGTTTATGTAGGACCAGTAAGATTTCAGCAAAACTCTTGAAACATAATATGAATTTTGTTTTAATGTTCAGGAGATGATTGATTTCAGTGAATTGTCAAATTTCAACTTTATAAAGTAATTAGAGGTCCTGAAGAATATATATTGCATCCGTTATTGCATACAAATAGCTAGGTTTGTATTTTTAAAAACTCGTAAAAGAGATGTACCTTTTATTACTGCTAAAACATTGGATGTTCTGCATTTTAAAAATTGGTTACCAAAAGGAGATGTTTTTAATCCTTTAAATTAAAAATGTCATCAGTAACAGTATTACAGATCTACTCAGAAGTCATGTAAACCATGACAAGAAGTAACCATTCTTATTTATTTATTTTTTTTGTAGCCCAAGAGTGGAGAAGTAACTCCAAGCTGCCCACTTCTTTGTGAACTATTGTATGAATCGGAATTTGACAGCCAACTGTGGATTATATTTGACCAGAACAAACGACAGATGGGCTCGGGAGATGCCTATCCACATCAGGTATGAAATTGGCGGGGGCTTTCAGAAGTAACAGAGCCCATCTCCTGAGATCATGAATCCCTGATTTCTCGTTTATGGTATTTTTGTTTTTCTGGGTTTTTTTTTTCTAATCCTGTAGTTTTGCATTTACTTCTTTGACATACCACTCGAAGCTCAGGTAGTTGTCTTGTATAAAGTAGACTGTGACCGCCTCTCAGCCGTGTAAGGTCAGCTAATTCAGATTTTGGGGTAGAGGAGTGTCTTCAGTTTCCTAGAACTTTCACATTCATTTCTTCCTGAGATGGCTGTTTACTCAGCACTTACTGTAGGCCAAGCACTGTGCTTGGTACTATTGTCTCAAGGGGGAAAATCTTTTATTCAAACAGTTTGTAGAGATTTCATCCCTGATTAAAATATTGGTACCAAGAAATGAGGTATTTCCTGTAACGTCAATAATTTTATGCCAGATAATGAAAATAATTTTACAGGGTTTTTTCAGCTAACTAGTCAGGGAATGATTTCCTTTTTCTCAAAGCAAGCCCAGTCCTCCCTCCTCCGTGCAGTCTGGGTTATGCAGCACCATTACCTTATTGCTTTAATATCTCCTCTGAAGAGGGGCGCCTGGGTGGCTCAGTCGGTTAAGCGTCCGACTTCGGCTCAGGTCATGCTCTCATGGTTTGTGAGTTCAAGCCCCGAGTCGGGCTCTGTGCTGACAGCTCAGAGCCTGGAGCCTGCTTCAGATTCTGTGTCTCCCTCTCTCTCTGCCCCTCCCCTGCTCACGCTTCATCTCTCCCCCCCCCCCAAAAAAAATAAATAAACATTAAAAAAAATAAAAACATCTCCTCTGAAGAAACTGCTGACGCAGGATACGGCGTTCAGTGCTCCTGAACAGCTTAACTAGGTCCAGCGAAGTGGATTTGTACTCCTTGATCTCTGCTGGCTCCCTCTTTTTCCTCTGGGATAGGGAGGTGTAGTGTTCTGGTTATAAGATAAAGATGACCAGTTGTGTATACACACGTGTGTGTATATTTGTCTTAGTTATTATTCAGCACCTCAGTTTTGCTAGTTTTGGTGGTGTTTTGTCCGTGTTCTAAAGACTCATGAACTAGAAAATCCTGGCTTTGTCAGTCTTGCGTAAGCACTGACGTAGCTGAGAGTATGGGCACAGCCTGTTGTTGTGGGAAAGTGCGGGCTCGGGAGGCGGACCTGCCTTCAGCTCCCTTACCCTTTACTCTGCACGTGGCCTTGAACGGTTCACCGGGTGCTCCCGGCCCTGGCGTGTAGGCAAATATGTGTGCACTCTGTGTGTGGTAATTGTTCCTGTTTATGTTTATTCTCTTACTCTGATTTCCATTTACTTGGCTAAACTGTTCTTTTCCCAAATGTTCTTTGTCTTTTTTAGTATTCTTTGAAACTGGAGAAAGGAGATTATATAATTCGACTACAGATTCGTCATGAGCAGATCAGTGATTTGGAACGTCTTAAAGATCTTCCATTTATTGTTTCTCATAGGTTGTCTAACACCTTGAGCTTAGATATTCATGAAAATCATAGCCTTGCACTTCTAGGAAAGAAGAAATCAAGTAATTTGACCTTACCACCCAAATATAACCAACCATTCTTTGTTACTTCCTTACCCGATGACAAGTAAGTGACAGCATGGCTTACACTTAGTGTCTGTCTTAAATACTGTACTCTTTTTTGTGCGAGTCCATCACCTTGAGCTACATTTACAGTGTGTTGTCACTTACCATTTTAGACTAAGACGATTTCTCCCTTTGATATTTGAAATCTGAGCTACGGAAATTACTTCAGAATACAATTGTTTTGATGTTTTACCCCGATTATCTTTGTGACACTTTTTCTTTAGTTCCTTTTTTTCTTTTTTAAACTTTTATTAGAATACCTAAAGGGGCAGGACCTGGATGTTACCTTGCAGGATCCTTAACATTATCAAAGACTGAACTTGGAAAGAAAGCCGTAAGTATCCATTTTTTTTTAATACTGAAATCACCTATTCCAAAAATTTCCATTTCTTTAAAAGATGGGAATTAATCCCACACTTTAGAATGGGCAAAAGAGAAGATCTCTCTGGGGAAGGGAAAAAATTGAAAGTTTTTTCCCAAATTACTAG
Source organism: Paguma larvata (assembly GCA_030068075.1). Classification (NCBI taxonomy): domain Eukaryota; kingdom Metazoa; phylum Chordata; class Mammalia; order Carnivora; family Viverridae; genus Paguma; species Paguma larvata. The sequence continues at coordinate 9,038,385 of CM057839.1, read as the reverse complement.
CAAAGTCAATGAATTCTTGATTATATTTTAAAATACTTAGCATTCTTTTTTCTAAGCCTAAGTATTCGGGTTTTGAACTGACCATACCTTACATAGCTAATGCACTTGAATTTCCTGTGAACCAAGTAAGTTAAACTTGGCTTAAGTGAATGGGATGTTTAAAATTAGAACATTTTATAGGATCTTAACCGACATAATATTGTGGATATAGAAATAAGTCACATCTTCTAGGGTGACTTTGAGAAAACAGAACAATTATTTCTAATGAACAGAATTTTTTTCACTCGTACACACCTTTCTCTTGTTGGCATTTTGCATAATTGTGTAGATAATTACAAGATACTTCTTTTGGCATTGCCTTTATAGTTTCAAAATTATGCTCTTAAAAGTATGTTTCTGGTTGTTACATTTTAGAGATAAATGTTACAATTCGATAGGTACCTGTTTTAACTTTTCCATCTGTTTTCATTACAAATTTATTATGAGAATAGTGTCCGTATGGGTCTGTCCCCTTCTGTCATCATGTTGGCTCAGTGCCAGTAAAAGTTGTCATTCTTACAGTTTTGCATTTCTCCTTAGCATTAGTTCTTTTATAGTAGACTACCCCCTGATGCTGCAGTCTGTAAATACCGCTGTCAAAATGAATAGATCTCATGCATCTTAACAAGTATACTTAAACTTCTTGCCACTATTGAACCAAAGGTCACTTATCACTGTCATAGAAGCATAACTCAAGAATTTTATGCTTCAAAAAACTTGTTTGCCCTGATATTTCTTGAGTCTCATTTCAGTGGATACTGCAGTTGACCCATGAACAACACGTGTTTGAACTGCGCGGGTCAACTTTTGTGTGGGTGTTTTGTTTTGTTTTGTTGCTAAATACAGTGCCATACTGTAGATGTATTTTCTCTTCCTTATGATTTTCTCAGTAACATTTGCTTTTCTCTAGCTTATGTTAATGTAAGAATATATACAAAACGATATGTCATTTAATCGTTTATGTTATCGTTAAGGCTTCCAGTCAACAGGAGGCTGTTTGTAGTTAAGTTTTGGATGGAGTCAAAAGTTACACAAGGGTTTTTGACCGGTGGAGGGATTGGTGCCCCAGCCCCCTGTTGTTCAAGGGTCAACTGTACTCATTTGTATAGACACTTGAGTGTCATTTGAAGTGAATCAATAGTCACTGACGTTGGAACTCATAGATGCAGATTTAAGAAGTCCTGGCATAGTCTTTTCTTGTGGGCTTCACTTTCTGGACAGCAGGGCTGCTTCCACTGTGGGGCTCCCCAGATGGGGAGATGGGGTGCTCACCCACATAACTCTTCTCAGACATCCGCTCCCTTAGAAAACCATTGTTATTAAAATGCATTTTTAGCAGTTCGGAGAGTTACTACTTCCTGGCTACATTCTTTCAGAGGCAGTTATGAAATCAAATGATGAAAGTGTGGGAGTAACTGTATTTGCTACTTACTGCGTAATCACTTGCGGGGTCAGTTGTCCTGGGAGCCTCCACCTGAAGGTACAGAGTTCATACACCCGCAGCATACTTTGTTTACTCTTACCTCCTTCGTCACGTTGCTCGCCGGTTTGGTAGTTGGGAAGGCAACCGTGGTTACACTTCTGTCTTTCACGGTCACCTTGAACGATGATGCCTGCGCGTGTGTGATTGTTGTGATGTCCTTGAAATCAGACTCTGGACCATCAGCTAAATTTCATGTTTTCCAAGAGTTGTTCGATAACTAATGGATTTTGCTGTCCTCAATTTTTCAAATACAGACTTGAAAAACATTTGCCCTTAGGAGTACGTATTGGAGTGCGTTTTTATTAAAATGAGAGTGGCAGTATTGCTTTCTTGAAAAGCCTGCCTTTGTGATCGTAGACCTGACCCTTCTAAGCACTGTGACACATGCAGGTGAGACGTAAACTGGAAGACAATTAGACCGAGGTGGTGTCTCCATCCTGTGTAGACCGTGCATGTTTTCTTACAGAATGTCGTTCTAACTCCCAGGGGCAGTCTGCAGCAAAACGACAAGGAAAATTTAAAAAGGTACTGATCGCCAGTTCTTAAAAAAGATGTCTTACAGCCTTATTTGCATATTAATTAAACTTTTTTTTCTGTCACTATTATAAATCTTTTTTTTTGAAAAATCTCTCCCTTAGTTTCCTTTCTTTAAGTTCTGCAGCATAGTGCTTTTAGCTTACCACTGTTGACATGCTACTTTCCTGAAGTTTTCTTTCCTGCCGTAAATTGCTGGAACACCCCTGTTTTATATGTGTATGGGGAAAAAAACCCATGCTATTCATTTCTTAACTACAGATATGATACCAAATGGTAGTCTCTGAAATTTGCGTATCTAAAATCCTACAGAGAAATGAACCTAATTGTTTTTCTTAGTTATATAAGCCAAAACAATTATTTTTAAAGTCTAAAAACTTTAAAAATTCTTAAATTGGATGATTTGATCATTAAAGTATTAGGGTATTTGAAAAAAAGTGTATTCCCTGCTCCTGTGTCATCATCTTAGTTCTGGAAGAACAGAGACAGAGCAGGGAGTAGGGAGGAGGCATGGATATACAGACTATTTACCCAGAATTAAAACTTAGGGTCAGAGCACGATTAGATTTAAGACCATAACTAGTGTATGATCTGACCGACTTCCCTGCAACTTATTAGACACTGACTGCCTGAGCCAAATTCAACCAAACAAAAGCAAAATTCGACTTGGGGTGTATGTAGAGAAAGGCATGTAGGTATTCAGTGAGCTCTCTGATGAAGACCTGCCGGCCTCATTCAGCATTTTAGTGATTTCTCACGTTCAAGCAGCAAGCATTGCATGCAGAATTTGTATTTTAAGATATAAATAAAAGATGACACTGTTTCTTAATTCATAGTGACGTGAAACTGGGGATCACCATTTTAGAACGGGTGAAGTTCCTTTATTAAAAAGAGTTCTGAAATGTCTAAATTATTATGTAATGGTAAACACTTTGTTCAACCAAATGCCCCACTGGGCATCGTCTTTCCAGACGAAGGAATATCCACCTCCCTTACGGAGCAGGATTTCTCAGCCAAGCGTCTTGACCCATCTGTGGGCCATGTACATTCGTTTAATGAAGCACGACCAGCTTTAAAATGAAAACAGAATAAAGTAGGAAATGTTGTTCATCAGACTCATAAAATGAATTTCTTTTTAATCTGTAGATTGTTTATCTTTGGGTCATCCTGAAAATAGCTTGAAAGCCACTACTTTAGAAAATGAGAAAAAGGTCTTCTAGGGGCCCATTAAAAATAGAAGGTGCTTATCACAAAGGCATAGCTGGGATTTTTTTTTTCCTTTTGTATATTTTGGTTGATCTTCTGGGAGTTTGGGTGGGTTTCGGTTGGATTCTGTCGTATAAGATAGGAAACTATTAAATGAATAAGAAAGTTATTATTACTTGGTTAGGAAAGCTTGATATAAAGAACGTGGCAACTAGAGTTCCCTCTTCCCGTTTCTGCCTGTCTTCAGTGCAAATATGGCTGGCGCTCTTGTTTTCAAAATAATCATTATAGTTTTATAGTCTCATGACCAAAAAGATGTATATATTAATTTATTGCCTGAACAAAGTCCCCAGCTAGCTGTTGGTGCATAATCCTCAGTGGACATTTCCTCTGGATTTCACTGACCTTTGTTTGATTTGAAAACCTAGTTTACCTTTTTTAAGTTCATTGTCATATGAGAGAATATAGTTACTTTTAACAGATGATAAATAGCATTCAGATATGATACTAATCTTTAAAATAGCCAGTTTGTGTAAAATTATCAAAGTTTTGAATGTAGTTATTAATAATTTAAGAATTAAGAAAATTATAATTTTTGAACCAAAATTTAAATGGCATGTTATGTTGCCCAAAGAAAAATTATCGGTTTTGCAGGTAGATTTGACTTTCTAAAGGAAATGGTTCAGTTCAAACACTGTCAGAATACTTGGTGAATAGCTGAAATGATGTTTTTTTTAAAAAACAATTGTTAAATATCAACTATAGAAAACTTCAGCTTTTCTGTTCTGAAGATTCTTCTTGCCTACCTTTTTAAATCATAATCAAAATTTCTCAAGATTTCATGGTACAAAATGATTTCTATTAAACTGACCCTATACTAAGTCCTGGAGAAGTGAGTTGAAAAAATACAAACAGAACAGGTGAACATGATAAAACAAAAAATAACTCCATTTTTCTGTTGATTAGGAATTAAAACTTCCATGTTCATAATTTTTAGTAATAAAAAAATTACATTACTGTCCCAAAATATTTTATAGGATTTTATTAACTTAGTTGCTAATTTGATTATTTAATATATAAAATGCTGATCACAAAACCTTGATTTCCCCCCCACTTCAAGGTCATTCCTCATAAATTCTCTGTCTTTTATGCTTTTAATGATAGTTTATGGTTGCCATGTACCCTGTTTCTTCCTATTTATAGATCTTTGTTAGAGTTCATTGTTAACTGTAAATTAAGTTTAATGGATTGCTCGTTTTAAATTCAATTCTGTTTTCTCTCTTCTGTACTAAAACATAATAGCACATGCCTTACCTTTGAGCTTCAGAGGAGGAATTGCCTCACAACAGAGACTCCTTCCCATCCTGACAGTTGTCCCTGTCCCTAATCAGGCAAGGAGGAGGGCATCTAAGGGAGGCTCACGTTAGAGTCGAGTCAACACGGGCAACCAGGTTGCCTCCCGCAGGCAAGTGTCCACATTCTAGTGCAGTGGATTCCAGAGGGAACAGGACTACAGTCAGAGAGTCCGTGTTCGAGGCTTTCTCTGCCCCTTAACTCTTCAGGAGGTAGTCTATGCTGCACAGGTGACAGCATAGTGATCCTTTCCCGGGAGAACTGGGTGGTTAATTAGCAACTCAGATTTTGCAGACACTTGAACTCGGCTTTGCCCGGGCAGTGCCCACTTAGGAAGGTGAACTCAGGAGGAGGAGGGGAAGGATGGGTAGCAGGGTCCTGAGGAGCTGGCCCAAGCAGAACCCCTGCTGCTTTTTCCCAGTCTCACTCTGCACACTCGACCTTAGCTTGCAGGCGCTGGCTGCTGGCATGGCCCTGACATGGCTGCAGGTGGACGTGTGTGGTTCCGTCCTGTCAGTGGTTCTAGTGTGCTTCAGACGAGTCCTATTGAAGTGGTAGTTCCTGTTTGATGTTGGAATGCTGTCAGAACTACTGTAGCAGTAGTTCATTATAAAATTTAATTGTGAGAATTGCTAACATGTGGATATATGTGTTGTATTTATACCTAAAAGTCCTATTTGGGGGAAGGTGGAGACTTGCAATACTATTTTTTCAACTCAACCTGTGTAAAGTTTTTGTCTGAAGTTACTGCGATTACGGGCATAGAAGTCTTCTTGATAACATAATTTTTTCCAGTTTTAGAAACGTTATTAATTAAAACAAATAAAAGGTTTGAATTTAGCAGCATTTTTAATATAAACCTGAAGATAGAATTGGAGAAATTGACCTAATAAATGATTTACTTAAGGGCACCTGGTTATTGTGCCAAGAACAGATCTAACCAGTCTAATACGGGGTTTGATTTCCCAGATAATGCCTTAGTTTTTATCAGTAAAGACTTCTGTGCTTCGATAGAAGAGATGGAAATAGGTGTAATTAGGTAAAATTCCGTTTCTCTGCTCTCTTCAAAGCAAAGCTGCTCAAAGGAACCATCTGTACTTGTTTACCTCCGCTCTGTCCGCATCTCGCTCCCGGTCAGCCTGTACACCCTACTGTCCACGGAGACAGCTCCTCTCTCGTCATCTCTTGTTGTGGTACCAGCCACTGCTGCCGGTTCTGCGGCAGGCCCCGCCGCAGCTGCAGGCACCGCTGACCGCCCCGCTTCCTGCCCACCGGCTCGGCCTCACAGCCCCTCCGGAGTCCGTGTCCCTCGTGTCCCTCACTCCCGAGCATCTTTGAAGCCGTAGAATGCTTCGGATCAAGGCTGGGTCTCCTCTTTCCTGCCCTCAGCCCTGCCTAGTCTTTTGTGTCCCCTAGCTTTAACCCCATCAGCGCCACTGTCGTTCTGCAGTCACGGATTTCTAATCCGTCCACTCCTTCCTTTTCTAGAGCCTGTTCTTCACATCAGGGCAGTGTTGGGAATGCTAGCCTTGCTTCCTAACTTGTCTCCCTCCTTCTCGACTTCGGCCATCTATCATCCATTCTCCAGATAGTATGAAGAGCTATTAAAAACAACATTTTTCATCCGTGTAGGATCCAGAGTCATTAAACAAAGAGCAGAACGAAGTCTTTAATCATGCCACCGCCATGCCTACGACTGTCCTGTAGGCTTCCTGTTGCATCTAGAGTGAGATCTGTATTTTTGTGCCGTGTTCTGTCAGCCCCACTTACTGTGGTTGCCGCCCACTTGCTCTTTCATGCCCACAAGCTCGGGTTTTTACATGTCCTCCTCTTCCGTCCTCAGACTCTTCTCTGTCTCCTCATTTTGCTCAGTTAGGTTCATTGAGGCTCGTCCGTTTGGGTCATGTGGGTTCCCTTAGACGGGGTAGTGCCTGTTCGGAGTGGCTTCCCAGCACCGCTGTGTCCGCACTGGTTCCCGCTGTACCGAGCAGCTGCTGTCTGTCCCCGCGTTCTGTTTCATTTTCTTCCTATCACGTGGGATTCGCTGAAACTGTTCATTACTTACGTGTTGTCTGTCTTCCCCCACTCGGATATGTTCCCGAGGGCAAGGAAGGGCCTCGTCTGCTTTGTTCTTCACCTTTTAGAGCCTCATAGGGCCTCAGTAAGTCCTGTCGATTGAATGAAAAAAGAAATTTCTCTTTAAATTTACTTAGAAAAGAGGATTTTTTTTAAAATTCTAAGTTATTTCCTTCCCTTCTCAGGTATAGGATGCAAAAGGTCAGTAGACTTTCATAATTAGTACTTTTTGTAATTAGTCCGTCAAGTAAAACTAAGAATACCAAATGCACTCAAATGGAGGAAAGTTTGTTTTTACCTCCTTTATTTTTTTTAAAGATTTTTAAGTAATCTCTGCACCCAACATGGGCCTCCAACTCACAACCCCAGATCAAGAGTTGCCTGCTCCATGGACTGACCCAGCCAGGTGCCCTACAGTGCCTTTATTTTAAAGGAGATTTAGAAGCAACAGTACTTTAAAGTTTGAGAAAAAATTTCTTTGATCACAGATTGGAATATTTTTTTTAGGTTTATTTATTTTGAGGGAGAGAGAGAGAGCAAGCAGGGAAGGGGCAGAGAGGGAGAGAGACAGAGAATCCCAAGCAGGCTCCGCACTGTCAGCGTGGAGCCCAATGTGAGGCGGTCCCATGAACCATGAGATCATGACCTGAGCTGAAACCAAGAGTCATATGCTTAACTGACTGAGCCCCCCAGGCGCCCCACAGATTGGAGATTTTTATCTATTGTGCATCTGGAATATGATGTAGCACAACTCCGTACAGCCCGGGTAATGTGATAGTCAGGGGGGTGAAGGTGATGGTGGTTGTGTAAAACGAAGCATGTTAATCTGAGACTCTCTCCACATTCATAGGATGTGATCCCTGTTCATTACTACCTAATATCTCCACCAACAAAGACTAAGAATGGCAGCAAAGATAAAGAAAAAGAGTCAGAAAAAGAGAAAGATTTAAAAGAAGAGTTCACTGAAGCTTTACGAGATCTTAAAATTCAGTGGATGACAAAGTAAGTTTTTAATGGATTTTGGTCCTCTGGGTATTCACTTTTGTTTTCCCGGTTAGGACGGTGTCGTGTGCAGCTTCATAGTCTGTATTCGGAAATGTTGATGGGGGTGGTAGAGTGAGAGGTGCTTTTATTTTAACCACTAAATTTTGATTTGCTCTCAGAAGAGAATTTTATTGAAAAGTATAAAGAAAATAAAAATCACCTTTTTACCTGTTCTCCAAAGGGGATTATTGTCCTATTATTATTTTCTCTGTATTTTGCATGTAGCAGTAGGAATGATGTCGTATCCTAGGTTTCCAGTTACTGTTTGATTACGAGCATTTCTTGGGTCATTTAATAGTCCCTTAAAATAGCATTTTTAATGACCATGTAGGAGGTGGTCCTGTTAATGAACTGTAACCTCCTTAAATATCTATTTGGCATATACATTTATAGCTTTTCTCTATAATGCTGTGATGGACATTTGTATACATATAGTGTTTTAAAATATCCATTAGGGGCGCCTGGGTGGCTCAGCCAGTCGGTTAAGCGTCCAACCTCAGCTCAGGTCATGATCTCACAGTTTGTGGGTTCGAGCCCTGCATTTGGCTCTGTGCTGACAGCCTGGAGCCTGCTTCAGATTCTATGTCTCTCTCTGTCTCTCTGCCCCTCTCTCTTTCTCTCTCTCTCTCTCTCTCTCTCTCTGTCTCTCTCCCCTTCCCCTGCTCACACTCTCTGTCTCTCTCTCAAAAATAAATAAACATTAAAAATTTTTTAAATATTCATCAGATAGCATTTCTTTTGCTTTAATGTTTGTTTGTTTGTTTTGAGAGAGGAGGAACAGAGAGAGAAGGAGGGAGAGAGAGAGTCCCAAGAAGGTTCTGTGCTGTCAGTACAGAGCCCAACTCGGGGCTTGAACTCACAAAGCGTGAGATCATGACTGAGCCACGATTAGGAGTTGTACAGTTAACTGACTGAGTCACCCCTGGATAGCATCTTAAAAATATAATAATCCAATAAGTATTACTAGTACTTAAAAATTGTCTTGTTACATTTTGCCAGATTACCTTCTGGAGCGAATATCACAGTTTCTCCTCCCCCTATCATGTATGGCAGGGCCCGTTCTGCCCCCAGAGTGTGGGGGGAGGGCAGGTGAAAAAGAAAAGGCCCGAATCTCAGTCTTAAATTGCGGTCCTTAAATTCTGATGAAATCCATGCTTTTTAAACACTCTCATTCTTAGTGTAACTTCTGTCACCTAAACGTGTTCTTTACTGTTTTCTATTGGGACGTCAGATTTTTCTTTCAACTTTTTAACATAAAAGATATGAATGCTTTGCTGTACTTGTACACATTTTACTCCAGCTTAGTTTTTTGGCTTTCAGCTTGCTTTTTCCATAGCAGGAATGTATTCTCTGTAGTCACATCGATGGCTTTTCCCATTTGTGTCATGTGGTATCTCCCTTAGCACTGTTTTTCTGTGGGACCTGTGTTGGCTGATATGTATGCACCCTTGCAGTCATGAGGTCTAATAGAGAACACAGGTCATCGTGTTGTGAGAATAATTCCCAAGGATTGAACAGTTACAGTGTCCACCCACATTCAAACTTCCCTTTTCACTTAAAAGTAGACTGTAGGGGCACCTGGGTGGCTCAGTTGGTTAAGCGTCCAACTTCAGCTCAGGTCATGATCAGTTCACGAGTTCAAGCCCTGGACCTGGCTCTGAATCTGAAATGTAAGTACAGTTACTGACAAGGTAACTGTCAAAGCCCGCTTCTGATCCTCTGTCCCCCTCTATGTCTGCCCTTTCCTCACTCGCGCATGTGCACTCTCTAAAAATAAATTAAAACATTAAAAAAAAAGTTAAAAAAGAAAAAACTAGACTGTATCTCCACCAGAAGCCAAAGTCTTTAAGTCAGTCTCTGGCTGATCGTAGGATGTTGTAAACAGTGAATCCTTTGTAATTCCAGAAATTGACTCCTGGTATGACAGAGTGGGAGTCCCACTCTCCTCAGAAACTAGCAAAAATTCCTTTTTAGGGGAAAAAAAAAAAAAACCTTTCAGCTGAGTTAGCTCCTTTTATTTATTTATTTATTTATTCATTTATTTATTTATTTATTTATTTATTTATTTTTGAGAGATAGAGTGCAAGTGGGAGAGGAGCAAAGAGCGGAGAGGGAGGGAGACACAGAATCCGCAGCAGGCTCCAGGCTCCGAGCTGTCAGCTCAGAGCCCGACGTGGGGCTCGAACTCACGAACCAAGAGACCTTGACCTGAGCCAAAGTCAGATGCTTAACCGACTGAGCCACCCAGGCGCCCCCAAAAATTCTTTTTTAACAATCCACCTTTTAAAACCTCTGGAGATGATAGTAAGGGCAGACAGCAAATGATGAAGCACCATCTGTTCAAGAATATCTGCAAACATTCCGCCTGGCTGGCTCAGTCGGTTGAATGTCCTACTCTTGATCTCGGCTCAGGTCATGATCTCACAGTTCATGAGGCTGAGCCCCAGGTTGGGCTGTGCACTGACAGCATGGAGCCTGCTGAGGATTCTCTCTCCCACCTCTGTCCTTCCCTGAAATCAGGAGTCAGACACTTAACCAACTGAGCCACCCAGGTGGCCCTGGATCATTCATAGGCGCAGAGCCAGAGTCCCCAGAGTGTCTCCTCTGTCAGCACAGTTGTGATGCGGAGCTCCAGCTCCGTGAACTGCGAGATCGAGACCTGAACCAAAATCACAAGTCGGACGCTTACGACTGAGCCACCCAGGCACCCCTTTTATCGAACTCTCTTAATTGAAATAATTTTCAATTTGATTTGCTTCCCTAGGCTTTTTAAAAATGTTTTATACTCCTTGCAAATAATGATAATCCTTGTCAGTACTTATACTTGTATTTCAGATTGATGCCTTATGTTATGGATTGGAACTTCAAAATAACGTTCAATAATAGAGAAGACAAATTATTTTCTTTCTAAAAGAAATAATGTTTCTCTCCTTCTTATATACACAGGCTGGATTCTAGTGACATTTATAATGAATTGAAAGAAACCTATCCTAACTACCTTCCTCTGTATGTTGCAAGACTTCATCAGTTGGATGCTGAAAAGGTTGGACATGTTCAATCTTAATATGAGTATTTCATTTTATTTGTAGCATGAGATAAGGTTTATATGTTTAGAGAAAGTGCAGTTTTGTATTTGTTTTGTGTTCCTGCCAAGTGAAAACATTGTCCTCAAATCGAATGTTCTATTAACTATTTACATTAAGGGAATTAACAAAACGTAGCCATTCCTGTGAGTTCAGCCTCAGATTCCTGCTCACAGTTTGGTCAGTGGGAGGACGAATAGATAAGATAGCCTAAGGATTGCTTTTCTGACACTCGCCTCAGGAGCAGGGGTCCTGGCTTGCTGCAGATGTCAACACCTTCAGCAAAAGAATTCCTGCTTTGCATTAACTTTGCTCATTTTTAAAATTGGCCATAGCCCCAAGCTGTCTTAACGTGGACCAGCTCTCGTTGGTAATGATGGCCGGTAGGAAAGTGCTAGTGGCCAATCAGAAATTATCAAGGGTGCAGAGTGAACTTGAAGGGGTCGGAAAGAGACCTCTGAGACTAGCAAGAGAGGAACAGACCACTGAGAGCACGTGGAGCACCATGGCGACCGTGGTTAGACTGTTGAGTGCATTCTTGTTTATTTTCACCTTTGCGGTTTTTATAGTAAGTGAGGAAGAATTTGTTCATTAGCCTGTGGTTTTTTGTTTTTTTTTTTAACTTCTCTTTCCATGTGGTGTGTGGCTGGAGAAACATAGCGGGTCATGTTTCTAAGAGGCCCAGAAGAGGAGTTGCGTTGGTAGAAAGCTGTTTCTGTTTCTATGGCCACCTTTTACCTTGCTGATTCTCACCATTTAACCTCAGTGGGGAATGTGAATGAGGTCTTTCCTCGAGATGCTGACACCCCAGCTTAGGAGGCGGCACACACCCTGGGCTGCAGGCAGCCGGCTCGGCCCCTGACTCTGGAGCCGCGACCCTTGCGTTTGAGACGGAAGTGAAGGGACTTGGATGGACTTATTGACACCCCTATTTCTTTTCTGATTTCTTTTTTTCCTCCCTAGGAACGAATGAAAAGACTTAATGAAATTGTTGAAGCTGCAAATGCTGTCATTTCTCACATAGACCAGACGGCTCTCGCAGTGTATATTGCAATGAAGACTGACCCCAGGCCCGATGCAGCTACTATAAAAAAGTACCTAACCAGTAAATAATCTTTCTTGCATCTCATTTCTTAATTACTTTTTTAAATTGTGGAGAATATTCTTCTTTTCTGAGAATTGTTGTGTCCCTAGAATTATCAGTGTTTGGATACTCCACCCTTAAATGGTTTGTAAGAATTTTCTCCAGTTGGAGATGAAGCAAAAGAAAAGGACTTTGCCTTCTCTAGCATTCGGTGCTGCTGGGCTGGAGAGACTTGTGTAGCTATGATCCAGCACTCCCCCCACGTGGGGACTGGGGTGAACTGGACATGTGCAGAGGCAAACACCTAACACTCTGCAAAATCAATTTCTAAACTGTTCATTGACCAATAGCATGAAAAGCCCAGGTTTAGTTTGTAATGCCTGGTAACCCAAATAGAAATAAAGTTAGGCTGAAACCATCGCCTAGCCAGTTGAGAATACTGGCTTTACAGTATCCTGTGCGGTGAAGGGAAGAGGGGGTGTGGTTTAGCTTTCCTAAAACCCAGTGCGATGCGTAAAGCAGGGAGGCAGGGCCATGTGGTGATGGGTGAGCGTGTGGCTCCCGCGTGCTGTGTGAGCATCCCTCGGCCTCACCTCTGCCTTCCCTGAACTTTCCGGTACCACTTTCCTCTCTGTCACTTTGGTTTATTTTCACCCGAGGGTCATACCTGCAAGGGTAGAAACTCTGCCTCCTCTGACAGCTGTCGTAACGCGTGAACCAGAAGAGTGGAGGCCGCCCTGCAGGTGCTGTGATTCTCCTTAAGGATTCCGTCTGCCGGTCCGAATGCTGCTTTCCGTATGAAGTTCCTAGGTCTAAACTGCTGGAACTCTTGGCCCTGCGCCACATTCTCACCTGCTAGAACTGTTGGCAGTACCGACGTTGCAGCTCTTACAGATGTTATAAGTAGTAGCTTTTAAGCAGAAGGAGGTTCGTTCAGGGTAGGTTGTTGGCCTCGTCTGCACCCTTTCCCCACCTCCTAAAGGAGCAGTCTCCAATGGTGCTGTGTTGTCCGATTCTGAAGTGCCGGCTACGTACAGGGAAGGAGATCTTTGGGTGTGCTGAACACATGACCTCTTTTAAACTTCATCTTCTAAACAACGTAGTGAGTAGGAATCTGCAGAAGAGCAGACGGGCTCAGAGGCTGCGTGGCCAGCTTAGGTGCCGGGACCAGAAATGGGAGAGCCCATCCCGCCAGCTCTGCCCCAGCCTGGGCCCCTTTGTCTCTTGATAGGCAGCCCCTGGCATTCCTGCCCGTCGAGAGAAGATTCACACGCCTCCTTTCTTTCTCAGAGGAAAATAGAGCGTCGGCTCTGCCTTGCTCGCACCCATCTTCACACCGTCCTTTCTGTGTCAGAGGGACAGAGGTGCCCTTTCCGAGGCTGACCTTTGTCTCTCAGCCCGAACCCTCCCCTCCATCTCCTTCGTAACTGCCCTCTGCTGACGAGCCCCTTTCTCCTGGCCTTCAGGCATCTACATCTCACCCCAGCATCCCGATGTCTTCCTGTCCCCCGTGGGGCCCCTGGCTTCTTGCTGGAGTAGTCTACACTGCACTCTGCTGTCTGAATTCCACTCCGTGTTAACCCTGCTACAGGGGTTGTCTGGCCTTGATTGCCTATGAGAAGCTCATTGCCAGAAGCAGTGGCCCCTTCGAGGCTGCCTTGACCTCACTGCAGTGTCTGCTGTTAGCGGTCCCCGCCTGCCCAGCATCTGTAACTTCCTAGTTTGGGAAGAGAGTATCTCTTCAGATTCATGTGTGTAGGAAGTAACATGCGTATGACTCATTAATGTCCGTTGGCCTGACTTTGCTAATCTTACTGCCCACAGAGGAGACTTCATTCCCGGTGAAGGTGAGCCCACACACCCAGAGTAGTTGTGTTTTCAGTCTTGTTAGTCCCTTTTTTCTCACAGTTTTTAATCTCAGATGCCGACTCCAGTGACTGTCAAAAAATGGCAATCTGATAGGGTCCTGGCTTTAAAGATTGTAGCTGTGGTGACTTTCACACGTGCTGGGATGAAACTAGAAAGGAGCCGTCAGACGTCGTGAAAATTAAGAGAAGCTAGTTAGTCTTTGGCAACCTTGGATAAACAATGGCTGTCACCACTGCGATCGGTGCCTAACTAGATTTGATGCAAAGATGTTCGTTGAGCAAACACTGCAGGTAAAGCATCACTGAGAGGAACGTGAGAAAATGAACGGCACTCTTAGAAAGCGTGCACTCTGACGCAGATGGAGTTCCAGGTAGGCTATGACTAGGTAGGGTACGATCGAGAGTTAAAATAAATATTTTAAATTGTGAAAGCCCATAGGAAGGAGAGCTGACTTTCTTTGGAGTGGACACAGCCTCATGGATGAATAAAGTGTTTAGTTCTAAATTAGATGAGGGTGGGGAATGAATATTCTAGATACGTGGGTTTTAGGTTACTGGATCAGAGAACACTAAAATAGGGGTCTCGCAGGTAGTTTACTATGGGCCTGGCAAGAACAGCACACCTGTGTCACCCCCGAAATTCTGCCTCCTTCCAGCCCTTCCCAGGCAGCTCAGACCAGTCAGTCAGGACCGCCGTGAATGATCAAACCTGCCTTGCCGATCCAGTTCTGTTCCAAGGCCCCCCTTCTCCGACACAAGATGGGGACGGGAATTGTGCCCCACTCCTCAGCTGCCGTAAAGCATCAGTGTAGTACTGGTGGTAAGCCATCTCCAACGGCGGCTGGCAGGGCGCCCAGTAAAGGAGAAGCCGTGTCCGTGTCCTACAGCTCCTAGACCCTTCTGTTCCTGAGTCCCAGTAACCAAGCGGTTCCCAGACGCATTTCCACAGAGAGAGTGAAAGCTGGTTCTTTTAAGCTTTGAAACTCTTGGCTGAAAGTCTCAGGAATCTTTTTTTTGGCATGATTTTATCTATTTTGCAGATGTATTAAGGAGGGTGACTTTGTTGGGTTGTAAGAAGTTGTTTTGGCTTCTCATTTTAATTGTCTTTTATGCTAGAATTCCTGCTGATTTTAGGGTGCCTGCAGATTTCATGCTGCACCTTCCACTCCGGGTCCTTCAGAATCATTCTGCTCTCACACAGTTGGCTCACCCGTGTCTGAGTGCCTCTGGGGCACTCGCTCAGTGCTGTTAATCCTCATCGTCCTCACACATGGGGACATGAGTTGGACAAAATGCCACAGAGAAGCAAGTATCCTAAAGAATCACCCTGTCCCCTGGAGTGTAGGTTGTTACCGTATTTCATTTAGCAATGATTTATTGAGTTTCTGGTCTATGCCAGGCATTGGACTGGGCACTTGGAATACATCAGAAGGACACGGATCCCCGCCCTGCAGCAAGGCGGTGTTAACATCGTGATTAAGAGCAGGCAGTCCGGAAGCAGCCTCTTAAGTTGCTTCAGATCTGTGACTTCCTGACTGTACGACCTTGAACAAATCTCTGTGCCTCGGCTAACTCCTTTGCAAAATGGGGATAATTACTGGTATCTTACTCATAGACTTACTTTGACTCTAAGTGAGTTCATATGTAAAAGTGCACATTCAGGGTAAGTGCTTCATACAGTGTTTGCTCGGTTTACGAACGAAAGCCCACTTCTGAAAGAACTTGTGTGCATAAATCTGTACATAAATCCGTAATGATCTCTATTTTTAAGAAATCCGCAGAAGTGTTCGTTAGCTACAGAATTTAGAACTGAACAGTCCTTCACTTCCGTTGCTTTATGGCGTTCTGTGTCAGCCAGACCCAGCTGTCGTGACTCATTAACCTGTGTGTGTGATGCAGTGGCTCATTTGATGTTTGTTAGACAGACGGAATGTTATTTGGTGGATGACACAGACGCGACTGTGCAGTATTTCTGCATACTGGAAGTCAGAGGCAGAGAACACATGAATTCAGTTTTGGATAAGTCCATACTTGGACGATGTTTTCCTGATCTGTGAATCGTTTTTTGGTCTGGCACACAGTGATATGGACAAGCAGAAGTCCACCCTCGTGGACGCCCTGTGTAGAAAAGGATGTGCCCTAGCCGACCATCTGCTGCACGCACAAGATCCAGACGGGGCTGTTTCAGGGGACGCGGAAGGAAGAGAGGAGGAAGGAGAGGGCACACTGGATTCCCTGACGGAAACCTTCTGGGAAACGACAAAGTGGACCGATCTTTTTGACAATAAGGTAACCTGTCTGCCTCTTGATAGGGCTCAGTTCTTGGGGGTTGCTTCACAAACCTCTCCTGGGCCCCATTGCCTCCTCTTTGCTGTTCCCCAGCTGCCTGGTCAGAAGACGAAGAAAATGCATGGAATGTGGCTAAGCTGGGCTCTGAAGAAGACTCTGTGTTTAGTGAGAACTCATTTGTCTTACCTGTTTTAAACTATCCTACCATTACCTTCTCTGTCTGCATAGCGGCCTTTGGGTGAAGGCAGTTCCGTACGAAGCTAGAATTAAGAGCATCTCGAGGTCGTGTTTATGCCGTCCCACCTCTGTCCATGTGCTGATTTGTCAGGGGCAGAGAGGGGGGTGCTGGTTACTTTATGTGTCAGTTTTCTCAAAACCTCTTTGACTTTTAAGTAATTATCATCTGGATTTGTAACTCATCAACTTTAAAATCCAGTTTAGAAAAAGGAACATGGGCGAACTTTTTGGATGTGGGTTATAAACATTTTAACTCTCCTTGAGTTCTCTACTAGAATTCTGACGGTAGGAATTATTTAACTCCCAAGTTTCTGTCAGTCTTCCCTCCTTCTGGAGATAAAAATAAACGAAATTCGCAGAACTCTCCTAACCCAGCACAAGCCATTGTTTCTATTTCACTAGACAGATGCTCGTTTTCTAGCTTTGCTGTGACCGTTCGTAGTACAGACTCCAAGGTAGGACGAAGCTTCCCTCCACAGCATAGTCACACTTCTGCCAAAGAGACAGAGTCACAGGCAGGAAACTGCAGGAGCCAGTGTCGCAGCAGGGTTCGGGAATTTGCATCTGAAGTCAGACCCTGGAGTGTGAATCCCTCCTCTTCCATTTTTATCTGTATGACCCTCGGCAAGTTACTGAAACCTGCCCAATGAGTATTCGGTGCACGAATGAGTATTCGGTGCACGGCAGGACCTCCGCGATATTTGCTGTTATTCCTAGCACACACCTACTCCACGTCCAGGCCACACCCAGCGCTGTGCTTGCTGCTGGAAGGAGATGAGAGTCTGGCGGATAAAACCTTGACGAGCCTCATAATAAACGGTTATAAGGAATCCCACACCCGCCCCAGCACTGCCGTCTCAGCGGCCACGCACCACTCCGCCTGTCCCTTAGCACCTTTCTAAGAGATGAACACTTTGCTTGCCTCTAGAATACAAATAAATGCCATAGGACGCCTTTCTCTGAGGTCATTCTCTGCCTTCCAACCAAAAACATAAATAAATGGTTGCAGGTATAGTTGAGAAACAGGAATAAAGACACCAGTGTATACACAAGGAATTAACAGAGTAAGAACGTGTTTATATATAACACTTTTTTTACTTTTATCCCCTTTTGCAGTTTTGGTGATTTATAATGAGATTTCATAGTTCTGTACTTCTCTCCTCATTTGCATTTTTGTGATCACTTCTGTTAGCTCCCCTTTGTGTAAAGAGGTGTTTTGGTATGGATGCCAAGAACTAGTGATTCATCAAAGCTTAATTTTTTTCCTGAACATAAGTTATCTGTTTTATGGAATATTTAACTTTTGTTCTTTCAGAACAAAATTTTTGAAATTTGATTGATGGAAAATGTTCATTTTAAAAGCTACACTTCTGTTAAGGCCTTAATCTTTTCATTATTCAAAGTACAAGCCATAAAATGTAAATATTTCATAGGTAAGCTTTATCTTGTTTTACCTTATAGGTTTTAACATTTGCATACAAGCATGCATTAGTAAATAAAATGTATGGGAGAGGCCTTAAATTTGCAACTAAACTTGTGGAAGAAAAACCAACAAAAGAAAACTGGAAAAATTGTATTCAAGTAAGTGATATCAAATCGTCACTGTTAAGTGTCCCCTCCACATTGCATAGTGACAAGATAGCTAGGGCCTTATGAATTAGCGACACTGACTTTATCATGACAGATTGCTACTCCCATTTATGTAATGCAAACTATAAAATAAAAGCATGGGAGATAGCCAATAAGCTATTTACATTTTTTAAACATTTCTTATTTTTTTTTATTAAAAAAATTTTTTTTATTGTTTATTCGTTTTTGAGAGACAGAGCATGAGTGGGGTAGGGGCAGAGAGAAAGGGAGACACAGAATCTGAAGCAGGCTCCAGGCTCTGAGCTGTCAGCACAGAGACTGATACGGGGCTTGAACTCCCAGACCATGAGCTCATGACCTGAGCCAAAGTTGGATGCTTAACTGACTGAGCCGCCCAGGCGCCCCATTATTACTAATTTTTAAAACTCCTGTCTAGAAAGGACAGAAAGGTCATACTTAGATCTTTTTGACGTAGGCAAAATGCATTATGAATTTTAGACGTATAGTCAGAAGACAGAGTTTTCTTGAAGAAAACAAAATAATTCCTTTTAAAACATGTTAGCTCAGTTCTAAAATGATTGAACTTTTAGAGGTTATATTTGATATTATTCTTCATTTGAAGTGATAGGCCATTTTGTGATGTTACCGCATTCCGTATTATATACAGAGAAATTCTCTGGTTGATATTAGACACGTGAGATAAGAAATTCTATTGTTTCTGTACAAGGTAATTGTCAGTATAAAGCTTACTGAATTCCACAGAAACCACCATAGCCTCGTCTTGTCTCTGGACACGCACCATTGGTTTATGCCTGAAGGATGTATGGGGTCGGGACCGGGACCTCGGTCATACCAAATGTGGCCACGGGTCTGGTCTCCATACCCTAGGTATTCTTTGAATGTAAAACTAAGCATTTTTGGTCCCTGGGGAAATTTTTTATAATTGGAGGAGACTGTAGGTTATCTTTACTCTTAGATCTTTTCTGTATACCTTCATCAATCTGTCCAAATTTTAAGACATTTTAAATCAGTTCTTCAGATGTGTGAATAGGTTAAGAGAAATCTTTCTGGGACTCCCCATCAAGGCGCGTAGTGTGACTCTCGCGGCGTCCGCTGTAATCTGTGAGCTCTCCCATCAGTGAAGCCTGCGACTCACCCAGACGTTCACGCCAGGGGGTGTGTCATAACTTGTGTCCCCTCCACTCTGTTCCTGCACTGCCCGTCCTCCCCACCGCAGCTGGGACAGATGGCTTTCGACACCTCCTGGTGAAGCCCCATCGCACGTAGGATAAAATCCAGACTCCTCCCCGTGGCCCATAAAGCCTGTGCGATGTGGCTCCTGCCTTCCTCCCCGGCCACCTCGTCACACTTCCCCAGATTGGCTCTGCTCCCATCCCGCGAGCCACCTCTGTGTGGCCGAAGCAGCCATGGCCCTTCGCACCAGGAGACCCAGCGAGTCCAGCTGTGTGGAGAGCTCTTCCCCAGCCTGGCAGGGTAGATTTCTTGCAAGTTTCCCGTTATATGCCCCCTCCCCAGAGATCCCACTCTGGACCGTCTCCCTACCCGGTCACTCTGTTATCCCCTTGAGGTTTTCTTTATTGTATACCTGACATGCACATCTTAATTACGGACTCACCTTTTCATCCGCTCATGGATTTGCTTTTGTACTCTTCGGGTTTCCTGAATAGAACAGAACTTTCCTGAACGTGAGAAGTGACTTTGTTCAGTGCTGTTTTCCTGATGTCTAGAACACTGTTTGACTCCCAGTCAGACAGAGAATGAAAGGCAGTTAGGTTGGTAGGAAGAAAGGGAATAAGTATGTCGGAATGAAGAAAAGAAGACAGAGAAGTTAGTAGAAAGACAGCAAAGAAGGAAGGTTGGCCAGGATGGTCGTAATTGCCTGTTTAGGTGGCAGGTTAGTCGATGGTAAGGAAGCACAGTTGGTAGGAAGGGCAGTGTGGGTGGTTGGGTTAGATGGAAGGAAAGTTCTGTGTGCCACTACTACTACTGTATTATCATTAAATACTTAATGCAGAATTTGCCCTGAATTTTGGGCTCGAAAAAATCTGCTCTTCAATAATAAAATTTTGTGTTTTGTTCTAGCTGATGAAGTTACTGGGATGGACCCATTGCGCATCTTTTACTGAAAACTGGCTTCCCATCATGTATCCTCCTGATTATTGTGTATTCTAAAATAGAAACCAAGACTTTAAATTTTAAAAAAGAAAGTTTTATAGTGAATGGATATAAAAACAAATTTGTGGCATTTTTAGTCTAATGCATGTTTTCATCGCTATCAAATACTGATGATTAAAATGATGTGTATTTATCAGAGAATTTGCCGGCGTGTGGCTTAACACATGTAAGTCTACACCTCTGAGTCGCGGTGTTTTCAATGCCTCACGTGGCTGGCACCGGGCTGCGCCCTGACTGCCAGCACCAAGGACTTTCAGTTGGGTTGCAGATATCACTTGCATGCTAGGTTTTGAACAGTGACTTTTAACTGCAAACCTGTAAAATTCTATTTTTTATTTTATAAACGAACAGGGTTTTAACATGCTCAACTTTAATTTTTTCAATTGTATGAAGGCCTTAAGAAGCTACATTAAGCGTAGCTAAAATTATTTATTGGACTAAAAAAAAAAAAACAACTTCATTTCCAGAATTTTCTTTTTTTTTTCTTTCTTTCTTTTTTTTTTCTTTTTTGGCAAACGTTTACATTCGATTAAGGGGAAAAAATAAAACTGGCACAAATAAATGTATGGCAATTGCTGGAGCATAACTGCTTCTCACTAAATCAGTCTTCATCTTGGAGTTATTTCTGGTCAATCATTTTTAACATCCTTTTGACGTGCAGAGCATCAGAATGAACATAATAATAATAATCCATGTATAAGTGCCAGACAGCTAGATCTTTATCAGGTGTTGTAAAGATACACATATGGTATGTTTATTACAGTTGAAATAATGTAAACACGTGAATACATGTGCAAAACCAAGATCACAGTATATACCATATGCATTCTGATACCTTAATTTTTTTTTATAAATAATAAAAGTGAATATTGAAGCTTCTTAAAGTTGGTCTTAATTTTTCATAAATAAAATTTGGGGTTAAAACAGAAATGATATATTAAATCAATAGAAAAATTCGATGTGAGGTAATTTTTTTTATATTTCCTATAGTCTTGCAATTATTTGAATATATTGCCAGTTCTTATTATGTGACTAACTTTTGTGTGTCTTTTCGGCTTTTTATTTATCTTTCTGGCTACTCTACTTCTCTCCTCCTTTCTCCGTAAAATAAAAAGACACACATAGACAATATTGAAAAGCCTCTACTCGCTTAAGCAAACGTGTTTGTGTGTGTGGTTATGGTTTTTAAATCTTGTTCCCTGAGAATTCATGACTACAAAAGTCCTCCCAGTTCATCTTGTCTAGTTGCTCGTAACTGGTTTTTGGGCAATTGACCCCTTTATCTGACAAAAACATGAGAGCCTTTATGAAAAATACAAATATGTTTTGTGTACGGTTTCTGAGCCATCGAGGATTTAAAGTCATGTGCACATTCTCTCCCAAACGCACGTACTTTCATCCTCACCCGTCTGGGTTCCCATGTGTACATACTCAGTCCGGTGAGGAGGCCGAGAGGCTCAGAAAGGTGAGGCAGCTGGCTGGCTGGTTGGTTGTTAGGGAATCCATTTTATTTATTTATTTTTTATTTATTTTTTTATTATTTTATTTATTTTTGAGAGCAGGAGAGACAAAGCATGAGCAGGGGAGGGGCAGAGAGAGAGGGGGACACAGAGTCCAAAGCAGGCTCCAGGCTCTGAGCTGTCAGCACAGAGCCCAATGCGGGGCTCGCACCCACAGACTGTGAGATCATGACCTGAGCCAAAGTCGGCCGCTTAACCAACTGAGCCTCGGGCGCCCCTAGAGAATCCGTTTTAAAACCCTGGTTTTGCCATTCCTAGTACGTGCTGCCTGCGTGCGCAGAGCCTGGGGGCCAAGCCACCGCAGGTAGAAGCTCGGGTCCTTCTCAGGTCTTTCCTGAGGATGTGCGCAGCCCTAGAATGTGCGTGGTCCTTACATACCCGGGTTTCAAAGCCCCTGTGATGTCTCATTTCCCAGCTTTTCCTTTTAAGCCTTTTGATCAGCACCACCTGTTGGGCAGCTCAGGCAGCCACAAAATCACACAATTGCCAGGAATTCTCTAGACCACCTCCCCTTGGGAAAAGGCTTCCGGACCGAGCCCAGCTAAATTAAGACAGGCTTGCACATGGGGTTCTCTAGGGAATAAGCGTTCCAAGCTCTGAAGGAGCCCCCATCCCTCTTCGGCCCCCGTGGTGACTGCCAGGCTGCTGATTTGCAAGGCGACCGTGCAGCTGGAGATGCGACGGGGACGGGGCGGTTTGACACATCACAAGGTGTGCTTTTCTGACATTCGGCCGCCTCTGAGGAAACACGCCTTAACGCATTAACATGCATTAATTCCACAATTCTGAAAAATTCATAATTTTTGCCGGGTTTCTCGTTACTTTAGTAAAGGAGAAAATCTTCGCCAGTGCTTTTTCACTGACAAAACGGTCTCCTGTTTCAAGGACCTCACACCTTTTTTTTTTTTTTTTTTTTTGGAATCCAATTTTAATATATAAGGTTAGAAACTTCTGGTGGTACATTTAGATTTTTTAATTTCCTTTAATGTTTATTTCTCTTAGAGAGAGAGAGAGGGACGCAGAATCTGAAGCAGGCTCCAGGCTCGGAGCTGTCCGCGCAGAGCCCGATGTGAAGGCTCAAACCCACCCACTGTGAGATCCTGACCTGAGCGAAGTCGGACGCTTGCCTGCTTAGCCAGCTGAGCCGCCCAGGCGCCCCTGGTGGTGTGTTTAAGTACTACCTGCTGAGTTATGTGAAGATACCATTCTCGGATCCTTCAAGTAGGACTTATTTTCACATAAAAACACCATCGTTCCAGAGCTCTGGGACGTCTCACTTTATCCCTCAGGTTTCTGTCTTTGTGTTATATTTTTTTAATGTGGAAGAAGAATTCAGCCGTGGTGGATTGGATATCCTAATCTTCAAAACCACCGTGGGGCTCCGGGTACAGGAGGCCGCCGGGCCCTCCCAACGGGCCCGTTAGTGGCAGCCCGTGTGTGTGACGCTGTGAGCTCCCGGCCTCCCGGCCTCCCTTCCTTTGGTCCTGAAAAGCAAACAAGAGAGCCGTGTGTTTTCAGGGGGAGGTAGTGAGGTAATGGAGTTTTTTCTTAGCATGCTCAGTAAAGCATATTTTTAGGCAAATTTTGTTTTGGGGTTTGTTTTTAATTATTTTTTTAATGTTTATTTTGGAGTCAGAGACAGAGCATGAGTGGGGGAGGGGCAGAGAGAGAGAGAGAGACAGAATCCGAAGCAGGCTCCAGGCTCCAAGCTGTCACCAACAGAGTCTGAGGCAGGGCTCGAAATCACAAACTGAGATCATGACCTGAGCCGAAGTCGGACGCTTAACTGACTGAGCTCCCTCAGGGCACCTCAGGGTTTTTGTGTTTTTGTTTTTGTTTTTTTTTAAGACTCAATAAGTTCTCAGCTGTAACAAAAACCTCTATATCTAATTACTACCCATCTCTTCTATTGGAGCTAAGTACCTTCCACAGATGGTAAAATTTTACAGTGACAATTGGTCAGTTTGCTGAGGAAGTTAGAGACACACCCGCAGACTGGCAAAATCTGCTTTGAACTGTGTGGTTCATAGACCAGCTCTGTCAGTGGAACCTGGGTGAGAGGCCGTGACCATGGGGAGGGGGGGGCAGTCCTACAAAGCTGTCTTGTCAGCCTCTGCTTTCTGTCCGGATCGTGCTGTCTCCACGGTGACAGCTGCACCCACGTAAGCTCTAGAAGAAAGTGCCCTCAGTAAAGTCATTCTTGTTTCTTTGGGATTAGATTAATGCAGAAGGTAAAATAGTGCTTGAAAAAGCCAGGGATAGGGGGCGCCTGGGTGGTTCTGTCAGTCAAGCCAGAGCCTGCTTGGGATTCTCGCTCTCCCTCTCTCTGCTCCTCCCCCAATCTCTCTCTCTATCAAAGTAAACTTAAAAAAAAAAAGCCAAGTACACTTTTCCTGTTTCCTGTTTCTAATAATGGTGGGTAATTTTTGTTCCACACCCACTGAAAGCAATTGAAAGAGGTACTTTTTAAAGAAACGGAGAAGGGAGCACCTGGGTGGCTCAGTCAGTTGAGCGTCCGACTTCGGCTCGGGTCACGATCTCGCGGTTTGTGGGTTCAAGCCCCGCATTGGGTTCTCTGCTGTCAGCACAGAGCCCGCTTCGGATCCTCGGTCCCCCTCTTGGCTGCACCTCCCCCGCTTGCCCTCTTTCTCTCAGAAATACAGAGCACGTGCTCAGCATTAGGTCTGTGGCCCCTTCCCGATGCTAAGGGACGGTTCCCAGTTGTCACTGGCAGGAGCTTTGCCATCATGGGATTGCTCAGCCCTCCTACAGGAGCGGCTTCCTCGGAGAACTGCTCTTTGCCCCGGAAGAGCACGCCTGGCCCTCTCCCTCCCTCCCGGGCCCTCCCCTCCTCCTCCCCTCTGCCGGCCAGATGTCCAAATGTCCAAACGCAATGGCTGGACTCCCGGCCTCGGTCCTCGCTCGCTCCTCCTGGCTCCCCATGGATCTCATCTAGGAAATTCCGGTGGTGTATTCGGTGTGTCTGCTTCAACTCAAAAGTCATTCAATCCGAATTAACCTGAGTCTTCCTCTGCAGCGTTTCATTCTCTGTGCTCTCAATGGTCCGGGATTGAAAGATGCGTTTTTGTCTCTCTCTGTGGGGTCTAAGTCAGAGAAGCGTGTGGAGAGACACGGAAAGGAGGGGTCCTTTTCATCCCCCCAGTCTTCGAAAATCCTCTCGAACAGAGAGAATTTCTTACAGAATAAGGAAATAAAGGATCAGTTCTGGCCTTCACTGGTCTGAACATCATAAACCGGAGGAGAAAACCGCGTTAGGAAAACCTGAAGGAGGAAGCCAGGGAAGAGGGCGGCGGGCGTGGAGCTCCAAGGAAAGGGCCGGGGGGTGTCACGGCAGGAGCGCGGGCAGGGTGAGAAGCCACCACGGTCCCCTGTGCCACCTGGCACGAGCCAGCAGCACGCTCCTGCAAAGGGATCGTTTTCATTTCATTTAGAACTCCTTTTATGAGAAGTTTCCAAAGAATTAACAAGCAGGTGTATAATTGACGCAAGCCACGTCCGCTCGAGGGTCACGTGTCAATAATTACAGTTCCAGAAGCAAGGTCAGGTGTCAGTTTCTACTACGCAGTTAGGACCACCTGCATTCCCAGTCCTGAAAGGGTAGTGATTCTAGAATCTTGACCATGCCAAGGCCTATCCAAAATGTGAATAGAATATAAAGCGACTGGAACTATCGTCCACAATTCTCCTTCTATGCATGATTTTTAAAGTCCATCGCTCATATCTCAGTGATTCCACGTGCCGAGCTACCTCAAAACTCGGGAGCTTCCAAGCAGCGGTCGTCTCTTTTCACTCATGAGTAGGCCTTGGCTGGAGTTCCATCTAAGCCGCGCTTGGCCTGGATGGTGGCAAACCGGAGTCAGTAAGATGGACAAATGACACGAAGAGCCGGATGGGGGGCCGGAGGGAAGGGACACCGGGGCGGAGCTGTCCGTGGAATGCAGCAGGTAGAGCTGCTACGGCGGAAAAATGTCAGGAGGAAAAGGCAAGAGGTTCAGCCTACAGGTTGAAAGAGACTTCAGGTGCACGCCAGCCAGTGAATCAAATCTGCGGACCTTGGCTGCGCCCCGCTTCAGACAAACCCTGAAGGTAAATGTCATGACGTTTAGGAGACAACTGGAAATTGGAACCCTGGCTTTTTCAACATATGAATATGCAATACTAACTTATTTAGTATAAAATTTTATATTTTATCTTTATAAATAAACCATATTTATAAATAAATATTTATTTTATATATTTTGGATATGATAAAGTCCTATGGTTCTGTGTTTTATATATGTACGGACCAAATATACAGAGGAAAGGAGATCTGTTGTTTGCTTCAAAATAACACGGAGGTGGAGAGACGGGTGGAGGTACGGATGAAGCAAGGTTTGCCAGGAGTCAGAATCCACATGGAGACGCGGGTTCACGATCCTTTCATCTCTGAGTGAAGCAGCATTCCTGAGCTCCGGTCACCGTACAATGAGCTGCACGTGATTAAAACGTACGGTTCGTCTACTTTCAATATACTTAAATTTTCTTAGGAGAGTCTGAAGACAAAGAGTCTTTATAATTGTAATCAATCTGGCTTTTCTAAAAGGGCAGACTTGGATCCATTTAGAAAATAAAATAAGCATATGATCGTCATATCCCTTTGTCCGGGAAACATGAAAGAAATCCACTAACATGTTTAAGAAGAGACACAGGGGCCAGGTCCCATCGCCGTAATACCATTGGGCTTTATATGTTAACATTTGGCAACCTTGCTAAACTCTTTTTGTTTTTTAATGTTTGTTTTTGAGAGGGAGAGACTGAGCATGAGCAGGGGAAGGGGCAGAGAGAGAGGAAGACACAGAATCCGAAGCAGGCTCCAGGCTCTGAGCTGTCAGCACAGAGTCCGACGCGGGGCTCAAACCCACCAATCACGAGATCATGACCTGAGCTGAAGTCAGACGCTTAGAAATCGGATGCTTTACCAGTTTAGCCACTGAGACGCCCCTGCTAAGCTGTTACAAGTTCCAATTATTCCACTGCAGATGATCTGTAGCTCCGGGGCCAGCAGACCAGGGCCTACGCAAGTTTAATCCATAGCCTGTTTTTCACAGGGTCCACAAGCGGGGAGTGAGTCTCGAATTGTTATACATGGTCGTAAAATATATGTGTGTGTTCTGTACACGTGGTATGTAGCCTGAAGGGATTCAGGAGCTGGCCTTTACAGAGAAACGTTTGCTGGCCCTGGCTTCTGTCAGCAATCCTATCACCCACGAACAAGGTCCCTTTTCTTTCTTCCGTTCTAAATGTGCGTGTTTTATTCCTTTCCTTTATTACATTGGCTAAAACCTCTAGTATAACGCCGAGAAACGGTGGTAGCTGGATTTTTCATTTTTCCCCCCCGTCTCAGAGAAGAAGCTTTTAACATTTTATAGTCGTGATATTTGTTTTAGATTTTTTGTAGCCTTCCCTTATCCGAACAAACAAAAATCCCATTCTTTCCTACTTTTCTAGGAATTTTAATCATAACTCAGAGTTGAGGGGGGGGAGCGTTAGAAATCTCACTTGAAATGGTTGCAGGCAATTAATTGGCACCGAAGCAAGGTATTTGTAAAGTAAATTATCTTCTGAAGTTCCTAATGTCCCTTTCCTCATTCCAGTATTTTTCACTTTTAATCAATGTTAAGCCTATAACTGTTCACTGTCACTCAAGAGCCTCTCCTTTTGCTGCAGCTAAAATCTATATAAGTAGATTCTTCAAAATTAAGATAGAAGGACCCTTTCAAGCTCAGTCTCAAAAGACACGTGACAAAAGCTCATTGGCAGATTCGCAGTAGAAATAACGAGGGGGGAGTCCACTCGTTTGCTCCTTTATTCATATAAAGTTTGTTAAACAATTGAGACCTCTTGGAAGCCAACGCGGCTACTTTTACGTTTTCATCTTATCCTTTAAAGGTAGTTAGATTCACCAGATTGTCTTACATAGGTTATTTTAGAAAGCTGCTACAATATTATTCTAGGAATTCAGGTCGTTTTTATGCACTAGCTTCTCAATCTTATAAAAGGCCTTTTATTGACAGGACAATGCCTAACACTGCTCAGAAGACTCACTAATGTTTTGAAAGGCATTTGGTTTCATTTAGTCCCATTTTCGTATCCCTTGAAAAATTTTGACTGACGACTCTGGAAATTCAGCCACGAGCGTTGTGTCAAAAACTTGCTTGAATTTATCTAAAAATTCGTAATCGGTGCTGAACCTGAATTTGTTCGCCCAAAGCAACACCGTCCCCGGGTGACAGAGGTGCGCCATGGTGGCCAGCAGCTTGTCCAGGAAGTAGTGGTGGTAGACTACGTCCGAGGCCAGGACGTAGTCGTAATAAAACGTCGACCTGGGGAAGCGTTGCTCCAGGCTCTCCCCCCAAACCAGTTCCCTCACTTCAGGCAGATGCGCGGTGCGTTGTAACGTGTTCTTCAGGAGATTGTATTGAAGGTTTCCTAGGACGTCAGGCAGATCCGTTGCTGTGACTTGAGCTCCTAAGAGATAAAGAGAAAAATTGCAAGAATCACCTAGAAACATTCAGGCAGCCCCAGCGGACACGTACACGCAGGGAGGACACAAGAAATGTAGCTGGGCTTCTCAGCTTTGTCCCCATTGACATGCGGGCTGGACATAGTTGACCCAATCCGGCTGGTGACACTGTCCTAGGGGGAGTCTTCGCTGAGCGCTGTCCAATGTTGGCAGCGCCTGGGTCTCTAACCCCAACTCGTGGCGATCAAGAATGTCTCTAGACGTGGCCAAATGTGGGCCCAAATCACCACCAGGAGAGAATGATGTTAGCATTTTTTAAGAACAGTTGGGCAGTATTGTGAGAATCCAGGATAATTAGCTGCTTAATAGGAGAATTCATAGTGTTTTTCCTTCTAAAATTCTCTTTATCTGAAGATTGGTGTTTTCTTTTCTATGAAGTGTTCGGCACCCAGTTCCCTTTCCACAAGGGATGATCTGTTTTGTGTGACTCTCCCCAACCTAAATGTGTTATATTAACTGTTAGGCATCTCAAAGCCAGTGATGAGAGTCCATAAAACGGACGGCCACGCTTCCGGATTGGTTTGAACAGAAGCAGAACTCTGACGGTGTAGGCAGAATTTTGCCCCATTCATGCCCGCCCACCGCTCAGCGCCTGGGAACTCAGAACCCGAGTTTGGGGTATAAATGTGTCTTCACCTTGGATTAACTCACTTGTTTCTCTTCGAAGGGTTAGTTACATAACATTTCCAGTGAGAAACAGGAGACATGTTCCCAACAGGGGCTGGAGGGTCACAGCCTCCAGAATTTGAACTTCATCTCCTGGCCACCAGTGGACTGGGCGAGGTACCCAACCTTGGAAGCAGTTATCTTTTTTTCTGGGCTAACAGTTTTCACTCCTCACTCGTGACATTGTGGGGGACTCGGTGGGTGAAATCACGGCCCAGCACCTAAATCACAGCTGACCCGCCGGACAGCACTCGCTATCACTGCTGCCAAAATTAAGATTTTTGGAAACAAAGTCAGGAATAAACAGACGAACCTAAAATACTGGCCACAATGGACACAAGGCCCGGTCCAGCACCAATTTCAAGTATTTTAGCTTCTTGGAGATTCAGTTCCTCTGAATGTTCTTCCAAATACTGACACAAAGCCGTAGCCTAAAAAAAATATTTGCAGTTGTCACCGGAACATCGGAGCGTTGGAAACCAGTAGCGCCCCCCTCTTCCCTACCCCTGCGAGATACCGAAAGAGAAGTTATTAATGGTTTCGGTTTATTGAGGGGTTTCTAAGGGTCAGAATCTACATTCGACGCCGTATCTGGACCTCCGGAACGAGACAGGCACGACACGCCGGAGGGCGGGAGACAGACTCGCCCAGGCACCTCCGTCCGCAGACGCCGGATCCGTCCGTGTCCCGCAACGGGCCGCTGGGCGCCGCTCTCTCGGGCCTGGAGACGAAGCCTCCAGAAGGGCACCTGCTGCAGGTGCCTGCTCGCTGCCGGCGGGGCCGGGCCGTTCCAGGTTCAAGGGCTCAGCGCTCCCCGCCGACCCGCCGCCGCCCGCCTCACGTCCGGGCCGCGCGGAGCCCGGCTGCCGCTCGGGACGCGGGGCGGCGGTTCGTTCGGACGCGGGCGTCCGGGGAGCAGGCGGGGACACCTGTGGCTCCGCCGCCCGCACCTCGAGCCAGATGCTCGGTCCCGGAACGAATTCCGGGAACTCTCCCCCCAGAAGCTCGGACGTGCTTTCCCTCTCCCTTCATCTCCCCCTCTGCCTCGCGTCCCCTGACCTTCTAGGGAGAGATCGAGCGTACTGGGGTGCGCGGACTGGTGAGGTGTCCGCCCCGAGGGGTCTCGGTTAGCAACGCCGCGGGCTCCGGGGATCGGGAAGGTTCCGCGGAGCCGCCCCTGGGGTGGGAACGGGACGCCCGGGGTGGAGGTTTGCGCCTAGTGTTCGCTCTCTCCTTCCTGTGGCCGCTCTGGCTCCGTGGACACCACGTGTGTCTGGGGCCCGGGCTGGAGCGGCGGCCGGGACCGTGTGGGCGGGGGCCGCCCCGTCTCACCCCCCACCTGTTCATGGTGAAGAGTCACACGACAGACAGATGGGACTCTCCGTGTCCCCTCCCTGGGGACTCGGCGCGGCTGGGGGAGGGGCATGTAAAGGGACTCTAAGACAGCCGAGGGTGTAAAGGCGACTCGTTCCAGGGACCCAGGGGGCCAGTGAGAGGTGACCGAGGTGCCGAAGGATGAGGCAGCACAGACGGGGGTCGTGGGGACATCCGGCGAGGAACAGCGGTGGAACAGCACCGTCGCAGGCACATTGCACAGAGGTCTGGACTTGGGAAGGGAGCTCGCCGGCTGAAGACTATGCAGGGGGTTCAACATGAGGACGTGTCACCCAGAGCCATCCCGAGGACGTGCTGCCAGGGGTTCCCTTAAGGGGCGGCCGCAGGCTTCCCTCCGCGCCTCGCCCTGTGAGCGGCTGGCCCGCGTGGGTGCCGTCCGGAGACGCAGCTCGACGGCCGCTGCGTGGCGCACCCGCACCTTCCCAGCCCCGGGAGCCAGCTCTGAAAAGGGGTCCCTTCGCAGAGAGCTGCACCGGGCGTCCCACGAGCTGTTTCCCCCTCCCGTAAAGGCGCCTGCTTTCGCAGACGCCGAGAGAGGCCTCACTGAGGATAAGCCCGTCCGTGGACGGATACTCCCCCGCCCCCATCTCCGGAACCCCCGCCCCAGCCGTCCATCCACCGGATGTGTTACACCAGGAAGCTGCGGACGACTTTGGCGGTTTCCGAACGTGCTATGCAGCCAAAGGGAGGCTCTCGCCGGGAAGCACACGCACGGGCGTGAACACCAAGCTTCCTTTGCGGGGGGGGGGGGGGGGGGGGGGGATAGCAGCTCCAGGAGCCCTCCGTCTGCCCCTCCCTTGTCCACCCTCCTGGGTCCCCCTCTCCTGCCCCTCCCCCCCCAGGACACCCGCCCCAGGGAGCCCCGGGGCACCTGCACCCACAAAGCTCAGTGTGCGGGTTCATATTTGAACCCAGACCCCAGGCCGTCCCCCAGCAACGGCAGAGCAGCTTGGATCCGGAGCCAACCAAGCCGGCATTGGGGGGCCACCGTCCTGACCCCCAGTGGCATAGCTCTCCCCAACGGGTGGACATTTCTGAGCCCCCATTTCCCCAGCTGGGGTGAAAACAGTGTCACCTTAGCAATCACTTCAGTGAGGTCCTCATGACCCTCCTGGAGCGACCATGCACCATCTAGGTGCCCAGTGCACCAGCCAGCGTGCCCAGTGCAGAACCCAGCGTGCCCAGTGCACCAGCCAGCGTGCCCAGTGCACCAGCCAGCGTGTCCAGTGGAGAAGCAAGATCACGTGTGAGCGTCCACAGCCCCACAGCAGGAACTAGCAGGGCTCCTGACTCGAGATACAGAGCGTGTCCCCCTTTTCCATGCCGCCCTCTCGGGCTGCTGCGGGAGGACAGGGAGCCTGGAGTACCCACGGCCTGGACGGGAAATGAGCACCGGGCTCTGACTGCTTTTTTCCCCTCCTGATATGTCCATGCCTATCTTAATGTAGAAAATAATGTTTCAAGACACCTGGCGTGGAGGGAGGCGATCGCTCCTGCAGGAGGTGCTGGGCCTTTGAGGAGCCCAAGGGCACCCCGCCCCCCTGGGGGCCAACCAGCGACCCTCCACTGGAGAAGCACAGAACGTAAAAGCACTTGGCAATCCCGGCGGCAGATGGGGCTGTCATTGTCGCCCGCCCCCCGAAACCCTGCCCCCCGAATGTCACGGCTGTCTCACCCCCGGCCACACCACCGCGCCGTAGCTCTCTATGGATTCCTGGATGACAATCTTGGCGCCCGCAAACAGATAGTGCTCCTGTGTGTAGCTCTCATAGTCTGTAGGAACGAAGTGCTGGAGGCTGTGAAGGGACGGTTCTGTCCCGTGAGAATCTGTGGGGCAGGAAATAAAATGCGTTCCATGATTTGCGGATCCGGCGCAAATACACGCCAGGCCGAGCTGGTGAGATGGGAACAGAGACGGGCCGATGCTGGCAGCGACCGTGGCTTTAACCCAGCACGAAGCCCAATGATCCGGGGGGGGCGGGGGGGAACAGGGACGCGGAGTTCAGACAGGACGTGTTTGGGATATGACGAAACGCCGGAGGGTGCCCTGGGTCCTCTCCTCCAGGTGGCAGAGGACGGAGAGGCGTGGCCCCATCTCCCCGCTCTGCTTCCACGGCAGCACAAAGCCAGCTAACCGGCAGAATGGCACGGATGAGCTGTCTGGAGGAGGACCGAGGCAGACACGGACCTGACTATTTTTAGGTCTCGAAGTGAAGTGACATTCCCGCACATCGGCTGCAGCGTGTTCCTTCAATCCTTCCTACGACTCCTCCGCAAAAGGCACGGGTCACCCAAAGACGAGCCAGCGCCGCAGTCCTGGGGGCGGTTGTCAGATGAGCCCCAGCTATTAAGTTACCGCTGCTTTAAATACCCTTTCGACTCATGAGCAGCTCTCGAGTATCATATAAAATGAGACGAAAAGAGCACCTGGTCGGGGCTGACGTCCCGGAAGCCCAAGTCTGCAGATTTCTGCGGAGTGGTTCAGGATAAAAGGAGCAGCCGTGAAACTGTCAGGAGTGGGGGTGCTGCGCGCGCACGGCCGACGAGAAGGCTCCAGCGGCAGAAGGAATTAGCAGCAAGGAGCTGGGGGGGGGGGGACCTGCATGAAACCTGCCTTTGCTCCCTGAGGCTGGGGGGGGGTGACATTCGTCACTACAGGTGCAATATGGGCTTCGGAAAGTAGCTAAAGGAGCCGTCAGGTGAACACCTGAGGTGCTCGCATCGGAAACCTGCACTCGGGGAGAAAGAAGAGGAGGCGGGGGCGGGGCACAAATACAAGGTGGAGCGTCAAGGTTTGGAGAAACCTAATGAGGCGTGCACCACCCCCCAGGCAGGGGGCGGGCGACTTGGGGTGTCCCTGATGAGCGCCTGCACCAGGGCCCATCTGTGCCGCTGGTCTGCTCACTGGAACAGGCTCACCGAAGACCACGGACAGTTGGAGCCACGTCCTCGAAATGTTTACAACACTTCGACCACGCCTGTTGAATCCAGTTATAAGCAAACAGACAAAACCCAAAACAACAGGGCTCGCGTTTTGTCTTTGCGTGTGTTTTCATTTTGTTTCCTAGAAATTGATTTTGGCTGTATGTTACCAGAAAGCGTCAGCCTGCAGCAGACTGAGGAGTGGTCTTGGAGCCCAGCGGGGCCCGGGGCCTGGTGTGTAGACTAGCACGATGACGGGTGTCCGCAGCCCTTTGGGAGCACTGCCCTTGGCAGCCCCGTTCTGATGGTTCTGATGGAGCGTGGGCTCCAGCCCCCGGGGAGGATGCTGCGCCCTGAGCTGAAGGTGAACTTTCCAGAGACCTGGGGCTTCACCGAGCAAGACCCTGCTGACACAGAGCGGCCAAGTCAGTCGTGAGACAGCGGCCTTTCCTGTCCTGCACCCTGGCAGGGGGGAAGGAGACCTATGGCCCTCACCCACCGCTTTTTATGGGAAGTTCGTGACATCCAACGCCACCAACCCATTATCTGTGAATGATAGCCGGAGGCTGCCTGGGCTCTGCAGAGGCGATAAAGAGGACCAGGCCCTGGAGTGCCAGGAAATGCTTCCCGGTCAGTGTGGGGCGAGGGGCAGAAGCACTGACTTGTGGGGTCTGACGATTACCACGGGGGCAAGGCTCCCACTGTGGCCGTTTCCAGCCTCCAGCGGACGACCCGGGAAAAGACGTGCGGCTGCTCGCCGCGGCGGAGTATTTCCCCCACGCAGAGCGATGGACGCCAGTGACGAGCGCCCGGGCAATCTTAAAGATCATCTTCTGATGTAATAAAATTAGTCATGAGTTGTATTTATTACGTTAGCCTTTAAATATACCTTTGGCTTTTATATAAACCACTGAGTGGTAAGTTTTCGTGACTTAAGTTTCAGTAATGGCCATGTCTAACACCCCTCCCCAAAATCCCTGAAATTCAGGAGGCGGTACAGGAGACTCCCTTTTCCTCTGAGGTTTCGTCACTGGAGTAGGTGACTCGGAGCAGCCAGACGGGCAGGGACTCAGGCCAGCTGCTGCAGCTTTCCCTCCGCCACTGTGACTCAGACAGCTCCTTCCCTTCCTCCCGCGGCTCGCCAGCTGGGGACTTACTCTCCACTGGCCGCAGGAAAAGTCAATGGGCTGATGAGGAGTGGCTCACCGTTTCCCAGCCTAAGGAGCTGATAAGTCCTGTTTTCCCAATCAACATCGTACAGAGACGCGAGCATACAAATATTCTCCCATAAGACCCTTCTACGTCCTAAAAAGATAATTTATGTTTCTTGCACCTTAAATATTTTCATTTATTGTATCAGTGCTAGTCTGAGAGCGTTAGAGAGATCGGAATTTAGAGATAGAATTGCTTTTCTCTGTGAACTAGTTTAGCAAAAATAAACAGTCCTGCTTTAGTGGAGCTGGATCATAATTTTACCATGTTAAATGATTAGAAATGCTGTTTCTTGGCTTTTCTGGCCTTCGTCACTACTCTCCCATTTGTGACTACCGAGTCCCTCCGTGCAGAAATGCAACCCACGTATGACACAGCTGCCGGGGAACATGCTGGCGAAAAGCCGAAGTGGTTCAAGATTTTGTTTCTTTTTAAAAGTTCTCATTAACAAAAATATAACCACTTGAGATTTATACACAGGCTAAAACAAATCTGTGGACCTCGATAAGTGCATAATAAAAAAAATAATAAGGATTGCTTTGAATGCTATGCCTCTGCTTGCATAAAGGCACTTTTCTCCCAAGATAGGAACCACCTAGAGTTAAAAGGAAATGGGAACTCTTGTCACGGAAGTTAACTGGAAAAGGCCGTGGCCAGGGAAACAGCTGAGAAGGTGCTGCGGTCTGGATGGAGGTTACCTCCTGGGGGTCCACCGGCGCCTTCCTCCCCCGGAGCCCCCTCCGCCGCCGGCTCGAAGCAGCCATCCGGGGTGCGAGGTGCTTCCTGCAGGTGCACAGGCTGCTGCTCGGAGCTCAGACACGCGTCCATGACCGCAGCCGCTGGAGAGCAGAGAACCGGACAGGCCCCGCGGGCTCAGCCCAGGCTGGCTGAGCCTCCCAGAGGCTCTAAAAGGTGCAGCTTATCGCCTTAGCATCTGCTGAGCCGCAAAGAACCCCTGCTTTTCAGCTTAGCTCCCCCGGCGAGCCGAGCGACTGCCCAAGGCGCTACCATCCTGGCTTCGCGGAGCGAAGGAGAGG
Source organism: Paguma larvata (assembly GCA_030068075.1). Classification (NCBI taxonomy): domain Eukaryota; kingdom Metazoa; phylum Chordata; class Mammalia; order Carnivora; family Viverridae; genus Paguma; species Paguma larvata. The sequence goes on along the minus strand of CM057839.1, from coordinate 9,002,968 downwards.
GGGACCGTTCAAACATCACACCGCACCTGTTCTGTGCATCAAGGAACGCAAACACAGAGCGAGCGCAGCCGGAGGACAAGCACGACGTTGCTGGGGTTTAAATGTATCTCCAATTGCTTTTGGAGCCGAATCTTCACGAAGAAAATCTGACCTAGCAGCCCATCGTACCATCGTGGGTGCCATGTGGGTTGAGGGATCAATGACATCATGGGTGAGAAGGCAGGCTTTGAACCAAACCCAGGGCCGCTCCCTTCTCGGCTGAGCCTTTATGGCAAGATCTAGAAAGCGCTGGGGGCCCAGCCAGGCTCCTGACCTGGCTCCCCGCTGGGGCACTTGGCAACCCACTTAATCCCCTGCCCGCCATTTCCTCCTCAGCAAAACCGGGATAATTATATCCGCCTACTTCCTAGGGCCGCGGCGAGAAGCAGGAGGGTGAAAGTGAGGAGCCCAGAGAGGAAAACTACCAGATTTAGAAAAGGAGAGCTGGCTCTCGGGATAGAAAAGGAGAGCTGGCTCTCGGGATCACGGATGGGCATCAGAATAGTCACGCGGGACGTCACTGCAGGGGGCGCATCGCTGCCAAGCCCCGCTCTGGGGAGGTGTATTGATTCGTCTAGTCCTGGCAACAGCCTCTATGAAGTAGGTGCTATTATTATGCCTCTTCTCAGATGCGAGCAAGCCAGGCACAGACAGATTGAGAAGCAGCCTGAGAAGAGGGGCAGATCCGAGGATCAAACCCAGGACAGCGGGCCGCGGAATCCGCATTCTTACCTGCCAGGCGGGCTCGGCTTGGGTTTCCTCGCCTTCTTTGCGCTGAAATTACTCTTAATGCTCAGCTGTCACAGTGACGCTTTCTCGTCTCCTGCACAAAATGCGAATGGTTTTCCCCATCCGTGTTGGCCATGCTGATGTCCTCGCCACACACCCGAGCTACCCCATCCTGTCGTCCCGGCCGGCTGGGGACAGCCAATAGACACACCAGCCACACCATTACTAGCTGACCCCAAAGCCATTCGGGGACCGGCTTCCTCCAGTGGGCAAACAGACAAAATGCAAGAAAGCACAGCCCCTGAAGCAAATGGAATTCCCTCGCATTAATGTGCAGCAGGGTTTCAGACAAATGAGATTCCCGCAGAAGTAATTGGGCGTGCTCCTTGGCTCTAGAGCCGAATAACCAAGTATTTGCCCCAAATCTCCAACTCCCCAAACCAGCCAGAGTGCTCTTCCGGCCCGTGCCTCACAGCAGAAGCTCTTTCTGTTGCGGGTACTTCCTTGTTGATTCCTTTCAACCGCCGCCCCAAGTCCAGGAGGTTAACCGCTCCCCTAAAAGGCAGCAACCTGGTTATTTATCTGGACACACAGCGTCTTCAGGGAGGAAGCCTCGCGCTGCGGGGAGGGGCCCACATCTGAATCTTGGCTCTGCCGTGTGCATTCCTCGGTGAAAACGTAGATGATGGGGAGACCTACCTCCTCTGCGGGTTGTGCTAGTCAGCACAGGTAAGCCACACAAAGGGTCTCGCGTACAACAGCACCCGTTTCGTCCAAAGCCAGAGCTTGGTCATGCAATAAATCCAACACTCCACGCAAACCACACTCACCCAGCACCACGGGCCTCTGTGCATTAATTTAAGACCTTTCCCCACTTGGCCGTGCGAGCGAAGGAGAATTATTTTCAAATGCCGGGTGTACCTTTCCTTATGGAAGGAAATCACCCCCCCCATCATTACAGTTCGCATGAGAATTTCATACATATGCATTGAATGTTACGCGCTGTGCATTGCGGTTATTCTAGAGAATAACTGCAGGAATCTACTTAGTCTTATTAGTCTGAGCATGTGGCATATATTGTTAGTTATCTACTAAAGATTTGGGAAGTTTTTAAAATGACTGCTTGTTAGTACCCTCAGAATCATTTCAAGCTGTTAGTTTAAACATTACCTTATGCAGCAGAAGAGATTTGAGATTTCTGTGCACCCTTTAATCCCCAATGTTTTATATAGATGTGCACCTGAAAGGATTAGCATTTTATGAACAAAAGCCAGCCAGTGGAAGGCCAGGCTATTTAGGGTAGCATGACCCACCAGTACCCAGACGCATCTCTGTCTCTGAATCTCTCTCCTGCTCTCTCTCTCCTACACACACACACACACACACACACACACACACACACACACACAATCCTTGCAACATGAAATGGAATCACCCTCAAAAGCTCCAGAAAATGCCCCCTGGCAGAACGGAGTCTGTGGTATCCAGCTGCCATGAGGTAGTTGGAAATGTAGACATATATCACTTTAAAAACAAGTGGGGGGGCGGGTAGCGGGGGTTTTGAACAGACTTGCAAACTTTCTGTGTGCTCATCAGCCAACCTCCTGTGGCTGAGGAATGGGCTGTCCTGGACCCTGCCCCCAGCAGCCGGAAACAACGGAGGACTCCACCAAGAGAAGACAGAGCATCTGACTAGAAGGGACGTGAGTTAACCAGCTTAACGTTGCCCGCGGGGTATGTAGTTGGGGCCCCAGTGAATGGGAAACCAGAAAAACTCTTCCGAGAAAAAAGCAAGCCATTGAGATTTATTTCATTGAAAAAGAGGGGGGCAGTAACAAAGGAAGGAGGAAAATCGGGTGTGCATTCGGGAAGCCTCGAACCCTTAAAACAGAATACAGGGCATGTAAATCAAAACCTTGGGCAAATGGGAACCAAGCAAGCCCTCGAATTTATGGGGGGTTACGTTGAGGTGCGGGCTGAATGAATGATGGTTTGGCTCAAGTGGACAGAACGGCCTATGTTTATTTTTTACCCAAGCTCGGCACTCTCTCCCCTGCTGTCGCTTTTCCTTTATGGGCATTTCTTTTAACTCAGGGTCTTCATCTGGGTGCGCTGTGGTCCCATAACCATTGGGTTTGCTTCCCTGCCCCCTGAAATGAGGGAGGTGACCTAGAGTCTGGCCCAAATCGGTCATTCCTGTGCTTTCGTATTCCCCGAGTGGTCTGGGTCTCTGACTGTGTCTGGCCCTTCGGTAACTCGTTTCCACCAGGAGTCAGCACTCCTGTGTATAAGAAACGGCAGAAGGGTGGTCGTCATGACAATTGTATAAATAACAGTGAAAAACTGATTGCAATACATATGAATATCTGTGTGTGTGCACATATATATGCACACGCACACGTATTCATATATATGCGCACACGCACACGTATTCATATATATGCACACACGTATTCATATATATATGCACACGCACACGTATTCATATATATGTGCACACGCACGCGTATTCATATATATATGTGCACACGCACACGTATTCATATATGCACACGCACACGTATTCATATATATGTGCACACGCACGCGTATTCATAGATATATATGCACACACATGCGTATTCATATATATATATGTGCACGCACACGTATTCATATATATGTGCACGTGCACATGTATTCATATATATGCACACGCACACGTATTCATATATATGCGCACACGCACACGTATTCATATATATGCGCACACGCACACGTATTCATATACATGCACACGCACACGTATTCATATATATGCGCACACGCACACGTATTCATATATATGCGCACACGCACACGCACACGTATTCATATATATGCACACGCACACGTATTCATATATATGTGCACATGCACACGTATTCATATTTCATATATATGTGCACACGCACACGTATTCATATATATGTGCACATGCACACGTATTCATATTTCATATATATGTGCACACGCACACGTATTCATATATATGCACACGCACACATATTCATATATATGTGCACATGCACACGTATTCATATATATATAGATGCACACGCACACGTATTCATTCTATAAGCTTTAACAAGAAGAAAAGGTCAAAGAAGAAATATTTTAAAATCTCTTTTAATCCCACTATTTGGGGAAGTAAGCCTGACAAACATTTTTTGGTATCAATTTCTAGGCTTTTTTGTATAAACTTTATAAAAGCTGTTTTACTGACAATGAAACTGGACAGAAACAGGTATGTCTTTGATTTATATGGAATAACATATTATTTTAAGAGTTTCTTTTTCGCACTTTCTTCAAAAAACATTGTTTATGTAGCTGCTTTGAGAAACAAATCCAGGGGGCGGTGGGGAAGGGATGCCTGCATGGCTCAGTCGGCTAAGCATCCAACTTCAGCTCAGGTCATGATCTTGCGGTCTGTGAGTTCGAGCCCCGTGTCGGGCTCTGGGCTGACAGCTCGGAACCTGGAGCCTGCTTTGGATTCTGTGCCTCCTTCTGTCTCTCTGCCTCTCCCTCACTCACGCTCTGTCTCTCTCTCTCTCTCTCTCTCAAAAATAAAATAAACATTTTAAAAAAATTAAAAAAGAAAAAATTAGGGGGCGCCTGAGTGGCTCAGTTGGTTGATGTCTGACTCTTGATCTAGGCTCAGGTCATGATCTCACAGTTCATGGGATTGAGCCCTGTGTCAGACTCCAAGTTGACAGCATGGAGCCTGTTTGGGATTCCCCTCCCCCCCTCTCTGCCCCTTCCTGGCTCATGCTTTCTTTCCCTCTCTTTCTCTCTCTCTCTCTCTCAAAAAAAAAAATAAATATGAAAAAAATTTTTAAAAGAAGCCAAACAGAATTCTATTGCCCAGAGCTGGAATGAATTAGCTCCAAGGTTCCTAAATACTGGACCACCCCTAAATACTGTCTACATCGGGATTACTTGGAAGCTTTAAAACACATAGACTCTAGGCCCCTGGAAATCCCTGTTCAAAGGCTGAGAAAGAGCCTAGAGGTTTGAACCCCAAGTCCACAGCTGTCCCTTGTGCTTCTGCAACACCTGGCACGCGGTCGGGGCCAACCTATAGGACAGGGGACACATGAGTTATTTTCACATAGCTGAGATGTCCGTCCGTGACGAGGGATTAGGCTTTCGGCATGGCTCTGGAGGACAGGCGGATGAAGTAAGAGCCCGGCAAACACATTCGGTCTCAATAGGAAAGAACTTTCTAACAAGCAGAACAGTGGAACAATTGATCTCAGGGAGCCAGCATAATGGAAAGTGGGCCAGATCCGGAGTCAGAACACACGAGATTGGACCGAAGGTTTACACAGGGTCAACAAACAGGCTGTGAGTAAGCTGTCACTCTGCTCTTCTCCAACAGTGTAGACCCCTGACCTCTCCCAGTGAGTTTCCAACTGCAGCCAACTCTCTCAGCCCGTGGTCCTCACCGTGGAGGACTCCCCTCCTCCCAGGGACGTGCGGCCATTTGGAGATTTATTGCTTGTCACAACTAGGGCAGGTGCTATTGGTGTCTAGTGCATAGAGGCCACGGGTGCCAAACATTGTGTGTTACACAGGACAGCCCTTCACAGCAAGGAGCGATCCTGCCCAAAATGTCACCAGGGCCAAGGCTGAGAACCCCTTGTCTAGGTAGGGGACTGGAGTTGCAGGGTGAATTCTCAAGGCACTTTTTTTGTTCTAAGTAAACTCTACCTCCAGTGTGGGGCTCGAACTCATGACCCTGAGATCAAGAGTCACACGTTCTACTGACGGAGCCAGCCAGGAGCCCCAGGGCAGATTCTACTTTCCATCCGACACACACCCACCTACTAGCCTGGTGATCCCTCCCTCCTCAGCCTCAGTGTCCTCGCCTATAAAATGGGTTCGATCAGCATTTACAGGCTGTCTAATAGACCTACCCTCTGGCTTCCTCGGGTTTCTCCCAGGAGCAGACCTAGAGACAAGGTTTTGAGAGAAAGGATTTGGGACTGGGGGGCGGGGGGCGGATGGAAGGATAACTCAGGGAGAGGGCAGCAGCCAGCTAAAGGTGTTCTACAGAGCCGGCTGCTGCAGTGGGCAGTCTAAGCTTCAGCCCGTGGGGAAAGGCTGGGAGATGACGTAGAAGATTCCATTCCAGGTTCAGAGGGCTTCTGGGCTCTTCCCACGCCAGCACCTCAGCACAGACGCAGGGACCAGCGGCTGCAGGTGTGTCTGGGAGAGGCGAGCGAGGCCTCAGCAGCACCTGCTGTGGCCCCAGAAGATGCTGGCTTCCCCTCCCACAACTGTAGAAGGTGACGTACTCTCTATCTGAAAGAACTTGGCGCCGTGCCTGGTGCTAGAAGGTCATCCATAAGTAAATGTCTTGTATTAACTGTGTGCCATTCCAGCAGAGGGTTCAATGAGCAGCGTTCTTTGGAAGGATGCGCTCACTGAATCAAATGCAAACACTGAACGTTGGGGCTTGAGAAATAAGGGCCCAGGGCTGCTTTGGCCCCAGAGATTCCAGCAGCAGGGATTCCTGGGGCCTCCCCATAAACAGTGCTGCTGGGGTGCTTCAGCGGCGGTCACACCCCAGCCTTTGTGTCACTGCGGCCGAGTTTCACGATCTGAGGGAAAGGTTCCGATCGGTCTCGCTTGGTCATAAGCTCACCCTCTAGTTAGGGCTGGATGGTGTGTGAAGCATCTCGCCAAATCATGAGGAGTAGGGCTAGGAACTGACGGAGGATGGACGCTGGCCCCGTAACAAGCAAGAATCATGTACGGCCCTCTTCCCCTTCCTGGCCACCCTGTGTATACATACCTTCTTACTTCCAGAAACACAGTTTCCAAATGGACACGTTTTCTCTACTACAGAGGACAGCCTAAGTCTCTCTGGCTGTCGCGTCCAGAGGGAACAGAGCTATTCCTCGCTAACTGGAAACCTCCAGTGATGTGCATTTCGTCACTAGTCCCATCCCTCTCCCTCAGTGGGCATGCGCTCCCAGGTGACCGCAGAAAATAACCTGATCGGCGATTTCATCACCGCCTACCGTGGGCTGCTGGCCACCCCCCCCCCCAGAATGTGAGCGAGAGGCTCACTGCTTTTCCCATGACCTTTGCCAGCATTCTACAGAGGAAGGGTGGCTGACCAGACAAATATAGGATATGCCCACCATACTCACTCATAGGGGGGACAGCGGGGAGACTCCCTTCCAGAGAGATGGGGTTTCACTGCAGAACGAGATGTTCCCTAGGTATCCTGGTAACCAACACCCGAGAATGTGTGGGATTTTCAGTGTGCGGTGCTAAAATGTTCGGTCAGAGTGAAGTGTCATTCCGGGAGTTCTGCCCCCTCATTTATCTGGTAACACAGCGGCTCTGAGCTCCTCACCCTCTCTGTGGACCGATTCAGGGCTGCCCTGAGAGGCCAAGGGAAAGGGCCCACCGAGGCTGCCGGGGGACGAAGGATTTAGACCGCCCAGCAGTGCAGAAGCACCAGCCACGGAAAGCCTGCGTGGCAGGAGGTTAACGGGACTCTTCTTGTGGTTTGGCTGGGACACGAAGACGGTGGCTTCCTTGTTGTGCTAAAGAGAAACCACCATCGGAAATTTTAAAGCAGGTGTTCGAAAACCATTCCAGCAACACTTGTTTTGCCCGGCTCGTGGACATGGAAGAATTTTCTTCTGTGTCATTTTAAATGCTTTTTAAATAATGACAAACATTACCAGTGGAGGGGGGGAGGGGATGAGTGAAAGAATCCAATATATTTGGAAATGGCAAGCGATGTGATGGTCATTTCATCTTAAAAATAGTGCGTGCCTGCTCCCCAGCATCTGAGGCTGTTCTCAGCCACGTCTGAGGCACAGATCTCCCTCAGTGTCTGTCTTGTGGAGTCACTCTGACTGCAAACACATGAGTAGCCTCAATGGCCTTACGTGCATTTCAGAGAAGAGATGTACATAGTTGTTTGTTTCTATTTTTTATTTTTCTTTAAGTTTTTAAATGTATAATTATTTTTTAAATATATTTTTTAATGTTTATTTTGAGCAAGAAAGAGAGACAGCATGAGCGGGGGAGGGGCAGAGAGAGAGGGAGACACAGAATCCGAAGCAGGCTCCAGGCTCTGAGCTGTCAACACAGAGCTCGACCCGGGGCTGGGACTCATGAACCGTGAGATCATGACCTGAGTCGAAATCGTATACTTCACCGACTAAGCCATCCATGTGCCCCTAAATGTTTAATTATTTTTGAGAGAGAGACAGAGTGCAAGCAGGAATGGGGCAGGCTGAGACAGAGACACACACAGAATCCCAGACAGGTTCCAGGCTCTGAGCTGTCAGCACAGAGCCTGAGGCGAGGCTCGAACTCACAAGCCTGAGTGGAAGTTGGACCCTTAACCGATTGAGCCACCCAGGTGCCCCTCTATTTTTTTTCCCCAAGCCAGTTCTTTTTGTTTGTTTCTTTCTTTTTGAAAGAGAGACAGACAGAGTCTAAGTGAGGGAGGGGCAGAGAAAGAGAGGGAGAGAGAGAATCCCAAGCAGGCCTCTCGAGGTCAGTGCACAGAGCCCAGCGCAGGGCTCAAACCCATGAAACCACGAGATCATGACCTGAGCCGAAAATCAAGAGTCGAATGCTTAACTAAGTCACCCAGGCGCCCCGCAAAACCAGTTCCTGAAACAGATTTCCCCTCAAAGAAGTTGTATTTTTATTTTAGAAGCCTCTTCAACTGCAGCTGGTATAAATCACAGCTGGTAATTGCCAGAATGCATGTCATAGACACAGCCGAGAGCGCTTCGGGGCTGAGCAAGAAGCCGGCGATAGTCATTACAGGGAGACGTGCCGTGCTTGGGAAACGGGTTTAGATAAGACATTCTGACATTCCTCCTAATTTAAAATTTAATAAATGATGGCTTATGGAACCAAGCGAAACCGTCGGTATGGAAAAAACTCCCTTCGCAGTTACTCAGCTTGGAAGACCCAGGGCGAGAGATGACGCCTGGGTTCCAGGGCTCCGGCCAGGCCCCCGGAGCAGCCGTGACCGTGACAAGCCCTCGAGCCCTCCCCCAGCGGCGGATGCCTCCCGTGCCAGCTGTCCTTTCCTCATCGCCATCAGCTGCCTGGAAATGGCACTTTTTAGAGGGGCTTAGTGGTAACTAATCCTGCTCTGCTTTTAGCAACAGCAGTTGCCTCGCGTTGGGGAAGGTAACAAGTTTTTGCCCCAGCGATTTCTATTAGGAAAGAATGTTTACCTGGTGGGACTATTCTGGGATGTGCCACGATGGGCGGGATTCCTTTCGTTCTTTCCCCCTCCCCGCCCCGTTCCAGCGCAGACTCCGCTTGAGAAACACGCGGTTTCTTCTGCGGCTGCGCCGTCCCGGACCGGGGTACGGAGGCCGGGTTATTTCCGGCGATCCAGGTGGAAAGCGGCGAGAGACTGCAGCGCAGCCGCCTGGGAATCTCGCCCTCCGAGGCTCCAGCTGCGCGAGCTCAGAGACGCCCGTCTCCAGGCTCCGCTGCCATATCAGCCAGGGACGGTGGCACCTCTAGCACCCCCCCAGGTTCCTTTACAGGTCAAGTGAGACCAAGCATGTTGGAAAAGACAGGACCTGTGTCGGCGTCACCATTAGTTTACTCAAGAGGAATTTGGACCCTATGACACGTGAGCATCAATTAAGCTTCCAGCTACAAAGCTGACGAAGCTGATACAAGACATTCCTTCGCGTTCTGAACACATAAGATACTGGATAAAGTGTTTTCAAATATGCTTTAAAAATACATGTCCAACCTGGATGGAAGGCCGGCTCTAGATAGCATCAGAGAGGGAATTACGGCCACATTAGTAAGGGGAGGAATTCATGCCGCCACAACCCTGGGGTGTATCCGATTTGGGTGTAGGCCCGGGAATCCAAAGGCTTTGGGGTTTCGATGCATGTGAGGGACAAAAGACATGTCCTTGGGCTGACAGGACATGAGATCCGGGGCCAGGATAAATCCAGGTTTGGGGAACCTGAAGTTTATACAAACCGGCAGGGAGTGGCCTCCTTAAGGAAAAAAATTAAAATTGCAAACACAGAATTTGGTACAAAAGTTAATATTTACTTAAAATGAGAAGTCCTCTCATTTTAAAACATGAAAAAGAAAGGAGTTTTAAAATAGTATATTAATAATATATATACCAAATAAATAACATAGAACATAATTATTATGACCAATATGATAATTATTTAATAATATTTTAAATATTCCATCAATTAACTTTCTGCAACACTTTAAAAATATTATTTCCTAAAATTCCGGCTCCCTACTTTTTGATTACTTTATTTGATAACAATGTATTTGTAAGGTTACGAGTCTCTGATGAATAAAAGTAAGTCTGCCAAGGCAAAGTGAGGTCTGAAAATACGCTTTATTGCAAGCACCCTGGGGGGAAATTCCGCGGACTCACAAGAGAAGAGTCGGGGAAGTAGCGCCCGAGATTGGGGCTTGGGGTTTTTAAGGGGTTTGATGCTGAAGCTGGCTACGTAATTCTCTCTTTTTTTTTATTGGAGATTCTGTCTGCTTGTCAAGGTCCTATTGGTCCGCCAGAGTTTGGGGCGGAGGTTTAGGACGGAGGTTTAGGTATCGGATTTCCGAGAGTGACGTGTCCCTCCTTTGTGGTTTTTGGCGAGAATGTCGGCCATCTTGGGATCCCTTCTTCAGGGTTTTTTCAGGAATGTCGGCCATCTTGGGTCGGTTTCTATTGTTGGGAGCCTTCCTTTCGCCCTAACCTAACAGTATTATCCTATTTTTTTTGAGAAGAGAGAGAGAGTGCACACACACTGTGGGGAAGGGAAGAGGGAGGGGGAGAGAAGCCTGAGCAGGCTCCATACTCAGTGTGGAGCCCAACTCAGAGCTCGATCCCACACGGTGAGACCATGACCTGGGCCAAAATCAAGAGTTGAACGCTTAACCGACTGAGCCACCCAGGCACCCCTATATTATCTTATTTCTATAAGAAAGATAAGCCATTAATGAAGGATTTTTTTTTCTTCCGTCATAGTTTATTAAGTGTATCATAATTAGAAATTTTTATAAAGCTTCTTTTATCTTTACAACCCATGATTGGTAATACTGTTTGAGTTTTCAGCATTGTTGTCAAAGTTGCTTTTTTCACTTAGGAGTTGTAAGATCACAGGGCATTAAATTTTTCTTATTAAGAGACGAGCCAAAAATATTGTTCGAATTGACGACCGTCACCCTCTGGATGTGATCAATGCCCTTGTCTCTGTAGTGCGCTCTAAGTTTTACTTATGTCCTTCAGGGTCAGTATTTTGTATGAAACCGAAAGAAGTATAATCTTTTCCCCCAATATGTTCACATTATCTATTCCTTTTGTTAACTGGTAGGAGCATTATGTCCAAGGACTTGAACCCCAAGTACTTGTGGACCTGGACTCCAGGAAGCAGACAGAGAAAACATTAATGCACTTAAGGGGACGTGTGTGATGAAGGGAGAATGGACACGGGGAACATGCACACCCACACTCATGTATGTGGGGAGAGAGAGCACATGCCAGCATGAATATTGGAAATGGAGATGTCGTTAAAGGAAAAACAGATGGGGGCGACAGTTCCCAAACACCCCAGACCAAACACTCATAGTCACTTGAACAAGATTTAAACTGTCCCAACTTCCTGGAAATACTGACTCTGACCTTCAACAAAACTCCCACGATGAGGGGATAGAGGTGACATGAGCTCACACACCACCTGGTTATGACATTTGCCAATAATGATATCTTCCTTTCTATAGTTTTTGACTAGACCTGCAGCAAGAAAACTCCCTCCTCCTCTCCCTCTCTCTTCCCCTCCCTTCTCCTTCCTCTCCCTCCTCTCTTCCCCTCCTCCTTCTCTTCCCTTTCCACCTCTTCCTCTCCCCCTCCTCCCACTCCATTTCTCTCTCTGTTTTCTTTTGTTGTTTTCAATTATTCCAAGTACACCGCGTGTTTTTTAGTTACATCAAAGTAAATGGAGAGAAAAACCTGGAGCAGGAGATGAACATAAATCGAGGAAATCATGCAAAATCACAAAATAATTCTTGGTGCTCGTAGAGACAAAGGCACTGAAGTAGACCCACACTCTCCCTAAGATAGTGAAGGCTGACAACTTCTGAAAAATGATGTTCGCTGCTTCTTATCTCTTAGATTCCAAAGACTACTGCCAATTGTAATGAGAAATTTGTCTCTTTTTAACGTGCATGTGTTTGTGTGTGCAAGAGACTGTGTGCTATCAAGAGACTGGTAATGCCACCTGGAGTGTACAGCTGCTTTCAGTTTTCAAAATCTGTTCATAAACATTATCTTATTAAATGCTAATAGCAGTTTTGTGGGATCTATAGAAAAGGCATTGGCATCAATGCCAGGGGAAAGAACAGGAGGAAAGTTTCAATTAGTCATCTCTTCCAGGCAGTAGGATGCTTAGGGGACAGCAATCTTTAGCAGAGTCAAAAGGAAAACAATGAGGCAAAAAAACAAATAGCAAACATGAAGGAAATAATTGGTAAGCTGGACTTCACTAAAATTAAACACACCTACTCTGCAAAAGATAAATATAGGTCAAAAAATAAGACAGGCCATAGATTAGAAGTAAATATTTGCAAAAGACGTATCTGATAAAGGACTGTTACTCAAAATATTCAAAAAAACTCTTAAAACTCAACAAAAATACAACCTGATTAAGAATGAGCCACAGACCTTAAACAGTCAACCCACCAAAGAAGATCTATAGATGGCAAGTGAGTATATGAAATGCTCCACACCATCTGTCATCAGGGAAATGATGACTAGAACAAGTACGAGTTTCGCTACACACAAGACAATACTACACATCTTTGAGAATGGCCCAGATCTAGGACAGCGGTAACACTACACGCTGGCGAGACCGTGGAGCAGCAGGAACTTGGGACACGAGATGGTCTAGCCGCTTTGGAAGACAGTTTGGTGTTTCTTACAAGACATCTTCTTACCATGGGATCCAGTAATCGTGCTCCCCAGCATTTACCCAAAGGAGCTGAAAACATGTCCACACAAAACCTGCGCACACATAGAGCAACTTTACACATAAACTCATAATCGTGAAACTTGGAAGCAACCGAAATGCCCTTCAGTAACTGAATGGACAAATAAACTGTGGTACATCCAGGCAATGAGATACAGTTCAGCAACAAAAAGAAATGAACTATACTCAAGCCGTGAAAAAGCACAATGGGAACTCGAATGCATATTACTAAGCAAAAGAAGCCCATTGGAAAAGACTACCTACTGTGTGATTCCAACTATATGACATTATGGAAAAGGCAAAACTATGGAGACAGTAAAAGTAAAAGTCAGTGGTCTTGAGGGTTTGCAGGAGAGGTAGAGATGCAAGGCTGAGCACAGAGGGTTTTTAGGACAGTGAGACTGTTCTGTACGATACTAATTATAGGACGTTGGGTACATTGGTCAAAACCCATCGGATGTACAACACCAAGAGGGAACCCTAAATTAAACTATGGACTTTGGGTGATGGTCATGTTTGATGTGGGCTCATTAATTGTAACAAATGTACCAACTCCGTGGGGTTGTTGATGTAGGGAATCAGCGCATGTGTGGAGACAGGAGGTACATGGGAACTCTGTGTACTTGCCCCTCAGTTCTGCTGCGAACCTAAAACTACCCTTAAAAAATTCAATTGCTAATTTAAAAAAGTAAATGGCAATAAAAATCCTCAAGATTTAACATTAGTTAAAGGACTGTATTTGCCATCACTAGGGTGGGTTCCATGCTTGTTTTGTGGAAAGCCTGTCACAAGTCAGTTGTTTCCAATCTCTTCGCTCAATGTTAATAGAAAACCCTGAGTGGAAATCAGAATTCAATCGTCAAGTCAGTGCAAGTTGACACCCTGAATTGCAGGGTAGCTTAAGTGATTTACACATGTGTCAAAGATCAGCTGATTTAGTTACAGGCTTGGTTCTCTGCCCAGCACAGCAATAACGATGGCATTATTAGTGGCACCAGTATGGGATCATCTTCTCGTTCCAGACATATGAATCACTTCAGGTATTGGAACAACAACACAGTGACTTCTCCCAAGGGAAAGGATTGCAGGATGCCTTAACACATAGACAATAAGATCGGAAATACTCAATTACACATCCATGGAAAACAGCAATCTTACCTTGCGGTATCTCTTGGAAAAACCCGGGATAAACAGGGGACAACATGCAAATGCCATATTACTTTCGCTGAGGAGAAGATGAATGTGATAAAGTGCACATTTCGTAGACGTGATCTGTGTCCCCTGCCCCAGAATACTTTGATTCTAGTCCGAAATGCATGCCGAGTTATCTCAACCACTTCAAACTGTTAGCATTGCAGAGAGCCAGAAAATGGACTGTGCCCCAAATACAACCTTTTGTAAAGTTTTGTTGGCATAATGAGAGCTGTAGGATCAGAGATTGTTAATAAATGCCTTAACCCCATCAAAATTATTATTTTATTTTGCTCTTCTTTGCAGACATTTCTTATATCAGATATAATTTTTTCCACTCTCTTGGTTTAATTATTTTATAGGTGAAAATTGAGCTAGACTTTCTATTTTTTTTCAAATGATCGCTATCTCTGAAAAATCATTCCAGCCTCTCTTTACCTGGATAAGTCGTATTTTATCTCCTTCAGCACAGCTTAAACATCCCTATACCAAGTAGACTTCCAGAACCCCTTCCAAGTAAATACCCCACTTACATTCTCTTTGCTTATGGTCCAGTTTAACTGTCTGAGGTTTGTGTCTTGCACAAAGACTGGACTGTGAGGAACTTGAGGCTGAGAGCCTGTACCTAGTATGGTTACAGGCATGGAGAAGATCTTCATTAAATTTTTAATGAATAATTGAACATATGAGTGAGCCATGGGCACAACATCCTATTTCTCCAACAGATTTCAGGTCATCCAAATGTAAAAAGTTGATGGAGATCAGTTTCTTTAGATGTAGAGGGGTTGAACTACCAGCTCAACTTTTCTCAAGCTTAAGTAATGTATCAATCCCTTTTTCAAAGACTTCTTTGCTTAATTTGAAATATACAGAAAGTTACAGAGCTGATATAACACACACCCAAAGTCCTACCACTTAGAACTTTACCTTTTATCCTATTTGTTTTCAGATACTTTTCAAGGGAGAGATGCAAAGAAAGGTCCCTTTCAACAGATACATTGTGCAGATCATGGACTTTCTGCCCCTCGGCTCCGAATTCAGTCATCTTTGCCTGCTCCATAAGAATGGACGTGGGCCCTTTATTTACTTGTCCCCTGAAAGCTCCATGCAGCTCTCTCTTCTGTGACTCTGTTCTTTGAGCTTTAGCTGCCTTGTGTCCTTTGGGACTCCCATATCTTCAACTTATGGAGACCAGGTGGTGGGGGGGTGGGGGAAGGTACTATTCCACCTGGTTTCCCCTCTCTTCCCGACGGCCTGGCAGTTTGATGCACGGAAATGAGCTGGGCTCAGCCTAGTGCGCACCTCTTTGTTTGCTGTCTTTCTGGGAATACTTCTCTCGTGGCCTGATGCTCAATATTTTGGGAGTTGCTCTGTCTTATATGCTGTCCAGTTTCTGTTGTTTCAAGTGGAAAGGTAAATCCAGCTCCTGTTACTGCATCTTGGCCTGCAGAAGAATGTCTTTTCCTAAATTTTTAATTTAAATACTTATTTATTTTTCTCGCTCTTTATTTTTTTTTCCAAATAAAAGCATTTAAGGCACAAGGTTTCCTGTGAAGATTTTTTTCCACATCCCCCTTCCCCCCTGCAAATTTGATATTTGGTTTCCTAGCTAT
This sequence comes from Paguma larvata, assembly GCA_030068075.1. Classification (NCBI taxonomy): domain Eukaryota; kingdom Metazoa; phylum Chordata; class Mammalia; order Carnivora; family Viverridae; genus Paguma; species Paguma larvata. The sequence continues at coordinate 8,987,364 of CM057839.1, read as the reverse complement.
TCATTTTCAAAATTTCTCATTTCTATTCTGTTGTATTAATCAATTGCATAAAAGACTTTGAATCATTGTATTATAAAATATGTACAAAATTGCAGAGACTAGTACAATGAATCCCTACATACTGTTTCTCCGGATTCAAGTTTTTGAGACTTTCCCGCATTTGTTTCATCTTTTCATTTCTATTTTCTTTTTCTTTGTTATTCTCAAGAAAACCCTAGACATTGTGTCATTTCCCTCCCAGGTATATCAGAACATATAAGAACCTTACCTTATTTGAAATCCCTATCAAAATAACACCAGCATTCTTCACAGAACTAGAACAAACAATCCTAAAATTTCTATGGAACCGAAAAAGACCCCAAATAGCCAAAGCAATCTTGAAAAAGAAAACCAAAGCTGGAGGCATCACAATCCTGGACTTCAAGATGTATTACAAAGCTGTAATCATCAAGATAGTATGGTCAGTACCATACTAAAACCACAAAAACAGACATTTAGATCAATAGAACAGAATAGAGAACCCAGAAATGGACCCACAAACGTATGGCCAACAAATCTCTGACGAAGCAGGAAAGAATATCCAATGGAATAAAGACACTCTCTTCAGCAAATGGTGTTGGGAAAACTGGACAGCGGCATGCAGAAAAATGAACCTGGGCCATTTTCTTACACCGTACACAAAAATAAACTCAAAATGGATGAAAGACCTAAACGTAAGACAGGAAGCCATCAAAATTCTCGAGGAGAAAGCAGGCAAAAACCTCTCTGACCTTGGCCACAGCAACTTCTTACTCAACGTGCCTCTGGAGGCAAGGGAAACCAAAGCAAAAATGAATTATTGGGACTTCATTAAAATAAAAACTTCTGCATAGTGAAGGAAACAATCAGCAAAACTAAAAGGCGACCAACAGAATGGGAGAAGATATTTGCAAACAATATATCAGATAAAGGATTAGTATCCAAAATTTGTAACGAATTTACCAAACTCAACACCCAAAAAACAATTCAGTTGAAAAAATGGGCCAAAGACATGAAGACATTTTTCCAAAGAAAACATCCAGATGGCCACCTGACATATGAAAAAATGCTCAACATCACTCATCATCAGGGAAATACAAATCAAAACCACAGTGAGATACCACCTCACACCAGTAACAGTGGCTAACATTAACAACTCAGGCAGCAAGAGATGTTGGTGTGGATGCGGAGAAAGAGGATTGCTTTTGCACTGCTGGTGGGAATGCAAACTTGCAGCCACTCTGGAAAACAGAATGGAGGTTCCTCAAAAAATTAAAAATAGAACTACCCTACAACCCAGCAATTGCACTACTAGATATCTTTCCAAGGGATACAGGTGTCCTGTTTTGAAGGGACACATGCACCCCTGTTATAGCAGCGCTATCAACAATAGCCAAAGTATGGAAAGAGCCCAAATGTCCATTGATGGATAAATGGATAAAGAAGATGTAATATATATATATACACACACAATGGAGTATTACTCAGCAATCAAAAAGAATGAAATCTTGCCATTTGCAACTACATAGATGGAACTACAGGGTATTATGCTAAGTGAAATTAGTCAGTCAGAGAAAGACAAATAATCATATGACTTCACTCATATGAGAAATTTAAGATATGAAACAGAGGAACATAAGGGAAGGGAAGTAAAAATAATATAAAAACAGGGAGGGGGCAAAACATAAGAGACTCTTAAAACTAGAGAACAAACACAGGGTTGCTGGAGGAGTTGTGGGAGGGGGGATGGGCTAAATGGGTAAGAGGCATTACGGAATCTACTCCTGAAATCATTGTTGCACTCTATGCTAACTAACTTGGATGTAAATAAATAAATAAATAAATATAAGAACCTTACTCTCCTTAACCACAATGTCTTTATCACATTTGATAGAATTAGCAATAGTTCTTCAGAATCATCATCTAATCAGAACGTGGTCAGATTCTCCCAATTGTCTCAAAATATTTGTACAGATGATGTATTCAAACTAGGATTGAATCAAGGTCCACTCATTACACTTGGTTGTTATGCTTTTTTAAGTCTCTTTTAATCACACGGCGCTCCTCTCCACCCTTTCTCGTGCCACTGACTTGTTCAATAAGCTTGACCAGTTGTCGCATAGAATGTCCCACATTCTGATTTGTTTCTTTGCTTCCTTGTGATTTTACTTAACTTTATTCTCTATCCCCTGTATTTCTTCTAGTTCGCCCTAGAGACTCGACTAGATTCACGTTTAACTTTTTTTTTTTTTTTGGCAAGAATATGTTACAGTTGGTGCTGTGTTCTTCATATTGAATTACATCAGGAGGCACCTGGTTTCTATTTTTAGTGATGCTAAGATTGATCAAAGAGTTTGGGTGGTGACAGCCTGATCCCTCCATTATACCTTTCCACTATTGGTCAAGTATTATTAATCCTTTGATAACTGTTGCATGACTCAGTTATTTCATTAAGGGTGACAAGGTGAAGATTTTCTCATTCTGTCATTCCTTACATAATTATTAGCTGGAATTCCTCTGTAAGTAAGAACATTCTCTCTTCATTTAGGGCTATTTGATTATCCTAAAAGGCAAAATGAGTGCTTAATTGTTTTCCTTCATTTTTTTAATGTTCATTTATTTATTTTGTGGAAGGGAGAGGGGCAGAGAGAGAGAGAATCCCAAGCAGGCTCTGCACTGTCAGCACACAGCCCAGTGTGGGGCTCGATCTCATGAACTGGGAGATCAAGACTTGAGCTGAGATTAAGAGTTAGATGCTTAACCAGCTGAGCTACCCAGGTACCCCAGTTTTTTCCTTTTCATTGCCAATTTCCAGGGGAAGACATTGGTGCCCTGGCACTTCCAGAAATGTCCAATGAGCTGGATCTCCCTCTCTCTCTCTCTCTCTCTCTCTCTCCCTCTCTCCCCCTCTCTCCCCATATATTCAACTCATTAAATGAATTTAATGAGTATGTTTCTTATTTCACAATTGTGCACCTTCATGATTTGAGAGCCCTATGGAGCCAGAAGCCCTGCTTTAGGGAAGTGGGGATAACATTTCCCTCAGAGGGCTGGCAGCCATCAAGATAAGGTCAAGATGCCACTGGGGCCAGGCTGCTGGCTGGATGTCACTTTTCAAGTGAGGCTTGTTGTGTCCTTCCCACCATTAGTCACTGAGTCTGAGTTTACCCACCCCCTGATAGGAATATCAAGCTGGGGAGGCATAAGGTCTCCATGAGTCAGGTGAGCAGCTTCGGTCAGAGCCCAAGAGCAAGTCAATAGTGGTTTTCAAAAGGGGCGTGCTTGGTGGTAACACCAGCGAAGCCACAAGTCCACCACCCCTAGGTTGTGCATTGAAGTGGGAGCTGTGTCCCTTTGCCCACTGGGCATAACCAGTAGCCGCAGTGACACACAGCTCAGAGGACTTGGGAGGGTGAGTCCCTAAGAGTACCATCACTTCTCTGCATCAGCTCTTCCTGGTCAGAATCATCCTCTTTGGCACCGATGGGATGGGAAATATAAGCATAGAACAGAAATTCCTACCACATGTCCAGATGTAAAAGCAGCTACACCAGCAATATTAATTAACTTTATACCTTATTAGAAAAATACAGAGGCACCTGGGTGGCTCAGTCAGTTGAGCATCCGACTTCTCACAGTTTGTGAGTTGAGCCCCGTTTGGGGTCACGTGCTGTCAGCATCGAGCCTGCAGCCTGCTTCAAGTTCTGTGCCTCTCTCTCTCTCTCCCCCCCTCCCCTTCTCATGCTCATGCTCTCTCTCTCTGTCTCTCTCTCTGTCTCTCAAAAATAAATAAACATTAAAGAAAAAAGAAAATACAAATTTAAGATTCTCATTGAAAAGGACATTTGCTGGTACCTATTTCTGCTTGGGTCCAATAAAGAGAAAGAAACACACAGCAATTTAACAAGGAAAGCTAAATGTAAGGAATGAATAACTGTAACGGGGGGTTGGGATAAAAAGCCATCGGCTGGTAAGAGAATTCTGGAGAACGTAGAACTAGCGAACGTGAGGAGCAGCCACTACGCTGAGGACTGAGGTCAGACTCCCTCCCACGCCCCTCGCCCACACGCACCGGTAGGACTGAGGTCCAGATTTTCATGAGAAGACACAGCTGGCAGTGACCTAATGGCAGAAAAGTGGCCCCGGTGTTGTTATGCTGGTCATATTGTTGGAAATCTGCCCTGGAGGGTGCCACGGAAAGCTGTTTGTAGGGAAGACTGAGCTACAAAACCACACGAGGGGTGTAAGCTCCCGTGTTTGCACTGTAGGCAGAGCACTGGGGAAGCTGTGGGCTCAGTGGGGGCTGGTCCTTAGGGAGGTCCACTGGGCTGCTGGGCCACATCCGAGCCCGGAGGCACAAGCCTTTCTCCCTGCACTCCCTACTGACAAAGCTCAGTATCGTTTCAGCTGACAAAAGAAAAGTTTATAAAGAACCCACAAACATTTTTACAGCACTCAAGAAAGGATTGATTTGGTGCTCAGAGGCAAAAAGTCCAAGACTGGAACACTATATCTGTTGAAAGAATCCTTTACTGGAGCTCCTGGCTCAGTCAGTTAAGCGCCAGATTCTTGATTTTGGCTCAGGTCATGATCTCATCCACAGTTTGTGGGTTTGAGCCCCTCATTGGGCTCTAATGGTTTTCAGGTTTGAGCCCTTCATTGGGCTCTGTGTTGACAGCTCAGAGGAGGCTACTTGGGATTCTCTCTCCCTCTCTCTCTCTGCCTTTCTTTCTCTGTCTCTCTCAGAAATAAATAAATAAACATTAAAAAAAGAAAGAAAGAAAGAAATAGACCCTTAGTTGTATTTCTATCTTGAATAAAACCTGGGAACAATTATGATAAAAAGTTAAGTTAAATTCTAACTGGTGTGACTATTGGTATTCTTTTCTTTATAAGACACTGTAAATACAAGCCTTGGATGAAAGAACATATGAGCAAAGCAAATATGTGATAAAAGACTTATGTCCATTTCTATTAAATGTTCTACAAAATGCAGCTCTCAAAACTCAATAATAAGAAAACAACAAAATAAAAAATGCACAAAAGATTTGAATAGTTTACCTAGGAAGATATACTGGCAGCACATGAAAACTTGCTCAAAATCATTAGTCATTAATTAAATATAAATTCAAACCAAAAAAACCACCAAGCACGTATTATAATGGCTAAAATTGAAAAGATTGATACTACCGAGTGTTGCTGAGGCTTTGGGGAAACTGGAATTCTCATACATTGTTGGTGTGAATGTAAATGGAACAATTACTTTAGAGAATAATTTGGTAGTTTCTTGAGAAGTTAAAATAGGTCTGACATAAGACCCAGTCATTCCCTTAGGTATTTCTATAAGTGAAATGAAAAAGATATGTCCATACAAAGATTTGTACACGAATGCTCATAGCAATTTTATTCATAGCCAAAATCTGAACACGACTTACTATCTAGAAATAGGTAACTGGAGAAATAAATGATGGCATATCCATACGACGGAGGACTGCCTAGCAATAAGCAGGAGTGAGTGAGTGATACCTGCAACATCATGAATGAATAATTGTGCCAGTTATACAAAATTCTACAAAACCGACTAATCCGTAGTGCCAGAGAGCAGACCACTGTTTCCCGGCAGAACGGGGGTGTGGTGGCTGAGGAGGGCATGGTGGGGGGTTAGACAGCAGGACAAGGGAATTTGGGTAGTGATGCATATATTCACTACCTTGTTTGTGATGGTGGCCCGCGGTGCATAACTATGTCAAACTTAGAAAATGCTATACTTTAAGATTATGTAGTTTCATGTCTTCAACTATTCCTCAGTAAAGCTATTTAAAGAACAACAATGAATTACCATTTAACATTCATTAGGTGAAAAAAATTTAAGGGACACCCAGGTGGCTCAGTTTGTTGAGTGTCTGACTTCGGCTCAGGTCATGATCTCACGGTTCATGGGTTTGAGCCCCACATGGGCTCTCTGCTGTCAGCTCAGAGCCTGCTTTGGAAACTGTCTCCATCTCTCTCTGCCTCCCCCCTCATTCTCTCTCAAAAATAAATAAACATGTTTCAATGTTTAAAAAAAGCTTGTAAGAAAAGATGGAAAAATTTAAGAGATTTGATGATATGTGGTCATTGCGAGGGTGTGAAAGAAAACACTACCATATACTGTTTATGGTACATGAATAGGGAGCAGCATCTGGGAGAGTGATATATGCAAATCCTTCGAGATTTAGTAAGTGCAAAAAAAAAAGTGCTGGTAGGGGGCTTTCTGGGAAGATGGCGACTTACATGCAGCCCTGCCACCCTCCTCTTCTATTTTTTAAGTTCATTTATTTTGAGAAAGCGAGAGAGAGAGAGTACCAGTGGGGGAGGACCAAAGAGAGAGGAAGAGAGAGAGACTCCCAAGCAGACTCCAAACTGACAGCGTGGAGCCTGATGAGGGGCCTGAACTCATGAACCGTGAGATCATGACCTGAACTGAAGTCAAGAGTCTGATGCTTACTTAATCTACTGAGCCACCCAGGCACCCCACCAACTACTTCTTTTGAGCAAACTAGTTGCTGGGCATCCAGACTTCCATGGTTTGCCTTGATACACTGAAGGGGACTTGGGACCTGCCAGGGTGCAGATGAGAAGGGACCTTGCTAGCTTCCCCCCTCACTGGTCTGCAAGACAGCCTGAAGACCACCAGGGAGAGTGCGAGGTGGTCTAAATAAACAGGCTCCTGGAAAGAGTGTGGTTGGTTGGTGCAGATCCACAGATCTGAGAGGGCAAAGACACAAGGCTTTTTGTCGGATTACCTGCTCGTGCCTCTGCTGCTGATGACCTGCAGAGAAAGAGCAGAGATGGACTGATCCCTCCCAAATTCCAAGGCTGGCAGAGCATTGGCCTTGTAGCTGAGAAGAGTAGGAGAAAATAGACTTCGCCATCTCAACAGGGAAGGGCCAAGTTTCCACCGGGGACGAAGCTACTCCACCTCCCGCTATGTACAGGACTGTTGCTCAGGTCACTTCGGGAGCTGGATCCGAGTCCCTCAAGATGACCAGGGCCACAAAGGAGCAAAGGCAAATGCTGTGGGTGCAGCAGCCGGAGACGGGAAGAACCAGCAAAACACAGTGAGCCCGCAGCCCCAGTGACAGTGAGCTATTTCTAAAAGGGCACAGATGGTAACTGCGACATAAGTGCATAAAAAGAACATTAAGAGAGACTCGAATATAGCATACAGATTCACGCTGGAACAAAGGAACAAAACCAAAAAACATGTTGTTTTCAAATTTTAAAAAATCAGTAGTGAATTGAAGGAGACAAAATAATGGCATATCAGGGTATGCCTGACAAGAGTATACATTATGTCAAAACGGGTTTTATTCCAGGAATGTAAGGGAGGTTTAATACCCAAAATTACATTAATAGAGAGGGAGTGGGGAGGAGAAAAGTTGTACGATCATCTCATCGGTGCAGAAAAGCACATTTGATAACATGTAACACCTGTTCAAGATTTCAACACATTATTGGAAACTAGAAATAGAATGTCACTTCTTCATCTCAATGAAGACGTCCACAAAAAGCCTCCAGCACCTGTCATACTTCCCGGTAAAATACTGAAGGCTTTCCTTCTGCTATTGAGAATGAGGCAATGAGACCAGCTATCACCACTCCTATCATCATTGCACTAGGAGTTCTAGCACAAATAAATAAAAAACATATAGCATTGAAAGGAAGAAATAAAACTACCATTATTTTCAGATATGGTTGTTTACGTGGGGGGGACAAAAGACTTTACAGGCAGAGAGTTAGAATTAATAACTGAATTTAGTAAGTTTGCTGGATACCGGTTTATTAAACAAACAATTGTGCCAATGCGAGTTAAAGTCATAATAACATATCGCTAATAACCATCGAGAGGGTAAAATGGGACAAACATGATCATACAAAGTGCTACCAACGGTGTGAAGCAACAGGAATTCTCATAAACTGCCCTGGGAGGGTGAACTGGTACAACTACTTTGAACAATTGCTTAGCAGTATCTAAGGAAGCTGAGCCTATGTGTACCCTTTGTGCCAGCAACTCCATTCCTAAGAGTATACACTGCAGACATGCACAAATACATGCACCCCTACACAAATGTGTATAACAGCGTATTTCACAGGAGTGAGATAGCCAACAAGTGCAAACAACCTGTTTGTCTCTCAGTAGTAGAATGGATAAATAAATTGGGGTGCCTTCATACAATGGAATATTATACAACAATGAGAGTAAACCACCCAGTTCTAAATGGATGAAGGTCAAAACAACATGTTGAACGAGAGGAGCCACCCACGAAAAGTACATATCCTATGGGGCTTCTGACTGGCTCTGTAGGTAGACCATGCAGCTCTGGGTCTTGGGGTGATGAGTTCAAGTCCCACGTTGGAGGTAGAGATTGCTTTCGTCAAATAGTACATATTTTATGACTCCATTTGCATAAAGTTCAAAATAAGCCAAAACAAATCTATAGTGACGAAAGTGAGAAGATTCTCTGTGTGGCAGTGGTAATTTCTGGAAGGTGTCATGAAGATGTACGTGAGGTGTGGCAGCTTTCTGTATCTTGATTTGGATGATGGTGAAATGAGTGAATTCTTGCAAAACTGTCTCAGTTGGGCACTTATACTCTGTGCATGTTCATGTGTTATCCTTCAATTAAAATGTCATAAAATCTATCAGTAAAAATAGCCATTCCTTTATTAAAAAAATCAGTGAATTCATTGAAGGAGAGGTTATTCATTGTTAAGACACAAATTTGTGGCCCAAGAGATCAAGTGGAAGATAATCTCAATTGTTTTTTCATATTTGTTTACATGAAGCATGAAGGGAAGGATGAGAAACATGGAAGACACATCTCAAAGACCCGTGCAAATAACAGGTGCTCCAGAGGAGACAAAAAGCAAGTAACGGGGCAACAACAGAATGTATATTGATACCCTTGAACAAGAGAGACCCAGATTGTGAATTGAGAGGGCCAGGCTACCCCAGAAAAGACTGAAGACCTAGACGCAGCTATATCCTGGAAAATCACTAACGAAAAAACTGGAAAGCTTCCAAATTAAAAAATAAACTTACTGAAGAAAAAGACTTAGAATAGTGCTGAATATCTCCTCTGTCATCACTTGAGGTTGGGAAACAGATAGTGCTTATGAATTGGGGCTAAGAAATGTTGCAACCCAAGAATCCATATCCAGCCAAGGAAGGATTTAACCAGGTGGCAATAGAAACACATATGGGGACACGCATGGCTTCAAGGCTATGACACTCATAGTCCATATGATGAATATACTACAGAAAGTTAGTTATAATAAATGATAAATAAATTAGAAAATCAGCTTTATGGGGCGCCTGGGTGACTCAGTCGGTTGAGCATTGGACTTCAGCTCAGTCATGATCTCGTAGTCCGTGGGTTTGAGCCCCTCGTCAGGTTCTGTGTTGACAGCTCTGAGCCTGGAGCCTGCTTCAGATTCTGTCTCCCTCTCTCTCTGCCCCTCCCCTGTTCATTCTCTTTCTCTCTCTCTCCCTCTCTCAAAAATAAATAAACATTAAAAAAAAAAACAAGAAAAGGAAATTGACTTTAAGATCGGGAAATACGAAGTGGAGAAGAAATGCTTTTGAGCCGGGACTCTAGAGATACATTGTTAACTCCAAATGGTTGATTGTTTAGGTTTCTAGCATTCTGCATAAATTCTCAGTAAAGAATCTTGTAACAGAAAAGGTACTGTGCAAAGAAAACCCTGCCAATAGGCTGGAAGTAAAAGATCCAATTATCTTACTTAAATGATAGGAAAAGCCTGGGACCCACAGGAAGCAAAGCTGTCTGAATATTTTATCTAACAAGAAGAAAATAGGAGAGAGAAAAGTAAGAGCAGATAAAAGCAAAGTCACAAAGTGAGTACCACCCTTAGACGCCCACAGGAGGGTCCCCTGCTCTGCACCCAGGTCTTAGTGCGTCCAATTTGTTCCATGCGGAGCCCACCTTCCGGGCAAGGAGCGCCCAGTGTGTGTAATGGGAGGAGGAGAAAGGCGGGGGGTACGGGTCATGCCCACCCACTTTCTTCTGGACTGCACTCTGGGTTCCTGGGACTGCACAATACCTCGTCCAGACAGACCTGAGCCAACTCCTAGGGTCTGGACACGTTTCTTTCCAAGTGTGTTCCCTAGGGAATGAACACAGAAGGCAGGATCTAGTGGCTGGGCAAGGGACAGCTGTATGTGTGTGTGTCTGTGTGTGTGTGTGTGTGTGTGTGTCTGTCTGTGTTGGGAAAGGTTGGTGAAACCTGCATGTGTGTGCTGATGTGTCCACACCCGTGAGCATGATACTCTTTGTGGGAACGGAGCCAGGTTGGGAAGAAAGGGGGGTGGGCTGTGGGCCAGCGTCCTAGACCGAGAGTTCCGCTGCCTACACTGTCACTTCCCAGAGCAGATCTCCAAGAAGTCTGAGAATTCTAAATTGGAGCCTGGGCTTCCAGGGTATTATGAAGATTTATTTGCCACAGCAGAAGGATAGAACATATTTTTTTTATAACAGCTTGTTAGTTTGATTTATAACTTTTATATATTTAGACAAATGGTATTTGGGTCTCCTTTTGAATTCTTCTCAGGTCCTGGGGTAAGAATAATGTCAGGACAGCACTCTATATGGCAAATGATGAGCCATGAATTCAGAGAAGAAAGAAGTCACTTGGACTGCCAAGAAAAACTTCATGAGAATTTGCTGCAAATCACGGAATATCAGGCTGAAAGGAGACAGCTGAGATGATGCTAACTAAAAAGTCAAGTGTCTTTTTTTTGGGAGGGAGAGGGCTCTTGGATAGAGAGAGGGGAGATCACAAATCTAGCTTATTTTATCAAAGAAAGCCCACGCAGGTTCAGCAGATAGGAACAGAACTGGACCCAACCCCGCGTCTCCTGGCTGTCAACTCCATGCTTCTCCACTTTCCCGTTTGCTCCAGCTGGCCTGAGAAAAACAGCGGCTTTGGAAAAACACGAGTGTAGAAGTCAGGGGACAGGGTTCAAGGAGAGGCAGAGAGGAGGCCCGAGCTCCCCAAACTTTTCTAACCAGAGGTAAATGAAGGTCTCTGAAGTAGCCACCTTTGAAATCTAATGCCTGATCTTTAAAAGTGATGTGAATTGTATATTCTCTCTCCTTCCTTGGTCACTTCTGGGCAACTTATCGATACTTTGAGCCTCAGTTGCCACTCTGTAAAATGGGAGGAAGAGTAGTACCAGGTCTGTGTGAAGAGTACATGACACAATGTGTATCCTTGTGGTTAATGAGCTCGGCTGAGGAGCTCTCCCCGGCTTGGGTGGGCACAGAACTTCCCTGACGAGATGGCCACTCACGGTATGGTCCCGTGGCTTTGCTTTGTCCGTCAGGACGGTATGATTTGGTGTTGAGAACGTATGTTGCAACCTATTTACTCCCTTTGGAAAATGATATGCCGGCAACAGCTGAGTTTTGAAGAACCGATGACATGTTGCCTTAGAATGAACACAGAGTAATGCCGAGGCCTGGCGAAGGCACCGTGCGGCAGCTCACAGTCAGTTCAGATTCTTGGATGAAGAGCGAGCTTTCCTTTCCCGAGTTCCAGGCTATTTTTGTCAACAGGGAGGGGCGATACAGCTTGTTTTGTAATAATCCTTGTAATCCTCTGATGATATGCATGTTCTAATTCTACTAATGAGCTGGCTAAGATGTGGTAGGTATGCTCTTCTGGATATTTAGGGAGCATATCTGAGTTGCTAGAAAAGCCATGGAATTGTTTATACGTTGTGCAGGATTGGGATTGGGAACAGCTATTCGATAGTGTTTTAAGAAAACTAGCAAACAGGGGCGCCTGGGTGGCTCAGTCACTTAAGCGTCTGACTTTGGCTTAGGTCATGATCTTGCAGTTTGTGAGTTCAAGCCCCGTGTTGGGCTCTGTGCTGACAGCTCAGAGCCTGGAGCCTCCTTCAGATTCTGTGTCTCCCCCTCTCTCTGCCCCTCCCATGCTCATGCTCTGTCTCTCTCTGCCTCTCAATAATAAATAAAAATGTTAAAAAAATAAAAGGTGCGCCTGGGTGGCTCAGCTGGTTAAACGTCACACTTCGACTCAGGTCATGATCTCACGATCTCACTGTTCGTGAGTTTGAGCCTCCGCATCGGGCTCTATGCTGACAGCTCAGAGCCTGGATCCTGCTTCACATTCTGTTTCCCTCTCTCTCTGCCCCTCCCCCGCTCACACTCCGTCTCTCTGTCTCAAAAATAAACAAACTTTAAAAAAAAATTTAAAAAAAAAACCATAAAAAAAAAATAAAAAATAAAAAAGGGGCACCTGGGTGGCTCAGTCAGTTAAGCACCGACTTCGGCTCAGGTCGTGATCTCATGGTTTGTGAGTTCGAGCCCCGCATCGGGTTCTGTGCTGACAGCTTGGAGCCTGGAGCCTGCTTGGGCCTGCTTCGGATTCTGTGTCTCCCTCTTTCTCTGCCCCTCCCCTGTTCACACTCTGTCTCTCTGTCAAAAGTAAATAAATATTAAAAAAAAATTAAAAAAAAGAAAACTAGCAAACATCTTCAATGTGAAATTTATACACATCTTAAAATGAAATTAGGAAAAATACAGGGATATACCTTCGGTCGTAGCGAATTCTGGAAGAAATGGCATGTTAAATCGTAGAGGTATCGGTGGGTGCTGCAGGTAACACAGTTCATCTCACGGCATCTCCCCCCCTCCTTTTGGATTTCTTTTGACTCCTTCCCCCCATGTTACCCACCTCCACCCCATGCCTCAGATAACCACCAATCTGTTCTCTGTATCTATGAGCTCCTTTTGGGGAGAATGAGGGTTCGTTTTTAGATTCTACATATGGGGCACCTGGGTGGCTCAGTCTGTTAAGCGTCTGACTCTTGGTTTCAGGTCAGGTCATGATCTCATGGTTTTATGAGTTTGAACCTCGCGTGGGGCTCTGCGTTGACAGCACAGAGTCTGCTTGGGATTCTCTCTCTCTCTCCCTCTCTCTCTGCCCCCGATTCGCTCTGTCTCTGTCACTCTCAAAATAAATAAATACACTAAGGACCCAAGTCTACCATCTTATTATATTTTTTAAATGTTTATTCCCTCTATATTTTGTTCCGGTTTCCCTTTTCCTGCATTCTTCTGGAGAAATGCCTGAAAGATACTTGGTAATCAGTTTTGATTTCTCTGAAGATGACTTTGAATATATCCTATATGTGTGTGTTTGTGTGTGCATTTATACACATATATAATTTAAAAATATATTATGGTATATATAATTTTTAAACACACACACACACACACACTTCAGGAACTGATTCTGGGTATTTGCAACATTATAGTTCACTTCTAAAACCTTTTTTGTGTTGATGCTGGTTGGTTTCATGCATTGGTCATTTAGGAGTCTCCCTGAAACTTCACAAACATATTTAAATAGTAGTTAACAGTGGAATATAGAAACCGTACCATTTAGGTCCCTTTACAAATCCCCCTTTTAAAATATACTTGTGAGACTCACATCTTGCTTTCAACAATCAAAGTCTAGTCTCATATTTCTCATATACTCATCTCTTCCATTGTTCTTTGTTCATTCCTAATGTTCCAAGTTCCCTTTTGTTATCATTTCCTTTCTGTTTGGAGAATTTTCTTTAGCAATTATTTTAGGGAAGGTTTACTGGTGACAAATTATCTTAGTTTTCCTTTACCTGAGAATGTATTTCACCTTCATTTCTAAAAGGCATCGTTAAATATAGACTTCTCTATTTAAAGCTCTTTTTTTTTCCCCCAGCACTTAGGAAACATGGTTCCAATACTTTCAGGCTCCATGGTTTCTGATGAGAAATACACTGTTATTCTAACTGTTCTTCCCCAAAGAAAATGTTTCATCTCTCTCTGAATTGAATGCTTTCAATGTTTTTCTTTGTCTTTCGTTTTCAAAAATTTTATGATGATGTATCTTGGCATGAATTTCTTTGGGAATTCTCAGTTTTCTGATCTATCTTCAAGTTCACTGATTGTTTCCTTTATCATTTCCATTCTGCTATTCAGCACATTCAATGAACTTGCTAATTTTATTTAAATTTTCAGCTTAAAAAATTCAATTGGCTTTTTATATCTTTTTATTTTCTGAGACTTCATTTTTTTAATTTGTTTCTAATTGCTTATTAGATAATTTTTGGGATGAGTGCTTTAAAGGTTTGACAGATTCTTGTCTTTTCTCACTGAAATGAGATGTTTCTGGTTCGTGATGTGATGAATAGTATTTGTTCGTGCTCTGGACTTTTTGGATATTGTGAGAACCCAGTTCTTTAACTCTTCTCTAACTAGGTACCTTATTTGGTTGTAGAACATACATCCTGGCCCATTTTTGCCTTTTATTTTATTCCCCCTTACATTTTTGTTGAAATGTCAACTTAGTTTTCAAAGCTTTTGCTGCATTATACTGGTCCATCCCATTTTTGTGCTACTTAGGGGCCAATCTGCATCCTAGTTAGCATTTCACACTGTAATTCATTTCTAAAATGTTTTGTTGTTTGATTCTGGTCCCTTTCATGCCTAGGTTGCTTAAGAGTCTCCCCAGCACTTCATATGCAAATGTAAGGAATTCTTTTCTCTTGTTCCTTTTTCTAGGTAATCATTTCTCCCCTTTCTGCTTGAGAGAAGCACCACATCTTTATTGCAAGGTGGTGATGAAAGTCAAGGTGCCACCCATGGTCTCCATGGAAACCTTACCCACAGGCTTGTAGGGAGGGGAAGAAGTGTCACCTCATTAGTAGAGGACAGGGAGGGAGTCGGGGCTCGGCCTGCAGCACCAGTGCTGACCATCATACTCAGCAGTGAGAGGAGCCGTATAGGTTTTCCGTGGTATTTGTGAGGAGTGGGGTGAGTATTGTCCAAAACGTTCTGTCCTGCTTAGTTTCCCCTTCTCCCGGTTCTTCGGTTACAGGGAGAAGTCTCTTCTTGAGGTCTTTATTTTGTCTGCTCCTTGTTTCTGGGTTCTGGCATTCTCTAGTCCCCAGGGCAGGATATATAAGTGGAAAAATAAAACAGAGAACTCACCTCCATCTCCTTTTTTGCATCCTAAAGTCCCTGGCTAACTTGTCTTATTTTTTCTACCTTTCATAGCCTTCTGATATTTGTTTTATATGTTTTGCCCAGAGGTTTAGCTGAAGGAAGAAATAGGGTGGCAGGTGTTATGCCTTCTTACCTGGAACCAGAAGACATGAACCCTAGATTTCTGACCTGAACAACTAGAAGAATAGAGTGATGTCAATGGAGATGGGGAAGGCTATGGACAGAACAAGTTCATGCATGAAGTTCAGCACTTCAGTTTTGGTTATTTGAGTTTGAAACATCTGCTGCTCAAACAAGTGGAGAAACTGAGAGGGCAATTAGATAACTATGTCTAGAGTTTAGGAGAGATGTTTGAGTTGGTGATGTAATCAAACATATAGATGTTCTTTCAAGACATGGTACTGAATGAGATCGCCAAGGGAGTGGGAAGGAAACCAAGCACATTAAGAGATCAGGGAAAAGAGGAAGAACCAGCAGAACCAACCGAGAAGCAGGAGCCAGTGAGACAAGGGGAAAACCAAAAGTCTGTGGTGTCATGGAAACCAGCCAAAGAAAACTGTTTCAAGAAACAGGGAGAGCTCACCTGGGTCAGATATTGCTAATTGAAGATGTCTTGTGATTTAGACTTAAGGCATTAAATTTCACGGTGCAGAGGTTACTCATTGTTTTTGTAAGAAAAGCTTAGGTGGAGTGGTGGGGAAAAGGAGATTGGCGTGGGTTTATAAGATAAGGGAAGGATGCTCTGTGGCACAGTCAGTTAAGCATCTGACTTTGGCTCCAGTCATGAGCTCAGGTCTCACAGCTCAGAGCCTGGAGCCTGCATCAGCTTCTATGTTTCCCCTTCTCTCTGCCTTCCCCTGCTCATGCTCTGTATCTCTCTGTCTCTCAATAATAAATAAATGTTAAAAAAAAAAAAAGATAATGGAAAAGAGGAATGAGAGAATGTGTGAAGAATTCTTTTGAGGATTTTTCTTGCAAGAAGAAACTAAATAGGGAAGTGGCTGGTGGTAGAAGAAAGGTTAAGGGATGATTTGGGGACTTTTATCTGTTAGTATTTTGTTTTTAGATGAAAAAATAATCACATGTATGCTGTTGGGAATGATCCAGTAGAAACAGAAGAAATGACAACGTAATACAGAGAGGGGAGAATGTTAAATGTTAATGTTCCTTGAGTAGATGAGGACTGGGATCTAATGTGCAGAGGCACTTTCCTGAGATGGCAGCGAGGCCCGTCCATCCATGGCAGGTGCAGCTGGGAAGAGTCAGTGAAAATTCTCCTTCCTTCTCAGTGAAGTATGAAGCAAGGTCATCTGCTTGTGAGGATGAGGCAGGAGGTATTAGAGGTTTGAGAAGGAGTAAAGGTATGAAGAGCTAGGAGGAGTGGGAGTGAATGGATTATGGGAATGTACTAAGGCCCACCAGAGTTTTCTTGCTGAAAAAGTAAGATGACACAAATTGGAGTGACTATGTGTATATAGGGTTATCTGCTTGGAGAAAGAAATGAACCCATCCAGCTTTAGTGTCTCACGACTCTGTTCCTTCACCCTGCTCACACCACCCTCATTGTCCGATTATTCTTGGAGGCCTGCTCTTGAATAAACTACAAAAATGGAGCGTTGCATGTTTGGCAGTTCCAAACATGTGCCCTGTGGCCACGTGGAATATTTTTAAGTTGTGAGGGAAACACGGCGACATCTGTTGGACACTGTGTGAACTACCAGCTCAAGGTGACATTATCAGATGGTGCTACATTTCCTCTCCATTCTTCGATTTATTTGTGAAGCTGAGTTTTCTAGCTCTTGCTGAATTAAAAGAAAGCACTGTACAAAAATCAGTGTGGTTTTCCCAATCTGATTCTAAAGTTTGAAAAGGTGTTCAGTGCCCAATAGGCACACATCCCTTTAGCAAGTAATTGTGGTTATTTAAAAATAAGGTACATTTTTTAAAGCTTATTTATTTTGAGAGAGAGAGAGCAAGCATGAATAGGGGAAGGGCATAGAGAGAGGGAGAGAGGGAATCCCAAGCAGGCTCTGCACTGTCAGCGCAGAGCCTGATGCAGGGCTCGAACCCATGAATCATGAGATCATGAACTGAACTGAAGTTGACACTTAACCAACTGAGCCACCAGGCACCTCTAAAATAAAATATTTTAAACTTATATTGTTTTGAGGTGCCTGGGTAGCTGAGTTAGTTAAGTGTCCAACTCAGTTTTGGTTCAGGTCAGTGTCTCACAGTTCATGGGTTCGAGCCCCGCATCAGGCTCTGCACCAATATCACAGAACCTGCTTAGCATTCTCTCTCTCTTCCCCTCTGTGCTTGTGTGCACTCTCTCTCTCAAAAAATATTAAAAAATGTAAACTTATATTGTTTTTTCAAACAACTGCTAAGTTTTTAAGATATGAAAATAATTAGGTTGTTTGGACCTAGGCTACTTAATATGAAGAATTATTAGCTATTTATTTTGGCCTAGGGATCCAATCAGAGACATGGAGAGCACTGAGAAAGTTTGAGAACTTCTGACTTAAGAATAAATTCCTGTTGTTTTCTCTAGTTCCTCCATGTAATGGGTCAAGGCCCTTGAGGGATGTAGGCGTGCAGTAGGACTAGTAACTTCTCAGACCTAAGTCTAAATCTTGCACAGGATAGCTTATGAAAAACCTTTCCTCCACCCTGCCCTCTAAGGATTCCTCATTCCCTTAAAACTTGATCCTAAATTTCTCTCCCCATTTTTAGCGGCACATCGATGCACCATCAGCATCTGTTATAACTCGGGTATTTAAAGCCAAAAGGAAACACCCAAGTCTCAGCTCCCCAGAGTCTTATGTATCTAGAAGAAACCAGACCATGTGGGTCACCAGAAGAACTTGGCTTGGGTGTTCTTCACTTTGCCAGCATCCACTCCAAATGGGTAATTCTCGATAGATGACTCAGGCCAAATAGCTGATTGACCTCAGAACTGCTTTTGCTTTCTCCAGCAAAGATACAGCAACATATGCATGTGTCTTGGGGAAATGAGAGGCCACTAAGCTGTGTTTATGTATGTGTGCATGTGTGAGCCTGTTACAGGGCTCTGCAAAGATGGCCTCTTCTCCATCCATAACGGGGAGCTTCTGAAGTCAAGGTTTCAGTACCCGGGACAGGGCCTGGCCCATGGCAGACACTTAACAAAAGTTTGATGCTAGAATATGGAAATTAATAAATTAAAGTTGTCTGATTTGCATAAGCAGATGCAGATGTACCATAAAAGCTGAAGAAGCTTAAACTGTAGGGCCCCCAAAGATTTATAAATGAGATATTTTAACTGTAATTGGTAAAAAAATATTATCCTTCTACTTCGATACCACCTGTCATATTTGACTTCATATTTGGTGAGATCAGAGAGGCTGCAAACATTTTTGGGATCCATCTCAGGGGAAGTGGAGTTAGGATGCCTGTAGTTTGGATTCAGTGGACTAAATGTATCTGATTGAGATTCACTTTTAAGTTTATTTATTTATTTGGGGGGTAGGCAGAGAGGGAGAGAGAGAATCCCAAACAGGCTTCAGGCCACTAATACGGAGCCCGATCCGGGGCTCGAACTCACGAACCGTGGGATCATGACCTGAGCAGAAATTTGGGATCGAATGCTTAACTGACAGAGCCACCCAGGCGTCCTGCCATTCACTTTTGTCTGTAGTTGTGCTAACCATCCCAGTGTAAAAATAGGTTCCAGGAATCCTTCTGCCTACTGTGAAGGACACAACCCAGGTTGGGACATGAGGTCAGGGGTAAGGTCCCAGGCTAGATCATGTGAAAATTTCCTACGTTGCCCAGGGCAGGAAGAATGTCCATTACAGAGGAAAATCTTCCATCCATCAGCTGTGTCAAAGTATAAGCTGATAAATCATTCTTTTTTTTTAAATGTTTTTATTCATTTTTGAGAGATATAGAGACAGAGTGTGAGCAGGGGAAGGGCAGAGAGAGGGAAACACAGAATCTGAAGCAGGCTCCAGGCTCTGAGCTGTCAGCACAGAGCCCGACGTGGGGCTCGAACTCACAGACCGCGATATCATGACCTGAGCCGAAGTCAGCCGCTTAATGGACTGAGCCACCCAGGCGCCCCAGATAAATCATTCTTTATAACACCTAGTGAAAAAGGAGATTCTTTTCTGACAAGAATATACTCAAAAGAGCAGATCGCACAGGCTACATTTAGTATACTTTCTTTCTTGATGGGGATCTTATGACAGAATTTACCAGTTTGTTGCTCTGTTACAAACTTATACCAGTACCCCAAACAGCAAGGTCATCTGCGTGTGAAGTAACAAGATTTTACCCATCTCAGCATGTCAGTCTGCATCTTACTGATTTGAAGTCTTCTAATGAAGTCTTGTGGTTCCAGATGAAACGGTCTGCAAAATGGCCATTCGGCCATTCCAGGAAAAGTGCCAGAATTTTTTTAATTGTCAGTAATAAATAATAGATGTTGATCAACCACTAGAAGATTGGTTTACTTTTGATCTCTATATGAAAAATTATTACAAAATTATTTTTTGAAAAAGTGATCAAAGAGTGTGCAGCCAAAAAAACTGTTGGAAGAAAATGTTAAGCAGTTAACAAAAAGGTCCCTTTTTGGGATTCATGACAGTTTGGGTTTGGTCAGCTTTACAAAATTTGAACTTCATACTGATTTTTCTCCTATCTAAATATGCCCTTTTCCATCTACCTTTACATTCAGAAATTTATAATATTTCTTTATTAACAAATAGATATTTGATGTCTCGTCTCATGATGCAAAATGTCTTCACGATATAAGAGCTAGTCACTCAATCTGTCCCTAAAATTTATGGTAGGAAATTTCGCCATTTCAGCTCTAATGGCTCTAACTATATAATGCCTCTGAAACATTTAACTATAGAGAGCTCTGTAGCTCTAACAGCTTCAAATTTGCATTGCCACAAGTGACAGCCAATCTTCTGTAACAATACACTTTATTTAAAATGCTGCAGGGGGCGCCTGGGGGGCTCAGTCAGTTGAGCGTCCAACTTTGGCTCAGGTCATGATCTCGCAGTTCATGAGTTCAGGCCCGCATCGGGCTCTGTGCTGACAGCTCGGAGCCTGGAGCCTGCTTCGGATTCTGTGTCTCCCTCTCTCTCCCCCTTCCCCATTCATGCTCTCTCTCTCTCTATCTCTCAACGATAAATAAATGTTAAAAATAAATAAATAAAAATAAAATGCTGCACATTGTGTAATGTATTTGAATCTATTTTATGGAACAATTAGGGATCCAGTTAATCATTTCAACCTGCCAGTGGGGACACTATCTGCAAAACACAGATCATGGGAAATTCTATAGAACAACCTGGTTTCTCCAATTTGAGAAACTGGCAGGAAAAAAAAAACCAAACAATGGAATGAAAAGCCTATGGATCAATAAAGATTTAAAAGGAGAGCACCTGGGTGGCTCAGTTGGTTAATCCTCTGACCCATGATTTTGACCCAGGTCATGATCTCACGGTTCATGGGCTCAAGCCCTGCGATGGGCTCTGCACTGTCTCTCCATCTCTATCTTCCCCTCTCCTGCTTGTGCTGCCTCATGCGCGCTCTCTCTCTGTCTCTCAAATAAATAAATAATCTTTAAAAAAGACTTAAAAGACCAAGCACAAAGTGTGACTTTCTTTATATCCCAGTTCAAACAAACTTAGGAAATGACATCATGAAATAATAGGAAATCTTCTGACCGAATATTTGATATTAAGATACCAATGTTTTTAAGATGTGAGATGGTTATGTTAAAAAAATAGATATCTTGTAGAGATATAGAAAATATTCATATATAAAATTATAGATCTGTGATTTGTGTCAAAATACTCATGGAGAAGTGATGAGAAGTAGATAAAGCAGGTTTGGCTATAGGTTAAAGTTTGAGGGCTGGGCGAAGGGTACATAAAAGTACATCATACTATTTTGTCTTCTTGTGTATGTTCAAAATTTTCGATAATAAAAAGTATTAATATATTCAATCTAATTGTCAAACTCCATGGACATAACATATAAGATACCAAGACCATCATATGATGAAATCTACTATATGGTTGTAGTGTATGTCTTCAGAGTTAAAGTCCTTTTATTGTTAAATATCAAGTGAAATAATTTCATTATTTCTATTGCTAACATTAAAAATTGTGTGTAAATTGTATAAAACTATGTACTTTGCTTAGTAAAAAAAGGAATGTTTTATAATTAACTTTATTAATCATGCCCAAATATTCCAAGTATAATAAATATATGTTTTAAAAAGATCAAGTAGCATTTATAATAAAGGAAGCACTGTTATTCCGAGCATTAATGTAGTGGTGATATGAAAAACTATCATCTGTCTTGTCATTTAATAATAAAATGATTAACATTATGGAATATTTATGAGCCCCCTTAAAATTTATTTTCTGAATGAGACCAATACTTTATTCACATACTAGGAATAAGCCAGTACAAATTACATCTTTAAAATATTCACTTGTTGCTAAAAATCTTGCTGCCCCGCCCCCACCCCAATCCCACAGATCTGCATTGTTTTCCCACCAGCCCCTGGGTTGACGTGGGTTTTCTGGACCTCCTCCAAGAGTTCGAGCAGGGGTCATCAGCCCGAAGGGCAAAGGTAAGTTATGCTATTGGTATTACATTCCAGGCTCTCAGTCACCTCCACCATCAGGTGAGCCTGCTGCACCCCTGAGCCAGGGGACGTGGAGCCAGGGGACGTGAAACCCAGGCCAGTGAAATGCATGTGCAGGTGGTGGTAGGCAGGCAGGCAGTACAGATACGCTAGGAGGTAGTCTCCTTTCCCCTGGTAGTGCTGCAGGATGACTTCCTGCCCCTCCCAGAGGATGTTCCCGCACAGTGGCAGGTGCTCCAGAGTGAGGGCCCAATTGTCTTGATGCCTTCCCCATATTGGCAGATGGTGATCAGATGTAGGCCAATGAGCTGCTGCTGAGGTCCAGAATGAGGACAAAGTCATCACAGGAATCTGGCTTCTCAAAATCAGTACTTACTCCCATATTTTGTGACATCTGATATTATTGAACCCTCACTGCTGTTTAAGAAAAACTCTCCCCCTCCATGCTGTCCCAACTTTCTGGTCATTCTCTGCCAGTCTCATTTATAGGTTACATTTCCTTCAACTCATCCTCAGTCATTGGAGTGACCCTGCCCCTCTCCTGTGGGATTATGAGGCAGCATAAACTAAAAGGAAACCCCACTGCATGGTGGGATCAAGCCCAAAGTCACCTGCCTTTCCATCCCATCCTCCCAGAACAACTGTGCAAATCTACCACAGAAATAAAATATATCAGTTGAGAAAACACTTCATGAAAAGACCATTTGATCTTACCTGATTTTATTTTTCACAAATACCACAATAACCACCAGCTTTCTACTTCAGATGAATCTAGATATGGTAGTATCAATTTGGACGAACTAGACTGAAGGACTCCAAGAGAGACCCCAAGAGCTTTTTGGACGAAGTCCATATATTGCAAGAACTTGAAATCTTTGCCACCAGAGGAACTCTGAAGTTTGACTTCTTTAAAGTTCTTGAGGGAATAATCCAGCGAATGGTTTGGGGCATAATCTCCAGTGAATCTGCTGGTATACAGGCATAAAAAAATGGCTGGTTTTGTTTTCTTTCAGAGTAGAAGTAGACATCCTCTCGACGAGGCTTTGATGGTAACCTAGGTTTGCTTGGGCAATGATTCAATCTTTCTAACTCGTAATTACATAGTTTTTTCTTTCTTGTGCATTTCTCTTTATTCTGTGTAGAACTGTAATCACTGTCCCAAAGAACATTGTTCTTTCTTGAGAAATCCAGTGTGGCTTTCTTTCTTTCTTTGTTTTCAAGATGCCTGTAAAGTTTGCCTTGGCTTTTTGCAAGATGCAATTGGATATTTGATTCCGTTAAGGGAGCTGAAGAGTAGTTGGTTCTGTACCCTGCAGTCCATGAAGTCTTCTCTTTACCGAATGGAATGGAAGATGATCTCGATGGAATGTCCACAGCACTTAATGAACTGTGGCACAAGCGGTTGGGAAATGGCATTTTGTCAGACGACCTATATTTCCTGCTTTTGTGGGATTCATAAGAAGGTGTCACAATTGAGGAATGTCTTCTACAGCCTCTAATACGATGATGGGAACCTGAATTGTCCCTATAAAATGGCTTCAAATTAGTTTTGCTTTTTCTCATCTTGTAGAGATTTTCCAAAGGAATGCCTTTCTGTAATTCAAACAGAGGGTTTTGGGATTCCTGACTTAAATATGAGTTGGGTTCTGAAAGCATACTTTCTTCACTCCCATATGCTTCAAGAGCTGAGCATTCCTGCAAGTTGGCTGGACTCTCAATATCTGTTTGACTCTCAGTAAAATCTTCAGAAATCTGAACGGAATGGGAATCAACTAAACTGGGAGCACTTTCCTGAGTCTTTGAATCAAAAGATTTATGTGTATTCGTTTCTTGAAACCACACATGGCATCGTTTACCTTTTTCTGGAGTCACACGAGATTTTAACTCTGAAAGGACTGTACTATCTTTCTGCACTGTGCCCTGTAGATCAGGGTTAGAAGCACACACATGGGTTGGCTTGAGGAGTTTTTTCATCAGTGGTGAGTCTTCAGGGGGACTTTGCTTTTTGGAAGAAATGTGCTGTTCTAACCGTTCCGTGTCCGTGCAAAGACCAGCACCACTTTCTCCCCTGTTGTCTATATTTTTACAAATTGCAACTGTGTTTAACTTAAGAATATGTTTGGGAAGTGCATTTGGTTTAGGGAACATACTTGTGACTGGAAGCCCCAGGAGAAAATGAAGGTATTTGTATTGTAAATCAAGATCTATTTGATGAAGAGATTTTTCCTCATAAAGTAACAAAATCTTGTTTTTTTGTTTTGGTACTTTGACATCAGAACTAACAAGTTTAAATGAAGGTTTCTTTGTATTCTGAGCCTTGGCCATGGTGTAAGATTCTCTTACAATTCTGGGAAAGGCTTTCATTTGAATCTCTAATGTTTTTATAGAAAGGTGTATGAGAAGTTTGTCTTTTTCTTCTGCTGAGTAGTTTTGAAGAACAGGAGTCCATGGCATCTCATTACCAGAAGTCACTGAAGATGATCCACTTTCTAGCTTTCTAATACTCTTTAGGTTTGTAATGATCTCTTTGCCATCACGTGAAACATTGACCATCAATGTCTTCATACACCGGACAGAAGGTGAATCCTGGGAGTATTTCTGTTTTGAGTTAGGTTCTGTAGCATCAATCCCTTCTAGAGACAAGGAGCACATTTCTTTATGTCTTGGATATAGCGTCCAACTGTTATGTTCTGAAATAGGCTGTTTTAGATAAAAGTTGAACTTTTGGAGAGATTTTTTTGCTATCTCTGGTACCAGATTCAGGTTTATTTCAAATGCTTTTGACTCTAAATGATTAGTGAGCTTATTGTTTTCTTTGGGAGGAAGATGTTCTGAAACGGGTTTTGGCTGCAACTTGGGAGATTTTATTGTGGGTGTTGTATCTGGACTCCCTGCAAAAGATGGTGACTTCCAAGCATCAAGTTTATGGGCTCTTACTTTTTCCAGTATATCCTCGCAAATTCTGTCTTGGGTCACATTTTTTATCTGGGGTTCAAAGATATTTTTAATTGCTGCATAAAGAGGACGTAAACTTTCGGCACTTGTACTATCTGCCACTGCTTTTATCTCATTACTTTTAACTTGGGATGGTACAGACCCAGTTTCTGGAAACGCTTGTTGTTGCTGGACCTTTTGTGTGGATGTGTCCTGGATGGGTTCACTCTGGTCCCCCTGTTCTGGTGAAGCACACTCCATGGCATCGAATAGCTCAGCCCCACATTGTGGTTCTTCTACTCCCGTGGGGGAAATATTCGTACTTAGGGTACTTTCTGTGTCGGTTTTGATACTGTCCTTTGGATCATCAAACATGAGTGGACACTCTGTGGGCGTCAGAATGGGTTTTGGTGCCTTTTCTTCTTCCTCAGTCATAAGCAAGTCAGGTTCAATTACGATCCTTGAGCTATCAAGCCCTGGAACAATGCTTTCTTCATTTGTTTCTGGAATTAAAATGTTTTCCTTTGTTTCCCTGCTGAGGTTTGCTTCTGATTTTGACAGTGGGAAGGAGGGAAGACATTCTTCTTTTACAATGCTTGAGCTGTTCCTCTTAATGTCACTCGTGTTTGGCGATTTCTGTTGGAATTCAGAAAGACAGAGTATCTTTTCTCTTTCTAGGTTTGTCTCAGATTCTACCGTCTCTTCGGTCTGAGTTGAACTCATCGTGGAAAAAGAAAGACTTCTGATACATATTCCTGAGGCATCTTCATGCCACAAAACTGTTTTCTTTGGTCTGCTGAAGTCACACTCTAATTTCTTTCTATTGCTTGGAGTACCACGTCCTGTGTTATTAAGAATCTGTGAAACTGGGTGATTTTGGATTTTCATAGTTAAATATTTGGGGCTCAATTCTCTTTTCAAATCTGCTATTGTTAATCTGCCTTTCCGGCCTTCAAATTTGAGGGAAAGAGGAATGTAGGCATGAAATGAATCCAGAATATGTTTTTGAAACATTTTTTGTGGCTGAATGTTTTGTTTTGCATGTTTTTGTTTGACGGGGCAGCTGTTTCCCATATGAGTGATCAGCTGAGTGTTAATTTGAGATTCCTCCGCCTTTGGAGATGGAGGGTTCTGCTTTACAGTACTGCTTGTGTCCCTTTTTATGTTCTCCTCCAAATTGACAATGATGAGTTTGTGCATTTCTCTTTTGTTCTTTTCCAGACAGATAGCAATATTTGTGTCTATTTTTAATTCCCCTTCTTCCATTTCTAATGGTTTTTGCTCCAGATTTATAGTAGTGCTGGTGTCCATTTTATTTTTTCCCTCCAGATCTTCAGATTGAACTGGAAAAGTCCAGCGGAAGGAGAGAGGCTTCTGAAGTGATTCTAGAAGGCATTCCTCGTGTTCTGGCACTGGAAATGCCTGCTCTTTTTTCCCTGCTAGAGTATTAAACACTGAAATATCCACGTGTGTTCCTGGTGGTATTTGTATTCTGGGGTACACTGTAGTTCGCTTGCATACATCTGTTTCCAGTGGTGTCTTCTGCCTCCCATTTATAAATGGGAATTTAAGAGAAAAGCTGGAGTCCAGGCAGGTCTTATGTCCACTTTCAGACTGTGGCACCACTTGTTTTTTAATGACAATCTCTTGTTCTTCTATAACTGGAGGAGTATCTGACTCTCTGATACTCATTTTCTCAAGCGATCCCTTTGTCCGTGGGGCTAATGCTTTGGAAGAGAGCATTTTTCTCATTTTATCATGATTTTGTACCTCTTTCTTTGGCTTATCAGATGTAGATGAATTTGCAGATTCTGGAGATGCTTTGGATAAAGTTTTTTGTTGGTGGGCATCTTGCTCTGAAACAGAAACTCCTTTTGCACGTACAGGCGTACCAAATGTGACATATATTTCCTTGGACATTTTCCTTCGTGGTGAAACTAAACACTTATGACTCATTTTATGGTTTAAATTATCCGTTATTTCAGTTTCTTTCTTCAGATTTCTCATCTTAGCTGGATCCATTGTGGGGTACGAAAGAAACGTAGTAAAAGTTTCTGTTTTGTATTTTTCTGAACGAGCCTCTTGCCCTGTAAAGAAATACTCCAGCCTTTTCCCACTGATGGTACCAAATCCTGTTAAATAAATGTCCTCACGCTGTGAATTTAAAACTAACAGACTCAAGTCTCCTTCAGATTTGACTCGTGGAGGTTCATTCCTTCGCCGTACACTGATCATGAAGTTGGAGGTCCACTGTTGCACCGTCTCTTCTTGTGGTACAAAGTGTTTGGCCTTCTTCCCAACGATTTCACTATTACCAGAAACTACCTCTGTAATTGCTGTTTTCTGGGTATCTGATGATTCCTGGAGATTTCGCTGGAGAGGAGAGGATCCTGTAGCTCCTGGTACATCTTTGTCTATTTTGTTCCCTGAGTCTAGATACAGGGGAGGTGCTGAGGAGACGGCAAGGAAAGTCCGTGTCAGAGCCATAGGTAGCACATCTTTACCTCTGCATACATTTTCCTGTTGTTCTTTAATATTCAACACAAATTCCTTTGTGTCAAAGATATGTGAAATTGACGAAATCCTGGCCTCTTTGTGATGCATCCTGATCCTCATATCTACTGTTTTCACTTCATACTTTTTTTCTTTCTGTGACATATGTTGTTTTCTTTTTCTTACATCACAAATCGCCCCTGTATCTGCTCTCTTCTCTGTACCCGATAATGCTGGAAGCCCGTGTGGACGTAGAGAGAGTCTCCTAATTCCAAGACTTGTTTCATCTACTTGCGTACCTTTATCCAATGTAAGGTTAGCTGAAGGTTTGGAAACATAAATCTTTCTGAGCACTGTATGGGGTGGTTTACCTTGACCTTCCTGTTTCTTTTGTTCTTGCCCTCCGATGATCAGATGCAATTCTGTTCTATGGAGCATATGTGAAGGTGGCAATTTCTTTGACTTCAAAATTGTATCTATGGTATGTGTCATGCTTCTCATATGTGTTGTTTTTTCTCTGTCACACTCCTCTTCCTGAGGCATACGTTGTTTCTCATTTTGACTATCTTGCGTGACATCACCACCGATTGCTTCTGTATGTACTATTTCTCCAGCATTTGATACTCTCTGCGCAACAGACCTTGTGGGTACTAGCATTTCATCATCTACCTGTGTTTCTTTATCTAATTGGAGGTGAGAGAGAGATGATGATGATGGAGAGGAAGAGTTGGCCAGAACCACACCTGGTCCATCTTTACTTTCTTTCATCTTCTTTTCTTGATGTTTGGGGAACAAGAGGCTTATTATGTCTACCCCACCCCCTTCCTTGTTTTGGGGCATTTGTTGTTTTCCTTTTTGTGGACTGATTAAAATATCTCTAGCAAGTGACTCTACACTTTCTGCATCCTCAGGATCTGATCCCTGGAAGTTGACTGGGAAAAGAGAGGATCTTGTTAAGATGGGCATTCTCTTTTTCCCAATTCTGGTATTCGTGTAAAGGGGAAGTAGGGGAGATCTACAAGCACAGGCCTTAGTCAGCTTTGTGCCACCTGGCTCGCACTGCCCTTCCTGAGCCATTCCCTCTTGCTCTTTAGTTTTCCACTGACGGTCACTTAGCTTGTATCTAAGTAAAATAGGTGATTCCTTTGCTTCTAAATACCTATTATTGGGATCCACTATACTATTCATATCCATGTTTTTCTCGCCATCCGTCACTCTTTTCTGTAATGTGTGTTCTTTTAACTCTTTTACATCATTCGAAAGTTCTCCATCAGTTGTTTCTGCATATGCTGTTTTCACTGCATCTCGTGATTCCTTGGACTGTAGTTGTGGGAGAGGCAGGTGTGTAATTCTTATCCTGTACTCGTCTCCTTCTATTGAACCAAATTTAAGATATGGTAGAGTAAGTAAAGAAGTACAGATGCTTACCAGATGTTTAATTAAGTCATTTTTCTTTTTCTGCGTCTTTCTCTCTTGCTCTTTAATTTTCCCCTGCAATTTTTTGGTATCGAGTATATGTGAAACGGGTAATTTCTTTGCCTTCAGAGCCATATATATTGGGACCATTTTGTCTTCAATATCTACTTTGAGGCTATCCTTCTCTTTTAACTTACCATCAAATGACTTAGTACATGCTTTTTTGCCTGAATTGGATGGATCCTGAATCTTTGATGGTGGAAAAGGGAATTGTGTTTTTTCTAACGTGTCTTCCTTTTCACTCAGTCGTTTGTCCCATTTTAGGTGAGATGGAGAAGGTAGGGAGGCACAGGCTTCCTTCGGGATCATTTCCGGTTCACTTTTGCCTCCCTGCACTTCTCTCCTTTGCTCTTTAATATTCAAAGGTAGTCTCTTTCTACTGGGTAGACGTGGACGTGAGGATATCTCTGCTCTCAAAGTGATTCTTCTGGGGAATTTTCTACCTTCCCCATCTTGTATTTTTACTCTGTCCTTTACCTCTGTACATGACGTAGGTTGATAAAGTTTTATCATTACATTGCATGAGCTAATACCTTCACTGGAATCTGCATGGCTGATTTTTCCTGCATCTGATGACTCTGGGCACAGCACTTGGGAAGGAGAGAATCCTGTAATTGCAAGCGAGTCCTTGTCTTCTTTGGTTCTTGTGTCCAAACTGTGATGAGATGGAGAAGGTGTGGAAAGAGGAGTTTTTGTCAGAGCCACATCAGGGTCTCTTGTTCTTTGTTGCTCCTGTTCTACTTTCTCCATCGTGCTCCACTGTGGTTCCTTTCTGTTGTTCAAAGCACTGTGCTCAGTAATACTGGACACGTGAGGAGGTGGTGATATCTTTGCCTTAAAATCTGTGCCATTGGGCTGCATTGAGCCATTCATGGCTTCCGTTTGTACTCTGTTCCTTTCTTCCTTTTGTGAGTGTTGTTCTCCTTTTTTCACCTGGCTATCGAGTGACTCTGTAGGTGCTATTTGCCCTGAAGGCAAAGATTCTTGGAGCTCATGATGTGGCAAATCATTTCTTATTATTCCTGGCTCACCTTCCTTATCTTTTATTGTGTCCCACTTAAGATGAGTTGAAGAAGTGATCAAAGGATGGATTTTGCTCAGAAGCACAACAGTTTCTTTGTTATCTTCTTGCCCCACTTTCACTTGTTCTTTGATGTTTACTTGCAGCTTCTTTGTTTTGAGTATAAGGGAAAGGGGTGATTTCTTTGCCCTCGAAGCTATGCACTTGGGATGCATTATGTCTTTCTCAAAACTATTTGCTTTATCCTCTTCTGTCTGTGTCATGTAATTTGTTCTTTTTGAATTGCTTGAGATGCCATTCAAAGGTGGTACTGTATATTTTAATTTCTTGGCATTCGATGATTCCTTGTGCCATAAGGGTGGAAGAAAGGGTCTTATTCCTCCTTCTTTCTCTTCCTTGCCTTCTATACCCTTGTTTAATTTAAATCGAAGTAGAGAAGTTCTTGTCAGAAGTTTATCTAGTTCACTTCTTTCCTGTATATTTCCTAATTTTTCTCTTATGTTTTTCTGTACTTTCATAATTTGGGGGTCACAACTCCCAGAGGTACAGAATACATGTGGAAGTGGTAATACCTTTTCCTTGGAAGTTTTGCCTTTGAGATACATTAGATATTTCATATTTACTATTTTTCTTCCATCTTCTCCTTTCTCTGGCTCATACTGCTGTACTATTCTTACATCCTTTGAGATATCCTCCCCACTTGACTTTGTATCTGCTATTTTCCCTGCATCAAATGATTTCTGTAGCTGTAGTCGTGAAACAGCAGATCTTGTTATTCCTTGGATGTCTTCGTCTCCTTCTATTCTTGTGTCCAATTCATGGTGAGTTAGAGAAGATTCGGAGGCCCAGTGTGTGGGCAGAACTACTTCCTGCTCACCGTTACTTCCTCCATCCATTCTCCCCTGCTCTTCACTTTCTGGATCCTCTCTCACCAGCTCTTCAGGATTCAATGGTACGTCCTGTGAAAGTGCTTTCTTTCCTTTCAAATCTTTATCTTTTGGATGCATCACGTCGCTCTTGGCTGTTACCTCTACATCGTTCTTTTCTTTCTGTGGCATATATTCTTTTGCTTCTTGGCCATCACTTGTGACATCATCATCAGTGGACTCTTTATTTGCTTTTTTCACTGCATCTGATGATTCCTGGTGTGATAGCTCTGGAAGAGAGTATCTGGTTGCTTCAGTTAGAGAGTCTGCTATTTTAAGTCTTGTATCCAATTTTAAATGAGAAGGAGCAGTTATGCAAGTGCTGGTATTGGTCACAAGGACATTTGGCTCATCTTTAATTTTTTGTATCTTTGACTCTTGCTCTTCAATGCCCAGCTGGGTTTTGTGCGAAATTGGTGATTTCTTTTCCCTAAAAGGCATGACTTTTTCCTTTTTTACTCGTTCCTCTTCTTCCTGCATTATATGTTCTTTGGTTTTATTTATGCTGTTTGAGATATCACCATAAATATGCTTGTATGCTATTTTTTCTAAATCTGATGACTTCTGGATTTCTGGTTGTAGAAAAGGGTACCTTGTTTTTATTAGCAGGGGACCTTCTTCCCCTTTTATTCTTATGACCACTTCTGAGGAAGGAGGAAGAGAGATGGAAATACAAGATGTGTTCCGAATCCCAACTTGATTATCTTTATCTTCCTGCATGTTTTTCTTGTTTTCTTTGACGTTCGACTGTAATTCCTGTGCAGTTGGAGACTGCATCGCTTTCAAAACTATTCTTTTGGGTTGTTTTGTTTCTTCCAACGCCATTTCTCCATCTTTTTGTGGCATATATTTTGCTTTTTTTATACTGCTTAAAATATCATCAGTTGGCTCCTCACACATTCCCATTGTGTCTGATAATTCCTTGAGCGTCAGTGATGGAAGACAAAATCCTGTGATTCCTCGCATGAGGACTTCCTTTATTCCAGGAATCCATGCCAGGGGCAGTGAAGAAGGAATGGAAGCATGGCGCTTATTCTGAACTATGTCTAGATCACTTTCCTCTTTCTGCATCATTTCTTCTTGTTCTTTGTTGTTCCACTGTGGTTCTTGTCCATGCAGTATGTATTTAAAAGATGTTTTCTTTCCTTTAAAAGTGACACATTTGAGGCCCATTATGTCTTTCACATAGACCATATTTTCTCCATCTTCCTTTTTTTTCTGTGGCAAATGTTTTGATTCTATTACATTGCTTAAACTATCTCTATTCTTTGACTCTGCAAATAGTGTTTTCCTGACATTTGATGATACCTGGAGCTTTAGCGGTGGAAGGCAGCTCTTCAGTATTCCTGACTTATCTTGCCCTACTTTTATTTTTGAATTCACATTAGTATGTGATAGAGAAGGTAAGGAAGCACACAAGAATGTCAGTTTCATACAGGATGCACCTTTACCTATCTGCACCTTGCTCTCTTTTCTTGTAATGGGCGAGCCAGTGTTTTCTGTACTCGGAATGTAATCCACGGTGCTAACTACTTCTTTTGATGCCTTCTCTTTACATGGTATCTTCCTCTGAAATATATCCCTGAAAGAGTGAGAAGCAGGCTTTGGAGAAATCTGGTGCATACACTCTGGTTGCTCTTCTTTTCCCTCCACAGGCAAGCCAATTCCTTCTGTATTTGAAATGTGGTATGTTGGAGCCCTTACTACTTTCTTTACACATGGCAATTTCATCTGAAGTACATCCGTCGAGGAATAAGAAACAGATGTTGGAAGAGCCTTGCATGTACTTCCTTTTTGAGGTTGTTTTCTTCTTCTATTATGCAAGTTAACTCCTGAGCATGGAGGTTGGTCTACTGGAGTATCTGCTTCATTTGATGTTTTGTCTATCACTGGACTCAAAACTTTTGAACTCATTCCTTTTGCTGAGACATTTTTCTTTAGTTTTTCATTATGGAGTTGATGCAATATGCATGAAAAAATGGATTCCAGAATATTTTCTTTATTCTGGCTAGACCTATGTAGTTGCTTCGCCTTCAGTTTTTCAGAAACAATTGTTTTCTCTTCATTTAATCTTAATAGACTATCAGTTAACTTTGATTGCTCTTTTCCCCATGGATTTACATATAAATTTATAGAAATTCTTATATCTTCCTTCCTTGTATTTCCTGCCTGTGTTATCTGAAAATGGTTATCCCTATTTGGGCAAGATACGGAATCCGTAACACTTTCAGGAATGTCATCTGTCTTCGCCTTTCCTTTCTGCACTGCAGACATATTTTGCTGGGCTGCCAGATTGGTATAAAGAAACTTCTGTCCTTTTGAACCTTGTAAGATATCCGTTTCTTTTATATCTTCTCTTCCCAACAGAGGTGAAATATTTTTTTTGTTTGTGTACATATCTTCCTCAGCTACCTTTCCTGTGTTTTTCAAATGAGGAGGTTCCATAATGGGGTAGGCAACAGACCCCAGATTTGTCATTGAAATACTTCCTTGCTTTGGCACTTCTTGCTCCTTGCAAGTCTTCTGTGGAGAAGCATCCAACTCTGTAAGAAATGTATTCTGTCCTTTTGAACGTAACGAAGCATCGGTTTTCTCTGATATTACTCTCTTTTCCTCTGATATTTCTCTCCCGCATGGAATTGAAACCGAACGTTCAACGACGTCTATATCATCTTCCTTCGCTCTTTGTGCAACAA
The DNA here is from genome assembly GCA_030068075.1 of Paguma larvata. Classification (NCBI taxonomy): domain Eukaryota; kingdom Metazoa; phylum Chordata; class Mammalia; order Carnivora; family Viverridae; genus Paguma; species Paguma larvata. Next base: position 8,954,068 of record CM057839.1, on the reverse strand, counting down.
GGAATCCACATTCTGTATGTGTTCTAATTCTAGGGATGTCGAACCTAGGGCAATCGATTTCCCTCTTCTGGGAAGCTAGACCAGGGTATACTTCTCTTTCCAACGTTACTCCTGTTTTCACCTGGTCAAGCTCCTTCTTCACTTGGTGGCTAATCATGAACTGATCTCTACACTGTGGGAGAATGTCTAGTAAAACGGTTTGGCGATTTTCTTTTTGTGCTCTAATGCATTGTTTCAGTATTTTGATATTTCTTGATATAGCATTCTTAATATCAGTACACTCTGAAGATGACCTTTCTCTTTTGTTTAGTGATTTCTCTAGCTGTAGCTGTGGAGGGATGTATATGGAATTTCTTGGCCTGCCTTTCTCTCTTTTTACTTCTGTAAATTGTTTAATTTGAGATGAAACAGATCCAGAATCATAAATGGTGCTCAGAAATAAATCTGTTACAGTTTTGTCTTGCTGGAACTCCTTCTTCTGCTTCTTGATGTTACATGTTTGTTCCTTTTTGTTTTTTCTGGTCCTACATTCTATAGTATGAAACAGCTGGGAAACAGGTGGCTTCTTTGCCTTCAATTTTATCCGTTTGGTATGCATAGTGTTTTTCACATCTGCTGTTTTTGCCTTAGCTTTATGTTTTATTATTTGAAGATATACAGGTGTGCCGGCATAAGAAGACCTAGTATTTGCTGTGTTTAGGGCGTTTCCCTCTTCGGAAGACTCTTCATAGATACCCCAGGTCCTAGGTGATGGCTTCATTTTTATGTGTGAAAAAATAGGCATAGAATCATATACGGATTTGAAGTCCACATATAATACAGTTTTCTCTCTCGCTCTGTCTATCTTATTTCTATGTTGCTCATAATTACTTAAGGCAGCATGACTGGTAGCATTACGTGGTTGTGAAATCACTAGCCCCTCAGTTGGCAACTCCATATGTGTTGGTTGTGCGTGACGGACCCTTGATACTCTGTCTATCCCTATTTTGAATTCGCTTTGCCTTTTGATGTCAGGGGTATCCGGTGTGAAGTCAATGGTATTTGGAAATGTATTAGCCACATTTTTATCTTGCCTCATCTGTTTCATTTTGGTTTTTAAATTGGATCCAGGTTTATTCCTGTGTTTTGTCGTTAACTGCCTTCTGATTTTAAGTATTTGTGAAATTGCCAGTTCCTTTTTCTTCATAATTGAACATTTGATATTCAAGGTGATTTTCTCTTCTAATAATTGTACTGTGTTTATCTGGCTTTCAGAGTCAGATAAAATAGGTGTGAAGAGATCTAAAGGCCCCAAGAAAATTGTGGCTGAGTTTTCCCCTAACTCTGCCTTTTCCTCTGTAGTATGCTCATACAAATTTTTGTGCAGTGTTCTGTTATATAGAGTGCTCCCTGCTGTTGTATCAAATGAGTGTTTGTCAATCACTATCTTGGGTGGTGGAATCTCAGTTCCCTCAGCTGCAGGGAGTGATGCATCCACACTTTCAATCCACTGGCTTTCTTTCATCTTGTACTGAAATGTGTATCCCTTTTTCTTTCTATGGCTTCCTGTAATACACCTTGTGATATTAAGCAATTGTGAACTTGGTCGTTTCTTTGCCTTCAAAGTTACGTGCTTGGGGCTTATTATACTTCTCTTGCTTACAAACTCTAATGTAAAGCTCTGGCTTTTGGGTACTGATGAATCAAGCCTGGAAAAATCTGAAGGATTTAGGACTGTTCTTACTAAGTCATTTTGATTCCATGCATTTTTCCCCAAAATAGGGCTATCCCATTTTCTCCTAGGATTTCCACCCCTTAGAGTGCCACATTGTATTGAACCAGTCTCCGATTTCCTTGTTTTTGGCAATGGAGTCTTTAGACCTTGCATATATTTTATTCCTTCTTGAGTAGGAAGACTTTTTTTTGCTGTTTCAACTTGAAGAAAATTCATCACGTGTCTAGAAACAGGCTCCAAAACAGTTTCTCTAAAGCATTTTTCTTGTCTCCTCTTTTGGACTGTACAAGGCAAATTCAAAGTCGTTCCGACTTCTGCATTATTCAGTTCAGATTCTGACTGGTAAGAACCAGGATTTTTGATTTGATGGGCGCTGAAGCTGTGGTGTTGCCCGTAGAGTGAAACAGAATCCGACAACATTCTTTGGATATTTTCGTCTTCCTTTTCATGCTGCACATCCATTTTCCTTGTGTCGCTGGATCTGTTTTGTGTACCAGTTGAGCTGGCCTTCCAGGCTTCCCCATCGCACGGTGATTTCCTCGGCTTCGCAGAGATATGGCCGTGCAGATTTACCCTCAGTTGATCCACCTCTGCCTTTGATGTGCTTTGCATTTCAAGATCTATTTTGTTATCAGTAGAAACAGGTGTGGGAGACAAAAATGCATTAGCTGTACTTTTATTTTGTTGCATATCTTTTATTGTAGATTTGAAGTTGCAGTCCTGTTCCTTTCTACAGTAGAGATGATCACGCTCAGTGATATGAAGCATCTGTGAACAAAGTGGCTTCTTTGCCTTCATGCTTATACATTTGGGACCCATGAGATTTTTCCTTCCTGGAAACTTTAACACCTTTTCCTGCCTTATACAGTCAGAAAAAACAGATGTTGTGGACATCGTTAATAAATATCTTTGCAACTCTCTATGTTTCCTGGCAATGTGACCACTCATTTTCCTCCTAGAGCTTTCATCACCTGAATCTCCAAGCACTGAGTTCCCTGATTTGGTAGATGGGATATTTTGATCAAGTCTGTGCTTCACTACCGTTTGAGTTTTTATGCCGTCCCCCTCATCTTCAGGTTGTAGGGAAACTGCAGTGTGAACACCCAGCTTCCTTGCAGGGCTTGCATCGGATTTGGTACTACACTCTGCTCCATCAGTTGAAAAGTAGTCCAACACTGCTTTCCCTGATTTTAGACATGGAATGTTTTGACCAGTTGTATGTGGTATGTCGTTTTGTGGTGGGACATTCTTCCTCAGCTCTTCAGTTCGAAATGGAATCAGAGAACAGGTAGACTCCAATTCATTTTCTGAAAACAGTGTTTGTCGCTGCACTTCCTGCTCTGTAATAAACATATTTTGATCTTTTCTCCTTCCTGTACTACACAGGAAATGTAGACCTGCCTCTAATAAAACTCCAGTGCCTTCTCTTTCTTTGCCACTTTGCCATCTTGATTCTGATGTGTTGCTTGAGTTGCTCCATTTATTAGAGGAATGTGGGCACAGTTTTTCTCCTTCATGTTGTCTTAGCTGTGTAATACTGCTTTTATTCCTTAATAGGTCTTTCTTTGCTTTTATTTTTTTAAGCATTTTGATGGCAGGTGAAACGGGTGTAGGTGAAACGAAAGTGTTCACAAATATATCTGACATACCTTGAGATATTTCTGTGGCCGTGTTTTCCAAGACAAAGTTCTGTTCCTTTCCATGGCCAAGAGCGGCAGACCTAGCCATGTGGATTGTCTTTAAAACTGATGCCATCTGTGCTTTCCCCATTCTTGACTTGGGGATTTGTGCTGCCTTTCTACACCCTCTAAATTCAGATGAAGTTGGCATGGAGAAATCCAAAAACGTCAAGGTTCTCCTTGTAAATCCTTTTGCCATCTTCTCTTTCCCTCTGAAATAGATCTAGCAAGTTCCTTTCCAGGGCCTCTTTCAGATGGGGTGTCACTCTGCGTTGTAATAGTTAAAGATTCACGAATGGATTTCCCTCGGTCCGGAGACAAAATCTTTGGGCTCTTTGCATATTTTAAGCCTTTCCGTGCTTTCCTTCTTTTTGGTAGCTTCTCAAGTGGAAGTGAATCCAAGATAGTGCAAGAAACACAGTGCAGTACGCTTTGTGTGAAAAGTGTTTGTTGCTGCAGCTCCTGAGCTGTATTAAGTGGTTCTGGGATGTTTTTCCTTGCTGAATTCTCCAATTCTAGTTCTGATTTCACACAGTGAGTCTCCTCCATTTGACCAGCAATGAAACTGAAGTGCCGAGAACTCCATGGGGCTGCTTCTTCACGTTGGCCTTTGACCTCCTTCATGCCTCTAGAGGCACGGCCCCTCCTGTCACTGGAAATGGCACAGCTGGCCCTCTTTCCATCTCGTGATTGCTCTTTCTGTTGCTGTTCATGACTAAATCTCATTGTCCATGACATGTCTGACTCTTTTATTCTATTATGCATTTTTATGTCAAGTGAAGCAGGAATGGGAAAGGAGATGGCATTTAGGGTTGTGTCTGCCACAGGGTTACCTTGTTTCATCATGATACTGAAGTTGCATTTGAATTGCCTTCTGTGCCTTGGTATACCATGTTTTGTTTTATTAAGTGTCTGGGAAATCGGTGTCTTTTTTGCCTTCAAAGTTACCCATTTGAGACTCATTTTATTTCTCTTCTCTCTATATTTTAATTTGTTTCTCCTTCTTTTCAATGCAGGTAAAGCAAGTGTGGATGAATCCAAAGACTCCAGAATCGTTGCTGGTAATTCTTGTGCTAATCCTTCTTTTTTCTCTGCAATAAGATCTTCCAGTACCCCAGAGTATTTTATATGAATTAAAAGGTCAATTATCTGTGATTTCAGGGTCTTCGGAGGTAAGTTTTTTAGACAACCATTCCCTGAGATATTAAATATTGGTGAAATTGGCATTTTCCTTGCCTTCATAATTACACATTTGGGACTCATTTTATTTTTTAAGGCTCTACATGTAAATGTCTTTCTCTGCCTTTTCGATTCAGACAGACCAGGTGTGGAGACCTCCAAAGACTCCAGGACAGTTGCCGGTAGATCTTTTTTATACCCTGCATTTTCCTCTTTACCATGATGGTACAGTTCCCCCATATGGTTCCCAACACTTGGGACACTGCCCTTCATTGAATCCATTAAAACTTGGCCAATTAGTGAGTCCTTTGACATTAGAGGAGGAAGCCTTGAACTTGCTATATATATTGCACCATTTTGTGCATGGTGGCTTTTCTTTGGCTCCTCTTCCGGCATTGAATCTGTAGGCTGCATTTGTTGTGGGATATTTTGTTCTGTAACAAAGAGAATTTCCCTACCTCCTTGGCTTTCTGACTGATGACGGTCAAGCTCCTCCCTCTGGCCTGAGCAGAATCTGCAATGCTGGCCGTACTGTGGAACTACTTTTAGTGTCTCCTGTTCACTATGTTCAGCCTCCTCATCTTGAACACTGTTTTCTTTGGTGTCAGCTGAAGTAATGTCCCCTTCATGTGGTGATATTGCTTGCTTTATTTGTTTAGCACTGAGACTTCTTTCTCCTAGTGTATCTTTTTCTCTTTCTATCTTGTTATAAATATGGATGTCAGGTGTAATAGTCATGAAAGAATACATTTTAGCTGCCATTTTTTCACCATGATCCATCTCATTCATTTGGGTTGTAGGGTTACATCCCAATTCTTTTCTATGGTTTGGGCTAGGAGCACCCTTGATATTGAAGACGTTTGGAACTGATGGTTTCTTTACTTTTAAAAGTCCATGTTTGGTATTCTCTGGGGTTTTCTTGTCTGAATATTCAAAATTTCTCTTCCTTTTAGGTGTAGATAAAGCAGGTAGGTAGAAATCAAAAGTCACTGTGTCTGTCTTTTCAATACCACCAGCCTGTTCCTTTTGGTGATTTGCATCAGATGGGACACCATATTCTCTTGAAGAAAAAATGATCTCATCATTCTTCGTTTCCTCTGACTTTGGAGGGGAAAACCTAGCATAACTCTCTAGCTTTTCAAATTGAAGCTGATCCAGTATGGGGTATGAAGCAGAACCTAAAACAGTCTGGGTGCCATGTATTTGTGGTTGTACCTGAAGATTTTGACTTTGTGGTTGTTTCAGTTCCTCATCTGATTTGACAAGGTCAAAATTCTCCTGATGTGCATTGAATACGAAGCATTGGCTATTCTCTGGAGCTGGTGACACTGCATGTTTCCCTTCTTCCTCTTTCCCATATTTCATACTGTTAGACAAGGTACTCACAGTGTGATCTGGGCAACATACTTTTCCTCCACTTAGCAATTTCTCCTGTACTAGCTGCATATGATCAAGTCCTGTTGCTCTCTGCATATCTGTCTCTACATTTAATCCACTACTCACTTTGGTGTTAGGCAACATAGGCATCCGGGACTGAATGATACTGAGAAATGCAACTGCCACGTTTTTATTTTGCTGTGGCTTTTTCATCTTTGTTTTAAAATTGCAGCGTAGTCCTTTGCTCTGCATGCCTTTAAGCATATGTGAAACTGATGGCTTTTTCCCCCTAATAGTTGTATATCTGTGATTCGCTGTTATTTGCTTCCTTGCTAATTCTAATGTGTTTTTCCTTCTTTCAGATTTAGAAACAAAGGGCTCAACAGAACCAGAAGAATGCAGGCATGTCACTTGCAAATCGTTTAGTAACTCTGAATCGTTTTCCACAAAATAAGAATCTAGTACCCTTTTAGGGTCTTCACCTAGATGGTGGAAAAAGTTTATCAAATGATGAGGTCTCTGCTTTGGGAGGTGGAATCTTAGGACTCATAGGGGCTGTTAAGGCATGTTCTGTTTTGCTGGTTTCCTGGAGTTCCTCAGCTTCTCTAGGACCCATCTGGAAGCCGGTCTGCAAAGCAGTTTGTGCAAACCACATCTGGTGCTGCACATCTTGGTCACTGATAGACTGCTCCTGTGTTAAACTGTCCAGTGCTGGGTCCCGTTCGTCAAGGTGGGTCTCCTCCCCTTGACACGCACTGGGCCAGAGATGCTGGGTACGCTGCAAAGCTGCTTCTAGCGAAGTTTTTTGCTCCACTTCCTCTCCATCTTTCACTTTTTCTTCTTGATCATGGAATGCACTACACTTATCAAAGAAATCGACATACTGTGGTCTCACTTCCTCTGCTAATTGCCCTTGCTTTAACTGAGCGCGACAGAAGCCATTTGTCTCTCCTTGTAAGCTGCTATGCATGGGAGAAAAAAGGCTATTTATAAAGTCGTATACCAATCCATTAGCTTGGTTGATCTTCTCCAACTTGGCCTTCAACTTGGAGTCCAATTTCTTTCTATGACCTGTGCTATTAAATTCTTGTGAAACTGACGGCTTCACTGTGTTCGTTCGTGCAGACTTGGGCTCCACCGGACACTGTTGTGTGTGTGAGAATTGTACTCTGTTTTTATTCACTTTTGACTGAGTTAAAACAGGCATGCGGCAATTAAAGGTCTCTGAATAAGTTGCTGGTAAATCTTTTGGTACTTCTGCCTTTGTGTCTGCAAAAAAGTAACCCATTTCCCTTGTATCATTTCCATAATCTAAAACATCATTTTCTCTTGTTTGGTTTAAAGGGTCTCCAATCAGTGACTTTTCTGATGTTGAAAGAGGTATCTTCGCATCTGCGGTGCACATTAAGTCTGCTTGTGTTGGTAGGCTTTTCTTCATATGCTCAACATGAAACAGATCCATTATCGGAGTGTAAACAGACTCCACAAGGCTTTCTCCGGATGTAACTGGTTGAGGCATTTCTTCCTCTGTTCTCAGCCCCTTCTCTGGATGTGCATTCAATCCGAAGTTCCAGGGATCACGAAGGACTGCTTCTGGTCGAGCTTCTTTCTCCTGTCTCACTGCATCTCGCAATTTAGCTGCTTCTAGCGTGTTTCCAAAGTTGTTTCCTTTCTTAATAAAATTGGAATACTTTTCTTCCCTTTCATCCTCTGATTCCTCTTGGTTTAACTTGGTATGGCTGCGATTCTCCGTGACTCTGCTGTGTGTTCTAATATGACGCACAGTAGGCATGTGAGGGTAAGCAATATTCACAAGCACGTCAGCCACAATTTTATCTTGCAGTATCTGTTCAATTATGATTTTAAAATTGCCTCTCAATCTTCTCCTAGGACTTGGCATACCATGCCTACTGATATTAGACATCAATAAATTTGCTGGCTTCTTTACTTTGATAATGACTGGTTTGGGACTGAGTACCGTTTTTGCTCCTGACAATTTTCTTCTGATTTTCTGCCTTTTGAAAGATGATAAATGAAGCATGTGGATGATGAATGACTCGAGGGCAGCTTCAGGTAAAACTCGTTTTAAGTCTTCCTTTTCCCCTGCAATGTGATCATCTGGTGTCTTTCTGGGGCTTCCAGCAAACGGGATATCACGTTCTGTTGTAGCAATGAAAACTCCAGCCACTGGTGAGTTCGCTAGCCCCGTAAGAGGATTCTTCAGATCTGCAGTCTCTCCGCCTGTAGGTCTGTCTGTGCTTTGCTTTACCTGAACTTGAAATGGATCCACCGTGGGGCATGAACTAGTCCCAATTGTTTCTATAGAAAAAGTTTGTGGTTGTATCTCTTGCTCTTTATTTGGGGTTTTTCTACTACCTGAACTGTTCTGTTTTATTGCAAATCTGACATATTTAGGCTTCTGCTCTAGTTGCAGGCTGACTCTGAAATCTTGTTTCAGTTGGGGAACTGCTTCTTGTAAAGTTTGTTCCTCTTCCTCTCTGTCATCTTCTTGTGCCTTTTTAAATATACATCTCTCTTCAATGTATTTTCCATCTGAGGCTTTCATTTCATCTGGTAATTTCTCTTGCTCTACCAAGACTAAATGACTAAACCCTGTTCTTGATGTATCTGTCTTGGCTTTTAATCTGCTATGCATCTCCATATCGGGTGGCTCAGAAATGGTGGTGTTAGTGGCATTGTGAAACATAGCAAATATTCTTTTATCTTGCATATTTATGTTGCTTCTCGTGTTATATTCCGGTCTCTCACTTTCACTTAGGTTATCACATTCTGTAACATGAAGTATTAATGGTTTCTTTTCCTTCATAATTAAATTTTCTGTACTCTCTTGGGTTTTTACAATTGCTAATTGCTCACTGCTTTTATGCTCTTTAGTTCCTAGTGAATTGAGCAAATCGACCTCTGAAGTTTCCAGAACAATTTCCAGAAAATCTTTTTGCATTTGTATATTTCTGATTGGAAAGCACCTTCGTGTTTCTGGCAAAGTAGTTGGCAACTCCTCTCCACATGAAAGTGTAAGATGGGAATTCTCTGTGCTTTTTAGGTCTTCCTGTGTCTTTATTCTTCTGTTTGATTCCATTTCAGGAGAGGAAGCAAATTTTTGCCAAGGTTCAGATATAGTTTCTTCTAAAGGTGCCTTATGCTTTGGAATATGCAGGTCAGATGTTTTTTTACTATTGGGGGCATGGAACTCAGCAATATCAGTTTCTTTTTCTTTTGTAAGTGGGTCTTTAAGAGACTTTTTATTCTTCCATTTTGTTTCTATTAATGAAGAACAAGGTGCTTTTTGTTGAAAAGTATTGACCACGAAAGACTGTAATAGCCAGGGTGGAAGCTTTGCTGAAATGCTTTTTTGTCCTTCATTTTCTCTGCCGTGCTGCTGTATACTTTTAGCATTGCCTAAGGTTCCTCTTTGCCCAACAGACCCTGCACAATTGACATCCTCTGCATGTAGTGCCTTATTTTGCTTCAGCAGAGAATGTCTACATCCTGTTACACCTGGCATGACTTTTACTAGTTTTTTTCTGGAATACTTCTTAATATATGGAGGAGCAAGCTTGGAAACATAAAGAAAATCCAAAGCTATATCCGATACACCTTTCCTTTGATGTAATTCTTTCTTCTTAGCATTATACTTGCATCCTAACTTGCCAGGTTTTGAAGTGTGGCATACTGTGACTTGAAATACCCATGGAGTTGGTGGTTTCTTTGACCTTTGAGATGAAACTTTGAGACTAAGTTTACTTTTACTGTGTAATGCTTTTCTCCAGTTTTTCTGCCTTTAAGGGTAGTTGAAAGAGGCACTGAGCTATATACAGAATACTGGTTTAATTCTGAAGAATCAATTTGTTTCTGGCCCTCTGGCTTTATACTCCTTATTTGTAGCATCTCTTCTGCAAAAGAATTTGGACTTACAGTTAAAACTGGAAATCTGGCATTCTTAAAAATAGCATTTTGCCCCTTCTTTAAATGTTTAATCTTGTTTGGATCTTCAAACCAAACAGAATATTGGGCCTCATGTAAGTGTTTTTGATCAGACTCTAGGCCCTTGATTGAATCTTGAGTCTCAACAGAATATGGGACATTGACCAAATGTTGACTTCGGCCCACTTGGGTCTGGAAGGAGTCTTGTGTGCTGCTGGAAAATGACTTCCTAATCAAATCCTGAGGCAGAGCAAAATATCTGGCCATGATATCAGGCTGGCTGCTGACTGATTCTTGGCTGTTAACAAATCGTTGGGCTTGACCAGTAAATCTGGCTTCACAAAAACCTTGATTCTGAATAGCATTTTGTACTGGAAAGGAATCTTGTGCTTGGGCAGAAATATCCATTCCAACAGAATGTTGATTTTGAATCAAGGACTCCTGAGGTCTTGAGTTTGGAAAAGTAGTATTACTCTCTAATGTAGTTTTGGATTTTAAAGGAATTTGATTTCTCACATTTTCTTCCAGAAGACTGACTTGGTCTCTGGAAAGAAATAGGTGGGCAGGAGGACATGGTGCCATATCTAGATCTTCACTTTCTCTAGAGATGCTAGAACTTCTTGAAAAGTTAAAGTCAGAAGAAAATACTGGATTTTTATTTCTGTTGGTTTTCATTATTGAAAATAATTTCTTTGATGAAAATTGTACTGTTTCATGTTCATTTTCAGGATACCCTCTTTGGCTTAGGAAAAATTCCTTTCCTTCTGAATGAAACAGTGACAAAGATGAGCTAGTTCCTTTTGAAGATGGCATATGACTTTCACTAAAGTAACTTACTTGATATTTACTTTCATTGGTACCTGACCATATTACTTCAGCTGCTGGTGAAACTCTGTCTTCAAAGTTACCTTCATTTTCTTCAGTTTTAAGTGATGAACTAGTTGTTCTTTCTGAAAAATCATCAACTCTGAATCTAAGAAAACAGTATGTAAATGAGTTGTCACTTAGGATATATTTCAAACAAGAACTCTCTTCTAAATTTAAGGTAACTCAATATAGTTTAAGAAAACATAACTCAATATAAAGATGAATTGAAAAGTCATTAACCACATTACAGAATAATTCACAACCTAGTTCCACTCATTTAATAAATAAATCCACTGACAAAGTGAAGTAAATTATTTTTATTTCTCAGAGAATGAGGGCATTTATTTCAAAAATATATCCCAAAGTCTATTTTTTAAATTTATTTATTTATTTTGAAAGAGAGAAAGAGAGAGAGAGAGAGAGGGAACACAAATGGGGTAGGGGCAGAGAGAGAGGGAAACAGAGAATCCTAAGCAGGCTCCGCACCATCAGCATGGAGCCTGACACAGGGCTTGAATTCACAAACCGTGAGTTCATGACCTGAGCCAAAACCAAGAGTTGGATGCTCGACCAACTGAGCCACCCAGGTGCCCCTCAGAAGTCCACTTTTGACAGCAAAGAGTCAAGGTTGCAGGTTAAGATTACAGTAAAGTAAGATAAAGATTACAATTCTGCTTGGTTTGTGAGCATAATTTGTTCTGGAAACATGCTTGTAATCCAAAGCACTTGTATATCAAAGCGAATTTCCCCATAAGAAATAATGGAAACTCAGATGATTCGTTCCTCAACCCAAAAATATTCATACAAAAATGATTACAATACTGTAATATAACACAAAATAATAAAGGAAATACAAAATATAAAGAAAAATAAACAAATTAACCTGCACGTACCTTTGAAAACCTTCATGGCTGGTATGAGGAAGATGAGAGGAGGGTTATTGTGTAGGACAACTTTCACTGTCACTGATGGTATCATTGCTACCTATTGGCTCAATGGAATGTTTTGCATGGAGCCATTGTACATGCTCACATGGGTGTTGCCTACAGTACAGTATTAATAAACTCTTGTCACAGACTGTATTGAATGTAACTGGCACTAAGGCAGCAGAGGAAAGGGTCTCTGTCTGTCTGCAGGCAGTCTGCCCTAGAATGAAGCAAAGCATTCCTAAGCTTACTGTTGTATGGAAAAGCAAAGGACTGTCCTTAGGTGCTTTGAAGTGACAAAAAATACACTAGTGCCAGTTGTGGGCACCTTCCAACGTTCTGAAAAATCACTGCTTTCTGCCAAACACTGCAGCCTGAGACCGAGCATCTGAGCATGGGAGATGATCACCCACAAATCCCGCAGAGAGAGAGAGAGAGGGAGAGAGAGGGAAGAACCATTGGCTCAGTTGTGATCATGTGACATTGTTGTGATGTACTACTAGCATTGCAAGACATCGCTCTCTTATCAAGTTAAAATGTATTAGCAATATTTGCTTATCTTGTGGAACACTCGCAGACCAAGTTACTCATAATCCAAGGTTTTATCGTATATCCTTTTACAAGAAATGTCAGTTTGTTTTGGTTCTCTGTATGAAAGTTTTGATGAGAATAAAAATATTCTTTTTTTTAAAGGTTATTTTTATTTATTTTGAAAGAGAGAGAAAGTGTGCATGTATGACAGCAGGGGAGGGGCAGAGAGTTAGGGAAAGAGAGAATCCCAAGCAGGCTCTGCGCTGTCAGCAAGGTGCCTGATGTGGGGCTCAATTCCTCGAACTGTGAGATCATGACCTGAGCTGAAATCAAGAGTTGGACACTTAACCAACTGAGCTACCCATGTGCCCAAGATTAAAAATATTCGTATGGAAATGTAGCATAACCGTAGAATGTCTAATACCATAAACTGTAGCTTTCTATAAATAATTCCAGATTATTTTAACAGCTGTTTATTTCTGATTGAGAGAAGAGCCTACATTTTAGGTGACTGCTTCTCAGTACAATTTTGGATTGGAATAGTGATCACGGACGTAGACTCTCCAACATCTATTTACATCAAAGGATTAGACTAAGTCTAACATAGTAATCTCATTTCCATTTCCAAGTAATTAGTTTAGGGATGACATGAACTAATCCTAGCATAAGACAAAGATTTGTAAGGACTTACGCAGAAAGCTGCCTTGTTCCTAAGAAAGACACAGAGAAAAATGGCCTTTTACTTCCTCTGGACATTGCTGTTCTGATTTTGAAACTCTGATAGCCACTTTCCACTCACCTCAAGATAAAACGAACACTGAGAAAGGCAAAGGGAGAGATACAAGGCCTTAATGAACTTGTTGTGCTACTGTATCCAATTCTGCAGCCTATTCTACCCTCAGGATTTCCCATTAGATAATACTATAAATTCTTTCAGTATGGCAGTTTGAATTATGGTTTTCTGTTCCCTGAGAATTAAAATACCCTAACAGACACAGGAAGGATATCTAAGCATTCTGGGGAACTGAGTGACCCCAATAAGTTATACCAGTGTCCAGACATAATTAGGAGAAAATTTCATCAGGGCAAGAATGCGATTATTCACTTAAAGTAGAACAAATAGTGAAAATATAAGACATACAAAAAATTAATTTCTGCATGTTTGAGGAAAAAGAGGAAAGCTTAAATTAAATGCAAGACAAGTATTTCAGCAAAAATACTGTGTTTTTAAACATAATAACACAATGCTAGATAATTCTCATATGTTGAGCCAACCGTGCATTCCAAGAAACAATCTCACTTGGTCACAGTGTATAATCCTTTTAATGTACTGCTGGTTTGGGGTTGCTAGCATGTTTTTAAGGATTTTGCTTCTCTATTTATAAGGGATATGGGTCTGATACCCATCTCGTACACCAGCCCTACATACTCTCCACTGGGTGAGCTCCCAGGCCGTCATATTCTCCTGGTTTTCCTACTAACTCACCGGTGGCTCCTTCTCAGTGTCCTTTGATGGCTCTTCCTCTTCCTCTGGACCCTTTGAAGTGTCTTAGGTCTCAGTCCTAGCTCCTTTTCTCTTCTCACAGTCCATTTGAAATCTCATCCTCCCTTGTAGCTTGGAATATTGTCCATGGCCCAAACATTGCCAACAACCCCCAAACTTATCTCTACCAGACATCTTTCCCAAACCACTTACTCAATCTCCATTGGATATCAAATCAATATCTCTAATTCAACAGATACAAAACGAAATTCCTGATCTCCCCATCAAAACCTGCTCCACCCAGAGTTTTCTTCATCTGGGTTTTTGACAATTGCATCTTTCTACATGCTCAGGCCAAAACTCTCAGGAGTCATCTTTGCCTCCTCTCTCTCCCACATCCACATCCTACTGACTCTGCTTTTCTAAGCATATCCTGAAACCAGCCACTTCTCACCACCTGCACGGCTGCCACTCTGGTATCACTCACCTTCATCTCTCACTTGGATCATTTTCAGATAGCCTGCCCTCTGCGTAGACCCTTGAACGAATGTAGTCTACTTTCAACAGGCTGAATAATCTTTTAAACATACAAGACAGACAGGGGTGCCTGAGTGTCTTAGTAGGTTAGACGTCCAACTCGGTTTCAGCTCAGGTCATGACTTCATGGTATCATGAGTTTGAGCCCCACATCAGGCTCTGTCTGGCAGTGTGGAGGCTGCTTGGGATTCTCTCTCTCCTTTTCTCTCTCTCTGCCCCTCCCCTACTCATGCTGTCTCTGTCTCTCTCAAGATAAACAAATAAACTTAAAAAAATGTTTTTAATATATAAGACAGAACAGGAGCACCTGGGTGGCTCGGTTGGTTAAGCATCTGACTCATGATTTCTGCTCAGGTCATGATCCCATGGTTCCTGAGTTTGAACCCTACATGTGGAGCCTGCCTGGGATTCTCCATTCTCTCTCTCTCTCTCTGCCCCTCCTGTGTGTACCCATTCTCTCTCTCAAAATAAATAAGCACGCTTTAAAAAATAAAATAAAATAAATTTAAAAAAATAAAATGTAAGGCAAGAAGCATTGCTTTTGTATTCAGTAACAGATTTCAGGGGCCTATAGCTACACCTGGCACATAGCTGGAACTCGGTAAACATTTCCTAAGCGACCACTTTAGCCTGTAGGTTTCTGATTACTAACCCTCATCCACAACAAGCTGACCCAGACATACAACTGAACCCTTTCTTTTAGTTTAGTAAGCGGGGGTGGGAGGCAGAAATCCACATACACAAACCACCTATAAGTGTGGCTCAGAATTGAAGGCAGAAATGGAGAGAAGTTGGTTACAGCAATACAAATAACACCCACTTAAACATTAGGCATGCCCCTCCACTTTTGAAATGTCCTTCGGCCCTTCCCCAGCAATCTCAACTGGCCTTCGAAGTTTTAAAAAGAAATCCCCAGAGTCCTAGGAAAAGACTGAGAGGTCTATAGCCATGATAACAAGTAAATACCAGTAGTTGTAAATCCATTAAATCATTCAATGGACTGTAGTCATAGGACAGTCCTATAGTCATAGTAACAAATAAATACGAAATCTGTTTTTAAACCATTTTATCAATGATAATTGCCTTTAGGAGATACGCTTCTACAACAACCAGTCAGTGACAGCTCCAAGCTTTGAAAGTCATAATGGTGGCAGACGTTCCCAGGAACACACTTCTGAGGCTGATGTTAACCTCAAAGCAAACCATTCCTCAAAACCGGATCAATGTAGGACGAGCGAGACTCACGCCCAGCCAGCAGGGCTCTCGGATACTGAGCGGCGGTCTCACCCTTCAATGTCCTTTCAGTCCTGAGCCTCACTTCTTTCCCCTTCTCCTCCCTCCTCTCTGCCCACCCCTCCACCTTTCTCTTCTCTCCCACCTTATAAGCAAGACAGAATTCACTCAATGTCTGATACGAAGCACTTGGACCAGTGTTATGCATGGGCTTCCAATATATTCAAGCAGTTTCACTTCAGAATAACTAAAGAAGCCCTCCTAAATATAGTTCTGTCCCCCCCAAATAATTCTGGTACCAGGGTAAAGCGTTTTTGCTTTGTTATACATATCGTTTTAACTAAGAGGTAATTCTTCTAACTGCTATTTGAAAAGTAAGGAAGTGCAGTATCAGTGAGTTTAAGCCAAGGCCATAGTACCATTAAGAGGCAGAACTATGCTATAAACCTAGCCTTTCTTAAATTCAAAATTTGTTTTTTTCACTACAATATGCTGCCCACCATAGGAGCCGTATCTCTTCCCTGTAATAATCATAATTGATTGCACATGCCTGGCTGGTTCTTATTTCCTTCCGTCCACTCATGCCCTGGAAAGCCCTCCTTACCCTCCTAAACTGCTGGGTTTTTTGTTTTTTTTTAAGTTTATTTATTTATTCCAAGACAGAGAGGGAGAGCAAGAAATGCAGAGAGGGAAAGGGAGAGAGAGAATCCCAAGCAGACTCCATGCTGTCAGCAACAGAGCCTGATGCAGAGCTTGATCCCATGAACCATGAGATCATAACCTGAGCTGAAATCACCCAGGAACCCCCTGCTGTCTTTTTCTGACTAATTTTTACTTATCCTTTAAAACTCAGCTCCAGGGGTGCCTGCTGGTTAAAGGACCAACTCCAGCTCAGGCCGAGATCTTGTTGTTTGTGACTTCGAGCCCCACATTCAGGCTCTGTGCTGACAATGCAGAGCCTGCTTGGGATTCTCTCTCCCTCTCTCTGCCCCCGTCTCTCTCTTTCTCTCTCTCTCTCTCTCTCTCTCTCTCAAAATAAATAAATAAACTTAAAAAAAATAAATAAAACTCACCTCCAGCATAAACCTTCTTCGTGAAGCCATCCCCAACACACTATGCTGGCCTAGGTGTCTCCTAAATATTCTAATGTTTCTATCATTGTGTTACCATACCGCAAGGCAATCATCCTTTATGTATATGTCTCCTCCACAAAAAAGTAAGCTTCTTGGAGGTGGTGCCTGGGTGACTCAGTCAATTAAGTGTCTAACTTTGGCTTAGGTCTTGATCTCGAAGTTTGTGAGTTCGAGCACCACATCAGGCTCTGTGCTGACAGCTCAGAGCCTGGAGCCTGCTTTGGATTCTCTGTCTCCTTCTCTCTCTGCCCTTCCCCCATTCATGCTCTGTCTCTCTCTCTCTCTCTCCCAAAAATAAACATTAAAAAAAAATTAAAAAAAAAAAAGTAAGCTTCTTGAGAACAGACACTGTCTTATTGTTCATAACCCAGGATCAAACACAATGTTCATTGTAGAGGAGATATCTAATGATTGTTGAATGCATCAGAACTAGTGTTAATACTTCTTTGTGTGTGTGTGTACTGGGGAAAGAGGTTGGATAGGGAAGCAAGTTACTGAACCTCTGTAAACTTTCTTTTTCCTCACTTGAATAAACAGTAATAATACTACCAACTTGGAAAGTTAATTTTAATAGTAGAAGTCATTAACACAGCTTGGAACAGAGCAACCAGTAAAATCAATGTTAGATTGAATTATGACACCAAAAAGCTGTGGTCTTCCATACATACGAGAAAACCGTTTTCTGTGATTCAGATATAAATGCAATTTTTACAAAACCAACCTGTTTCATTTAATTTCACAATATGTCACTTACCGTTCTTCTGAAGAGGAAGGTGAATGAATCGACCAGTTATCTAGAGATAAGTGAGAAGTAAAAAAAAGTCAGGACACCAATAGAAACAACTCCAGTTGAACAAGTTTTATATTAAAATATGTAATTATATAATATTTACCAAATTTCATGCTTTTTGAGCAACTGTCTTCCTTCTATTTCAAGGGAGACAAAAAAATAAATGTTAAAGGAGTAATCCAAATACCAAAGTTAAATTTTATAAATTATTCTCATGTGTGATTTTGAAAAATAGGGGAGAAAGAAATCAACCATTTGCTCTTACCTCCTGGGCACCTGAACTGCCCTTTTCTGCAAGTGCAGGCTTCTTGTGGAAGGATGTATAAATCTTTGTGAGTATGATCTCAAAAATAATTCCTAGGAAAATTATAAAAAAGATTGCTATCCAATCATTTTGAGTCCAGGACGCTACAAGTTCCCACAATGTCAAAACTATATTATCTTCTTGTCTATTCCGCACCGCTCTTTTAAAGAAATACAATTCCTTTGACATTTTTATGTAATATGTGAAATAGATTGATATTTCATTCTGAAGTCTTCGATTTTAGATGCCCCAAAAGACAAAAAAGTGGTATTCCCATCTCATAACCCCATGCAATGCTCTGCCAGAAAAAAATTCCCAGTGCTGCTCGGCGTCTTGGTCAAGTGCAGCAGGGACTGGTCTGGGCCTCCGTGCAGTACGTGTCATAGTGGGTATTCAACTGAGCTCATATCAACTTACCTTAGCAATAATGAACGTTCACTCGTGACACATGTACGGTGCTTTAGTTTTTTTCATTTGAAAATTGTAAAGAATCCTTTATTAATTTCACAAAAAGAAAATATAATTCTATAAACAACCCCTTAGCACAGTTGGTTACTACCCTGTAATTCAAAAAATACAGAACAAATTTGAATTAGACATAACCATTTTCTAGTACCACCAGGAATACTGTATTTTGTGCTTGTGATTAGGAAAATATGTAGTATTGCCAGATTTAGTTAAAAAAAAAAAAAAAGAACAAAAAATGAAAGGAAATGTTGCAGTTTGAGTTTTGGATAAATACCAAATAGTATTTTAGTATGTCTCACTGTCACAAGGAAAGAGATTAGTTTGTCTCTTACCGGCCTGCCTGATTTTGTTTTCTTAAGCTAGAACATCTCATTTTATAGTTCTTTTTCCTAGAGGGGCCTGTGAGCAATGTTGCTCAACAATCTACTGTTACATGCTGAAAACCAAAGGTAGATTTTGTAGCGGTCTTGTGGTGAATTCCCCACCGCCACTCCAGTCCTCACAACCAAAAGTTTCCAGACATGTTCAAATGCCCCTTAAGGGGGCCTGATCACTGCTAGTGGAGAACTATTGGTCTAGGTAGTGGTCGTGCCGTTAATGAGGGTGCCTGTCAGAGGAGGCACCAGGACAGCTCTTGAGCCACAATCTCCAACTCTTCCCTGCAAGACATGGCAAATCTGTGAGGAGCAGCTGGGACCTTTTCACAAATGTCCCTTTAAGCCTCAGACATATCACTCATCTCTATAGGAGCTGTACATTCCCCAGCGCTGCCCTGGTACACAGCTCTTGAATGACAAGCTATTTTATCAATCAGGAAGTTTCTTACAAGTAACTCAAGGAAAAATCAACTTTAAATGATCTTCTACGTCATCTCTGTATTTGATGTAGGATCTTCGGTCACCTACATCATACCTATAGTTTAATTTGCAAACAGATGTAACTACATTTACATGGCTAGTAAGCTTTTAAATCTATTTCTTCACTGTAATTTTTATATCATGGTCTGCTCTTGGTCTGCTCTACAGTAAGTTTTCCTCTTTACTTTCCTATTAGTTTTATTTCTGATTTATAATGTTAATATTTCCCAATTGATTTATATTTGTTTGTAGACCATAATTATATTTGCCAGTTCTGGATGTGTTTTATGTGTCTATTATCTTGAGATCAGTAGTGTTTTAAAGTTTCAAATGTTAAGCGATGTACTATTTTTTTAATTATGTACTATTTTTTAAAATTCAAGCCTTATTCAAGAAATTTAGTCAAAAAGTAACTTATTCACTGAGTGACATTGAATTTTGATTTCATAGTGGTACATAACTTCATTCTATAATATAAATGATTTGGACATTGCTACCTAGGTTTCTGTTCTTTATGCACATTGAGAAAAATTAACAAAAATTAAAATCCATGGACTCCACCAGAGAATGAGGGACCTCAAAGATCTGCAAGCTGCCCAGTCCACCCTGAGGCTCTAAGGGCCTAATATTGGAGCAGTAGAGAAAGCAGGAAAAACAGTTCATATCTTACTATAGAAAAACCACCCTTCACTACAAACTCATGCATCATCAGCCCCATCACATTTTGTGCCCTTTGTAGGAAACACGGACACTATGTTTTTAATATATAACTCAACACTATTTAAATCCAGTTGAGGTATTAATTAACTGAACTTCCTAGGCCAAAATGAAGTGCCCTAACTCTTCCTAGATACAGCACAGATGTTAGTCCCACTATTTAGTCCTTATTTCATTCTACCCTTATTTGGAGAGAGGTCTAGACATCGAGTTCCTCCAATATATTTAAGCTGTAAGTATTTACTCTTCTTCACAAACCCAATCAAGTTTGTCTGTAACAGGCCTTCAGTAAGCATTTATTTATTTACTTTTGAGGGAGAGAGACAGATCGCAGGTGGAGGAGGGGTAGAGAGGGAGACATGGAATCTGAAGCAGGCTCCAGGCTCTGAGCTGCCAGCACAGAGCCCAGACACGGGCTCAAACTCATGAATCACAAGATCACGACCCGAGCCGAAGTCAGACTCTTAACTAACTGAGCCACCTAGGCGCCCCCAGTAAACCTTTCCTGAATGAAAGTTGTTACTTCATTCCAAAAACGATGTTCAGGGTCCTCATATTTGAAAATGTATCTTGCCTCCTATCCCTTAACTGAGATTAAAAGATGAGGTGAATGAGTGTAAACATTCTATAAAACTGACTACATTTACCACAGTAAAGTAACAGTCGTTTTCCTTTTTTAAAGACACTGCTCTGCAAAATTAAAGTACTTTCTCAGTTGCACAGAAAATAAGACAAAAGTTCTATTGTAACAAAATTCAAATTTTTAATTTTTTTCAAAAGTTAACTATATTAATGAAAATAAATTATATTTAGACCACCTTCAATATTTGTACACCATCTTTATACAACTATAACAGTGCTTTCAAAAGGTATTTTGTAAAGGACATTAATTTCACAATTAAAACATGTTTTAAAAATGGGGGAACATTATTCATCTGAAATATCTCATAATGCTGAGAGGTATCCTGTTCTTTATCAAATGAAGTGTATTTGTATTCAAAATAACACGGCTTTTAGCGAAATACAATTATTTCTTGTCCATTTCAGTGATTTCCTGGATCCAAAACAAAATCAGTGTATTTATTTCTTTGAAAACATCATTTGTTGAACGTCCTTTCACTGCCATGGAATGATTTGCCTTCTCAATCCAGTGGATTTTATTGGGAGCTTGCATTTTCTGTGCCACCTTCTCCAACAAGTTCTAAAGGAAAAAAGAAGAAGAAACTAGACTAATGCTCTTTTAGTGTTTAATAAGGATTCTCTCTCTCCTGCACCGCCTATACTGGCATCCATTCACTAAATATTCATTAAATACCTACTCTACAGACAACTTTCAAGACCATGGAATATGCAAAGAAATGTCCACAGAAGTGGCAGTCTACATCTCTCAGATACAACAATAAGTACCACAGAACAGATCAAGTACTCATTACTGACAATATATAGAAACATGGACAAGTTATTAACTTTTTCTCAAGAGGCAATTTTATAATTGAAGAAGCTGCTTGAATGTTGAAATGATAAAAACAAATGTATAGTCTAGTAACCCCCAAAACACAAGACTCAGATATAAATCTTTCATTCCCAAAGAGTCAATCCATTTAGCCACTCTTTCCAGGGAGATGCATTCTGTCAGTATGCTTATATTTCCTGGTTCTCCAAAGCAACAGGTAATCAAGTCACAAAACTAGCATTAGTCCAATCAGCACCTTTTAAAGAGACTGAAAGCTGCAGGACAAATCTTGTTCCCAAGATGACGGTCTTTCATTCACTGTCTCATTTACACAAACACCAAGTTGTCAATCACCTTTTCACACATTTCATCCGCTGAACCCGACACAAACAACACAGGGTCTTTTATACGATAGAGATCTTCATCTCTCAGTTTATGCTGCTGCTTGGGGCGGTGCAGTGGGTAGGAAATACAGATGAGGCCTCGCACGAAACCATCGGCATCATCTGGCTCATTATGGCACATTACAGAAGCAGCTGCTCTTGACCCCATTGACCGACCTAAAATCAATTAAAATTAAGTTCAGTTTGATACCTAAACATTCATATAAAGAAGTGGTGGTAATATGGCAAATTAGATTTCAGTTCCTGTTCATCCATCATCACTGGATCACTGAACTCCAAAAGGTGGCAATTAACAAGCTGCAATACCCATACTGGACATCTACAGATTCACGGAGAGCTAAAAACTGATCCTACATAAAATTAATAAGTAAGTAAATAAATAAATAAATAATAAGGAATTATTTTTCTGAAGAATACTTAAAGATCCTTGTGAAGGAATCATTTTACAGAGAGTGAATCAGAGATAAATTAAAGAGATCTTTGGGTTACAATACATACCTATGAGGTTTAAAATTACTTTAAAAATATAAAGTACCTTGATGTTATACAAAAAGTGACTTACCGAAACTAAACAAAAAATCCTTAAATTAGCTTCCTGTCATCAATTAATTTTAAATCTTGATTACCTGTTCCTATACTAATATTAGTAGATTTAAAAGCAAGTATTATAACTTACCGCCAAGGAAAACACCTGCCAATTTGTATTCTCCTAAGGTCTTTAGGTAATTCTAGAAAAACCAACCAAAAAATTATCAATTCTTCTCCTATAAAATATTTCACTGGAAAACCAACATATTTTTCTCATCATTACTGAAATGTATGAAAATCTCTGTAAAGACAACCATAAAATCTTAAGAGATTCTTCTTGAAAGAGGTAACCAGTTCTTTGCACTTCTGGTCATGCTGTCACTATCAAATCATATCCTGGGTAATACAGGCAAGTAAGTGAGAAAAAAAATCACTTTACTAGTCTAAAAAATTAAAGGTTCAAGTACTTAAATATTTTCAAAGAATTATATTTTAAAAAAAAGTCAGTAAAAGCTTCCAACTAATACAGAGTTTAATAATACTAACATCTAATTTAAAGCCTTGAAAAATTTAGCACGTTTGAAAAAATCTGGATTAAAAAAATTTCGTTTGTTTTATCCAGGGATTTTAGTTTCAAACTGTGCTTTTTGTACATTCACAGTATGGTAGGCAAATATCCAGAACTAGACTCTGAAGTTACATAATTCCAGCAAGAAAATTACATCACAAATAGCTTCCCTTGGCAGTACCATAGAATATTTATGATGTGAGCATTCATCTCCATGGAAACTGACAGCAAAAAAGAAAAATCT
This sequence comes from Paguma larvata, assembly GCA_030068075.1. Classification (NCBI taxonomy): domain Eukaryota; kingdom Metazoa; phylum Chordata; class Mammalia; order Carnivora; family Viverridae; genus Paguma; species Paguma larvata. Next base: position 8,931,131 of record CM057839.1, on the reverse strand, counting down.
ATTATACAGTGTTCATGTACTGTTGAGTTTCTTAAGAATATTCATTAAAAACTTTTTAAAATGAACCAAATAACTGCTAACAGAATTTGTCTTAAATGTATTAAGAATTTCAAAACAGAATTGCTATAAGTAAATATAAAGAAATTTTCTTACCAAAACTGATTTATATGCCTTAATTCTATGTACAATATTAAGGCCTTTACAGGTAAATCTCAGGCAAAAAAACCCATGAGATGCAAGATGGGATGCCAGTGATGTCAAATGAGGAAGATTCATATCTCCTGACGCTCCATGTGTAAGAATTATTCCATAAGTTAAGCTCTTGTTAGGTACCAAACAAACAGCATCTAGTAATTTATTTCCAAAAGGTATTTTTAATTTAACCTGGAATTCAAGAGAATAAAGGGATCAAAAATTACTTCCTTGCCTATTCAGACAACTGAATAACTATATGTTTGTTCTGTGAGAAACCATGAGCCACATGGCCAAATAAAAAGCACTATTAACAATAGCTAACTTTTAAGTACTTATGTGTCAAGTACTATAAGTGCTTATATGTAACCTTCCTAATAATTCGACAAAGCAGGTACTATTATCGCCTCCATTTTATAGTTGAGAAAACTGAGGCACAGCAGGTTAAGTAAAGTGCCCAGGTTATACAGCCACTAGCTAGATTTAAACTCAGGTAGTTTGTTCCAAAAGTCCTTACTCTTAATCACGAGTGCTATACTGTCTATCACAGTACAAACTGAAAATAAGAAAATTACTCTGGAGCCACATGACTTAAAAAAAAAAAAAGGAACCCTGAAGACACAGAACATATGAAAATAGGTTATTACCTCTGTATGACTCATTTTCACTTGTTGATTAACAAACTTAAAGTGCATTACATCTGAGAAGCAAAGGACATCTTCCTGATCTCCCTGAAAAGAAGATTCTGTTGTGAAAGGTGGGTTGGCAGACATGGATAGGACATAAGAACTATGGACACACTCAGTAGCACAAATAAACACATTTAGAAGTACTTCTCTAAGAACTGGTGCCTCTACACATGCATTAATTACTTCTGAGGTTCCTAAAACCATGGGCACTCAGAATTCGTTTCAGGGCCAGGTGTGGGGATGGCAGATGTTATAGAAGAGTCAATATGATACCTTGACATGGAAATCTTAAGAAAGTTTGTATCAAAGTAGAATGTTGTATCTTGGCATATATGCACATTTCTTCCCAAGCATCTTTATTCTCAACCATCTTTAATTTCACTGTATCTTTCTATTAGCCTATTTCCTAATCATCATTCCCAATTCTTCCTACCCAGCAAGAGAGGTATATATCCGCACCTCTTGTCAGGTGACTTTGCAGAGCGTCCCAGTAGGTAGTGGGGCTACTCATTTGGGGCTCGACTATGTGATACTACATTCACTAACGAAATATATATAAAAGTTGCAATGTGCCACTTCTGAGCCGAGACACGGCAAATTTCCAGAAGCCCCCTTGAACTCCCACCCTCAGTCATCAGAAAAGCATGCTCCAGGTATTTCTGCTTTTTCAGCCTGGGTCCCAGAACAAAGATACATGTTGCAGATATGAACCCAAGACTAAAGTCCGGAGTCCGGCCTCATCCAGCCAAGATTTAAGCCACTGAAGAACCAAGAAATGTTGGCCTGAAGAATCCAAGAGCACGAAATGCTAAGCCACTGAAATTTGGGCGCTGTTATACAGCATTCCTTCCAATGGAAGAGATGTCTTATTATTCAAAGTATTACCAACATCAGGATTTCCATTATTCATCTATTTTTTCCTGTTAGCATTTATTCATTCATTCATGGAATAGATAATAACAATTCAAAGTTCAAAAGGTACCAAAAACATACAGCGAAAAGTGTTCTTCATTCCATTTTTGCTTTGCTACCCAGATCCCTTGTCCAAAGTCAACCAATATTACCTGCTTCTGACATATCCTTCCAGATATTTTATACATATATACACACACACTCCTTTTTAATAAACTCCAATTTTTCTGAATCCGCTGCCACCTAACATAATCTCTTGTTCACTCTTTTCTCTATACAATGAGCTTCTTTCAGTGTGTTTTATGGCTGCAGAATATTCCAACTGAAGGTCGTGCATTATATATTTCCCCAACCATCACTGAGACTGTTTCCGATCTTTTGCTAAAATATTGCAATGAATGCCACACATCTTATTTTCTCCTATGTGTATAAGAACTTTGTGGGAGGGGAACTGCTATATCAAAGGGCATATTCATTTGCAATTATATTTTTTAAAGAATGCATTCGATTTTTGAGTAGGTAATTATGCATACGGCACCAAATTTTTAAAGAACAAAAATGTAAATAGTTAACTCTCCTCACATTCTTTTTCCCCAGCCATGGAGTTTCCTTTCCGAGAAGTAACCACTGTGACCAACTTACTTTTTTTTTCCTTGAAGGTCCGTTTATGTGCAGGAGTGGGGGGATGGGGCAGCTAGAGGAGGAGAGAATCGCAAGCGGGCTCCACGCTCAGCACACGGACTGGCGCAGGGCTCGATCGTCCCCTGACCCTGAGGTCATGACCTGAGGCCCTGACCTGAGGTGAAATCAACAGCAGGACTTAATTGAGCCTCCCAGGCGCCCCCACTGACCAACTTCCCGTCTGTGTCTCCAAACAAGTGTGCATGTGTGCAGAAAAATCCTCTTACTCGAGCCTGAGGGGAACGAGTCTGGCCACACAAACTCTGGGGTTTAAGTGGGAGGAGGAGAATAAGGGACTTCGGCCTTCAGCGTCCCTGCGGTGGTAACTAGCCGCACAGTGACTGTGCCTGAGCGCCCCTGGCTGAAAGCTCCTGTTAGGCAGTCACCCAGCATGCGAACCCGGCGAGGAGATGCAGACATCTAATCACCGCCCCAACGGACGTCACCTGTGTGCACCCCAACACCGCTTCCCTCCCCGGCGGGCCCCCAGGCCCCGGCGCCACCAGCGTCCGTGTCGGTGCCGAATTGTTCACAGTGTTCCTTGTTGCGGGTTTAGAATTACGCTAAGCTTTGCGAAGAAATCTGCGTTCCAGAACCCACTGTTCTGTTGCTGCTGTTTCCGGTCGATTCTCTCCATGATTTGACTTCAGATCTTCTGAAAAACGCCTTGACCGTGGTTTTAGGGAGATTCCAGGAGGAAGTCATAGGAGAACCTTGGACTCAATCCACGATCTTGGCCTCGAACCATCCACTCTCCCGAAACCACCTGCATTTCTGTGTTCTTTTGGAAAAACTCTAGGCCCTCGGGTTTGCATTCGGGCAGGGCAGGGTACGAGTCTGGCACTGCCTCCGGGTCTTCCATTGTCAAAGGAGAGCCACAGGGGTACCCTGAGGATGAATCTGCAGTCTCAGTGCTTCTCGAGCATTCCACACGACCGCTAACACTCAGGGCGCCACGGAGCGACCGCGTCTCGTGCGGAAGGAGCGGCGTGCCGCAACCGCCCAGACTTCCCAGCGGAAAAATGCGTGGGCACCGTCCAGTGCGTCCACGGCAGTGCGCTGGAGGTCACGGGCGAACAAACCCTGTAAGAGTTCAAGTCTTCCGGGGGTCGATGACCTGCCGGTGGGTGCACAACAGGGCAAGAATTCGGGGCGACGTTCCCCCCAGGAATTTGGGGTTCCAAGCACCTGAGCGTGCGTGCGCGGGGTGCGCGGTGGCCGCCCCCAGGACCCGGCGCGACCCCCCCGCACAGCTCCGGTCGCTCCTGCTCTCCCCGCCCGAGCCGTCCCCTCACTCTGGCCTCCCCAGGGGCCAGGAGGGCGAAACCCCGGTGGCCGGGCCCGCGGGCGCCGGACTTACACCCAATGCCGCACGGAGGTGACCACTAGCCCCCGAGAAGCGACGGCCGCGAGCCCTGATGCTTCAGACGGGGCCGCCAGGCGCGCCAGCACTTCCTCTGGAGGCCGTCCCCCACCCAGCGGCGCCGGCCGCCACCGCCGCCGCACTTACCGGGACCGGGAAGGTGGCCGAGAGCACCTAGCCGTCCTCACTCCCTTCACGGAACAAACTACCACGCTCGAAACTACCGCCTCGCCCACCAGCCAGCCCGTTCCGCAACTGCGCACGCGCGCGCAGACCCCACCCCTCGGGCGCGCGGGCCGCGCGCAGGGCACGCCGGGTCTGAGAGTTTTCCCAGCCGCTTCCGGGGCGACTGGGACGCGGGGTTACTCACTAACAGGCTGATGGCTGATGAGCTACCTCCAGTCTGCGCCTCACCGAATGGTTCACTCCATGCTGGACCCGTCCCCACCCAGCCACTCCATTTCAACAGTTGCGCAGGTTCATGAAGGTGGAGTCAACTCTGATTTTTCTTTTTCTTGCAGCAAACAATCTGTCAATGCTATTGACTCTATTTGCCAATATATGTAAGATCCAACCATTTCTCACACTTCTACCAGACTGGTCGGAGGCCCCCCCTACGCCCATCAATTCTGCCCGGTTTACTGAAATAGTCTACTAAATGCTCTCTTGTTCCCACCTGTGCCTCCACCTCTTTGCTACTTGAACAACTCAGCAATCAGCTTGACCCTGTTGAAATGTAAACACCTTCTCTCCAAACCTTCCAGAGGCTTCCCACCTGTCTCATAACCAAAGTTAAAACCTTACAACGACCACTAAGGTTTTACATTGTTTATATATTTTTTCGTTTCAAGATTTTACTTAAATTCCAGTTAGCGAACATATACTGTAGTATTAGTTTCCAAGGTAGAATTTAGTGATTTATCACTTGCACATGACACCCAGTACTCATCATAACAAGTGCCTTCCTTAATGCCCACCACCCATTTAGACCATCTTCCATCCACTTCCTCTTCAGCAACCCTCCGTTTGTCCTCTCCAATTAAGAGCCCGTTTTATGGTTTGCCTTTCTCTTTCCCCCTGTGTTTATCAATTTCATTCTTAAATTCTACACATGAGTGAAACTATATGGTATTTGTCTTTCTCTGACCTGACTTATTTTGCTTGGCATAATATACTCTAGCACCATCCACATCGTTGCAAATGACAACATTTCATTTTTATGGCTGAGTAATATTCCATTGTGTATACATATACCACGTCTTCTTTATCCATTCATCAGTCGATGGGCATTTGGCATCTTTCCATACCTTGGCTATTGTTCATAATGATGCTGTAAACAGCAGGGTGTATGCATCCCTTCGAATCAGTATTTTTGAATCCTTTGGGTAAATACCTAGTAGTGCAATTGCTGGATCATAGGGCAGTTCTATTTTTAACTTTCTGAAGACCCTCTATCCTGTTTTCCAGAGTGGCTGCATCAGTTTGTATTCTCAACAACAGTGTGAGAGGGTTCCCCTTTCTCCACATCCTCACCAACATCTGTTGTTTTCTGTGTTGTTAATTTTAGCCATTCTCACAGGTGTGAGGGGATATCTCATAGTAGTTTTGATTTATATTTCCCTGATAATGAGTGATGTTGAGCATTTTTTTCTGTGTCTGTTAGCCATCTATATGTCTATCTTCTTTGGAAAATGTCTGTCTGTGTCTTTTGCCCATTCCTTAACTGGATTATTCATTTTTTGGGTATTGAGTTCAATTAGCTTTGGACACTAACCCTATATCTGATATGTCATTTGTAAATAGTTTCTCCCATTCCAAAGGTTGCCTTTTAGTTTTGTTAGTTATTTTATTTGCTGTGCAAAAGCTTTTTATCTTGACGAAGTCCCACAAATTCATATTAGTGGGTAGAAAGAGCTGCCCTCAGATTATGAGGAGTGACTGATGATATATATGAGGGAGGCAGGGGAGGTAAAGGCAAAGGGAAGTTTCCAAAAGCATTTTCAGGGGCGCCTGGGTGGCTCAGTTGGTTAAGCGGCTGACTTTAGCTCAGGTCATGATCTCGCGGTCTGTAAGTTCGAGCCCCACGTCGGGCTCTGTGCTGATGGCTCTGTGCTGACGGCTCGGGGCCTGGAGCCTGCTTCCGATTCTGTGTGTCCCTCTCTCTCTGCCCTCCCCTGTTCACACTATGCCTCTACATCTCTCAAAGATAAATAAACATTAAAAAAAAAAATTCAAAAGCATTTTCATGTGCCAGAGAAGGCACAGGATCCGGGATCCTGGAGGCCTGGCTATTCTCAAGCCCGAGTTGTTTTTCCCTCTGGCAAAGCATTAGCATTAAGACAGTAGGAAGTTCCTGGAGAAAGGTCTACTCTGCCTGCCTCACGTATTTCTCAATGGGCTGCAGGTTACAAGGACGTTTAAGTTTATCTGCCATTTCCTTCTTGCCTCTGTCCCCACCTCCCGGTGGCTAACCCTGCACATCCCTGGGGTCTTCACTTACAGGTCATGTTCTCATTGTGGCCTTACCTCATCACCTCACCCACACTTCCTATCCTTCTCTCCTTATTACCTAATATACTGTGAATGTAGCTGTCGCCTCGTTGAACTGTAAACTCTCCATAAAGGCAGGTGTTTTGTTGTTTTACCTCAAATCTTCTGTGTGTGGAATCATGCCTGGCAAATCAGTGTTTCTTGAATGACTAAATCTACCCCAAGCCCTGTGCAGATGGTAACTGCCCTCTTCTCTGTCACTCATTTGCGCATGCGTGCCTGCGCGTGTGTAACTCTTTGTAGATTGATCATGTGGAATATTTGGGTAACCAACACTATAATCAAGATACAGGACCGATCCATCACAAGTATCCCTCACACTACCCTTTATAGTCACGTCCTTTCTCCATATCCAAGATTCCTTTTTAAGAAAAACGTAATGTAAGACTATGGAAATGTAGGTGGCATGCAGGGGTGTAGGATAATCTGGCTCCGGGAGTCCCAAACCGACCACATTCAGCCACGCGCCACTGACAAAACCCAAAGACACAGAGATGAGTGGTGGTGAAGCAAGAAAGGAATTTATTTTGGTGAGGCCAACACCCGAAAGACCACAGACCAATGGCTCAAAGGCTGCCTCCGAAGTGCCAAAAATATTTCCAGGCTTAAAGAAGGAAATGCGGGGCAAAGGTCAGTGGTACCTGCAGGTGGGCAGTGAAGGTGGTGGATCTTTGTCTTGGAGTCAATTACCTGGGGTCTTGCTGGCTCAGGGAACTCCTGATGGCCCGAGGGAGTACTTTCGGTTCCCATCTGGGGATGCTTTGCCCTTGGGGTCTTTTTCCTGAGTGAAGAGAAAACTGGAGCTCAATCAATTAAAAAGTTTGACTTCAGGGATGTTTAAGTGGCTCATTCTGTTGAGCATCCAACTCTTGGTTTCTACTCAGGTCATGATCTCATGGTTCATGGGTCCGAACCCCAAATCGGACTCCATGCTGACAGTGTGGAGCCTGCTTGAGATTCTCTCTCTGCTCCCCCCTCACTCATGCTCTCTCTCTCTCTCTCTCTCTCAAAATAAATAAATACACTTAAAAAAAGAGAAAGTTTGAGTTCAAAATGGAAGTAGTGAAAGTCCTCTTTCATAAGGAGATCTGTGATGTATTGTGGTTTTCTTATTTGTCGTTTTTGTTGTTCTTTTTTTGTGATGTCAACAGCAGGACTATTTTAGTATAAACCCTTGAAGGGCAGGGTAAATCTGGGGACAAACTTCTCCTCTCTCACACCGCACGAAGCATTACAACTACAGGCATATATTCCCACGATCCTTGTATCGTTGAGGGAAAAAGTAAGTGGCAGAAAATGTTTTTTGGAGAGGGAAAAATGTATACACATTTATATAAGCATAACTTTCAATTTACTTTCTTGTACCCTAATTCAAAGGTTCACACTGAAAGTCTGGTTTAGAAAACTGACCCGTGAGAGTTGCCAAGTTTACCATCTGTTGTTATGCCCAGAATTCGGGGACCCCAAAAACCACCAGGGAGCGAGTCCGATGCAAGAACAAAGAACCTTTATTCGAGCTAGCTGGAGCTCAATCTCAAACCCACACCGACACAGCGGTGGGTCAAGAGAGAGGGCCTGGTCCAAAAACACAATAGTTTTAAAGGGGTCTAGGGGCAGTGGGAGGGTGATGGTCGTGACCCTAGCTAATTGGCTGAGGAAGGGTCAAGGGTCCTGTTCCATAGGTCCCTGGGCGTGGTTCTTTTGGAACCGGGTAGTTGCAGGTTTTGAGCAGGCACTGGGGCTCAGGGTGGAGGACACGGAATACAATGGAGTCAGTCCCAGTTTGCCCTTAAGCAAAATGGAATCAGTCCCGATTTGCCCTTACACTGTCAACAGGTCATGCGTTCAGTGTTTAGCAATCAAAGTCAGTACTCCTGAAAGCCTTACTGTCATCTCAACTCTCCTCATGTACACATAAACAAAAGATTTATAAGACAAGCAGAGGTAGATTGTGAAAGCCAGACTGTCAACACCTACTTCTCATTATTTTTACAACTAGACATGGTGTTCAGAAGAGGAATTCCTGCTATGCTCACGTGTCATTGGAGGCCCAGGAAACACACACAGGTCGTCTGTGGCCGTGCCTTTGTGATAGATTGAAATGACAGTCTTCTCAGACTGAGGGAAAAAAAAGATTTGTACGAGAAAGACATGTTCCAGAAACTTCTAGGGTCAGTATTTTTTAGTAATAACTCCTAAGGCTTTATTCATCAGAGCCACAAGTGAAGGAAATAATTCTTCAGCCATTTCAGCTGCTAAAGTTTATACTACTAGTGTAACATAGAGATAGCCTTGTTGCTGATTAAAAATATGATGTTTTGTGTCTTGTCACTAATCTTCCTGGAACTGACCTTTGGATATACTGTGTGCTAAGGATCCAATTGGGTCCTGTGATATTGTGAATTTTAATAAGAAATATATATGGTCTTAATTCCCATTTCTGGCACTGAGCTCCTTAAACCCTTAGAATTAACCCCAATCCATATATGGGTACCTGTGATATTGTGAATTTTAATAAGAAATATATATGGTCTTAATTCTCATTTCTGGCACTGAGCTCCTTAAACCCTTAGAATTAACCCCAATCCATATATGGGTACCTGTGATATTGTGAATTTTAATAAGAAATATATATGGTCTTAATTCCCATTTCTGGCACTGAGCTCCTTAAACCCTTAGAATTTCCTAAGAGAGTGATAAATGTATCTTTTGTTATGGCAATGAGGTGACTTTTGTAAAGTTGCTAGGGATGGGGCTGGTTGCCAAGAGAACAAATCATGTGATTAGTGGGTTGGAACCTTTAGCCCAACCCCCCAATCTCCCTGGGAGGAAAGAGGTGGTTTGAGGTTGAGTCAATCACTGGTCAGTGATTTGACCAATCATGCCTCTATAATAAAACCTCCATAAAAACCCAAAAGGACTGGGTTCGGAGAGTTTCCAGGCTGGCGAACCAGAATCATGGGCCACTGGGCCCAAGCAAATAAGCTCCTTTGTTGAGGACCTCACCCTATGTGTTTCTTTATTGAGCTATTGATTCATATCCTTTGATACCTTTTGTAACAAACCAGTAATCTAGTGAGTAAATGGGTTTCTGGATTTCTATGAGCCATTTTAGCAAGTTAATTGAACCCAAAGAAGGGGCTGTGCTAATCTATGATTTAGAGACAGCCAATCGGTTGGAAGCACAGGTCACAACCTGGATTTGGGATTGCAGTCCGAAGTGGAGTCTTATGGGACTGAGCTCTTAACCTGTGGAATCAGATGCTCTCCAGGTAGATAGTGTCAGAATTGAGCTGAATTGTAAGACACCCAGCTGGTGTCTAAGAATTGCTTGGTGGTGTGGTGTGGAGAACCCCCCACACATTGGAATTTGTACTAGAATCATCAACACCCGACTATCCCAGCTCCCTGCACTGCAACGTGCAACCTTTCTCCAACCTTTTGGCAGTTCTGGATTACAGATTGAGTTTCCACATACACATGGGTCTGGGTCTGTTTATGCATCACTATTCTGTTATTGTTCTATATTTTCTATCCCCGCACCAGTATCACACGGTCATAAATACTATAGCATTATAAAGAGTCTTGTTGCATAGTGGGGAGAGTTCTTGCAATTCACCCTTCCTTAAAAATGGTTAATTTTTCTTGTACTTTTTAGGCCCATACATTAAAAAAAAATTTTTTTACGTCTTATTTATTTTGTTTTCCCCTGCATGAGCAGGGGAGGAGCAGAAAGAGACACAGAATCTGAAATAGGCTCCAGGTTCTGAGCTGTCAGCACAGAGCCCGACATGGGGGCTTGAACTCACAGACTGTGAGATCATGACCTGAGCCGAAGTTGGAGTCTTTACTGACTGAGCCACCCAGGTGCCCCAAGGCCCATACATTTCTAAATAAAATGGTTATAAAGTTCCACATTAAAAGGGGCAGGGCATATTTTGGTTGGGATTACACTGACTATATACCATGTGTGGGGGAGAAATAACATCTTTAATCTTGATTTTGCCAATCCACAAACATGTAATATTTTTCCATTTAATTAGTTTTTTCAAGTTTTCATAATTTTCTCTATATAAGTACTGTCCACTTTTTGTTAGATTCAATTCCTCAAATATGTACTTCATAAGTTTTCAAAGTTATTGTAAATTTATATTATTATTTCATTTTCTGTTACTAACTGGTATATTGAAATGCAATTGAATTTTATATGTTGGTTTTATATTTAGTAAATGCAAAATTCCCTTGTTAATTCCAACAATTTATCTGTAGATTCATTTGGATTTTTTGTGTGCTAAAGCTGGTTATTTGCTCTTAATGACAATTTTATTTAATATTTTTCAATCCTACTTTCTACCGCTTTTCTGGATTTGCTCCGGCAAAATGTTGAATGGTGTTGAAGGTGTGCGATGGTGGGAATCCGCTTGTCCCTAATTTCAAAAGGGATGTTTTTATTTATTTTTAAATTTTCTTTATTTTTTTAATGTTTATTAATTTTTGAGAGGGACAAAAATGATCACAGTAAAGACAGAGAGAGAGAAAGAGAGAGACAGAAGAGAGAGAGAGAGAGAGAGAGAAAATGAAGCAGGCTCCAGGCTCTGAGCTGTCAGCACAGGGCCTGGCACAGGGGTCAAACTCACAAACTGTGGTATCATGACCTGAGCTGAAGTCAGACACTTAACTGACTGAGCCACCCAGGCGCCCCTCAAGAGGAACGTTTTTAGTAGAGGTAGTGGGCAGAATTGTTAGTGGCCAGAAAAAGATATATGTGTCCAAGCCCTGACGTGCCTACCTGTGAAATGTACTTACTTAGAAATCCGGTCTTTAAGCATATAATTAGAGCTCTCAGCATGAGCTCATCCTGGTTTCAGGGTGGGCCCTAAATCTAATGACTAGTATCTTTACAAGAGACAGAAAAGGAGAAGATACAGAAGCACACAGAGGGGAAGATGGCTGTGAAGAACCAGGTGGAAAATGAGAGAGATACAAGCCAGGAAGCACCAAGAATTGCTAGAAGCCACCAGAAGCTAGAAGAGAGGCATGGAGAGAGAGAGCTTCTAGAAGGAATCAAAACTGCCAACACCTTGATTTCAGACTTCTGGCCTCCAGAACTCTGAGAGAATAAACTTCCACTGTTTTAAGTCACCAAGTTTGTAATAAGTGGCTAAGGCAGCCCTAGGAAACTTGCCTAGAAAATAACACAGGAAACCCGCTTGGTGATGGGGCAATTCAGAAGGATTTCTTAAACAAGTTACAAAAAGCACTAGCCATTAAAGAAAAGATTGATATATTCCTCTATGCTGAAATCATCATCTTTTGGGCCAGTCAGCTAGGCTTCGAGAAGGCTCTCTGTGGGCCCAGCCCGCCCTTAGGAAGTGGAAGGTCAGCTCCATCTGGCGACTATGGAGGAGCCCGAGAGGAGATGGGGAGAGGCTGTTAGCCAATCTGCTCCTGCAAAAAAGGAAATGAAGCCAAAAAATGGGGCAGGAAGGGATAGATCTTCAGACAGAGAAGTGCAAACAAAGAGGAAAAGGGGAGTGAAGGGAAACCAGGCTGAAGTGGCTGACCGAGAAACAAAAGACTTAGCTGCGGAAAATGGAGAAACTAAAAAGGAGGAGAGTCCAGGCCCTGATGAAGAGGAGAGAAAGAAGCCAAGCCTGGGTAATATCATATGTACCACGTCTGATCAGTCATCCCCGGCTCCCTTCTTGCACAGCCCAGAGGAGTATTGTTATTGACTGTTTTGTAAATGCAAGTTTTTTAGCAGCTCTAGAAACATTTTTAAGGAGAGACTCCCACTTCATCCCATTTTTTAAGTGTCAATGCTTTTTTTTTGTAAAGAGGTGATATCATTTGCTTGTTGTTTATTATTTATTTGTGGTACAATCAGAAAATACTGGGGTATTGAATGTGGGAGGGTCTGATTGTGTTGAGTATGGTTCAACAGTTCACAGACGGGGTAGTTTTTATATTCTACAATACAAAGCATATTAAATGGCAATTGGGAAATTGCCATTTCTTTCCTAAAGAAAACCGCTCCTTGATCTTGGCTCTCCCTGTCAGAATTTTGTACATTCTGTAGCATCTTGGTCTGTTTTCCTAGTAACTTTGTTAATGTGCTGTGCACGATTGTAAATTTGTGTCTGTAGTGTATATGATATTAAATTGTGAATTAACGCGACTTAATAATGTAACAGTGTATCCACATTTGAAGCTATTGGTACTTGATATACTGTTAAGGAAAATTTGCCTCCAAATTTTAAGCTGGAAAGTCACTGGAATAACTTAGAAAAGAATCACAACTACATGATTTTTTAGATTTTTGGTGCATATGTTAAGAACTGTGTACAAGTTGAGATGTCTTCCTGGTCCTCAGAACAACCAATAGAAACTCAATTATGAAAGAAAAAAATCATCACCTGTTAAGCATTAAAAAACACTGCAGTAAGAATCTAAGACAGGCCATAAAGCAGGAGGTATGCTGCGGAGTCCATCAACAAAGTACTCGCTCTAAAACATACTTCTATGACTCTACCAGGAAGTCAAACAACTTAGTAGGGAAATGACTAAAGTAAATAAACAAACAAAAAAGTAGGAAACGCATCACGAATGGCTTATGACCACACGAAAAGATGGTCAGCCTCATTAGTAATTAGAGACATGAAAATTAAAACATGAGTTCCCGTTTTACCGCAGGGCAGCAAAAAATTTCCAAGTCTGATAACAGCAAGTGTTAGCAAGGAAGTACAGGAACTGGGAATCCTCACTCTGCTGGAGAAGGTAAATTGGGACAATCCAGTTGGAAAGGTGTTCGACGTCATCTAGTAAAATTGCAGACGGACATACTCCATCACCCAGTAATTTTATTCTGAAGCGAATGTAGCCAGGAGACATGAATAAGAATGCCCATGATAGCTTTGATTAGAATTGTCATGGGGCGCCTGGGTGGCTCAGTCGGTTAAGCGGCCGACTTCGGCTCAGGTCATGATCTCACGGTCTGTGAGTTCGAGCCGCGCATCGGGCTCTGTGCTGACAGCTCAGAGCCTGGAGCCTGCTTCAGCTTCTGTGTCTCCCTCTCTCTCTGCCCTTCCCCTGCTCATACTCTGTCTCTATGTCTCTCAAAAATAAATAAATGTTAAAAAAAATTAAAAAAAAAAAGAATTGTAAAAAAATGGAAACAACCCAAATGTCCACATACAACTGAATGGATCAGAGAGCGATCCGACTCCTGTAATGAAATGAATACTCCCTACATATATAAATGAATGTACTGCTGCTCTGTGCTTCAACAGGCAAGTAACGACAAAGTACATTCAGTAGGATTCCACTTAGATCAATTTAAAAAAAGACAAAATTCAACTACATTGCCTAGGGAGGTATATGTAGGTGGTGAAACTGTAAGTGAGTACAGTAAAACCTTGGATTGCGAGTAACTTGTTCTGTGAGTGTTCCACAAGACGAGCAGACATTTCTAATGTATTTTAACTTGATGCACAAGCAGTGTCTTGCAATGAGTCGTCTGTGAAGCCAAATATCACGTGACCATAACTGAGCCAATGGTTCTTGAAATTCGCTTTGACATACAAGTGCCTTGGATTACAAGCATGTTTCTGGAGTGATTGATGCTCCTAAAACAAGGCTTTACTATACAAGGTAAAGATGGTCACAGCCATCACGATAGTGGCCACATGAGCAGATGAGTGGGAGAGAATACGGTGAGAGACAGAGGGAAACTCTAAGGAACAGCCGTGTTCCATTTCTGAACCTGAGCGGTAATATTAAAGCAAAATCAGAGCTAGACAGTAAATTGGTTAAAAAAAAATGTTACTCAGGACTACAGCAATAGGGAAGAGATCTCGGTATGGAAACAGCTCAACTTCAAATATAGCACGTAAAAGTGGAAATTTACAGCCAAGGAGCAGGGTGGAGGTCAGCGGATAGAAAATTACTAAGAGGAAACAGGGTTATGGAGGGATTCTGGCAAATCCCACCCAAGAGGAGTCTTGCTAAGACACACCAAGCCAATCAATCACCTAGGGGATGATCACCAAATAGATAACACGAGTGATCAGCTATGGAGGATGGGGATTCTTATTAACAGGACCTAGCAGAGTTTTCGTTGAAACCAGATTTCAGAAGGAAGTGCCCAGATGGCCCTTGAAGGCTCAGGAACTTGACTAAAGCTTGGTCAAGCAGAGAGTCTTTAACAATAATTACATGGGTGCTTTCTTATGACTATTTTCAAGATGCAGATACATGGTTTATAGTCTTCTGTGTATAGGATACAGTCCACAATGTAAAAAAAATTACAATAGATTATTTTACTGGAAGATAGATGGAGAGAAACCATCAGGTAAAGGAATTTATAGGACATTATGGTTCAATGTTAGGCTTTCTAGTGTCTATTTCTCTTAATCGCATTTCAAAGTGACTTTCAGTGTTTACCAATTCGATATTTATTGAACTTTCTAGTTGCAGGCACCCTATTAGATGACAAGGAAGATCGCATTCTCTGTGGTCAAGTTGCTTAAAATCTGGTAATGATGAGATCACTAACACAGTCGGGGAACCACAGTGATTCAAGTACGCAGACGGGGAGATTTGGAGGAGCGATTTCTGAGGTGTGCGCCGGAGGGTAACTGAGCCGGACATCACAATCATGGCACTCCAGACCAAGGGAAAGCATAGCCAAGGAAGGTAAGAAACAAGGAACCGACAGAACAGTGAGGGGCTGGTTTTGCTGGACTAGAAGATGCGTATTGGGAAGTGGTGAGAAACTGGATTAGAGATGCAGGCCTTATAAGGTGTATTTGTTGGAATTATGTTTGGCCGCAAGACTGAATATCCAAAATAACAGTGGCATGAAGACAGCAGGTCACTGCTTTGTCATAGAGAACAGGTGTGCAGGTAGGTGGTGGCTGCCGTCATGCTTGATACCGAGGCCAGGGCCCGGACCCCTCTGGGTACCACTCCATGATCCAAACACAGCTAATAATTAGCACAACACAGGTCTTTAAAATAAAAGTGGTTTTATTATAAAATTCTAAAACTGTGCTTTAAAGGATGGCCATGAGAATACTGCATAATAAGAAGAAACATACGTTCATAATCCAATCACATAGCAGATTTTATATTGTCCACAGAATTAATATTTAAAAAAACATTCCTCTATTTCAGTTAAGAGTCTTCAGAGCACCATTATTTGAAGGAAGGTATTTTGCATATCAGAGTTCATCTTTGGTCTGCAATTAAGAAGCAAAATATTTAGTGCCATCAAGAAGTCTTACTCAAGTCAAGATAACTTATGTTACTCTATTAATGATTTTTTCCCCTACAGGTGGAAGCAGAGAAAAAGGCAAGTGGGTGCTAGAGGTTTGTAGGGCCTGGGACTGTGCTTGGAATCGCCCCTGGGGAAAGTCACGTGTTTTCTCGGACTGCTGGTGGGGAACACAGACATGAAGGTGTCTGCATTACTGTAAAGGGCTTTGTGTTATGAATCTTATCAGTGAAGGGCTAGAGCAGACAACGAGGAGGAAATTAACAAAGCCCCTGAGACCACGAGTCAGTGGAAGGTACTGATTTGGTACTCCTCCACATCCCTTAGATGAAGATAAAAAATAAAAAAGAGGACCGGAGAAAGGAAGCTGGCCAGTTTCATTTGGAGCCAACAAAAGTGTTGTGACACCAAACCACGAATTTCGTGAGGGGGTACATTTCAATTCTGGAAAAATTTTTAAAGATTTTATTTTTCAAGGATATCACTTATTTTTTAAGTAATCTCTATGCCCAATGTGGGGTCAAACCCAAGATCAAGAGTTGCATGCTCTACTGACTGAGCTAACCAGGAGCCCCTTTAAAGGTTTTATTTTTAAGTCATCTCTACACCCCATCTTGGGGCTCGAATTCACAACCCTGAGATCAAGTCGCATGGTCTACTGACTGAGCCAGGCAGGTGCTCCCAATTCTGGCAAAAATTTTTTTTGTTTGTTTGGTCAATGGCTTTAACTGATTTTATGAACTTCCAGCACTGACAAGGGTTAACACTGATGAAGTACTGTTTCTAGATGGGGGTGGGAGGTTAGTGACTTAGTGACAAGTCCATACTCCAAAAAAAAAAAAAAAAAAAAAGGTAAAAACAAGAAAACAAAATAACCAAAACTGATTTGTAGCACCTGCTGTTGTCATGGTGACTGTCCCACCAGGCAGATTCCAAGTTACCAGAAATTAACCAGTGTGCAAAATTCCTAATATGTAACAGACAGTGAGCTTATACAAACCAATTCTATCATACCACTGCAGAGAGCGGTCGTTTTATTCCTTTCAAACCCCCTTGCGAGTCAGGCATGGTAACAGCCAAATCTGCCTTCTCATCTTTGGTCACAATACCAGTTTTGAGTTCGTCCTTTTAGAGACATGGTGACATTGCTTAAAACAATGTCAAGCCAATGTATTATATACGTATATGTATATATATGTGATATCCATAGATATATATGTGTGACGTATACTACAATTTTATACAGCATATATTCATTCAAACAAAAAGCGATTACAATCAACAACCCTCTCCTGCCGCATCATGTCTTTACACACAACCAGGCACACAATCATATGATGGAGACTGGGTTTGGGTCCTAGCCTTGCTATAATCCAGCTGGGTAGTCACGAGCTACATTCTTCTTTAGGCTCCGTTTTTTTAACCATAAAATGAGGTATTTCCTGGGTGACCCTTAAGGTCCTTTTTCTTTTTTTAAATTAAAAAATTTTTTTTCTATGCCCAACATAGGCCTCAAACTCACAACCCCAAGATCAAGAGTCACGCACTCCACTGACTGAACCAGCCACGTGCCCGCTCGAAAGGTCCTTTGAGTCTTACAAGTCTATGCGAATCTGCCTTTTATTAATGAAATCAGTATATATTCGTGGTATCAACAGAGACTGCTCTTTGTTTTTTTTAAAGGTGAGAAATGGCATCTCTGCAGTTTTTTTTTAAATGTTTTTTTTCACTTTATTTATTTATTTATTTAAAATTTATAATAGTTTATTTTCAAATTGGTTTAACTATAACACCCAGTGTTCATCCAACATGTGCCCTTTTTAATGCCCATCACCCCCTCTCCCCCTCCCCATCCCCTCAAGTTTTTCTTAGTCTTGAGGTCTTATGTTTTCTACCTTTCGTGTCTTTTTTTTCTTTCCCTTTCCCCCTGGTTTTGTTAGTTCACAGCACCAATTCGTGGAAACATATGGATCTGTTTTTTCTGGACTTATTTCACTACTAATACCTCAGATCCATCTGTTGTCCACAGGCAGATTTCATTTTTTTATTGCAGTAGTAGTCCTTGTATCATGTACCATTGTTTATTTTAAGAGAAGACAGAGTGTGAGCAGGGGAAGGGCAGAGACAGGGAGAGACACGGAAGCCAAAGCAGGCTCCAGGCTCTGAGCTGTCAGCACAGAGCCCCACGTGGGGCTCGAACCCATAAGTGAGATCATGACCTGAGCCAAAGTTAGTCGGTTGCTCAACGGACCGAGCCACCCAGGCACCCCAAGAGACTACTCTTAAATGAACAATCTGATACTGTGAATAATCATGGTCATATATTTTTTCATCTCTAAAACTGAGATGACGAACTTTGCCAAAGGCCATGTGACGTGAACGCCCTCCTCCACCTCGCTGGGGGCTCTGGTCTTCCTACCTGCACTTCTGCGTCCTTTCTCTGGCCGTGTTGTTCCCACGGCATGTGCCTCTCTGGGAGACTGGAGCACATGGAGGCTCCTGGAGAAGCTCAAACACTTGAACGGGCCTAGCTCTCGCTCTGACACGGCCTGTTCTGGTTACCTGTTTCCTATGGCACGTGCAAGGAAAGAGGTCGTCTTCGGTCTGTGCTTCTACCCTCTTCATGCCCTCTCGGACTTGGGGCTCGCTCACTTGCAAGCTGGCATATTCCTGTGGAAGCAACAATTCAAAAGTGTTCCTTTTGTAACTTAGAGCACATTCGCCAATCAGATTCCCCGGCGTTTGCCAGCATCTGGTCCTTTCAACTCACATGTGTCAAGTTGTAAGAAGCAAAATTCTTCATACTCCCCTCAACCCCCAATAACAGGGTTTCTGAGAGGTGGCTGTCCTTTGGACACTGGCTGCCTATTGCTAATGGACCTCTCCTTATTCTATCCTGCATTTATTTCTTTTATTTATTTTTTTAACATTTTTTATTTTATTTTATTTATTATTGAGAGACAGAGAGAGAGCATGAGTATGAGAGGGGCAGAGAGAGGAGGAGACACAGAATCTGAAGGAGGCCCCAGGCTCTGAGCTGTCAGCACAGAACCCAACATGGGGCTCGAAACCTCGAGATCATGACCTGAGCTGAAGTCGGACGCTCAACCGACTGAGCCCCCCAGGTGCCCCAATCCTTTATTTATTTATTTTTAATGTTTTTATTTATTTATTTATTGAGAAAGAGAGATAACGCCATGGAGGCGGAGGGCAGAGATCTGAAGCCGGCTCTGTGCTGACAGCAGAAAGCCCCATGCAGGGCTCGAACTCACAAACCCACAAATCGTGAGATTAAGACCCAAGCCAGAGTCGGATGCTTAACTGACTGAGCCACCCAGGTGCCCCTATCCTTCCTTTATAAGACTTGTAGGGTTTTGGTTTTACCACCTTCTGCCTTGAAGTGCAAGTAATTGTGCACACGGTCTCCCCTGGACTGGGAATTTGAGGCTAGCGTGTATTTCTCCCATGGCCCGCACAGCCTCAGGTACCACCTTCGCCTATCGCGTGCTGGCTCTGTGTTAGGCTCTGGGCCAGGTGATGGCGCTCTAGGAAATGTGACACGAATGCGTGAACACAACCCTGTGGGCCTTTAGGAATTAGACAGTAACCCCTCCCTGCTTCAGCGTACACACTCCACCCTCTCCGCCCCTTCACCAGCCCCTGGGAAGGTTACAAAGGGGGAGGGGCGAGTGCAGACTGGAAATTGATCAGCTGTTCTGTAGCAGAGTCTAAGATTTGGTGCTCACTGCCTGCAATTTTGAGGTTAAAAAAAATCTTAATTTAGATCTAGTAGTATCATTAGGAAATTACTTGTTGCTACTGCATTTTTAAAAAATAGCCTTTTGAATTGTCAGGTGTACTTTGATTATAATCCCTAAATGCTTAGGTCCATGAAAACACTTTCTTTTCTTTTTTCCTTTTTTTTTTTTAAACAATGTATTGTCAAATTAGTTTCCATAACAACAGCCAGTGCTCATCCCAACAAGTGCCCTCCTCAATGCTGGTTACCCACTCTCTCCTCTCCCATACCCCCCATCAACCCTCAGTTTGTTCTTAGTATTTAAGAGTCTCTTATGTTTTGTCTCCCTCCCTCTCTGTGGCTTTTCATGAAAACACTTTCAAAGAGAAGTCATGGCTCATGTGGGATCCGCACTATAGAACCGAAGATGCTGTGCACTGTTTAGACAAAGAAATGGTAAGGCAGCAGGAAGATCATACAAAGAAAAGGGGCGCCTGGGTGGTTCGGTTGGTTACGTTGTGAAGCATCTGAATTCGGCAGGTCATGATCTTGCAGTTCATGAGTTCCAGCCCCACGTTGGGCTCTGTGCTGACAGCTCAGAGCCTGGAGCCTGCTTCGGATTCTGTGTCTCCCTCTCTTTGCCCCTCCTCCACTTACACTCTGTCTCCTCTCTCAAAAATAAATAAACATTAAAAAAAAATAAAAAAAAGATTGTACAAAGAGAAAACACAGATCCATGCACAATAACCTGGCAGGGTCAGAGGTCATTTTTTTTTTAATGTTTATTTATTTTTGAGAGACATAGAGACAGAGCATGAGCAGGGGAAGGGCAGAGAGAGAGAGGGAGACACAGAATCTGAAGCAGGCTCCAGGCTGTCAGCACAGAGTCCGATGCGGGGCTCGAACTCACAGACCACGAGATCATGACCTGAGCTGAAGTCAACCGCTTAACCGGCTGAGCCACCCAGGTGCCCCAAGAGGCCAATTTCTTAAGCACGCAACAGAGTGCTAACGTAAATACTTTCCCCATGATGGTGTAGCATTCCTGTCTAGCTTATGTTGGGTTTTGTACCATTTTCATTACGATTTGATGTTGGTCCCTGGTTTTTGCCCACAGAGAAGTATATGTATCTCTTTATACTCATATACTTTTAGAAACTATTAGGTGAAATGTTATTTGCTCCTAACATGCCCAACTGTAAATAGTATGTTGGTTTTCTTAGAAAATACTGACCTGGAAAAGTTTAAAATAGTAACAGAATATGTCATCACCCATGAGATTATTTCTTGCAAATTCTTGTCCTGCTTTTGCTATCTTCTTTGCCTGTGGGAACAAGGACAACAAAGTCCCTTAATGAAACGTGGTTTTGTTTGCGGTACAGACATGTGCACAACTGACCTTCTGGGTACACGTATCCTGGGACAAGAGCAGGAAAAATATCTTTGAGGGTTGTGTTACGTAGTAAAGGGAACATTTAACAGTAGTACGCTCAAATTAAAGAGAGGGTTTTTTTTCAGACTTGAAAGTTTGGGGAATCATACTGGACCTTCTAGAATGAAGCCTCTCTTGCCGAGAGAAGGCACACATTAAATGAGGTAACAGTGACTTCGTAAAGTAAATGCAAGACAAAGCTTAAGACACCGCCTTAACAATTTTCAGCAATTTGCCTGAGGTTTACTTTGTGCAATCCTGGATTTTAAAGTACAGCAGGCACTTTTTTCTTCCTGCTGCTCTGAGCATCTTAATTTTCATATCGTTAGTAGAGGTGAGGCAGTGCCTGAAGCTCTGATCAACCTGCCCCCCGCCCCCCACCAAAAAAAAGAGACAGCCTGCTCAAGGCCAATGTCTAGCTTTTTGTCTCAAGTGCAGAGTGGACACTTAATCCAAGACCCAATGCCTGTGTTCGCTCTGAGGGGGACTGATGTCCTACCACGGGGAGGTGGCTCCCCACTGGCAGGTAAGGGTGTATAGCTGAGCGTCCCGAATGCTTTTCGGGCACAAGACATTTAAAATGAGCCTGTGGGGGTGCCTGGGTGGCTCAGTCGGTTAAGCGGCCGACTTCAGCTCAGGACATGATCTCACAGTTGGTGAGTTCGAGCCCCGCGTTGGGCTCTGTGCTGACGGCTCAGAGCCTGGAGCCTGCTTCAGATTCTGTATCTCCCTCTCTCTCTGCCCTTCCCTTGCTTACGCTCTGTCTGTATGTCTCTCAAAAATAAAATAAAAACGCTAAAAAAAAAAAAAAGTTAAAAACAAAAATGAGCCCGTGAACGTGGGGTAGACGAGACTGACCTTACCTCTTCGTCATGATCTTTTGCCCATTTAAGTTTTTCCAGGAGGTCGCTCAGGTTGCTTTTCACTGGAATGTAGTGCCTCCAAGGCTGCAGCTCATTGTAAAAGTGCTCGTAGTAGATGGAGTCCTGCTTTAGCACGACACTGTCACCGGCGAGGAGGTACGGCAGGCGATACGCCGCGACAGTGCCGTCAACGTTTATCTGGTACTTATGCTGCCAGACAGCAGGGGAAGAAAAGCCTCCATTACGTTTCCTTTCTCCCCTCTCTTTATTCGCCTCCTCTTTCCACACCTAAAGCCCCATCATTGGCGGAGACGAACTGGGCAGATTTTGCCCTCTGCCTTCGCCGTGGAGTAAGAGCTATCATATTAACACCTGGCCTAGAGCTCGAGGCTTATTGTGATGCTCTCCCAAATTTCACAAAGGGGCCACGAGCCTAACATTAAGGCAGACAATAAGGTGTTAAGACCGCTGTCCAAAGGCTACGACTGAGGAAAGAGAGACTTACTGTGACTTTGTAATCCCTCTAATACTTTACTAATCACATATGAGCACCTAAGGATGGTAGCCTATGGCATATTAACCATACTTGTAAATTTTTTTTTAAGAGAGAGAGAGTAGGGGAGGGGCAAAGAGAGAGAGAGAGAGAGAGAGAGAGAGAAAGAATCCCAAGCAGGCTCCATGCTCAGCATGGAGTCTTATGCAGAGCTCAATCCCATGACCATGAGATCATGACCTGAACAGAAATCAAGAATCAGATGCTTGGGGCGCCTGAGCGGCTCAGTCGGTTAAGCGGCCGACTTCGGCTCAGGTCATGATCTCGAGGTCTGTGAGTTCGAGCCCCGTGTCGGGCTCTGTGCTGACAGCTCAGAGCCTGGAGCCTGCTTCAGATTCTGTGTCTCCCTCTCTCTCTGCCCTCCTCCTGCTCACACTCTGTCTCTATGTCTCAAAAATAAATAAACATCAAAAAAAAATTTAAGAATCAGACGCTTAACTGATTGAGCCCCAACCATACCTTTTACACATCAGATGGGCACACACAAGTCTTGAGGAAATTAACCAGCATAGATGCAAGAGCGTCTATGAATAAAAATATTCCTAGAGCCGTGGTACCCAATTAGTCTTTAGCTGTAGCAAATGCAATAGGGAGGAATAAAGCAAAGGCATGATGTGACAGCCACTGATGAGGGATGGCTGCTAACGTCTCTTTCTCTCAAAAGTCTTTGTGAAACGCATTCGGAAGAAGGGCTGACAATTCAACTTCTGGCATTATTTAGGACTTCCTGCTGCCAGGGAGCCCATCGAAAGAAAACCTGGCCAGAGCAGGTTTTCATTAAAACCAGAGGTACAGGCAGAGCTAGTGAATCACTTGCCTTCCGACATTCAGAGGACAGGTGAGTACCTTTAGTCCATGACATGGGTCTTTAAAAACCACTTAGTGGCTTAGGCGTGCTTCGGTGGCTCAGTTGGTTGAGCGTCTGACTCTTGATCTTGGCTCAGGTCATGATCTTGGGTTTTGTGGTTTCAAGCCTGTATCTGGCTCTGCAATGCTTGGGATTCTCTCTCTCACCCTCTCTCTCTGCCCCTACCCCTGTGTGTTCTCTCTCTCTCAAAATAAATAAACTTAAAAAAATTAAAAAATTTGTGG
Source organism: Paguma larvata (assembly GCA_030068075.1). Classification (NCBI taxonomy): domain Eukaryota; kingdom Metazoa; phylum Chordata; class Mammalia; order Carnivora; family Viverridae; genus Paguma; species Paguma larvata. Next base: position 8,907,791 of record CM057839.1, on the reverse strand, counting down.
TTTAGAGAATAGGGCAGTGTCCCACTGCCAAGAAGGAGTTAGAAAAAGGATCTCTCCACAGGAAATGGGAGCAATCCACAAATTAGACACAGAAAGGTCTCCCTGACCTCCACAATTCCCAGGAAGATCATCTGCATGGGTTTCAAGACACTTCCCCATCAGAAAGTCTGATACGAGATGCTGGTTTATCTCTTCTTTAGACTGTTAGGTTGCTCCGGGGAGAAGAATTTGTAAAATCACACGCATGTATTTATTAATAAGAAAGGATTTGGAGCTGAAATGTGCTTACCTTGAGGGCCAGTTGGGGAAAAAATTCTAGCCCTACCCAGGCCTCAAGCTTCCTCAGTACATCTATTTTTGAGATGTATCTATTTATTTTGAGAGAGAGTGAAAGAGAGAGAGAGGATGAGTAGGGAGGGGCAGAGAGAGAAAGGGAGAAAGAATTCCAAGCAGGCTCTGTACTGTCAGTTCAGAGCCTCAACTGGGGCTTGAACTCACGAACCATGCGATCATGACCTGAGCTGAAACTAAGAGTCTGATGCTTAACCAACTGAGCCACCCCGGCGCCCCTCCCTTGAGGCATATTTAATGTCAGGTCTGGGTACTCTATACACCCCACTCTGCCAAAGCGGTCCCCGGGGCCTCATGCCTTTATGTTCACTGAATTTTATGCTCACTTCTCTCACCCCCTATAGCCTTATAGGCCTCAGTTTCCCTCCCCTGATGAAGACATTTGGAAAAACAAAAAGGATTGGACACAATTGATGTCATACCTTGAAGAAATCAAAAAATGAAATGTGTTTCACGATAGGACCATATAGGCTTTCGTCATGTTTGAAGAAGAAGAAGTTGGTGAAGGCAGCGTCTATAAGTTCCGGGTGTTTCCTGCTGAGCTTAACCAGTTCCAGTCTCTCTTTGCGGCTGTCTCGTCCCCTCCAGACAGCGGTGGAGTTCTTGCTTTCCCAGGGAGGACCCGTGTTAGCTTGCACAGACATCATATCCAGACTTACTCTGGAAGACAGAAAGTGCCACACATTTTCCTCCCACACCGTCACATCGCAAAGGCTGCTGGGAAAGAACTCACCGAGGAAAGCCAACCAAGGCTGTGGGCCATCTCAGACCCGTCTCTCACCGGCCCATGGTTTCTAGAACTGAGTCAGTCAAGTCGTAGGTAGGCATCACGATGTCCTTGGACTCCGTGGAGCCACACCAGGAAAAGATTGGATGGATGTGCGAGGTGGATTTCTTTTTCTCCAAAGGCCAGTCTCCCAAATTAACGAAAAACTCCACATCTGGCATCTTCACCTGGGAGAAGAAAGTAAAGAGCTTCTTTACATTGGCTGCAGCGGATAACACCTTCCATGGAGGGACGTGTTGGGAAAGGCAGCCTCGTGCAGGCCGTCTCTCCGGCCCTCGCCTGGCCACGTAGGAACCGGTGGTGTCCTTGCCGGGGAATGTACTTTGTGTTCTGCCTAAGTGCGGGTGTGCGCAGCCCTCGGGCTGACCCCACTTGCTGCACTTTAGGTGCCACAGCGAGGGGTTGGGGAGCTTCACTGTGACAGGAAGGGAGGTGCACACGGCCCTAGCGCAGGGCACCTGGCCAGCCCTTGGGGGACCGCCGCGCAGCAAGCACAGGAGCGGATCTTGTCACCTCTCCTCTGCTGTAAGGAAGCACTCCGCCCCTCGAGGCTGGTGTGCAGGCTGTCTGTTCCCAGCAACCTCGAGTCCTGCCCTGGTTTCTTCCTCGGGTGGCATTTCCCTGTCTTTCACTTTGGCTGCATTCCTGTAATATGCTAGCCTGCAGCACAGCTGGACCACCCAGGGAGCGGCGAAACACAATACAAATGAGAAACCCTACCAAACGAAAGGCCAACTTTACAAGCTTCGGGTAATGACAATTACGCCAATTTGGATGTCAGTAATTTTTCAGAATATTGTTGTGGGGGCACCTGGATGGCTCAGTCGGTAAGCATCTGACTTCGGCTCAGGTCATGATCTTGCAGTTTTTGGGTTCAAGTCCCCCATCGGGCTCAGTGCTGACAGCTTGGAGCCCGGAGCCTGCTTCAGATTCTGTGTCTCCCTCTCTCTCTCCCCCTCCCCTGCTCACACTCTGTTTCTCTCTATCTCAAAAATAAATAAACATTAAAAAAATTTAAAAAAAAGAATACTGTTGTGTACCTCAGTATACTAGATTTCCTTCCTACAATGCCCACATTGGCCAATAGACCTGCTTCAAAAAGGGAGGAAGGGCTCCTGTGTGGCTCAGTCGGTTAAGTGTCCGACTCCTGATTTTGGCTTAGGTCATGATCTCAAGGTGGTGAGATTGAGCCCCAGCCCTGCGTTGGTCTTCGTGCTGGGCATGGAGTCTGCTTAAGATTCTCTCTGTCTCCCTCTGACTCTCTCCCCTGCTCGTGCTCTTTCTCTCTCTCTCAAATTAAAATAACAACATTCTCTCCTGCCTCTCCCCTGTTTGCATGCTCTCTCTCTCTCTCTCTCAAAAAAAAAAAAAGGGATGAAATGACAAAGGTAATCTTGGTTTTAATGCTGCCAAGAGACTCTGAGATGATCAAAGCGAGAAAGAATTACTGGAAAACAATTACAATACAAAGTACTTGGGCCTCTACCCCTCGTTTTGGGTTAATGAGCCAGATGTTCCCATTTAAAAAATATACTCCAGGTGGGGGTGGGACCGGAATCTAAACTCTGGAAGCCGGACACAAAAGCCAGCACTAGCGATTTCTGAGCTAGGCCTTCTTTTTTTTTTTTTTTTTTTAATTTTTTTTAATGTTTAATATTTTTGAGAGAGAAAGGCAGAGAGTGAGCGGGGAGGGGAAGGGACAGAGAGAGACAGAGACACAGAAACTGAAGCAGGCTCCAGGCTCTGAGCTGTCAGCACACAGCCCAACATGGGGCTCGAACTTACGGACTGCAAGATCAGGACCTGAGCTGAAGTCAGATGCTTAACCGACTGAGCCCCCCAGGCGCCCCGAGACCCATTGTTTCAGGTAAAACTGTTTTGGTCCATCCGAGAAGCATCTTGAGAAACTAGAGTCCTGAAAGGCAGTCTTTTTTCTTTTTTTGTTTGTTTTTGTTTTTTTGTTTTTTTACAGTCTTTCCCAACATCGTTCTGTAATATTTTCACGTTCTTTTTTTAAAATTTATTTAAAATTTTTTATTCTCCAGTTAGTTAACATACAGTGGAGTCTTTGCTTCAGGAGTAGAACTCAGTGATTCATCTCCTACCTACAATACCCAGTACGCATCCCGACAAGTGCCCTCTTTAATGCCAATCACCCAATTACCCCACCCCTATCAACCCTGTTTGTTCTCTGTATTTAAGAGTCTCTTACAGTTTGCTTCCCTCTGTTTGTATCTTATTTTTCCTTCCCTTCCCGTATGATCTGTTAAGTTTCTGGGGCATCTGGGTGGCTCAGTTGGTTGGGCGTCTGACTTCAGCTCAGGTCATGATCTCATGGTCTGTGAGTTCGAGCCCCGTGTCGGGCTCTGTGCTGACAGCTCAGAGCCTGGAGCCTCCTTTGGATTCTGTGTCTCCCTCTCTCTCTGCCCCTTCCCCACTCATGCTCTGTCTCTCTCTGTCTCAGAAATAAATAAACATTAAAAAAAAATTTTAAGTTTCTCCAATTCCACATATGATATCTTTCTTTCACTAAAGGACTTATTCTGCTTAGCATAATATCCTCCAGTTCCATCCACATGGTTGCAAATGACAAGATTTCATTCTTTTTCATCACTGAGTAATTCAATCAAGATATAGGCACAGATTATACAATAAACTGTTATTAAGCAATTGGTAACAAATGTGGGTAGAGCTTTTCGCATCGGCCATTTTACTATCATGGTCAAGTTCTCCACTGGAACCCTGCTGAAAGCTCATTATATCAAGGAACAGATTCAACAGACGATGTCTTCTTTGGGCTCAAAGTAGGTTGAGGACTAAGACAACTTTATTTTAAGACATTTTCCCTTAAAAAGTATTGTCATGGGTTGAATTCTGTCCCCCATGAAAGATAAGTGAAAGTCCCAAACCCCAGTATCTTAGAAGGACCTTATGGGGAGATAGGGTTGTTGCAGATATTAGTTAAACTGAGGTCATACTGGAGTAGGGTGGGCCCTGATTCAATATGACCAGTGTCCTTAGAAGAGAGTGACACATGGGGAAGGCCATGTCATGATGGGACAGAAGCTGAAGTGATGTGGCCGCAAGCCAAGGAAGGCCAGCACCCCACGGGAGGCAGGGCGGGGAGGGAAGGGTCCTTCCCTACAGGTCTCAGGAGGGTGGGGGTGGGGACATGGCCCTGCTGACACTTTGCTCTTGGACTTGTAGTCTCCAGAACTGCGAGAGAACAAAAATTTCTGCTGTTTTATGCCACCAAGTTTGCAGTACTTTGTGACAGCAACAGTAGGAAATGAAAACAGGTATTCTCCAGGACATAAAGCTTCAGAAGAATATTTTTATAAGGTTCCAGGATAGAGCAACCCTGATGCTGTTATTTTTAAAAATTATATTGTAAAACCTGGGCTGAGAGAAAAAAAATACTTACTTTTCTAGTCAAAGAAAGTAGTATGGCATCCATGAAAATTCTGAAACCTACATGTTCCCCATGAGTCTTGATGTAGACCTAAAAGAGAAAAGAGCACTTATTATGTTAATCTAAAAGTCCGGGCAGACTTCGGTGAGGTACAGTGTCTCACAATGATCCTTAGAGTGATTAAAAAACATTTTTTTTAATGTTTATTTATTTTTGAGAGAGAGAGAGAGTGAACGGGGGAGGTGCAGAGAGAGAGACACACACAGTATCTGAAGCAGGCTCCAGGCTCGGAGCTGTCAGCACAGAGCCTGACGCAGGGCTCGAACTCACGAATGATGAGATCATGACCCGAGCCAAAGTTGGATGCTTAACTGACTGAGCCACCCAGGCACCCCAGAATTATGTTTTAAAAGTATTTTATTTTATTTTATTTTTTAAAGTTCATTTATTTATTTTGAGAAAGAGAGTGAGAGAGTGCGAGCGAGCAGGAGAGGGACAGAGAGAGTGGGAAAGAGAGAATTCAAGTAGGCTTTGAACCAGCAACACAGAGCCTGATGTGGGCCTTGAACTCACACACTGTGAGATCATGCCATGAGCTGAAACCAAGAGGCAGGCGTTTAACCAACTGAGCCATCCAAGTGCCCCTTAAAGATTTCATTTTTAAGTAATCTGTACACCCAACATGGGACTCAAATCCACAACCGTGAGATCTCGAGTCACGAGCTCCACCCACTGAGCCTGTCAGGCGCCCCACCAAATGATACTTAATAAAACTCTGTAACTACTTAGAGCCAAAAGGTCAAAACAAAACAAAACAAAACAAAATCACTGAGACAAACGAGCAAACCGTAACCACAAATTGTACCTTGTTATCCTTCAAGGTATAATGACACAAGCTTTGCCTTTGTCCAAATCTTTTTGGGATTTCTGCTGCAATCTTTTCCGGATCGACAGCAGGGAAATGTGCCAGATCTTTCTGGATCTGAGTAATGGTTTCTGGGCAGTTCATCTCCTGTAACCAGGCTGCACTGTCTTCCAAAGGACAATCACAGTTTTCGTGGTAAACTGGCCCTGATTATACACAAGGAACAAAATACCACAGGTAACGATTTCACTCAGCATTGAAAACAGGTAACAAATCCATTATATGCCTTCCTTAATACCGTTGTTGTAAAATTATGTTCCAAATTACCTTTTAAAATATATGGAGATTTGGCAACATGGTGGCCTTGGAATTTAACTTCTACCTTCAGATTTTTGTAGCTTGCATACATTCTGTATCTTACTATGAAGGACCCATCCTTCCGGTCTAAAACCTGGACTCCAACTCTAGTGAATTGCTCTTCTGGGGCCGAGATTTTAATCTGGAACACCTTTTCACCTGGAGAAGATGTGAACCTGTCATGGGCAGAACAGCAAGATATAAAGATTATTTTAAGGCACAAATGCACAGAGACTATGCTCTCCAGTCTGTCAGCCTTACTCTTTTCCTCAAACTCCGCCCCTGACATAAATGCTTGCTGCTGCTTTCATGTGCATGTAGTACCAGAATGAAGGTGATGGATCGGAGATTTAAGAAAAGGAAGAGGATAGAAAAAGGCCTCAATACCATAAACATTTCATTAGACGATTTCAAGGGAATATGTCAGAGCTACATCTTTATGTAAGGATAGAACCCACTTATGCATTCCATATGTAAACATATTCTTGGCGTGTCTGGGTGGCTCAGCCGGTTGAGTGTTTGACTCTTGATTCAAGCTCAGCTCATGATCCCAAGGTTGTGGGATTAAGCCCTGCGTTGGGTTCTGTACTAAGCGTGGAACCTGCTTAATGTTTATTCTCTATCTCTCCCCCCTCCCCCCCCAAAAGTGAGAAAAAAACTCTTGTCAACCTACTATTTATTTCATGCATCTGGATATTTGTGGTCAAACGGTGCCTCTAAAGATAATGACACTTTTGAAAAATCTTTTTCAATGATTTCTTTCTTTCTTTCTTTCTTTCTTTCTTTCTTTCTTTCTTTCTTTCTTTCTTTTTCTTTCTTTCTTTCCTTCCTTCCTTCTTTCCTTCTTTCTTTCTTTCTTTTTCTTCCTTCCTTCCTTCCTTCCTTCCTTCCTTCCTTCCTTCCTTCCTTCCTTCCTTCCTTTCTTTCTTTCTTTCTTTCTTTCTTTCTTTCTTTTTCTTTCTTTCTTCCCTCCTCCCCCCCTTCCTTTCTTTCTTTCTGAGAGAGAGAGGGTGCAAGTGAGCGAGGTGCAGAGAGAGAGAGAGAGAGAGAGAGAGAGAATCCCACAAATGGCAGAGACAGAGGGAGGGAGGGAGAGAGAGAAAGAAGCAGGGCTCACTCAAAGTGGGTCTCCAGCTCACGAATTGTGAGATCCTGACCTGAGCCAAAGTCAGATGCTTAAGCCACTGAGTCACCCAGGAGCCCTCTCTCAATGATTCTTTAAAAGATCAGTATTATAAATCATGTTTGGCCATGGGCAAAAGCCAGAAGGTAGTGTATCATCTAAGTGACACTGTATAAGGTTTCTTTTCCTTAAGTTTATTTATTTATTTTGGGGGGAGAGAGAGAGAGAGAGAATGAGCAGTAGAGGAGCAGAGAGAGGGGGAGAGAGAGAATCCTAAGCAGGCTCCACACTATCAGCACCGAGCCTTTGGTGGGCTGAACCCATGAGCCCTGTGAGTTCATGACCTGAGCTGAAACCAAGAGTCCCATGGTCAAGTGGCTGAGCCACCAGGTGCCCCTAAAAGGTTTTTTTAAGTGAGTGCTCCTGCTATTAAGATTGTTAAAATGGTATTTAGTTTCCCCAATTGTTATACCCAAGTGACAAAACTGATAACTTTTTTTTTTCCTGCTTTGGAAAACTTCTTGGAAGTTTTTCTTGGAATACCCAAGATGTTTTTTTCCTACAAAATATACATGGTCAGCACCCACGAATTAAAAAAAAAACAAACATTCATTTCATTTCAGAAGTCTGTAAATTCTGATTTATTTTATTTTTATTTTAGGGAGAGAGAGACAGAGCATTTTATTTATTTATTTATGTTAGGGAGAAGGGCAGAGGGAGGGAGGGAGAGAATCTTAAGCAGGCTCCTTATTGAGTATGGAGCCTGACTCCAGGCTTGATCCCTCGACCCTGAGATCTTGACCTGAGCAGAAAGCTCAACTGACTGAGCCACCCAAGCGCCCACCCAAGTGCTTGGACTCAGTATGTGAATTCAAAAAACGAGTTTTCTGTTATCATCTTAATCGTTGAATTCAATGCAATGCAATAATGTTTGCTACACATAGGAGATTTTGATACTTTCCCTCTTAACTGTAAAGTTTCAAATAGTGTTTCATTTTTCTTTGTGAGTTTCAAAACAAGCTCACCTGCGGATGCCGACCTGAAAGCAGAGGGCAGCACCAGAGAGACATGAACCCACCGGGTCTTACACAACTGGGCGTGTACATTCCTTACGACAGTTTAAGCAAACGCGGGTAGAAACAGAACTTCCAGCAAAGTGCAGAGGCTTTGTCTCCCCTATCGAACTATCTAAGGAGAAGAGCGAATCGGAAATACTTCTAAAGCCATGGGGAAAAACTGATGGGGACGGGGAAAGGCCGTTACAACCGCACGTGGATAGCATCCAAATATCCTGGAATTTAAACCGCTGTGGAAAAACCTTGGGCGGATGAAACGTAAAGGGAGAAACAATCCATTGTCACTGCATTCCAAAATGGTTAGGGAGCCGTTTCTGGACTTACTTATTTCCTGATGTATCCACCGCCTGGATATAGAAATAGCGAGCGGGAAGGACGACAGCTGCCTTCAGCCCGGGACCCCATACTTCGCTCTTCTCCGGACTCAGTCGCCTCTCTCCGCCCGTCTCGGCAAACGCTGGTGCTGTCCCCAGAAAGAAGCAGCAGAGCAGCAAAATGCTACACATTTACAAGACTGACTCTCGAAATGATCCACAGATAAACGAAGTGGCAAAAGTGGACGGGACCAGCGGCGGCTTGGGCAGGGGCGCGTTGGCCGATCGCAGCAGGAAACACGACTCCAAAAAGGTGTCGCTGTGCAGGGCAGGCGCGCGGGTCTCCGCTCTTCCCCAGGAAGAGTGAAAATCCTGTGATTTTACAGGAGGATCGCTAGCCGACCGGCTGGAGGATGTCGCTCGTTTTAAGCACGCTGCTCCTCTGTGTCCCGACAATGATAAACTTGCGTTGCTCTTACAACTGAAGCATCCTTGGGGGCGAATCGGTCTCAGGCTCCAGCCCGCGGTGCAGGGAGAGGCGATTGGCCCGCGTGTCGGCCGGGCTGAGTAAAGCCCTCTCCAAGTGGATGGCGCGGTGGCGTCCGTGCTCCAAGGCTTCCTGGGACATGTAGTTCGCGACAGGACTAGCGGAAATCCTGCCAGGCTTTACCTACTCTCACTCGTTTATTTACTTTGCGGTCACCGCTCTCAGGTGCCCAAGAGAGGGACATGCGGGGACACAGCTAAGATTAAAAAAAAAACCTGTCACCATATTCTCCGCATGTGCAGAGGGCAGGTATTATAAAACACGATGAAAGGAAGGTGTTGTCAATGATATCTGACGGCTGGTGGCCGGGCACAGCCGTCCAGGGTGCTGTCCCCGCGCGCTCCGATGGGACGAGAGACGCCAGCTCCAGGGTAACTGGAGGCACGTCGCGGGCCGCGCGCGGGAAGCTCTGATCCGGGTCCGGTGCCGGCTCTGCGGCGGCCGGAGCGACTCGACCCCGCGGGACAGGCCAGAGGTACCCGGGGCTGTGGGCCGGGGGGGAGGTGGCTGCTGGCGGCTGTGCGCCCAGCGTGCCGGGCCATCCGCCGGACACTCGCGCGCCGCGGGCCCGGCCTGCTGCTGCTCGCCTGCCCAGGGCGCCGCCTCTCCGCCTGGGTCGCCAGGGGCCGTGGGCTCTCCGGACCCCCGTGGCCGTCCGAGTGGTGGCCACTGCATCCGCGTCCGTCCTCCTCTCGGGAAAAACTGGGGGCGAAGAGCTGGGCCGCAACATGGGGGAAGTGTTAGGGAGATGAGAGGCGAGTGCTCTCGGGAACAAAGCCCGATTTGGAGATGTCTGCGTGGATACCGGTGGCTCCTGCCAGGCGCCGGTGTCCACGCCACGCGAGGCAGGACCTGGCTGGGAGCGCGCGGTGGCCGTCCCTTCTTCCCCCCACGTCTGCCCCTTGGCCGGGGGGAGGAGGGGTCACCAGGAGGGGTCACGGTCAGCTACGCGATCGGACCCAGAGCCTTCACCTCTCCCTCCCACTTCCCTCTCGCGACCCTTGCCAGCTGCCCGGAAAACCCAGACCCGTCGGGGGCGGGGGGCGGGGGGGCCTCAGCGGGCAAACGCTGGCCTGGGTAGGGGTCCAGGCGGGGCGTTCCTGTTATTTATTTATTTATTTATTTTTGCAATTGTCTTGAGAATTGATTTCAGCTGGTGCATTCGAAGCTCAACTAGGCGGCTCCCTCCTGGCCCGGGGGCACTAACTGCCGCATGCCACCCGCCCCGGAGCCCCGAGCGTCTGGAGCCTCCCCCGGCCCCGGGCCGCTTGGAGGTGGTCACCCCACCGGGGTCCGCAACGCTCCCCCTAGCGGCGAACTCCGGCTTCCGGCGCTGGAGGGAGGCGGGCGGAGGGGCGCGGAGGCCTCGCTGCGGGGACTCGGGCCGGGGGACCGCGCGTCCCGGGGAGCGCGCGCGGGCCGCGGCGGCCGCTGGCAGGGCGCGGGCGGGGAGCGCGGCCTGGCTCCTCCCCTCGGCCGGCGCCGCCCCCGCACACCCCGGCTCGGCGCGGCGGGGCCCGGCCTGCGAGACTGTCGCCTCGGTCCCGGCGGCCTCTGAGCCCCGCGGCGCCGCGAGCTTCGCAGAGCAGGGCGGCGGGAGCTCCGCTCGGTCGCCCGGGAGCCTGGGCTGGACGCCGCCGCGGGGCACGGGGGGGACCCGGTATCGTTCGTAGGCCGGCGGCCGCGGCCGGGGAAGGGGCTTGGGTCGGAGCCCGGCAGGGGCCTGGAGCGCGTGAGGAGGACACCGGGGACAGGGACCAAGACCTGACCCGCCGGAGCTTAGCGCGTCGGGCCCAGCTCGTGGGCGCCTTTTCCGCTGTTAGTAAGTCACTTCCATGCTGCTGCCTTTCCCTGGCCTTCCGAACAGAAAATAGATCGTAATAGTTGTCTTATGGGGAGGCTTGCTGAAGAGACTTCTTAAGGTCTTTCGTTCCCTAAACTGACTTGATATTTTAAAATACGGGTTGAAAATATAACCCCGAAAAGAATGTAACGTAGGCGATGAATATTGACCTTACAAATGGAACGTTTTTGACAGAACAGTTGGTTCTAGTGACTTTTAAAAATCGTTACCCTCGAGGTGCATGTTATAAAATTTTGTTCACTCACAGTTAAACAGTATTTCCGTCGTTTGTGCCATGATCGTTCAGAACACATCATTAAATTGAGCCTTAGGTCCTGCAGTCATTCTTAGTAAAATCTTAATAGCGCATCGCCTGTCTTACCTGGATTAGGAAACTCGGTCCTCACAGATGCCACCCAGGGAAGAGGAAAGAGAGGCTGCTTCCCCGAAAGTCCAGCTCCTGATTCCTAAAACCTCTCGTAGTAAATCCTACTGGAATCTAGGCTCTCAATCTGGGGCTCGAAATAATGCCTTGGCACGATGCAGGCACTTAAGTATTTGTTGATGAGACTTTTTAAAAAATGCTCTTTCCTCGGGATAATCCTGGCAAGACCAGTTAAAGGTTCTGAGTATGTACAGGGTGACCTAGCCTCGTTTGGGGAGCAAAGAAAGAACCCTCAGAAAGTGACATGGAAAAGCATGTGCAATAAATGGGAATGAATTAACCAAATACTGGAGGGTGAGTAGGGGGCGTCTGCTCCAGAGATTGGAAAGTTGGAAGGCGGAAGAGGGCTCTGAGAGGGCGATGAGGTGGAGCGGAAGAGATGGATCGTGGGGCCAGGCAAGGAGTCGGCTTTTTGTTCTAAGAGCAGAAGGTTTTAGGCAGGGGAGTTCTATGATCACGCATGTGTCCAAGCTTTATTTTCTACTAACTCTGCACAGGTCAGCTTCGAAATGTCAACCCTGGGCTGGGCGGTGGTGCTGGGAGTGGGGAGGGACTTGGGAATGGTTTACCAAAATAGGAACCAAAGGAGATACCAGAGGTGACAGAACCAGGGAAGCTACAGGCTGTTTGGTGGAGGGACAGCTGTCCCTTTGTCCCTCAGTGTTTCCTGAGGCTATAATTACCACATACTACAGAGATCGCTGTCTCTAAGGATTCTGTTATCCGTAGTAACTTGTGCTCAGTTCACTTGTAGGAAAGGCTGAGGACCAGGTAATGCTAACACGGTTAGCCTCAAGGGCTCACCCTGAGGGGGAGAACATTCCCCAGATCTGACCCATAATTAGAAAAGAAAATAAACCTCTGCAGGGTTGGGGTCATGGGGGTTGGGTGATTTTCATTTTCTTTGTGTAATATCTTGGCATTTTGCAGTCTTTTTCTCTGTCATTTGTTTTACTTCTGTGATAAAAATCTAGACAGATTACCCAACTTTTCAGGGAGAAATTTCCATAAACAGTGGTTCAAATGAGAACATGTTCATGCCACTATTGGCTTTTACTGACAACCGATGTAAATTATGTCCTTCTGTTCTTGGTCTTTGCTTTTTTTTTTTTGATCTTCTTTGGAGAACCAAAGAGATCGTTCTTGTTGAGTGACTGTTATTTAAAAGCAAACAAACCCCAAAACACAAAGAAAACTAGACCGTTAGACTTTTTGTTAAGCAAGTGCTATGTTCTTTCTTGTCTTTAGTTTCCAGAAAGTTCAACCCTACCTTTAAAAAAAAAAGTTTATTTATTTTGAGAGAGAGAGAGAGAGAGAGCACAAGCAGGAGAGGGGCAGAGAGAGGGAGAGAGAGAATCCCTAGCAGGCTTTGTGCCGTCAGTGCAGAGCCTGATGCGGGAGTCAATCTCATGAGCCGTGAGATCATGACCTGAGTGGAAATCAAGTCAGGAGTCAGGTGCTTAACTGACTGAACCGCCCAGTGCCCCTCAACCCTACCTTTTGTGCTAATGCACTAATTTCCTTTTGCCTGTGTTTTGGATAAGAATATTCTATATATGTTCCAAACGAGCGTCCTTCATAACATCCCCACACACAGGGAGCTGGTCCCGCAGGCACACTTGTATTAACTCTGAAGAAGGAAGCTGTGGCAAAGTAGAAGCTAAGCTCAAGACAAAGAGATAAGGGCGGTGCCTGGAGCATTTCTGTCCCCACCACCCCCTCCGACGGACTCCAACACCCTTGGGTCACTACCCCTTACTTACCTGGGCCCCGTGCTTTCTCTCATGCCTCACCCTACCACAACCCACCCATACAGCCCCAACGCCACAGATAATACCTACCTCCGTCCACCACGCTGGCTCTCAGAGAAAGGCACCAGGATAACAGATCAGTAGAAAGTGCTTTCTTAGGTCGTGTGCTAAGAATCAGAGAAATCGACTCCTCAGAAAAGCCCAGTTTGGTCTGTGCAACGCGAGATACGAGCTTCTCTCTGCATCTTCCTCCAGCATCACCATGGTGCCGGGAGATGAGGAAGAAGGAGAAGGCCTAAAGCTTCCTGTTTAGAAATCCACCGCAAGCACTCCTGGGAGTTCTTGAAAACAAGGGAAGTTTCCTGAGCGACACTGTTGGGCGTTCCGTCTTTAGTGGGGAGTCTCCCGCCAAACCGAGTTTCCTGTGAATAACTATAAACTCTGCACCAATTACTAAAAAACTCACTGCCTGCAAGTTCGAATAGAAGGAAAGCATCCCTGAGGCGCCTGGGGGCCTCAGTCGGTTAAGCATTCAACTTCAGCTCAGGTCATGATCTCACAGGTTCGTGGGTTCGAGCCCCGCGTCGGGCTCTGTGCTGCCGGCTCAGAACCTGGAGCCTGCTTCTGATTCTGTGTCTCCCTCTCTCTCCGCCCCTCCCCTGCTTGCGCTCTTTCTCTCTCCCTCTCAAAAATAAATAAACATTAAAAAAAAAAACAAACCCAAAAGCATTCCTTAGACATAAAGGGAATGCAGTCTTTTGTAGGATATGTGGAGGCCTTCTCGTAATGAGCTCTGTCACCTAAATGACACGAAGGACGTGCACTACCTTTACTAGTTTCTGCTCACAGACTCACAGGGACCGTGGCTCTTGTGGCAGTCCTTCTTCTGTTATGTCTATGGCCTTAGAGGTTTTCGCCTTTCAGTATTTGTATTAGGGGTTTTATATAATCATTTTCTGTAACCTAAGAAAATTGTTCTCACTTCTAATCTTTCGAAAATAAGTGACTGGGCAGCGATATTGACTACTACACTCTAACTGGTCCCTTGGGGTGGGTTGTGTCTCGAGTACTTTTCCGTGTGAGGTGGGCACGCCTGAACCTGGCACCTGCAGCCTGTGCTGTCTGTGCCACCTGTGCTGGTCTGACTCATCGAGGTCCTGTAAATCTTTGGCTTCCTCACGTGCCCTTGGTTGCCATTTGAACTGTTCTGTTTTCTTCCCCAAACGAATTGGTGTAGACTTGGAAATGGGTTTTTCCTGAGACTGACCAGAAGTTAGTGACTACTAACTATAATTGATAGTGGTGACGGATGCACAGCTTTATTGAGGTATAATTCACACACCATACCATTCACCTGTTTCAAATGTCCAATTCAGTAGCTTTTAGTATATTCATAAAGTCGTGGATTCATCACCTTGTTCAATTATAGGATAGCATCATTATTCCAAAAGGAAACCCCATCATCCCAACCTCCTCCTCCCTCCCAGCTGTAGGTCACCCACTAATCTAATTTCTGTCACGGGAGATTTGTCTATTCTGAACATTTCGTATAAATGAAATCATACACCATCCGCCCCTTTGTGACTGACTTCACGCGTTTAGCATGATGCTTTCAAGGGGCATCCGTGCTGTAGCATGGGTCAGTATTTCATTTATTTTCCTTGCCCAATAATATTCTATAGCATGGATAAACTACATCTTATTCATCTTATTTATCCAATCATGAGTTGATGGATATTTGGGTTGTTTCTCCTTTTTGGCTATTATTAAGAATGCTGCTAGAAACATTTGTGTGGACATGTCTTCATTTCTCTTAGATATGTACCTAGGAGCGAAATTGCTTGATCATATGGTCACTCTGTAAGTGTTTGGGGAACTGTTTTCCAAAGTGGCTGGACCATTTTGTATTTCCATCAGAAGTGTATGGGGGGGGGGCGGCAACTGGGTAGCTCAGTCGGTTAAGCATCTGACTTCGGCTCAGGGCACGATCTCACGGTTCCTGAGTTCAAGCCCCGCATCGGTCTCTGTGCTGACAGCTCAGAGCTTGGATCCTGCTTTGGATTCTGTGTCTCCCTCTCTCTCTGCCCCTCCCCTGCTCACGCTCTCTCTCTCTCTGTCTCTCTCTTTGTCTCAAAAATAAACATTTAAAAAAATTTTTTTAATTTGTATGAGGGTTCCAGTTTCACCACATCCTCAACGCCCCTTATCGGCTGTCTTTTTCATTAGAGCCATCCTGCTGGGCGTGACTTAGTGTCTTCTTGTGGCTTTGATTTGCATTTCCGAGATGGTTAATGATGTTCAACATCCGTTCGTTGTGTTCATTGACCATTTCTACACTGTCTTTGGAGAAGTGACTATTCAGATATTTTGCCCATTTTTAATTGAGTTATTTGTCTTTTTTATTATTCTAAAGCATTATTGTAGAATAATTTTTTAATAAGGCAGATGGGCAGTGATTGTGACTCTAAGTGTCTAGTAGTTGTAAAATGAATGTTCCTCACATGAAGCCATGTGAAACATTTGATGTGTTTTGTCTTTTGTGGTGTCTAGTGGATTGCTGATGTTTCTTTCTCCTCCCTCTTTTCTCAGGATCCCATTTGCAGCTCTCAAGTTTCTGTAGAATGCTGTAAACGGTTGTCACAGTTGGTCTTCAAGTGGCAGAAAGAGTTGCAACTTCTCCTTAACAGAGCTTTTAGAGTTGCATTCAATGCCTAACATTGCAGAAGCAGAAAGGGCAAATGGTTCTGGAAATGGTGAGCACAACGCTGAGCGGAAGTCTCCTGAGGAGAATCGACGGGCGGCTGCACAGTCTTTCTGCACGCGCGCCTCGGGGGCACCCTTGGGCCCCAAGGGAGACGGCCACTATCCGTGGAGCTGTCCAGTGACCCATACTCGGGAGAAAATTTACGCCATCTGTTCAGACTATGCCTTTCTCAACCAGGCAACCTCCATCTATAAACCTCCGAATTCCACCCGCTCTTCACGCCTCCCTGATGGTACCTCTTTATCTGCTGGAAATAATCCATCAAGATACACTGGCATCCCAGCTAGTACATCGGAAATCATCTACAATGAAGAAAATAGCTTGGACCACTTATCCAATAGCCTGGGCAAGCTACCTCTCGCGTGGGAAATTGATAAATCTGAATTCGATGGGGTGACCACAAATTTGAAACACAAATCAGGTAAGGAAGGAGGCGTGAATTTCACATGTGAAAATAACAAGAAAACAATGTGTCTTGTTTAAGCTTGCCATTAAGCATGGTTTCCTTTTATACCAGTGTACTATCAGGCCGTCTGTCACTGTAGTTAAAAAATAACTTTGGACAGAGGACATTTAGTTCGTCAATGGCTTGCCACTGGAAACTTCGCACATAACCTTTGCATTTTGAGAGCTTTGAAAAATCTAAGACTGCTGGGAAATGCAGGTATTGCAGATAACTGTACCGTGGCTCAGAAATGGTTAATGAGGTGGCTAGAATGACATACTACTGTTTTATAGTTTTGCAGAGACATGAATTCATCTTTCCCAATTAAACATTTAGTTTTCTCTTCTATTACATAATGGTGTGGCTTGTTCTTGTTAAGACTGTTTGAGCACCCAGCAGGGTCTCCCGGTACCACTGATGAGGTTGTGTACTGCACAATTTAAGAGGGCGCTATTCACCCAGGGTGCAGTACCCAGCCTTTGCAACTGCAGGGTGGTGGCCCCGTGGCAGACACTAGCGCTTTTCACTTCTTTCTTTTGAACTCACAATAATACAGGGTTTTTATGTGGTAGGTACTCGTACCCTCATTTTATAGGTAGAGAGATTGAGGGCTCCGAGAGGATGAGTTGCTTGTGGAAAGATGATAGCTCGGAGGAGGTTGAGGTAGGATTTGTATTTTACTTCTAGGCTTCTTTCTGTAAAACCTCCATACTTCTTGTTCATTTGCCAAGTTCACTTGTTTCACAGAATGTTACGTAAATTTGTATTCTCAGGGTGTTGGGGGGTTTCACTTTGTGTCTGTACGTATTTACGGGTGATTGGTCTATAATTTTTTGGTAATATATTTTTCAGGTGTTGGAATTAGGGCTCTGCAGGTCTCCTAAGACAAGTTGGGAAGTGTTCTCTCATTTTCCGAGGGCTTTACAGAGGGGTGTAACAAATCCCCAACTGTGATCGTGGAGTTGTCTTTTGATTCCCATTAATTCTGTCAAGTTTTAGTTTGTCCATTTTCTCTAAGCTGCCAATTTTGTTGGCATGAAGTTATTTTTTTTAGATTTTTTAATGTTTATTTATTTTTGACAGAGAGAGAGAGAGAATGGGGAAGCGGGGAGGGGCAGAGGGCATGGGGGGAGAGAATTCCAAGCAGTCTCTGTACTGTCAGCATGGAGTCTGATGTGGGCTCGATCTTCTCAACTGCAAGATCATGACCTGAGCCAAAATCAAGAGTCTCATGCTTAACCAACTGAGCCACCCAGGCACCCCCAAATTATTTTTTAAATATTTTTTTATGTCTTTTATTTATTTTGAGAGAGAGAGGGAGAGAGACAGCATGATTAGGAGAGGGACGGAGAGAAAGACGGAGGGAGAGAGAGAATCCCAAGCAGGCTTCGAGCTCTCAGCGCAGAGCCTAATGCGGAGCTCCATCTCACCAACCGTGAGATCGTGACCTGAGCTGACCAAGAGTTGGCTGCTTAACCAACTGAGCCACCCAGGCGCCCCTCCCCGGAGTTATCCCTAGTAGTCGTTTTTATCCCTGTAATGTCTACAAGGCCTTTTAGTATTAACTCCTCTTTCATTCCTGATACTGGTAATTAATGTTCTCTTTTCCTTCTAGCTAGGGGTGTATCAGTTTTGTTCATCTTTCCAAATAACCAGCTTTTAACTTTGTTAATTTTCTCCATCGTTTGTTTGTTTTCTAGTCTATGGATTTCTGCTTTTTCTTATTTTCTTTCTTCTTCTACTTACTTTGTTTTACTTTGCTCTTCTTTTTCCAACATTTTGACTCAAGACTTTTCTATTCTAGCATTTAGTGCTTAAAATTGCTCTGTAAGTACTGTGTTAACCACAGCCCAGAAATGTTGATACATTTTGGTTTTATTATCATGTAATTTGAAGTATTTTTTAATTTCCCTTCGATTTCTTCATCAATGTATGTGTCACTGTTTAGAAGTATGGTGCTTAGTTTCCAGATATTTTGGGGTTTTTTCTAAATAATGATTTCTTTTATTTTTTTAATATATTTTTTAATGTTTATTGATTTTTGAGAGAGACAGCATGAGCAGGGAAGGGCAGAGAGAGAGGGAAAGCAGGTTCCAGGCTCTGAGCTGTCAGCACAGAGTCCGACATGGGGCTCGAACCCATAGACCGTGAGGTCATGACCTGAGCCAAAGTCAGACACTTAACTAACTGAGCCACCCAGGTGCCCCTGATTTCTTTTTTTTTTTTAGTTTATTTATTTTGGGAGAGAGGGATCACATATGTGTGAATGGGTGAGGGGCAGAGAGAGAGGGAGAGAATCCCAAGCAGGCTCTGAGTGCAGAGTCCTACTCGGGGTTTGATCCTGGGGACCGTGAGATCATGATCTGAGCCAAAATCAAGAGTTGAATGCTTAACCGACTGAGCCACCCAGGCGCCCTGATATCGATTTCTAATTTATTTTCATTGCGGACATATGAACTTGTCTTTTAAAATGGGCTGAGACTCGGGGCACCTGGGTGGCTCCGTTGGTTAAGTGTCTCACTTCGGCTCAGGTCATGATCTCACAGCTTGTGAGTTCTAGCTTGGTGTCAGGCTCTGTGCTGACAGCTCAGATCCTGGAGTCTGCTTTGGATTCAGTGTTTCCCTCTCTCTTTGTCCTTCCCCACCCATGCTCTCTCTCTCTCTCAAAAATGAATAAACATTAAAAAAATTAAATTAAAAATAAAATGGGCTGAGACTTGTTTTATGACCCAACACACAGTCAGTGTTGGTGGATGTACCATGTACATTTGAAAAGAACGTGCATTTTGTAGTTGTTGGGTGTAGTGTTCTATAAATATATATTGGGTGAAAGTGAGAGTGTTGTTTACATCTTCTGTGTCACTACTTAATTTTTGTCTTGTTCT
This sequence comes from Paguma larvata, assembly GCA_030068075.1. Taxonomy (NCBI): domain Eukaryota; kingdom Metazoa; phylum Chordata; class Mammalia; order Carnivora; family Viverridae; genus Paguma; species Paguma larvata. The sequence continues at coordinate 8,888,826 of CM057839.1, read as the reverse complement.
ATTAATGGCTGAAAATGAGGTGTTAAAAATCTCCAGCTATGATTGTTATCTTCTCTGCATTTAATTGATTGATTTAATCTGTTGATTTTGGCTTCTATGTAATTTGAAACTCTTAATTAGGTGCACACACAATTATGAGTTTTATTTCCTCTTGTTGAATTGATCTTTTTATTGTTATGAAACATTCCTCATTATTCCTGGTAATATTTCTTGTTCTGAAGCTACGTGGTTGAATATTAACCTAGGTACTCCAGCTTCCTTTTGACTAGTGTTTGCATGGCGTATCTTTTTCTGCCCCTTTATTTTCAACTTGTATCTTTTTATATTTAAAGTGTGTCTCTCCTCTTCAACCATAAAAAAGGATGAGGACTTGTTTGCAACGTGGATGGATCTAGAGGGTATCACGCTAAGTGAAATAGGTCAGACAGGGAAAGACAAATACCATATGATTTTACTTAAATGTGGAATCTAAAATCTAAAACTAATGAACAAACAAGCAAACAAACAGAAAGCAGAATCAGACCTATAAATACAGAGAACAAACGGGTGGTTGCCAGAGGGGGGTGGGGAGGGAGAGGCAAAATAGGTGAAGGAGTGAAAGAGATATAGGCTTCCAGTTAGAGAGTGGATGCCTCATGGGAATAAAAAGTATAACACAGGGGGCGCCTGGGAGGCTCAGTCGGTTGAGCGTCTGACTTCGGCTCAGGTCATGATCTCACGGTTCGTGGGTTGAAGCCCCGAGTCGGGCTCTGTGCAGACAGCTCGGAGCCTGGAGCCTGCTTCAGATTCTGTCTCCCTCTCTCTCTGCTCCTCCCCTGCTTGTGCTCTGTCTCTCAAAAATTAAATAAACATTAAAAAAAAAGCATAACACAGGAAATGTAGGCCATCGGTGGTTCTGTAGTAGTGTGGTGTGGTGACAGATGGGAGCCACTCTCGTGATGAGTGTGGCACATAGAGTTGCTGAGTCACTCCGTTGTACACCTCAGATGAATGTAACATTGTGTGTCAGCTTGACTCGAGAAAGAAAAGACACGATTCATGTTCTTGATAAAAACTTTAGAGCTGAAAATCAAGGTAAAGGTAAAGTGCGTGTCTTAAAGACAGCTCGTAAGTCTATTCCATGAATTACTGGTTTCGGATATTGTTTCTTTAGTTTTGGAATTTACATTTTTAAAGTAGTTTTTGTTTCCAATCTTGGATTTGCTATCTTTTCATTTGTTACTGGAAGGTTTTATCTATCTCATAAAGCACAGTTATAATATCCACTTTTTTTCCTTTGAGGGAGAGAGGGCGCAAATGAGCGAAGGGCAGAGAGAGAGAGAATCCCATGGGGGCAGAGAGGGAGAGAGAGTGAGGGAGAGAGAGAGAAGTGGGGCTCACCCACAGCGGGGCTCACACTCACCAACTGTGAGATCAAGACCTGAGCCAAAGTCCCGATGCTTAGCTGACAGAGCCACCCAGGGGCCCCTGTATTATCCATTTTAAAATCCCTACCCGCCGGGGCGCCTGGGTGGCTTAGTCAGTTAGGATCTCAGCTCAGGTCTTGATCTCAGGATTGTGAGTTCAAGCTTGGTGTTGGGCCCTGTGCTTGGTGAAGCCTACTTAAGATAAGGTAAGTTAGAATCCTTATCTGCCAGTTTTAAAATCTGGGTCATCTCCGAGTTGGTCTTACCTTTTTTTCTTGAGAATGTGTCACATTTTAGTTTCCTCACATATTCAATAATTTCGGATTGTATCCTGGGTGTTGGAAATGTCGTGTTGATTTTGGATTCTTGTATATTCCTCCAGAGAGTGCTTTGTTTCAAGTTTGTTCATTTGTTGGTTTTTAATCTTCGCGCAATAGATTTGGTCTGACTCAAATCACAACTTCTGTCTCTTAAGGACATTTGAAATCTCTGTCCAATATTTTTTGGCCTTAGCTGTGCTATTTGGGGTCTGCTCTGTGCACACAGGGTTTAGGAGTCAGCCTAAGATTGGGGCCAGATTTATGCACAGAATTTATGTCTCCCCTTTTCTGACTCTTTTATTTCTGGGGTGCTCACCCACCTCCCTCTCCAGTGACAGTATTGACCAAAACTCTATCTCATGGCTCCTCAAGTCAAAAAGATGGCAGATACTCTACTTTTTGCTATCCTCAGACCTGTCTCTAAAAGGCGGTGTGGTGAATAGAGGTGGGTGTGTATGTATGTGTGTTTCTTTTGGTGTTGGAGCTGTTTTGTCGTGGGTCGGATGAGGAACGGAAGAAGGAGTATGGCGATGACAGACAGCAGTGGGCAGAGGTTCCTGGGGTTGATGAGATGGGGAGACGGAGTGTTCAGGTGTGGATCTGTTACCTTCTCCTCTCAAACTTAACTTCCACTTTGCCGGAACTTTCCTCTCTCTCAAACTGAATGGAATTTTGCCTGTGTGGCAATAGGTGGTTTTCATGAAAGATGCTTATTTGGAACACACACTTCGTTAGCCCAGGGGGCTGCTGGGAGTCAAGTTGAAGGGGGTGGAGCGCAGGCTCAGGTAAGCCTCAGAGGAAACATGGGTCCAGACCACTCTGGGGAGTGCTGAGGGCGCGGATTAGCATGCTGCATTAGCCTCTAAGATTTTAAGTGGCTGGGAAAACTACATAGGGCAGTAGGGCATCATTGGGCAGGGAAGACTTTGGAAGAAATGCTAGAAGGTAATTTTTCCATCTTTTCACTCTCCGAGATTTGTTAGTGGAAAAAACTCGTCAGAATGAGACTTGGCTCATTGCCAGTGGTTGTTCAGCTCTGTAGAAATTTTGTGTTCTCTGTGAAGACTTCAAATAGCTAGAGGGAATGGGGAAAAACTGGTTTCTGGATATCATACTGTTCGTCATTATGACATCTTACAAAAATTAGAGGAGTCCCCTGTGTCACAGCAGTTTCTGGGTTCCAGCTGGTTTTGGTTTTATTGAAGGGAGAATGAAACAAGCCCCTTTCCGTGTTTGTTTTTTTAGACGTATCTCTCTGTAATCTATGTTTATCATTATGAATAACTTATAAAAATAAAATATTAGGTCTATATAATTTTTATAACAGATTTGATTATTTCATTGAAAATATAGTATGTGTGAAGATTACTAAAGTACTTGAGTGTAGCTGTCTGAAATGTTGATGGTATTTTAGTGACATGAAACTTGGATGTTATGTATTAGTATCTTAGTATATATTTTTTTAAGTTTTAATTTAAGTTTCGGTCAGTTAACAGTGTAATATTAGTTTCAGGCATACAATGCAGTGATTCAACATTCCGTACCTCACCTGGTGCTCATTCGACAAGTACACGCCTTAATCCCCATCACCTATTTCTTTTTTTTAAAAAATTTTAAATGTTTTTTATTTATTATTGAGATACAGAGAGAGACAGAGCACAAGGATGGGAAGGGCAGAGAGAGAGGGAGACATAGAATCAGAAGCAGGCTCCAGGCTCTGAGCTGTCAGTACAGAGCCCGACGCGGGGCTTGAACTCATGAACCACGAGATCATGACCTGAGCCCGAGTCGGACGCTTAACCAACTGAGCCACCCAGGCGCCACCCCCATCACCTATTTCACCCAGCCCCCCTACCCAACTGCCCTCTGGTAACCATGAGTTTGTTCTCTGTAGTTAAGATTTTAATTAAACGTTTTTTTTTTTTTTTTTTTTTTTTTGCCTGAGTAATCCATTAACATGGTTCAGAGACAAAAGGTATAAAAATTAAACAGTGCAATGTCTTATTCTCAGTTTTGCCTTCTTTTTGTTTAGCTTCCAATTTCCCTCCCCCTTAGTTGACCCTGCTGTTTGCTTTGTGTGTCTTTTGGAGAGAGTGGTGTGTGTGTGTGCGCACGTGTGTGCACCTGCATGTGCGTGTGCGTGCACGCTTGAGTACATACACACACAGAAAGAAGACTTTGTTTTCTGTTCTAGTTCCTGGTGCTGAACTCACATTTTAATAATGTAAATGTGAGCATCATTCTTAATCCATTTTGTGGTCTCCCTAAGGCCCGGCGATATTTTTAAATATTGCATCACTGCATTATTGGACCTGGTGCTTTTACTTTCTTAACAGAGTTACGTTAATGTGGCTTTATTGTTTTGTAGAAAGGGATTCATTTTCTGGAAAGTGGTCTAGTTAAATAGTTTACTGTTGGTAATTTCATTTTCTAAACCAAAGATTTTGTGATTGATTCTTTTCCTAGCTAAGCGACCAGATCAGGGGTTGGAATGTAAGAATCTGATAGGAACTAACACTCATGGTTGCTTAGCCTTGTTTCTATTCTCGCTTTTGAAGCTAGGGGAGTCTTCTTGAAGATACATGTCTTTCCGCAACAAGTTTGTTAATATCATTTCCAGAAGTAGTGGCAACTACTTTTTAATTTTGTTACATAGTTAATTGTACTTCCACGATGGCTTATTTCATCTTGAGCCTTTTGCTTACTTTATGTTCTTGTGTTCTAGGCAATGTAAAGAAACAAATTTGCAAGAAAAAAACTTCAGACAAAAAAGGAAGACATCAGAGGGAGTGGCCTCAGTATTCTCCTCTTGAAGACATTCAGCAGCGGAAAGTATTAGATCTCAGAAGATGGTAATCTCTAAAAATTGACTTTTTTCCTTAACCACACGATTGTCATGCTTAATAAAGTTAACTATTTTTCCATAATATCTAATTCCTAGGCTAAATTTAGGTTTCCAGATTGTTTTGAAGTATTTTCACACCTGGTCGTTTGTTGTGGTTCTCAACCATGAACCACACTTTGTGTTTGTTTGTTGTGGCTTGTATGTCTCTCTTAATCTAGAACAGTCTCTACCTCATTCCCCTCACTTTTGTTTTTTAAATTCTAGGATTGACTTCTTTTTTTTTTATGTTTATTTATTTATTTTGAGAGAGACAGGGACAGAGAGAGAGGGAGAAAGAGAGAGAGAGACGATCCCAAGCAGGCTCCACACTGTCAGTGCAGAGTCCAACAGTGAGGCTAGATCTCACAAACTGTGAGATCATGACCTGAGCCAAAATCAAGAGTCAGATACTTAACTGACTGAGCCACCCAGCAGCCCCTAGATTGACTTCTTTTTTTTTTTTTTAATAATTTTTTGTCAGATTGGTTTCCATACAAGAACACCCGGTGCTCATCCGACCCCGTGCCCTGCTCAGTGCCCCTCACCCCCTCTCCCCCTCCCACACCCCCCTCAACCCTCGGTTTCTTCTTAGTATTTAAGAGTCTCTTATGTTTTGTCTCCCTCCCTCTCTGTGGCTTTTTTCCTTCCCCTCTTCCCCTCCCCCCTGGTTTTCTGTTAAGTCTCCCAAAGTCCACCTATGCATGGAAACATACGGTATCTGTCTTTCTCTGCCTTAATTATTTCACTTATCATAATACCCTCCAGTTCCATCCATGTTGCCACACATGGCCAGATTTCATTCTTCCTCATTGCCGCGTAGTATTCCATTGTATATATGTGCCACATCTTCTTTATCCATTCATCAGTTGATGGGCACTTGGTCTGTTTCCATGATTTGGCTATTGTCGGAAGTGCTGCTACGAACATCAGGGTACACGTACCCGTATGCATCAGCACTCCTGTGTCTCTTGGGTAGATTCCTAGTAGTGCTATTGCTGGGTCATAGGGTAGTTCTATTTCCCATTTTTTTTGAGGAACCTCCACACAATTCTCCAGAGTGACTGCACCAGTTTGCATTCCCACCAACAATGTAGGAGGGTGCCTGTTTCTCCACATCCTCGCCAGCATCTATAGTTTCCTGATTTGTTCATTTTAGCCACTCTAACCTGTGTGAAGTGGTATCTCAGTGTGGTTTTGATTTGTATTTCCCTAATGATGAGACATTGAGCATCATTTCGTGTGTCTGTTTGCCATCTGAATGTCTTCTTTGGAGAAGTGTCTATTCATATCTTCCGCCCACTTTTTCACTGGATTATTTGTTTTTCGGGTGTGGAGTTTGGTAAGTTCTTTATAGATTTTAGATACTAGTCCTTTATCCTATATGTCACTTGCAATTATCTTTCCCATTTCGTTGGTTGCCTATTAGTTTTGTTGGTTGTTTCCTAGATTGATTTCTTAAAGAGACTTGAAGAACCTCCACACAATTCTCCAGAGCGGCTGCACCAGTTTGCATTCCCACCAACAGTGCCTCGTAGGGTGTCTAACCTTCTGGATTTGTCTGATTTATTTCCCCTGTTGTCTAAATTATTTCTAGAGCCTCAGTATTTCCTGAAAGCTGGAAGTTAGACGTACGGACTTGGTTTAGATTTCACTTTAACATTTTAGACAACAACACTGCCTAGGTGACTCTGTCTTCTTCATAGTGCCTCACATCAGGGGATGCAGAGTATCTTGTCATCCTGTATTAGATTCTAAGACTGATTATTGGATTCAGGCGGTGACGGCATCAGCCCACATTGTCCAGTTCTTTTTTTCCCCCACCCCGCTTCTGCAACCATCACATAATCAGCGGGGGGCAGTGGCGTCAGGCTAACATCCTGTCTCCCCATTAACTTTTCACCTAGTGGTTTCAGCCAAACCTGTTGATGATTTGCTGAGTCCTTGCTGGAAAAAGGTGATATTTCAGATTTCTTTCATATCTTCTCCCCTTATTAGCTGATCTTCTAATAAGAAGAGCTTTCGCTCATCAATTGTGGCTATTTGATTACCTTAGAATACGGTTCCTATTTGAAAGAAAAAGCATGTTTAGTTAATGATAACCTTTAAATGTTACTAGTTTATGATTTGGGATTTTAAAAATCATTTGTGTGAGGTTTAAAAAATGTTAGATTTTATCACTTATTTAATCAACATTGGACCCTTCTCTGTGGGCTGAGAATACAGAGATGCGCAAAAGATGGCATTTGTTTTCTCAGGGTTTAAGATCTAGGTGAGAAATGGGGACGGAGTAGAAAAGTATAAAATATCTCAGGCAGTTTCTCAGATGATGGGTATGAATAAGCTACCAACATGAGAGGAAATAATGAACCTCAGAAGGCTTCACTGAGGAGCTGGGTCTTGAGAGAGGAAGTCGGAGGGTGTAGAGGGTTTAAAGGTCTGTGCATGGATGGTGGGGGAGTGTCTTGCGTGTTGCTGATGAAGATTAGACAAGCTTGTCATCAGTGAAGCTCAGAGAAGCTCAGAAGCTTACCTAACATCACATGGTGAAGAAGATCTTGTATTAAGACCAAAGAGAGCCAGACTCCAAAGTTCGTGTTCTTTCTTTGTAACCTGATATGATCTGTATCTTGGACACCAGGCTAAGGATTTAGATTTTAAGATAAGCCATTGACGATTCCTTAACAAAGCATATTTTAAAAGATTAATTGGTAGGGATAAGTATGTAGATTGTGTTGGAGAAGGGATACTAGAATCAAAAAACAGTAATTTTAGTTTCTTTGGAGAAAGCCTTTGCCCATTTTTCACTTCTGGTCCCTTAGACCTAAGATTTGTCTTAACAACAAATTCAGGTAATTGTAGTTTAGTAGGATAACATGTGAAACCATAAAGGCTTGGGTGAGGAAGGATAGATGGGAGAAGTAACCTGAGGGGAGACATTGTCAGGGTGACAAACTAATTTCCCGCTGAGGATATTACGAGATTAGGGTTGAAACAGAAACCCTGTAGGAGATAGTAGGAAGTCAGTAAAAGTTTTAGGTCGGTCATGAACAAGACCAGTAAACAAGTTCGGATTGATGAAGAAATATGGACAGTCTTACGGGTGTCTAGGAGTGACACAAAGGCTTTGCGAAGAGGTGTTTCACATGGAAGTTGGAGATTTAAATATGACAGAATAAGGTCTGTCTACTCCATTCCTTCCCTCTGTCGGGGAGGTGGGCTTTCCTCTACCCTTCAAGGCTCTTCTAGGACTCAGAATCAAATTGACGTGAGACAGATTAACAGGAGAAAATCAAAGTTAATAACGTATGTACAGGGAATCTGCACAGACATTGGAATTCCAAGGACAATGAGGTAACATGAGGCTTCTGTGAGCTAAGGAGAGGAGTGGGAGTCTGAGGATAAGAGGAGGAAGGCCATTAGCAGGGAGATGAAGGGAGATGTTTTGAAAAACAAAAATCACCCTATCATGCAGGGACGTTTCTCAGGTAAAGGGGAGTCTCTGTTAATGGCTCTCTTCCTGGTAAAGCAGGCAGTTGATGGGGGAGATAATGAGCTTTTTCTGAATCTGCTGCGTTTGGACTGCTTTCAACTCAAAATAAGGTTCATGCCAAAGTGGCCCATCTTGGGGTGGCCTGCCCTTGGCCCCTGTGCCTCAAACCCGTGGAAACAACACCAAGAAAATAAAAAGGAGAGAAAATCTCTATCTTTTCTGAAACAAAGAATTAACAACATTCCCCACACCGTAGGCTCTAATCCATGCTTCTCAAATCCCATGCACTCTGGACCAACAGGGAGACGACACCACGAGCTGCAAAGACTCCTGTGGGCCTCAAACAGCTCAGGTTTCCCTACAGTTCATGTGGCAGTCCTGAAACCATCCAGTGACCCTTCGGTTAGATCCAGGGGTGTGAGCCTCTGCACCAGGGGACAAATGTCGGAGTTCTTGGGGGAGGTCCAGTCGGCACTACAGAAACGCAGGGAGGGGGTGCAGAAGGAGGTATCTGATCACCACTGGGTTATTTTACCCCCTAATTTCCAGCCGAGGACAGCACCTCTAGTGAATTGCTAGGAAGGCGGTGATGGCAAGAGTGGAACAAGAAGTGGGCCACACACTTCTTGAGTTCAAAACATCCCAGAGCTACGTAATCAAAACAGTGTGGTCCTGGCATAAAGACAGATATCTAGACAAATGAGTCAGAATAGAAAGCCCGGAAAGAAGACTCATGTAAATGGGCAAATGATCTTCAGCAAGAGCGCTAAGACCACGGAATAGAGAGAGGACAGTCTCTTCAGCCAACGGTGCTGGGAAAACTGGATATCCACCTGCAAAAGAAGGAACCCGACCCTTGCTTGTCGCCATACACAAAAGTTAACTCAAAATAGATTAAAGACATGTATGTAAACACCTAAAACTATAAAACTAGAAGAAAACATAGAGGGAAATTTCATGACGTTGGATTTGACAACAATGTCTGAGATGACAGCAAAAGCACAGGTAACAAAAGTAAAAATAGACAAACGGAATCACACCAAGCCTGAAAACTTCTGTGCATCAGAGGAAACCATCCACAAAGTGAAAAGACATCCGACAGAATGGGGGAAAATATTTGCAGATCACACAGCTGACAAGGGGTTAATATCCAGAAGAAGTAAAGGACTCCTACAATTTGAAAACAACAAAAATACTAAAGAACCCAATTCAAGAGTGGGCAAGGGACTCGAGCAGACATTTCTCCAAAGAATATGCAAATGGCCAGGAAACATACAAAAAAGATGCTCAACACCATTATTGTCGGAGAAAGGGCAAATCAGAATTGCAATATGATATTTCCTCACACCTGTTAAGATGGCCACTATCCAAAAAGCCAGAAAATACTTGTCAACAAGAACGTGGAGAAATCAGAAGTTTTGTACGCTGTTGGTTAGGAATATAAAAATCTAATATAGGACAGCCTCTTTGGAAAATAGTGTGGACGTTTCTTGAATAGTTAAAAATAGAATGTGTATTATGGGCTGAATGTTTGTGTCTCTCCCCAATTCATATATGAAATCCTAACACCCAATGTGATGGCATTAAGAGGTGGGGCCCGTGGGAGGTGATTGGGTCATGGAGGGGGAGCCCCCATGAATGGGGTTAGTGCCTGGTGAAGGACAGGAAGAGGGAGCTTGCTTCCTCCTCTCTGTCTCTGCTCCATCGTGTGAGGACACAGCGAGAGGATGGTCATATGCGGTTTCTCACCAGACACTGGATTTGCTGGCACCTCGATTTTGCACTTCTTAGCCTTCAGAACTATGAGAAATGAATAAATGTTTGTTGTTGTCGTCTATTGTTATAGCAGCCTGAGCTGACTAAGATACCATGTGATCCAGGAATCCCACTTCCCATATATACTTCTGGTTATATATCCACAAGAATTGAAGACAGGATCTTGAAGAGATATTTGCATACTATGTTCATTGCAGCGTTATTCACAATAGCTGAGAAGGGGAAGCAGCCCAGATGTCCACTGATAATTTAAGCAATGAAGAAAATGTGGTATATACACACAATGGAATATTAAGTCAGCCTTAAAATAGAAGGAATTCTGACGCACGCTACAACATGGATAACTTTGAGGACATTATGCGAGGTGAAATAAGCCAGATACAAAAAGACTAGTAATGTGTGATTCCATTTCTAAGCGGTACCTAAGGGTTGTCAAGATCAAAGAGACAGAATGTAGAGTGATGGTCGCCAGTGACAAAAAGATAAATACTGTGTGATTCCATTTATACCAAGTATAAAGTAGTCAAACTCCTAAAAACAGAAAGTAGAACGGTGTTTGTCAGAGACTGGGGGGAGGGGGGAAGGGAGTTGTCCAGTGGGTGTAGTTTCAGTCTTGCAAGATGAAAAGTTCTAGAGCTCCCTTTCACAACACCGCGAATATAGTTAACGCTACTCAAAGGTACCCTTAAAAACTGGTTAAGAAGGTAAATTTTATGTCACGTGTTTTTACCAAAATTATAAAAAAAAATGAGGAGCAGACTTGACAAATTTGACGATGAGGTGTTGAAGAGAGCAAACAACTCTTCAGTGATAGTTGGCTCTATTCAAGGATGAGTAAAGACAGAGGAAGCAACCTGATATATGTGTATAAAAGTTGCAAAAAAAAAAAAAAAGAAAAAACAACCCAGGCAACTGCAGAAGGCATATACATATTTGGAAGAGTTATTCAAGGAAATAAAGTTAAAATTCGGAATAAGCCCTTTATATCAAAAAAGTTATAATTCATACAATTTTTCAAAATGAAGTCAGAGAAGAGATTATATGACTGTAGAAGGGGAAGTAATTGACAGGCCCATGGGAAGAAGTGGAGGACTAACAAAGTCACTGCATATTAGAAGCAAGGAAAAAAAAAAAACCCAACCCAGTGAAAAACATAATTAAGTCAATGATGAGTCAGTGTGAGGAAATCGCACAAAACCCAAATGGAAAAGAGCAAAGATATAAGAATGATATTGGGACGCCTGATTGGCTCAGTAGGTCGAGCATGTGATCTTGATCTCAGGGTTGTGAGTTTGAGCGCCACACTGGCTGTAGAGATTACTTACAAATAAAACCTTAAAAAAAAAAAAAAACAGACAAATATGGATAACAGACAGGGGCTCCAAATATCACTAACTGGTTTTCTTGAAGACGAGATCAGAACAAATAGAAAAAAACATATATTGAAAGACTGAACTGGAAGGAATGTTCCCCAAATAACGAAAGGCTAGAGTCTGCAGATTTTAAAGGGTAAATTGTGTCCCGGGAAAGGAAAATCGATACAGATTGATCAGCACCAAGGCATGTTCTGGCGGAGTTACTGACGTTGTAGCATAAGGAGTCATGGGCGTTCGGTGCAAAACCAGTATGAAGGGAAATTATCCCTTTGGTCTTGGTCTTCACATCATGGCAGCACTAGCTGTCAGGCAACAGTGGAGTTATGTTTCTCAGGGCAGAAAAAGTCACCCCGTGTCAAATTCATGTTGTTATTCGAGTGTAGAAGCAACAGACTCCCAGTCATGCAAGAATTGAGTGACTACAACAGCATGAGCTCTTAGCCACTCAACAAGGAATGTCAACCACCCAAGATAGTGAGAAAAAGAAAAAAAAAAAAAAAAAGGAATGGAAAAGCATCAGGAAACCAGTCATGGCCATTGGTAAGTCCATTTGTTGGAAACTTAGTTGCAGAACAGAATGTTGGCGGTAGCTATGAATACATGAGCTCTTAGGGAAGTTAACTTCTGAGTTTGAAATCGGAGCGCTCTGTAACGCCAACGCTTTCTCAAGTCAGGGTCATTTCAGTGGGTGGGAGTTCTTTTTTAAACAGCCTGGCAAACAGCTATAAACGAAACCATTCATAATGTGCTCATGGTATTTTGCTTTTGTGGATGTAAACCAGTTTGTAGTGTTTCCTGGGTGATGAGTCGTGTATGAGTTTCCTAGAGCTACTGTAACAAAGTGCCGTAAACTGGCTGGGTTAAAACAACAGAAACCGTCTTACAGTTCTGGGTTGGAAGTCAGAACCCAAGCCGCTGGTGGGCCACACTCCCTCTGAAACCCATGGGCTAGACTCTTTGGCTTCACCCTAGCTTCTGGTGCCTTGTTGGCTGTCCTTGGCCTTGCTCGGCTTGCTGCTGCGACACTTCTGTTTCTGCGTTTTCCATTCATGTGACTGAGTCTTCACACAGTGCTGTTCTCTCTGCGTGTCCCCCCCCCCTTTTTTTTTTAAGGACACTGGTCATCTTGGGTTAAGGGCTCACCGTTACTCCCTTAACTTACTCAGCTTAACTTGATTCTATCTGCGAAGACTCTATTTCCAAATTAGATTGCATTCATAGGTACCTGTGGTTAGGAGTTCAACATAACTTTTTTTAATTGAATTTTTTACATTGATTTAGAGAGAGAGCACGTGCTTGCAAGCAGGGGAGGGGCAGAGAGAAAGGGAGAGAGAGAGTCCCAAGCAGGTTCCATGCTGTCAATGCAGAGCCCAATGCGGGGCTCGATCTCACAAACCATGAGATCATGACCTGAGCCCAAATCAAGAGTCAGATGCTTAACTGACTGAGCCACCTGGGTGCCCCATAGACTTCAATGTATCTTTTTAGGTGGGTGCAGTTCAATCCATAACGATTCCTGTATTATGTGGCTACATAATAACAATATAAGTTAAGTAACCATAATCATCTTTTGTATCCTAAACTTGTAGCTACAAGGGTCATTGTTGATTTATATACGTGCATTATGCATATTATATGCACATATACAAATATACATACATCTGTAATTTTTCTTCTTGTAATTAATTTTTTTAAACACATATTTATTGAGAAAGAGAGAGAGAGAGAGTGCTTGAGCATATTCCCAAGTGGGGAGAGGGGCAGAGAGAGAGAGAGGGAGAGTCCCAAGCTGGCTCTGCTCTCAGCTCAGAGCCCAAGGAGGGGCTCAGTCTCACAACTGTGAGATCATGACCTGAGCCGAAATCCAGAGTCAGATGCTTGAACAACTGAGTCACCCAGTGCCCCTCTTTTTGTAATTAATTTTAAGGTAATACTAAAACTGTGTTTAGTGATGATAAATCTTGTTTCTCCTTTTTGTGTTGGTCACTATTAGCACCTTGGCTAGAAAGCAGTTGGGAGAGGGGCGCCCGAGTGGCTCAGTCAGTTAAGCATCCGACATCCGACTTCGGCTCAGGTCATGGTCTCACGGTTTGTGGGTTTGAGCCCCGCGTTGGACTCTGTGCTGACATGCCCCTCCCATGCTCATGCTCTGTCTCTGTCTCTCAATAATAAATAAAAACATTAAAAAAATTAAAAGAAAGAAAGAAAGCAGTTGGGAGAGGCGCCTGGGTGGCTCAGGTCATGATCTCACAGTTCGTGAGTTTGAGCCCCGCTTTGGGCTCTGTGCTCTCAGCTTCTTGTTCATTCTCTGTCTCTCAAAAAATAAATAAATGTTAAAAAGAAATAAATAAAAAAATAAAACAGCTGGGAGGTGTGCCTGGCTGGCTTAGTCAGTAGAGCCTATGACTCTTGATCTCAGGGTTGTGGGTTTGAGCTTCATAGGTGTAGAGATTACTTAAAAAAAGAAAAAAGAAAGCAGTTGGGAAAAGGTAATTTGAAATCCAATACTATTTCTTTTTTTTTTTTTTTTAATTTTTAATGTTTATTTTTGAGAGGCAGAGCAGGAGCAGGGGAGGGGCAGAGAGAGAGAAGACACAGAATCCGAAGCAGGCTCCAGGCTCTGAGCTGTCAACACAGAGCCCGATGCGGGGCTTGAACTCAGGAACCGTAAGATCATGCCCTGAGCTGAAGTCAGATGCTTAACCGACTGAGCCACCCAGATGCTCCACTATTTCTTTTTTTTTGAATAGTCTGCTGCTTTTCTCCTCTGTCCATGTTCACTGCAGTCACTTCTCTGGACACATGACTGTTTAGAAAATTGTCTGGATTACTCAGTGCAATTATTTTGTGCCATGGAAGGATTTTGTGCTACCCTTTAAACTTCTCTGTGATATGGGACACCTGGCTGGCTTGGTCAGTTACGCATTGGACTATGGCTCAGGTCATGATCTCACGGCTTGTGAGTTCAAGCCCCACATCTGCTCTCTGCTGTCAGTGTGGAGCATGCTTCTGATCCTCTGTCTTTTTCTCTCTGTGCCTCTCCCCGGCTCGAGCACACAGACTCTCTCTCTCTCCCCCCCAAAAAAAATATTAAAAAAATAAAATTCTAAAAGAAAAAAATCTCTGCGACAATGCAAGCAGTGCTAAAACCCAAGGTTTTTAGTTGGACTCAGTGGGTGATAAATGGATGTTTTTTAGCCCATTCTGAGTTGAAGAATCTCTAAAAAGTTGATACATGGGGACAATGCTTTGTTCCGTTTCTCCAGTAATTTCAAAGTTGCAAATAATCATGTATGCAGCTCAACTAGGAGCTTACACTGAAATTTTAGTAGTTGGTATCTGCATTTACATATCATTTTATTTTTCCATTGGTTTGGATAACATCTACTTTAATTAGTGATTAGTTACACTTAGCTAACTTTATTAAACTGGATGGTTTACTGTTGCTATGCATTTATGATATGTTTAACAAATACAAAAATATTTTAAGTGAGTAAAGATTTTACCTTGGCTCTGATGAGGGAAGTGTTCATTATGTTAACACATTTAGTTGCCATGAGTGTTGTATTTCCACATGCATATTTTGTATTCATTCAAATGAAGAAAACAATCTTTTGTTTTCTCAGGTACTGCATAAGCCGACCACAATATAAGACTTCTTGTGGCATCTCCTCATTAATTTCTTGTTGGAATTTTTTGTATAGCACCATGGGAGCTGGAAAGTAAGTATGCTAATTTATTGGTACCCTAAACTCCAAATTCGAAAGCTATTTGGTATTGCTTTTTCTGTAATTGAGGATTTCTTTTTAATTTTTTATTTCTTTTATTTTTCTGTTTTTAGAGTAGGGGGAGAGGGGCACAGGGGGAGAAAAGGGAATCTTAAGCTGGTGCCACGCAGGGCTCGGTCCCACGACCCTGAGATCGTGACCTGAGTCAAAATCAAGAATCAGACGCCAGCTGACCCACCTAGGTGCCCCTGTAATTGAACATTTTTAAAAATAGATTTTCATAAATTGAGAAAAAAATTGCTATATTTTTATAAGCCTTTAGTTGAAAATAATAAGTATGCATTATTGTGACAAAATAAAAATTAAAAGTATAGCTGACCCTTAAACAATGCAGGGGTTAGCGCAGTCTAAAATCCACATATAACTTTTGACTCCCCCAAAACTTAACTACTAATAGCTACTGTTGACCAGAAGCCTTACCAATAAACAGAAATGAACATATATTTCATATGTAGTATGTATTATATACTGTATTCTTACAATAAGGTAGGCTACAGAACAAAAATGTCATCAAGGAATTCATTAAGGAAGAGAAAATACATTTATAGTACTGCACTGTAGTTATGTAAAAAACAAAATCTGCATGTAAGTGGACCTGCACAGTTCAAACCCATGTTGCTCAAAGGTCAACTGTATTACTAAAGTGGTTTACAAATCAGATGGATGAGCACTGGGGGTTATACATAGGGGATGAATCACTGGAATGTATTCCTGAAATCATTGTTGCACTATATGCTAACTAACTTCGATGTAAATTAAAAAAAAAGAAAGAATAGAAAAAAATAACAACAACAACAACGAAAAACCAAAAAGCAAGTCAGATGGACATATGAACATTGAGATAGGTTATCGTTTGCATGTGACTGGAACTGTAAAATGAAAGGCAATTTTTCTTTTGTAGTCTTCCACCTATTACCCAAGAAGAAGCTTTACATATTTTGGGCTTTCAACCTCCATTTGAAGATATTAGATTCGGCCCTTTCACTGGAAATACAACACTTATGAGGTATGAAGTCCTCGCTTACAGACAATACCTTATTTCTAGTTCTGTAAAATAACAATGCTGTAGATGTGGATTGTGAACCCTCTTTCCAGCTGCTGGGCCCCAACCTCAGTAGATATGACAAACTTGGGTGCTGCCCGAATTTCTCTGGAGTGGCACTGATGTTATCCGTGCTGTGGAAACGTTGCTATGAGCACATTTTCTTGTCGTTTGCAGATGGTTTAGACAAATCAATGACCACTTTCACGTAAAAGGATGCTCGTATGTTCTATATAAGCCTCATGGGAAGAATAAAACAGCTGGAGAAACTGGTAGGTAAACGTGGAAGATTTTTACACACACACACACACACGCACACGCACACACGCACACACGCACACACACGCACACACTCTTTAGGATCCATCACAAAGATTGACTGATTTGATTAATGGGGTGTTATGTAAACCCTAAACACAGTCTTTACTTTTATATGTTTTTATCCAAGGGGGAAATTGTAATAGAAATCTGTAGGGTGCTTTTCCATATACCCGTGATTATTTGTAGTTATCCTCATCTTTGCATGTAGAACTTTTAGAATTTTAAAATATGTCCTAAACACTACTTCAACACATTATTTGTATTGTTTGGGCCTCTGTGTGTGTGTGTGTGTGTGTGTGTGTGTGTGTGTGTGTGTGTGAGTGCACATGCACACGTGTGCGTGCATGCTGGTAAAACTCTTTCAGGAAGAAACATGGAATTTGTAGCTCCTCTTCCTAAAAAGGAACGCCAGGATTGCAGAATATTTGACGTTAGGCCTACATAATAACATCTAATAAAGTGACGCAGTTCCATGATAGAGTAGTCGTGGCTATCACAGAGAGTAATCAATTGTAAGGATTGTTTTAGTTATATGCTAGTTATATTCGACAGGTTAACAAGAGAAAGCCAGTTTATTAACGTGTACAGCACAGCTTGAGGTGGGAGGAACCTCACTGGAAAGTAACTCAGCATGGTGGCCTAGGACAGCTTACTTACCCTCTACAACAAAGAATAATACATTTGTAGAGAAGTGACAGGACAAAGGAAAGCCATTTTCCTTGTCCCAGGGCAGCAGACTGTGGGAAGGTTATATACATGGAAGGAACTAATGGAGTAAGTTTTGTCTGCAGATTCCTCTGGTGCCATCTCTGGGCTGAGTCTGTCTCCAGTCAGAGAAGAATTTATATCCTGACTTCCAGTTGGGAGGGGGGAGGGTTGAGGGAGCTTTTCCTGCATCTGAGGCTTCTTAATTGCCTTCAGCTCAAAACGACTTTTATGTCAAAGAGGTATATTTTCGGTGATGTTTTCTGGTTTCCTTCCCTGTCCATCCTGGGCCACCCCAGGCTTGCTTCTTGCATCCTTCCTGCAGCCATCGAAGTAGTACCTTAAATTTTATGGGGCTTAGCAGAAACCCTCAGGACAAAAGCCTTCCTAAGGTCTCTACTTTTATCTCTTTTTTAATCTCTGGAAGTGCTTCAGTTATGTATTTTAACAGATCTTTTTAATATTTAACCAGTGTTTTTGTTAAGTCATCGGCAGGGTGATTTAGGGTATATGTATCCCAGGGAAGAGAAAATGATGTATCAGTTTAAAAACTTTATCTTTTATGTATTTGTGCTTATTTTCAAATGTATGTTCTGTTGTATGAAACAGTCCTAAACCCAGAATTCTTTGGACAACAACATACCATGGATATTATCTTATTTCTATGATAAATTTATTCATTCTGACCAACATCTGTTTCTTAAAACCAGATTTATTCATAGATATACATATAGTAACTAAACCAAGCACTGTTTAACTAGCAGTAGTACTGGTTATGAATATATAGAGAGTTTTCCATAAACTATCATTCAGATTATTGGCTTGACTTTCAACTTGAAAAAAAATGTTTATTTCATTTTATTAAAAAAATTTTTTTTATGTTTATTTACTTTTGAGAGAAAGAGACAGAGTGTGAGTAGGGGAGGGGTGGGGAGGGGCAGGGAGGGGCAGAGAGAGGGAGACACAGAATCCGAAAACAGGCTCCAGGCTCTGAGCTGTCAGCACAGAGCCCGATGTGGGGCTCGAACCCACAGACTGTGAGATCATGACCTGAGCCTAAGACGGACGCTCAACCTACTGAGCCACCCAGGTGCCCCAAAAATGTTTATTTTTGAGAGACAGAGAAAGAGAGAGCATGAGTGAGCAGAGAGGGGCAGAGAGAGAGAAAGGGACAAAGGATCCAAGGCAGGCTCCGTGCTGGTAGCAGTGAGCCCGATGTGGGGCTCGAACTCACGAACTATGAGATCAAGGCCTGAGCCAAAGACAGATGCTTAACTGACTGAGTACCCTCTCTCTCTCTGCCTTCCCTTGCTTGAGTGCACTTTCTCTCTCCCTTAAAAATAAATGTTTCTTTTTTTTTTTAGAGAGAGAGACAGAGAAAGCATGAACTGGGGAGGGGCAGAGAGAGAGGGAGACAGGGAGAATCCCAAGTAGGCTCTGTGTGGTCAGCGCACAGAGCCCGATGTGGGACTCAAACTCCTGAGACTGTGAGATCGTGACCTGAGCCATAATCAAGAGTTGGACGGTTAACCAACTGAGCTACCCAAGGTGCCCTGAAGAAATGAACGTTTAAAAAAAAGCATCTGCCATGATGACTGTAATTGGCATCAGTGTTACTGGAATGTCATTGCCATCAAATAAGTGGGTTTGGGAAGCTTGACTTTGTGAAAGAAAATGGATGATTTGGCCTTATCGAAGTCCTTAACGTTTATTTTCACAAAATAAGTAGAATCTTTTCCTAGCCCAAAGATTTCAACAGTCATTCTCTGGTTATTACGAAGCATAATAATGATTCTATTCATGAAACAGTAATTAGCGCTACACTGTGGGACTCTGACTCTTCTCTGGAGACTGCATATGTGTGACGTGTGACCTTTTGTGACATGCATGCTCAGTGCATAGAATTAATATTAGTAGAGTGTAATTTTTTTAAGTATGACCACAAACAGAAGTAATGTTCTAATATTTTGTTTCTTGCACCAAGAGGCCTTGTGTAACCACTTGGATGTGTCCACACTGTGAATCATTAACCTAGAGCAGCGATTGGCAGACCTTTTATATAAATAAAGGAATAACTGACGGAGAGGATGTCACACGTATGTGTCCGAGACAATGGAAAAATACCATAATCCGGTTCTCAGGGTGGTGTCCCAACACTGCATTGTGAGTAGGGCCCCGGGAGACACCAGCCTGACACTGAGGGTTTCTTTTCTTGCTTATCTTACTGCCTGTGGATCAGAAGAGGACTGACATCAGAGAAGTTCATTGGTTTTTGTTGTGTGAATGTCAGCAAGCTTCTGGACAGAGGGGCGGGATCTCTGCAGAGAAGGGTCAATAAAATTAAAGGATATCAGGGGAATCACGAAGACTCAGAGGATTTATAATATGAAAGAAAATGTGATATCAGAAAGAATATGATATCAAAGAAAATCTGAGCGTAGCAGAAACATCAGTTATATAAATTTCATCAAATTCCCAAAGTAAGACAGTGTCGTTATTTATTAATGGACTGTAAGAAAATACTAATAGGGCTCTGGAGACAGTTGGTTTAGGAACCACTCTTGTGGAATTTTTAAACAATTTTTGTCCAAATGTCCTGTCTAACTTTAAGATTTTATGCCATACTTTCATTAGAAACTCTCATTTGCAGATCTTATTAGGGTTTATATTTTATTTATTTTATTTCCTAATAGCCTAGTACTTCTTGGGTCCTTCCTGACTTTGTTAATTTAATGATTTGATGTGTAGATTAACCAGTGCCTCTAGTCATCTAGGCTGTGGGGCACTGGGCTCCACACGCGTTTTTGCCTGTATGTTTAAACTTCCTCACATATACACCAGGTCTTTTTCACTGAGGAGTGTTATAAACCACCTGTTCACCTATTCCCGACCCCCTTTTCTTGGCATGGGGAGTAGGATTGCTGCCATTTCTTCAAATTAATTTAAATAATAGACGTTCACGGTTTTATTTCTGTTTTCATGTTCCGTATCACACTACTTGACTCCTATTTCTTTTTCTTTTTTTAATTTTGTAATGTTTATTTATTCATTTTGAGAGAGAGAGAGAGAAGGCAAGCAAGGGAGGGGCAGAGAGAGAGAGGAAGAGAGAGCACCAAGCAGGCTCCATGCCATCAGTGCAGAGCCCACGGCGGGGCTTGATCCTATGAACTCGGGATCATGACCTGAGCCGATATCAAAAGTCAACACTTAACTGACTGAGCCACCCAGGCACCCCTCTTTTTCTTTTTTTTTTTTTAAATAAAGTTTATTTATTTATTTTGAGAGAGAGAGAGAAGGTGGGGGAGGAACAGAGAGAAAGGAGAGAGAAACCTAAGTGGGCTCCATGCTAACATCATGGGACTCAGTCTCACAGACCGTGAGATCATGACCTGAGCTAAGTCAAGAGTCAGACGCTCAACTGAGCCACCCAGGCGCCCCCTGACTATTTCTTTTTCTCTGTGTACTTCCTGAAAGGTAGTTGATCTGCTTCCCACCTTGGAATTTTCTGGTCTTCCTCCTCAATAGTCAGTTGTCTTGCACCAACCCTGCTCTATTGCTGAAACTTTCCCTGCCGCTTAGGGTGCCACTTCTTAATTCCTACAGGACTGTCATAAGGAGCCTTATGTTTCATCTTTTTAACGTGTCTGTCCAGCTCCTTGACCGTGAGGACTGCTTTCAGTAGCCCTTCGAGTCCATATATGCTGCCCTGTGACCTCGCACGTACTGCCCTACAACTTCCGATTGTATTCGGAGGGAGGGGCGGTACCTCTATCAAGCAAAAGACCTTTCTGTTTTCCCTCTTTGTGGAAGAGAGTTCAGAGGTTGGCTCTTCTCCTTTGTCTCTGGGGTGTTCAGTAGTGAAAACCATTGTCACTTGTTGCTGTTCACTTGAAAAATACTTTGAAATGTATATTCTCTTTTTGTTTACTTTATCCTTTAAGGACTGGTAGGCCTGTTTCCCTGGATACTGGGCTTCGTCGACTTCGCAACTCCTCAGTGCTTGCTGACATGCTTATTTCCAGTGGTCCCTCAGTCAATGGAAACTGAGCACACTCATGGAATAAAAACAAAATACAGGAGTTTTGATAAAATTAGTAGATTTAACTGCTGATATGAGGGGAAGTAGTTTTTTCAGAGATGTAATTACTCATAATAAAAGTCTGTGCAGTAAGTTGTCAGCAACTAGTTCAAACTAGTGGTTCAGTTTTACCATCACATTACTGTTATTATTATTCAGATACCTTAAAACTCTTAGTTCACTTAGCTACCAACATTGATGCCAGGCAAGTCTCGATTAATCTTATTTTTTTAGGTTTATTTATTTTGAGAGAGAGAGAGAGAGAGCACGCAGCGGGGAGGGGCAGAGAGAGAGAGACAGAGACTGAGAATCCCAAGCAGGCTCTGGACTGTCAGTGCAGAGCCTGATATGGGGCTTGAACTCACAAACTGTGAGATTATGACCTGAGCCGAAATCAAGAGTTGGATGCTCAATCGACCGAGCCACCAGGTGCCCCTCGATTAATTTTTTAAAATCAGTTAGCTTAACAGTTATACTAGTGTTCATGTATGTCATCTTTATTCTGGTATGTATCATAACTCATTAATTTTGCCTAACAGCAGAGCTACCTCTGCCCTATCCCGATGTTACTCACAGATACTCTGACCGTGGCCACTGCCATGAGCTTACCACAGAAGCTTAGCACATCTCGGGTGGATGGTGCATTAATATTCTGTTCTCCTCATCCACTGGTTTCTCCAACTCTTATTAGACACCTGGCAGGTAGATCTTTTCAATGTGTGTGCTAATAGATCTTTCTATTTTAGGAGCTCTCTAGTGCTTGCTTCAAGCATAAAATCATTAGCATCATTCAAAGCCAATGCAGGCTGGCCTTTCACTGCCGTCCTACGTGAACCAGTCGTATTTATTTATTGTTTTTAAAATTTTTTAAATGTTTATTTTTGAGAGAGAGAGAGACAAAGACAGAGACACAGCATGAGCAGGGGAGGTGCAGAGAGAAAGAGGGAGACATAGCATCCAAAGCAGGCTCCAGGCTCTGAGCTGTCAGCACAGAGCAAGACACAGGGCTTGAACCCACAAGTTGTAAGATCAAGGCCTGAGCTGAAGTCGGATGCTTGACTGACTGAGCCACCCAGGCGCCCCTGAACCTGTTGTATTTAAAAGATGTCAAGGGAGGAAGAGCCTTGCAGGATGATATTATGTTGCTAGATTAAAGAATCCGGTTCTTGTCTTTTTTTTTTTTTTTTTTTTTTAAGGATATAGAATTTTTTAAAAAAATGTTTGAGAGAGAGAGAGAGAACACACATGTGCACATAAGCGGGGGAAGGGCAAAGAGAGGGGGACAGAGAATCCAAAGCGGGCTTTGTGCTGACAGCAGAGAGCCTGAATTGGAGCTCAAACTCACAAACCATGAGATCATGACCTGAGCTGAAGTTGGATGCTTAACTGACTGAGCCACCCAGGCGCCCCCTGGTTCTTGTCTTTGAAGGTGAAAAATAGATTCTGATGAATTCTTCTAGACATCTGTATAGTTTTGCTATAGATGATCAATCAGCCTGTATAGAACAAATTCACACTAAAGAAACTCAAAAAGCACCAGAATGATTATATATTAACACAGAGTGAGAATAATAAGCAAGGTCATGAGAATTCTCTTGTTGGCTGCTCCGGAAATCTGCTCCTCACCGTTCAGCTGGCCAGCTGGTTCTCCTAGTTCTTTTCTTCTTCCGTACACCATACTGATCATGGTCCTGCATTTGGAAGTGATTGCTTTGTCGCTTAAATTTCAGATGGTTTAGAAATTCTCTGGTCTGGGCTGAACATTGTTCTGAATTTAGTTTCCATCAGTAACACATTGATGTCTTCTCCCGACTAGAAGTTACATCCTTGGATGACTACTTCATTGTGGTAAATACTGCATTTACTGTCTTTTATTTCAGAGGGTGACATTTTTCTGACCTTGTCCTGAAATTCTGGGGGTGCCGTACGGTAGGCCTCGCTATGCTGTCGTGCCCTGTATTCTAAAGTAGACTATTTGTGTTCCTGATTACATCCCTACCCTGTAACAATTTTGTTTTTTCCTCATGCCCGTTCCTCTGTCTGGATTGTTGAAATCCTACCACTTTGTGAAGTTCTGTCTTGAATGCCACCCTTCTTGATTATTCAAACCCAATGTGCTCTTCCTCCTTTGAATTATATACCTTTTCCGTGGCACTGTCTTATCCCACTCTATACTAAGGTTACTTGTTTTATCTTCCCTATAGGGAAGCTTCAGGTACTGTGTATCACCTGCATTTTGTTTGCCTGCAGTTCCTGGTATAGTTTGTAGGTGCTCGTAAATTGCTTAGTGAATTGAAATAAATGAAGTTTTCCTCTAAGTCTAGAGCAGTTCTGATGGACCAACATCAGCCTCACCTGTGATGTTAGACATACTAATTCTTGGTCCCCACTCCAGACCTCCTGGCTCAGACACTCTGGGGTTGGGTACCAGTTATCGGTTGTTTAACAAGCCCTGTGTGTCAAGCTTGAGAATGATTGCTTGTGGTCTTTCTAAGGAGGCATTATCCAAACTCTTTATCAAGAGCCAGGGTCTTCCATTGAGAGGAAATACAGTGATTTTCAGATTGTGCTCAGTTGAGCCGTGGGAATTTTATGGCGGTGCCTTGGTGCAGGGTGAGGAGAGGACACGGTATCTAGATTCTCTACCTCCTTTTTGGCCACAGAAACTTTGCTTTTAGTTTTTTTTTATGCACCAGCGTGCCATGTCAACATTCCTTGCACGGGGGTCCATGTGGAAAAGGTTTAAAATTACTGATCTAAATGAGAGGTCATCAAACTACAGTCCTTTTTGTAAATAAAGTTTGATCGGAACACAGCCATATCCATTAACTTACATATTGCTTATGACCGTTTCCGTGCTACAATGGCAAAGCTGAGTCGTATGAGGAGTGCTCATGACCCACAAACCTCAAATATTTACTCTCTGGCTCTTTAAGAAAAGGCTGGCTAATCCCTGATCTAAATCAATCAGAACCTTGCGGTAAGGAGCGGAAATATCCCTGACTAGTGCTAAGCCCATAGTCATTATGCTACAGAAGAAAAATCATCCCATATCTTCTAGAAAATGAGGACATGGTCAAAGAGTGTTTACAGCAGACAAAAAGATGAGAAGGTTAATGAGAGCAAATTTTCTTAGCTCTCTCATTTGCTCCTGAAATTCTGAATATATGCCACGAAATGAGAGTCATTACTATTCATGGTCACACTAACGAAGTCAGGTGTTTTGTGATACATTTGACTTAAAGAAGGAGAATGTGAAATACTTAAAGATAGCCAGTATGAAGCTAAAATAAAAATTCTTTTTATGAAAAGTTTTGGTTATTTGGGAAAATTTTTTATTGGATATTTTCACAATTGTAAGAAAGGTCTGAAGAGTTTTTTTTCTAACCCAATTATATGTGTCACCATCTTTTGTAAGTATTGAATTCGTTAGGAGTCTAAATGCATACATTTATGTTTGCTCACTATCCTGGAATCTATCAGTAATGAATGAAGTGACACACTGACCCTCTTCTGAATTTTAGTTCTGATGGTTCTTCATTTAGAGCTACCCTTGGGTGTCCGTTTTTAAATTGCCAGGGGCGGTCAACCAAAAGCTGCAGAAAGATTTATCATGTGTCATTATGAAATAAGAGATTTTGGTGGAAAAGATCACCTTGCCATACAGGTGTGTTCTGGTGCTTCTGACCGTGAAGTTAAATCTATGGGAAGGACCTACACGAAGCCTTGGAGAGAGAATTTAAGCCAGAAATGTTACTGTCTCCATGGAGCCCACAAATTGTGTGTGTGTCTACAGGGGTGGGGTGGGGTCCTGCCTTCTTAGCTGCACTGCAGCCTTTGACCTGCTGTTTTTAGTGGTCTTCAGCCATTTCGGTGGCCAGAAAGTCAACCGGAGAAACCACAAATTGCAAGCTTTCATCTACTTCACCTATTTTTAGGATTTCCAGTTTTGATGGGCTATTCGTTCATGAATAATTTAGTTTCTTCCGAGAGATGCATGTTAATGAGAGCTCAGTTAATGGCTTTAAATATTGAGTGCTGGTAAAAACTTATTGCTTATGGTACTACTTTTGAAATGACTTCAAAACTAATATAGCTGTGGGAAATATAAAAGGAGGATTCTGCGGTATGACCAGCCTGTCTGAGAGATGTTCTTATCTCATGACTTGGCTTAAGAAAGCTGTCCCTCTAGTCTGGTAACTTTTGTAGAAAGATTAAAGTGTGTATTAGTAGGGAAAGTCTGCATTTTGGGGTCTGAGTACTATCTGTAGTTTATTTCTACCCATCAACCTCAGTGCTCTTCAGACTGGGGACGTACACACTAATGGGGCCGCGAGAGATGGCTGCTGTGGAATGAGAAGAACATAATAGACGTCAGTATTTAAAAAAAAACTTTTTTTTTTTAGTGTTTGTTCATCTTTGAGAGAGAGAGATAGAGCACCAGTGGGGGAGGGGCAGAGAGAGAGAGGGAGACACAGAATCCGAAGCAGGTTCCAGGCTCTGAGCTCTCAGCACAGAGCCCGATACGGGGGTCGAACCCATGAACAGTGAGATCATGACCTGAGCTGAAGTTGGACACTTAACTGACCGAGCCACCCAGGTGCCCCTAGAATGTCAGTATTTTAATTTAATTTAAAAATCCCTACCTTTTTTCTTCTATAAAGTCCTATGAGTACTATAGTCTATATAGTCTATAAACAAAAATACTTCTCATGGGCATGTTGATTCAGAGATTTCCAGTGAGAGACGTGTGCAACCAGAAAAGCTGAGACCATTGTTGTATACACTAGGTGTTAGGGTTTATGTGGTAGTTAATTTTGTAGACAAGTAGGTGTTATTAGAAGGTTTTGGTAAGCAAGGATGTATTTCAGGTCTTAAGTGTGCTACTCAGTTTGTATGAATTTCAGTCAAAAGAGTAAAACTGAAAGTAAATTTATTCATATTTTTGTGTATCTATAATAGCTTTTCCTTTTCCCCCAGCAATGTCAGTGCCTTCCAAGTAATGTCTTCCCTTCAGTCCTTGGCTAGTTATTTGCGTGAAGCGTCCACAGTGCTTTATGATCCCTCAGTGTGTTTGCTTTTGTTTTGTGTAGCTGCAGGGGCCTTGTCGAAGTTAACTCATGGACTAAAAGATGAATCACTGGCTTATATCTATCATTGCCAAAATCATTATTTTTGTCCAATTGGCTTTGAAGCAACCCCTGTTAAAGCTAATAAAGCATTCAGGTAAGCATTTCCATATTTTATGTGGATAACTCACTGAGATAAGCATTTCCAGATTTTATGTGGATAACTCACCAAAAAAAGAAAGGATTTAGGAAATATTTAGTCACTCAGAAGTTGGAAGCCTTGATTATTTGCTTTCATTTGCATCAAGTTAGACTATGCTTTAAATATTTTAGCTGGTTCTTTTGCAGAATTGCATTTGGTTAACTGGGCTTTTACATTGTCCACTTAGATGCTGTCGTTCAGACTTGTGCAACGAAAGACATTTGAAAAATCACTTTTACCTTTATTACAAAATGATTGCCAAGGTCTTCACATGTTATATCGCGGTGTTTTCATCCACCGTTCGTGGAAAGTGAATTGGGGGATCTTGTGTCAAAAAGTTGTCCCAACTGAGCACATTAAGAAGCATCTTCTTTTCTCCTAGTGAAAAACGTGGGATTTATCAGTGTTTCCCCGTTTGTCCTGGGTGGGGGGCACTGGTAATTGAGGAGGAGGAAAGGGCAGCACTGCTCTTTCAGTGAAGGCTGAAGGTCAGGCAGGGGGAACATGGCTTCCTCATCTGGTGGCGGATGGCTTCTTTGAGGCTGGAGGCCATGCAGGCATGTGTCCCTCTCAAGGCACTGTGGGGTTGGGGGATCCTGGGGCCGTATCCTGAGATCTGGGAGAACCAGGAAGCTGGACATCATAGTTTTGGGATTGAAGAGCAGGGGAGAAAATACTTGACCTCTCTGAATCTCGAAATGCTTTATTCATCTCTCTGGAGGTGAGATATATTGTTTCTTCTATGGTTTCATCCTGAGACCTCACTTACTCCAGACATCTGTCAAATATACAGCATGAAAAAGTAAGTAGTCCAACTTTGTACCCATTAGGGGAGAGTTCCACTCCTCTGCCTATACCTGTGCAAATCCTCCCGATCTAGTTGAATCTCCAGGAGTGGGATTAGGGCATTTGACTTTAGGGTTTCATTTTTAGGATGCCTTTTAAAAATTTCTAAATGCACAGTGAAAGGAGAGGAGTAGTTGAAGAATGCTTGTAGGATGCTAGGACTTTTTTCTCTTCTTTTTAGATGCTGAGAGGTGGTATATTTCATTTTTTTTTTTTTTTGGCTCTAGATTTTAGAATAGGGATGGAGACCTAAGTTTCATTTATGCTTTCTCTTTAATGGCCTTAAGAAGTTTGTTCAAGCCTAAACTCCAATTACCTATTCTAGCATTCATGAATGTCATCTTTGAATAAACTTTAGTATATCTTTTATTAACATACTGGGAGCAATATTTTCAAGGGAGTGAATGGTCTTTATTAAGCTTACTCTTAATCTGTTTTATATTTAGCAGGGGACCCCTCTCACCACAGGAAGTAGAATATTGGATCTTAATTGGAGAATCAAGTAGAAAGCATCCTGCTATTCACTGTAAAAAGTATGTTCACTTCCCTTATTCTCTTTAATGTAGGTAAGATTTACATATAGTGAAATGCACATATCTTAATTGTATAATTAGGTGGATTGTGATAAACGAATATACCTGTGTACTCATCACCCCAATCAAGATGTGAAACATTTTCATTGCATTGAAAGTACCCTATTTCTCCTTTCTGGTCAGTCCCCACAGACAACCTCTGCTGTGTCATGATGGAATTGCTTTAAATGCTCTTGAAATTCATGTAAATGGAGTCATAAGATATTCTTTCTTACCTTGTTTTTATCATTTAAGTAACCTTGTGAGCTTCATCTACTTTGTCATGCATATCATGATTTTTTTTTTTATTGCTGAGTGGTATTAAGTAGTGTAAGTATACCACAATTTTTATATCCATTTTTCTGCTGATGACCATTTGGATTATTTTGAGTTCAATCTCGTGGGGGTTAAGCTATTAAGAACACTAATGTTTATGTCTTTAGACAATTCTAAGTAACAGCTTCACTGAGATGACATTCACATACCATAAAGTACACCCTTTTAAAACCGTACAGTTCAGTGGATTTTAGTATAGTCAGAGTTGAGGATCAATCACCATGATCTAATTCCAGGACATTTTCCTGGAATGGTCCTTCCCCAAACCCCATACCCGCTAGCAGTCATTCCCCAGCCCCCTCCCCTCACTCCCTGTCAACACTGATCTATTTTCTATCTCTGTGTAATTGCCTAATATGGGCATTTCATATAAATGGAATAATACAATGTGTGGGCTTTTGTATCTGTCTCTTTTCGCTTAGATAATGTTTTCAGTGTTCATCTGTGTTGTAGCATGGACTAGAACTGCATTCCTCGATATGGCCAAACAATTTTCTGCTGTGTGGATATGCCCCATTTTCTTGTGCAAGTTTTTTGAGGACATGTTTATATGTTTTCTTCCTCTTGGATAGGTACCTAGGAGGGGGATTGCTGATTATAGGATAGATGCGTATTTAAGAAGCTGGGAGAAAGTTCTCCAGTGGGGTTGTGCCATTTTACACTTCTGCCAGGAACGTATGGAGAGTCCAGCTCTTCTTCATGTTTCTCCAATATTTGATATTGTTACTGATTTTTTACTTAAAAATTTTTCCCAGCTTTATTGAGTTATAATGCACAAATACAATTGTATAGATTTAAAGTGTACAGCATGCTGAATTGATCTACCTTTTCTGAAATAGTTGCCACAATCAAGTGTTAATTAACATATCCATCAGCCCACAGTTACCTTTTCTGCCTGTATATGGTGAGAATACTTAAGATCTACTCTCGAGGCAAATTTCAAAGTGCACCATACGGTATTATTAACTGTAGTCACTGTGCTGTACAGAACTGTATGTTTGTTCTGTTTTGGATGGTACTGTAAATTGATTAAAAAAATTTCCTTTATAAAATGTGTCTGTTTTCTAGTTTTATTGAGACATAACTGACACATGTCACTATATAATTTGCTGGCACATAGCATGATGGTTTGATTTACATATATTGTGAAATGATGACTACAGTAGGTTTAGCTAACAAAAGAATTCTCCTTGTGATGAGCACTCTTAGGATCTACTCTCTTAACAACTTCCCTGAATGTCACACAGCAGTGTTCGCTATAGTCACCATGTTGTATATTACATCCCTAGTACTTATTTAACCTATAACTGGAAGTTTGTACCTCTTGACACCTTCCTTTAAAAAATTTCACTTCTTAGTTTCTGATAGTGTACAAAAATGCCATCTGTTTTTCTATATAGGCCTTAAATATTGTGTCTTTATCAAACTCACTCACAATTCCAGTAATAGTTTTGCAATCCAAAGTAATTTGTAATTGCTTTGTGTTTTCTATACAAACATTCCTGTTGTCGGTGAATAAATGCATGTTAACTTTTTAATCTTTCGAAAACTTGACTCTAATTAAAAAGGAAATATGGACTGTTTCTACTGTAGCCTGCAGGATGTCATCTAACAGGTTGATAAATATATATTTCATATAAAGTAGCTACTTTTGAAGTGAGAATCTTGGCACTAGTTGGTTAAGCAGACTTGTCATAAAGAAAGAATTAAGGCTTAGGATGTGGAACTATCTTGATATAAGAGAATTATATTGTTATGGTAATATTGTAGCAAATTGCTCATGTGAAAAGTTCAATTATAATGGTATTTTGTACTTAAAGAAAAATGTGCTTTATCCTTACTTTTTTACTGTAGGTGGGCAGATATTGTTACTGATCTCAACACTCAAAATCCAGAATATCTAGACATCCGGCACTTAGAGAGGGGGCTGCAGTATCGAAAAACAAAGAAGGTGAGAACACCATTGTATCTGACGATATTTCCCAAGCAGCCAACCACAGTGTTTTACTCAGTACTCCTTAGGTTGTAAATAATAGAAATGCAGTTTGGATTATCTTATATGGAAGAGGGAAAATTACATTCAGGACACGGGTATCTTTAGAATGAAAATGCAAGGAGGGTAGCCTGGATTCATAAGGGACTGGTACGTGGTAAAAGAATGTTAGCAGGGGCCAAGTAGCTTGTCTG
This sequence comes from Paguma larvata, assembly GCA_030068075.1. Taxonomy (NCBI): domain Eukaryota; kingdom Metazoa; phylum Chordata; class Mammalia; order Carnivora; family Viverridae; genus Paguma; species Paguma larvata. The sequence goes on along the minus strand of CM057839.1, from coordinate 8,858,428 downwards.
TCTCGTTCTTCTGGGAGTTAGTCGTATGTTGTTCTTATCTGTCTGATCATTTACTTCCTGAAGATCAAGAACTTCAACTTAGTCTCCCTTTCAGGTGGGCAGTCTAGGTAGGCTGAGAGTGGCCTGCCCAGGCTTTTCCCATAGTTTTGGCCCAGCTGGGTCAGTTCATCTCCTGAGCCAGATGAACTCTGGCCACGAAGCAGAGCCATGTGTACAAACAAGGTGGCTTGTGGAGGTTCTCAGCGAAAGGTAGATTCTGTGGATTGAGCTGACATTCCACTGACATTGTCCTACTAACACCAAGAATGTATAGGAGCTAGGACAAGGAATGATCTTGGTGTTTGGGTTGGGCAGATGGGGAAGCAGCAGTGTGTGTGACCAGAGGAGAGACATATGGGGGGGAAGGTGTTTTGAGTCCTGTGGACATTGTTATATTTTTGTAAAGGCAGCTGGTCGAGACAGATGCAGGATAAGGTGAGCTGATGATGTCTGAAGTGGGGAAGTACTGTTCTGAGGTAGGCGAAGGGGGAACAATAAGGCAATTCATAGGAGCCCACAGTATTAGTGTGATTAATTTCCTTGGACTCTCTTAACCCAACTTTTTTTTCTCTTTTCAGGTTGGGGGAAATTTGCATTGCATCATAGCATTCCAGAGACTTCATTGGCAAAGATTTGGCCTTTGGAACTTTCCATTTGGAACCATTAGACAAGAATCACAACCTCTAACACATGGCCAGGGAATAGCCAAATCTGAGAGCGAAGATAATATCTCCAAGAAGCAGCATGGGCGCCTGGGCCGGTCTTTCAGTGCTAGTTTCCATCAGGACTCGGCATGGAAAAAGATGTCCAGTACCCATGAGAGAAGGAACAGTGGCTACCAGGGTTACAGTGATTATGATGGGAATGATTGACCATGTTGGGTACTGAACAACTTGCGTTCTACACACGACTGCTCTATACAATACTGCATTAAGCCAGTAGAGGGTTTTATTACGTCTACACTAAATAGGAACAGATCTTGTGGTACAAAATATAACCTTGTAGTCTCCAGTAAATAAGCTTGTATATGATTATGATGGGTGATTTCAGATATAGAAGCGGATAAGCACAGATTATTGTCCTTTTAAAGAGTATATAAACATTATGGGCAATTTCACAAAATCCAATAAAATTACATATACATGAATCAAACACAAATTCACTTAGTAGCATCATGATTTGAAATACTTAAGCATGAAACGGTTTCTTATAACTCAATCACCAGACATTTGCTGCAGGTAGTTTTGTTCCTAAACTCCAGATAAAAGGCATCATCTGCCCTTTTAAAGAAAATTGGGGCTGTTGATTTCTAGTTTTCTCTCATGGTGAAAGCTCATTTAAAATTATTTAGTGAGTCTAGAATTCTTTTCCTTGCAAGCAGCACCTTGCCTGCCTCATTTGTTTCCTGACTAACTTTCTCAGGATCCTCAATAAAGAGGCAAAAGCAAAGACTCCAGAAACTGATCTTTTCTATTGGTGCATTGATTCAGGATATTCTTGACTTCCTTGACTTGGTATGTTACTGTCGAATATTGACCAGATCTTCAGGCCTTGAAGACTTGTGTCTGGAGTGAACCTTGTTTTGGGATTGAATAAAAGAAAAGTGGAATCCAGAGTTTCTACGTCCAAGGTCATCTGTGAAATGAGATCTTCCAATATCTGACTGGTCCCTGAGCGTGGAGTCCTGTGTTGTTAACAGCACTAAGATGTGTTAGGAGTGCCGTGCCACTCAGAGGACCAATATCCCTATTCCCAACTCTGAGCTACTTCCCTTTTTAAATCATAATTAGCTGTTTGAAGTGAGGGTTAAATAGTTCAGAAAGAGTGGATTTCATGTACTTGAGCTCCTCTCTAGTGGATGTCAATTTTTCTTCTGCTGTCAGCCTGTGACGTGACCTGTTCTTTCATTTCAGGGGCTGCTCCATGACTCAAGTCAGTAACTTGATTATTACAAGGTGCTGAATATGTTGGTAACCATATTGCAATACACCTCAAGGAGAGGGTTCAGATTTTTATTTTTAAGATATTTTCATTTTCTTCTCTTTTGAATTTTATATCCATTTATCCACTCAGACATGCCTGGCCTACAGACAGGGATATATATTATGAAATGGTCATTTTTCTGAAGAGAATATTTTGCGTGAAATGCAAAGGACTGAAAGAGATTTGTAGGTTGTTGATTTTGTTACTTTACACTGGAACTTTTAAGAAGTTTTCATCAAATAAAGTTTTGTTTTCTACTTTTAATAATGTGACTGTTGTGAACTTTTGTTTTACGTAGGGAGCACCCTTGGAATTTGGTTTGAAGTACGTGACAATTCAGCCTAAGTAGTATAAGAAACCATCTTGTATCTGGCTTTTATAATCAATGAAACGATATACATTATGACTATAGTTTCAGATTCCTGTAAGACTTTAAAATAGGAAGTAGAAAATATAGTCATATTAGCTTGAACCAAAGTTGTCATTTTTGTAGGTCAAACATGGTTGAATATCAGCAGTTTCATAGAGTTTAATGAAATATTTAAGAGAAGAGGTAGATAAGGAACCAAGAGGAAAGGAGACAAATGCAACATAGAGAATACAGTGACACCTCAGAAAAGAGGATGAGGTTATACAGATTGCCTATTGACCATAAATAATTTTATAAAAGTCTTGATATATTGGATTGCTTAATAACTTGATATGCGAGTTTGACAGTAAGAGCATATTAAGGTTTATAGAGACTAATTTTCCAAAAACTATATGCAAGTTATGGCACACTTCTCTTTCAAGATTAGTAACACTCCTGTCCTGTTTGATTTCTTGGTCGATTCTTCCTAGGAGTCTCCATAGAAGCACTGAAGGTTCAAATACTGGCTCTGCACTTGCTAGCTGTGTCACCTAGGGGAAGTTAAGATGAAATTTCTGTGCTTATTTCCTCGTTGGTCATATGAGGATAATAACACCTATTTTATAAATTGTTCTGAAGAATAAGTTAGTGCATGTACGGTGTTGAGAACAGGGCTTTGTAGATAGTGCTTGCTATTATTCCTCCAAAAGACGTGTATCGTACTGTTCAGAATCTTGATAGCGGGCCCTTTAAGCAACATCTAAAGGAGCCAATTCACTGGAAGTCAAATACACACCCCTTGGTGCCTGTTCCTTCAAAAGAATATTTCGTATTCAAGAAATGTTGCTCTGGTTTTAAAAGCACTTCCAATACTCAAATGCCTTCATTGGCTATTTGTTTTTACCCAGCTCTTAGGCACAAAAAATGTACATTTAGATCAAATCCTGAAACTATTCCTTTCCCTACTCCTATGTCCCATCTTCAGGCCAAGCTGGTACAGCAGCTAAAACACTTCCAAACTTTCCTTTTCCCAGACACTTAAGGGAGCTCAGGCGAGTTGCTCTGTGAGCCATCACAGTTTGTATGTTAGTTTTACCCATAGCATATTCTCCTTCAGTCATTCATTTAACAAACTAATTTTCTTTATTTTAAATTCGTTTTTTATTTATTTTGGGAGAGAGTGCATGTGCACATGCATGAGCAGGGGAGGGGTGGAGAGAGAGGGACAGAGAATCCCAGCAGGCTCTGTCCTGATACTGGGCTGGCTCCATTTCAGGAACTATGAGACCATGACCTGAGCCAGGATCAAGTTGAACGCTTCATGGACTGAGCCACCAAGGGGGCCCCCCGCGCCCCCCCCCCAGCCCCAGACAAACAAATTTGAGACCTATTACCCCGTATGTGTGTCATATTAAATCACTGATCTCAGAACAACCTCAAGAAGGTGGCATCTCCACTTTATTCAGACTCTCATTGGTGAAGAAACTTGCTTAGGATCATAGGGTGTCTTCTGCCCTACAGACCGGGTAGCTTAAATAACAGAAGTGTATTTTCTCACAGTTCCAGAGGCTGGAAGTCCAAGATGAAGGCGTTGACAGTTTTGGTTTTTCCTGAGCCTTTCTCTTTGGCTTGCAGATGGCCACCTTCTAACTATGTCCTCACATGGTCCTTCCTCTGTGCACACATCCCTGCTGTCTCTCTCTGCGTGCCCACATTTCCTCTGATAAGGACGCCAGTCAGATTGGATCAGGTTCACCCTCACAGCCTCATTTTAACTTAGTTCTCTTTAAAAGGCCCCATCTCCAAATACAGCCACATTCTGAAGTGCTGGGGTTTAGGGCTTTAACATACAGATTTTAGAGGTGAACACAACTCAGCCCACTAACACAGAGCTATTATGTGGTTCAGACAGGATTTGGACCAAAGGCTGCCTGACTCGCGGGGAAATTCTCTTTCAGGAGGTGCAAGACATACTGGAGAATGTAAAAAAATTTATTTTTTTAACATTCGTTTCTGAGAGACAGAGAGAGACAGATCGTGAGTTGGGGAGAGGCAGAGAGAGAGGGAGACACAGAATCCAAAGCAGGCTCCAGGCTCTGAGCTGTCAGCACAGAGCCCCACATGGGGCTTGAACCCTCCCTTGAACCTGAACCGTGAGATCATGACCTGAGCCGAAGTCAGACACCTAACTGACTGACCCACCCTGGCGCCTCTGGAGAGCTTTAGACTAGAGGCTGACAGAGGTCATTTAGGGGATATTTATGGAATCCCTAAGTGTTGGGAGTAGGGGGTGGGGTGGTGTCTAACAGTCAACAAGATACTTCTTGGCTTCAGTAAGTTTATAGCCTACTGTGGAGGTGGGGAGAGGGTAGAACAAAAATGGAATAGGCAGTTATATTAATCTCTGTAAAATACAACTAGGAACAATTTCTGGGAATTATTCCACACTTGGAGGAAACACAAAAATGCACTTTGGAAATGGTTTTGCTAAAAACTAATTTTTGATGGTTTTGTTCTAAAGGGTTCCTTTAATGAAAATCACCTTGTTTAAATCAACCTCTCCATTGAAGCTTGAATCTCATTTCAACACTTCAAATTAGAACCAGCATTCACGATAAGGCTAACATTAACCGAGTAGCAGTGATAAGTAATCTACATATATCACCTCTGATCCTAGCTAGAACAGTCTGCAAAGACTGGTTTTATGCCCAGTTTGCAGTAGAAACAAGTTCTGAACAACTGTTACCTGAACAATGCCGAACGCTGTAACCTGGTGCGGTGGGGATCTGAATCTGGGCCTGAGGGTTCTAGAGCCACCACCTTTCCAAGAGCTACTCTGCCTATTAAGTTTCTCATTCTAACCTACAAACTGTTGAATCCTATATTTTATTTTATTTTCTAAAATTTTAAACAATGTTTTTGAGGGGGGTGGGGCAGAGAGAGAGAGGGAGACACAGAATCCGAAGCAGGCTCCAGGGTCTGAGCTGTCAGCACAGCCCAATGCCGGGCTCAAACTCGCAAACCGAGCTGAAGTCAGACACTTAACCAACTGAGCCACCCAGGTGCCCTTTGACCTAAATTTTAGACGTCAGAGAAAACCAAACTATATCTCAAGGGTTAAGGCTTTTAAAAGATGATTAAGTTTACAGGAGGCCGTATTGCTATCTAGTTACTACTAGCTATTGGACAAATAGTTACTAATTAAAAAACTCCAGTAAAGCGTCCATCTCTGTGTTGTCACTTCTGGTGTGAAACAACAGTTGGAATTAAGAGTTTGTAGAAGTGGCTGCCGCTGGCAGCCGGTGGCGGGGATGGTGGGAAATGATAGGGAAAAACCACAAAAAACACAATGACCTCAGCAAGCAGATACTCAGCGAACAGTTCTAACGTTTTGCTGCGACAGAATGCCAGCGTGGAGGAAGCTCAGGAATGACAGGACGCAAACAGTGGGGCTGCACCGCCCCCTCGCTTCCGTAATGAAAAGGCGCAGTAAATATACGTAAGGCTGGGAGGCGGGACTTCCGCCCTGAGCAGCCTATTAAATGGAAGTCAAACTCCACCCGCCCAACCCATTTCGCCTGGGTTTACGCACTAACTCTAGAAGACCGGCAGTGTTGGGGACACTTTCTGGCTGTTAGTCTCGCCTGCGGAGTCCCCTCACTGCTCCTCCATTAAGAGGGCACACATTCGGGCCAAACCTTAGGAGAGAGGAGGTCTTGCGCCTCCCCGCTGCCGGCCATTCTCTGGGCTCCCGCCTTTCTTCCGTGAGGCAGTGTCAGCCGCCAGGAAGTGCCATTCTCGCCGGTGCCGGTTTTCCCTGGAGAACCGCGTGCTCTGTATTATTTTCCATCTTCCCCGGGTGGGAGCAGGGGGAGCTCCTCCCGGGCCCCCTGCGGTGGTGCAGGCTGTGGTAGGCTGGGAATAGAAGACCTGCCGCGACCCCGCCGCCGAGTGTCGCTGGAGGCCTCATGGGGGTCCAGGGGCTCTGGAAGCTGCTGGAGTGCTCCGGGCGGCAGGTGAGCCCGGAGACGCTGGAAGGGAAGATCCTCGCCGTGGGTATCCTTAACGCGTCGTCGGTTCTCGGGTTCAGGGACTCGCGTCAGGCATTTCGCTCTCGGCTCCCTTCTGGGCCCAGCGTGCTGCTGGCAGGGCGACGGGGTGGCAGCGGCATCTCCTTCACGACGTTTTCTTCAGGTGTCTGCCTTCCCCCGCTTTGCAGTCACGCCACGCTGGATCGGAGTCGTTTGGTTTTATTACTTAGGGGCAGTGCTTTCCGCCTCTCTGTGCTCTCCTTCTCTCCTCTGGAAGTGGAGGTGATGATAGTGTCTGCACGCAGGCTTGGTATGAGGAGTAAAGGGGTTATTTAAGTGAAAGCTTAGTTAGTGTCGTAAAGCTGAAGAGCGTTGTCCCGGCTTGGGAGGTCAGCATGGAGTTAAATGAGGTGGACTTCCTACCGGCAGTGTTGCTTGCAGGTGCTGAGTCCTGCTCCACTTCGGTGTATTAGAGAGAGGGAGGATCGTGTGGACAGGTGTTTCACCTTTTTTTTTTTTCCGTTTTTAAAAGTAACTTTTACTATTTTTTTATTATGAGTTTTGGAATAGGAAATTCATGTGGTACAACACTGAAAAGGTTTCAAAAAGTACACAGGGGCTTTTTATTTATTTATTTATTTATTTTTTAACCTCCCTGCCTCTATGATAGACTTTTAAAGGATTATCGTTTGTGCATATGTCTGGCTGGTGTGTGTGTCTTTGGTATTAAGTGTTTTTCTTCCTTATTAAGACATGAATGCTGTTGCTGAAATTTTGGCGTTTTTGTAAGTTAAGCATCCTTCTCCTCTCCCTCCCCCTCCTACTTCGCCTTTGAGTGTCTCTTCTGGAAGCTGGTGGTACCTTAGGCCAGTTCCCTAGGTGGGCACAGGGGTTGTAAGCTAGGAGAAGCGAGTCGTGTAACTACCTGCTGTCGGTGGTAAATGCAGTTTAAGAGTGTGCGTCCTGCAGGACGGGCCCCTGAGTGAGGAGCCGGTATTCCGTGTGGAGGCAGTTTTTACATAATATGACCCTGATAATTTTTCAAATAAAGTAAGGTGACGATTATATTTTCTGCAGTGTGAGTATAGTCTTGCAATGTGTCCTTAATGAGTTTTGCCTTGCTTGAAAGTTTTCGAGGGATGGATACCTTGTATCCGCGAAAGGGAGTTCCTTGTCGTTTTTTTTTTTTTTTTTTTGAAGTTTTAAAGCAGTGTGCTGTTGCTGCCCTCTAGTGGTTCGTCAAATCACTGCTTTCTAAAGATTTTCTTCATAGGCCTGCATATGAAGGAAGAAAGCAGTTTTCGGTGACAGGAACCCTTCAAACATGCGCAAAGACGTAGGCATTTTATGTTGCAGCCTCTGTGAAGAATTGATGATTTGTAAAGTCATTGAGCTGACGCATGAAGTTCAGCATTCTAATTTTCTGGGAAGTTGTCCAAAGTAAAGAAGTTAAAGCATTTAATTTAGGATTTAGATGACCTATTTTTAGATGACTCAGGAGCTGTTTTGGGACATGAAGTAATTTTCATGAGGTTATTAAGTTTGAAAGAACAAATCATTTGAAGAGGACTATCAAAAATCCCCCAGTTATAGATAGAAGCTTATATATATATGTGTGTGTGTATAAATATATATGTGTATAAATATATATGTGTAAAAAGAATATTTGACTGCTGTTCTATAATTGATTTTGCTTTGTTTCATTTTCTGTTTTTTATATTTATTTATCTTAAAATTTACATCCAAGTTAGTTAGCATACAGTGCAACAATGATTTCAGGAGTAGATTCCTTAATGCCTCTTACCCATTTAGCCCATCCCCCTCCCACAACTCCTCCAGCAACCCTGTGTTTGTTCTCTGGTTTTAAGAGTCTCTTATGTTTTGTCCCCCTCCCTGTTTTTTATTATTTTTGCGTCCCTTCCTTTTTTTTTTTTTTTAACGTTTATTTATTTGAGACAGAGAGAGACAGAGTGTGAGCAGAGGAGGGGCAGAGAGAGAGAGAGAGAGAGAGAGAGAGGGAGATACAGAACTCAAAGCAGGTTCCAGGCTCTGAGCTGTCAGCACAGAGCCCGACGCGGGGCTTGAACCTATGAACTGTGGGATCATGACCTGAGCAAAGTCAGATGCTTCACTGACTGAGCCACCCAGGTGCCCCTCCCTTCCTTTATGTTCATCTGTTTTGTATCTTAAAGTCCTCATCTGAGTGAAGTCATATGCTATTTGTTTTTCTCTGACTGACTTACTTCATATAGCATAATACCCTCCAGTTCCACCTACATAGTTGCAAATGGCAAGATTTCATTCTTTCTGGTTGCTGAGTAATACTCCATTGGGCATGTATATATATATGTACACACACACCATATCTTCTTTATCTGTTCATTAGTTGATGGACATTTGGGCTCTTTCCAGCTTCGTTTCATTTTCGTGGGAATTTAAATTCAAATATCTGACCTATATTCTGATATTTTTGTCTTCTATGTTAATGAATAAATTATCCATGACACACTAGGTTCATAATTTACTCTTGGATCCCTAAAATACAGTTTTTTAACCATCTGTGGTTGAGCGCCTTGCTTATTTGTGTAATCTGAATGTGTCCAATAATAATTAACAATTTAACTTTTGACTCTTGCGGACCTTAACATTTGTAAACTGCATTTAACTCTGTTAGCAAAATATTACAGTCTCTTTAGGCTATGCATACTAATGGAGATTAAATTTTAAATCACCTAACAATAGAACTAAACTAATTTATCTTTTGTTTCAAAGTGTTATTGATTCTTTGGGTCTTATCTATGAAATGATTCTGGCTTTGCTGCGGATTTAACTTTTTTGCAGCTCTGGACAAATTTAATGTTCCCTTTTTTATAAACTTGCTGAAATTAGGCAAGTCTAATTATGCAGATATTTTCAGAATGCCTAATTTTACATATATGTTAAAAAGTAATTTCAAGCTGAAACTTTCAACCCTACCTGAGACTACTTATAATTAATAAAAAAAATACAACAAAACAAATAAAAAAGATACCCATGTTAGTCTCTTTGAGTTGGAATTTTAGGCATATCTATGTTTAGTAATCTATGTATTAAAACCATCATATCCAGTTTGAAAGGATCGCGGAGTTGAGAGCCACTGATCTGAAATTAGGTTTCCTCATTGATTATAGCAGTCAAGATAATGGTTTAAGTAGAAACAATATTGTGCAACAATGTAGCAACCAGAAACAAGCCAGTACAGCACAGCACAGCACTAAGTCCTCACCAAATCCTACTTCCAAGCTAGATCCTTTATCCTACCACCTCTTGCTGTCTCCACCATTGCCGTGCGCTTTTGCTAAAGCTGGTACAACTCGCTTATTCCTCACTCGTCCACTAGGGTGATCTGAAGTCACATTCTGGGGGCTGCCCACGCACATCAACTGTGTTGCTCCTGTGGCTCTGCTCTTGCCACGTTGTCCTTCAGTGGAAGCCTGCCTCTCTCTCATTCACGTCTGCTGTCCCTCTTGCCTCACCGTTTACTCCCGTTCCTCTCGTTCTTTCTGGTCTCTGCTATTTCTTCACATAGGCCTTCCCTAAGTTACGAGAGCCACTGATCCCCCTCAGCCTGTGCTTTCAGTCTCCTCTATTTACGTTTTAAAAAGTATTATAGTATATCTATAATATATAATGTATCTATTCATTTTTCTTCTATTTTATTGTTCATCTTCCCCATTAGAGCACAATCTTCTTGAAGATAGACACCATATCAGAGCTATGTTTGCTGTTCTATCTGAAGATCTTGGGATCTTAGATAAGCCGGGCACGTAGTAGCTCTCAAATATAGGGATGAATATAATAATAGCTTGCTTTCCACTATTCATAGTATTTATTAAGTTAATTGTTGATAGGCCTGATTTGTTTTATGGTTATAAATTAGGTATGTACATTCATTTAAATACTTAACTGTTCGGCTCATGTAATACCAAGTATTTGTCGCCTCCTCTATGTCCTGTGTGAGGGGAGCAGTGCACAAAGATGTGGTCTAGACAAGGCATGGAGCCCGTGATATGGTTTTTCCCTCCATTAGATTGTAAGCTCCACGTGGGCAAACCGTTTGTTTCTTTCAGGGCTGTATCCCCAGTGGGTTTTCTGCCCCACAATGAACAATATATTTTTGACTAGGAGTGCACAAGTGGAGGTCTTGGTCTGGGCTGAGGAAGTGACACACAGACCGGGACCTGTGAGTCCGAGATCACTAGGCTAAGAGGGAGGACCTCAGGCAGAAGAAGGGGCGTGTGAGAAAACCCTGGAGGCAGGAAGTGTCTACCTTCAAGACAGGTTGAAAGATGGAGCTGATGAGGGGAGTGTAGGGGATGACAGTCAGCGATCTGGCTATGGTGGACAGCGGTGATGTCCTCTGCAGTGGGGACGTTCGCAGCCTGGTAGAAAAGACCTGTGGGGTCCAGTTTTGATCATGTCAAGTTGGGAATGTCTGTGAGGCATCAGGTGGAGGTGTCATCTGGGCCATCTAGTCTGGGGGTCAGGACAGAGTTCACACAGGGAGAGGGCGTGGTGTGGGGGTGCCGAGGGGGCCTGGGGGTCAGGACAGAGTTCACACAGGGACGGGGCGTGGTGTGGGGGTGCCGAGGGGGCCTGGGGGTCAGGACAGAGTTCACACAGGGACGGGGCGTGGTGTGGGGGTGCCGAGGGGGCCTGGGGGTCAGGACAGAGTTCACACAGGGACGGGGCGTGGTGTGGGGGTGCCGAGGGGGCCTGGGGGTCAGGACAGAGTTCACACAGGGAGAGAGCGTGGTGTGGGGGTGCCGAGGGGGCCTGGGTGTCAGGACAGAGTTCACATAGGGAGAGGGTGTGGTGTGGGGGTGCCGAGGGGGCCTGGGGGTCAGGACAGAGTTCACACAGGGACGGGGTGTGGTGTGGGGGTGCCGAGGCGGCCTGGGGGTCAGGACAGAGTTCACACAGGGAGAGGGCTGTGGTGTGGGGGTGCCGAGGGGGCCTGGGGAGCCCGCGTAGCGGGAGGAGGGGGGAGGGCCCGAGGGAGAGCACTGCCGAAGTCAGGCTATGTGTGGGGCTAGAGGAGCTGGCAGGGAGATGGGCAGCAGGAAGACCAGCAGCGCCGCGTCCGTCTGTCCTACGGACATGTAGGAATAATTTGGTAAGAAGCAGTTTTTACAAAAGTTAAATATAAGCAAACTCCAAGAAGATGTAAGTTACTTGTAATTGCAGAAGAGGTAACTATTGCTAATATTTTGATGTCTGAACTTCTAGCTTTTTATATTTAACATATTCTGTATATTATAAATGTAATTATGCATTCCATAGTTTTGTGACCTGTTTTGTCTCCTTTAGTATTGGCGACTGTCTTTTTTTTTTTTAATGTTTATTTATTTTTGAGACATAGAGACAGAGCGTGAGCAGGAGAAGGGCAGAGAGAGAGGGAGACACAGAATCCAAAGCAGGCTCCAGGCTCTGAGCCGTCAGCACAGAGCCCGACACGGGGCTCGAACTCACAGACCGTGAGATCATGAGCTGAGCCGAAGTCGGCCGCTCAACCAACTGAGCCACCCAGGCGCCCCTGGCGACTGTCTTTCTTATTACTGCGTATGCTTCTGTAGCTTCCACTTTTGAGGGCTCTTTGGTATTTCAGCAAATCAGTATATCGTTATTTAGTGTAAGCAAAGATCTGTTGGAACATTTTTACATTGTTTTTCGTATTTTCATTACTGTAAACACTTATAGAAGTAACTCTTACTGTAAATCTATGATGGTTTTCTGAGAATAATGTCTGAGAGTAGAAGTAGTAAAACAGAGTGCAAGTTTTTACATTTTTTGCTATGAATTGCCAAATTGTTCTCCAAAGATTTGTACTAATTTATGAAAATTCTGTAGAGATTATCAGTTTTTTTTAAAGAAGCAATTATCTGCAATTAGATTTTCTACAAGGACACATCTATTGGTGTAAGATTTTAAAATTCAGTATGCGAATAGTAGTAACAAGGGTTCAAATAAAATTAACTGATTTTAGGTAGATTCCATCCGGGCCAAACATTTTTCAATTTCAAATGAACTGTGATGAGGGCTTAGTTTCAATGTTTAGATGATATCGATTATAGGGAAGTTGAAATTGTGGGGATGAGGGAAGAAATTCCAAAATCTTTCCTTTAACAATTCTACCAGATATTAGCATTTGGTTGAACCAGGCACTAAGAGGAGTCCGGGATCGCCACGGGAACTCCATAGAAAATGCACATCTTCTCACCTTGTTTCATCGGCTCTGCAAACTCTTATTTTTTCGAATTCGTCCTATTTTTGTGTTTGATGGGGACGCTCCACTATTGAAGAAACAGACTTTGGTAAGAGTCATTTGTTTCTTTTTTCTCTGCATTCTTAGAAAGAAAAGTTTGGGGCACCTGAGTGGCTTGGCTCAAGTCATGACCTCACAGTTGTGGGATTGGGTCCTCACGTTAGTGTGGAGCCTGCTTGGGGGTTCGTTCTCTCTCTCTCTCTCTCTCTCTCTCTCTCTCTCTCTCTCTCTCTCCCCCACCCCCACCCCCACCTCCGCCACTTGTACATGCACGGGCACTCTCTCTCAGAATAAATAAACCTTTAAAAAAAGTTCATGTATAATTTTAATTTTCTCTAGAATTTTGGAAGCTAAGGCTTATTTTAACATATATCCAGCTTAATTTCAACTTTTTTAAGTGTATTTTGAACAAGTCACTTTTTTTTTAAACTTTTTTTAAGCGTTTTTATTTTATTTTTGAGAGATAAAGAGACAGAGCGTGAGCAAGGGAAGGGCAGAGAGAGAGGGAGACACAGAATCTGAAGCAGGCTCCAGGCTCTGAGCCGTCAGCACAGAGCCCGACGCGGGGCTCGAACTCACAGACTGTGAGATCATGACCTGAGCTGAAGTCGGCCGCTTAACCAACTGAGCCACCCAGGCGCCCCCAAGCCACTTTTTTTAAAGTTTATTTATTTATTTTGAGACAGACAGAGAAAGAGAGAGCGAGCAAGCACAGGACGGACAGAGAGAGAGTGAATCCGAAGCAGGCCCTGTGCTGTCAGAGCAGAGCCTGATGCAGGGCTCGATCCCAGGAACCGTGAGATCATGACCTGGGGTGATACAAGATTCAGATCCCTAATTGACTGAGCCAACCAGGTTTCCCAACACTTTTTCTTTTAAACAAGGAATATTTGTGAGAGTACCTCCTGGGTGCAATGATAAAATTCAACTTTTAATAAAACTACTAAAATTCTTAAACTTGGGAGTTTTCCTGCTGAAGTATCTTCGTAGCTGTTCTATGTGTGTTTCAGCGACGCTGCTGAGCGCTGTAGAGAACCTGTTGGGAAATGCTCTGAATCTGAGATCGTGGGTCCCCGGCGTTTAAAGACTGAAGCGATGTTAGGAATAGGTGATTTCGTGTGGTGCCAGGTATGGGTAAAGTGGATTATTGAGGGAGGAAATTGGCCAGGGTATAAAAAATGATAATGGGTTTCTTTATTCTTTTTCTTTTTATTTATTTATTTATTTTGAGAGAATGAGAGCAGGGGAGGGACAGAGAGAGAGGGAGACAGAAAGAATCCCAAGTAGGCTTTGCATTGCCAGTGCAGAGCCCCACTTGGGGCTCAACCCGCAAACCGTGAGACCATGACCTGAGCCGAAATCAAGAATTAGGACGCTCAACTGACTGAGCTTCGCAGGCGTCCCAGGAGTTCCTTTATTCTGAAAGTAGTTTCAAACAACGTTGGAACAAAGTTGTGAACTTTGGGGTAATTGTGTATGCCCCAAATGATAGCACCGATTTGGACATAGGACTTTTCTTCACAATCACACCGGGCAGACATTGTCTCAGTAAGGGAGGATATAGGATAAAAGTAAGGGTCTGCGATAGCTTGGGGACATTTGTTCCCTCAGTAAATGGTGTAGGCTCGCATGTTGCAGTTTTAAATTATCCAAGGCACACTGTATCAGGCCCTCCTTGGAAGGATTAGATAGCAAAGAAGAACTCCAGAACTTATCTACAAATAAATAACATCTCCCCAGTTCCCCTGCCCCGTGATTAAAGGTGTTAGCTAACTCTACTGTAGTAACCATTTTGTAATACATAAACGTATCAAATCAACACATTGTACATCTTAAAGTTCCACAGTATTATATATCAGGTATATCTTAATTTAGAAAGGAAGAAAATGTTTTGGTATTTCTTTCTTATATTCCACCATAAGCATGGAGACTCCAGTATTTCCTACTTGAACATTACTTACAAGATGCTTCTCTACAATTTAGGATTTCTTACGATATAATCTTGAATGTTGAGGGACAGAGTGGCATCTGAGTAATGTTACTTTATAAAAACCAATATCAGAAATTGGTTTTAGCATAACAGTGACATTTTATAGAATACATTAGTTAATTAATATAATCCTTTGGGGAAGCATTTACTTAACTATATATCATTAGTTTTAGGCTTCTGGGGACATTAAAGGTAACTTACAAGAAACTGAAAATAAATTAATCGTTTCCCTAATACAACAGCCAGTTCTTTTAGTAATCACTAGATGAGAACTCGGTGTCCTGTACATCTCAGAAACCTGAACATTTTCACTGATAAACAACACTTTGGAGGAAATACTAAAGCATCCATAGTCTGAAATCTCAGACAAACCAAGTTCTATAGAAAAAAATCAGAGAAATATTTTATTATACTAATATCCTGAAATAGAATCCTCTGTCGTTTCTTTTCACAGGCTAAGAGAAGGCAGAGAAAGGATGTGGCAGCCAGCGATTCCAAAAAAACCACGGAGAAGCTTTTGAAAACATTTTTGAAAAGACAAGCTATCAAAACTGCCTTAAAAAGCAAAAGGCAAGAAGCAAATTACATTAATTTTAAAGTTGAAAAACTTTTAATTTTTGTGTTGGATTAACCTTTTCCCTAACCTTAACTCAGCAGATAATAGATGGTGACATGAGAGGGGTGAGAGGGGTGAGTGGGGTGTCCATTTGACCCGGTAATTTGAAGTTGTGAAAATTCTCTGTTTGGTGAGTGCCAACTTTGATAAGGAGAGAGAAAGCCTGTAATGATGCATTGCGGCATGTGTCTGTGCCCGCAGCCGAGGCCGTGGCCGAGGTGCTGGGAGCCACAGAGAATGCCCTCTGTCTCTCCAGGCCGCGCTTACTTCCCACCACGGTGGCCTGGGCGGCCAGGTCCGCAGCCAGAAACCCGCTGCCCTGTGTTTCCCCCCTTCTCACCTCCTCAGCAGGGCTCGTGTCATCAAAGTCCTGACTTAAAATGCTAATTCCCATCACCTATGTTTGAGTCTGTGTGTGCTTTCCAGAGATGAAGCGCTCCCCAGTCTCACTCAAGTTCAAAGAGAAGATGACCTCTATGCTTTGCCACCTTTACAGAAGGAAGAAAAAAACAGGTAAATGTTTTAACTATTTACAAACAGTAATTGTCTGTGTATTTAGACAGATTTAAATCTTTGTGTTTTGTCTGCACGGTGAGGCATGTGGGAATGGATGCATCTGAAAATGCATTCTCTGTACCCTGTAGAAGGTTTTTCATTCTTTTATGCTAACTTGTGCTTGTGTTTGGTGGTTTGTGCTGATTGCTCTCTTCATTCTGCAGACCCCGTGTTAGCACTGGGGATGTATCATTCACACACGTTTCTGACCCTTTGCATACAGCCGCTCTGTCTCCCTGGCTCTCAGCCCGTGTCTTCTGTCTCCTACCACGGCCCTCAGAGACCACGCGCAGCGTCCTCCTCGCCAAATCCAGCAGACACGTTGCAGGCTGCAGCTTACTGCACTTCTCAGCCGCCTGTGACCGGTGCCCGTGCTGTCCTGCTACCTGGGAGCCACTCTTTCTCAGGCTCCTCCTCCTCTGGCTCTTCCTCTGCCTCCTCCTCTGGCTCACTGTTAATTGTCAGCAGCCACTTCTGTGGTTGAAGTGTCTCTCTGCCTCCACCTGCCCCGTTCCTTTCCCAGGTGCTCCCGAGACTCCAAGTAGCTTTTGAATCAGGCCATTTCTGTTTCTCTTCATCACTGCCACCATCATTTTTCCTTGAAATTACTGTAGTGGCTTCCACACTTCTTTCTCTGTCTTTGTCTTTGATCTTACCCTTTGACCGGAACCCCTACCCACCACGCTCACTCTCTGCTTTGCAGTATAGCATCTGTTAAAACCCAAATCTGATAATGTCATTTCATAGCTTAAAGCACTCTGTCTTCTCATTTCCTCAGGTTAAATTCCAGCCCTTAATCACATGCTTCTCCACCCTCACCACCCGTCCTCTTTACACCGTGTACAGGCAGGCTTTCTTTCCCCGGTTTCCAGATGTCTATGGACTTAGGGTTTCTGCCTGGAACACTTCTCTCCGTGAACGTCCCTCATGCCCTGCACTAGACCTCTCACTTACTTGGGGCTCAGGCCACACACTGTAATTGCCAGATTCCAGGACGCCCGTGCGACCCCCCAGATTGGAGAGCGGTGACTCTCCTTATCATACCCTGCTCCTCTCTCGCGATGGAAGTTACTAGATCATATTGCAGTTGCTCACTTACACATGTCCCCTCCAGCCTGGGAACAAGGACGACCTGTATCTTGCCATCTTACTCACCATCGTGGCCCTAGAGCCAGCAGCCCCTTGCCTCAAGCGGTATTTTTATAAGTCATTAAATCACAGATACTGTAAACGTATGCTTGACTTTCAGTTCAGAAGAAGAAGATGAAAAAGAATGGCAAGAAAGAATGAGTCAGAAACAAGCATTACAGGTACTTACGTAATTTTCGAATTCAGAATATATTCTGCCATTCGAAATGAATGACACGAAAATGAATAGTGAGGTAGTATGAATTTATGAAAGTTCCTGAAAAACAGACTCCTTCTTTACTGTGTGTGTGTGTGTGTATAAGTGTGCGTGTGTGAATATACGTTTGAGTACACATGCGCCCACGCACATTTTTGTGGAGTTGGCCATTATGGATATCCAGATATCCAAAATAAGCCATTTTCCCTCTACAACCACCCAACCACCCAGACAATAAATAGTAATGCATACTTGTGTAACAATACAGAAAAAGGTAGCACCCATAAATAACTTTGGGCAACATTTTGGTATATATTAGTCCATTCTCCCTCCCTCCTCCTTTCAGTTGAGTACTGGTGTGTGTATTTGGGTATGTTTGTATGTGTCAGGTGTACATGTGTGCATATATGTGTAACTATGTGCTTACTCGCCCACTGGCATGAAAACAGTTGTCTGTTGTCCCCTCTCCCTGTTCTGGGGGCTGGTGAGCTCAGCGAGGCTGTGCTCTCTGTGCGTCCGCCAGGTAGATGCAGACAGACTGGACCAGCTCCAGGGCTTCCTCACTGCATGTCTGGCAGTAGACACTGTCAGTCAGAACACCTACCTGTGGCCTCTCTGTGTGGCCTGGGCTCGTTCACAGCGTGGCACTGTGTTCCAGGGTCAGGCATCGCAAGAGCCAGGGCCTGGCAGGGCCCTGTGGCCTCTCCTGGCCGGCTTCAGAAGTCGTGCAACCTCCCTTCCTGCACGTCCTGTCTGTGAGAAGCTGGTCAGTCAGGCCGCCCCCTATTTAAGGGGAGGGATTACATGAAAAGAGGGGTCAGAGAACGTGTGGTCATATTCTAAAACCATGACCACACACATTGTAATGAATGACATTTTCACGAACTGAGGCCGTACTGTATATTACAAGTTTTTAACTTTTTTTTCAAGTTTCTTGAATAGTGGGTAGCATTCTTTGCTTCCCAACTTAACTGTTTTTTTATGTTCCTATTATTTTTGGTACATCTGGAAAAAGACTTTTGAGCTAAAACCTCAGGATCCCTCAACTTGTAGAGGTTCTGCATTATTAATATAGCAAAAGATAGCAGTCTTGGTGAGGACATGAGCATTGTGGTCAGAAGACCTGCATTTAAGTCTGGGCCCTCCTGCTCACTAGCTGTGTAATCTTAGACAAATTAACTTCTCCAAGATTTCCTTAGTTTCTTTCTTTTCTTTTTCTCTTTCCTTTTCCTTTTCTTTTTCTTTCTTTTTTTTTTTTTTTGTAGAACAAAACTAATAACGATGCCTTCCTCAGAGGGCTAATGGGAACATTACTGAGGGAGAAGCATGGGTGTTGTGAGCATGACATGTCCTAAGTGCTGGCTGCCTTGCACATATACATACAACACACGTACATATGGGAAAACTAATCGTACTATTTTCTTTTCTTTACTAATGAAGAGTTTTAAAGTACTTTTGGTGATTAGTTAAAATTTAGAAAAGTTTTATACTTTTTCATGCCTGTGAATTTTTCACTTTTTATTTCAGTTTTGAGCAAAACAAAACTAATCTAATTAAGGGAATTAAAACTATTCAGATTCCAAAGGCTCATCCCTGCCTTAGGGCCCTTGTGCTTGCTGTTCCGGCAGCCTGGGATGTCCTGATCAGGGTCGTTGGTGTCTTTCAAGTCCCTGCTCACAGGTCATTTTTTAATGAGGTCTTCTGTGTCTATCCAATAAATAGTTTTTCTCTTCCTGTTCTCCTAATCAACTCTCTTAATCAGATTAGCCTGCTTTATTTTCTTGTTCATTTATTTGTATCATTACTATGTCTTTACTCCACTCTCTGTCACTATCTGTACAGTATCCTAGCACCCAGAACAGTGTCGGGTACATTAGGGGTGTCTCGTAAATGTGTTTCTAGTGATGTGTCCATGAGTGAATGGCTGTATTCCCTAATCTGCCTATTCACTGGTACCTAGCGCGGATTACGTACAGTCTGTTGTAGATTATGTAGAACTGTGTTTGTAAGTGCAATAAATATCTCTCAGGATAAATAGAATTAAGTGTGTGAAATGTAAATTTCATGGTGTTATGTTTTACTCTTTACAGGAAGAGTTCTTTCATAATCCTCATGCGATAGATATTGAATCTGAAGACTTCAGCAGCCTGCCTCTTGAAATAAAGCATGAAATCTTGACTGATATGAAAGAATTTACCAAGCGAAGAAGAACTTTATTTGAAGCGATGCCAGAGGTGAAATATACAACAGCACATCCATGCTTAGAATTAAGAACTTCAGCAAGATTTTTTTGTTAGAAAAAAGAGGAAATTGATAAGCATTACTTATATAATATTGTTTCCAGTAAACAGCATTTGTGTCTCAGAGATCCTGGGACGCATCTGGTGTTTATAAGTTTGAACTTAGACACACTTCTTCAAAGAAGCCTTTTGGCTTAACCGCTTAAGACCAAGTCTTTCATCTTCCCTCTTCCTCTTTCTAGACAGTGGTAATAGAGAACTGAGTGGTAAATTGCACAACGTGGAGCATCCGTTGTGGCTCTACAGCCACAGAAACCTGGAGCAGTGGTGCGTGTAGGTGGGGGCAAGCTCATCTCCTGATGATGCTACACCAGTAGTGACCCTGCCTTTAGGGGGTGAATGAGCTTTGTTTCCCTTTCTCCTGCTCCTACCTTTGATTTCTCTCATCGTTCTCTAACTCATTGGAGGACAGAATATGCATTTTGCAGCAGCATTATTCCTGATGAATGGATGTAGTATGTTATTTTCTACAGACTTTTGAAGATTTCTTAAATCAATACTAAAAGTATGAAAAAGGCAGACAGGTGCTCTTTCTTTCATATCACTCCTTTGTTCTTCCATGAAGTTTTTGAACATAGGAAAATACGAAGGTACACAGAAATGATATACAAAGAACAGGAGTAAATTTATTTTCATTTCAGGGGAGAAATCCAGGCTCAGTCTGTGTATCACACTTTATTTCTTAAGTGTGAAAGGATCTCTGGCTGGCTTCTGAGGAGATACAGTTTGGGTTATGTAAACAATGGTGGTAAGACACGGGAAGAAGGGAGACAGTCCCTAATGGTTTTCTCCCTTTGTTCTCTTCCTGCCACCACGAGCCTGGGGTCCGTAGATGGTGGAGTAGTGTGGCCCAGCAGGCCATTGAATCTGTGCTTCTGAGAGTGAAGGGAAGTTCTAAGTCAGCCAGCTCGGACCTTTGTGTCATCTGTACATTGGGCAAATGCAGTACCGTTAATAGTGATGATGGTAAATAATAACATAATAGTAATAGAAGCAATATAAGGTTGGCAACCTGTTTTTGATCCCAGATCTACCACTTATTAGCCTTGCAGCTCTAGGGAGGTTAGTTAACCTGTTTTTCTCAGCTTCTTCATTTGTAGAATGGAGACAATGGCACGTTTCTCGTGGGGGGGTTGGAAATAACATGGGATGATACGTAAAAGCTCTTAGAGCATGCCTTCCCAGGAAATGCTTCAGAAATGGCAACTTATCACTAAGAACTGTGACTGCTGTGATGTATTGGGTCAGGGACCGCGCGAGGCACCTTACTTGCGTGTTTACGTGCATTCTGGAAGGTTACTTGCATTCTGGAACAGAACTATCTGTTAAGCCATGATCAAAATGTCACAGTGCCTGGCGTGCATCACATGCTCAATAAATGTTTTTTGAGTAAATGGTTAAGTCATAAACAGTATCCATGATTTCTTTTGACCAGTTCTTTCTGTTTTAAAGATAATTTTTTTAATAAGGCAGTTATAATTTTTTGCTAGTATTCAAATTTTATAATATGAAAATGTCACCAATGGAAAAAATCAATTGCTCTTTGTCCCCTTTTGGGGAAAGGGATGGAAATATGGGAATATTATCTGTATTTAATAGAAAAGAATCATTATATTTATTTTCTTTTAGGAGTCTAATGACTTTTCACAGTACCAGCTCAAAGGCTTGCTTAAAAAAAACTATCTAAACCAACACATAGAAAATATCCAAAGGGAAATGAATCAGCAACAGTCGGGACAAATCCAAAGACAATATGAAGATGAAGGGGGCTTTTTGAAGGAGGTAGAGTCGAGGAGAGTGGTCTCCGAAGACACTTCACATTACATCTTGATAAGAGGTATCGGGCACTGTCACCTACCCGCTGGCTGAAAACCAAAAATCTGTCATATTTCTGAATTCTATGAACTAGACCCTACTTGTGCAGTAATAAGCGTATGTAGCTCTTAATGGATTACCTACTGTTGTACCAACGCTCTTTATTTTTATTTTTGTAATTTATTTCTTTACCATTTATTTGATTCCAGTGTAGTTAACATACAATGTCACGTTCATTTCAGGTGTACAGTGTAGCGATCCAGCAGTTCTACATGTTACTCAGTGTTCATGTACCAGCCCACTTTAAAATTAATAAATTAACTCAGTGCTGATTACGTGAAAAATTATAACTTCGTTGATGAGAAACCAGTATTGTTTTATTCATCATGCTAGAAGTATATTGTCTCCCTGGAAAACTACATAATGAGAAATGTTTTAATTCTTCTGAAGGTATACAAGCTAAGAAAGTTGCAGAGGTGGGTCCAGAGGCTCTTCCTTCTCCAGTGAAATGCATCGCAAGTCTTTTGACGTGAAATCCTCTCCATGGGAAAAACCGAAGCCACAGGAAGAGCCGGCCGCCACCCCTCCTTCTCCAAGAACATGCCTGGCTTTGCAAGCCGCCATGCTGGGGGGCAGCTCGGAGGAGGAGTGGGAGAACGAGGCCCGAAGGCAGCCTGACGTGCAGAGCGCACCCGTGTCACCACTTACTCTCTTAGCTATTCAGAAGGCTCTCGACGACGACGAAGACGTGGAAGCACACGCAGGAAATGACGTGCAGGCGGGAGCATCACGAGCGGAAAAGCCGCCTGAGGACAGTTCCGGTGGGGAAGCTGATGAAGGCCTTAAAGAGGCCAATGGAAAAGGAATGCTGTTGCCGCCAGGACCTCACCTGACCCTTGTGAACTCCTCACAGGAGCGCGAGACCAGCCCTGACAGTGGCCTGGAGGCCGGCAGACTCGGCTCATTCGTCACAGCCCGTCAACGAGTCTAGTGTTCCAGAAGAAGAAATGTCCTCGAGTCATGTGGCGAATGGCCCCTTTCAGACAAGCGATGAGTCCGCAGGATGGTGTCGAAAAGATCCAGTTTCCTCAGAAGGCACAGAGGTGAGGCACAGCGATGCCCTCGGGCTCCAGAGCGGAGTACGGGCTCCAGCACCTCCGACAAGTTCAAGCTCCTGTATCAGGGAATGAAACATACACCAGAGTGTCTGAGCTACAACCAGACCTTTGTCCATCAGGCGGAAAATATGATTCTTCTGTTCTTTCAAGTGAGGATGAAGCAGAATGTGAAAAAAGTCCTCTCTCTCAAATCGTTGGCACTGTCAGTTTGCACGAAATGAGTAATACACAAAGTGTCCCCTCAGAGGCAAAAAGTAACTTCGAAAATGCGGGATCATTTGATGCTAAAGAGCATGAGAATTCCCTGAAAACCATCCAAGGAGGTGAGACTGTGGACTCTGCAGACCAGGACTTCACTTCCGTTCCGAAGTCCACGGAGCCCATGGAAATGGACTCTGAAGAAAGTGACTCTGATGGTAGGTGCTCGCGCTCGTTCAGCGATTCGGAACTGTAGGCTTTCACACCTGCGGGGACAGAGGGACCCGTTAGTGTGGTCTCGTTCCTACTTTGCTCAGGGACGAACGAGGGACCCACAAAGGTGACATGACTTTCCCAAGGACACAAAGTTGGTTCTTTCTGTTGTTGTTTTTAAAAGGAGGGAGTCCCCTGCTCAGGCTCTATCTCTGTCTCTGTCTCTCAAAAATGAGTAATCATTGAGAAAAAAATTGAAAGAGCTCCTGGGTGGCTCAGTTGGTTAAGCATTTGACTTCGGCTCAGGTCATCTATCTACATAGATTTCTATACGGCTGATCCTTTTTTTTTTTTTTTTTTGGTTTATTTTTGAGAGAGAGAGAGAGCGTGCGTGCACACAAGGGGGGAGGGGCAGAGAGAGACGGAGGCATAGAATACAAGGCAGGATCCAGGTTCTGCCCTGTCTACGCCCAGGCAGACATGGGGCTTGAACCCATGAATCATGAGATCATGTGATGCTTAACCGGCCAAGTCACCCAGGCGCCCATATATGGCCAGTCCTCATTATTCACGTGTTTCTTATTTGCGAAACTGCCTACTTACTAAAATTTATTTGTAACCCCAAAATCAGTACCTATCAGTAGTATCTTTGTGGTCCTCATGGACTGGAATAAAGTGGCTAAAAGTTTGAATTGCCATACCATTCCCTGCTGAGGTCGAACAAAGGCGTCATTCTGCCTTCTTGTCTCCTCTGTCCTACAGAGGAGACCAGAGTGTGAATATGGAAGGGAGCAGTGCAGTGTAGACCAAAAACTCTGGCTCAGGGGCTAGTTTGATGGGGTTTGAATCCCAGTTCTGGCACCTGTTAGTGGGGCAGCCTCAGGCAAGTCTCTTAATAATCCTAAACCTCGTTTCCTCTTTTGTAAGATAAAGAATTTCTCAATATAGGTTGTTTTTAGGATTTGAGATAATAAATATATTTACCATGTGAACAATGACTATTCATGGATTCATAGTTCACCTTGACTTTATAGAACACACCGCTATTCATAATAAGAATTGACTACACACACACACAAGCCAACATTTTTCCTGGTATCTGCCAAGTTTCATTCTAAAGTTACTGTTTCTTCCTCATAATTAGTATTTCATGGAAAGGAATTTTTGAGGCTGTGTAAATATGCTGTTTCCCAACAAACCTTTATCCACCTGTTTTAGCATTTGTTGATGATTTTGACCTAAATAAATGATTATTGTCATGTTGCCAAACAGTAGGGTTTTTTTGTTTTTTATTTTTGAGAGAGAGAAAGAATGTGCGCATGCGCCAGCCAGGGAGGGGCAGAGAGAGAGGGAGAGAGAGAATCCCAAGTAGGCTCTGTGCTGTCAGTGCAGAGCCTGACACGGGGCTCGAATTCAGACTGTGAGATCATGATCTGAGCCGAAATCAAGAGTTGGACACTTAACTGACTGGACCACCCAGGTGCCCCAGAGTAAAACATTTTTAAGGATACTTTGGAAAGCTCTTGATGATTTCAGGATAATTTTAATGTTTCACTTATAAATAAAGTGATATTGTTCATTTTGGTTACAGGAAGCTTCATCGAGGTCCAGAGTATACCTAGTAGTGATGAACTTCAAGCTGAGTTACATGAAGCTTCTAGATCTCCCTCTGGACAAGATGAAGAGGAACCAGAAGGAACTAAGAAGGAAGAAGACACTGGGGCCTCCGAGGGCCTCCTAAGACACAGCTCTGAAAGTGAGGCCTTGGATACTGAGCCACGTGAAGAAGATGAAAAAGATGCAGACAGTTCACTCAATGAATGGCAAGATATTAATTTGGTAATATGACATTGAGCTCTAACTTATCGCTAAGAAAGAGCCAAGTTAAATAGGTTTTGAGCTTTAAGGAGTTACTGGATGAACATTTATTGGCTCTTCGCTTGCTTTTTTTTTTTTTTTCTTAAATAGCAAACGTATTTTTTCATAGTTCTGTGGATTGGGAAGTCTGAGGTCAAGGTGCAGGCTGTTGTTGGTTCTTGGTGAGGGCTCTTTTTCTGGCTTGGAGATGGGTGCCTTCTCGCCACACCCTCCTCACGTGGTGGGGGCAGGCTGGTAAAGGAGGAGAGGAGGAGGGGAGGGAGGGGCAGGGAGGGAGGGGGCAGGGAGGGAGACACCTCTTTTTCCTGAGGCTGCAAACCTATCAGATTAGGGCACCACCTTTAGGACCTCATTTAACTGTCATTATCTCTTAAAGACATTGTCTCCAGATTCAGTCACATATGGGGTTGGGGCTTTAACATGTGAATTTTGGGGGAACACAGTTCAGTCCACAGCAGGAACCACATACAGTAGCACCTAAAAGCATAAAATACTTGTGTGTACAGCTTACAACATATGTGAAAGATATATATTTCAAAACTGCAAACGCTAATGGTCGAAATCAGGGAAGACCTAAATACACGCGGTTTTGGGTGGGAAGACTCAATATCATTAGGATGCCAGTTCTCCCCAAACTGAGGCATATATTAATGGAATTCCAGTAAAACCCAAGCAAAAAGTTTTTGTTGGATAGTAGTAACAAGCCGATTTCTAAAATTTATGTGCAAAAGGAAAGAAACTAGAGTAGTCAAAACAATTTTGCAAAAGAAAACCTGGAGGACTTACAGTACTTGATACATCGAGACTTACTGTAAAGCTGCAGTAATCAGGCCAGTATTGTATTGGCTACAGGGTAGATACAGAGATCAGTAGAACAAAATAGAGTCCAGCAGCAGAACCAAACTGCAGTAATCAAGACAGTTTGCTCTTGGCATAAAGATAGACGCATAGATCAACAGAACTTAATAGAAAGTACAGAAATGGATCCATGCATATATGGACAACAGATTTTCAACAATGCTACAGAGGCAGTTGGATGGAGAAAGGATAGTCTTTTCAATGGTGCTAGAAAAATGAAAGAGCTTTGGTGCCTTGTATGATATACCAAATCAACTAAAACATCACGAATTGTAGTTTTACAGTAAGTCTCAAAATGAGGCAATGTGAACTAGAGTCTTCTGACTTTTGTTTTTTCAAAGTTGCTTCACGGTAATAAATCCTGTGCATTTCTATATAAACTTTAGAATTAGCTTCTCAATTTGTATGAAAAATGCCTAATTTTTTGATGAGATTGCATTGAATATACAGATTGATTTGGGGAGAATTAGCATCTTTTGATCCTCGAACACAGGATATATCTCGATTCATTTAGATCTTTTCCGTTTTCTCAGCAGTGTTTTGCAGTTTTCCATGTATAAGTCTTACACATTCTTTGTCTGATTTATCTCCAAGTATTTTATATTTTTGAAGTTAGGAATTGATTTTATTTTTTACAATTCATACCTTTTAGCGTATTCACAGGGTTATGCAACTGTCACAATTTTAGAACCTTTTCATCACCCCCAAAAAGAAGCCCTGTACTGATTAGCAGTCACACCCCATCTCTTCCTCTCAGCCCCTGGGAACCACTCATTGACTTTTTGTCTCTGTGGATTTGTCTTTCTGGACGTTTCATATAAATAGGATCATACAGCTTGTGCTTTTTGTTTCTGGCTCCGTTCATTTAGCAGAATGCTTTCAAGGTCCATCCATCCTGTAGCATGTGTTAGTACTTTTTTTTTTTTTTTTAATTAAAAAATTTTTTTAAGTTTATTTATTTTGGGAGAGAGAGAGAGCGCGAGCCAGGAGAGGCAGAGAAGAAGAGGGAGAGAATCCCAAACAGGCTCTCCATTGTCTGCGGAGAGCCCGATGCAGGGCTCAAACTCACGAACCGTGGTCTCCACTTCCATGTGAGTTAGTGAGGGAACTCTACAGAAATTATAGATTTGCTCAGAAATCCAAGGGGAAAACTTCATAAGGAGGAAAGCTCATTTGGTAATTTATTCAGACTAAATTCAGGCTTTTTGTAAGAAATGAGTTTAATTGGACTATTAATATAATTATCCACAGATGAAATTATTTTATAGGAGGAACTGGAAACTCTGGAGAGTGACCTGTTAGCACAACAGAATTCACTGAAAGCACAGAAACAGCAGCAAGAACGGATTGCTGCCACTGTGACAGGGCAGATGTTTCTGGAAAGCCAGGTAGGTGTGCCGGCTCAAGCCCCCTTCAGCAGTACCTACCACTACCTTTACTTAATCAGACCCCCAGGGAATGTGTTAAGTGAGATGTTTACGCGCTGCTCCCGTTTCTGGCCAAGGCCAGGGCCTGCGTGTCACAGGGGTCACTGCATGTCTGTAATCCTCAGGAACTTCTTCGCCTGTTTGGCATTCCCTACATCGAGGCTCCCATGGAAGCAGAGGCTCAGTGCGCCATCCTAGATCTGACTGACCAGACTTCTGGAACAATCACTGACGATAGTGATATTTGGCTGTTTGGAGCACGGCATGTCTATAAAAACTTTTTTAATAAAAACAAGTTTGTAGAATATTACCAATATGTGGACTTTCACAACCAACTGGGTAAGACTTCAGAGTATGATCACTTCGAATCTGTGTTATGAAGTTTTCCTTTCTAAGGATCTAATTTGATGTATTAATGGGAATGGTAGATCTATGCAAGTTTTCATGTAAGTGATCTTTTGCTTATAGAGAGGAATAGGATTTTTAAATTAGAATTAAGAATTAAAACCCTAGTAATGTTTAGGCATGTTCTGCATTTTTAATGATCTGACTGTTTAGACTTTGACTGCCTTAGCTGAGTCTCCAGAGTAAACCAAAGGTGGTAGAGATGGGGAGGCAGGAGGGAGTCACACCTGCTGGGAATCATGGCCTCTGTTGGCTTTTCTGGCGGTCATTCTTCATTTTCCCATTCATCTAACAAATATATATCAGTTCCTCTATGCCAGTTGTTGTCCTTGGCAGTGGGGAAACTGCAGAGAATGAAAATCTGGTAGGGGAACAGGTGATAAGTGTAAATCATAATTTGACGTAAGTACCATATAGAAAGCTAAAGCTATAAAAGAGGAGAGGGTGACCTGCAGACACAGGAAGTGTGTGTGCTGTCATAGACGGAGCTGTGGTAAGGAAAGGCTCTACTAATAGGTAACTTTTGGGCTAGGACCTAAAAAAAGAAGTAGTGAGTGTTGTACATGCCTTAGGGAAGAGTGTGTCAGGCAGAGGCCCTAGAGAGTGCAAAGGCCCTGAGGCAGAGGCTTGCTTGGTGTGTTCTAGTAAAAATGTTAAAAATATAAAATGATTTTTACTTTTATAGGGTTAGATCGGAACAAATTAATAAATTTGGCCTATTTGCTTGGAAGTGATTATACAGAAGGAATACCAACTGTAGGTTGTGTTACAGCCATGGAAATTCTCAACGAGTTCCCTGGACATGGCCTGGAACCTCTCCTAAAATTCTCGTAAGTTCGTTGTTAATTTCTTTAATTCAGATGTTTATGTAAACAAACAGAACTGTTATTTACATCATGGACTGTTACAAATCACTGTTCATTGGGAAAACAGGAGGAATTGATTGGATTACTAAGTTTGTTTCCCCTTTTCTGTAGTTCAGTGAAATCAGAGACAGTGTTTTTAGGGGCACCAGGTTTATCCTAGTTCAGGGGTACATAGCCAGGCCTGTGGGATTTCATAGGCAACTAGAAATTTCCATTTCATTCATTCAGATATTTATTGAGTAGGTATTATATGTCAGACACCCTGCGAGGCTGGGGTAGGAGTGATGATTAAGTCTAGGCTGTGCTCTCAGGGGGCTCCACGCTCGTGGGAGAGAAGAGAAGCAAACACATACCTGTACTTGTGCGTGTCAGGTGTTCTGACTGGTCAGCCAGAGAAGGCATGGGGATATGATGCTGAGAACTTTGTATCGGGCCTTGCTATCCTTCTTGCTTCATGCACTCAGGTGTGTCCACTGGTGGGGCTGCCTCCAGCCAGAGCCCAGCGCTGTGTTGTCCTTGGGGTACACTTGTCAATTATGGGGGTTCTGAGATGGTAGTAGTTAGGATTATGTCTGTGAAAGTCCCTTCTTTCTTTCAGGTTGGTTGGTCCTCGATGGCATTAGAACAAAATTGGAATATAAGTCCCATACCATGAATTTCACAGTTCAGTGGTTAGTAGTTCATTTGTGAGGTTGTGATGGGTTCTCTAACCACCGCCTTGTCATGAGATACTGTTTGGTAGTAGTTGACTTAATGATTCTTCAGAGTTCTTTCCAGATATATCTCCTGTGTCTGAAAGGTGCTCAGATGTTCTGCTGTAAAGGATCAGAGATGAAAATTAAAACTTAAATACGGAAATGGTTTTACTGTTTGCTGTGCTCCGGCTGTAGCACACACACCCGTGTATGGATTTTGTGCTTTCTTTATCTCTCTTCATAATTTGCATATTCTTGAGGAAGTAACACACTGGAAGTAAGTTACTCGGTAGCGCGTAGGTCATGGTGTATCAATAACTTGAAAAACCACAAATACTTTATTATACAAATAATAATAGAAAAATTATGAAATATGAATTAAAACAATGGGTACAGTTAACATTTTGGTTTACATAATTTCTATGCTCAGTATACTCTATCCATTACATATATACAGACATATACATACATGTGTACTCATACGAGTGTGTGTTATTTCTTATAAGAACGGGGTGATGCCGTGTACTGTTTACAACATATAGGTTATTATCAGGGTCTTTTTAAAATTTTTATTTTTTATTTAAAAAATTTTTTTGAGAGAGAGAGAGAGAGTGAGAGCACCAGCAGGGGAGAGGGGCAGAGGGAGAGAGAGAGGATCTTAAGTAGGCTCCATGCCCAGCGCAGAGCCCGATGCGGGTCTCAGTCTCATGACCGTGAGATCATGACCTAAGCCAAAATCAAGACTTAGACGTTAAACTGACTGAGCCACATGGGTGCCCCTAGTGTCAGTTTTTAATGGCTCTGAGGTAGTCTTGATGTATCATGATCGATTCATTTAATCAGATGCTCATTGTTATTTTTATTTTTTTAAAGTCTAAACAAACATGATTTGAGTGTCTTTATAGACTTGGGTTCTTACCTGATTATTATTTTGGGTAAGTAAAAATGGTATTTAGCTTTTCAATTCGATACCCCAATTTTTTTTGTTTGTTGAAAATTTGCATTTGTGATACAGTGAATGCCTATTTATGCCATTTTTTTTTTTCTCTCAACAAAGTTTGCTTGTTTGTTGTCAGTCGAATGGTGTACATTTTCAGAGTCAGCTTTGGCAGTTTCTGCTTTGGTTGTCTAGCTGGTCGATGGCAGAGAGAGCAGCCTTAGCCGTGCCTGGCTTGGCAGTGCTAAGACCAATGCAGAGTTAGAGAGCAGGAAGATTGACCAGTTGCCTCGTTTTCTTTTCTGCGTTCCCTTTCTCCCAAGCAGACTCTGGCCAGTCACCCCCCACCCCTGCACACTGAGTTCAGCCCACCTGTGCATGGTTTGGCCGACCGCAAAAGAGGGGCTTTAATTTTGAATTGACCACCAACATTTAAATTGGGGGAGATTTCACAGAAAAATTTGGATTCTCTTGGGGGAAACTGAGATCTGAAAACACTGGGCCCAAATATCCCCGAAAGAGCAGGGCGGGAGAACAGCAGTCCACCCCGCTGACCTGGCGGGGGCAGGACGCTTCAGTCTTATCACGGTGGCCGTGGAGCAGAAGCCCCCTCTCCTGTCCCGCAGCTCAGCTGATTGGCCGACGCCGTCTTGTGGCTTCGCGTGAGAGCCTGGTGCTCTTGCTTTAAGGAAGGGTGACTGTTTCCTGTGACGAGTGCGCAGCGTGTTGTGCTGATCCTCCTCGCTGACAGTCCTGATTACTTATCTCACAGGTGTAAATTCAAGAGAGAGTGGGGAAGACTGACAGGTATTCTCTTAGTGCACTTTTGGAAACCATATTGTAAAACCGATGATCTATTTTCCTTTTTCCCTTCCGGTCCTGCACTGAGACTGCAGTTAGTCTTTGGTTACACTAGATGGCGCTCCTGCATCGGCGAGGGGCTTGTGAGAGCAGCTCTGTTTCTGATACTAGTAAGTGTGTGGAGCAGTGGAACATGAGATAGACGTTTTGTTTTGTTTTAAGTTCCATTGAATGTATAGATTGGTGAGGGTTATCTTTATGTTTTTATTTTAACTTTATGCCCTTCATTTTTCCGAATTGTATCAATTTTTCTGGTTCTCTCTTGCCATATTATTAAATACTTTAAACCTCAGTGGCTTCCAAAAGCAGCAGCCATTGATTTTGCCCACGAATCTGCAGTTTGGTGCGGCTGCGTGGATGTGTCTTGTGGGGTTCCATGTGTGTCGGAGGGCGGCTCCACTGGGCCGCAGTGTCCACTGGGGATGGAGCCACAGATCTGGCCAGTGGTGCCGTCAGCCAGGAGAGCAGCCAGAATGGTGGGCCTCCTCATGAGCGGGCGCTCCCTCAGCGTGTTGGCCGCCTCCGAGGCAGACACTCTACGGGTCAGGATGTGGAAACTGCAACCCTTGAAGACCTGGCCCGGCATCACTTCCGTGGTCACAGAGCCCGCCCGCCCGGCTCAAGGGAGGGGGACGCGGACCCCACTTCTGGATGGCAGGAGAATCACCGAATGTGTGGCTGTCTTGAACTTGCCATGGTAATTTATGCTCACAATGGGAACACTGAAAAAGGAGTAAAATATGAAGGAGGAAATGAACAGCTCTGTCCTTGCTTAGAACATTGCCTAACACACAGTAAAATAATAGTTGTTACTGTTTTTCTTATTTTAAATTGCCTTGTTTATTTTGTCTCTTTCTCTGCATATATGCGTTTTCCCCCAAATTGACGTTATACTTTATATAGAGTCATGTTCCACGTTTTTAGAAATTTAACATGTTCTTGGCATTTTTACATATTCTTAAATATTCTTGGGTCTATTACTGTAGTTGGTTTGAGGTAAACGATACATCTTACTTCATTTTACTGCTGAGAAAGAGACCCAGAGAAGCTGTGGGCTCTGGAGGGAGGTTCTCAGGGTCTGACCAAACCAGTCCCGGCTGTGAAATCTTGAGCAGGCAGTGGCTTCTCCTGGCGTTCAGTTTCTTCATCTGTGACGTGAGGACAGTGGTTGGACCGTGCTCGTGTGATGAGCCAGCGTGCGGAACAGCTGAGTCAGGGCCAGGCACGGCAGGCGCTCACTCAGTGTGTGCCGTCGTTGCACGTTGTGGTGAGAACATTAAAGATAACGAAGCTGTTAGGTCGCAGGATTTGTTCTGGAACCGGGCCTCGCGAGTTTGCATCGTCCGTCTGAGTATAGGCCTGTGTCTGTACCGTATCCACTATCTTGTCGTGGTCTGTCTCCTTTGCCTTCTAGCGAGTGGTGGCATGAAGCTCAAAAAAATAAGAAGATAAGACCTAACCCTTATGACACCAAAGTGAAAAAAAAATTACGCAAGCTGCAACTCACACCTGGCTTTCCCAACCCCGCTGTGGCAGACGCGTACCTCCGACCTGTGGTGGATGACTCCAGGGGGTCCTTTCTGTGGGGGAAGCCGGATCTCGACAAAATTAGGGAATATCCTTTTCCTTCTCACGGACAGGAAGGAGCACTGAGGCAAGCGTGTGTTTCCGTTCGAAACTGAGGGAACATGAACTAGGATCAGCTTTCTCTTCACATTCCGTTTACCTAAGATGCTCCTTTTTCTCTCTCCTTAGGATTTTTTTTTTTTTTTTGTGGTAAATTACATGCGACAGAATTTATCATCTTAATGTTTTAAGTGTACCCTTCGGTGCCGTTAAATACATTCGCGGTGTTGTGCACCAGTCCCCACCCTCCACCCCCATATTGTGTTCACCTGAAAAGAAATGAAATTCTGTCCCCATTAAACAGTAACTCGCCATCTGCCTCCACTCGGGCCCTGGTGACCACAAGTCGACCGTCTCCGTGATTTTGACGACTCTAAGGACCTCCTAAAAGTGGAATCCTACAGTACTGGTCTTTTTGTGTTTGGCTTATGTCACTTAGCATAATGTCTTCAAAGTGCATCCATGTCGTAGCGCGTGTCAGAGTTTCCTTCCCAGGCTGAATAATGCTCCGTCATTTGTTTTTCTGTCCATCTACAGATGGATACTTGGGTTGCTTCCCTGTTTGAGCTATTACGAATAATCTCTTTAGTGTTAAAGAGGGTCTTTCCTGAAATCAGTAGTGATAAGCATTCCTAGATATTACCGCATACTAAGTATTAATTCATTCTGAAAGAATAGATTATTAGTTTTGTTCTTTATTATTATTTATATGTTCCTTTCTGCATATTTAAATAAACATTTGGGTAGATGTTTAAATGTTTAATAGTATTAGTCTGACTACAATATTTTTCTCTCAAAGAAGTATGTATGATATCTGAAACTTGTTTTTAATCTAGGTTAACTGTGTTTCATAGTAACGAGTCTTTGATGTTCTAAAATGAGAATTGGCTACGTCTTCTCTTAGAGGACACTGAAAAGGAGACAGTGCCACGTGATTGTGTTGCAGTAATTTGTCAATCTTTTCTCTACCACTTTAGTGTTTATAAATTTAAAGATCTTTAGAGATTTGGGGAATGGAATTAGGGTGAGTTCTTTGGACCTTTTTCTTTATCATTTGTTTCAATGTCTTTAAAAACATGTAGAAGCCTTAACTGTCTGCATATTTTGTCAGCGTTATTTTGGCTGGAACAGGACGAAGACAGATGAGTCTCTGTTTCCAGTGTTAAAGCAACTGAACGCCCAGCAGGTAATCGTGGCAGCTCTTTTCCTAAATTCAGGGGGAGGAGTGAACTCAGGAAGGCCGTGAGTGGCAGCTGTTAAAGACCAGTTACTTTTTTATTTTAGGGCATATGACATACATGTACAAAGTATTATACTTTAGATAAGAGAACACAGGAAAACAGAAAAAGAAAACTGTACTTGGTCTTCATTTTTGAATTTCACTCTCAGGGCTGGACTTTGGTGTCTTTGCATATTCATTCTGACTTTGAAAAAACCAGTCTAACAATGGATCACACACTGAGATGTTTATAGTTGAATATTTCACTTTTTCAGAGCTATTTTCATTTTTTAAAAGTCTGGGAAGTGTCCAGTCCAAAGCAATCCTAATCATTAAATTCTCCTCAAGTACTAATGCTCCTTAATTCTATATGCGAAACAACATCATTATGGCATATTGGCAGGAGAGATTTTTGAGGGGAAACGAGGCCTTTGTATGACCCTCAGTTCTCCCCAGTTGGTAGGTAATTGTCTTGCTCATCTGTGAGTATGTTCCTACCCATACAGAAAACTGTTCCCACCCAGGAACAACCTCCAAAATATTTCTACTAAATGGTTTAGCTGTGCATACGGGACCGTATCCTGTAAGATACATGTATTTAAATCTGTTGTCCTCAAGGTTGGTTAGTTTTGAAAAACCATAAATGAAACTGACATGCTTTTCCAGAAAGAGTCTCCTGTTGCTTATTTTTGTGCTCTGTATAATATAGACATTGTATGCCAGCAGACTCGGAAAGCTTGTTGGCTTAGTGACTAGTTACTCCTTAATTTCAGATATATTTTTTTTGTAATATGTTTCTTCCTTTACATTATAGAAGTTAGTATAAATTTATTTCTCCAAAATTAGAGAGTGAAAAAAAGGAATTAAAATTATCCATTACTTTCTCTGACACAGGTTTAACATTTAGGTCTGTTTTCTTTTATTTCCCCCTCCCTCTTGTTCCCACATAGATTCATTGTCACACATAAGTGCAGTCTGATAGATCTGACTCCCCCCATACTTAGTAACAGAGGACTGTTTTCTATGTATTGCATGATTTTCATAATTTCAAATGACCAGATTGCATTTCATTAAAGAGATTTCACTTACTGGTTCAGTTCATTTAGTGGGCCCTCCATTTTCAGGTTTTCCTAAATAATGGTGTGATGAACATTAGGCATAAAGCTTTTCCCAGATGTCACTGTCCTCCTAGGAGTGGATTTGCTAACCAAAACGCATGCCCGTTTCCTATGACTCGCAACGTACAATGCTGTGAGGTTGTCTCCTCAGTGTATCGTGTGAGGATGATGTGTTCAAAAGAAGGGAAGAGTGGAATTTAGAAACAGACGCCACGACACTGTGTTGCTCCAAAAGGAGATGGAAGTTTTGGCTACTGAGAAATAGTAACTCTTATTAAGTGCCTTGGAAGGGGGTTCTTATTTGAGATGTGGACGGAGGGTTTAGGGGGTGACAGAGGTGGTACAAGTACCGCTTTCAGTGTGATCTAGAAAATAAAATCTGTCAGCAAATCACATAGGAGAGATCTGGCTTTTGAGAGAGAGCAAATTCACATTCTCTGAAAGAGTCCTCCGAAGCTGGTGATCAAGGTGGAGCTCTTTGATTTGCTTTAGAAAGTTTACCTACTTGCCTGATTTTTTTTTATTTCATTTCATTTTTTTAGACACAGCTCCGAATTGATTCTTTCTTTAGATTAGCTCAACGGGAGAAACAAGATGCTAAGGGTATTAGGAGCCAGAGACTTAACAGAGCTGTGACATGTATGCTGAGAAAAGAAAGAGAGGAAGTGGCCAGCGAAATAGAAGCGGTGTCTGTTGCCATGGAGAAAGACTGTGAGTTCCCTGATGCGGCACAAGGAAGAACCCAGAAGAGGAGCAGGGCGAATAAAGGGGAGGAGTCATCAAAGCTGAAAAGAAAGAAGGCTTTCGGATTCTAAGCAAGAGAGTAAATGTGGCGGGTTTCTGGGGGGTGCCTGCCTCTCGCCGTCATCTGGGGTGTCTTCAGGGGAGGATGCCGAGGGTGTCTCTTCAGTGAACCTGCAAAAGGGGAAAGCAGCCCAGGAGCCCCCCGTCGGCCGTCCGGCTTTGCAAAGTGCAGAGGGCCTTGCTCCTGTCCGCGATGGAGGCTCGACCAGCAGCAGCTCTAGTGATGATGACCGAGTGGGGACCGCGCCAGTGCTGGTGACCGCCAGATCTGTGTTTGGGAAGAAAAGGGGCAAACTGAGACGTACCAGAGGAAGAAAGAGGAAAAGCTAATTTAAACCAGTATTCTGTCTCATCGGGTACAGCTTAACATCTGGTAATGAATTTGTTGTGATGAAATAGAACAATTAAAAGTATTTGCACAATTTTTGTATTGTGTGGTTTGTAAAAATACGGATGTACACCTTGATAGTTACTTGTTTTCTGATAAGTTACATTTTTCTAGTGTTTTCCACAGCATTGACTATTTCGTTGTATTCCCAGTCTTTGTTCATGTTTCTATTATCATATGGTGTCTGTGCTTTCCGACTGCATTGACAGAAAGGAAGGGATTTCTGTTGGTCAGTGGTCACCGTCTGCATGCATTCCCCCCGACTTTCTGACCCAGATGAGAAGAAATATCTCCTTATTTCTTATTCCATAACACTGGCAGCTTCCCACAACTCTGTGGAGTCCTGTCCCCCACGGCTTCCCCATTTTCCGCAGGGGCCACGAAAGAGGAGGCACCTGCTGCAACATCCTTTGAAGAGTATGTTTGCTGTGGTTCTAGCAAAACCCTGAGGAAGCCGGAATGGGGTGCGTGATTCCCCCTGTGAGATTCCCTCCCGTATGTGGGAGCCTCTGTACCGCAGTGGTTCTCTTTGAAAATAATTTGGTTGTTTCAGGACTGTGTAGGTGAGTGACGTCAGGGGTGGCTTCCAGAGGTGGATTACCATTGACAGAGACGTTCCTCCAGAGCGGCCTAGCCACGTGATTTTATTGTTGTTCCTGCTGAGACCTCTCCCCACAGCAACTCCCAAAGTTCTGATTGCTTACGGTGAGGAGCAGGTGGAGCGTAGGGTCCCCAGTTACCGTGAGCTTGGCTTCTCTGGCCTTCAGAGGTGCTGTTTGCCCGCCTTCATCTGCGTCTGTGTCTTCTCTGACATCTTTGGTCTTTCTATCTTGACTGATTTTCTCCCTCTGCCTTCAAATAAAATCTTCATCGATGAATACTAAATACAGACACCTTTCAACAACTGTTGACTGACTGCTGGCTTTTTTTTAGGGTTTTGTTTATTTTCACTTTTTAGCCCAACTTCTCAAATACGTGATCCACAGCTGCCGCTTTTCCTTGCTTATTATTTATTCTTTCCTAATTTGAAATATCTCCTCTGCGTCTATCAGTCTTCTAGCAGCTTTCTTCTAGAGTCGGCCATGACTTCCACAAATATATACTCAGATCTTTTTTCAATGCATCTTTTCTCTGGAGGTATTTGAAGCGGATCACTTTTTTTGGAGGGAATGGGATCGAGGACATTAACTTTTTCATGTTATTCTCATTTCTCAAAGCTACCTAATAATTGGGAGTTTTCTGCATATGTGTTTGTAGATAATACTTTTGTTAAAATTGAATTTTGTTGCCTTTAATAGATAGTTTACATTTGTTTTGCCCTACAATAGCTGGGGCGAAGGCTGAGCTGCTGTAGCAAAGAGATGTTCGTATGCAGTGGCCTAGATACGCTGGACCATTATTCATCTCCTAGTCCACAGGCTGGCCAGCCTGAGCTGCTTAGGCAGCTGTCCACCACCAGGTCATTCAGGGTCCCAGGATCAGCCATCCCCTAGGCTGCTGTAGTACTTGAATGGTCTAGGTCCCGGCTACATATGCTTCTAGCCACTCTTTGGTTGGAAGTTAGCCTCTTGCCGTAAACATCTTATTGAGCAAGAGAAGAGTCAGTGCTGAGGGAGTCAGGTTTATTTCTCTTACTTCCTGGGATGCTGGGCTCCCAATTCCTGGCTGCCATGCCAGCTCCAAACACTGTTCTTTGTCTCCCCGGTTCTGTGAGATCTCCTGAAGTTCCACTGGCATCTTCCCTGTTGTCTTTCCTTTGGCTTCTCAGAGTCTTTATCCCAATAATCAGCAAAAGCCTAGAATTCTTGATTGCCTTGGCAACTCTCTAATGACCTCTCGTGTGTGTGTGTGTGTGTGTGTGTGTAATTTGCTTTTCTAGTTCTCAGAAGCAGAGGTGGGCTATAAGCTACTTACAGTTGGAGGCAGAAGTGTTGATGTACTTTTTAGACAGTTCAGTGTAACTGAAATAATCAATGTCATCGTGTCCCTTTAAATGATCGATTTAGGGATTCTGCCTCTTAAGAAATCCAGCACTGAGGTCTGTGATCTTTTAAATAACCCCTTCCTGGAAAAACACAGGTTATTTAAAAAAAATTTTTTTTAATGTTTATTTTTGAGAGAGGGACAGAGCGTGAGTGGGGGAGGAGCAGAGAGAGAGGGAGACACAGAATCCGAAGCAGGCTCCAGGCTCAGAGCTGTCCGCACGGAGCCTGATGCAGGACTCAAACTCACGAACTGCGTGATCATGACTTGAGCTGAAGTCTAACGCTTAACCCACTGAGCCACCTAGGTGCCCCTAGACAGGTGATTCTTATTCAGCAAATGATTCTTGATTTTTGTTTTAAAGAAAGCCAAAGAGAGAGAATGCCCTCTGCTGAGAATTAACCGCATAGGAATAATAGTTTTCATTGTTTAGGATTTTGAATTTGCAGAATTTTTTTTTACCTGCCATTTTCATCCCACAAATACATATTGAGTACCTTTTACATCCCTGTTTTATAGACGAGGAAGCCAAGGAACACATTAACTAAATGCCTAAAATCACAAGCAGATTATTGACAGGACTGATTAAAATTAGGCTCCCAGATGGCTAGTCCTGTCCAATGTTAATGTGACCCGAGTCAACTTTGTATATACATCATGGTATATAAAGAATTTCTTAAAGCGATACCCACAGTCCACTAAGTTTACCTAACTTTGTATAGTGCTCTGTTTTGTTACCCCTCGTAACTTCTTCTTAAGGATATTCTCAGGGCAGGGAATGTATATGGGCTCTGAGATGCAGCCAGGCCTGTTCACGTGCAGGTGCATAGGTGACATGCACCCTCAGTCTGAGCAGGAAGGAACTGAAACTTGATGCCTATGCCTAGGGCACACTCTGTAACATTCTGGCGTGGTTGTGTGATTCTAAAAATGATGTTCACACCCGCGCAGGTGACCGAAACAGTCCTTGGCCTCCGCCTCACAGGACGTCACAGCTGTGGAGTCTTGCGTAACTCTTGGGATCGAAGTTCAAAAATGGATCACTTCGCTCACATAGTCTTCACTGACTTGTCCGAGTGGTTTAAATTCACCGACTGGCTCTAGCTCTATTCATGAGACACTTGCATGGAATGTTCCTTCTCTCCTTCAGCCCCTTTGTTTACAAGGATTCCAGCCTCTTTGCTGTATACCCAGAGGCTCCAAAAGCTGCAGCTGCCAGGATCCTAATCCCTTCCGCGAGGACTCGCTGCCAGCGTATACAGTAGCAAACTGCGTGCTTCTGGGCTCGCCTTTCTCGCACCCTCAGTGGTCTCTCCAGCAAAACAAAAGTTGTGGATGATACTTTCTAAACTTCTAGAAACTCAGCCCACCCGTTTAGGTATGTCTGGACTTCACATTCAGTAAATGTTGACCTTCAGGCAGAACGTGTAATAAAGACTGCGTCTTTTAGTGGACGAGGAACAAAGTCGGGGACAGAACGCATGGCCACTGTTGCTGTTGTTCCGCCAGCGACCGCGGGGATGTCATTTTGTTTTCTTTGTCAACTGTGGGGAAAATAATTGGTCTTCTAACTTATTGAGGCATACTGCAAAGAAAAACGTGGTGGCTGTGAAAAGTGTTTGGGGATCCTCAGAAGAAAGGAGTGTTGTATTACTCCATGGGGTTACAGGGATTATGTATGCTAGGGGACAAAACTGAGATGCAAAACATCAAATCGTCTTTTCCCTAAATTGGAATAACAGCTTGTTTCAGCTTATTCCCAGGATATGCTCTTTTTGAGAGGCACAGAATAATTAATTTTAAGCATATTTGCTGAGCTGGTATGGGTTCTTCAAAGTAGAAGCTACTTAAAAGACTATTTGGTGGTTGAGCTTTAGACACTGGGGACTTCCTACTAATACACTGATGGAAACAAGTGAACTTTGCATCTACTGCTATTTCAGATTAATACTGTGGTTTTCGCTACACCGAATGAAATCCATTTTCTCCCAATGTTTTAATCACCTCTTAAATGTTAAGATTGCTATCTGACCAGTTACTATAAAGATGATGCCTTTCTTTGTGATAGCCGAGGTAGTCTCTGGTGAAGGCTATGTTTTTCTTTCTCCAGTAGCTTCTGAATCTTCTGACTCCTCTTCGTCTGAATTTTGATTTGTACCGCATAGATTGTGTTTTGGTGGTCTATCTTAAATCATGATTTATCAAAATGTGAACTTTTAATAGAATTTTCTATACTGGATTTGATGGTACTTAAGTTTTATTAAGTAAATAGAAAAGCAGTTAACATACTTTTGAATTAATCATTATCATTTGATATTATATTATTTGCCTAGTTTTCAAGAAATGATCAAGAAAACATCAGTATATAGCCATCCATTAGTTCATCACTTAATGGATCCAGGAGCTCAAAAAGGTAAATTATTTTATGTTTCTTTATGTAATTTGACCAATTCTAAGAAGACAAACAACTAATAGAATATAAGTGCTTACCTTTGCAGTGTTTCCTGATGTCTTTTTTTTAAGTTTTATTTACTTGTTTGTTTATTTATTTATTTATGAGAAAGAGAGAGAGAGAGGGGGAAGAGAGAGAGAATCCCAAGCAGGCTCCACGCTCAGTGTGGAGCCCAGTGTGGGGATTGATCTCACGACTGTGAGGTCATGACTTGACCCAAAAATCAATTGTCGGATACTCAACTGACTGAGCCATCTAGGCACCCCAGCATCTTTTTTTTTTTTTTTTTAAGTTTATTTTTGAGAAAGAGAGCAGAGGGAGAGGCAGAGAGACAGGGAAAGAGAATCCCAAGCAGCTTCTGCACTTTCAGTGTGGAGCCTGACTCGGGCTCAAACTCCAGACCATGAGATCATGACCTAAGCCAAAATCGAGAGTCTGTTGCTTAACTGACTGAGCCACCCAGGCACCCCAGTATTCCCTAATGTCTTAAAGAGAGCTGGGAGTTATCAATTGCATATCATATCTTGGCTTGTATTTGCTAACCTGGAAGTATCTATAATTGTGATGTCTACTGCTATACCTATGGTCCTGATGATATATTAGCGATGATTTTGACAGACAAATATATAGATTTGCTAAGTACTTGGAGGTTTTTTTTTATGTTTTATTTATTTTTGAGAGCAGGAGAGACAAAGCATGAGTGGGGGAGGGGCAGAGAGAGAGGGAGACACAGAATCCAAAGTAGGCTCCTGGCTCTGAGCTGTCAGCACAGAGCCCGACGCGGGGCTCGAACTCACAGACTGTGAGATCATGACCTGAGCCGAAGTCCGACACTTAACCGACTGAGCCACCCAGGCACCCCAGAGTTTTTTTTAAATATGAAAAAGTAGAATAAATTTTTTCCACGTGCTATATACTAAATACATGATAGTGATTTCTGAGTTATTTCCTTTTAGATAGGAAGAGAGATAAAAATAATTTTAGGGAAGACTACAAGTTTTTATGAATGCCTGCATGAAAGATGATTTTAGACTATAAAAACATTTTAAGCCTGTGTTTGTGGTTCTTCTGATGTATGAGAGAAAAGTACATCATGCAATTTGATCTCTCAGGATAGGAGAATTTAAGTTTGAATTCTACTACAAGAGTAGTTATTTGAAATTAACCCCCTCTCCCCCTATTTTTACATCATTTAAATATCAAGAGTGACTTTACATGGGTTATGTAATGTAACTATCCCCGTCGCCCTGAGATAAAAGTGCAGACAGACACTCTTGACAGCCTTGGAAGAGCGACTCCTATGTTTTTGTCTAACATTGTCGTACAAGCTTAATTATCTTGGCTTCTTTCTTCTCTCTCCTTTAGCTACACACCGTGGACGTTTTCTGTGAAATGTAGTTTTTTATTTTTTATTTTTTTTTATTTTTCCTTTTTTAGACATACCAGGTGGCCTCTGCCTAGGTGAGCACATCTTTAGGCCAAGAGAGCTGGGTGTGTGCCCAGTGTTGGCAGCCTACGTGGCTTCAACACACCCGGTTTTACTGTAGCAATTTTTGCAAACCTAAACATTTAAAATTGTGATCACTTGGAGAATCCAGCCGTTTAGGTGATTTGAATGAAGATGCAATTTCTGTTCAGTTTATGAATAAAATTTCGTCATTATCATTATCATTAGTAACAATACTTGGTTTCAACTGTGTGTACAATAATTTGGCAAATTGCAAAGGAAATGGAAGAAGTTCAAGGTAAGATTGAGACGAAACTAGTATTAAAATATTTTATAACACGAGAAAACACACCCCATAATCATCTACATAGCCAATTAAAACTTTGAAAATATGTTCACAGGCAGAGTGAGTGTGTGCAGCTGGGGCAGAATCAGAGGACGTTTTGTGGGAAAGACATCCGCTAACCAGCAGAAAGCTCACTTCTTAAGTGCGACGGGATGTCGACTTTCCCCGTCCTCACTCTTATACTTAGTGTCTTGTGCTTGGAAACGATGGAGCAAACCCATAGCCCAGTTCTTCTATTTTGGCACTGACCTGAAGGTCCAGGAATTCTAGGATGTCACTAAATTATACACAGATTAAAGTTAGGACTGTGGTAGATACTAAAACGTCCTCTGTCTGTGGTTTCTAATACTACATTAAGAGTCTAAGCTGTCTACTGCCTCATCCACATTAACTTTTCGAAATATCTTGTGTCGCCTACCTCTGACCAACAGCCACTCTCCAGCTGTTAGCCCACCTAGCAGTGTGCTACAAGATAGCTCTTTGGACTCTGCAGCCTTACAGTGGGTTAGTCCTAACCCAAGGCTCAGTGATTTCTGTGCATGACTCCCAAATCCGCCGTACTACTTTGTGTCAGTTCAGAGCAGATACCAAAATGGAATTAAATGTTGCAGGAGATTTACTGGGGGAAGTGTTTGTGGAGAATAAGGAAGGAAGGAACAGAAGTGGGCACAGGAGCACCATCAGATCACGGTGCGGGTCTGACACGTGCGGGAGGAGCAGGCTGGCTTTAGTGGGCAGCCCCGAGGGGAGACCTGGCTTCTGAGGGACCCAGTGGGAGCTGTCAGGCAGGTACGGTCCCCGCGGCAGGCTCCATTAATCTGAACGGCACGCCTCCGAGGCCTGCATGTCCTACCGCAGAATAATCTGCACGAAGAAAATAATTGCCCTTTGCAGATTTACACCCCCACCCAGCCTGTATTTTCCATCTCAGTTTATGGAGACTTCGTTCCCTGGCTACCCAGAAATCTGGGATCAGCCTGGTCCTTCCTCATCCCCTTCATCACTTTATCCCATCAATTTTACGAACTCCTGTTTCCTGGCTCCTCAGGCCTCCTGGTAGCATCAGTCACCTTGATTCAGGTGTTTATAATTTCTTCTCATGACTGTCATACCTGTCTGCCACCTGGCTGCCCCTACTCTAGGCAGCTCCCCTTCCTTATCTTCTCTACATCTTTCTTTATAGCTATAGGATCTTTTCAAAAATTCAAATCTTGTCACGTTCACCTTGTGCTTAACAATTCCTCAGTGCCTCATTCTTTCCAGTAGGACAAAATGAAGACTTCATAGCCTGACCTGAGAATTTTGTCTCAGGCTATATCCCCCACTCATCCTACATTTTAGTTCTCAGAGTTTCCTAAACTGGAAAATTGGTCAAGAATCTTTGCGAGTGGGCTTTTGCACATGTTTTCTCTGCGTGCTGTGTTTGCCCTCTCTCATTTGACTCCTGGACTCATAATCATCAGGGCTCAGGTCCTGCTTTTCTGAGTTTTCTCCTTCTGTTTTTGAGTGAACTAGTTAGGTCTCTGTTATAACACGTATATGTTGCCCTATCTTTATATTCATAGTGCCCAGGTTCTCAGTAAAATGAGTGAATGAATGAATTGGCTCTACCTGAGGCTATCGGCTGGACTTACAGTTTGCTCGTTAGGAATGATACCTCTGTTTCTGGTCCCCAGTCAGTTGATTCTTTTCAGAGCCAAGTATACTGTATTGTGTAGGGATATCAGGGAGAGCCTTCCACAAGCATCTTTATAAATCTTTCCAGAGCTGGATCAATGGCTTTTATAAGCCATATTACCTTAATATATAAAGAAGAAAGTTTTAGTAATTCTATTGCTGTTTAGGGGACATATCAAACTCTAAGGCACTATTTTTTACGTAGTAGGCAGAGTATGACCGCACATATAATTACAAATGTGAGAAATCATTCATTAGCACGTTTTAGGTGTTTGAAAAGCAGCCTGAACAATTATTTGCTAAGACTAATACATCCTCCACATATTGAATAAACAAAACTCTTAAATAACAGTTGGCCTCAGACGTCTTCAGAACACAAGTGTGAGTGTCAGGTTTGCATGTCCATTGCTGCCCTCGAGGGGAGGGTCTACCACACTTCTACAGCTTGCGAATTCATACTTGGCTCCTGGACCCAGTGTCGCCGCCCTAGTTCAGCTCCGG
Source organism: Paguma larvata (assembly GCA_030068075.1). Lineage (NCBI taxonomy): Eukaryota > Metazoa > Chordata > Mammalia > Carnivora > Viverridae > Paguma > Paguma larvata. The sequence continues at coordinate 8,814,084 of CM057839.1, read as the reverse complement.
TGGCTTTTGCCAGGGTCATTGCAACCGTGTTCTACTAATAAGCTTCCACCTAGCCTTCACTACTGCTGTCAGAGCTAAATTTGCTCCCGTCAGTTCTGCCCCAACTCCTCACCTGAGGAGTGCACGTTTGTTCTCTTTGTCTCCGCAAGGCCAGTCCCAACCTGCTCCCTGAGGCTTATTTTCTACCACACCCCGACATGCACCCTGTACACCAACTCCAGGGGTCTTTTGACCGCTCCCCTGGACGCTCCACCTCCTTTGACCTTGCTTCTCCCTTCTCTGCCTTCCTCCTTGAGAACAGCTTCTCCAGATTCACCCACTCCTGGTGCTTCCCAGAGCACTTTAGAGATACTTTTTATTGTGCTTATCACACTTCACTCACATTCGGTTAGGTGATCCCAGCAAGCAAACTTTGAGTACGACTAATTTTGGTTCTTTTTTTCTTTCCCACTTGCATCCTGAGCCATCTAGTAAAGGGTGAATTGTCTTTCGTCTGTCAATGTAACATCATTTGGTCCACGTTATCAAAGTGATGGCCTTTGTATATTCTTGAAACTAAGCAGAACTCCAGACAAAAAATATTTGTGAAATCTTCTTGGAGATTAGTTTATATATATATATATATTTAATGTTTGTTTATTTTTGAGAGACATAGAGACAGAGTATGAGCAGAGAGAGAGGGAGACACAGAATCCGAAGCAGCTCCAGGCTCTGAGCTGTCAGCACAGAGCCCGACGCGGGGCTCGAACTCACGGACCGTGAGATCATGACCTGAGCCGAAGTCGGCCGCTTAACCAACTGAGCCACCCAGGCGCCCCTTGGAGATTAGTTTTAACATTAGGCCTAAGACCTTGACCTTGCTGAGGCATCCAGAATTCTATCTTTCAGGTTAACCTGTGACCATTTACTAATTGGAAAATTAAATCTTTAACATATATATATTTTTAAATCTCTAGCTATTTCCAAAAAGCACATGACACTCATCTTTGAATAGAAGCTTCAGTTGAATGACAACGCTCTTTCATTTAGTAGAGGGGATTTTACTTTAAATTTTGCTGACGGGTTTTCATGACAGCCCTCAAATGAAAGCTTAAATTCACCTTTCAGAGCTATTAAAGACATTTTTTGGGGGGGAGGGTGATCTGACCCTTCCATTTATTATTGTTGTTATTGACCTTAAAAGTATAAGAGAGAAGAATCTAGACAGAGCTTCTGTTTTTGAAACTTGCTGCAATCCCGTCTCTGGAGTGAATTCACCGTTAAATTTTCCTCTTAAGAAAAGCATCCTCATAACATAGCAGAATCCTGCTAATTTTCACTTCATATTTGAAACACCCTTAATTCTCAGGAGAACAAGAGCACCTGGTAGATTTTATTCACTGTCAGCAAAGATTTTAACAGCAGGAAAATGGTGTTTAAGACTTTTTTTTAATCAAAGAACATTAAAATGGATAATCCCAAAATAGCAACGTAGTTAATTGTAATAATGTCTTAATTATGTTTTATTTATCATTTGTCTTGATATTTATGTTTCAATATTAAATTCATGAATAATAGTAGATAGCTTTTATCTAAAAGTAAAGATAATCAGAAGCTCTCTGCTTTTCATATAGGGAGTCAAGATTTGACATTTTGTGTACCATTACCCAGTTTTGGTTACTTGTCCCAGGGCCTAAGTGCTCGATAACAAGAGGAGAATATGTGTGGAAAAAAATATTCTTCAGAAATGTAAATTAGAATTCCATTGTATGATAATGATATTACTTTTTGGAGGAAATTGCTCTTCAAATCTTAACTAAAGGGCAAAGAATATCTGTTCATTCATTAACATCAAGATTCATTCCCATATTCATCAAATAAACGTGCATTTTATTTTATTAAAAATTTTTTTAAATGTTTATTATTTTTGAGAGAGAGAGAGACAGAACGTGAGTGGGGGAGGGGCAGAAAACGAGAGAGAGAGACACGGAATCTGAAGCAGGCTCCAGGCTCTGAGCTGTCAGCACAGAGCCCTACGTGGGGCTTGAACTCACGAACCGTGAGATCATGACCTGAGCCAAAGTCGGAGGCTGAACTGACTGAGCCACCTAGGTGCCACAACTTTTAAAATCCTGCATATTACATCTAGACAAATTATTTTAAGGAGCCAAATTTGGTACATTTTGGTTTCCTGTTATAAATTATACTAAATTTTTATGAGATGTACTTCTTAAGGAATGCTTGTAGTATTTTAATATATTTAAATGCAAAAGAGAATATTAATATAAAACATTGTCAATTAAGTTTTATTCAACCTGACAATATTTTCTGTATGATACATGGGCATGCTAGGTATATAATTAATTTTGAATGACCACATATGGATAGGGTTGTACTCTTTTAAGTGTAGATGCAATTAATAGTGGCTTTTGTTTCATTAAATCTCTTTGGAGATCCTTTATTTTGGAAGGTGTAAATAATTTTTTATTATAATAATATATTCACATCTATATTTTTAAATCTCACTTCTTTATGAAGGTAAAGACAGTCTTAAAAAAATCGCTAGTTTTGTTTATTTAGAAAAATGGTAAAAAACACAGGAATGATTTGTTATTACACTGTTGTTAGGACAACAGCACTAATCTGGTCCACTAACCTTTAAAAGAAAGTGCAAAGTCGGAGATGTCAGGTTGTAGCAGTAAATATTCACTGGCAAAGTTTTTATATCAAGGATTGGAACTTTCGTAGCTACTCCTGGGATTTAGTGTACTCTAACATCTATTAATCCCTGATACCTTGGGTGCCTTGTCAGAAAGTACTGCATTTACAGAGAGTACGCTAGGCGGTCCAAGAGGGCACATTCAGCTAAAGGTCAAGGAAGCAATTAATGTTCTCTGCTTTTCCCTAAAGAACTTCCACAGCAAATGCTGCCTCCTTCCCTACCCCATTTTAGCAAGGCATGCGAATATAATGAGATGAAAGTTAAAGTTCAAGAAAAGCATATTACCAATATTATTTGGTTCTCAGAGCCCTTCTTGCATGTGAATGCATGGCATCGCTGAAAAAGTGCAGTGCAATAGATTACAAGAGGCGGCTTTTACTGAAAAGTATTGGTTTTTCATTTCTTAGTTTCTTTAGATGTCTGCCAAGGGTCAATGTTTGTGGTGGTGGTAGACTAGAGTGTGGACAGGGCCCTTCCTGTGGTGTGCAGTTAAGTTGGAGTGTTTCGGGGGGTAATTCCTGGTTCTGTGTGGATCCTTGGAAGGACTCTATTGAAAGATCACAGAATTTAGGACAGGAAATCATGGTGACAGGAAGGCGTTCTTGGGACTGTGGCCTCGGAGGAAAGTTTTCAACAACGGCAAGCTTGATCTACCTCCATCTTGCTATTCTGCTCCCTGAACACTAGGGAATGGCATTATGGGAGCTAAGAGGACAGAGTTGGCAATAACATCTTCTCTTAGGACTTAGGGACTCAAGACTCTCTCACTTCTATTCTTACCTCAGTGCAGTGGGGAAGTTTGAAAGTCACTCGAGGCTTTCACATACTCTTGAGTCCAGAATTTTTAAGACTGGCGCTGGAGCCATATATGTATTTGCATATTTTCCCCTTTCCTAAAACTCTGGAACATGTTTTAAAAATAAAAGTTTGCTCACCATGAAGCTTACTCTTAGGAATAATAGACAAAAAAAACCCTTGGTGTCAGATTTTGGTTTAGTATTGAGAAGAATTTTCAATCGTCACATTTTCTAAATGCTCCTTGTGAAGCAGCACATTTATCTTCATTGGAAATATTCAAAGAGGTTGAACAACCTGAATATGTAGTTTACACTTAACAGGAACATGAGGTTCCCAAATTAGGTGTAAGGTTCGACTAGAAGGTATCTGAGGTGTTTTCCATCTTGACATTCTAGGATTCTATGACATTTTAATTCCAAGTGGTGCATCTGTTTTAAGACTTTGAATAATTGCAGTGTTTTTGGAAATTGTGAAAGTTTTTAACTTTTTGAGATTTGGGAAATAAATTTTCTAGGAGGAGCTTGTTTTCTTTCTGAAAGACTAGAATGAGAAATTTTTGTACTGCTCCCTGGTTTTTTTGAAATACTTGTATTTGTTATTTGTTTATTTACTTGCATATTTTTGGGTCTCAGGACTGAGGTGTGAGTTAATCATCCCCATCAGGTCATGATGCACTCCCATCAGGCAAGACTCCACTGTTGTATGTATATCTGTCTGTATGTTCCTTCCTTCCTTCCTTCCTTCCTTCCTTCCTTCCTTCCTTCCTTCCTTCCTTCCTTCCTTCCTTCCTTCCTTCCTTCCTCTCCTCTCCTTCCCTCCCTCCCTCCTTCTCTCCCTCCCTTCCCTTCCCTTCACTTCCCCCCCTCCCTTCCTCTCCCCTACTTTGTCTTTTACCTGTTAAGAACTATGTTGAAGAGAACTAGACCTGGATTCAGTGCTGGAGTGGGGGAAGTGGCCAGAAAGACTAGCCAGACTCAAGAGCACAGAAACAAGACTTGAAAAGTCAATGAAATTTAAGGATTGATATAAGAAATAAATAGCTTCTTTGTTAATGCAAATCATAGATCAAAGGTTGAACTTAAGACAGAGTTCCTTTGCAGAGCCATCCTTTAGTAACCTCTACCATGGTGAGTTCCCCCTTCTTTATTTAACTCTAAAATTTTCTTTTATTCCCCAGCTTTATTGAGGCATAATCGACAAATAGGGGTTATATACATTTAAAATGTATGATTGATGTTTTGAGATATACACATACACATATATATATATATATAGATATATATATATATCTATCTATATATAGATAGATAGGTAGATAGAAATGAACATGGCAATCAAGCTAATTAACATACGCATCACTTCACATAGTTACTGTTTTTTTTGTGATAAGAACACTTAAGATCTACTCTCTTAGAAAATTTCAAGTATAAATTATTATTAACTGTAGTCACCATCCTGTACATTGGCTCTCCAGAACTTATTCATCTTGCATAATGATACTTTGTACCCTTTGACCAGTATCTGTCCCTTGCCCTCCGGCCTGCCCCTGGCAACCACCATTCTACTCTTTGATTTTATGAGGAAGCATAGAATTTTCTATCTGGTACCTCACAGCCCAGTATTTTTGTTTATATGGTGATCTCGTTATATTCAGTTTCGTGACCAAAGTATAATGACAGTTACAGTAACGGTAGTAACTTATCAAGCTTGAGGTGGAGCAAAGGCGCCGAGCACTTGACATGCATCATCTTATTTAAAGCTCCAAACACTCTTTGATGTAGGTTCTTCTGTCGCATTTTACGAATCAGGAAATAGAGATTTAGAGGTGTGTATCTTGCTCCGTAACTAGTTTATAAGTTCTTAGAGACAGCTAGTTTTCAAAAAGTTACATTATAACTTTTTAGGAGTAGAGAAGGAGTTTTGGAACCATCAAAAAAGAATTCAAATTTTGGCTCCTTCATTTATAAGTTGCATGAGCTTGGTCAAGTTAATAAAGATCTCTGAATCTTAGTTTTGTTATCTGTAAAAATACAAAGAATAATGCCTTACCTCACCAAACTGTTGCAAAAATTACATGAAACAAAAAGAAATTACAGGAAATATGTACAATGTATTTAACACGGTCTGGCATTTAAATGTGTGGTCAGTAACTGGTGACGCTGCCTATGAACTTTCTGCAGTGTCGTGGAGGTTAGGAAGCCATGAACTGCCCCAAAGTAATAGTACTAAAAATAGGTACTAATAAAATAATACAAGGGTATATTGTTGGATGGTACTGAATATCTTTTGTCTGAGTAAAGGCAGGTCATAAAGGAAATACAACTATACAGTATTGAAATATCTGGAATTGCACTTGTAGCCAATATGAATAGTCAAGATCTTATATTTCATCACCAATCTTTCTCTTGTTCTAGATAAACAGATTGGTAGCCCTTGAAATACATTGCTTTTAAAAAAAGTATCAATTATTGTTTGTTTCACATGGCTTTGCAGAAGTGAATAATGGTGATTTCAACTTTGGTGAAAATCAGAAAGCTGTGGACGTATGAAATGTTAGCTTATAGTAGGAGTTATTTTAAAATAGTTCACCTTGCTATTATACTGCTCTGAAGGCTAATGAATATTCAAAAGTAACTTAGAATAAGTAGAAATGCTACATTTTATCAGGTTTTTTTTTTCCTGTTTTTCACTAACGCAACCACCACAACCATTAACTTCTTCTTTTACTTTCAGAGAAGAGAGATGATGACAACAAGAAAGTGGTTGCAGAGATTATGGCAAGATGTTTTGTTCCAAGCTTAATAACAACCACCTCCTGGGAAGGATTTCATTTTGTTGGTCATGAGATTCGAATTACTGAAGCCGTGGATTCTTACGGTGCTGTTGTTTGGCCATCGGTATAGTTTCACAGAGAATTTGCTACATTTCAATGATTTTTTCAGCCAGTTTTGTTCATTACTGTGTATATTTGGAAGAGAAAACATAGATTATATTGTTCTAGTTTATGACCTCAAACAACACTAAAACTTGGGAAAAGGCTTCCACCAATCAATTCTATTTTTGACTTGAAGGGTTGATTGACAACGAGTGCTGTTTACACTGTCAGTGTTTAGAGTTGCAAACATTGTGTTGGAGTTTAAAGAGCAAACATTTTTATTTCCCATTAAACTGGCTCCATTTGAATTAAATAGTCATAATGAAATCTGTTAGTCTCAACATGCAGAATGTTCTAAAAGGTCACCAAGCCTTTACCAATTTTCCATGAAGGGGGCAGACCACCCCTACCACTGTCTGCCCCAATCCCATACACTTCTTTGAAATGGCTGTTATTAGAAGTTGCTTTCATTGTTTTATTTATTTAAAATTTTTATTTATTTTTGAGAGAGCGTGAGTTGGGGAGGGGCAGAGAGAGAGAATCCCAAGCAGGCTCCATACTATCAGCACAGAGCCCGACACGGGGCTTGAACCCATGAATCATGAGATCATGACCTGAGTGGAAGTCAGTTGTTCAACCAACTGAGCCACCCAGGCACCCCAGAAGTTGCTTTCTTTAAAGATAATTGGGGGCACCTGGGTGGCTCAGTTGGTTGAGCTAACAGCTCAGAGCCTGCAGCCTGCTGCAGAGTCTGTGTCTCTCCCTCTCCCCACCTCCACCGCCTTCTGCTCTCTCTCTCTCAAAAAAAAAAAAAAAATTAAAAAAAATTTAAAGATAAACTATGGGTTTCTTAGTTTCAGTTCTCTTATATCCCCAATAGTCCCTGAGGACTTTTCTAATCTAAATATGGAACCCGTTGGAGGATGTACCTCTGTTGTGATGTGTACATACACACACACATGCTCACACATGTACACACATGTCATAGCATTAGTGTTGATGGTGTATTTACATAATAGACTTTAATTTTAGTTTCTGTTATTACTTGCTGAGCACTACCTTTTTTTTTTTTTTAAACTTTCGTAGGCCCTTGTTCTATGCTATTTTCTGGAAACAAATGTTAAGCACTATAATATGGTTGACAAAAATGTGATTGAAATTGGAGCTGGGACAGGGCTAGTCTCCATCGTGGCAACTTTACTTGGTAAGTAGGCACTCTTGATTGAATGGGGTCAGAGAATTTCATGATCAGATGCCATTAGTTGCTTTCACTATCTGGTTTACCATGATGTAGGCTTAATTGTTTGAATGGGCTTCATCAAGAAACACTGCCAATTGTATTTATTTATTTATTTGTTTGTTTGTTTGTTTTGAGAGAGAGAGAGGCAGCGAGTTGGGAGGGGCAGAGAGAGAGAGGGGGAGAGAGAATCCCAAGCAGTCTCTACACCGTCAGTGAGGAGTCCGATATGGGGCTTGAACTCACGAAACTGCGAAATCATGACCTGAGCCGAAACCAAGAGCCAGACACTCAAGTGACTGAGTCACCCAGGCGTCTTGAAACACTGCCAATTTTAAAGTCACCTTACTGGTTTCTTTCAGAATTTTCTGTGAGGCTGTATTAATTCCGCTCATGGAGCACCACGTCACGAGTGTATTGTAACTGGGAGCTGTGTTCAGGCCTCCTGGCTGCTAGGGGAGGCACGTGCGGTACGAGGCCCAGGCAGGATGTATTGCTGCTGGCTCTGGCGGTCTTCATTCAAATGGTAGCCGAGCAGCTGGATATTCCTTTTGGGTTTTGGAGTCTTGTGCTTTCACAAAAAAGCACCTGTTGGAGGAGAGGAGTATTATCAATCATGTCTGCTTCTAATTTTAGGCGTTTGCCCTTGAATTCCTTTTCCCAGCTCATCTCCGTTCTTCTCCTAGGACTCCTTGTTCTCTTACCCGTGTTCCTGTGTCTCATGGAATGTGTGACAGTCTCTACATACGCTTGAGCCCGCTTCACTTCGTCTCTTGTTGTGGTTGTTACCTGCTGCATTGCCTCTATTTAGCTGCCTTCTCTGCTGTGTGCTCCCCAAGTCTGTCTTGATTTCCTTGATCTTTGGAGGTGTACACCTGCCACTCTGTGATCTTGAGAGGAATTAAAGATTTAGCAATTTACAACAATCTAAACACTGGGGAAATATAGGACCCTTGAAGTCTTCCCCAAATATATACTTTTTTAAATTGCTTCTTCAGATAGTGCTTTCTGAAGTTGCCATTCCATTTAGTATGGGTCGTCAGAGGCACGACTGGATTTATACCTGAAGGCTTCCTAATCAAGACCACATTTGTGCTTCGGAAAGTCATGTGTTCCATTAAAAAGATTTGGTCCTTTTAGGCTGCTGTATCACTTGACACAAATAACAAAAGATGGAGATTTTGTTTAGTCAGTGTTCAAGACGGGTGGTGTTTAGCTCTAGACACAAAGAGCTTTATAGTCGGGTACTTTATGTTCACTCTGGGCAGGGGGGTCTTCCTGATCTTGGGATTTTAAAAAGATTTGTGGAAAATGATAGACCCACCCACACTAGACTGTGACAATTCATATTTCTATGATTCTACCAATGACATGAATGTTTCCCTCCCACTTTAATATTTCCCACAAAACATATGGCCAGAGAAACTTGTCATTGTGACTAAGGAGTGTTTTCTTAACTGGTCTGGGCTGCGCAAGGCTTTTCTCCCGGTTCTGCTTTCTTAGTTTTTACACCAGTCTGTTTCTTGTCTGATGATGTGGAATTGGCCAGTCTCTCGATTTATTTACACATTATTTTCAGTCTCTGGTACTGCTCAAAGTTTACTTTAAGGGCCAAACTTCATTTCTTATTGGTTTTTACATTTTGCCTCTTTCAATTTCTTCACTTTTAACTAAGAGGCTGTTCACATCTTCTTCATCCGAGTATTCTGTCGTGCATCTTTGGTCCTGGCTGTAGGAACGCTGTGTGCATGTTGTGGCTAGATTTTAAATCTTTTGATGGGAACATTCATGTTTGCAAGGGGGTCAAGCTGAGAACTTGGGCATAAACATGGAAGTCATGACACTTCTAGTATAATTACATTAAAAATTCTTTCCACACCTGAATGCCTCCTATTCAATGATAAAATATGTCCTCGTTTCGGTTCACATGCCCTGGGCTCAGTGTTCTTTTAGCAAATAACCTATGTATCTCTCAGCAATCTCTTCTGATTGTTCCACTGAAGGTTCCAAATACTTATTTTTAAATTTTTAATTATTTACTTTTACATTTATTTACTTTTTAATTTATATCCAAGTTAGTTAGCATATAGTGCAACAATGATTTCAGGAGTAGATTCCTTAATGCCCATCCCCCCTCCTACAACTCCTCCAGCAAGCCTTTGTTTGTTCTCCATATCTAAGAGTCTCTTATGTTTTGTCCTCCTTCTGGTTTTTATATTATTTTTGCTTCCCTTCCTTTATATTCATCTGTTTTGTATCTTAAAGTCCTCATATGAGTGAAGTCCTATGATATTTGTCTTTCTCTGACTGACTAATTTCGCTTAGCATAATATCCTCTAGTTTCATCCACGTAGTTGCAAATGGCAAGATTTCATTCTTTTTGATTGCTGAGTAATACTCCATTGTATATATATATTACATCTTCTTTATCCATTTATCCATTGATGGACATTTGGATTCTTTCCATACTTTGGCTATTGTTGATAGCCATAGCTATAAACACTGGGGTGCATGTGCCCCTTCGAAACAGCACACCTGTATCCCTTGGATAAATACCTAGTAGTGCAATTGCTTGGTTGTGGGGTAGTTCTATTTTCAGTTTTTTGAGGAACCTCCATACTGTTTTCCAGAGTGGCTGCACCAGCTTGCATTCCCACCAGCAGTGCAAAAGAGATCCTCTTTCTCCACATCCTCGCCAACATCTGTTGTTGCCTGAGTTGTTAATGTTAGCCATTCTGACAGGTGTGAGGTGGTATCTCATTGTGATTTTGACTTGTATTTCCCTGATGATGAGTGATGTTGAGCATTTTTACATGTGCCAGTTGGCCATCTGGGTGTCTTCTTTGGAGAAATGTCTGTTCATGTCTTTTGTCCATTTCTTCACTGGATTATTTGTTTTTTTGGGTGTCGAGTTTGATAAGTTCTTTATAGATTTTTTATACTAACTCTTTATCTGATACGTCATTTGCAAATATCTTCTCTCATCCTGTTGGTTGCCTTTTAGTTTTGCTGATTGTTTCTTTCGCTGTGTAGAAGCTTTTTATTTTGATGAGGTCCCAATGGTTCATTTTTGCTTTTGTTTCCTTTGCCTCTGGAGACACGTGGAGTAAGAAGTTGCTGTGGCTGCGGTCAAAGAGGTTTTTGCTTGCTTTCTCCCTGAGGATTTTGATGACTTCCTGTCTTACATTTAGGTCTTTCATCCATTTTGAGTTTATTTTTGTGTGTGGTGTAAGAAAGTGGTCCAGGTTCATTTTTCTGCATGTCGGTGTCCAATTTTCCCAGCATCATTTGCTGAAGAGACTGTCTTTATTCCATTGGATATTCTTTCCTGCTTTGTCAAAGATGAGTTGGCCATACGTTTGTGGGTCTATTTCTCGGTTCTCTATTCTGTTCTATTGATCTGAGTGTATGTTTTTGTGCCAATACCCTACTGTCTTGATGATTACAGCTTTGTAATAGATCTTGAAGTTCAGGATTGTGGTGCTTCTAGCTTTGGTTTTCTTTTAGGATTGCTTTGGCCGTTTAGGGTCTTTTCTGGTTCCATGCAAATTTTAGGATTGTCTGTTCTATCTCTGAGAAGAATGTTCGTTTTGTATTGATAGGTATTGTATTGAATATGTAGATTGCTTTGGGTAGTGTTGACATTTTAACAATATTTGTTTTTCCTATCTAGAAGCATGGAATATTTTTCCATTTTTTTGGTCTTCTTCAATTCCTTTCATAAAATTTCTATAGTTTTCAGAGTATAGATTTTTCACCTCTTTGGTTAGATTTATTCCTAGGTATTTTATGGTTTTTTGTGCAGAAGGTTCCAAATACTTTGACCTTTCTCTCTCTCTAGATTATTTTTCTACTAGCATGCAGTAGATTAATAGAAAATAACAACAGGAATAATAATAAAACAAAAACCTCAGGAGAACAGAAAATGCAGTGAAGTGCAAAATAACCATGGGAATCTAATTTTTTTTTAAGGGGAGGTATAAGACTGCTTTAGCATCCGTTTTGAAGAGATTTCCTTCCTGTGTGTCCTGACCAGTCTTTTCCATGGGGTTAGTGATTGTGCACAATTGTAAATGTGTGTTGGCTTGAAACCTGATTGCTTTACCTTATCCTTCGGGGGTTACTTTTCCTACTGTTCTTTGTTTCATAGGTGCACATGTGACTGCCACAGATTTACCCGAAGTACTTGGAAACCTGCAATATAATATTTCCCGAAACACCAAAATGAAATGTAAGCATTTGCCTCAGGTTAAAGAACTCTCCTGGGGCGTAGCTTTAGATGAGAACTTCCCCAGATCCTCCAACAATTTTGACTACATCCTGGCAGCCGATGTTGTCTACGCTCATCCTTTCCTGGAAGAACTCCTCATTACCTTTGACCATCTGTGCAAAGAAACTACCGTCATCCTCTGGGTCATGAAATTCAGGTTGGAGAAAGAAAATAAGTTTGTAGATAGATTTAAGGAGTTGTTTGACCTGGAGGAGATTTCCACTTTCCCCAGCCTGAATATTAAGTTGTATAAAGCTGTGAAGAAAAGCCAGAGGAGTGCAGGGAACGGAAAGGTCGTTTCTAGAAGAGTGTTCCTTTAAAGAAGACCCCGGACGATCTGATGTAGCATTGACTTTCCCAACTCACCTGCCTCATAAACTTGCCTCACCCCAGACAGGAATTTTCCCAGATAGAGCACCTGAGTTTAGAGGATGTTAGCCATACTGTGTGGTCACTGGTTAGGGCAAGTCTACTTTCCTTATCCTTCAATAGCACCATTTATTATTATTATCATTGTAATAGATGGTCCTATTGTTTTAAATGTATAACTGTAGGATATTTATAACATCTCTAAAATGAACATTGTTATTGCTTTAGACATTAGCTTATCTGATTCTCTCTTTAGAAATACAGAAATGGATTATAATGGGATCTGCAAGTAAATCTGAAAAGGCAGATACATAATATAATGGTAACTGTGAGATTATCTTTTGTGGTTTTCACTAGTGCCAGCTTATTAGGTGGTCTATGGTCTCTGCTTGGCAGGGTGGGCCCCGAGCGCAACCTCTGAAATCAATCATGCATGTGGAGTTGAGGAACGGGCAAGGACATTTCACTCCAGTGAATGGAGAATGACCGGAAGCAAACATAAACACAGTTGAGATTGGGGAGAAGTTATTGTTTTATTTTTAAGCCACGTACACTTATGTTGTATCACAGAAAGAGAAACAAATATAAATACTTTGGGTTGAAAATACACATGAAAAGATTTAGGCCCTTAATCTCAAATCACCAGACATAGGGCTGGTTTTAAAGTTTAAAGCTTTTCTGATGCACATATATTGACCTGGATACCTGAAATCCTATGTGATTTTCTTCATGTAGATTAGAGATTAGAGATTAGAACAAAGACCGATGTAATGAAAGTCAGTGCAAGGAACATAAAAAACGAGGATTCTGTACCGGTGGTTCAGACTCCAAGAGTGGTAGTGACCACTCTTGTGATGTTCCTCAGGCTGTCACGGTGCCGTCAGGGTGGTTCTTCTCCTAAGCCCAGCCCTGTGCTTTGCTGGACGTTGTCAGCCACTCAGGGTCCGGCAGAGCCGACAGAGTGACTTCCTAGGGTCCTGGTGTGTGGGAAGGATGCCCGTGTACTTCCAGCGGGTTTTTGGTTGTGCAGCCCACAGGGCCATCTCCCAGTGACTCCCAACATTTACATGGTCTGCTCGGGTTATCACAGCCCGTTACCATGTAAAGTCCTGTGATCCTCACGACCTTTCTAGGAAGTCTAGGGACTATCATTATCCCTGCTTCACAGCCAGCCTTGTTGGGGCTGAGAGGGTGGGGCTCCAGGCGCACAGCTGCAGGGTGGGCCTCAGGCCCAGCTCGTCTGAGAAGAGAGCCTGTGTTCTTTAAGTTTATTTGTTTATTTTGAGAGAGAGAAAGAGAGCAAGTGCATGCACACATGAGCAGGGGCAGAGTAGAGAGAGAGAGAGAGAGAGAGAGAGAGAGAATCCCAAGCAGCCTCTGCACTGTCAGCACAGAACCTCATGTGGGAATCGATCTCACAAGCTGTGAGATCATGAACTGAGGCGAAATCAAGAGTCTGGATGCTTAACCGACTGAATCACCCAGGTGCCCCCTAGGGCCTGTGTTCTTTACAACGGCACCGCTTTTAAGTACTTCAAACAGCAGTTTTCAAGCTCCTTTGTGAAGCTTGTAAATGAGTGAAGTCCTCTCTTCAAAATGGGACCAGTACCCAGAAAGGTAAGCAAATACTTTAGGAGACTGAGAACTGCCCTTCCTTATGTTTTCCTCTCGTTTCTAAGTGTGGTCCATGCAGGTGCATTTGGAAGGTGACATGTAAGCAAAGCAGGAAGGAGGTGAGGGAGGAAGCCGTGCATATACCCAGGAAGTGTGTTCTACACAGAAGGGGCAGCCAGGCGAGGACCTTGAGACAGAAGCGCGCCAGTCCTGGAGCAGAGGCAGCAAAGGCCGGTGTACTTTGGAACAGGGCGAGCAGCGGGCGCTGGTTAGTCAGAGGGGCTGAAGGGGGCCAGGCTACCTCTGATCTTCGCCACAGTCTGGCCTCTTCAGAAGCAGACTCTGGGGTGGAGTCTGGTTTGCTGGTCCTTGATCAGGGGGTGCTTGTTGGGATCTAGGTCTGTGGAAAGGGGCGGGACGGAAGTACAGGTCGAGCTGCAGTGCAGGCCCAGCCCCATGGGGCCCTGAAGTGAGACTGGCCCGAGTGGCCCTGTGGGGGCGTTGATGACCCCGTGTCTCTCAGTCACTGGATGTGCGCTGCCCTGGGAAGGCTCTGTGACCTTGTGTGAGGTGACTCCTCAGCATCCCCGAGGATGCTGACAGCCGAAGGCCGTCTACCGGCAGCACTTCCGGCAGCACTTCCGGCAGCCAGGTAAGAAGTTTTCCGGAAGGGAACGTAGGCAGCACATCACAGTGTGCACCACTGCCTCTGGGGCCGCTGAGAGAACTCGGGCTTTTCCTCCAGTGAAGTGAGAATCGATGGAGCGTTGGAGTAGAGTGAGAGAGCATCACTCAGGTGAGGACCATGCTGGCTGCTGTTTCGGGCGTACTATGAAGCGGCCAGGGGACCGGTTAGGAGGTTGTAGCAGCCGTCCAGGTAAGGAGGAGGCCAGAGCCCGCAGCAGGAATGAGCCCGAGAGGTGGTGAGAAGTGGTTTGTAGACACGTTTGGAAGCCAGAGCCAACAGACCTTCCGGCCGTACCAAGGAGTCAAAGGTGATTCTAAAATGTTTTATCCCAGCTATTCGATGTAAAGTTAGAGTCATCAGCTTAAAGATTGTTTGTAAAGCTCATTCGGGGAGCAGGAGGAATAGAGAAGAAGACAAGAGTGGAGCCCTGAGGCTGGCCAACATTAAAGAGCAGACATAGGGGCACCTGGGTGGCTCAGTCGGTTGAGGGTCCGATTCGGCTCAGGTCAGGATCTCACAGTTTGTGAGTTTGAGCCCTGCGTCGGGCTCTGTGCTGACAGCTGGGAGCCTGGAGCCTGCTTTGGATTCCGTGTCTCCCTTTCTCTCTGCCCCTCCTCTGCTCACATTCTGTCTCTGTCTCAAAAGTAAACAAACATTAAAAAAAAAAAAGAGCAGACATAGGTGTGTTTGGGATTTTTTTGAGGTTGTGCCGTCACCCACAAGTTATATTAATTTCCTTTGACTCTTGAAACCACAGCAGTTTCAAACGAATCGGTTGAGTTCTAAATTTCCTCACAGCTGACTCATGAGCTTCTGGGACTGTTTTAGGTGTGGCGGCAGGAATCCAGAGCTAACAAGTGAATAGGATGGCTCTTGTCTGCTGAATGTTTGACTGTCACCACTCAGCTATTTTTAGGTAGAATAGATAAAGTGTCCTTCTTTTCAAAGACCTTGTTAGGACCAAGCTAACCACATGGTTCCTCTTTTCCTAAGTGTCAGTCTGTCAAATGCAACCTTCTATAGCCATTGTTTTATTCTGTTTCTAACATTCACTTGCAAATTTTAACACCCACCCACACACACTGTGTGTGGTGTCTACTTTTATCTTTTTGCTTTAGGTTCTCCACACTTGTCTAGATTCAATTTCATAATAACTTAATTTCAAAAGATGTCATTTGAGGAAGCCTTTTCTACCTTACAAGTTTATATTATGGCTAGGCGTTGATTTGTTAACTTTAGTCCAAGGGAGTTTACTGTGAATTTTTGCCTTTACTCCACTTTTTCTGTGTGTGTGTGTGTATGTGTGTGTATGTGTGTGTGTGTGTGTGTTCTTTGACAAGTTAAACTATGCTACTGAAAACCTAGTCCAATTCTTGCAGTAACTTTCCAGATTTCTAATAGAATAAACACAGTCAAGGGTTAAATAGAGGGTTGCCACAGAGTACTTGTTGCTTCACAGCAGCCATGCCAACTTGCTGGTGATCCTCTAGAGCTTAAGATTTGGGGGGGGGGGGCGCCTGGGGAGGCTCAGCTAGGTGAGCGTCCAACTGCAGCTCAAGTCATGATTTCACAGTTCATGAGTTCAAGCCCTGCGTCGGGCTGTGTGCTGACAGCTCAGAGCCTGGAGCCTGCTTCGGATTCTGTGTCTCCCTCTCTCTCTGCCCCTCCCCACCTCACACTCTGTCTCTCTCTCTCTCAAATATAAATAAACATTAAAAAAATTACATATTACACACAGGTAAACACAAAAAGTGGCTGTGCCCCATCCAGTATCAATTGACTTTAGGAAACTCTATACTATACAAAAATCTTCTATTTTAGAATTTACTGATATATCCTATTTCATTTGTGCCAATTTTTGTCATCCAGAATTTAAAAAAAAATTGGTTTTTATTCCATATTTATCTTCATTTTTTGGATAAAGACTTGTGGCATTGGGTAACTTCCTAACAGATTTGGAGCCAATGGTATAAATTCATTATTGTGGAAGAAACAAGAAAGGAAACATAACAGAATGTTCCTTTATTTATTTAGTTTTTTGAATCTTTGGGTTCCAGGAGCATGATGTTCTCTGTAAGTGCCTGCTCTTGTGGACAGAGACTGTTTCCAGCTTGTTCTATAGAGTACCATTGGTGTGTGGGCAGATAAATCGTTTCTGAATATCCTTTGGAAGTAAAACATGTCCACTGGGTAGGATTTTCATAGAAGATTTACACATACCAACTGTGAAAGCAAACTGGAAACCTTGGGTTTTAGAAATAAAAGATTTAAAAAATTTTTTTAAAATGTTTATTTAATTTTGAGAGAGAGAGAGAGAGAGAGAGAGAGAGAGAGAGAGAGGGAGAGGGAGAGCACACAAGCAGGGAAGGGGCAGAGAGAAAGGGAGACATAGAATCTGAAGCAGGCTCCAGGCTCTGAGCTGCCAGCACAGAACCTGACGTGAGGCTTGACCTCATGAACCGTGAAATCATGACCCGAGCTGAAGTCGGTCACTCAACCAACTGAGCCAGGTGCCCCTGGAAATAAAAGATTTAAAGTCAACCTTAAGTAGATGAGATAAGTTTATTGATACTCAAGAAAATTAATATGCTGTGCCTCCCCCTTTGACTCCATATTAACTTCGTTTTCCATGAAGTCTGCAAAATAATGGTCAAATGGTGGACAAAAATAATGGTCAAATATGTGCATTTTTTTCTCCGTCAAATTATAAGGCAATAATAAGGAAGAAGATTGGGCCTGGAACAGATAAATAATTTCACAAAGTGTAGGGGGATACCGGCAAAGCAACGTTTAAAAACCAGACATTTGTGAGTGTGTGTGTGGATCCAGTTCTTTAGGTCTTCTTCGTGGAGTCTGGAAATTGTTCAGAAATGGTTTCCACATCCTGGAAATTTGGTATTTTTGAGTTTGTGATGTGAAATGAAGTCCAGAATATCCACCTGCAAGCCCGGTTTCAATGGCTGCTCCGCTTCCAGGTTCAGACAAAATGGAAGACACTGCCCTGTATCCTTATGCGGCCGTATTCACGGGGCAGTGGTGGCCTCGGTTAGCACCAGTTGGTTGTGTTGTCCTATTAGTTCCTTTATGAAGAGTTCTCGGGCTGGACGCCGGTGTGTCCTCAGACCGTGTGCAGCTGTGTGCAGTTTAGATTGCTGGGCACACGTACACCACAGCTGTCCTTTCCTCCCAGATGACCTTTGGCCTCTGTCTTGAGCCGTGCTTTCCTCGGGACAGCTCACAGGAGGATGTTTTCCTCTCAGCTCCCCCAGTTTCCTTGTTTCTAGGGCAGTTGTCTTGCGGTGAAATCCAATCAAGTTTTAGAACTGGCACTCAAACATCAAGGAATCTAAAAGCGTCATTAAGTCTGAAAACAGATGTCCAGGTCAATTTTGTGATAAATGACATTAAGAAAAAAAATTGAAAAAATACTGGCTGTCTGCTGCCAACCGCTAACACTTTACCACACCAAAGAATTTTGTTTGGGTTTCCAAACGGAAGCACAGCCAAATAAAATTAAAACAGACCCTCAAAAATAGTTTAATAGCTAGCCGTTATTTCATAATTCCACAATATAAGACACAAGGCTTCTGAAAATTACTTATTTGGTAAATGCTACATTTGTAGTTTAGGGTTTGAAGGTTTTCATATTTTCGTTGTCCACAGTCTGTATATCTATATGCTCTTCTTTGTTTTAAATTATGAGTCAGCCCCTTACCTTCACTGCCTTTTATTTTTTTTCTTCTTATGATTTAATTTGGGTTTTCTTATCTAGTGCCATGATTTAATTTGGGTTTCTTATCTCTTTCTGTGTTTCCTTTGTTGGAAGAGTATAAATCATGATGGCAAAGGTTGTCTCTTTGTCACAAACCATCATAAATAAGCCCAAAGAACAGGCCATAAAAATGTAAGAAATTCTTAGATTAAAAAACATGAGTAATGTTTTCTACCCACCTGGTGTTCAGAGGTAAAAGTACACTTTGCATCTAGTAAATTATTAACACTTATTTTACCAAGGATTTCCTCCTTCCTTAGGCTCTCTGTGATTAATAGGTATTCAATTTAAGAATTAGATGTCACACATAATAGACACATTTCATAATTATGTATTAAAAAGAGGAATTGAACAATTATAACAAGATTATAATTAGTTATAATGATTATACAGTTGTAATAAATTCATATAATAAGAATGGGCAGCATTCTTAGGGTGGAGAGAGCAAAGAGCTTATAGGTATTGGGAAAAGATTTCATATGTTTGAAAGAATTCAAGGAGGGTTAAAGGCAATTACAGGAAGGCAAAATAGCTAATGCAACTACCTTTTACTTCCTTTGGCTTTTATTCTTTCTCTTGTAGGAAGCCATCTGATGGCTGTCATTCATTCATTCATTCATTCATTCAATATTTGTTGAAAACCCACAACATGCCAAGCAGGAGCTGTAGACACAGTGAATAATGTAGATGGGCCATTCCTCCTGGAGACCTCAAGTTCAGTGTGAACGGGCAGACAGAGATATTAGTTCCTGGGGGGGGTGGGGTGGGGACAGACTGTCCTGGTAGGAGAGAACCTAGTCTACAACCAGGGAGTCAGCGAGGGCTCGCTGGAGAAGGGACCTGTATAGCTGGTAAAAGAGAGGGGCGCGGGGAGACGTTCTGGGCAGAAGGAACATCACACGGGAAGCTTTCAAGACCAACAGTGACCCATTTGAACTACACCCTGGAAAATCTGTAGCTTCTATTGCCCCTTGCCGAAGTAAGTCCATTTGTGAAATACTCACTGGTTTGCGCTCTATTTTAGATATTTTACCTGTAGCATCTCACTGAATACTTTTTAATACCCTAGAGGCATTAGCCCAATTTACATATGAAGAAACCGAGGCTTGGTGGGGGTAAGCAGCTTCTCCGAATTTACACCTGTGGACGGGTCCAGGTCGAGATGGGAACCCGGTCCCTGTGGCACCAAAGCTAGTGCTTCGTGTCCCTTTTCCCCTCTGAGCCCTGCAAGAAAATGCTGAATTTGAATTTTATTCTAGCTAATTCTGAGCAATCTAATTTACTGAATATTGTCTTTATTTGCGTCCTGAGCACAAATTAGCTGTAGTAGAACATTACTGAGATGAACTCCCTTTCACAATGGATCATGAAGAGTATGATTTTAGAAATGTGTGTATATACCTAGTAAATAATTTTTTCTTTGCAAGGAATATCGAACAAATACTAGATTAGTTACAGATACGTGGTGAACTTCAAACAGCCAACGTGGGGGTAAAGAAAGACCCCCTTGTACAAAGGTGGTGTGCTGGTGGAAGCAAAGCCGTTGTTGAAAGATGGCTCGGGGAGAAGGAAGTGCAGGGGTGCTGGATGGCCTCGGGTGACTCTGCAGCAGAAAAGGCCAAGGGGGCGGGGCTGAACTTTAAAACCTCATCCGATCTGTCAATGATGCTCATGTTTACAGGCCTGTTACTAGGTGCTGACGCTCACTGCATCAGCACGGAGGTAAGCCCCAGGGCGATGTGAGCACACCAGTTCCCAGAAACTGCCTTTCAGCAATCTTTCAAGGGGAGGGCAGCCTTGACTCAGGCAGTGTAGGCTCTGGAAGCCAGACAAGAGGGCAAAGGGTCTCTGACAGGGAGACCGGACGTTCACCAGTGTCTCCGCGGCAAAGTGCTGGTCTCAGTGGAAATCGCCTGAGGTTCATCTGATGACAGGCACCTCACTTCTGGGGTGGTCGATGTTGCTGACTGAGCCTCAAACCCTGGCCGAAGGCCTGGACGGGTGGCCGGATGTAAGCCCGTGTGGTTCCGTGCGTGCTGCCTTAATGTCAGAGGGGGCAGTTCTCAGAGGCCGCCATGTGAGGGCAAAGCTAAGAGGACCGTGCTGGTTGGCACTGAAGGTGATGTGAGCCAGTGTAGTCACGGAATGTTCCAGGGTCGAGAGGAGGAAAAACGATGTGTCTCAAACTTCTGGTGGGAGATGGCTTCTCTGGGCAGTCACTTCAAAGGGAGGATGGTAGGGACGGAAACTCCAGGGAGCAAGCCTCAAGGTCAGTGAGGAAGAGGAGTCGCAGGGCACGTTGGTCTCTCATAGTCTTTCTGTTGGATGTGTTCCTGGTTGATGTTTACACCGACCCGAAGCTGACGCCTGCTGACTGACATCTCTGCTAAGCCCGTGACTGAACGAGGAATCTGATAAGTGCAGAAAGTCGCAGCCAACACCTGAGGACGTTTCTGCTCGGGTGCCGATAAACCTGCCGCAGATAAAAAGCTGGCTTTGATTCCATCTTATTCTTCGAACAAGTAGGTGAAAACCTAAGGATTTGGATACCATTCCTCCAAAGCTTCCAGAATAAAGTCTGAAATTACCTAAGATTGCCACTGGGAGGCCCCAGTGCTCTGTAAAGTGAACGTTCCCTTCCAAATAAAGAAGTGAAAATAAAAGAAATGATTTAAACAAGTGAATTGAATTATGACAGATTATATGCAAATGCATCCAGAGCGGCAAGGGGGTAAATACACAACAGTATAATGTGATAAATACGGGTGCCGTCCTCCTTAATTAGCGGTTGTTTGAATCCACCCCTGCCTCCGCACTGTGCACACGTATGAGATAAACGCTCCGAGAAGAGGAAAGGAAGGGCTGATTTTCAGGTCTTTGAGTGCTGTACAGGTGTTCACCTGGCTGTGTGTGCGTGTTCATGTTTGCGTGCTTGTGTGAGGGAGGCAGGAGGGGAGGGAGGAGGAGAAGAGAGAGAGAATGGGGAGGGGTCGCTGAAAGAGACTGTCCTCTGCTGGGAAGACAGTTTGGGATTCTTGCAGCCCGAGAAGAGAAAATATCTGTTCAGACTTGCCAGATTTGGATTTCTTGTAATGCATTCATTCTCAAACTTGAGCATGCGTCAGGATCACCGGGAGGGCTTATTAAACGCAACCTGCTGGGCTCAGAGTTTCTAATTCAGTGGGTCTGGAACGGGCCCGAGAACTTGGATTTCTAACGGGTTCCCAGGTGATGCTGATGCTCCCGGTCTGGGGACCCCACTTTGAGAACCACTGTTGTCCTACATTATACTCCAGCCTGGGGCGTATAGGACATTTAGGCATATAGGAGAGATGCCTCCATCTAATTCTTCAACGTATCCCCTATTCACGTCATCTTTTGTATCTGATGATTGATATCTTAAGATGCACTCTCTTCCTGAAATGAACATTCTTCCCCATGAAACCTTCCATGAACCCCCCTAGGGAAGTCCCTGTAAGGCTCCATTCTTTCTAAGTTGTTGGGAGGACAACTTTACTCAACATTGCAAATTATGGACGGACCTTTTTTGCTTGCACTTAATGTTCTTTTTTTTTTTTTTTAAAGTTTATTTATTTATTTTGAGGGAGGAGAGGAGCAGAGAGAGAGAGAGAGAGAGAGAATCCTGTGTGGTAGAACCCCCATGACTGTGTGATCACGTAATCACGACCCGAGCCAAAACAAGAGCCGGATGCTCAACTGACTGAGCCACCGGTGGGCCCCGCAGTTCATGTTCTTTTACGTTTATGCACCATTTCAGCCCATTTTCAGTCTAACACTTAAGCCTAGTTATAAATAGACTGTGAAGTAAAGAAGGAATGAGAAAAATGGTACAGAGATTATTTCACAAAGACTAAGGGAATATTTCTTGAAATTCTAGCTTGGGGATTCTGAATATAAACTGCTTGTAAGCTATTAAAGAACAGACAGTGACAATGTTTAATTTTATTACTACAGCATGTAATAGCTCTATATTCAGATGGGCTTTTGATTAAAAAATGTGTTGATGCTATACCAGAGCTTTGACTCCCAATCCTTATATAGTCTTCACAGGGGAAGTTTCAATGTACACGGATAGTGGTAGCATTTGGGGCAGGGTGCAAGGAGTTTGATAGGGGGAGGCCGGTGGTGGCACAGTGGAAACACAGCTAAGAAGATTTTTTTTAAATGTTTTTATTTATTTTTAAGAGAGAGAGAGAGAGAGAGAGAGAGAGAGAGAGAGAGAGAGAGAGAGAGAGGAAAGCAGGGGAGGGGCAGAAAGAGAGGGAGACACAGAACCCAAAGCAAATTCAAGGTTCCAAGCTGTCAGCATAGAGCCCCACGCAAGGCTCGAACTCCCGAACCATGAGATCATGACCCAAGCTGAAGCTGGGCGCTTAACTGACTGAGCTACCCAGGTGCCCCAAGAGTAGTTCTTGATCTCATCATTGTAGAAGTGGACTTGGTCAAGCACCCCTTTTGTCATCTGCCATCAGCACTTGCTGGATAAGGTAGATGTTGGCTTTGGTGAGCATTTTTACCACAAGCGAATTATTCTGGCAGTATGGTGTAGAATTTTTTCTTTTTTCAAGTTTGTGATGAATTAGAGTCATATTCTTCCATGAAATTGGCATAATAATACCATGTCCATGAAGTAACTTGAAAAACTGAAAATCATCATCATTGTAAAAAATAATTTTAAAATAAAATCAATCAGAAAATTTTGGAGTAGGGGTGAAATGAAGTGTATTTTCTCTTTTCTAATATGAACACAGACTCATTATGTTAAAATAGCCTGTTGAGAGCAATAGTGTTCAACCTTAGCTGAAAATCAGAGCCCCTGTGAAGCTGTAGAGAAATGCCGTTTCCCTGGCCCAGCCTCAGCCCACTGGGTAAGAACCCTCAGGGGCTGGGATGGGTGCATTTTGGTGTAGAAATCTGTATTTTTTTTAAAAGCTCTCCACAAGATTCTGTTGATTGGCAATTTGGGGGGAATTGTTGGTTTGGTGTATTGACTAATCATGCCCAAATTGTCCCTCTTTGACTCTTACTGCACTCTTCATGGCTTTTGAGTTACTGAATCACTTATGAATTTCAGGTTTTCTCATCGCATGTAATAGCTAGATAGAGAATTTTACACATGAAAGCCTCCAACTGTATTAAAACCAACCCCAGATATATCCTAAGATACATTTCCCCTGGAGCTCAGTCAATACAGGTTAATTAATTGTGTTTGGACGAAGGAAAACATACTACCTCACCTCAGCAGCAGAATATTAATTGATCTAATCAATAGAAATTGGAATATTGCCATGTTAAACACTAACTACATCCTTTGCTCAATGAGCCACAACACCACCATTTTCCAAAATCCTAAGTTCAGTCTCCCAGACAGGGGTTCTGCTTTTCACAAAGCTGTGGACAGGTGTTCTGTAGAAAGGAAGCCTCAGCAGGAAGTGAGGTGTGTCCAACTAAAGGGAAAAATCAAGACCGACTGCACAGTTCCCAAGGGCGGGCCCTCTCCCAGGTTCTCTGTGCTCTCAGCAACGTTTATTTCTACTCTGCGTCAGTAAGGTGGATGGGGGAAAAAAACCCTGACAATAATGCCTAACTTTATTAAAAAAAAACAAAAACCAAAAAACAACCATTACACAGAAGGGCATGTAATGTGTAAAGAGCACATGAGATATCTCTGTATTATTCCTTAAAAGTGTCTGTGAATCCACAATTAGCTCAAAATTAAAAGTTTAAAAAAATAGGTGTATGTTAAGATGTATTTATTTATACATGGGTGATGCACACAGAAGTTTTTGTGCTTTCCCTCCCCCATCCACCTTCTTCTCTATGTGGATATCTGGACGCATGTGGAAAGTCTTCAAATAGTGCATTGCTCAGACACAGGGGCATTGAGGGGCATATGAGCTGTCTAATAATAACAGCTGCCTTATAGTGAGTTTCCTTGAGCCAGGGAGTCTGCCAAGCTCTTTATATTCATTATCCCCCTTAATCCTTACAACAATCTCGTAGCTAAATAGTATTATCCTATTTTACAGATGAGGAAATTAAAGTTTAGTGGGCTTAGGAGACTTGCCTAGGTCACAACAGGCTGCAAACGGTGGAGTAGGGATTTGAACTTAAGGCAAACATTGAAGTCCATGCTTTCAGAGTTTTATCTACTGCTCATTTGTGCGGTGATGGGAATCATACCTACTGACATCAAATCAGATCAAGTGGGGCTTATTGAATAGCTTTAGAAGAAACTATTGGTTCCAGAAATGATTCAGAATTCTCATGCAAAAAAATTTTTTTGTAAGTATATTAGAACTGACCAAATATATAAACTATTAGAAACCTGAAATTTCAAGCTACCTTGGAGATTAGGAGTCCAACCTCTTATTTAGTGCAAAATAGTCTTCTAAAGTATTGCTAACAGATGGTGAGTGGAAATTTTTTCAGGGAGGGGACCCCTATCTCTGACAAGGCAGTATATTCTAATTATAAGAATGTATTTCCTTATATAAAGCTGAAAGCTGCTTGCCTCCTATCCAACAAAAAAAGAAGTCTTTCTTAAACAAAACAAACCTTTTCTACAAAACTATAATGAGAATAGAAGACAGTCCATCTTTTTCAGGGTAAACATCTCTAGTCCTTTTTCAATCATTTGTCATTTGACATTACTTTGAGAATTTTGATTATATCCTTTGGACACACTCCAGTTACTCAATGCCTCCTTTTAAATTGTGCCAAGGGGCATCTGGGTGGCTCAGTAGGTTAAGAGTCTAACCCTGGTTTTCGGCTCAGGTCATGACCTCACAGTCATGAGATCAAGCCCTGAGTTGGACTCTGCACTGACAGTGTGGAGCCTGCCTGAGATTCTCTCTCCCTCTCTCTCTACCCTTCCCCTGCGTGCTCTCTCTCAAAATAAATAAACTTAAAAAAATAAAAATAAAAATAACAAACTGCAGTCCCCAAAACTTGAGGCAGTGCTGCAGAGGTGGTCTGACCAAGATGGAGAACACTTTTTCTGAACTTAGTTACAGAAAAATACAGCCAGTGGCTGTACTTCACAGATATGGTAGGGATGGAGAAATGTCCTTCTAAGAATCTGGTCCTGGAAATACAGTACTGGAATGCATTGCCTGGGTCTACTCAGGAGAGGTGATACCCGGGGTTTCCTGTGGAAATTCTTACCCTCTATAAACTTAAAGAATTATTTGCTTTGCAATATCAGAGTCCAGTGTTTCCCTTTTAGTAACTGATGAAATTACCCAAACCTATGCAAGAGTTGAGTAACGGGTAAGAAGAAGAGGTCATTGTCTTGGAGGAGCTGGGAAATTGTAAGTACCTACCTGAACTTGGTTCCCAAATGAAGGGTCAAAGAAGGGATATGATCTTTATATTTGACATTAGGCATTTTCCCTATATGTATAGATACATTTAGGAAATTTGAAAGCCACATTCAATATTTTCTTAAAACTATGTTTTCTTCCGAAAGCTAAAGTCACAATAATAAACCCGCTTGGGACTTTCCTTTTATTTTTCTTGTTAAAAAATGTTTATTTATTTTGAGAGAGTGAAAGAGAGTGGAGGAGGGGCAGAAAGAGAGGGAGAGAGAGGGAATCCCAAGCAGGCTCCGCACTGTCAGCATAGAGCGTGACGTGGGGCTCCATCTCACAAACTGTGAGATCATGACCTGAGCCAAAATCAAAAGTTCGATGGTTAACTGAGCCACTCAGGCGTCCTGGGACTTTCCTTTTAAAAAGAAATCTTGCTTATTGTTCAACACAAACAGATCATTTCAAAATAGCATAGAGCCAGATACCATATTGACCTAGCTAGAGCTGTCATATTTATGTCAACTTTTTATTTGAGTTGAGTTTTCTATAGAATAGACATGAACCATAATATTGGAATATTGGAATAAAAAATGTCATGCTTCTTACTTTAAAAAAAAGAAAGATTAAGAACAAACTGGTATTCTTCAGTCTCCAGGGTTAATGGAAGAAGAATATTAGTCTTCTTGTGACTCTCCTCTTTGGATTGTTCAAGAACTCCAGAGGCTTGCTTGGTTCTGAAAAACTGGGGGAGGGTCCTGATTCTCCTGATGGGCCTCAGCAGTGACTGGCTCTCCCAGAAGTCACGGAAGCCCTCACCAGCATTCCCAGGGGTCTGTATTCCACGTCCAGCTCTTACAGGTCCCTCTCGTAGCTATATTTCTATTGACAAGGTAGATTTCAAGCAAAGCATAGGTCCCCATGGCGTCACTGGGGAGACACAGTTATTTTCTAAGTTCAACTTCTTCTGGAGAAATTGTCTTGTTGGTCATCTTACCACACCGTCTTGTTTTAAACTATTTCAAGTCTTCAATGGAAATAGGCACATACAGGTGCGAAGCCTTGAATCTACTTAATTTTCCCAACAGTGCTCAGCATCATCAAATGAAAGTGGCCACTTAGGTGAAAAGTCTTTAACAGATACAACTTCTCTCCTTTGGCTTGGTCAGTGTCTTCACACATGGCGTTTTCTTTTTCATTAGGAGAGAGGTTGTTGGTTTGTCAAAAGACCTCCACATTTTTTGTTTTCCTTTGATAGCAACTTAAAATGAATTCTCTAGGTTTTTGCGCCTTATCATTTTGATAGGCTCCAGCTTGGTTATCGACTTAAAAAGACAGTTCTGTTAGAATCCTTGTTTTTATTCACTGAAGAAATACATAAAGACACTAAAAAGCTGATTTGGAATTTTAATAGACTAGCAGCAATACAACCAGGTAGCTGTGATTCTGTGTCAGGTAATCTGTTGTCTTGGGAGTTAGAGCCTTAAAATGTTTCATGCAGGGCTCGGAGAGAGTAAATTGTTTGCCACTAACAAATCCTGTTCAGGTAGAACTGAGTGGGGAGACGGCATCCATGGCCTTCTGTTAGAGAAGCTCTCTGCAGGCCGCTCAGTTTGGTACCTCTCATTTCTGTTTTCTTCAAAGTCTCTGTAAGAGAGTTCATCGGAAAAGCTCTTCTTGAATGTGAAAGCCGAGTACAAATG
Organism: Paguma larvata; assembly: GCA_030068075.1. Lineage (NCBI taxonomy): Eukaryota > Metazoa > Chordata > Mammalia > Carnivora > Viverridae > Paguma > Paguma larvata. The sequence goes on along the minus strand of CM057839.1, from coordinate 8,786,726 downwards.
CCAGGCACAATTCATATGGGATTTAAATTCACTCATGCTTCAGATCATCTTTGGTATGTTTCAGAGAGTAAACTGGAGAGAAAAAAGAACACAGCCTTGCAGAGGCAGAGTCGATTGTGAATAGTTGGTTTGATCATCTGTCCTGATAGGAGTTACCAAGACCTACAATAAGAAAAATTAAGCTCTTCGCGGTGAGTCTAGGTAAAACAATTTAGTAGGTCAGTTTATGTGAGTTACAAATTTAAGTCAACAAAAATAAAAATAAAGATTTTCTTTGCAAACAAGGATTTACCCACACGTACCTATAACTCCGTAAACTGTTGTTTAGAAAACAGGACAAGGATATATGATTTTGCACGAGCAGCATGGATGAATTATAATGACTCTGAGAAGCTCATTAAAATGTTTTCTGACTTTCCATGTTACAAATGTAAACACGAACTTTTTAAACACATGCTTGCTTTATCCTTAATTTCCTGGGATTGTGGAGAAACGAAAGAGTACGAGCAGATTGTGAAGCCTCTGCTAGAACCAGTTAGGAAGTAGTAATGATTTTATGGTTTACTTTTGATAAAGATTAAAAACCCAAGGAAATAGCATATTTTGCAAAATCATACTTACGTGGCTTATAACTCTTTTTTAAAAAAAGTATCTCTTCTTTTTGGGATTAAGTAGAGCTGCATTGTGGAGTACTTGTTAACTTGAGAGTAAATTGAAAAATTTACCTGCTTTTGAGTATTTAAAATGCCTGAGGAGGGGGCACCTGGGTGGCTCAGTCGGTTAAGCGGCTGACTTCGGCTCAGGTCATGATCTTGCAGTCTGTGAGTTCGAGCCCCGCATCGGGCTCTGTGCTGACAGCTCAGAGCCTGGAGCCTGCTTCGGATTCTGTGTCTCCCTCTCTCTCCGCCCTTCTCCTGCTCATGCTCTGTCTCTATGTCTCAAAAATAAATAAACGTTAAAAAAAAATTAAAATGCCTGAGGGGAAGCTTGGGAAAATGTGATTTTCAGGTGCATTTTGCAAGGGGAAGAGACTACTTGCATCGCTGTGTCCATCCAGCTGTCCGAGTGTCTGAAAGTGTGTGCTGTGCGCGCCGAAGGCAAAATGAATAATGAACCGGCCTGGATCCCCGAAGCGGGGTGGTGCAGAGCAGGCGACCGTCTGCAAGGCTGAGGGAGGGGCCCCCGCAGGCCCAGACCTGCTGCCTCTCTTGCCCGGCTCCCATGCACACAGAATGTGCTTCACCTTTCCATCCTTGTTCACTGTTTCCAGACCTCAGGCAGCTGCACAGATTTCTGAGCTCCAACTTTAATAGGAAAACTAATGCATGCTCTTCTCAGATGAGATAAAATTGAGATTGCATTTAAAATCAGGAGGCTCGGAGTGAATGAACCCGGGGTTTTATCACTGAAACGAGTTCTTGTCCTTAACTCCAAATGTCGCATTTGCCTTCTTAAAAACCGTAGGAACGGAAAGCACAAATGATTCCTTTCCTAAACTGTAATATTTTACGATAATACCTCCCTTGATCCTACGAGGCTCATCTGGGTTCAAGGATTTTTTGCTGTTTTTCTGGCACTGATAGGAAACATGCCATTTGCTTATGCCTTTACACACATAGCAGTTCGACATGGCGATGGACATTCAAGACTTTTTGAGGGCCAAGTGCTTCTTTTTTGGAGCTAAAAAATAGAGGTTTTCTTCTTCCAGCAAGCATTTCTTCAACCACCGCATCGTCCGTCTAGAAACTTTAGAGTTCTCTTCCAGCCCATCTTCTCTCTTAATTTGTGGGGCATTTAGTCATCAAGTCTCATCAATTTTACCTCCTAAATATTGCCCTTAAAATAGCCAGCAATCTCCCTGACTTTAGTTTTCTTCTATAGATTTCCTCCACTGTGTGTGTGTGTGTGTGTGTGTGTGTGTGTGTGTGTGTGTGTGTTTTAAACAGAATCTTACAGTGTCTCTCTGCAAACATTCATTCATTCAGAGCACCCAGGAGGACACTTGGGGGAGTGATGGCGGACCAAAAGGAACACAGACCAAACTGAGCAAATTGTCCTCTAGCTAATGTGATCAGGTCGCTTCCCTACTTAACTCTTCTGTGTGTGCCTGCTGCTCACAGTCCAGATTTGTTTCTGGACAGTACACAACCCGCCTTCAGACTTGCCCATGCAAGCTCTCCGAGTCGCCACCCAGTCCCTCTCCTCCTCCTCCTCCTCCTCTGCCTCCTTTCCTCTCCAACCTGTTCCCTTCCCCTCCTTGACAACGATGCACTCTTCCTAGGGTCCCCGTGATTTCTCACAGTCCATTCACTGCTCACCCTTCTGCCTGTCGTCAGCCCAGAGCACTGTTCCCTTTCCCGTCTTGGTTTTCTGCTCCTTCTCGAAAGACCCAGCTCCAAGGTGTTGGGAGCCGTCTTGAGCATACAGGTTGAGCCGCTTCCCTGCGCGAGAAGGCAGTCACGGCAAGGCGCCCAGTCTTACCTCCTTCTAAATAACTTTTCAGGCTCGGATTTCTTGAATTGCCCTCGTTGGCCTCAAAGGATATAATGCTCTTTTGCTTTATGACATTCAAATAAAAAAGGGGACCTGGAATGTGATGCAATGATGGATAACATCCGAAGGAGACTATGTGAATGTACTCATTCAGAAGCAAAGGACAAGCATTGGGAATTCTGTCCTTGCCAGATGGGTTGTACCTCCCCCATTGTAGTTGGAAGAATAGGCAGAGTGACTCCTGGCCTGTTTATAGATAATTAACATAGGCCTCAAGGTAACACCCTGTTTTCTCCCCCTGCCTTGAATTTATATGCTAATTAACCTGAAAAGAACATGTAAGATTGAGGAAATCGCCACTTTGTTGCTAAAGATACCAAAACTCTGCTTAATGATGTGATGTCACGAAAGTCCTCTTTGATTTACTACTTTTAAATAAAGACACTGAGATCAGCAGAGCAGAGACGCCAGAGACGCCTGCTTGGTGATCAGACTACATCTCGTTGCTCTCTCTTTCCTTTCGCCGGCCGTCCATCCTCCGGGGACTCCTGGACTCACCAGAGCTGGACTCCGGCACCAAGGTCCCTCCTGTGTCAGCTCCCCAGGGCTGGGAGCCCCTTCCCTCCATCTCCTGTGCCACCCAGGAGAGCTATGGCACTTGCTCTGCCATTATTTGTTCCATCTCTACTCTCTCAACTGGACTGGACGCCAAACTGAGGCAGAGTTGATGCTTTTCATCTCTGTGCTCTGGTGCCTACCACAGGGTCTGCCACATCATAAGCATTAACGAATGTTTGCTGACCGAATAAACGAAAGCATGTCACCTCTCTAGCTAGTGTTACACGTTTTCCATTTTGCTCCGGGCACTTTAATTCTGGACTTTGGCCAAGAGCATCAGTTTGGCGGAATGGAATGAAGTCAATTAGTTGCCATAAAATATACTCCTTTATTAGATTTTTCAATGACCCATCCAGTTATTTATCCATTCTTTCGTATCGCAAACAGTAGTGAGCACTTCCTGTTGTCTGGTGTTTTGCCAGTCTTTGGGAGTAGAGTGACGTCCAGACCAGACACCTCATTGGCTTCAGTTTGGACTGTTTCTAGGACAGGAAGAGAAGACTAAGCAGAACAACTTTGGTTCCTTGCAAGCGTCTGGCTGTTTCACTTTTGGACTAATCTTTCAAGTCCAACAAGCCCCGGAGTGGGTTGAGTGTAGGGCGAGTCGCCATACCGATCTGGTTATAAACGATCTCAATAGAGGCTCCTCTTGGACTTGGCTGATGCCTGGGCTCAGGCATCTCTGCGAGGCTGAATTATTTCTGGGTCAACCATGTCTTGGTTCTTTTCTCCAAGTGAATACTTTGAAAATCCAGATAAGTATTTTCTAGGTAATGCAATGGCAGAAAGTGACCACTTTTTGTGGAATTTCAGCTTCATTCTTGGGAAGGAAGACAGACGGACAGAAGGCCATTGACCTACATGCTGCTATTCTAGTTTACTCGTGATTTTGCCAATCAGATGCCCACTCCCCTTTCTCTATTCCTCTCTGCTCAGCCTCCAGAATGGTGCCGGCATCTGAGTTAAGTAAATGGGAGCAGCAAGTTTTATAAGGTGGCAGAAAGCCAACATTCCTTTGCCTTCTGTTGTCTTGAAAGTGATGCCAAGTCATGTGGTGGCTACTTGTAGCAGAGGAAGGGATTATTAATTGTTGCCTGACAGTTTTCTCAAGGATTTCTCAAACGGCTGACTTAAAGTAGCTCTGGTAAAGGTATTCGGATGACAGGCACAAAGGCGCTTAGCAGAATTAATATTCTATGAAGAGAAGCCTTTCTGTACTGGCCTCATTGTACTCATCCTCACCCCGCCCCCTCATCGCTCAGGAAGCAGGTAGGATGAGCACGTAGAGAAGGAAAGTGAAGACAAATGACGCCTCCCTTCCCGGCCACCGAGTGACCCGGGCGTGCGCAGTAATGAGCACAAACAGTGTGGGCTCTGTGGTGAGGGCGAGGGAGATGCTGACGGAGCACTCGCTTTGATTGGATTTATAATATTATAGGAAGAAACTGAAAGCAAGAGGGAGAGATAGGAAGGGGTGAGGTAAGACGGGGTGGAGAGGGGAGACCTATTTATGGCTGCTCAGTGGTCATAACTCAGCAGCTTTGTTTTGCCCACTCAGTGAACCGACCTTTCCCAAGACTCTTGTTTGACGGCCTCAGAGAACAGGTTCCTCCTTGATCCGGCTCCTAGGCCAGGCAGAGGTGGCAGGAACGGAGCAGCTCCATGCAGAACCAATAAGTTCACTTCCAGAGGCGAGAGGGTAACTCGTTCTGCCTGCTCGCTCCATCACGGACCTTTCAGCGCGACTGCTGCTCAGGGTCCCAGTTAGCACTACCTGCTGCCGATGGCGGTGCAAGAGCCCGGGAGGAGTCTCTGCTAAGAAGAGGGCTGAGCCCCCTCACTCAACTCGTACAGAGTATGCCCATGAGAGGAGGGACTTTGGGACAATACGGCAAGAAGGCCGGGCTGGGGAAATGAAGATCATTATTACGAAGAGCACGGTGGTTTTCAACAGGCCCGTCTCATTACAGTACACCAACAGCTACTGAAATCATGCTTTAATTAATTTTCCTAGGAAGAGGAATTTTGCCACTTCTTATCTAGATCTTACGTGGATGTGGAAGGACCCAAAAGTATCCCCAAAGTAAGAGTCAATCTAATTACACCTGGGGTAAAAATTCAGGGCTTCAACTCCACCTAGCAAAAGCAGCAGGAGATCTTTGTGCCCCGCGACATGAATGCTTAACAGACTTGCTAGAATGTGTCAAAGTTTCCTGAGTAAAGTTGAGTGAGTAAGCATTGCTTTTAAGATCTTTCAGTGTGATGGATAAGAAAATATCAGTGCAGCAAAGTAGGTATCCTTGTATCAGTCACTGCAATTAGCCATAGTACTGCCTGCAAGGAAACTCCTCTCGAAGGCTATTGGTGGCCCTGATGTTATATTTTAAAATCAATATAAAAGGAGCTGCTTTGTATTAGCCAAGAAAAAAGTTGTGAGTTTTCAGATTTGACCATTATACTGCTGTAAAAGCCGGTTTGTTTCATATATATATATATATATATATATATATGTACATATATACACACATGTATATATATATATATATATATATACACTCTTAGCCAGAGTATGCTTCAACAATTGCCAACTGCCAGTTATAAATAGCTTTCCCATTTGAAACAAAGCCTCATCTTTCAAATTGCTACTTTCTTAAGCAAAGAAAAAAAATGGTGAACTTCTTTCAGCACATACCAGCTGTTCCAGATGTTATAATTACACATCTAGGACCACATTCTGCACTAAAAATATATACAGGAGATTGACTTCCAATCTCTTTAGTTAAGTAACATAATAAATTATGATACTTGCTCCATAACTGTTCTAGAAGTGTTTGTTAGTGGTTTTTGAGGTGAAGGATACCTTGATACTCACATTTTCCATGAAACCTATTATAATTAATAATAAGTATCACTACTAAGATTATAACCTAGTCTATTAATTTAATTCAGTCTTTGTTTTTACTTACAGTGAAAAAGAATAAGATATCCTATTGATATTTTATTTGTATAAACAGAAAACAAATAACTAATTGAATAACATGCTTTTAGGAGTGGGACTGGAAAGAATTTGGTTAGAGACTGAGAAGTTAGGAGACTGGAGGGTTTTCTGGGAAGAGCAGGGGATCTTCAGACTATAGGCTCAAGCAGTTCCTATGCTGGCCACCAGATGGCGGCATGAGACCAGAGCTTTCTGTATAGACACCCTGATGCTAGTGTGGTCTGTGTTGGTGGCAACCGCAGTTTGTGGGCAGACTGGGGATCAGGCAGAAAGAGTGCAAGTGTCTTTCTTTTGTTTTCGCTACATCTCCTCAAAACAGTTCTCCAAGTCAGACATCGATCAGCCAGTGTGATATTTTAAGAATGGAACTCAAGATGAGGACATTTTCTTGCTCAAAACTCTCCAGGGTCTTCCCAGCACCAGTAGAATAAACTCCAGACTCCTAACCCTGGTTTACCAAGGCCTACAAGATACAACCCTGACCTTACCAGTCTCACAATCTGACTACATTCTAGACACACTAGCTTCTGTGCTTTTTGAAAGAACAAAACCTGTCCCTAAGAACTTTTGCAGCCATTGTCCTATTTACCTGGATGTGCTTATTTATATCTTTGAATAGCTGGTTCCCTCTTCTCAAATCTCAGCTCAGTCACTACAGAGTAAGTCTGTCCAGTCCAAAGTGTTAACCCAACGACTTTCCAAAAGGCATCCATTTAGCTTGATTCTCTGACTAAGCCTTAATCATAATCTATTCCTTTTCTTCCTCCCTCCCTGCTCCCTTCTTTCCTTCCTTATCTGGTGGATGATCTATTTATTGTCGGTTCCTCCCCACTGGAATGCAAACCCTGTGAGACCGGGAACTCTGTGTCATTCATTGCTATTTATCTCATCTTTAGAACAGTAGCTATTCTTGTATAGAGAATGAATGAATGGGTGTTTGAGATATTTATAAGTTGGGCATTTATAGCCCAATGAGTACTAGCATTTGGACAACTCCTTAGAATAAAATTTGTCATAACTGACTTAATGTTCAGCTTTTTGAATCTACATTTTTAAATGTTAAAGTTTTTTCCTCTAAATTTTGTATTTTTTTTAAATCAAATATTTACTGAGCAGACCTTGTGATAGGTAGTGGGGAAAATCCAGAGCTGAATGCTAGTAACAAAAGTTATGTTTTTGGAGCTTAGAGTGTTATAGACATATTATCTCATTTGCTACTTGCAACACTACTGTGGGACAGGTGCTTTCCTCCTTAACTGCATTTTACAGACTAGGAAACTAAATTTAGTTAAGTAATTCACTCAATACACATGTCAATTCAGTTATAGAACCAGGACTCAAACCTGTTAGAAAGCAGTTAAGTCCTGGGGCACCTGGGTGGCTCAGTCGGTTAAGCGTCCAACTTTGGCTCAGGTCATGATATCACCGTTCATGAGTTCAAGATCCACTTTGGGCTCTGTGCTGACACAGCTTGGAGCCTGGAGCCTGCTTCAGATTCTGTATCTCCTTCTCCCTCTGCCCCTCCCCTGTTTGTGCTCTGTCCTCTCTCTTCAAAAATAAATAAACATTAAAAAATTAAACAACAATGACAACAACAACGAAACAGTAAGTCTTGAGGAGTGAGCAAAGAAGACGAACAGTGGGCTTAGGCTCCATGCGCACCATGAAAGTATAGAAGTACCAGACAGCAACTACACAAAAGTTAAAGGCAGAAAACAAATGATCAAAATGAGACTCTCACAATGGTCCGGAAATATTTGACAAAGAACCAAATAGAATTTCTAGAAATGAAAGAATATAGTCATTAAAATAAAAATCTCAGCAGGTAAGGTAAATAAAGTGCAATAGAGCAAGAGGAAGGTAGTGATCAGATGAAGAGAGAATTAGTGAACTAGAAGCTTGATCTACCGAAATTATCAAGGCTATAGCACATAAAGAGTAGGACGTGGAATATGTTAAGGAAGTTCAGAGATGCGGAGGATAAAATTGGAAGGTCCAGCGTATTTCTAGTAAAAGTTCCAAAGTGAAAGAAGAGAAAACAAAGGGCAGAAGGAGATTCTTCAAGATTTGATGACTGCAACTCTGGAAAAATTGACTGAAGACATGTGTCTTCAGATTAGGAAATTCAGCGTGTCCCGAGCTGAAAAAATAAAATGAATCCACACTGAAACATATCCTGATGAAATTTTGGAACACCAAAGGTACACAGATCTTAAAAGCAACCAGAGAAAAACTATTGCTCAAGTATAAAAGAATACCTGATAGGCTGATGGGAGACTTATCATCAGCAAAAATAGATGCTAGAATATGATGGAATGATATTTTCAAAGTGCTAAGGGAAAATAATGGCTAGCAAAAACTCTATGTCAGTTAAACTATATCCCGAGGGGCAGGACAAACTAAAGACATTTAGAGGTAGAGAAAGATGGAGTAGTTTACCACCCACGAAACTCTTGATGAAAAACACTGGCATTCATTTATTCCAGGAAGAGGGAAATGGAAGCCAGAAGGAAGGAGCGAGGAGTGTAAGAAAGGATGCTGAGCGTGTGGGCAAATGTGCATAAGCAACAAGAATGGGGATGGATTCGAAGGGTGGTGAAATGGGGATGGCGTGACATTACCGCACGATCGTCATATAAAAGGTGGGGAGGGAGTGTCTGGACTTAAGTCATTCCAAGGTTGTCTAACGTCGCAGACATGGATTATCTTTGGACCTTAAATATGCTCGTGACTACGCCAAGGTAACACGTAAGCCCTGAAATTTCAAAGTGATTTCCTCTGAAGCGATGACTCAGCACGCTGGACTTCTCCCATTTGGGAACACCGCTGACTTTCGCACGTGGCTTCTCTGCACATCCAGAAAGGGAAGGAGGGTGGAGCGTCACGCAGGAGGAGTATGGCCAGGCTTGGAAGAGGACTACCCACCTTCTGCCCTTACAGTAGATACCATTCCTGTTCTCCCGGCTGACTATTTCTGTGTACCCAGAGGCAGGCACAGCCTTTCAAAATACAAAAGCACGAAACAGTAGAAGAATAGAAATAGAACTTGTAACTTCCAAAGAGACGAGAGGAAAAGAATAAATAAATCTTGCTAAAAACAATAAAAAGCTGGAAAGGAGAAAAAAAAGTGGAAAAGAAAACATATAGTAAGGTGGCAGAAGGAAGCACAATAAACATAACTGCATTAAATTTACCACTTTTTATCCAGGGATTATCAGAATGGATTAAACCTTCTTTACAGTCAAAAGGCAAAAATAAAAACACCAAGCCAACTGCATATGATTTACAAGGGTCATGTCTAAATACAAGACCATAGCAATTGGAAATGAAGGGGTAGAGAAAGATATACCAGCTAAATAGTAACAGAAAAAAAGCTAGTTTAACTGTATTAATAGCAAGAGACATGGGCCTTAAGGCAAAAAGCATTGTTAGGGCTAAAGAGGATTACAACATTTTGACAAAAGGAATAGTTCGGGAGGAAAATATGAGAACTTAACAATTGGAAACTTGTAAATCACCTAATAATGCAGCTTATATGTAGACAGCAAAAACTGACATAATTACAAGGCAAAAGTGACAAATCCGCCGTCATAGTGGGAGATTTGTAGCACACTCCTGTCCGTAATTGGTATGTCATGTAAAATAAGAATGGGTAAGGTTTGTAGCAACAAGCAACAAGCTAAAAATCTTGATCTAATTCCCAAGCTCCCATTATAAAGAGCTCACATCAGGGACGATTTATGCCACCATTTCCAAGAGAAGGACATGGTGTAGACAAAAACAGTATCGCTGAGCTCTATGTAGAGGACAGAACGGAGGGTTCAAGTAATAGGATTTGATACTTATTGAGTATGCGTGCTGGAGGGGTGGACGTGGAGTTGGAAAGGTAGAAACCGGCCATCGCCTGAGTGGCTCAGTCAGGTGAGCATCCAGCTTCCGCTCAGGTCATGACCTTATGGTTTCTGAGTTCAAGCTCCGAACCCTGTGTCAGTGCAGAGCCTGCTTCGGATCCCCCGTCCACTTCTTTCCCTCGCTCGCACAAACTCTCTCTCAAAAATAAATAAACGTTACAAAAAACAAAACAAAACCTACCCAGGTGGACAGAGCTCTGTGAATGAATGGTGAGAACAGAAAGCAGCGAGGGGGATGTTTGGGCAGAAGGGAGGGCGTGAGTTCTGCTGGGGTCCCTTGAGTTTAGGATGCATTTCTAGCAGAAAGGTGAATGTTGGCTCTCACGCTTGTTTTCTTTGAGCAATATTCTGGCACAGCTGGCATTCCCTGTGTACCTATAGGGAATGCCATAGGTATCATCATACAACGGTATGATGATAACGTTGCTGTTCACCTGCGTTTGACAGACATTCGTTAGTGGAACTGCCACTTGATCGTCAGATAGAATGTAGGCGGCTTATGTGGAAGCAGCTGATTTCATTAGGCACAGTTTACTATTAATTGACTGGAGCACTTCAGTAGGTAGGAGCTTTTCCTTTCAAGTGAGCTATAGAAGTAACTATTGATCCTGAAGGGTGATCTATATAATAATAATAGCCATCATTGTAAGCGTCGAGAGCATATGAACTTTTCTACATATGCCACCTATTACGATTTTCACAGCAATAGGAGGAGGTAGAATGGAGAGGATTTTGTTTTTGCACCCATTTTACAGATGAGGAAATTGAAGATCAAGTCACAGGCCTTGAAGCCTCCTGCTGGTTTTAAAATTCAACCTTTGCAGAATGGCCTGTAAATTGGAAAGGCTGACGTGAGAGAAGAGCCTCATTCTGTTTTTCTCTGGTGCTCAGTGCAGAGTGCTATGCATCTTATCGCTCGTGCTTGGCTTGGAGTTTTATGGGCTGTATTCGTAGGGGGAGGTTTTGAGCCTGGAGCCTATGAATTCGTGTACACACGTGCTTGCTTTCTATCCAACTATTTTCTATGCCTTTTTACCTCTTTCCTTTCTTCTACTGCATCTTCCCATACTGTATTGGATGCAAAGATAAAAAACAAAACAAAACTATCATTCCTGAATGGATTCTGTTCTTTAGATTGAACTCTGAGCAACAGTGCGTATGTACAATTTTCTGGAGAGGGTCTACAATTTTTGTTGACTCTCAGAAGAGTCCAGTTCCACCAAAATGAAGAACAACTGTAGATAGAGAAGAGAATAGTAGGGAAAAAAATGGGACTAAGTGTCTCCATGGTCAACCAAAGGGGAAAATGTCCCTAATATCCTATATTATTTTTTATATCTCTGCAATGAAATACAGATTGTACAAATCAAGCTTCCAAAGCATGAACATAATTTTAATATTTCTTACATTTGTTCATTTCTTTATAGTTTTCAAAAGTCATATGCCTCCACTGAAACGAATGCACACAGGTGGCTAAGAAAGCTTGGACGTAGATTCTTGTCTCTTTATGCCTGTAGGCCTTAATGCTTTCTCTTCTCTGTATTTGAAATTTTCTCCTCTTATATTCCACTTCCCGAGCTCATTCTCATGCTCAAGACTGAGATGGAATGTCCCTTCTCTGGGAAGATGGCTCTTAGCTCACCCCTAGTCAGATGTAATCACTTCCAGGCCTCCTACCCGGGCTGTGTTTTCCCTGAGCACATGAACCACATCTCTACGTCTTAAAAACAAACCCTCCGTAGCGCCCAGCATGGTGTGTAGCACAAGAGGAAGTCAATGTGTTTTATGTTTTCCAGTTGTGTATCAGTAAATATCAGGACTAACGTGTATAATACTTGAAGGTCTTTTCACTCGAAGCTTTCTGAAAATGCATGCATGAGAAATGAGTGAGTGGTTGAAAGAAAGAATGCGAGATTAGTTTCCTTCGAGATCTGCTCTGTGGTGACCGATGGGGACCCCAACATGGGGACCCCAACATGTGCTCTTGGTGCACAGTTTTGGAAAACCATAGCCTGCCTAGCCATTCTTCCTCTGGCTTTATTTAAGTTTTTTTTTTATGGGTAAGACCTGAACACAGAAAACTCTTGCTGGCAGTAAAGAACTTACGTGCTGTGCACTCACATTCATTCAATGAATATTTATTGAGTACCTATTAGGTGTCAGGCATGGATCCGGTCACCAGAAGTAAAGACTAGACCACAGAAGAAAAATGCCTCTTCTCATTGACTTTATATTCTAGGGTGAGGAGACAATAATCAGCCAATACAACAAATAAGTAAATGAGTGTTCTAAAAATTAGAGCAGTGTTAGGGGCTTCGGGAATTCTGGGCAAGAGTGGTGTGTGGCTGTGTTTTAATAGAGTGGTCGGGAGAGACCCCACCGAGAAGGTGACAGTTGGGAAGATGTGGGGTGACTGAGCCACGAGTGTGTCTGCATTCCTGGCAGAGAGAACAGCCAGGGCAAAGGTCCTAGGGAAGGACTGTCCCAGGGATTTCGAAGCAGCCAGTGGGACTGGAGCGTAGGAGCAAGGGGGAGCATCATAGGGGATGAAAGTAAAGGAGTTAGGAAGGGAGCAGGTCTTTAGGGACCCCATAACACCATTGAGGACTCTGGCTTTTTTTGTGGATGAAAGAGAGAGCCATTGGAGGGTTTTGAGCAGAGGATGAATATAATTCATCCCAGCGATTTCGGAGGCTTCCCGGGCAGCTGTGTTGAGAGCAGATGAGGAGTGAGCACTGGTGGATGAGGGGAGACGCTGCCGTGAGTCATGCCAGGTTGAGGGGGATAGTGGTGTGAGTCGCGCCTTGATAGACATTGCTGTAGGCTTGGATCAGAGCCGTGCGGTGGCAAATGGTGCTTTACTAACCCTACTCAAGTGGGGCCTGAAACTTAAGATTGAGGAATGTTTTGGAAATGCTTCTTTAAAAGTATTAATATGGGGGGGGGGGCTCCTGGATGGCTCAGTCAAACATCTGACTTCAGCTCAGGTCATGATCTCACGGTTCGTGAGTTCGAGTCCCACATCGGGCTCGGTGCTGACAGCTCAGAGCCTGGAGCCTGCTTCAGATTTTGTGTCTCCCTCTCTCTCTGCCCTTCCCCTGCTTGTGCTCTGTCTATCTCTCTCAAAGATAAATAAACAGTTAAAAAAGTATTAATATAGGGAATAATTTGGGAGGCTTTTGGATAATGCAATGCATAAGCTCCACTGAGATCAAAATCTTGCTTTGTTTTACATGAGCCTTCTTCCTATAAAAGAACTACTACATGCTAGAAATTTAGTCATTTTGGCTGTATTTCATAGGATATGTGGAAGGAATCCTTCCTGGATTTGGTCAGGAAGCATCCTATCTGAGTAATGTTTTAGAGAATTTTGAAGGAGTTTGGATGCTAAGAGACAATATTTGGACTTTTGAAAAAGTTCTGGACCATGTTTTGTACACAAAGCTATTAAAAATAGAAGTATCTTGGGTAGGACATTGTTTATAGAATAGGAGAAGAATAGGAGAAATGAGATTTTGTCAGGACTGAGGAATCTGAACAGTAAGATTCTCAGTAACTTCCAGAAGTTTACGGTAAGGGTCACTTTCCAGAAAACAGCACGTAGGTCATATGCTTACAGAGCTCATTACCCCACAAGCTGGTATCTATATACAATATCTAATACCTTAAAGTCTGAGATAAATTATAGTTGTGTTGATAACTTTACAATTTGACCCAAGAGATGTAAAGATGCTTGGATGCAAGCATCTGAGGTTGAACACTCAGACAGACCAAGAAATTTCTACTTGGGCGGCCCACGGACCAACTTCACATTCAAGCTCACTTTTTCCTCCAGACACACTCCTGATCTTGGAGAGTGCCTTCCCCTTCACCTAGAACACAGTGCCAAAGTGATGGATCCTTGGAACTGACTCTTCACTTAGCCAGATGCCCAGCGCTGCCCAGTCTTCCTCTTTCCCATCTCTTTCCATTCCCTCTTTTGTATTCCTGCTCCCACCATGTGGCGGGAAGCCCTCGTCATGTCTCTTCTGGAACACCCCCTAGTGTCCTGCCTGGTTTCCCTGCCCCCATCCTAACCCTGCCCCACGCTACCCTCCATCCTGAAACCAGTGCGAGGGGGGCTCTAAGTGCAAATCAAATGATGTCAATTCCCTCTAAAACCCCTTCACGGTTTCACATTGCCTTTCTGACAAAATTCACATCCTTAACCTGGCAGGCCAAGCTGTCTGTGGTCCAGTCCTTACCTACTTTGTCTGCCACCCCTCTCATAGCCCTTCCCTCCTTGAGCTCCGTGCTCTCGTCAGCTGGACTGTCTCGAGCTCCCTGTGTGTCTCCAGCATGATCACCTGCTGCTTTCTCTTGCACTGTCCACTGACACGCACTGTCAGTCCCACTCAGCCTCAACGTGGCGGTCTTCGAGCCGCTGCCTCCAGGAAAGTCCTCCCTGACTCCACTTTTGAATTAAGTGCCATTTCTGTGTGTTTCTATAGCATTTCGTGTTTATTAAAGTTATCACAGAGATTGTTTTGCTACTTCTGAAAATATTAAAAAGATTTCCCTAGATATTCTTGAACTTTTATAAGTCCCTGGCATAGATGACATACTTACTGACAGTTTAATGAAAGAACAAACTCAGATCTTCCATTGTACATTCCTGGGTATCACTGTCAGACACACCTGTATTACACAGGCCAGGTCGGACACACCTGTACTTTCAGGACTTTGGGCTGGGCTTACTTGTGGGAAACTGTTTTTGCATTGTGGTATTCTGTATAGGTGGCTGAACACGACAAAGTAACTATATTATCCTGTATTGCATTCTGTTAACGATTCCATTTTTCGGCCTTCTCTCATCTTCGTGTAGAATGTAAATATTTTTCTTTTTTTAGAATGTAAATATTTTATAAAACACGATGACAAAAAAATATTTCGCGTTTGTTTACAGGAGAGAAATGAGATTGACCTGGATTTAGTCATAAGGAATACCTGAGAGCAGCATTCTGAGTTTTTCTTCAGTGACCCAATTTAAATCGCTTTGAAAGAAGAGAGGTAAAGAACTCTCGTTTTCATTCTGTCTCTTTGCAGATAATTACAGAGTTTCTAGGTCTTGGTACTCTGTATCACTGCCATAAAGACAGTTAGAGATTTAATTTCCTTCACGTGTTTCTCTCACCAGATGCCATGGAAATGACCTATACGTTGCATTGTCTTCTAGAGTGAACTGGCCTACAGCCCTCTCACTAATGTATGGTAGGAGAAATCGGGTGTGCTTTATTTGATGGCTTCCTTTTTCCGTCCATTGCTCTCACTGTGTTTCAGACCTTCTCCACCTTATTTTTTTATTTAAAAAATGTTTATTATGTATTTTTAGAGAGAGAGAGAGAGCATGAGTGTGGACAAGTGTAGGGGAGGGGCAGAAAGAGAGAGAGAGAGAGAGAATCCCAAGCAAGCTCTGTGCTAACAGCACAGAGCCTGATGTGGGGGCTCGGTCCCATGAACCATGAGATCATGACTTGAGCTAAAATCGAGAGTCTGATGCTTAACCGACTGAGCCACCCAGGCGCCCTGACCCTCACCGCTTTATGACTGAATGGCTGCAAGCCCTCTCTGGCTTCCTTAGGTGACAGCATCCCTGTGAGAAGGTGGGTCAGGGCCACTGTGGCCACTAGAGACCAGCAGCACTGGGGAGACAAGCTGAGGGCAAGCAAGCTGATGGCAGCACAAGTCTTGTTGGAGAGAGGGTTAGGTAAGCTATGCCGGGAGTGAGACTGGCAGCTCTGATCTGGCATTAGGCCACATTATGGACCCAAAACTTGATATGTAGGTGGGAGAAAACTTCGACAGGGCTGGGAACAGCATGAAGAATAGGCAGAAAGATTAGTAGCTTTGATAAGGAGCCTCTGAAAACTGAGGTCTTTCATCCAGGGCAATTCAGATCTATTCAGTTGGCCCTGTCCCAGGTGGAGACTTACTGAACTCAAAGCACTCTTATCTGTTCAGGAGAATCCAGTTTCCTTAAAAGGAAAGGCTTATCCTTATCTACCTGTGTGTCTTTGGTAACCAAATAGGAGGGGAGGAGCTCAGAACTGGACTTGGAATTCTCCTAGGGGTGTTGTCCCAGCAGATGTCACTGGATTAGCTCTGGGAAATGGGGAGAAGGGCTTTGGATTGGATTGGATTGGATGAGGGAGGCTGTTTATGTTTCCTCTGTTGGGGTTAGCCCTCTGAAATCAAGTCACCATATGGAGCTAAAGGGAGAGAGGTTTGGCCTAGGATGTATTGATACTGCCCAATTTCCAGTTTTCCACAACTCATCCTGGGTCTCCAAATCTCTCCTGCATATAATCGTCAGATAAGCTTTCCTGAAATGCGGTTTTCACGATCTCAAAGCCTTTAATGACTTTTCATTTTTGTGTGATAGATTCCAACCCACTTAGGCTGATATTTAAGAACCTTTACTATCTGGCCCCAACCGATCTCATTATCCCCAACACAGATGTGGCCTCTGGAGAAGGAGAAGCTGTTCCTTGAATACTCCACAGCCATTCCTGTCTTTATGACTTGTTCATTTTGCTCTCATCCACTTAAAATGCCTCTTTTACCCCCCTCCCCCGCACCTTCACAAAACTCTAAAATAGCTGATCCGTATAGTCTTCTCTGATCATTCTTCACCTCTCTCAAACCAGTGGGGTTCTTGGATTTCTTTCCATAAAATCTAACTGGGTTTGGTGATTTCCGTTAAGAGAGAGTGAGTGGAAAGAAAGCCAGACATAAAAGACCAATGTAGAAGGACTGTAGTTTCCAGAAGTAAGCTGTCTAATCTTCCTCTGAGAAATGCATCTTTTGCTTTGGCCTTTTGGGTATCAGATGTCTTCCTCTGTCGACATGGCACTTGTTCAAGATTCGTGGTGGATATTTTTGCACCACTGACTTTGAACCGACTTCAGGGGCTCATGTGGTAGGACATCCTCAGGGCATGCTCAGTGTCTTGAGTCCAGGACATTCTCAGTGACTTGTGCCTATCAGTTTTCTTTCTAAGTATGCAGACGCTACTTACGTAATTCTGGTCTCAAAGGTGTTTCCAGGACACTTGGCTATCAGTGGGAGGGCACAGATGAGAACAGGATAACTACAGAAAAATTGTGACAGTTCATACTTCAAACTCTGAAACTGCTAGCTTGAGAAAGACCCAAGATAGAGGGTCTTGGGGGTTGGGCCGGGGCAGTGGGTTGACTCTGTGGTATACAGTCCTCCTAAAAGCACGAAGATGTAATTTAGATCTCTAGGCATGTTTGCAGTGCACATTCCATAAACGCATATCTCATGTATGAATAATGGGAATCGACTAACTTTCCAAAGTGTTGAGACAGATGGACTTTGTCTAGAGGGGTCAGAAGCATCCAAGTAGTTCTGAAGGCATTGTATAGATGCTTGCCTTAATGCAGCAAATGTTCCGTGGGTAATACCTTCCTACAGAGTTACATCAAATGGAAATCGAGCTGCGTATTTTCTTAGCATCTTAGACCGTGATACCCTGGGTATTTAACTCAAAACTCTTTAAGCTATAATGGAGCATCCTTAATGGATCATTTGGCATATGTGGTGATGCTTACATGAAACAAACTCCTAAAAAATTTAAACTAAACCTTTTACAAATTCCCACTAGGGAGCACAGTTGTATTGAAAGGTAATATAATTTGTGACGTCAGAAGCCTTTTGTTAGTCTCTTTTAGAAAGCATTCTTCTTGCTATTTCCCTGACTTCATTTTCTTTTCTTTTTTTTTTTTTCAAGAAAATTTATTATTTAATTAAATGAAACATTTTCAGATGCATTTATTTTTCCAAACATCCCATAGGAAGGTAACAGACTCTCAAGGTTTCCATCCAGCCCAGCTTACATACAAATTATATTTTATCCAGGTTTTCTCACCCCTTCTTTTTATACATTAAGTTATATTTAGGCAGGGGTAATGGTGTGGTGGGGGAGACATATGTGGAATATTCAAAGTAATTTGCATTTTAAAGGAATGTTCAGTGGCTGAGTTGTAAACATTTGGAAGAGATTTTTATTCCAAACCTGTTAACTACAACAATTAGTTTTTAATAGACTCTGGTCCTGACATATTATTCATTAGTATGACTGCATTTCAAAGTCAGCATGTCATGTTACACACATGTATACATGCATTTACTGTATTATGGCAAAATAGGGCATGTTGTCTTTTTCATTGTTTTGAGTAGAGGTCAGTCATTTGCAACACAAATCTAAAAGAAGTTAGCAAGCAAATTGTCCCATGTGACTCTGTATTTCTATTTGCACGAATGAGGTTTGATGAACCCCGTGCCACACAGGCTTAAGTTTAAGACAAAGTGCAACCCAGAGTGTTCCTGTAAAAATTTTAATGATCCATTTAGGTGATCGTAGCTGCAATTATAAGGAATATTGGAGTTCATTTTTCATTTGCTCGTATATATACAGCAATTTATTTTATATACAATCTGGACACATAACTCAATAATTATGACATAGTTACCCAAAAATATCTGGGCTATGTGAATTAAAAAATGTTCTTAATAACCTTGTATTTCTTTCTGAAGAACCTATAAAAAGGAATGATTGCTTTTCAGAGAGGCAAAGGATAATCAGAGAGCCCTGAGGAGGAAAAAATCTCTTCTCTTGGCTTTGCTCAGGACTCACCCATCTGCTGCCTTTCTTCTCCCCTGCCTGCCAAAGCAAACCGCGAGACTCATACTTGATTTCTGTTGGGGAGCCCAATATGTACCCCCTTTAGAATGAACCCTATAACTTCTTACATAAGGTTCAGTTCAGTTAACACCAGGGCCAAGACTGAAATTCTTCCTTAGAGCAAGTTGTTAGGTTAAGATCCTAGAGTCAGAGACCTCAGCGATCCTTTGAATATCTTTTTGTAAATAGGGCTCCCTTTAAGCCTGGAAGCCAGAGCGATGTCCCTAAAGAATTGGTACTTTAATGGCTGCAGCCATGACTTTATTTACCTAGCACTTAAGGAATGTTAGGCTGTACCAGATACATGCAAAATGCCTTACACATAATCAACACATTTAATCGTCACAATGACACAAAGATGCTGTGACTGTTCCCATTTCACAGATGAGTGAGTAACATCCCAAGGTCACAAAGCTGGAAGAGGGCAAAGCCAGGGTGTGCACACTCCTGTATCTGAGCTACAGTCTCTGCTGACATGATGCCATTCTGAGCTCTTAAGTCACTCTTCCAGCGTCTGAAGGGTTGCATATGCTGGCTGGTGTCTCTAAGCCACTCCTGGAGGGTGCACCTCCAGAATCATTTTGCTCTCCCAGGAGGAGTCCCGCAAATTCACATGACACCGCTACCTTACCCCCCTTGTACCTTACAATCCAGTCCCAGTGAACATCGCATGGTCCCTAAGTCAGCGGACTTCCTCACCCCTCCACGCATCCCTACTTCCTCTCGCTTCCCTCTTACAGGATGTCTTTCCCCTCCTTGTTCATAAGATAGCCTCCTCGTCACCTTTCAAAGTGTTGCTCACTTATTACCTCTTCTGACCCTTCCACCTTTTGCCAGACATAGGCATAGCCATTGTGTACACACACATGCGCTGGTACCCCCAATCCCCCCAGCAATTTGCGTTTGATTATGGCCCTCTGGTGTCTGCTTCCAGTCTGGTTTGGGGCTGAATCTAGGTTTGGGGTCTGACTCAGTAAGCACTAGAGCCTGCTAATTCCGGGCCATTAGCGTGGGGCCCAAAGAAACCCTAGAGAATTCCTAAAGAGCTGACCCCACCTTGAGCAATGGCTTGTTACCCTTCTCTGCCTGGCATACGCCTTCTTAGATAGGTCAGCCAATCAGTTGAAACAGTTCTCACAACTATAATAAATTGTTCCGGAATGCAGTCTTCCAAAGACAGATATATCATGAAAGAGACCTAACTGTGCTAACTTTGAAACTAACTAAGACACTGGCATTTATGGGAAGCTGACCAAAATACTAAAAACAAAAGCAAAACCCAAAGTACCCAAAACATTCCACTGAGAGAATATTAGTTTCATACTAAGTATGCCTATCGTATCCACACGGACACATAATATTAGGATTTCCATATGGGCTGGAAGTACTAAATAGTTAATAGCTTCCTTAGCAATTTGTTTCTTGTTATGACTTCTCCAGGAGTCTGCAATAGTTTTGGCAAAGTTAAATAGCAATCTATTTCTATAATCATAACAATCTACAATAGTTCTTTAGTTAACCTGGTTTTGATATTCGAAAGGTAGAGATATTAATTTCACATGCAAACAGAGGATAAGAAAATGTCAAAAAAACTGAGTTTATAGATCAAAAATATGTTATAAGATGGTTGTTAATATTTTAAAAGATTCTTTCAGTGAGGACCCTTAAGTATACTTAGTGTTCCTAATTCCTCTCTTTTTATTGAGATAAAATTGACATACATTATATTAGTTTCAGGTGTGCAACATAATGATCCTATATTTGTATATATTGCAAAATGATCACTACAATAGTCTAGTTAACATCCGTCACCACGCATAGTTATACATTTTTTTTCTTATTATGAGGACTATTAAGATCTATTCTCTCAGCAACTTTCAAATATGCAACATGGTATTATTAACCGTAGTCACCATACTGTACTTACATCCCCAGGATTTATTTATTTTATAATGGGAAGTTTTTACCTTTTGAACACCTTCACTATTTTTGTCCAGCCCCTGTCCCCTGCGTCTGGCAACCACCAATCTGTACTCTGAATCCATGTGTTTGCTTATTCGTTTGTTTGTTTTTCATATTCCACAAATAAGTGAAATTACATGGCTTTTGCTTTTCTCTGTCTGACTTATTTCACTTAGCATAATGCCCTCTTGGTCCATCCATGTTTGTGCAAATGGCAAGATTTTCATTCTTTGTTATGGCTGCCCAGTTGTGTATCTATACCACATTTTCTTTATCCATTAATCCGTTAGGATGGCTTCCACGTCTTGGCTATTGTAAATAAGACTACAGTAAACACAGGGGTGCTCTTGATGCTTTAGTATGCTATAGTTACCTTTTCCTTCATTGAGAAGTAAGTAGTAAATAACTTAACAATTATAATAGTAAATAAGTTAATAATTGTAAGAAAAGGAAAGGAAATACATTATTTTGGGTTGAATAAGCTACCAGTCTGGAAAATCTTGCCTTAAGTAGGCCTGCACTCTGTGTGGTTCACGTGCGGCAAGGATTTTCCAGGTCAAGTGGAAACCAAAGTTGCTGAGAAATGGGGGAGAGGCTCAGATGTCACCATAAGCAGGTCCTTCAGGTGTTTGCTTGTATTGTCTCATCGGATGACCTCCAAATAACTGAAACAACATGAAAGTTTCTCTTCTTCACCCAGTGTGGGGCTCTAGTTTGAGAAAAACCAAAGACAATGAGAAAGCGATCAACTCTATAGTTTTCAGAGAAAGAATATTCGGATATCATCTGTTAAAAAAGTTACCTTTAGCTGGAGAGATTTGGATTTTATTCTTTCCCACTTGCTAAGTGCTGTTGAGAACAATTGCTTTGTGCCTTTGTCTTTGTTGTTGTTGTTGTTTTAAGTGTTTACTTATAGATTCTTGTGGTTTTGATAAGGTGAGGTTTTTCAAGTAATTTGAAAAGTGGAGTGAACACATTACTTTAAAATGAAGTACACCGTTTCCAAGGATGGTTGACTTTTCACTTACCTTGAATCACTTCGCTATTGAATTGAACATAAACTTTTGTCAACAGACGAAATGAAGTGAAAAGGCACCTATATACCACATGTTTCTTCCTCTAGAGGAAAGAAGTGCTCTCGCTGCTAACTGATGTGAAGGCACAAAGGGGTTCATGCCTTATATGTCATTTACTCCAGTTCTTGAAAGTGAAATTTGTTTAACAGCCTTTGTAAATATTCCTCGTCTGCATGATAAAGACTTTCCACACAGTAGAAGGGAGGGCTAAGTCTATTTGCTGGCACTTGTAAATTAGACATTTTGCACATATAATAAGTGCAACCATGCAAGAAACCATCAGTGATCTCAACTTGAATTATTTCATCCAGTTCCTACCTGGAAGGCTTCTCTTTTTTCTTTTTTAATCCAGTGTAATTAATTAAGCAAACAGGAGCAACGTTGGTACTTTGACAGATTATAAGAACAAAGACTCTTGTGCTGGGGCTTTCCTGGATCTCATAAGTAGACAGTGCTCATAAATCCTACATAACAGATCTTTTGATTCTCCCTTAAAAGCTTTATCCTATTCCAATCGGTACTCATCACCACGGGAGGCTTGCTACTTGCAAATTTTTCTATTGCTGTTTTCATTTCCTCTCCAGTAATAGAGGCAATCAGTTTCTCATTATCCAGAAGATCCAGTTTTGGCATTTTAATTTTAGCCAGAATTTTCATAATCTCTCTGTTATCAGCTGCTAACTCCAAGGCAAATATCAGTTTGGAGAATTAAAAAAAAAAGGGAAATTTTCTACATCACTACGAAGCTAATGATCAAATGTAGACCTACTGAAGTAAAAAAATCCTGTGGTCTTTCTGATTTTGATTCTTATTAGTACATTAGTTGCTCTTGACTTATTTATAAAATTTGATAAAGATTTATTAAGAAAATCATAATATATAACAATGCATGTTAATTCATTGTATTTCTGCTTTGGCTATAGAACCACATTTGGTGTTAGGATCGTGGAGAACAGGTCTGGGTTTCAGTGAAAAAAATTAGTGCTTTTCAGCAGGAGAGAAATTGTACCGATATGCACCATAGTTAGGCCCTCAGTAAGAGAGCACTGATCTCTAGTAATTTTGTGCCAGTCTCTCCTATCCCTCATCATTGGCCTTATGTGCTTTGAAGAATAAGAATTACTATTTAGGAAAAGAGATAATATATATGAAAAACAAATCAAAACAAGAGGAAAAACCTCACATGATTTATAATTTAAATCATTGGAGCAATTGTACAAAAATAAAGAAATGGCCTCATTGTGATCAAATAGAATTCTTCTTTTTTAAAGGTTTTTTTTTTATGTTTTTATTTATTTTTGAGAGCAGGAGAGACAAAGCATGAGTGGGGGAGGGGCAGACAGAGAGGGAGGAGAGAATCTGAGGCAGGCTCCAGGCTCTGAGCTGTCAAAGCTGTCAACACAGAGCCCGACGCGGGGCTCGAACTCACAGACTGTGAGATCATGACCTGAGCTGAAGTCGGACACTTAACTGACTGAGCCACCCAGGTGCCCCCAAATAGAATTCTTTAAGAAGAACTTCAGAAAACATCTGGATGTAGCCTTCGATATTCATTTGGTATTCAGTGGTTGGAGGTCCAAATTTAAGCCTACTTTTTAACACCAACTTATATGAACGTGTTTGAGTTTCTGTACGATTCATCTGAGGAAATTTCTTTTGTAATTTCCTCTCCCTCATTAATTTGGTTTCTAATGACTTCTTATTCATTTTTTTTGGACCTGTGTCCCTATGGTATCTCACTCTGCTTTACAGGAGCATCTTACAGACTCTGCGGGCTATGAAGAGATTCCAACACGTCATCCAGGCTGATGGGACACCAGCTATGGGCCTGGGCCTGGGCAGGGGGCGCTCTCGTGCCCTCTGTTGGAATCTGTGACTAGTCAGGGAGGAAGTCATGGGATGCTGCAGTTATTAGGTATAGCAAACCATTTCCCTTGCCCCCTCTGATGGTTGCAGCTGTTTCATCTTGAGTCAGCAGGATATAACAATGACACGAGGTAATATATTTCACATAAGAGGAGAGAGACTGGCACCATTTGGGTTGCCTCCTGAGCTTCTGAAGCCTGTGGTTAAGTTTGAGGTGTCAATTCTTTTCTCATTCTGTTGACTCTTGCTGCAGAGTCCTGGCTGACCCTCAGCAGAGCCAGCAGGGAGATGGTCATCTAGGACAGAAACTTCTAATGGGAGTGGGAGGTGGTGGTGGTATATGGGAACAAAGGGACCCCGGGGACTGCGGCCCAGAACAGCGGGGGTGAGTCATAAAATAGAAGCATCTGGTGCACATGCACTGTATACCCACAGTATGAAAGGCGTTGGTGTAGGTGTGGAGGACACAGATGGATGTCAGGTAGTCCTCACAGGACAGACTCTTCTTATGGAAATGAGTGTAATCTCACATGGGCGGTGCTACTGAGGAGAGTCTCTGCTTGGGGAGTCAGAGCTTTGAAAGAGGTAACTTCTGAGGTAAGGTTTGTGGGGCAAGAGCTTCACCAAGTGAGGAAAGATGGGGAGGGGATGACATGGGCCTTCCTGGTGGAGTCCAAGAACCCCCAAAGGCACAAAGCCTTGACAATCCTGGATGTGTGTGAGGAAGTGCAGCGGCAGTCTGGCTTCGCTGCAGCGTAAGAGGTGTCAGAGGGAGGGGTAGGGAAAGAAAGCAGAAATGTGAGTTGTGGCCCGTGTGAAGACCCTTCTGTGAGTGCTAGTAGGTGTGCATTCTGTCTGAAAGGAGTGAGGGACTTTTGAGCAGGGTTGGCGCCATCAAATACCTTTGTGGATAAGCCAACTCTGGTGAGGTTGGAGGATGGATTGAAGTTGGAGAGAGGCTGGGGACAGTGAGAATCATAAAGGCATGGATGATCAATGCTGAGGACGAAACTAGGACAGAGGTACTGAGTTGAGGTACTGGGTTTGAGATAAAGTTACGAATAGAAGCAATTGAACTTAGAAAGTGGGACAAAAACAGTGAAAGGCTGACTCTGAAATCTTGAACTTGGGATCTGGGAGGTGGCTGTGCCACAGACGAAGAAAAGGCAGGAATCAAGCATGTTGGGTTAGCATGAGATGTGATTCCAAGCTGAGGAGCCTGTCCCACTCAACCCAGATACTCAACTCAACACACTGGCTTCCGAGCCCAAGCCTCCCTGGCTTGACCACTAAGACTGAAAGCACCTCAGAAGACATCGGTCTTTTTAGTGTTTAGTAAGGGCTATATATTTGTCCCAATAGAAACTTAGTATTTAGAACAATTTTGGTTTTATAGAAAATTGGGAAGACAATATAGAGATTTTCTAATACTCTCCACACTGTTTCTTCAATTATTAACCTCTTAAATTGGTATGATACATATATTACAATTAATGAACCAATGATGATACATTATGATGGCTAAATTCCATAGTTTACTCAAATTTCTTTAGTTTTAACTTAATGTCCTTTTTATTTTCTATACCACGATCTCATCTAGGATGCCGTATCATATTTAGTTGTCGTGTCTCCGTGGGCTTCTCTTGGTTCTGATGGTTTCTCAAATTGTGCTTGGTTTTGATGACCTTGAGGGTTTTGAGGAGTACTGGGCAAGTACTCATCTCTCAGGATTTGTGTGATGTTTTCCTCATGATTGGCCTGGGGTTATGGGTATTTGGAGCAAGATCACAGAGGTTAAGTGCCATTTCCATCACATCATGTCAAGAGCATGTACTGTCAACATGGCTAACAACTACTGATGCTGACCTTGGTCACCTGGCTGGGGTAGGGTGGGTCAGGTGTCTCCCTTTCTGTTCTACACTCTTTGGAAAGAAGAAGTCACTATGCTCAGTCCACAGTTGAGGTATGGGGGGGAGGGAGGGGTTGTGCTCCATTTCTAACCTAAACTATTTAGAATTCTTCTGCAAAGGATATTTGTTTCTTCTCCCCACTTATAAATTTATTCATTTATTTATATCTGTATGGACCCAGGAATATTTATTTTATAAATTGGGTTATAACCCAGTACTACTTTATTCATTTTTCTGTTTATATTGCTTTAGCTTTGGCAGCTGGGAGCTCTTTCGGCTGGCTCCTGTTTATGGAAACCCTATTCTGTCACTTGCTTGGGGATGAGGGTGGAACATGTTGGGAAAGAGGACCAATACCTACTGAGCACCTGCCTGGCGCACGACATTTCACATACTGAATTTCTGTTTGTTCTCACAGCAACCTGGTAAGAGAAATAGTGTTTTCAACATTTTAACAGTGAGAACACTGAATTTCAGAGAGGTTGAGTAACTGGCTTAACATCACACAGCTAGTCAGTGGCAAACCTGGGATTTGAACTCAGATTTGTGTTACTCCACACGAAGTTGAATAAGAAGGCTGTCAAGTTTTTGCTACTTCTTTCATGGAGAAGTAGAGTCTAACTTGCCTCTCTGGAATCTAGACTGATGTTTTTGACTTAATTAGACTTACATGAAGTCAGCAGAAGTGACATTCTGGAACTTACAAGTCTAGATTAAAAAAAAAAAAAGCCTAAAGCTTTCTCCCAGACCTCTTGGAATACATGTTTTTGGGGAAGCTTGGTGCCACCTGAGAAGTCCAGCTGCTCTGAGACTGCCGTGCTGTGAGGTAACCCAAGATAGCCACGTGGAGAAGTGTGCCCAGATCCCATTTTCCCCAGCCATCTTAGCCCAAGCACCTGAAATGTGAGTGAGGAGGCCTTTGATGATTCCAGTCCCAGCCAGCATCTCGCTGCAATTGCACGAGAGCCCTTGAGCAAGAACTACCCACCTGAGCCCTGTTGACCCTCAGACCCATGGGAGGTATGAATGCATTGTTTCTTGAATGTGTGGGGTAGTTTGCAGTAAGATGTAATTGGTACACCAGCAAACAGATGTCGTTTCTGTCTGTATTGCCCAGCATCCAGTACTGCCTACTGTTCCGATAAGATCCTAGACCAAGGCAAATAACATGAGACGCCTTACCCTAACACATGGAGTGCACCACGGGCCCGTTTGGAGCTGGATGCTTGTGGACAAGGAGAAGAGGTTGAGCTGACAGCCATGTCAAGAACTTAGGGGAGAACAGAGTAGAGCATATAGCAGAGTAGAACTGCATTAGCGCTTGTCACGGGGGAAAGATGGAGAGTTTATCAGATTGCCTTGAAATGGCAGTTCTACTTTCTCACTAGGAGATGTCTGAGTTTGAGCAAATTATTTTAACTCTCTGAGCTTCAGCTTCCTTATCCTTAAAGTTTGGATGATCTGATGATAATAATATCAGATATAATGAGGTAGTTCCCATGATTTTTAAAGCAAACTTCTCTTATGGCACCTGTTCCTTTGGATTCAAATTGTTTTCTAGTCTACCTCCCAAACAGACTTGGAGATTCCTTGGGGAATGAGATTATATCATATATGTTGTGTCTTGGTGACTAGCACGGTAAGCAGAGTGGAGATTCAAATAGTTGTTGGATGGACGAAGGAACTGATACCAATGAGCAAAGCCTCATTGTAGTAGAGGCATTGTAGTACTGGCCTATTTGGGTGGGAGGTCAGAGGTTACATTAGTTAGCAGGGAAACCAAGACAGAAAGAATTATAAGAACAATAGGGAGGTCATCCGCAGTGACAAGGGCAAACTAGGTCAGGAAAAAAGTTGCAGTGGAGTGTTAATAAGCTCCAGATAAAGCATCCAAGGAAGAAATGGGTGCCGAAGGGCAGAGGCATCAGAGGAATTGGGTCAATGGAGATACATGCCCACATATACAGAGTAAATATTCTGTCCTCTGGGAAGTATATTTAGAGGAAGGTAGACATATTAGTTTGCACAATTCTTTAAGAACTCTTATCTGTTCACTCAATCATTAAACATTTATGACTCATCTAGTATGCTTCAGGAACTGTGTTAGTATGGGGAACATTTTGGTCACCCAAACAGGTAAAAATATTTGTCTGTCATTAAAAAAGAAGTCAGACATTGAACAAATCATGAACCAAATAAATATGTCATTATTAATTGAAATAAGTCCTGTAAGGCAAAAGAGTCTGCTTATTTTTCACCGATGCCCCTTCTGCCTGTCTTTAATAATAGAATGCTTGAGTTTTGGTTGGGGTCACCACTAAACACTGACCACCTCTTATAACTTGTCCACATGACTGAGTTCGGGCCAATGAGGAAGAACAAGACTATTTTTTTTTTTCTACTTTAGAGGTGCATCCTAAAAAGGAATCACATATATTCCCTGGCTCTTTCCCCCTTCCTGCTCGCTAGAAATGACGAGAACTGAAATGAAAGTTCTGGATCCCAAGATGGAGGCTGCAGTTTGAAGATGGCAGGATCTCCGTTATAGCCTTGGACTCATGTATTATAATTGACAGAGAAATGAACCCCATCTTATTTAAGTCCATTGGTTTTTTTGACTTTCTTTGTTATTTCAACTTAGCCAGTGCCCTAATACAGGAAACTGTGAAGGAGGGGAAGAGGGGGGCCCAGTAGAAATGGCAGAGGAGAAGCAGAGGTATCTCCAGTGAGAAAGTACCTGCAAAGTGGGATGATGAAGGAGTAAGAGGGCCCCAGGCAGAAGCAGTAGCATGTATGAAGCCCCTGAAGTGGACAAGGACTTGATCCATTTGGAAGCCACACTCATAGATACAGAGGACAGAATGGTGATTGCCAGAGGAGAGCAGGGTGGGTGAAGTGGATGAAGGGCAACAAGAAGCATACGTTTCCGGCTATAAAATAAGTGTCATGGGGATACAATGTGCGGCATGGTGACTATACGTCAACGAAATTATAGAGTGTATTTGAAAGTTTCCGAGGGAGTAAATCTAAAAAGTTCTCACCACGAGAAAAAAATTGTACCTTTTGTGACAGTTGGTTTCTAAACTTATTGTGTTAAAAATTTTGCAGTATATACAAATACTGAATCATTAAGTCATAAACCTGAAATTTATAGAATGTTATATGTCAATTATACTTGAAAATGCTAGAGGAAGCAAGATGCTTTACAGACGTCCTCCTAAGAGGATCCTGTACCAACTAAGATCATGTGGTTGGCTCATAGGAGATAGAGTAATATCTGGCCATGTCATGTTCAGTCATGTTCAGTTAATAAAATAAAACATTTTATTGGAGTGAAAAAGAAGAAAATGGCTTGATACATATGAAGAACAAAAAGAATGAGTAGGCATGTGGGAGAAAGGAGAGAAACGACTACGGGTGATCCTAAATGAAATAGGAGGTCACTGAAGGGTTTTAAGCACTGAGATAATATATGGCCTGATTTATATTTCCAAAAGATCCTGGCTCTGTGGGAAGGATTGGATAGATGAGGGACATCACTTAACCTCAGCTGGAGATGATGGTAGTTAGTCCTGAATGTGGAGATGGAGCTGCAGAGAAGTGATGGATTTGGTAAGATTTTGAAGGTAGAATGACCAGGTCTGTTTGATGTATAAGATGTGAGTCACCGAGAGGAAGGGTGCTTTTGCGATGATCCCAGGTTTTGAGAAGGAGACAAGAGGAGTAGACCATTGGCAGAGGAAGGCCAAGTGTCCACTTCTGTTTGAACGTGGTATGCTGGAAAGAAACATAAAGGCAGCGTTTCAAATCTCATCTTTGTCTATTATCAGCTGTGTGCTTTTGGGAATGTTATAATTTTATAGAAAAAGAACAAGATTTAGAGGTTAAGAAACATAAACTCAACATTTTGAACTTAAAATCCATGGAGTTAACATGCTAGAGTAGAAAGATAGTAGGCTGTGGAGACAAATGTTCAGTTATATTACTTTCTTATTAGGTGACTTTGACATAGTCACTTCAATTCTTAGAACCTCCAACTTCTGATGCAAGAAAAAAAAAAGTCTTGTCATATGTATTTAAAATGGCAAGCTTAAGAAGTGATGAATAAATGTATGCTCTTTTTATATTACTCCAAGTTGTTTCCAGTTGCAACTTACACTGGGTCTTCCATTTATGTGGAGGTAAGATAACGTAGACATCTATTTTCATACCAAAACTCAGAAAGAGGGGCAGGCTGAGGGATAGATCCAGGCTGCTTTGCATGGACCACAGTAGTTATGTAATGACCCTTGTCCCTCCTCAGTCTGAATGCTCAGACTGGGAGATGAGTTTTCAAAGGACATTGAACTTGGACCCTGTGATTCATTGGTTAACATGTTCGTTGTGCACTTTTCCAGAACGTAAAAGTAGCCTTCTGGAAAAGTTATTATCAACCTCTTTTAGTGAGATCTGAATGCAGCTTTGTCAGATGTCATCAAGTTTTAGACTTTTCATTTATAGAAACTCCTGGAATCTGGGGATATTTGCTCAATGTCCTGTGGGGAAGTGGTCTGAGCCTAAAGCAAGAATACCACTTTCAAAATAAAGTGACTAAATAATTAATCAGGGTACCTACCCCATGGTGACATTTGGCTAAGGTATTAGGATTAGTACTTTGCAAAATGCCTAAGGTGTATCATGGATATTTGATGAAAGTGGTTGGTCATCACTGTGATTTTAAAATTATCCAGTGACCTGGAAATTCTGAAGGATGGTTTTTAAAAACAGAGGTTTTTTTTTTCTCCCTTTGTCATTCCAGAGTTTGTCGTATTGTGCAGAATAGATTCCTCCTATAGAATTACTCATAGGCGATATCCTTCATTTTAGTGTGACAGGAGTAGGGGGTGGACCCTGAGGTAGCTGGACCTTTATGTGGAACTTGGTGGGGAAAGAGGCTGCCCCCTTGGCACTTTGCAAAGATGAGGGGGAGATGGTGTGGATTTTAGATGAAGACTTTTGGAAGCTCAACACAGGAAGTTGGCGTGGTGGGAAGTTGCCTACATAGTGGTGTAGTTTGATCCTAGGGAAACGGGGATTTGTGTTTTATGGAGTTTTGTCTCTATCAGATTATTGTCATGAGTTCCTTCAGCTTCTCCTTCGGCTTTATTCTTACCCCTGTTGACAGCGGGGGTTGAGTTTTCAGTATGCCACATACTACCATATGTCTTATTTCCAGTGCTAGGTTTTAAAAATTCTCAAGCTTTCCACTTGACTTTCTACCCCTATATCTGTGCATAGGTCCATGAGGAGGGAGATACAAGGACCAGAAACTTTTGCTGTTTATTATTTTTATTTTTTAAAAAGAGAAGCTTAAGTTGAGAGAATGGGAACAAAACTAAATTGTGCTGAAGATAAATTCTGTTTTTTCATCCATTGGACTGTATTTTTTTAAAGTAGATCATCTATAGGTTAAAATAATTATGAAGCTTGGAATTTATCCAGTTGTGTAGTGGGTAATTACAAAATTGCTTTGTTTAATTATGTGGTATTTTATAGGAGGGCATTTTTAACCTTTGTCACTAGCGCCAAATGGAAGGAGACACGGCTCTTCATAAAAAGTATCATAATTCTAATTGTATCTAAGGTTTATTTAGAAGCAATTTATTTTTAAAGACATGCTCTAATTTGTGTAATTTTTTTTTAGTAGGTAAAAATTGCTAAAGTAAATTGGTTTGTGGCAACAGAAGTAACACAGGAATAACTGCTTGTTAATAGTCTCCTCCACTATTGGAATCTGCTAAGCCTAGCTCTGGCTAACACAGACAGTGCCAAATTCATTGCTGAAACATGGGGAACAGCTTTATGTAATCAAGTGGCTCATTAGAGAAGATCAGAGGATTTCAAAGTACACTTTAAAAATCAGAACTAATGTCCTGTATTTAAAAAGGAGATCAAAGTGGACATCTTGTCCAGAAGATCCTTTGCATATATTACCCTTCTGTGTTATTATCAGAAGTGACTTTCATTGACATTTGCTGTGGGTCTATGTAGGTACTAATTATAGATTAAACAGTTCAACCACCACGTTTGTTCATTCGACATGATTATTGGGTGACTTATAAGCAAGGTAATGTAAACCCAACTCTATACATAGCACTAACATCCAAGGGCAGGAGAGGGTAGATAATTTAGCTCAGAGAGCAAACTCCCTCTTCCTCTGCCTTTTTGTTCTATTCAGGCCCTCAATGAATTGGATAATCTCCATTTGCATTTGTCAGAATAATCTTTACTTAGTCTACTGATTCAAAAGGTAATCTCTTCCAGAAACACCCTCACAGACAAACCCAGAAAAATGTGACTAGCTATCTGGGTATCTCTTATCCCAGTGAAGCTCACATATAAACCATCACAGAAAGTAGAGACCTGAATTTATAGTTCTACTTATTAATATATGAAGTTAGATGTCACTTGCCATTTGGAATCTCAGTTTTCATTCCTAAAAGGATATCAAATTAATTTCTGGCTAGATTGTCAGAATAAAATAGTTTATGCTGAAACAACAAATTAAGTCAGAAATCTCAGCGACTTAATAAAAACTGAATGTTTCCTAACATCTTGGTCCTCGTTGGTTTTGGGGGGTGGCAGTGAGGCAGGGCTGCAGGGTAACTTGTTAGGGGCCCCATCTTGGGACACCATTGTCCTTAATATTTGGTCCCAAATTCACTATAGGAGGGAAGCGAGAGGGAGAGAGTGTGGGAGATCTTTTAGGGACCAGGCCTAGAAATCTGTTCATAATCTATTGGCCAGAACCATTCCTGTGGCTCTACCTTGATCTTGGGGGTGGGTGCTTACAAATCAAGTCTTCAGTGTGCCTAGGAGGGAAATGAAATGTTCTGGGGGAGCACACAATAGTGCCCTGTGAATCTCTGGTGTTATTATGAAGATAAAATATACGAAAAGCCTACGTTAATATATATGAAATAATATATATGGAAGGGCCAAGGTAATGTAAATCCCTCCTCTATGTGTTAGTTTTTTAGGATTGGAAAGATATATTGGGACCAAGATAGAGAGATTCTTAAATTATTTTCATTTAAGGAATTTATAATTTACTCCATAGGTTGGGGGGTGTGTGCAACTAAAAGTTTCTGAAGAAGGAAATTATTGAAACAAATTTGCGCGTTAGGAGGATGGAATAATTGTCTATTGGCTGGCGATCCTGGAGGAAACTGTAGATGATAGTCTTTTTTCATTGTTGAGGAGCTATGGGGCCTGAACTAAGGTGAGGCAGAGGTAATGGAAGGGGAATAAGAAACATTACAGTGGCTACAATATTTTATTAGCCTTTGTATCTATGGTATCTTTTGCAGGACCTGGGCCATGATATGTGTTAAATAATTGTTGCTGAATGAATCAATAATGACTTAGCGAATGGATGAGTAAATGAATTCTTTCCTATAGACCAATTAATTTTTTAAAAAATTCTAGTATAGTTAACATACAGTGTTATATATTAGTTTCAGATATACAATATAGTGATTCAACGATTCTATATGGTACTCGGTGCTCATCATGATAAATGTACTCTTAATCCTCCTCACCTTTTTCACCCATCCCCCTACCCACCTCTCCTCCATCAGTTTGTTCTCTAGAGTTAAAAGTCTGTTTTTTGGTTTGTCTCTTTTTTCTCTTTGTTCACTTGTTTTGTTTCTTAAGTTCCACATATGAATGAAAACATATGGTGTTTGTCTTTCTCTGACAGACTTATTTCACTTAGCATTAAACACTCTAGATACGTGCATGTTGTTACAAATGGCAAGATTTCATTCTTTTTATGGATAAGTAATATTCCATTGTATCTATATCTTTATCATCTATATCTATATCCATATCTATATCACATCTTCTTTATTCATTTATCTATTAATGGACACTTGGGCTGCTTCCAAATCTTAATTATTGTAAATAATGCTACGATAAACATAGGGGTGCATCTATCTTTTTGAATTGGTGTTTTCATTTCCTTTCAGTAAATACCCAGTATTAGAATTACTGGATCATATGGTAATTCTATTTTTAACTTTTTGAGCAACCTCCATGCTGTTTTCCACAATGGCTGCATGAGTTTGTATTCCCACCAGCAGTGCGCGAGAGTTCCTTGGTCTCCACATCATTGTCAATACTTGTTGTTTCTTGTGTTTTTGACTGTAGTCATTCTGTCAGTTGTGAGGTGATGTCTCATTATGGTTTTAATTTGCATTTTCCTGATGATGAGTGATGTTGAGCTTCTTTTCATGTGATGTCTTCTGTTCATTTTTTAAAATGGATTATTTTTTGTTGTTGAGTTGTATATATTCTTTATATATTTTTGATACTAACCCTTTATCAGACACATCATTTGCAAATATCTTCTCCCATTCAGTAGGTTATCTTTTAGATTTACTAATTCTTTCCTTTGCTGTGCAGAAGCTTTTTATTTTGATGTAATCCCAATAGTTTATTTTTGCTTTTGTTTCCCTTGCCTGAGGAGACAAATCTAGAAAAATGTTGCTATGGCCAATGTCAGAGAAATTACTGCCTGTGCTCTCTTCTTGGATTTTTATGGATTCTGATCTCACATTTAGATAATTTATTTTGAGCTTATTCTTGTCTGTGGTGTAAGAAAGTGGTACAGCTTTCATTCTTTTGCATGAATGAAACTTTTTCAACACTGTTTGTTGAAGAAACTGTCTCTTTCCCATTGTATATTCTTGTGTCCTTTGTCAAAGATCAATTGACCATATAATCATGGGTTTGTTTCCGAACTCTCTATTCTGTTCCATTGATGTACGTGTCTATTTTTATAATAGTACCACATTGTTTTGATTACTGTAGCTTTGTAGTATATCTTGAAATCTGGGATTCTGATACCTTCAGTTTTGTTCTTTTTCAAGATTGCTGTGTGTATTCAGGGTCTTTTGTGGTTCCATACAAATTTTAAGATTATGTATTCTGGTTTTGTGAAAAATACTGTTAGTATTTTGATAGGGATTGCATTAAATATATAGATTGCTTTGGGTAGTATAGACATTTCAACAATATTTTTTCTTCCAATCCATGAGCATGGAATGTCTTTCCATTTATTTGTGTCATCTTCAATTTCTTTCATCAATGTTTTTCAGAGTTCTCAGAGTACAGTTAAGTTTATTCCTAGGTATTTTAATATTTTTGGTAAAATTGTAAATGAAATTATTTTCTTAATTTTTTTCTGCTACTTCCTTATTAGTGTATAGAGAGGTAATACATTTTTGTATATTGATTTTATATCTTGCAACATTATTGAATTCATTTATCAGTTCTGGTTGTTTTTTGGTGGAGACTTTTGGATTTTCTATAGGTAGTATCCTGTCATCTGCAAATCATGAACAGTTTACTTTTTCCTTATTATTATGGACGCCTTTATTTATTTTTCTTCTTTGATTGCTGTGGCTAGGTTTCCAGTACTATGTTGAATAAAAGTGGTGAGAGTGGACATCCTTGTCTTGTTCCTGATTTTAATAGGAAAGCTCTCAGTTTTCCACCATTGAGTTAAATGTTAGCTATGGGTTTTTCATATATGACCTCTATTATGTTGTGGTATGTTCCATCTAGACCTACTTTGTTGAGGGTTTTTACTATGAACGGATGTTGTACTTTGTCAAATGCTTTTTATGAATCTATTGAAATGATCATGGTTTTATCCTTTCTCTTGTTGATGTGATGTATCATGTTGATTGATTTGCAAATATTGAACCATCCTTGCATCCCAGAGATAAATACCACTTGATTGTGGTGAAAATTCTTTTAGCGTCTTGTTGGATTTGGTTTGCTAATACTTTGTTGAGGAGTTTTGCTTCTATGTTCATCACAGATATTGGCCTGTACTTTTTTTGTAGTATCTTTTCCTGGTTTTAGTATCAGGGTAATGCTGACCTCTTAGAATGAATTTGAAGCTTTTCTTTCTCTTTTAGTTTTTGGAATAGTTTGAGAAGAGTAAGTATTAACTCTCCGTTAAATGTTTGATACAATTTACCTGTGAAGCTGTCTGGTCTTGGACTTTTGTTTTTTGGGAGTTGTTTGATTACTGATTCAATCTTATTGCTCATCTGTTCCAATTTTCTATTTTTTCCTGATTCAGTTTTGGGAGATTATATGTTTCTAGGAATTTATCCATTTCTTCTAGGTTGTCCAATTTCTTGGCATGTAATTTTTTATAATGTTCTCTTATAATCCTTTGTGTTTCTGTGGTGTTGATTATTATTTCTCTTCTTTCATTTCTAATTTTGTTTATCTGAGTCTCCCCACCTCTCTTTTTTAATGAGTCTAGCTAAAGGTTTATTGACTTTGTTGATCTTTTCAAAGGACCAGCTCCTGGTTTCATTGATCTAGTCTATTATTTTTTTTTTATTTTGTATTTTTTTATTTCTACTGTTTTTTTTTGTTGTTGTTGTTGTTGTTGCTCTTGTTTTTCTAGATCCTTTAGGTGTAGGGTTACATTGTTTATTTGAGACTTTTCTTGCTTCTTGTTGTAGACCTGTATTGCTATAAACGTCTCTCTTAAAACAACTTTTGCTGCATCTCAGAGATTTTGGACTGATGTATTTGCATTTTCATTTGTCCCCAGGTACTTTTCAATTTCTTCTTTGATTTCTTGGTTGACTCATTCATTGTTTAGTAGCATGTTATTTAACCTCCATGTATTTGTGTTCTTTCTAGATTTTTTTTCTTGTGATTGATTTCTAGTTTTATAGCACTGTGTTCAGAAAAGGTGCATGTTCTGACTTTAATCTTTTCGAATTTGTTGGGACATGTTTTGTAGCCTAATATGTGATCTATTCTGGAGAATGTTCCATGGGCACTTGAAAAAAATGTGTATACTGCTGTTTTAAGATAGGATGTTCTGAATATTTCTGTTAAATCCGTCTGGTCAAATATATTGTTCAAAGCCACTGTTTCCTTCTTGATTTTCTGTTTGGATGATCTATCCATTGATGCAAGTGGGGTGTTAAAGTCCCCTACTCTTATTATATTTCTATAAATTACTTCCTTTATGTTTGTTATTAGCTTTTTTATGTAATTAGGTGCTTCCATGGTGGTACATACATACTTAAAATTGTTATACCTTCTTATTGGATTATTGCCTTTTTGATTATATAGTGTCCTTCTTTGTCTCTTGTTACAGTTTCTGTTTTAAAGTCTATTTTGTTCAATATAAGTATTGCTATGCTGGCTTTCTTTTCACTTCCATTTGCATGATAAATGGTCTTCCATTCCTTTACTTTGAATCTGCAGATTTCTTTGCGTGTGAAATGAGTCCCTTGTAGGCAGCATGTAGATGGATCTTGCTTTTTTTTTTTTATCCATTCCATCACTCCAGGTATTTTGATCATTTAGTCCATTTACATCTAAAGTCATTTTTTGAAAGTAATTATTGATATGTATGTACTTATTGCCATTTTGCTAGTTGTTTTATGGTTGGTTTTGTAGTTCTCTGTTCCTTCTCCTGCTATATTCTCTCATGGTTTGCTGGCCTTTTTTAGTGATTTACTTGGATTCCTTTCTCTTTAAGTTTTCCATACCGATTACTGGTTTTTGAATTACAGTACTGTTAGGTTTGTATATAACATTTTATGCATAGAGCAGTCTATATTAAGTTGATGGTCACTTAAGTTTGAACCCATTCTTTATTCCCCACATTTTGGTTATGCTTTATATCCTCTTATTTTTTGAATCCCTTGACTGATTTTTATAGATATACTTATTTTTACTGCTTTTGTGTTTCCTACTTTTCTTAATTTTAGTTATAGTCTTTCCTTTCCAATCAAAGTTCCCTTTTAACATTTTTTTTAGGGCTGGTTCAGTGGCCATGGATTTTTTTAACTTTCGTTTTTCTGGGAAACTCTTTATCTCTCCTTCTATTCTCAATGGTAGCCTTGCTGGATAGAGTATTGTTGGTTAGAGGTTCCCTCCCCCACTCCAGCACTTTGAATATGTCATGCCTTCTGGTCTGTGAAGTTTTTGCTGAAAAATCAGCTGATAGTCATATGGGGTGTCCATTTTATGTAACTATTTTCTTTTGTCTTGCTTCTTTCAAAATTCTCTCCTTATCACTAGTTTTTGCCATTTTAATTACTGTGTGTCCTGGTGTTCTCCTTGGTTGACTTTGTTGGAGGCTTTTTGTGCTTCCTGGATATGGATTTCTATTTTCTTCTCCAGAGTTTGGAAGCTATTATTCAGCTATTATTTCTTAAAATAAAATTTCTGTCCCCCTTTCTCTCTCTTCTCGTTCTGTGATCCCTATCAGACAAATGTTATTATAATTGATAGTGTCGCTGAGTTCCCTAAGTCTATTTTTACTTTTTCTTCTTATTTTTCTCTCTCCTATTCAGCTTGATTGCTTTCCATGACTCTGTTCTCCAGGTTTCCAGTCTGTTCCTCTGCTTCCTCTAGTCTAAAATTTATTCTCTCTATTGTATTTTAAGTTTCTTCATTCAGCTTCATGGAGTTGAGTTCTTCATTTATTGAGTTATTTTTTATGTTTTCCATCTCTTTATTAGGGGTCTCACTGAGGTCCTCTACTCTTCTTTCAAGTCCAAGTCCAGTGAGTGTCTTTATGACCATTACTTTAAATTGTTTATCAGGAATACTATTTTTGTTTTGTTTAGCTCACTTGCTGTGATTTTTTCCTGTTCTTTCATTTGGGACATATTCCTCTGTATCCTCAGGTTGTCTAAGTCCTTATGTCTTTTTCTGTGTGTTAGGAAAATCAGCTATTTCTCCTGCTGTTGAAAGTAAATACTTTTATGAAGAAGTGGTGCTTTAGTGCCTTTCAGTGCAATGTCTTCACTTATCCAGAATCTGGTGCTTCAGGATTGTCCCCTATGTGTTTTGCATCTGCCCTACTGTTGTGGCTGGGCTGCGTTCACCCTCCGCCTAGTCCTGTGTAGTGGATCTCTTTGCTTGTGCTGGTAGTGGGTCAATCTGGGGCTGTCTTGGGTTTGAGTTGAGTCCAGCCAGGTGTTTGGCAGAGATGCATGCAGTAGCACTGAATGCAAGGTGCTTTCCCTTTTGTTGTCCCTTGAGAAGCTTTCATTGGTAGGTGGGGCCTGTAGTCAGACCAGATGTCTGTCCCCAACATATTGGTAGGGCTTCAGTCAGACTGATGTGTATGGTTATCTTTCCCTCTTTCCAGGTGGGAGTCACTTTGGAGTGGTGCTGACCCCTGTCAGAGCTGCTTACACACTGCTGAGCTTGTGGCACTGTTTTAGATGAGTTCCAGCCAAGTGATCGTAGACAGGGCAGGTCTCAGGTAGAACCTGGAGGTGGTGCCTGTGTTGCCAGCAAGGTTCCTGCTGGCAGGTGGGAAACTGCTAGGGGCTGAGGCAGGCCAGGTTAGAAGTGGTAGATCTGCAGAAGCTACGAAGGTGGTGGGACATGTGGTGTTAGCAAAGTTTGTCTTGATGTGTTGTGGGAGGGACCTGGAGCAGAGGCCTGGCTGGAGGGGGCATGTCTGCAGGAGAACGTGGGCATGCAGTGGGCTTTCAGCAAGTTAGGTACTGAGTGTAAGTGCTGACTGGTTCCTGCAGGTGTCTCTGTGTGTTTATACTGGGGGGGTAAGTGCTGACTGGTTCCTGCAGGTGTTTGTGTGTTTGTACTCGGGAGGGGGTGGTAGTAAAGAAGGGAAATGGCACTTGCCAGCTCCTTTGTTCCTGGAGAAGTCTCCCAAGATCTCTGATCCTCCAGTACATGCTCTGAAATGGATAAACAAATCTTTTCTTGCAAATCCCAGGTATTTTTCAAACTGCTGCTTCTATTCGCTATCTCTGTGGGGCTGATTGTTGTACTGTCTCTTTAAGGGTGGGGACTCAGTTTCCTCTCGCCCTCCTGGCTCTCCCAGGAGCCTGGTGATTTTTAAAGTTCCAGCTGTTAAACCTTGCTGATTGCAAAAATTCTTGAAATTTGGCCCCTCTGGTTTTCAAAGCCGAATGTTATGGGGTTTGTCTTCCTTGTGGCTGTGGTATGTGTGGGTGTCTGTTTCTCTCCCCTCTCTCCCCTGGCATCTCTTCCTCTTGCAGATAGCCCTGTGGACCCTTTAACTCCCAACCGTGCCTCCTCCCTTCCTGCCCTTTTCCATGTGGACTCTTCTCTATATTTAACTGTGGAGAGTTTGTTCTGCCAGCCCTTGAGAGTTGTTCTCTGGATTATTTACTCTGATGTGGGTGTTATCTGGTTGTATTTGTGGGACAAGGTAAGCTTAAGGTCCTCCACTCCACTATCTTCCCCGAAATCTAAAGTATGACTTCTCACATTGATCAATCATAAATTCACTGAGGCTGGGAATTGTTGGTTTTCTGTAGGACAGAGGTGAGCCTAATAAGCACAAATAATTCAGGGATATGTGTGCAGCTGAGGGTTATCCTGGCTAGACCAAAACTAACACTCACACAAATGAAGAAACAAGGACCATGAACAGAGAGACGCGGGAGTTATTTGGGGGTAGGGACAGAAAAGTCATCTATGTGCTCTAAAATCTTTTATTGATTTCCGTATACATTTCTAACTCCTTGGCATGACATTTTAAATAACAAAATATTAATTCGTGAACATCTGGAGAATTACATGACATAAATGCTACTCACTGTAAGAAGCTCAAAAAATTGAAATAAGTGAACATTGTAAAACTCTAGTAATGATTTCATTGAAAAAAAAACTACAGTGACAAACATGTTTGCATTTCAACTTAAATGTATAATCATATAAGCAGAATATTATCCATGTTTACTATATTGTTTTCTTTAATTTTTTATGTACTCCTCAGGACTTTATTAATTTCATTATTGCCTGATAAACCATTTAAATATTTCTTTTGCATTTTTCTGTTTTTCTAATAAACTTTTTAATCCTTTGAATGAAATGGATTGTTGGTAGAGAATTTAACAGACATCAGCAAATGTCCTTAAAATTGTATATCATTGTATCAACTAAAAGGTGAAAAGTTCATTTACTTATTTAATAAATATTGATTGTCTTCCTTCCGTATGATAGCTCCATGCTAGGGATGATTCAAGGGTGAATTTATAGACAGCAGTGAGCCAATATGTTGAATCTTTGCCATTCAAGAGGTGATGAAAAATTTTCTAAATATTTTTGGCCAAGAGAGCTTTTCAATGTGAGAAATAGCAATTTTCCTTACAATTTTAAGGAAATGATACTTAAATTTATTTTGTAGTGTGACCCTGTAACAATGATTAAACCCTCATTTCAGCTAAAAAGTGATAAAAAATCAAAGCATTATAATCGAAGTGTTGTCGACTTTGTCTTAATTGGTTTCCTACTCCTTTTAGTTTTAGCATTGAAGGACCTTGCATAGGTGTTTCTGAAATGTATATGTATGATATATATGCATTCACATATAATTCACATACTGTTATTTATGTTGTATATCTTTCTACATTGAAATAATATAAGTATGCTATGCTCCATTTTCAGTGACCTGGAGTGTAATAATACTCTAAGTGCACTCTTTTGGCAAAGTAAATAATGTCTGAATTATATATATATATATATATATATATATATATATATATATATATATATATATAATGAATTGATCTTGGAACAGTTTAGTTAACTATAGATGTAGGTGTCTGACTAAAATACTTAAATGTTCTTGGGCAATTAATATTTGATTTATTAATTTGTAGGTCATTGGAGCACAGAATAGATGCACATAAACTTTATGGAATTTCACGTATTTTAGGTTATGAAGGTTTAGGACTACAGAATCCTAATTCCACAGATACATTTTAAGGCAAATCCAGCCAAAGATTAATTTTATTCAATTATCATTTCATTTGTTTGCTTATAATGCCTTAGTGATTTTTAAATGGATTATACAAACATTACTCATATCAGGAGGAGCAGAACAATGATTTTGGGAAATGTTAATCAGAGTTCCTCAAACAAAGGACACCTGATCAGATTAGCTTGGCCTAGGTTGTATGCTGCCGACTTTCCCCTCCAGTGATTCAAAATATTTTTTTTACCATATCGAAGTATCAAGATGGGCTTCAGTGAAAAACAACAACAACAAAAACTCAAACACCAAAACTTGTTGAACTTTGCTTGCAGTTAAGAAACTAAACTGTAAGGAAAGTCTATTTTTATTGGCATAGCAATTAACATGACAGAGCAGTTTTTCTTCCTCAGTTTGGTTGGGAAATACTGTAT
Organism: Paguma larvata; assembly: GCA_030068075.1. Taxonomy (NCBI): domain Eukaryota; kingdom Metazoa; phylum Chordata; class Mammalia; order Carnivora; family Viverridae; genus Paguma; species Paguma larvata. The sequence goes on along the minus strand of CM057839.1, from coordinate 8,744,919 downwards.
TAGCTAATTGTGAGTCTGTGGTTAATATTATTAAAAGTTTTATCTCATAGTGGACCTTAAGGCCAAATGGAATACACTGATTTAGTTTCATGACTGTGTATAAAACTCTGATGGTGATTTGGTCAGCCTGTTCTACTTCAATTTTTTTATTGTTTATTTATTTTTGAGAGAGACAGGGAGACAGAGCACGAGTAGGGGAGGAGCAGAGAGAGAGGGAGACACAGAATCGGAAGCAGGCTCCAGGCTCTGAGCTGTCAGCACAGAGCCCCACATGGGACTTGGACTCATGAACCATGAGATTGCGACCTGAACCAAAGTTGGACACTTAACTGCCTGAGCCACCTAGGTGCCCTACTTGAAGTTTTGTAAATACATTTTGTGGTTATGCCTTCTTGACTTTCCATACGGTCTTTACTTTGTGTTCCAGAATGCCTTTGAAGCTAACTTGCACAAAGCCTACATGTTTTAGGAGTGCCTGGGTGGCTCAGTTGGTTGAGTGTCTGACTTTGGCTCAGGTTGTAATCTCATAGTTCATGAGTTGGAGCCCCACATCAGGCCCTGTGCTGACAGCTCACAGCCTGGATCCTGCTTTGGATTCCATGACCCCCTCTCTCTCTGCCTCTCCTCTGCTCACACTTTGTCTCTCTCTCTCTCAAAAATAATAAATATTAAAAAAAAAAAAACCTACATGGTTAAGCTCAAGTGAGTGTCAGGACCTTTAAATAATTCCCTTGAACGCATCTAAATGTCAAGAACTCTGATGGCTCTTAGATTTCACCCTACTTTCACGCTAACACGTTAGTCTGCTACAGTTTCATGAATCTGATAGAAGGCACCACACTCCCAGGTAAGAGACAAAGGACTTTATTACTCCCCATGGAGCAAGCAGCATGTACTTCAGGATCATGTCATCTCCTTTTGAACCCCCAATCACTATGGGGGCAACACATGGTCCTAGATGCTACTTATGTACTGGGTTTGCTTCAAGCTGAGGAAACCCGAGCTTAGGATACCTCTTTTACATTAAATGGAATGCCAGAAAAGCTGCCCAATTTTTGCCCAGGAGGGAGACACTATTTCTTCCCTCTGCTGTAGAAGAGGACATTATTTCTATCTTCTAAGGCTGTTCACTGTACAAACATCCTTGAAAAGAGAGAAAAGGTTGTGAGTGCCTCTGTGCAGAAGATGTACAGAAATGAGACTCATGCAGACCCAGTACTAAAATCTGTATTACTGCTTATGTACTGTTCCTTGAATTGCTGTAACGACTTGCACATTCTATGATTATAGCACTTCTTGAACTGATCTAAGCATTACTTTTCTGAAGGGACTATGTCTTTACTTCTGTATTTACTGCATCCAGCTGGGTGCCAGGTATGGAGTAGGCATTTGGCAAAGCTCTTGATATACAGACTGGTGTCCTTGGAATATTTTCTGGATCAGTCTTCAAGTTTATTGCCCCAGCTACCCTAGGAGAAGGGACAGAAAAATGGAATAAGTGGGATTCACTAAAAGTCTCAAGTGGCTTTAGTCACTCAGGGGGATGTTTCCCTTCAAACTCTAGTACTGTAGCAGCTTTGGTGGAGATGGGGCTTAGCAATCAATGGCTGTTAGGACAGAGTGGGACCATAGCAACTGGAGTGCTGGTAGCCAGACAAACATGTCAGGACAGTGGTGGCAATCAGCCACAGCACCAGGGACAGCACCTCCATACCATACCAACCACAAATATGCAAGGCCTTAGTTGCGCAACATCTGAATAGAATCTCAAAAGATGTTTAGGAGTTTTCTGGTAACAAAAATGGAAGGGGAAATGGAATCCCATGTGGGAAAGAATAGAGATAGAAACTTTGCTTGCTGGGGGAAACCCTCAAGTGTATATATATATATATATATACATATGACATATGTATAAATATTAAGAGTTGGGGGCAACTCAACAAGAAACTAGCCAGAGCCTAGGTACTGTAGGACACCTATCAGCACTTCTGAACGGAGAAAGGATCATTCTTAGTTCAGCAACTCTTTATCACGAGTCCCTAGAGAGATGAGTGCAATTGGGAATAAGTGTGTTTAGAAACTGTCAAAACAATCCAAGGGAGTATTTATGCCTATTAAATCTAATAATAGAAATCTTGGGCTTGTGTTTTCTGTTTTTGACCTGAAAATTTTCCAATAATTAGTTTTCATTGTGTTTTATAAAGATATGTTCTGCTATTGATATTTGCTTGGGAATACACTGGTTCTTAATCCCAGATAGTTTGGGAAGGCAGCTGTAGGTGGGGCTTTCAGTAGGGAAATGTTGTCTGGGTCGTTTCCACTTGCACTGGTTTCCCTGGTGGGGGTGAGGGAGGATGGATTTGAGGAAGCCACACTAGAGGCTGGGTTTCAGTTAGGTGGTAATGGTGCTGGTGCCCTCGGGGATGGTTAAGACCTGGATCTTACCTGGTCCTGGTCCTAGACCGAGGGAGCAGCAAGCAGAGATGGTGAGGAAAGGATGGATTCAAGGTGGGGGTGGGGGGGTGATAGGAATGACTAACCCCTATTAAAGCTCTTGGCAGCTACCAAGCATAGGCTAAGTGCTTTCTGTAGGTTTCCTCATTTAATCCTCCAATGCCTCTTAAGGCAGCACCTTACTCTCATTTTATAGGCAAGGACACTAAGAGAAATTAAGGACCTTGGGTATGGCCACACAGTGAGTGGTGGAGATGAAACCTGAATCCAGTTTGTTCAGTTAACTTGAGCCCTGTGTCATACCACCAGGCCAAAACTTGCAGGTGCATCATCTGAGCAAAGCGGCTGGGCGCACTGATGAGGCGAGCTCGGGTACATGATCTGACTCACCTGATTGTGGGCGCTGACAGGCCCAATGCAGAGCACGAAGGGAGAAGGGCAGCTCTGGCAAAAGGGCCAGAAAAGTGAGGTGTTCATCCATAGTGTGTTGAAGAAGATTGCAGAAATGGAATGAACTGCATTTGATTATTAAAAACCTTTTAAGTGTTAAAAAAAAGTTCTAGAGGACTGCGATAATTTACTTTAGGTGGGCAGGTTGCATGTAACTGGGGAAAGGAAAAGGACACTTTGAAAATGACCACAATATTTCCACAAGCCTGCGCCATTGGGAACATGTTGGGAGAGAAATTCTAGGAGGGGAGTAGGTTTCGCCTAGGGAAGGGGAAGAGAGAATGGAAAATTTTTGAGTGCCTACTGTGTGTCAAGGGTCAACAGTACATTATCTTGTTTAATCTCCATGAAAATCCTATGAAATATTTATTCTCATTTTTATTGCAAACAGGAGGAAATCGTCCTTGCTGTCTTGTTCTTCTTGGAGCCCCGAGCACCCATGGGAACTGGCCTGGCCTGGCTGGCTAGATACTAACCAATACGTGTCCCCTTGCCTTTGTGGTCTCAGCTGACACCCACTAAATTCACGAGGCAAGAGCGACTCAAGGACTGGAAGCTGACGACAAACATGTGAGTAAGCCCTGTCTCCCTGAAGAACCCCAGCTGACCCCATCTGAAATTTCCGACCCACAGAATACTGACCTGAGTAGATGGTGGTTTTGAGCTACAATGTTTTGGGGTGATTTGTCATGCAGCAACAGGTCAGTGATGTAGAAAATCATCGAATAAATAGGGTATACTTCAGAGTGAATGAAGTCACCAAAGGAGAGAATTATTAAGATTCAAGTGATTTACTTTATTAAGTTTCTTTCATAGAATTTTATTTACTGTAAAACAACCACAAACTCCCAGAAAAATTGCAAAGATGGTACAAAGAACTCCTTCTTCTTCTTTTTTTAACCTTTGAAATTTTAGGTCCTGTTCAAGTTTTTCTATTTTTCCCCAGAGTTCATGTTAGAGAAAAATTATCTAGTTCAGAATCACATGTTGCCTTTAATTGTCTTGGCTCTCTTCTCTCCTTCATTCTGGAACCAGTTTTTACCCTTTCTTAGACTTTGATAATCTTGGCTCCTTTGAAGATGACAAGGCAATTATTCTGCAGTATGTTTCTCTAAGTGAGCTTGTCCCATGCTTTCTTATACTTAGATGCAGGTTACACACTGCAGGGGAGAATGACATGGAGGTTGTGCTGTGTTCTCATTGCATCTTATGAGGTTGTGAATGATTCATATTTGTTCCATTACTGATAGTATTCACAGTGATCAGTTGATTAATGTCGTGTCTGCCAACCTTCCCCACTGCAAAGTTATTATTTTGCCTTTTGTAAATAAGTATTTTGGGCAGGTACTTTGAAATTATGGAAATAACCCACTCCTTATAAAAACGTTATTATTATTATTTTTTTACTTTATATCAATATGAACTCATTGGTTTCCTCCTTTTATTCCAAGAGTTATAATCTGTGATTGTCATTATTTATTTTGATGCTCCAATGGTCTCTGATTTGGCTTGTACTAGCTCAGTCAAGCTGCCTTGTGTTCTTTTGATGTGGCCCTAGCATCCTTTGAGTACTCTATTGCTTGCTAGTCTAATGAGGTATCACAGGCTCATCTCGTAATTTCTTGGGCCCTGTCTTAGAATTAGTCATTTCTTCAAGGAACCCTGGTTTTTGTTTTTAGTGGAGAACGGTGTTTAGAAACCAGGATCTGGGTACTGAGTAGGCTCATTGCTGCTGGAATCTCACCCCTGTGAGCTATCTCAATGATTGAGCTAGGGACCATGCATGTACACACACACACACACACACGCACGCACGCACGCACACCCTTGTGCATTTGCTTGTATATTTTATAATCCATCTTTATGTATGCAAAATGTGAGTTAAAACCAATACTTCCACTTCCATTCAACACTACAGCGTTCATTTTAGTTTTCTCTTTGCGTGTTTACAATTCCCTTCTCAAACAGTGAGAAGCCTGGCTCCCGTATCCATTAATGTATTGACTGGTCCCTCAGTATGTAATGATCTCCGGTCAGCACTGCGGTTTCCTTCCCCATGGTCCACCCCCACCTCTATGCTGACTCACCCCTCTTGGGTAAGCACTCTCCTGCCCCTGCTGGGGCTCTGACAGCCCACTTCGGGCTGCATCTTTGTAGTTTCTCACCTACTCTGCCTCAGCCAATAACTTCAGGAATGAATTGCTTGGGAAGAGATGGGGAAGAGAAAGAACAGTTAGACTGGCGGAAAGCTGGAAGGAATGGACGAATGGTCAAGATAGGAATTAGAAAGTCCTTTCCATGGTGGCGCTTACATGGAAAAGTACAGTGAAGCCTACAAGTGAAGATCCAGAAGGGACTTACTAACACTAGCAGGATTTTGAACAGCAATGTCCAAAACAAATGCAAATATTATGTCACACGCTCTAGAGAAGAGATACATCATAGACTAATCACTTGTCAAACAGAATTAGAATATTGCCCAAACCTCAAATACGGGGCAAAATTATAACGTTTATTGGCTATATGCCAACCTATGACTACTGCCGTTGGGTCAGAAATCCAGTGTAGGGTCATCCAGTGTTCCCCCAGTGACCCCTGAGAGATCCTACCTTTGATCTAGACTCTCTCTTATTTCTTCTCCCACCACAATTAAACACGGATCAAAAAGAACACTGGCACATCCCCGAAGGGTTGAAAGCTAAGCTATTTTGCCAGGTGGTTTTCAAAGGTAAACACTCTTCAGATTTCAGGAAACTGATTTTTTTTTTTTTTTCTGTAAATGCTTCTTAAGGTAAATAGTTTCCAGAAAGGGAGGTGGGGGAATGGCATTGATCAGGGAGGTGGGAAATGCTTTTCTCTTCAAGGTTTCTGGAGTGGTTTTTATCTCTTTGGCTTTTGTCCCATATCTTGCCTGAATGGCCTGGTGCCTTATCGATTCTTCACTGGTATGATTTGCATACATTTTCAGGTACCTCATTAAGCATTTCTGGGCTGCTGACATCCTTTGTCAGCCCATGATACTTTTATTATTGAGTACCCACAGAGAATTTAGCAATGTTTTAGAGGATTGGTTTAATGTTGGAAATGCTGCCATAGGTCTCCTTATCAGATCAAAGAGGAAATGTAGGAGGGTAGAGAGAGTGCACGGGGGAATGAGAGATGGTTTGTCCTTCATGCTCATTCTGGAATAAATGGCCAATTTAAGCAGACAGTATGGCTCTTTATTACCTGGAGCTTGGCATGCTAAAAAAGAAACAGCATAGTGTGTATGTGTATATATGTGTATGTGTGTGTGTGTGTGTGTGTGTGTGTGTGTGTGTGTGAGAGAGAGAGAGAGAGAGAGAGAGAGAGAAAGAGAGGGAGAGATTGTCAGCTTTTGGTTTACCAACGGGGTTAACTTCATAGCACTTCACTGTACTCAATATTCTCATTTTCACTCCCAAACATCTGTCCATTGTTGTTGTGTTCTCTTTATCTCACCTGAAATTAAGAAAAAACAGAATTTGAGATAATTAATTTTCAGTTTATGTCTACATCTTGAAACATATTCCACGATTCTCTATCTGTCTAATGATTAGATTTCAGTAATTATATTCAGGCATTTTGGGCCAGAGATAGAAGTTCACCGAGTGTTTGGTCCTAGGCTGTTGGTATTTCTGTGTCTTCTTCAATAAATTCTAACTTCAGTCACTTTCCTCTAATGGTAACTCACAGAAAGCCAATAACATCCTCAATAAAAGGGTTAGTGATATTTCCTTCTCCTCTGGGACCTTGAGATTTTGCTGAATCTTTTTCCAAGACTGAGGAAATCCTATTAATGGCAAAGTAAAAGTAGAGTATGCTGTGCTTCTTCGGTCTCACCCTGTCTCTGGTCGTGGGTGACAGCCAGGACCGTATTTCCTCCTGAACCCCATCTGAGTGCCATTTGAAATCTATTCCCATCATACCCTGGATATGACCAAAGGAGGGGTGTCCCTGCCAAAGCTGCCCAATGAATAATCAAATCCAACCTGCAGTTTTTCCAGGCTGTCAAACATTTCTAGGGTTGAGTTCACAGGGAGATTCTTTTTTTCCTCTCTTGAATTAAAATTTGGGGTAGGGACAGGCAAATTAAAGGCACTCAGAAAGAAAGTATAGGAATTCTTCAAGTATAACTTCGTAGGTAAGATATCTTCACTTCATTTGTTCCCAGAAAAAATAAAGGGGAATAACTGGACAAGGGAGGAGTTGTGTCTTTCCAAAATGTTTTGAGGATAAATAAAACATATACTTTACTCCCATGTTTTGCTCTGTTTTTCATGGCCTCCAACAGTGCTTCTCAAATTTTCATGTATACACAAATTACCTGGGGAATCTTATTAAGCTGCAACTTAAAAAAATTAAGTTTATTTTTTTTATTTTGAAAGAGTGAGTGGGGAAGGGGGGTGGGAGAGAGAGAGAGAGAGAGAGAATCCCCAAGCAGGCTCTACCCTGTTTGTGTGGAGCCCAAGGTGGGGCTCAAACCTATGAACCATGAAATCATGACCTGAGATGAAGTTGGAGTCTTAACCGACTGAGCCACCCAGGTGCCTCTAAGCTACAACTTCTTATCCACAAAGTGTGGGATGAGGCCCAGGATTCTGAATTTCTGACAAGCTCCTCGATGATGCTGATTTATGAGCCATACTTGGAGTAGAAGAAGCCAGAGCAGGAGTTCTGAAAGTGTGGTCTTGGGCCAGCAGCATCAGCGTCACCTAGAAACATATTATAAATGGAAATTCTGGGGCCCTAGCCCAGACTGACTACAACAGATGGAATGGGCCACCAAAGATGTCCACCCTCTAATCTGTGGAGCCTGTGAATGTATCACATACAAGAGGTACTTTGCAGGTGCAATTGAGGTTCATGAACTTTTAACACAAGGAGATTATTCTGGATTATCCAGTGGGTCCATTCCGATCACAAGGAGTCCTTAAAAGTAGAGAGGCCTCTCTGGCTGAAGTCTGAGAGATGCAGTGGAAGGGATAGTCAGAGAGGTTCAAGGTATGAGAGACTGGATTTGCTGGAGGGGGCTGCATGGACAGCATGGGAAGGAATGCAGGCAGCCTCTAGAGGCCAGTTTGGCTCTTGACTGACAGCCAGCAAGGACATGCGGACCTCTGTCCTAAGACCACAAGGAACTGAATATGGTTCGTAATCTGAATGACCTAGGAGGCAGATTCTTTCCTGAGGCTCCGAGAAAGAATTCAGCCCTCCCTGCACCTCCTCGATTTCCACCCCCTGAGACTCTAAGCAGAGGACCCACTTAAGCTGTGTGCTGACTCACAGAACTAGGACTAACAAACTTGTGTTTTAAAGCCATTAAGATTGTGATAATTTGTTACAGCAGCAATGGGAAACAGATCTGTTGACTGCACCAGGAGTTCTGAGCATAGGGCCCAACAGTCTGTTTTCATAAGCTCTGCAGGTCATTCTGATGCTATAGAAAGAGCATACTTTAGAGCCTGCAGGGAACCCAACCTACACGGCTGCAGCGTTGACCAATCATCCTAACGTCTCTGATCTTTTTTTCCTCATTTGTAAAATGGGGTTAATAAACCAAAGTGTTGATGTGGGAAGTTTGATCAGAATCTCTGGTAGAATATTTAGCAGTTCTTATTATAGGAGGCCGTCAAATGTTACCTTCTTTCCTTCCTTCCATTTCCTTCCATGGACACGCTAAATGCAAACAGTATTGATGATTCTGATGTCAGCCTTCTGAGGCTTAGGGCTTGGAACTTGACCTTGATTGTCATTGTGTAAATATGAGCTGGAAAGGAAAACCAGAATCACAGGAAGGAGATGCAGGTCTAATTTATAAGCAATTGCCTTGCTCAGCCTAATTGCTACTCTTCGAAAAGAGAACAATGAATGTGCTTCCCTTGTTTTTAGAAAAAATTCAACACTATTCAAATCTTGATATAGAACATTTGGTTCTAAATGTGACCTTTTAATCATAGCAAGACTATAAGTCGGTTCTTTACATGAGGCAGTCTTTGCTGTGGGACTACAGCAGCTAAACACGGTTATATTCCTTACATTCTTAAGGATGCAATGTACTAATTCTAATTTGCTAGTCTACTGGAGTGCTCTAATGCTCATTAATTAAAAAAAAAAAACTTCAAGTGTATTTTCTTTCACTTGTGTCCTCCTCTGAGCTCAAAATATTTGCTAATTCTTTGTCCTTTACCCACTCTGTAAGGCGAGCTGCTTCCTTGGATGATTACATATTCTTCTCCTCCATGATCGCTACAGCCTTTCCCTTCTGACCATCAATCACTGTGTGATGAAATTTGTTGATTGGGTTTATTTTGCAAATGATGCAGTTTGCAAAGTCCCAGGTTCATAGTCATTTTCCATTGCTGTCTAGACGAGACTAAAACTCTCAATCAATCAACACTTCTAGATTAATTTTTCCCTCTCTGTGAAATAAAAAAAAAAAGTGAATTAAGAGTTAAATTAGGCTTCCTGGCTTATGTATTTATTAATCAATCAACCTTCCACATAATACTAAATTAATGTTTATGGTACAATATCTGCATACCGATTTCTGTGTCTGCCAGTTGGAAAATAGTGCTGTGCTGAAGCAAGATTCTATCTGCTGTGAACATTTTTATAATGAGCTGCAGCCCTGGAAACATTGAAACCCATTTAAAAAGTGACCTGAATAATCTCTCAGAGAAAATTAAACGGGTGAAAGATCATGAATAAGAAGTAAATATATATTTAAGTGGCATCAAGATGGCGTCTTTTCTTTACTGTGCAGTTCTTGGTTTTATTAATATAAAACTGCAGCTGGGTAATTTGGGGGAATATTTGGAGGGATTGATTCTACGACTTAGAGATGCTCTTCCTTTAAATATATGGGTGGCCCGAATATCCTCCATCCACATCACGTTTCTTATTATTACAAGTTTTAAATGCTCTTAGTGCCCGGAGGATGATGCTCAGTAGCCTTTTACAGTCAACATGTTGATTTTCTCTAACAATGGGGTAGAGAGTGGAGGTTAATTACCTGAAGTGTAGTCCTCAGGTGAGAAGCATTGACATCACCGGGGAACTTGTTAGAACTGTTGGGTCTTAGATTCCAGATCTTCTGAACCAGAATCTGCATTGTAACAAAACCCGAGGCAATTTGCCTGTACATTGAAGTGTGAACGCTGCTGGAGTGAAAAATGGCTGAGAGGTGGGGGTGTGGGCATTGTCAGGGCGTGGAGCCTAGAGGTGGTGAAAGACAATATTGGACAGAAATGTGCTTCTCACCTGCTTGCCATCAAGAAGGGAGAGGTTTGTGAGGAATCTCTGGTGTTCTTTCGCCTTTTTATCCTGGTGTTCAGTAGAATGCATATGTTAAATGGTTGTGTAGATTTGATGGTGTAGTTTATAATTACGTATTCATGGAACAAGTCTATATGGCTTGTGTTCCATTCTCTAATATAGTGTTTTCCGAATTTCATCATGACCTTGAGTGAGAAGCAGTGTGAATAGTGGAAAACCCAAAGGTTCTGTGGCTACATAGAACTAGACTTTAAATCTAACCCTGGCGATGTTATTGTGTTGATAGTTTCTTTATGTGTGAAACAGGCAAAATAGCAATGTCATCACAGATGGTTTACATGAGATGATATACGGGAAACTCCATGTCAGTGCCCAGAACCAAGTAGGAATCTGACCCGGGTGTCTTCCTCTTTCATACTGATCATCCACTGGCCCAGCCATCCATCCATCCCATCTCTTATGTGTACATGTGTATAAATCTGTCTATCCATCCAAATATCTGTCCATCTATCCTCTATTTATATATTTTTTCTTTTTTTCTTCTGCATATGTCTTTTTGTCTTCTGTTGTCAGTAATAATTTCCTGTCTTTCCATCAGGCATTCCACCTCCACTATTTCTTTTTCTTTTTTTTTTTAAACGTTTATTTATTTTTGAGAGAGAGAGAGAGCATGAGCGTGCACATGAGTGGGGGAGGGGCAGAGAGAGAGGGAGACACAGAATTTGAAGCAGGCTCCAGGCTCTGAGCTGTCAGCCCAGGTCCTGAGCCGGGGCTCAAACCCACAAACCGTGAGATCATGACCTGAGCTGAAGTTGGACGCCTAACCGATTGAGCCACCCAGGTGCCCCCACTATTTCTATACTTTCCCACCTAGGCAAGTGAAGGCATAGAGGCAAGTCAGGTTCTTGGGAAGAAATGTTCCAAACAGCTGAGCTTACAAAGTACTGCATGCTTTTGTGTTGATATTATGTGCTCATTATGTCCAGCTTCATGGACCTCCACCTTCTCTCCTAAAGCATGATTGGGGCTTCCCAGAGCTCATCTTATTCCTTCCAACGCGTTCTTAGGAATCCTTTGGCCGAATACAATGGGCATCCATCTAGATTAGATGTTGCTGGGCACACTTCTCTCCCAGCCTGCTTCCCATTCACTACACACCTCTGTAACCGTGTTGGGTGCTCCCATAGTGGCAGTGAGGATGGTGAGGCTCTTGCTGGCATTTAGGTTCTGAACACAACCCAGGTAATATCACACATCTATTCCTTCCTTTACCGCCCTGAGAGTGCGGGGAGGGATGAGGGGAAGGTGTACCCATGCTCGTGTTCTCACAGGGAAAGCTCTTGAGCCCTGGTGTCTTCGGAAAATCAGTATCAGGCTCCTGACATTGAGAGAACAAGATTTTGATACTGAAACTGACCCTTCAATATGAACTGGAATTATTCCCCGCTGAGCAAAACTGCTCGTTTATCTCGTACGTGACAAAACCCGCTCCAGCATATGCTTTCACCTTTGATAGGGGGAAAAAAGTCATTTTAATTGCTAGTTAAGACTGCTGGGTTACTTTAATTTGCAGGCTCTTTATTAGCTGTGATCTATTTCATTTAAAGCAGCAATAAATGAGATTTGGTGTTAGCCTCCCAATTATTAAATTTCACAGGCTCTGTTAGAAGACTTGGGGTCACCCTTCAAGACTCTGAGTCATTTCCATTTACGATCTTAGCATGCTTGAACTGTAGATGGAGCCCCAATACATAGTAGGTTCTTAGTAAATGTTTGAGCACCAGAAAAAGGAGACGTGTATATGCTTGTCCCCCATTTCCTTTAAAACACTTGTTCCCATAGGTGGTGGATACGACATAATTTCTCATTACATCTCTCACATCAAACATATGTGGTAGCAGTTGCTTAAAATATCTGCGTCAGGTATGGAAAGCTGTACATGTGCTCAAGTGAGTTAATCTGGCCAATTTCCCTACTCTGGTTTTGCTTAGATGAAGACAGGCAGGAGCGGGAGCTCCTTCAAATAGCATGCCAGTTGTGGGTTGGAGACTGAATGACAGTTTTTAGCCTGTGGTATGGAAGTTCTGTTAAACTACCTTAGAAAAGAGACAGCATATTTTTATGAAAAGAAGGTAGTACTAGAATCCTGAGACCTATGCTCTTGTCCTGATTTCTACTGTTCACTGACTCATGACCTTGAGCAACTCACTGCTGTCTCCATAGGTCTCAATGATTTCACCTGCAGAATGTGAGGCTGGAGATGCAAATCTTGTTCAGGTTCCAAGCTCTGTCACTGCCGTTCATATCCCACTCGGTATCAGAACCTAGATTCTCATTTGGGCACATCACTGCAGTTTTGTGAAGGACATCCTTGAACTAGTTAGTTGGACACATTTGTAGAGAAATTAGGAGAATCTTCAGTGTGGTGTGGCTATATGTCACCCAGGTTACCAAGAGACAGAATGCAACCCACCTCCTTGTGAAGACTTGGAGATGTTAGTTGAATGTGGGACGTTGTGCTGAGATGTTTTGACACGCACGTGCCCTTGGGGTCCTGGAGGTACCTCAGCCCATCACTTCAGTCAAGGACATGGGACTGTCATAGCGTTTAGTTTATTGGCCTTTCCCTCCTCCTTGCCATCTGTTGTTACTTCTTATGGCATTAGTTACCAGGAGAATGCAGGTAGCTAAATTAGAAGTCATTGGCCCAAAATCTGTGCATCACACCAAGCCTGCGGTGCTCACTTGAGAGTGACTTCATCTCTATTTCTCTTGAGAGTAAAATGCATGGACTTACTGACGAGAATTTCCTTTGTAACTGACTTATTTGGTCGATGGCAGTGACTTTAAGGTCTAGAGTTGCCAGAAATCAAAGTAGAAGGTGGGGAGGTTGGTTTCTTCTATATGACTATATGCAAATATAAAACAGTAATATATCACGTTTAGTATCAAAAAGTCCCATATTTTTAAAAACTTAGAATTTTTTTTAATGTTTACTTATTTTTGAGAGAGAGCGAGAATGTGAGCAGGGGATGAGCAGAGAAGAGAGGGAGACACAGAATCCAAAGCAGCCCCAAGCTCTGAGCTGTCAGCACAGAGCCCAATGCGGGGCTCTCACTCACAACTGCGAGATCGTGACCTGAGCTGAAGCCAGATGCTTAACCGACTGAGCCACCTAGGCGCCCATTTAAAAAACTTTAAAATTCCATAGAGCACTTAGCACAGGGTCCTCATACGGAGTGGACAGCTAATTAGTTTTGTGAAAATGCACCTTGCACTTGATGATGTGGATTATAGATCCCAACTCACATGTATCTGATGGTCATTTAAGTTTCTAAGGTATTATGAAGGAAGATATATATGTCTCAAGACTCCTCCAGCTTCCCTGTGTTTTAGATACAAATGAGAGCATGTAAACATGAACATGGGCCCTAATTTCACTTGTCCCAAGAAGTTCACACAGGACTTTGAATACTTCAGAAATTCCCCAGATGTATTTATAAGCGTGTCTATTGCTGCCAGATGCTAATGCCATCCTTCCACTTTAACAAGGCAGCCTCTGGGTTTTCTTGTTTGCAGATCAGAGTCCCAGCGTGATGGGAGCTACATTCTGTTTTATTGTGAAGTAGAGAGTGACAGCTGCTCTCTGGCTTCTGGATCATTTTCCCCCACCTTTATCATCATCATCATCATCTCATCATCATCATCATCATCATCATCACTGTCATCATTTCTGGGAGGTGGAAGAGGGGTACTATCCTAAGCCTTGTGGTTTTAGTGAAACAACTTTTTATATTCCCTTCCTTCCCCCCGGTAGCACACTCTTTGTGCAGGCCTCAGTCACACTGAGACCGTTCTGATGCTGAGACTTTCCTTCTGCTCATGGTCATTCTGCCCTTTGGTGGTCTCTAACAGGCAGCTCCTTAGTAGCTCTTCCAGATAAGCTCCTGACGGCTTACCACAACAATTCACTGAATGTGCCCAGACATGTGTGGCTATTATCTTAGGTTCTTGCTGGAACCCAAAGTGTATGGAGTATCAAACATGCTGGATATTGTACCCCTTCACGTACAAGCCATCCAGTAGGTGATGTAGCCACAATATGGGTGGCCTCTAATGATGCAGCCTTTGAGGGACAGTTTACGTATAATTCAGTCCTTTATTTAACCTTCGCTATATCATGTCATGGTACCTGCCTCTTGGCGAGTTCATGCTTTTAAAACTCCTTTACCAACTGATGGGGAGAAACAGGGAGGCAAAGCAGCTTAAATAACATTTTACCAAGGTTTACAGTGAAGGAAGAGGGTAAAATGATTATATGAAATGAAATGTTTGGAATCAGTGGCAGATCTCAATTACCAATCGATCCCTGGTGTCCCCGGAGTGCAGGGCTAACAGCAGATGCAATATATATGCGCTTAGATGTCTACGTACATGCCAGTTGCTGAATAGAGCATGTTTTTTTCATTCCACCTGGAATATGGTGGAAAGATCAAAGACTAACTTCTGTTGCTTTTTCTCCTTCAATAGCTACTGAAAAACTGTCCCTGTTATGTTTGCATTTTGTGGAATAGAGGTTGTAAAATTTCAAAAGAAAAGCCAAAATGTTAGTGGAAAAGATCTATGGGAGTGTGTGTATGTGTGTTCTGTTTTCCAGGCCTGTCATCTGCTTTGCAAAAATGTTCTTAAAAGGTACTGACAAATCCAAGGCATTACCCATGATACACTTAGGCACTTAGCCTTGAGCCCTACTCAGAATGACCTTCTCAAATCCAATAAACAGTAGCTCTATGACTATTTTATTACATGCCGTGATGCTCACAGTCATAAGTGGTTACCCTGAACTTTGGCCCCTTTTTGGTTTTCAAAGTAAAGATTCAATGAACTTGAAGTGACGTATATAGAGAAAAGCTGCTCTATCCTGCTCTTGAATGGTTTACCTTTGTACAGTGTCCTGAAGAGGAGTAAAAACTTATTTCATGAAATGGACATATTTATGTCTTAACTAGTAGAAATGAAAAGGAAGGATAGAACAATAAAATTCAGAGGAATCATGTTTCAAATAAACATGTTTGGGTGCTCATGGATACACTAGGTTCTGTGATAGTGAGATGGCTCCCTAAAAATGCCACCCTGGAAACATGATCTGTATGGGGCTTTCTCAATTAATCAATCAGCCAACCAACCAATCAGTTGAGCAGTTCGTAAGTGTATTTGAGTACCTATTATATATCTAGGATCATTAGATTTTATTGATGAATGAATATACTTATTTATCTGATAAACATTTATTGGCAGCCTTCTTTGTTCTGATAAGATATAAGCTAGGTATTGCCAACACAACAGGGCACAAATTCTACTTATTTTATTAAAACACGAGTGCATGGTTTAAATACTGTAAGTGTAGCAATAGAAATGTTCTTAAGGTATTGTGAAATTCATTCATTTGCTCATTCGCTCATTGTCTCATTCATTCATTCATTCATTCAACTTTTGCAGTGTTCTAGTCATCGTGCTACAGTCTGAATAAAAAAAATGTTAATTTTTTAACCAAGACAACTAGCAACTGCCTTCATAGAACTTATATTTTCATGGGGGAGAAAGGCATGAAAGAAAGAGAGAAAGAAAGAAGGAAGGAAGGAAGGAAGGAAGGAAGGAAAGAAAGAAAGAAAGAAAGATGCATTAAATAAATAAATGCATTTAAGTAATGAATGAAGGGATGAATGAATGGCTATCACAAAACTGTGATAGGAACTATGAAGGAAAGCATGAGGATTTATGATAATTATGGGAAGGGTCCCTGCAGGTCCCTAGAGACTCCTACAAAGAAGCAAATAACTTTGCTTTGAGCTGTCAAGTATCCATATGCCAGGTAATGTATTTAGCTATGAGGGGAATCATCGAAATCTTCAGGAACACTAAGGCCCGCTGAAATCTCTAGGTATCACTGCACAGAACTGGAATGTATGGTGTGAGGGGTGCTAGGGATCAGCTGATCTGGTCTTCAGTGCTGGCCTCATGACATCATTCGATTTAATATTTAACCTCTCTGGGTTTCAGTTTTCTCACTTATAGCCTGGAAGAATTGGATTGGGTCATCCGTAAAGCGCCATCTAACTGTAAACCTCAGCATTCCCACTGCTCTGCAAAAGAGCCAATTTCTACACAGAGACGAAGTATGTGCATGTGCTTGGTAAAGCTCAGAGCACTCTACAATGTAATTGCTGAATGAATAAGGCTAGATAGATTAATACGAGCGAGCTCAGACATGTAATACAGGGTGTGAAAGACTGCATAGTTCACCAAAGGCTACACGATTCCTAGGTCTGCTCACTTTTTAAAGGTTTGATGAAGGAACCACCTGTGTTTTTCTCACATTTATGCATTTATCCAAATTGGAAAAGATAGCCATGGATGTCCCAGGGTGGGAGTAGAAAGAAGTAGAAGTCATGAATGGAGATTCAAGGTGTGGTGAGCTGAGCACTGCAGCAGGAATTCAAATATTTAGTTTGCAGTTGTAGGTTTTGCCACTAGCCAACCTTCACTCAGTGAGCAGGATACTAAATCTTTCACCAGTACCATCTGCATGTAAGTGAAAAGTGGAAGTTTCCCTGAATTAGCTGTGTTCATACTTCATACTTAGCATCAGATACTCTTCCCAGTCAAATCATGCATGAAAGCCCAGCATACCTAACAGATAAAAGTGAAGTCACACTGGTTAAGGGAAGCATTGAAGACCTGTAGTCTCCCTAATTGGGCCTTTTTCTCTCATTCCTAAAGCAGCTGTGAGGTAGGAAGCCAGGGGTTCTGGAAATTCCATTTGGAAGCCACTGGGCTCAAGGATGACAGTCGGTAATATCATACACGGTCCTCTGAAGTCCTCGCTGTTGCCAACTCACACACTAACTTTTCCCTTGTTTGTACTAACGTATCAGACAAAGGACATTGATGTGTAGAAGGGTATTTCTTGAATGGTTTCTGAGCTCTGTATGTTGGCTTTTGTGAGTTGACTACAGTCAACTCCACCTCACTCCTTCCATGTTCTGGCCACTTCTCTAAGTGAAAGCTGGCTGGCATTTAGGGCAATCTGGAGGGTTAATTATGGTCCACGCCAGTGATTTCATCCTGCATTAGGTAAAGACGCTGTACAGACTGTGGAACACTTGACTTATGCAAATATGACCTTACACAGATTGTTCTATGAGGCCCATAATAACATCTTAGAGATGGAAATTTTCGTGATGCTGTGTGTGACTGCCGGCTGCAAAGCCAGGGTGCTGGGCAGGCAGCAGCCACCACGAGCTGAGGGGCTTTTGATGATGCTTTCCTGTTGCTCTGTTTTTCCCATGGATTTTTGCATGTGTTATTTTGGTATCATTTGTATTATTACCTCTTTTATGACATTCTAACTGTGATTGAATGGAAACCAAGGAATAGTAAGGGGTACATTAGAAGGAAAAAATGAAAGCGTAAAGAGGCTTAAAAGTGCCAAAGCCTTTATTCCATTGTGTGGGATTTCCTTTGGCTGACTCAACAATGAAAATTATTTTGCACAAAAGCACATGCATAAAAGTGCACATAAAATTTCCTACATGTGGTATAATGCTTAAAAAGCTTAGGTCTTGCAGTGGAGACAGATGGGGCTCTGAATTTTGTCTCTTCTTCATTTTGTGACCTTTGACAAATGGCTTAATGTCTCCCAGCCCCAGTTTCTCATCTGTAAAGTGGGTGTGATGGCACCAGCACCTTACAAGATTGTCCTGAAGATTAAATGAGATAGTACTTCCCTTTCTACCTGGTACCTGCAAAGTTGTACAATTCATTATTAAATCCCATTTTTCATTCACATTATTGGTAATATTTCCATTTCATAAATAGCTCCTGCTTTGGTATTCCTACATATTTTTTTTGAGTACTTTACAAAAGCAGAAATCTAAACGGAAAAGTTAGCACTAATAAAGATGTGGGATGAAATTTACAAAGGTATGGGATACATTTCAATGACAATTAAAACAAAGAGTTATTGTAAATTGATGTAAAGGGGAGGTACAAGATTCTTAGTGCAGTGCTATGGTTAGCCACGGGTGGTTCAATAGATATAAAATTTGTACCAATGTTCAAAATGTAAATTTGAGAGGTTGGGCTAGCATTTTGATAAAAGCAATGGAAATTATTCTCGAATGTTACGAACAATTATAAGGAGACAATGGCATTGCACATAGTAAATTTTTATTGTGAATAGAATCAGGCTCTTTTAGGGAATGATATCAAAAAGAGTGTTTTAAAGGCAGGAAAAACATCGTCAGTATTAAAGACCACAAAAGCTAGTCATGCCTTTTTTTTTTTCCTTAAGGCTTAGTGTGTTCACTAAGGCTGATACGAGCCCTTGCTCATCACTTAGAGCGTGCACATGTACTTGATGGCCTTGGCAAGGCAGCATGTGGACCAGTATTTGAGCCAACTGTGCATTGCAGAATAGCCAGGGAGAAGAACCAGTGTGATTACACCCAGGACAGGGCTGGAAGATGAGGTTTTCATCTTCTGAGATCTTTTGCACTGGAATAACCATCAGTCCTAATGGCTTAGCGTTGCCTGAGGCTCTCTTTCCATTCCGTGAGTTTATATTTCTCATTTTCCTGACTTTCAGATGCTTCTAGGTTCTCCCAAATTGACTGCTTACATTCCTATTTGGCTCATGCTTCCTTGCAGTATACTTGGATCCTTTTGAGAGAGACCTTGCTTAGGTTTGCTAAAATGAAAGTTTTATTTATTTACTTTTTGCAAAAATAACTCCCTTTTGTCTAAAAGTTGGGCCGGCAAGACCTCCCAGGTTGTAAGTTGACATTTCCTGGCCGGTCTTCAGTCTCAGCGCCCCATCAGCCGTGGTGAGTTGTGCACCTGCGTGACTGCTCACCTGGGCTTTCAGTCCCTCTGCCTTGCTCAGTGCCTAGAACAGAGAAGGAGCTCAAAGCATACTCTTTGGGTGAATGGGGAAAAAAAAGACTATCATCAAACATACATCTTTTCCAATAAAATCTGTTCATGGCTAAATACCGAAGGGTGAAAGTGATACATGTGGTAGTAATGGCGACAACATTTGTTAGTTGAGAGTTCACTGCATGTCCAACTCGGTGGTGAGCTTTGTATTTATTTACTTCACTCCCACGACCACCATAGCAGGTCAATATTATGATCTTCATTTCATAGATCAATATTTTAGAGTTTGGAGAACAGCCAGAAAGGATAACACTATTTTCACAATCGAGCTCATGTATTAGAGATTCCAGAATGATTTGGTGCGTGTCATTATGCTTCCTTTCTTGCCTCTGGGTCTGGTGGATGTAGGACAAGTCACCACAGTCATTACCCGGGCGAGCTTTTCTCTCAGAACTTAGGTCCACTTGGTCACTAATTCCTGGATTTACCACTCTGGATAACATGATTATTTTAGATATTTCTATATTTGAAATTAAAAACCCCTAGGTAGGTGTTTTTCACAAAGAATTTGGTTTACCCAGACACATTCCTTGTTCTTAGCATGTTGTCCTGTTCAATTTCAACCATTTCTTGCTGATTTACTGCCAAATGCGGATGAATCAACTATTCTCTTGGTGTAAGAATTTTGCCTCTTGTTCCTTAAGCAAATGCCCCTGAGCGCTTCCTGAACCACACATGGCCAAAATGCTCCCTGGCAACCTGGAATGAGGCTTAGAGGCAGGGAGGCAAGAGTATTCTAGAAGAGTTTCAGGGAGAATATCTCTTTCTCTCTTACTTTCTCCTTCTCTATGTTATATACCTGGGAGCATCAGTCCCATTAGTAATAAAAAATCAATCTCACTGAAGACAGTTGAGGTCAGAATAACTCTAAGGAACGATTCTTCAAGAAATGCCACTGCATGTCAAAGCAGAGAGTCTACCGACAGGGCATCATTTACTCCTAACGTATTTGAATCCACCTTATATCCTCTGGCACTATATAAATCCAAAGTCCTTTCCTCCTATTTTCAACTAGAAATTCTTCTTTGAAATTAGTTTTAAAAAATAAGCCGAAGCTCGTTTTGCTGTCATTAATTTCATGCAGATTTTTAGGGCTTTCTGAAAATTGCTCCAAACAATGGGCCCGTGAAGAAAATGCATGAACAGATGTTCTGGGTAAGTTCAGAGACATTAGGTTTCTAGAAAACATGTTTGAAACAGTTGGCTGAGGCATAGGCACACCTTTTAATTACACTGAACTTATGATAGGTCAACATTTCAAGGTTTATCTGAATTGTTTGTTAACCTTGAGCACTGTCATCACGCTAAGGGCAATCACTGACCTTGAAATAAGAGAGTTAATCATGAAAAGCAATTCAGCAATTGGCCATGTCACTAAATAACTGAGGTGGGGGGGCAGAGAGAGAGACAGAGACAGAGAGAAATATTATGGTTTAAAAATGTGAAGCTAATGATTCTGGATAAATAATCCCTGTGCTTTGTTTCTTCCGAAGGTGGGATGGGCATGCATTGAGCCACCCATGTTTTCCTTTCAGCTTTCCACGGGCTTATTCCAGAACTCTGTCTGTGGCTGCGTCTTTGTGTGGGGCAAACTGGCTTGTCTGGGGATGAGAGCTGCCTGCGTTGTGCCTCCTGCGAACTGGGTAGCAAATGCGTGGGGAACTTAACTGACTTGACTCTATTTCCCCGGGCTCAGGCTCCAGAGAAGAATGTTTGGTTGCATCGCAACCGGGAAAGTCAACTGTGCAAAGAAACTCATGATATGACTTCTCCTGTTTTGTTTTTAATCCTTAAAGAAAAAACCCAACCTTTCTTAGTTCCTCTAGGATGGGGAAATTATCCTTAATGTAGAAAGACAATTCTCACATTATCCTTCAAGGCACAAAATGAATCTTTCAGCTTCTTCCCAGTACTGAGAAGTACCTCTTCTTGTTAGAACTGTGGGTTCTGCAAATGGTCCTTAATAACAGAGAAAGCACCACGGCTCTGGAAAGGGCGTCTTGCAGTATGTGCTGTGGTGGGAAGGCGGACAGTTAGAGGCGCAGGCTGCCTGCACACCAGGTGGGGTTCGCTCCCCCACCTGCTGTCCTCTGTCTGTTCCTCTGTCGGATGGAAGTGCCCACGAGAGCGCACTCCGTCCCCACCTCACCTCTGACACGGCATCTGTGAAGAGGGACTTGTAAGAATTCCTGCCAAGTAAGCTACAGAATGTAAAGTGGAGTATGAATATGTAATAGCAGCCATTATCAGTTGATGCCCCTGTCTTTGGAAAGAATCATTTCATTCACAGTGGAGAGAATGAGGGGCAATTCGAAATGGCCTGAGGTAAGTGGCATTTCATATATTGCCAATCAAATTAACCTTGAACCTTTCTCTGCTACTTAGAATTCTTGTTCTTTTTCTTCTTTCTCCATCACTGAAAATTAAGATGATGCGTATAAAACCACTTTTCAGGCTACAATATTGCAGTTTCTCTTCCTTTCCCTCCCCGGGGAGGAGAGAGATGAACAGTTCTCTGCGTCAGTCAAATTGATGGCGAGCTAGAGTGGGGGAGAGTGAGCGCGTCACCGAGGCTGGGAAGCGCGGGATCCGCAGCTGCAGCGGATCTGAGCTGGGGCGTGCGGTCCTGGATCACAGCTGCCTGACTTGAACATGGGATTCTGCAGGAGCGTGGGTGCGGGGCTGCTCCGGCCCCTGAGTCTCACACTCGCCCTGCATCTGTGTTGGCGGGAGATGTGGCCGATTTTCTCTGTCTGAGCAGAAAGCAGCCATTGTGTGAGTGTATGCAGTAGTGGACTATTCAGTGCCTGCATTTTGGATGAGCATTTAGTAATTGTGTACTTTTTTTGTAAGTTTATTTCTTTATTTTGAGAGAGAGAGAGAGAAAGAGAGAGAGAGAGAGAGAGAGAGAGGGAGAGAGAATCCCAACCAGGCTTTGTGCTGTCAGTGCAGAGCCCGGTGTGGGGCTTGATCTCACAATCCCTGAGATCATGACTTGAACTGAAATCAAGAGTCAGATGCTTAACTGACTGGACCACCCAGGCGCCCCTTGTGTGCATTTTCAGTGAGATTGTAGGTAGCCTCCCCCACTCCCAATGCTATGAACATGTGCACTCTCCCTTCTCAGTCTCCTCTCCTCAGATATAGCAGGCATATCAGAGGGCTACACTTTTTAGATAGGACAAGTCTTACCCCTAAATAGCCATTCTGCTTGTTTGAGTAACTGGTTTATCCCAATCATATTTCAATTCCACTTTTCAACTCCTAGGGCTTATTTGTTGTTTGTTTATTGTGTGAGAGGGAGAGCACATGCAAGATGGGGAGCGTCAGAGAGAGAGGGACAGAGACAATCCCAAGCAGGCTCCACATGTCAGCGCAGAGCCCCATGTGGGGCTCTGTCTCACAAACCATGAGATCATGACTGGAGCTGAAATCAAGAATTGGACACTTAACTTACTGAGCCACTCAGGCGCTCCAGCCCCTACACCTTAATGTATGCTCTTTCCACCCAAAGCCCTGTTCCTCACTGTTTCTGCCATTATCTAACCTCATTATGCAACCTCCCAAGAACCAGCGTCTGTGCCATCCACCATCCAGTGCCAATGCGTCTCGTATCTACCCCCGCCCCCCATGGAATTGATTTCTTCCTTCTTTTGAACTGTGGTAGCACTTTGTCTCTATTTCACAGCACTTGTTATATTACGTTCTGTTCCAGAGCCCTGTGGTTCCTGCTTTCCCTAGTCTTCTAAATTTTAAGATCTATGCAGGCAAGAACATCTCTGGTTATTCGTGTGTTTCCCACATTGTGGCAGAAGGATTTAAGAAGGCTTGCAGGGGTTTACGGGAAAATAAAATAAAAATAGATTAAAGAAATGAAGCCAAGACATTTTCTTTTTTAACTTGATAGGATCTAGTGCCTTTCAAGCAGAGGGGTGGGGATATTGTGAGCCCCTGAGATGCGGGTATTTGTTCTCTGAGCCTCTGCAACCCGAGTGCTGTGGAGCTACCGGCCAACAGCCAGAATCTTCTCAAGCACACCAGGGTTTGGGCAATGTATTTTGTCACCATTTATCTGTATGCAATCAACTTATGGTTCTTTCTGGGCAAATTAATGTAATAAACATGCAATAATGTACTCCTACTTACAGGATCTGCCTCCAGCGAGACAGAATGAAATAGGATAAAGTAGAACCAAATGAGTGACTGGAATTTGATCCTGATGCTGGTTAAAGTGATGACTGACACTGATTGGCAGACAAGAGCCATTTCTTGTTTGGGGAATAGTTTGGACAACTCCATAAAGGCATCACCAAAGAAGATATGTGGTGTGTGTGTGTGTGTGTGTGTGTGTGTGTGTGCGCGCTAGCTAGACTAGAAGGGTCGGCTTGAAGGCTTCTGAGAAACAGTATACTAACTGGTTATTCTCACCAAGTCTGAGGAACATCAGAATGAGGGAGGTAGATGAGATGTTTTAAGATTATACATGTATTTATTATGTCATTATTCTTTCCCTCTAAATACTAACTTGCTAAAAATTAGGGTGATCAAATAATTTGTTTTCCAAACTGATAAATTTTTGAGGGTGAAAGGTTACACTGTTATCATTCGGGGCAGCAGGCATGATCCCGGGCAAGCCATGATATAGAGTCACCTTCTGATGGTGACTGATCCGTATGTAAAGCAATTAACAGATCAATGTGATGCTGAAGCTTTTCTTATTCCAAAAACATTTTAAGGTTTATCATTTCCAAAAAAAGCCTGATTTAAGAAAACAGTCTCTCAGAACCACATCTGGTCAATATCTGTTATTCTGTATGTTAGGTACACACGGTTGCTTTCCTCTGATGTTTTCCAGACACCCATAGGAATTTTATATTGCCACACTGAGTTCCTTCATATTTCCTCTGCGACTTTTCTCTCCCTCTTGACTTCCATCTGTATAATGTTTGTGCGATTGTCTCTCTGCTGTCCTGGCTCTTCACACTTCCATTTCACGACGTTGTCTTATGATGAGCATTGCTTTAATCCACGGCTATGTTCTTGCTGACTTTCGTCAGCAAGTTAAAATTCAATAGAGCTGGAGGTGAGATTGATGAAAATAACCAAGAAGCCGGATGTGGGAGAGCCTATTTTCACTACCCATAAGGAAAATTAATAACAACAGCGCATTAGAGTCCATTAGTTTGGTTTGGATAGAATATGCTGCTGGAAGTGTGGCAATTTGAGTGACAGGTTTGTCTACTGAAAAAAGGAAAAGCATCGTTTCACCTTAAAGCTTAGTCCACACTGACAAAGAGAAATATAGAATTATTTACCCGGAAAATCCAGGCTGAAATATTTACCACCGAGGACTGAAATTATATTGTCTCGAATCACCCATATTGATGGGTAACATTGATCAAATCCCCTGAATTATTGCCTAAATCTTTATGTCATTGACCCAGCATAGAGAATAATGCAGAGGTGCTCTTTGTCTAATGCTTGGCAGTGGGAATAATACTACTCAAAAGGAGTCTAGTCCCTTAAAATTCACACCCCCTCCCCCCCATTTTGGGAGTAGAGAGTAGGAACACTAGTAGTAAAAAACACTTAGGATGAAGTTTGGAAACTGAGAAAAGACACTTTTTAAAAATGTTATTAGAATTTGGAACTGAAGGGGCGCCTGGGTGGCTCAGTCAGTCAAACATCCGACTTTGGCTCGTGTCATGATCTCACAGCTTGTGAGTTCGAGCCCCTCTTTGGGCTCTGTGCTGACAGCTCAGAGCCTGGAGCCTGTTTCAGATTCTGCATCTCCCTCTCTCTCTACCCCTTCCTCACTTGCGCTCTGTCTCTGTCTCTCTTAAAAATAAATAAATGCTGGGGCACCTGGGTAGCTTAGTCGGTTGAGCGCCAGACTTTGGCTCAGGTCATGACCTCACCGTTCGTGGGTTCGAGCCCCGCATCGGGCTCTGTGCTGACAGCTCAGAGCCTGGAGCCTGCTTTGGATTCTGTGTCTCCCTCTCTCTGTGCCCCTCCCCCACTTACACTCTGTCTCTCTGTCTCTCTCTCTCTCTCTCTCTCTCTCTCTCTCGAAAATAAGTAATCATTAAAAAATAAATAAATGCTAAAAAGATAAAAAAAATAAAGGAATTTGGAGCTGAGAAAATGTTATTTTCATATTTGAAAGCAAGCTGGGAAGAAGTGAAACTCAGGAACTCACTGATTTTTTGTCGTCACTGTTGCTCAGGAACGGGGAGGCAGCTGAACTGATGTCTTACATGTCAAGAATGCAAGATAGTCCACACACAAATAGCATATTCCTTGTTTTACAGTATATAATAATCTGTAAATGGATACTGATTTACTATAAAAACAATTATCCCTGTACAAAATGTCTCAATAGGTTTATTGTGGTTGCTTCAGATCAAGGATCAAATCCAGTTGCATAAGAGATAGGTACAGTTTGCCTACTTAGGCTATTACTGCCCGAATCTGAGCTTCCCTGACGGCTGAACGTTGGTTGATAATAGACACTTTAGAAATATGTCAAGGGAAGCAGAGAAACGGGCTCTGACAGCACGTCCTCTTACCAGCGGCAAAGACAAGGGCTGGCAGGAAGAATCCTTCTCTTTATGTCCTTATGTCTGGAGAGCTCCAACAAAGCACGATGATTTTTGCGCTTTCATATTTAAAAGCCAAATGCTCTGAACATTTCATGCTCAGTTCATAATCAGTTTTCACATTTTCCATTACTCAGAGGAAACGGGAAGCCTGGATTTTAGATACAAACAATCAAAAATGGTTATTCACTTCTCATGTTGCTGTTGATTCCTGGCTAATATTGTACAAAGCAAACCAGAGGCCACAGTAGGGAGGGTGGAAGTGGTCGAGGGAATGATGTCAGCTCACAAACAATGGGAAAGAGAGAAGTTTCTGTCTTTAATGGGAAGAAAAATTGGTGAGCACTTTGTGATTTGGTCAGGAATGCGGTCACCTATTGATTTCCATGCCTCTAAGTTCATACTTTGCTTTGGACAAGGACTAGTGTCAAAATGGTGATGTTTTGATTCCACTTACCTGATCTTGGTAGATTTGAATATGCTAATAATTTATCTCTGAGCGTTTTTTCCCCTTTTGTAAAAGTTATGAAACAATTAAGTACTTCTTTTTTTTAATTTTTTTTTTTTTTTAACATTTGTTTATCCTTGAGAGACGTAGAGACAGAGCGTGAGCAGGGGAGGGGCAGAGAGAGAGGGAGACACAGAATCCGAAGCAGGATCCAGGCTCTGAGACACCAGCACAGAGCCCAACACGGGGGTCGAACTCACAGACCACAAGATCATGACCTGAGCTGAAGTCGGAGGCTTAACCGACTGAGGCACCCAGGCACCCCAAGAATTAAGTACTTCTTATGTTGTGTCTGGTTTCTTCACTTGTACATAACTCCTTACTAAAATCACAACAATAAACACAGATGGACAGGTCTTCAAGTAAGGAAAGAAATTTTAGTTTGGAATCTAGCTGCTCACTCTCTCAACAAATATTTGCCATTTCTTTTTTTCTGTGCCTAACTTCTGTGATAAGAGGAAACATTTGCAGGCAGTTCCTCAAAGAGCTTAACCTCTAATAAGAGAAAAAAAATTGTGCAAGTTATACACATCACTATGATAGAGATATGGAATTCTGCGAGAGAGATACAGATCCAACCTTACATGATTCTAGGTACATTTCTATCCAGGTGGGCCAGGAGTCATCATTGCTTCTGCCGGGTTCTGTTTGTTAGAAGTGAGCCACTAAGTCTATCCCAAATTCAAGAAGAGGGAAATTCAGTGCCACCTCTCCTAGGTAGGAATATCAAAGAATTTGTGGACATATTTCTAAAACCTTTGCAAAGGGATAAAGGAAGATGAGGGGAGAGCATCCAACTTGGGGAAGGGAACAGACCATGGCAAAGGTCAAAATTTAGAGATCTGTGCAGGGAACATGAGCTTTAGACTAAGCTTATAGGGGAAACAAGATAGGAAATGTAGCAGGCAGGAATTTAGACACCATAGGGCTGGCTGGGAATCGTGCAAGACTTTTGAGCAGGGTAAGAAGCATAATTACAGCTATATTTCAGGGCGACCAGTGTAGCAGCAGTGAGCATGAAGGTTTGGGAGCATGGAGAGCAAGAAGAGAGGGACTAGTTAGAAGGCCATCCTGGTTATTGACAGGGATAGACCTGAAAGCGGATGGTTGGAAGAAGGTTCTAAAGCAAATGCTACTCTCCTTTTTCTTTTAGACTCAACATAGCACAAATAACTATAAAGTTTAATACTTTTTATGTGTCTGATCCAACTGTTAATGGAATCTGCCTGTGTTTTAGATGCTGCTCCTTATGGAGCTTTTTACTGGGTTAGTGAATTGAGCTGTAAGCTTGATGCACGGCAGCAATTCTTTCCGTGCTGATTGAGTGCAGTTTGTCCCTAGGATGGCAATTGCACCTAATGCCCACAGGGCACATTCCTAATTGAGTCTGTCTCTTAGCTGTGGGAAGAGCCTGATGTTATTGCTAGACTCAAACCATCCTAAATTGGAATTCTCCATGGCAAAATTGCTACCCTTTTCTCCTTTGGTTACCAACATTTCTGTTACCGAGAATTATATTATTCTTCTGTAAGCACTTAAAGAGTTCATGTTCTCAACTCGTATATTCATGTACTTCATTTGCAACATAGAAACTGCCTGGGCTTCTTGAAGATGTCCATTCCTAATACATAGGCAAAGCAGGGCGCTCAAGGTGCAAATGTCCAATAAGACTCGGACTTCCAATCCTGATGCTTTGACTCACCCCACTCTTCTTTTGGGAATCCAATAATTCCAGACTATAGGAATCTTCTCTCTCTCTCTCTCTCTTGATTTATATGAATTTATGAGTCTCCAAGAGTTTAGCATTTAGCAATTTTCCTAATGGTGGGTTGAGTGCTAGTTCATTTTCTTCACCAACTTGACTACAAGCTCAGAGAATGTATGGACCCATATTTTGGGTATTCTTCTTCTTTTTAAAAAATTTTATTTATTTAATTCTTATTTATTTTTGAGGGAGAGAGAGTGGGAGGGACAGAGAGAAGGAGACACAGGATCCAAAGCAGGCTCTGAGCTGTCAGTACGGAGCCCAACACGGGGCTCAAACTCATAAACTGTAAAATTTTATTTAAAATTTTTAAAGGTTTATTTATTTATTTTGAAAAAGAGACAGCGTAAGTGGGCAAGGGCAGAGAGAGAGGGACAGAGAGAATCCCAAGCAGGCTCCATGCTACCAGTGCGGAACTCACGTGGGGCTCGAACCCATGAAACCATGAGATCATAATCTGAGCTGAAACCAAGAGTTGGATGCTTGGAACCGACTGAGCCATCCGGGTGCCCCTGGGTATGCTTCTAAGTGGGAGTGGAGGGTTCGTGCCTAACACATGGTGGGTGTTTACTAAACTCTCAATTGAAGAATACCACTTAGATGAGACTGGTTCAGCTTATTTTCATCTTTTCAACACATATATCCTCCACACAAGTACTTTATTCCTTCCCTTTGTATCTCTAAATCTGAACTGCAGTTTAAAGCAAGGATTGTAATTATAACACTTCCCCACCCTCTTCTCTATCTTGGCTGCCATTTTGACCCTATGTAATAACTAGATGAAAACTTGAAGTAAACTTTAATGTCTTCAGTGACCACTCACATGTGGATTAATCTAAATGGTGATACTGTGCTGTTTTGCAAATATCTGTGATTCTAAATATTTGGTTGTTTTTCTTCATTGTTAATTGTTGATATTATCTAAGAAGTCATGCAACATAATTTATTGCCCATTAAGTAAATCTTCCAATAATATCTTAGATGATTCTTTTTTTTAAATTTTTATTTATTTATTTTGAGAGAGACAGAGACAGCACAAGTAGGGGAAGGGTAGAGAGAGAGGGAGAGAGAGAGAATCCCAAGCAGGCTCCACACTGCCAGTGCAGAGCCTGGTACAGGGCTCAGACCCATGAGACCATGAGATCATGACCTGAGCTGAAACTGAGAGTTGGACGTTCAACCGACTGAGGCATCCAGGTGCCCCAATATCGTAGATGATTCTTAGGGCATATCCCAAGGTTTAGCAATGAAACAAAGCCCCTTTTTCATATGCTTTTTGTATCTGCTTATCATTGGTGGAGTATTCTGAAGCCTTCAGAACCTCTTCTAGCTCCTGGAATATCAGATACAACTGGAGACAAGGAGATTATGGTGCAAGCACACTTTTCTGCCTACATCATTATACAGGTAAGCTGTACAGCTTGCAGGAAGCCATGAATAACTGTTCTATTCTGAGGAGATCAGAGAGCCCTCAGATGTGAAAGGGGAATTAAGTTGCAGAGATGTGGAGTGGTTTCTCAATGGTATCAAGTCCTACAGATTATCCATGACTTAACCCAACTTTTCTGGGTTGTGTGCTCTAATAAAAAAAAATAAAGGACCTCTCACTTGTCGAAAAATCCCTCCATCTCCCTTCTCCCTAAACCGAACAATCCAACACTGACAGAAACCAAGATCAGAAATCTTCACTCTCTAATTTCTTTTTCTTTTGGAGAGTCTCTTTTATTTTGCAAGTCATCATTTTCCAAAGACGTGGTAGAGTAGGTCCACAGCTATTCTCTTTCTACCTTTATGTCCTGTTTCTTGCCTTTCATTCTTAAAGTAATGAATATCAATTGCCATTTACTAAGTAATTGTACTCATAAGAAACTGTATATAATAATATAGAGTGGAGTGATGAACATAAGCACCTAAATTACTAACAGAAACATGTGTTCAGGTATAAACACACAAAATATATTTTTGACATGTAAAGATTTTGGAGAGTGCGTTCATTCCATAACAAGGCTGGTTTTAAAAAAATAATTCTAGAAATAGTGCAAAAACTTTTATAGAAAATTTGGGCTTTTAGGATGTTATCTAAGAAGGAGGAAGAGGAGGAGGAAGAGGGGGAGAAAAATGGAGAGGAGGAGAATGGGGAGTAAGAGGAGAAGTCATAGAAGGAGGAAGAGGAGGAAAAGAGGAAAGACAAGTTGGAGAAAGAGGAGGAAGAAAAGAAGAAAGGAGAGAAGAAGAAGAAGGAGAAGAAGGAGAAGAAGAAGAAGAAGGAGGAGGAGGAGGAGGAGGAGGAGGAGGAGAAGGAGAAGAAGAAGAAAAAAAAGAAGGAGAAGAAGAAGAAGAAGAAGGAGAAGGAGAAGAAGAAGAAGAAGAAAGATGAGGAGGAGGAGGAAGAGGAGAAGAAGGGTAAAAGAAGAAGAAGAAAAGAAGAAGAAGGAGGAGAAAGAGAAGGAGGAAGAAGAAGAAGAAAAAGAAGAGTACTTGGATGATGCAAAAGTAATAGGCAAGTATTTTTCTATAAACTGAGCCACAAGTTGGTGGTCATATCCTTAGTGTTATTAGGGACAACTATAAATAATATAATTATAAACCTTAATTGTGTCTTAACTAAGATATAGTTCTATCATGGATTATGTGGTGATCACAGTGGTAGAAAGTTGAAGTGAGCACGTCTGAGGAGGTGAGCAGCAAGTTGGTACATTGCGCACAGTGGATTGGGGATGGCTCTGCTGGATGGTAGCCATTTAGGAAATTCCTAAAATGGAAACTGGTAAGTTTAGCCATTATCGTTTAAGGGGGAACAGCAATCAGATATTATGGATGTGAAGATCCTTGTAGGCTAGAGGAAAATGGATTATACAGTACTAGTGGCAGGCAGCAAGACAGACCCCGGTGTCTTGGAGGAGACACAACATGGACTTGAAGCAGAAAAATTAGAATACTGGTGGTGAAGTCATGGATCACAAGGGATAGCAAGGCTTGCTAGTCACCAATTTACCTCTTTAATGCCAAAAACAGAACTTGGCACCTGGTAGGTACTCAATAAATATTCAAAGAATAAATAGGCAAGAGATTTGTTGTAGCATCATGGAAGGCCAGAGAGTCTGATAATATTATGGAGGAGGGAGAGCAAAATTTTCAAATGGGAACAATATACAAAATCAAGAGGGTATCTTAATTTGAAGGTTGCCAAGATGATGGAGTTACTTAGCTGTATTTCCCTAAGAGCTGATGGTGTTTGAGGGCAATATCATTGGAGGTAGGATAGAAAATATTTAGGGTCTCTGAGAAGTAATGCCTCCTCAAGCAGTTGTATTTCCTTCTAAGGTCCATTCTGGAACCCATTTAAATACATTTTTATGTTTCAGCAGAGTCTTAGAGACAAAGGCCTTGAGTTTTTTTTTTTTTTAAGATTGATTTCCTATAATGCGGTAACCTCTAGCACAGTGATCACGTTCCAAGATACGCTTAATATTTAACATGCTGCTGATTTACTTAATCATCTTTCAATATCAGAATTCTGTGCTTCAGATAAGCCTTTTTAGCTTATGGCAGGTGATGTTGTTTCATCCAATCACAAAGCCTTCATCTCTGGTGATGTTGTCTTTGGTGCTGATTCAGGAACTTCCACCAAATTCGAATGTCTCATCCCTTGCTCAGGAAGGAAGTTGGAAAAATGTTACAAGGTGAGTATTGATTTGATACCTCACCCTGGAATTCTGCGATCGAGTGTCTGATAGACTGGCTGTGGATTGTGTCCTATGCTTGGTTATGTAACACTGTGGTGGGGCTATTTGCAGATATTTTCAGCCGCCTTAAAAGAACTCATGAAATATTCCACTTAAAAATTATTCTGAGTAATGTGCAAAACAGATATCACTACCTCATCCCCAAGCTTTATCCTATTACTGAGTCTGTCCCCTGGGGTGAGGATCAAGGATGGGGTCAGGGCTGGAGTCGAGTTCAGTTCCTGTCATTCACATTATTGGGTAAAAAAAATAGTGCTTTTAACATTTTGTCATCTTCATTTTTTTGTCATGTTCATTTTATACAAGTGCATAAATATGGACGCATTGAAATGCTTGTGTCAAATTGTCCTTTCTGCTGGGTCTCTAGATATAAAAAAGAGAGAGATGCAGTTGAAAAGATCCTCTTAACTTTCTCTAGGGCATGAAAGGTTCTAGGACCAGTCTCTACTTTTGCTCTATTTTATGGAGACTTTATAGTTTATTTTGATCCAGAACTCATATTCTTGCTGCTGCTGACTTGATTATCATGATGTCACATGTTGCTTAGTCATTCAGTCTTGAGCTGGGTTGGTTCTCTTGATATGCTGTCTAGAATACTCCCTCAACCTCACGTTCTCTATTGCAGAAGATTTTGAACTGTTGACTCAGCTATATGAGGAGAGAGCCAGGCTATGGTAATAGCAAATTATATCCTCTTGTGTGTTGAGGGTTGGTCTATAATGTAAGTGTAAACAACAGCAGTATATGACATGGCTACGTGATTGGTAATGCTTCTACAAATATTATCTCATTAAGTGTAGATGGAGGGGCTGTTGTGAGGGTATGGAGCTCCAACTTGAAACGTCTTGGAGGTAGGTGGGAGGATAGGTTAAGTGGATGATGGGCATTAAGGAGGGCACTTTTTGGGATGAGCACTGGGTGTCATATGTAAGAGATGAATCACTGGGTTCTACTCCTGAAGCCAAGACTACACTGTATGTTAACTAACTTGAATTTAAATTAAAAAAAGTTAAAAAAAGAAACATTTATACTCATTAAATTACACCAATTGACAAGTTTTTAATCTGTCAATGAAACATCAAATATATCTGAACCATATGATAATCGTAACAATTAGACGGTTTCCTTGTCATTCTATGTAAGTGATAGAGGAGTTGGCAGGGTCCCAATCAATGTATTCCATCCCTTCAGTGTTGGGAGCTGTTTGGGCTCACAGGTTGAGACCCCTCCCTGTGTGGAAAAGGTTGAAGCAAAAACTTGCCAGCCAAACTGGCGCCTAGTCTTACAACTACTCTCTTTGGCCTAAGGAATGTAATGCTCTTTTGTTTTACCACATTTAGATAAAAGGAAGGACCTGGAGCAGGATGCTTTGATGAATTGCATCTGAATGAGAGTAGCCTGACCACCTTAAAGTTGCATCTTGGGGATGGGTTGCATAGATTGATAGCAGTTATGAGCTGGCTGAATATTGGTGTGATCTGTGTAAATGTTAGGCTCCTATTATGTGAATTCACTCATTCACGGGCAAAGGACAAGCATTGGGAATTCTGTCCTTGCCAGACGGGTTGGACCTCCCCCATTATAATTGGAAGAATAGGCAATGACTCCTGGCCTGTTTATAGATAATTAACATAGTCAGGCCCAGGTAACTTCCTGTCCTCTCCCCCAGCCTTAAATGTATATGCTAACTAACTTGAAAACGACTTGCAAGATTGAGGAAATCGCCGCTTTACCAATATAACACATTATTGTTCAAACTATGCTTACTGATGGGCTGTCACTCATTGCTGTAATGTAACTCACTACCTTTAAATAAAGGCACTGAGGCCGGCAGGGCAGAGACGCCAGAGATGCCAGAGACGCCAGAATTCCCAGGGCTGCCTGCTTGGTCATCAGACTCCATCTTTCTCGTGGCTCTCTCACCTCATTTCGCCTAACCGTTCGTCCTTCGTGGACCCCTAGATTCACCGGAACGAGGACCGACTCCGGCACTTCAGGTCTTCAAGGGCTAGGCTTGCACTGAGCTAGGTTACTCTGACCCCCCGCTCCTCCCAGGCAGCAGCTATGTGGTGAAGGCCTCTGGAGGAGGATCTGTTGGGTCTGGGGGCCCTAGTTTTTTTCTTAGCACCATATACTCTACATATGACTCAATACGTAATAGGAACATCCAAGTCAAGTTTGGAGCGTCAGATAAGACACTGTGGCAGCTGGAATGAAGAAAACATTTAAAAATTGTTTTCTTATTTCCCTTTTTACTCTTTGGTGATCACTTTACTTATTATTTATTTATTTATTTATTTTTACAATTTTTTTCGTGTTTATTTACTTTTGAGAGAGAGAGAGAGAGGTGTGAGCAGGGGAGGGGCAGAGAGAGGGAGACACAGAATCTGAAGCAGGCTCCAGGCTCTGAGCTGTCAGCACAGAGCCCCACTGGGGGCTCGAACTCACAGACTGTGAGATCATGACCTGAGCCGAAGTTGGATGCTTAGCTGACTGAGCCACCCAGGCGCCCCTCATTTTATTTTTTATTTTTCCTAGCTTTATTGAGATATAATTGAGAAATAAAAATTGTATGTGTTTAAGGTGTGTATGTGATGATTTGATACGTTGCGGAATGATCCCCACAATCAAGCTAATTACCACATTTCTCACCCCACAGAGTTACCTTTTTAGTGTGTGTGTGGTGAGAACACATAAGGTCTACTCTCTTAGCAAATTTCTGGTATGCAATACAGTATTAAGTGTTGTCACAACGCTGGACATTAAATCTTCAGAACTTATTCATGCTGTGTAACTGAAACTCTTTACACCTGGACCAAGAGCTCCCCATTTCCCTCTCCCCTCAGCCTCTGGCAAGCCCCGTTCTATCTCTGATGCTATGAGTTTGACTTTTTAGATTCCTCATATAAGTGAAATCATGCACTATTTGTCTTTCTGTGTCTGGCTTATTTCACTTAGCATAGTGCTCTCCAGCTTCATCCATTCTAACACAAATGGCGGGATTTCCTTATTTTTGAGACTGAATTAAAAATTCAGTTTCCTTTATCCATTCATCTGCTGACAAACACTTAGGTTGTTTCCATATCCTGGCAACTGTGAATAGTGCTGCCGTGAACATGAGAGTGCAGATATCTCTACTGATTTCATTTCCTTTGACTATAGACCCAGAAGTGGGATTGCCGGATCACATAGTGGTTCTATTTCTAATTTTTTGAGGAGCCTCCAGACTGTTTTCCATAATGATTGTGCCACCAATAGTTCACAACACTTTTCTTTGTGTCCTTGCCAACACCTATCTTTTGTCTTTTGGATAACAGCCAGTTAACAGGTGTGAGTTGGTATCTTGATGTGATTTTGTTTGTGTTTCTCTGATGATTAGTGATGTTGAGCACCTTTCCTATACCTGTTGGCCATTTGTATGTCTTCTTTAGAGAACTGTCTGTATAGTTCTACTCTATTAGTTTATACTCTACATGACTCAATACATAATAGGAACATCCAAGGAACCTTGGATGTTTTTTAACAGCATTATTTTTTCCTATTGAGTTGTTTGAGTTCCTTTTATATTTTGGATAGTAACCCTTTATCAGATATATGGTTTGAAAATATTTTCTCCTATTCTGTAAGGCAGGTTGTTGATTGTTTCCTTTGCTGTGCAGACATTTTTGGTGATGAAATATCACTTGTCTATGTTTGGTTTTGTGCCAGTGCTTTCCAAAAAATATCCAAAAAATCATTGCCCACACCAATGCCAGGAAGCTTTTTCTCTATGCTTTGTTCTAGTAGTTTTACAGTCTTGAGTCCTGCATTTAATTCTTTGATCCACTTTTAGTTGATTTTTGTATATGGTGTGAGATAAGGGACCAGTTCCACTATTGAAGAGACTGCCTTTTTCCCTTTGTGGGTCTTGGCACCCTTGTTGAAGATCAGTAGATGGAAAATGTGTATATTGTGTAACGTGTCTGGTGTGAGGTAAGGGCCTGAATTTATTATGTGTCACATGGATACATAATTGTTCAGGTACTATTTGTTTAAAAGACTATTCTTTCCTCACTGAATTGGGTTGGAATCTCTGTTAAGAATCAATTGACCATAGATGTAAGGGTTTATTTCCGGATTCTCACTTCTGTTCCATTGCAACATTTGGATATCTTTACTCTGGATATATTTTTCTGTTAGTCTTTAGTCAGAACTATGTTATTACCAATTAGTAACTATTTCTAAGATTTGTGACACTTTCTATCTTGAATAGACATACATACCTTTTGTATTTTTGTTTTTTCTTTTATAGCAAAAAAAAAAAAAAAAGAAAAAGATCCCTTTAGAATTCTCCTCCGTCATGCACTCACTGTATAACATTTTCTAATTTCTGGTTAAACACATGCATATATACATTTTGAAAGGAGAAAGACATAGGTGTTTACCGGAATGATCAGGGATTGATCTAGCAGTTTGGGGACTTCCCTGATCAGTTAAAACAATGGATATCCTGTCGGGACATCTTAGATGGTTGAAGATGGAGATTAAAACCTCTGGGGTATTGTTATATTTTCTTTTAAAATTGTTTGTACATTTTTTCCATTATGCTTACATGTTTGCTTAAGTTTTGAATAGTTGCCTTGAGACAAATTCCAGAATTTGAAATACCAAATCTAAGGAGGATAAATATTTCATTATGTCAATGTGAAAATAAACATTTATTTTTCTGGCTCCAGTGAGACAGCACATGCCCCATATATTATAAAAAGTAAAGAGATAGCTATGGATACTGAAAAGTATAATGCGATTGACATTGTATATATTAATTACATTATGCACAAATTATAATATATGACTGTAATTCTTCTGTAATGTAATGAAATTGAAATAATGAACATTTTTGTCTTTTGGCACTTATTTTCACATGCTTTCTAGACCAAGGTACATCTTATATGTGGAATGGATTTTAGCTGATAACAGTAAGGCTTGCAATGATCTTACCCACTTTTTGTAATTGTCCTCATTAAATGACATGACTTTGCAACAAATATTCATTGAATACACACTGTGTTTTGGGTACATCTCAGAAGGCTGGGAATACAGCTGTGAACATAACCAGGATCCTGTACTCATAGAATTAACACCCTAACAGGAAAGACAGATAACAGAAACAAAGATATGTGTTATGGTGATAAGGACTAAGGATATCCAAAGCAGGGAGGGTAAGGCAGAGAGAGTAACAGGGTAGAGGTTGCGGGCGGATATTTTAGAAAAGGTCGCCAAGAAATGCCTTTTGAAGGAGCATTTGAGTGGAGACTTGGATGAAGTGAGGGTAAGCTGGGTGTTTACTGAAGAGCTGAAGAGTAGAATATTATAGTTAGAGTACAATATGCAAGTGTTTGGACATAAGGTTCCAGGAATGGGCAGTGGATGGATCATGCACATTGTTGTAGGTCATAGTCAAGAGTTTGGGTTTTATGATGAGAGTAATAGAAGGCCACAGAGGATTTGGTGGGTTTAAGAGTGACATAATATTGTTTGAGCTTTTAAAAGTTGCTCCAGGCACTGTGTATCCTTTTGTCTGAGGGCAGACAGAAGTGGAGGTGGGAAAATCTAGTTAGGAGACTGTTTCATGGTCCAGGTGGGAGGAGTTGGTATCTTGGATGAGGATGGAGGAAATGAGAAGAAAAAAATTGGTTTTTGGTTAGATTTTGAAGGTAGAGCCAATGGGATTTGCAGAGGCATTAGACATGAAGCATGAGGGTGAGATAGCAGGGTTTTGGCCTGAGCAACTGGGGGGGGGGTGATGGTGCCATTTCCTGAGATCTGAAAGATGGAAGAGAAGCAGAAATGAAGAGTTGAGGAACTCTGTTCTGAATGTGCAGAGTGTGAAATTCTGATCATGAAACAAAAATCAAGCTTAATAATGTGCTCTGGAGGAGAGCTAATATTTTGTTGATAGAGCTTTTAAGGAATTACTCAATGGTGGGACTCCATTCTCAATAAATTGTTTATCTGAAATGTAGTTTATCCTATTTTCAAAGTTAGTACACTTTTTATCCTGTCAGATTACAGACTCATTTGTTTATTGTACATTTCACTTGGATAGGATGCTGGCTGCTTGTTTTAAAAAAAAAACAACAACAACAAAAATCTACAAGCCTGGTTTCCTTGGGTCAGTGCTTTTTAGAAGGAATATATGGACTTGAGATATGTTGATTCTATCGTAATCTACCTTTATCCTCTTCAGTCCCTTGGAAAACATAATAATAATCTGGAATCAATGATGGATATATGTGGTGTTTATTGACTTTTCCTCAGGCTTTGATTTTGTAGGTTTTGGTTTTGGACCTAACAGCATGAACTGCATGAATATAAACCCGTAGTTGTATTGAAACAGACTAAGGAATTCTGCCAGATGGAAATGTAAAAATTTTTTTTAATGCGCCTTAAAAAAGATTGCTTTTTGGTGTCTTTTCAATTAGTTTCTTAAAGAGTATACACTCCTTTTGAGTAGGTTGAATAACCTCCTTCCTCCTATGGAAGACAGAAAGCCTCACATGGTGTGTTAGGCTTTTATTATCTTGAATGGAGAGTGCCCTGAAAAGATATATAATGACCTTAAAGCTAATTATCACTGGAAAGAAGGGCCACAGATCCATATTCTAAAACCAAAGTTACTATTTTGAGTACTTGCTCTTCTGCATTTAATTGGCCCACCAAAAATAATCCAACAAGAATTTTATACACTAGAGTGTTCTCTTTACAGCTTGTTTCTGAGGGTGCTTCTCATTGCTCTACATAAGGTCTTACATGGGTGCATTGTTGACATTTTTCTTTGAGCATGGTGAATTGTATTTATACCTCCTCTGAAAGTTTTCTAGCCTGAAATGTGACCGGCAGAGAGGAGTAGACCTCTGGGTTCTGGGATGCTCATTTATTTTTATGATTCATAATAATCTTTTAAGGAGACTCTTGGTCCTGCCTTAGTTAGGCTTCAGCTCAGCTCCTCAGAGAAAAGCAATGGTTTTCTCGTCAAACATGGATCCTTATCCTCCACAGTTTTCCAAAGGAATGTCGGCTTTCCCCCCAGCACGACTGGGAAGGCATAGGGGTTTGTACCTAAGGAACAACACAAACTGACTGCCTTGATATTTTTGAGAAACTCAATGGGGGGTGGATTTTGAAGACTTGCAGCCCATCTGTTCCTTGTGATATCTGAAATCTCTCAGATTAAGTGATAGCAGCTGCAAGCTGGGTGCCCAGTCCTCCTAGTC
This sequence comes from Paguma larvata, assembly GCA_030068075.1. NCBI lineage: Eukaryota > Metazoa > Chordata > Mammalia > Carnivora > Viverridae > Paguma > Paguma larvata. Next base: position 8,705,848 of record CM057839.1, on the reverse strand, counting down.
CTAGCTCTCTGCAGAGTGGCTTTAATATAATTTGGTATGAAACTCTTAGCCTATCATGATGCCCAGCATAAAAGAGAGCCATTTGAAACATACAATTATTTCAATAGTAAGGATGGAGTCGAATATCTTGCTTAATATGACACCAGGACATGAAGCCTTTCCCACGTCCTCATGGTCTTCCCAGCTTCCCACAGACACAATTGTTCTCTAAGTTCTCAGAAGCTGGAACAGATTTTCAGGTTAAAATCTGCTGCCATCTAAATATCTTCAGTTCTCCAGTTCTATTAATTAAAAAAAAATTTGTTTTTCCTCTGGGGTTCTCGCTTCCATTACTTATTGATGTGGATTTCACCTCCCATTTTGCTACCGTACTTGGGAGATAAAGGGGGTAATTTGCTTCTTTACCTCACTTCTAAGATTTGGACAAGAAAGATTATATTTTCGGGGCACCTGGGTGGCTCAGTTGGTTAAGCGTCTGACTCCTATTTGCAGCTCAGGTCATGATCTCACAGTTCGTGGGATCAAGCCCTGTGTCAGGCTCTGTGCTGACAGGGAGGAACCTGCTTGGGATGCTCTCCCCCTCCACCAGCCGCTTCTCCACTTGCCTGTGAGCTCTCATTCTCAAAAAATAAGTAAACATTAAAAAAAAGAAAGATTGCATTTTCTCAGTTATTGTTAAAAATGTCTTGGGTAAATTGCTAAATTGTCTTTTTGTTGCTGTTTTCATTTTCATTTCTTTGACTAATTACTGAGGTTATTTTTTTTTCAAATATGTATAAACCACTATGCGTCCTCATTCATGAATGTCATGTTCGTGGACCATTTATCTACTGGATCTTAGTGTATTATATTATGTAAACTCATTGTATATCAAGGATCTTATCTTTGGTGCAACATAATCATATAAATATTTCACTTTGTGTTATATCATCTGATAAGCTTGTATTTTGAGAAGGTTTACATTTTCATGTAGTCAAGTCAGTCTATCTTTCCCTTTGTGATTTCTTCCATTGCTTTTTTTATGCTAGTTATCTTTTCATGCAATTTTTAAAAAAATTTACTCCTTGGGGGTTTGGACACGGTGGTATGTGATTTTTGTAGGTTTGTTCCATAAACAGGCCTAGTATAGCGCTTAGGGCACAGAAATGCACAATAAATATTTGTTGATGCATTGATAAGTTTTGCTTGTTTAATTTATGAAGCTTACATTGCCCACAAAGTTATACTGCAGATTTTTACAGAAACACGTTATATTCATTTGCATCAGCATTTCCTTTTTGGGCACTTATAGAGAATTTAAACAAAGTCATGCTTTTGGGCAGCATTAGCAGAAAGCTGCTGCCTTATCACTATTCTTGGTTGAATAGAGGGAGAGCTCTTTATCATATCTTTCGATTTGCCTGACTTACCAAAAATCTCATCTCACTTGTGTGGAGGCTCTTGAGTCAACTTTACCATGTGAAAGCACCTGGCCCAGATATAGGGAAGGATTAAGCTGTAACATGACTTCAGATCTAGTGAATAGATTTCTATCAGTTTTTGTGCACAGCTGTGGGATTGTTGAGCCAGTTAGTATTACATTTAGGGTCGCAGAAGACTAACTCCCAGAGAGGACAGAAATCCTTAAATTGGACAGAAGACTCCAGTCTTAACAGAATTATGGTTTACTGGGGGAGCAGAGCAGTACAGGAAGGAACCAATCCCCAAGAATTCGGAAGTAGAGAAGGGCAATTCATATTTTTCAGTGAAAAACAATCACATCACCATCCTTTTTTCTCACTTCAGTGTACTGGTTACATGTGAAAGGATGACAGTTTTAGAGAAACCAGAGTCTTGATTTCTTGCCACATCTTAATAAACTGTGTAGGCAGAGTAAACTGACACGCATATTTTGATAAATATACATCTATGGTAAAATCAATATGTCATTGATTAGTTGATCATAATAACCTCTAAGTTTGAGAAATGACTCCATAGAAAACTGAGAGGAGTTCTTATGGGTACCCTGTCTTGCCCTTGGCCTCTTCATACATGTCTGAAGTCTCCTACCAGGTCTCCTAGGCCAATGCTCCAGTGAGAAAGGATGTCTTCTTCTACTCAGTTGATTCTCCCAACAGTGTGAATTTCTTTAAGTACCTTTCATCATGAATTTGGTCCTTATATTCTTCCTAGCTTTTGAATGACTTCTAGCTCCCACCTTACCTGGGATTTGGCCTTTGATTTTCCTTTGCAATTTGAGGGCCATCCTGCTGATTGGCAGTTCAGACTTTACCTCTTGTTTGAGTCTCACTGTCCAAGGTAGCGGGGAAGGCAGGCAGGGTTTTCTCAATGCCTTACAGTTGTCCTGGGACCTCAGAGATGGCTGTGTCAGGCAGCCTCTGCTCCTTTGGTGCCCTGTAGCTTTGACTCCCGTTCATAACTGGGGGCTGTGTGCAAACTGTCCAAGGGCAAAGGAAATACCCTTTACATCAAGGGTTTGTCGACCGACCCCTTGCTCTCATGTCCTACAGTGGCTAATTGCAAAACCGCAGTGGCTCCCAGTGTGGTCCAGATCTTCGCCCCTTCCATACATGTTCATTCCAAATGACTGGCCACTGGGGGTTGCCACGCACCTGCAGTCAGAGTCACTGCTGTCAATCAGAACAGGTAGATTTGGCATCAACCTTACCACTGCAGACCCAGAGACCCTATTCTCTGCATCTACTCTCTTGAAAATGAGTTTGTTTCAGTCCGTGGGATGTACCAGATCTCCAGTGTGGTGAGCAATAGTTAGGATTACTTTCTTAAACCGGACCTTTAGGGGAGCTCTGGGGTGTGGGCTGCTGGAGAGTGGCTGGTGCTGTCCCAGTCCAGGAACTATTCAAGGCCACTTGCATGTGAGCTTCTTTTTAGGTTTCAAAATTTATTTGTTTATTTTCTTTTCCAGCTTTAATGAGGTAGGGTTGTCAAATAAGAATGGTATATATTTAGGTTGTACACTATTCTTTTCAAAGGTACACAGCATGATCATTTGATATGTGTATACATTGTAAAAGGACCACCACAATCAAGTTAATTAACCTGTCCATCTTTTCACATAGTTACTGTGTGTGTGTGTGTGTGTGTGTGTGTGTGTGTGTGTGGTGAGAATACCAGATTTACCCTTTTAACAAATTTCAAGTGTATAATACAGTATTATTAACTATAATTGCTATACAATACATGAGATCCCTAGAACTTATAACTGACAGTTTGAGTTTCTGAATCTAAACGTTATCCTTGCCCCCACCCACTGGAAGACAGTTGTGGCTGCTAACACACACTTCTTGGGAAGCCTCTAATTTCCTCCTTTATCAGACAAGGCTGGGAGGGAGGCTCAGTGGCTGGTAGATCCCAGTCTGAGAATCCTAAACCCTGTATTAATTTCTCCCAAAAGGCAGCCTCATAAACAGCAGAGAATTGCTTACCTTCAAGGCTGCTTTTGAGACACAGAGGCTAGTCTAGGACCAGCTGACATTCAATGACAGTGCACCCAGGCACTCAGTGCACCAGCAGACCCAGGCAGCTACAGCAAGCTGGACAACGCAGTTCATAACAAAAGAGGGCAACCTTTCCTATTGCTTTGAGTTTCCAACCTCTATACTGAGTTGAGTAGTGTTCTGCCCAAACTCATGTCTACCTGGAACCTATGAATGCAGCCCTATTTGGAAATGATTTTTGCAGACATATTCATGATCTTTCTTTCTTTTTTAATGTGTATTTATTTTTGAGAGAGAGAGAGAAAGAGGGAGAGAGAGACAGAGATGGAGTGCAAGTGGGGGATGGGGCAGAGAGAGGGGGAGACACAGAATCTGAAGCAGGCTCCAGGATCCGAGCTGTCAACATGGAGCCTTAGCAGGGCCCGAACTCATGAACTGCGAGATCATGACCTGAGCCAAAGTCAGATGCTTAACTGACTGAGCTGCCCAAGTGCCCTGTAGGCATAATCAAATTAAGGTGAGGTCATTCTTGGTTAAGGTGGGCACTAAATCCCATATGACTTGGTGCCCTTATAAGAAGAAGGAAATTTAGGCACAGAGGGAGAACGTCACAGGCAGTGGAGGCAGAGATCGGAAGTGATGCACCTACAAGCCAGCGAACACCAAAGATTGCCGGGAACCACGAGACACTGGAAGAAACAGGGAAGGATTCTTTTCTAGAGACTTCAAAGGGAGCATGATCATGCTGACAGCTTGATTTCAGACTTCTGGCCTCCAGAACAATGAAGAATAAATTTCTGTCATTTAAAGCCACTCAGCTTATGGCAATTTGTTGAGGAAGTTAATACAGCTTCCCTCAGCAGATGCTTATCTGGAAAAATATGGTTATTCAGTTCAACTGCAGAGAACAAAAGCCATTCATATTTTTGGCACAGTCGGCTCCAGGTTCATGCAGATAGCTGCTGGAAAGGGGCATTATGCTGGCAAGGCCTGCTCTGTAAGCTAGGTGATTATAACCTGGCCAGTTACTGTGGCCAGTTTTCCATTCAAGGCCATTGGCTATTCATGGCCATGTGGAGTTCTGTTGGCCCTATGTTAAGGCAGACTGGAGATGTTGCATTGTATACCACCTGTGTCCAGGATAAGAGCCTAGAATGAGGAAAGCTGGAATACTGTTAATGTGGACTTTTTCTCCGGTCTATCCCTTTTGTATGTATAGCTAAATATTAGTTTATTTATTTTCTCTCTGTATAGTTCTAAAACCCTAGCATAAGGTTTGCCTACCTTTGTGTTTCTTGCCCCAGGAAAATTCTGTGGCCCCAGGGTGGAAAGCAGAAGCTGCGTACAAAATTCCTGTTTTTGTTTGTTTGTTCGTTTGTTTGTTTCTAAGAGCCAAAGTCCCAGGGGAAGGAATGCCTTGTAGAAAGCAGCAAAGCTGCTTGGAAGAAATATAGTGAGAAAAGAATTTTCCCCAGACTAAAAGAAATTCCTAAAGCTGGTGGGTGAGAGGAGCAGCAGGAATTTTCATGATCCCCTGAGTAGCACCCAGGGGATGTCTCCTAAAAGGAATGACTGCCTGCTGTGTCTTGGCAGAGAGAACTCATAAAGAGCTTCCTCAAACATACCCCTGCCCCAGGCAGGCACAGAAACTGAAGAAGTCTGTTGGAGAACCACGCAGAAATGAAGGGCATGCCTCAACTGGCTTCCTGTGTAAGGCACTGAACCGTGCATGGCCCTGGACTACCAGAGGGACCCCTGGAATGACTGAGGTTTCCTTCTAGTGTGGAAGAAAGTAGGCTCAGAATTACAATTAAATTGATTTATAGAGAATAAAGATATGTGCCATTTCTTGCACGGTTGATTTTGTGGACTGAAATTCATGCCCCCCACGTGGTGTGTTTTTCTGGTGGAAGTTGACACCTCCTCAGAAGGCACACTTCATTTGCAGTGTCCATCAGCCACAGTAGATGTATTGGTGAGTGCTGCCGCAGCTCTAGACTGTGTGCCCAGGTTTCAAGCAGCAAACCCTGCTGGTCTTTTGATGTTGCAGGGCACTCTTTGAGGCCTCCCACATTTGTATTTATTGCTCACGTCTCCCATCCATAAAGAAATGGCCCCCCAAAAGCACATAAAATGGGTACTTGATCAATCCTTGTTATGGTAATGCCTTTTAGCTGTTGACCTGTGTACCACGAAATAATGTTAGCTGCACCCCATCCATTCAGAGACTGCTTTGGCATTACACTCCACTCCTTCCTACTTTGTAACACTATCAACATCCTGGAGGGCGGCCAGTATCAGGTGAAATACAGGTGTCTTAGAAGGGATCTGGAAGTCTATTAGGGAAGACCCGATACGCAAAGTGGGCCAGGCGGTGGATTCATGTCTGGTTCTTTTCTCAGTACATCAACACGAGGTTCTATGCCAGAGTTTGAGTGTTCTCTGGGACTCCTATAGGTGGAAGGATAGCATCTCTGTGGCCTGTAGATTGCCATTGCCCTTCTTGTTATCCACTCTATCCTGCTTTTCCTGATGCACCAAGACCCTGCTATTCACTGAAGAGAGAGAGAACAAGTCCAGGCAGTACTAGACTCCCAGTAACATAGCACGAGCAGTCCATCAGGAAGAGTGCTTCTCGTTGAAGGGATTAGGAGTCCCCCCCAAGGGATTTACAGAAACCCAGGCCATGTAATTGTGGGGTGAGGGGTGTGGTGATGTTTGAACCAACACTCCCAAGTACCTCCTTCCCCCACTCCACGCTTCCTGGAGGGCATACTAAACACAGGTGATTTCGTTTCATTTTATACCCTGAGCATATGCTATCGCAGGTACTGCCTGGATCACACAGTTTGGCTCTGATTCATTCCTTCCTTCATTGATTATTTATCGGATGCCCATTATGTACTAGGCACTGTTTCTAGGCCATGAGGAAGCATTGGAGAAAAATACAAATTTTGTCTTATCTCTTCCTTATGGATTTGACATACTTGAACAGTTTCTTACTTTCTGAGGCCACCTTATCCATATTTGCCTTTTTCCCTCTGCGCGAAGACAGTTCCAGCTCCTGAGACCCCAGCCTAGGCTAGAGCCCCGGATGTTCGTGAGGTTCCAGATGAAATGCTCGACAGATCCCAAAGCATACTCAAAGGAACAATATATGAAGACATTCAAAAGGCATGGATTTTGCTCTGGGTTTGGAACGCAGCTAGAGTCTAAAGAGTGTTAACTAATTTATTTTTCTGGAGAAGATTGCTTAAGAGTGGGACAATGGCTTTTAGAAGGATCCTTGCTGGAAGTTAACAAAGGCTTCCTTCTGTTGAAGCTTGAGAGCCAAAAACATTAATTCTGTTCTCCTCAGTGTGTCTGTCACCTTAGCACTTAGATGATTTATGTAAAAGCCTTTTGTTGTTTCTCATAATATCACAGAACTTTCAACCCGGAGAGAAAAAGGGAAAGGAAAACAAGGATACTTCTTGTTGAGATGGCAAGAACACCCAGCCAGCCTTCTCAACCTTCACCCAAATGAGATTTTTTTCCCTTTTAATAAAGTGTATGTACTTTCCTGGTCTTTCAAAAGGAAAAAAATGTATGGGTGTTCCCTTGGGTAAACTTTCTGCTAGAAAAGCAAATAATTGAAGGGGGCCTCTGATTCAAGAAAAGATTTTTTTAAGTACTTCCCAGAAAGACCTGCTGTATTGGGGAGAGAACCGAAATGTGAAATTTTGAGGTGAAGGAGAGAACTGTTTGTCTGCTGAGTGTTCTGACAGAAATGTCTGTCTCATCTGAGTCCCTGTTGGGCAACTCTTGCTTGTGGGGTAACGTAGAGGTTCGAAATGCCTCTCAGGATAGTTGGTAGGCTTGTCTATGCCTCCTCATTGTTGGGATCTGAATCCCGCCTGGGAAGTCCATTTTACTTCTACTCAACAATTATTTATTGAGCAAGTACTGTATTCTAGGCTTAGTGCAGTTGATGATTTGGAAGCTGAGGCTTTTTTCTCATTATGGTTTACGGGAAGATATAAAGTGACTGTTGAAATAGTGCAGCTGGTTAAAACCAAATTACCAAATCTGAGATAAGAGGGTTGTTAAGTATCAGATGGACACTGTATTCAACAGCCTGCCGAAATCCTTGGGTGAAGTATATGAATATATTTAAGTGCAAATATACACCAAAGAAATAACATTGGATTAAATAGAGATGAAACAATGAATTGATCACGGTATAATAGACCCAACAATTTCCAAAGCTGCCAGGAGTCAGCATCTCTCCAGCATCATGATTGACATGTTTTTTCTAAAGCATCTGTTTTGAGGTGTGTGAGATGTTCATAAGTTCATGCACATTTTTCTCTATAATGAGTGCATAATTTAGCACATAATCTGCAGGTGGCCATATGCAGTCAGTTTACTTTAAGCCAGGTGTAAGATCAAGTTTAAGTATTACTAAAGAATTGTTGATTTGTTTGTGTCTATTTTTTAAAAATCTGAAAGTCTCTACATAAGGAGTTGGGGTCACAGATCTTGGATATGAAGAGGATGAGGGTTGTTAGTAGCTCTTATGGGCCACGGAAGCATGCCAGATTGCATGAGGGACATTTACTTGGCCTTTCCTGCCCATCGTAGACAGGTCTCAGAAGATCTTGGGTCTGAAGGCATCCAATCCAGCAAGGTTCATTATTCCCCCATTAATGCTGGTTAAAGACCACTGGGTAGTTCCCAGCCTGCAGAAAACCTTGAGGGGGCAGAATTGGATGAAGAATTTGGGAGTGGATTCTCACTCTCCTTATACCTCCTTACTTATCTCTGTTCTTAGAGATAAGCCCAAAGAATGTCAGGCAGCATCTGGTTTCTTCACCTTTCCTTATGAAATGGGAGGCCAAGGGATTCTCACTGCATGAGTCATGTTGGCCAGTGCTCTTTAGTCAAAAGATGATGACTTCTCAATAAACAGGCAACTTAATTGTTCAATTTGGACTTCCTGTTTCACATTTATGATCGTGTGAGCAAATTTAATCAACGAGTGTTCTCTCCTGAGGAGGAATATATAACACTGAATGTCTATGGGATGACATATATGGGAAGCAACAAAAGTGATGGGGTCAGAATCTATGGACCGGAAACCACAATGTTCACCTCTCTTTGCTTCTGCTGCTCTTCTGCCAAGGGCTCTTGAGAGTGATAAGAAAGGGGTAGGATGATCTTGTTAGTGGAAAATAGCCAAATGAGAGGTGAGCTGACTGATGAGAAAGACCAGAGTCAGCAACTTCTTTACAGCAAGAAAACATTTCATGCAACTGAAGGTCTTCATTAAAGTTTCAGAGTCGAAAAGGCCATTCCTGTATTCCTTTATTCTGTAACCCACAGAAGAATGACACATAGTTACATAAAAAGAGAAAGACAGGTGTGGTAGAAAACTCTTAAGAGTGGGAATAAAAATCTGAGTTTCAATCTCTCTTTTGTCGCTTACTGATTGTATATTCTTGGGCAAGTCACATCACCTCATATGAGACCCAGTTTTCTTTTCTGTGAAATGATGATTTTTAATCATGTCTACTTTACAGATTGCTTTAAAAATCAATAAGTATAAGTGTACAGTGCTTTGTAACATAGAATATCTCCTAAAGTGTTTGCTATTCTCGTTCTTACTAATAATAGTGATAAAATGTGATCAAGAGAGGCTTTGAGATAGACCTTGTCTTGTTGAGGAATAGAAGTATCCTCTTAGGCTTCTATTTTATTTAGACCAAATATAAACATCAACATCCATTTCTTGAGAGGTTTAATCTCCTTTACTTCTCAGCCTGTGCAAAGCTCAGTTTAATAGGGATGTCAGACTAATTGTGTGTAGTGAGTTCAAGAGCAGGGTTTGAAGGCAGCCGTAGTATAACCACAAGTATTCATCTTGATCAGAATTAGACAAACCAGTCTACATAAAAACCAGTACAAATTTAGGTATATGAATTAAGAAATATTCTCCAGTGTAGGAACTGGTATGTCCATTATTATGTCAAGATAAACTACTATGTGAAACTAAGTTCCAGAACTGCTGGCAAATATATGTCATTCCAAGATAAGTGATCTTTACCTGGTTTGGATGAGTCCTCAGGTGGTTGGCATCAGCCTGAAGTTTAAGTAAATTGGAGGCTATGGCATTTCAACAGTTGGGTTTCACAAGATCAGTCTTCATGTAGGACACCTAGTTTACATAAACAAGAAACATTTTCAATGTCATTAGATGTCCCCAACCATGTTTCATGCTTATAAAGATCGTATTAGCTCCCTCAGTTACTGGCTGGGCTTGCCTTTTTTTTTTTTTTATTTTTTTTTAATGTTTATTTATTTTTGAGAGAGAGACAGAGCAGAGCATGAGCAGGAGAGGGGCAGAGAGAGAGGGAGACACAGAATCCGAAGCAGGCTCCAGGCTCTGAGCCATCAGCACAGAGCCCGATGTGGGGCTCGAACTCACGAACTGTGAGATCATGACTTGAGCCGAAGTCAGACACTCAACCAACTGAGCCACCCAGGCGCCCCTGGGCTTACCTTTTAGTAAATAAGATAAATAAGGTTTTTTTTTTCATGTATACTAGGTCTTGACATATGTATTCGTGATCAGGTAGATTTTGGAGTCTAATAAGAATTTGTTTTTATGTGTCTGGATTCAGTTTGGAGAACCCTGGTGAAAAACCCTAAACACCCAAGAAGAAGGATTAATCCTTTAAAATGTCAGCGTGTCCTTTCATTTACCATCAGTATTCCATCTTTTTATTCCCACAGAATAATCTGCTACTAAGAACATACTGTGGCCTTAGAAAGGGTTAAAGTAAAATATTTTGCATCTGACATAAATGCCTGACTAAATAATTTAATAACTTCCTTCTTTTAACACATGGAGCTAATTGTGCGTCTTCTTGAGAGAAAGTTTGTTTTCTTTAGCTAGGCTTCTGTGTTTGGCTTTAGCATTTCTGTCACCGGCAGCACCCCCCCACCCCCAACTATTAAGCAGAAACCCCAGTCACGGCACTCAACAAAGAAGTGGCAAACCTCCAAGAAATATATTTCCCACAAATACACAGCTGAGAACATTAAAAATTGGGTAGGTCTGGTTTATGTTTGGTTCACCTCCAACATCTCACGTGTAACTTTGGAGTTGAATGAACCAGTGACAATTCAGTAAAATCACTCAGGAGCTCTGGAATTACTGTTCTGACATCCACCACTCCAGCCTTTGTCTTATGTGATAGCCTAAGGTTTGCTGACAGGGTACATCAAAGAATAGGGACCAGGCTGAGGACAGTTTGCACTGTCTTTAATCATTTGGTAAAAGCTCAGGAGGATTTGTTCAAATTCGGCTAAGTAAAAATCCTCCACTCCACCACCTCGTTCAGGCAATATGGGCACCAGATGGGCTTCCACACGCTGCCTGATTGCTACTGTCTGACGTAGACAATCGGAATTCTGCACATCTGTGCCATGACATCAGGGAACGCCACAGCCCTTCATTTAGCTGCGTAGGCCACACCAGAGCATTTTTCTCTAGTTCATGTGGGAACAAAACCGTCATTCAGAAGGCACCTTGTCCTAGCCGTTTGTAAATTAATTTGTTAATGAAACATTACATCAGGGTAGCACTTTACAGTTTACAAAGTGCTTTCATTTCCTCATTTAATCCTTAAAATAACCTTGAGAAATAGGCAGGACTGTTGAAAGAGGGCTAAACAGTTGAGGAGAAAATCCAACGTGCTACTATTCCCGTCTTTAAATGTTTGGTGTTAACTTATATACGGACTAATGTTGACTCATAGCAAAGAATAAAATATGTGCGAGCCCCCCAGAATACGTTTCTTCCTCAGGGGCATATCCTTTTCCAAACATTAATTCACGGAACACTGGATTTTCTGACATTTACATTGTCGCCCATAACTACATCGAAGAATGACTTTGGCCCCTGGGAGCGGGGCGTTGGGGTGGGTGTTTGGGGGAAGAGTTTGAATAGAAGGTTTTTAATCTTAAAATATCATGTTGAGTTTGAGAAATATCTACAAGTTTATTTTTGCCACACCGGTTTGTACAAAACTGATATCCCAGGAGGATAGGCATACTTATATGCACCTGGGTATCCCAGTTTGCCAAACTTAGGTTATTTGTTCAAACAAGAACAGGTTTTCATACACTACAAGGGGCCAGCTCCCAATATTAGAGTAGTTTGGGATGGATTTTTCCTTAGATTGTTTGGGTCTTCAACCAGCCTTTGTAACGAAGGTCACCAGGCTGATACTATGGCTATTGAAATAATGGCGAGCTGGCATCTCCGTAGAGAAAAGCTGCATCTTCTTCAGGCTCTGATGATTAGATGCAGTTTTCTTGAGTCAGGGGCCTGAGCAGCGCTTTGCAGCAGCTCATCACAAGCAAATATGGTAATGATACATCTCTTTTTGCAATTCTTAGTCCGTGGTATCAAGTCCAAATTTCTTTGCAGGGAACACAAGTCTCTTCATTGTCAACCCTTCCTTCATGTGTCTATTTTCACCGTCTGCCACCTGTGCTTTTCTCTCCTCCAGGACCTGAGTTCCTGTAATCTCTGAACACACAAGAATTTCTCATGTTTCTGTACTTTTGCACATTTTCACATACTGTTCTCTTAAGCACTCTCTTGCCCTGCTAATGATAATGGCGAACTCCCCATCCTTCAGGTGTTACTTCAAGCATAACTTCTTCCGGTTAATCTCTTCCTGATGCCCTACAGCAGACTAAGGTGTTCTTTTATGTCTCCACTACACTTGTACATCTCCCTATGGTCCCAGGCACCACATTTTCATTCCTTCTTTGTCCGTCTCCTGAGTAGATTAGAAAATATGTGAAAACAGGAGGCAACTATCATGGTGCCAGGCACAGAGTGTGTACTCAAGTGATTGTTGAAGGAATGACCGTGTGATTCTGCAGGAGCCATTTTAAAGTGACTTTTTAGAGGTCATCCTAACATGGCAGTAAGGAAGAAAATATACCTTGTTTTTTCCTCCTGAAGTTATGGAATATATTATTCATTTTGAAAATGATAATCTTAAATATCACATTCTTGGGGTCTACCAGAGGGAATATTTTGATGCAATGTCATTAGGAATGTCATATAAGGAGAGAGGGTGATAAATATCTTTATAAAACACTAGGTTTTAACAAATCATAATATGCTTACCAAGTTATCAATTAAGGGATTCATTAATATAGGATTTATAGGTTAAGATAGAGGAGAGATCACGTCGTAGCAAATATAGTGTCATATAAATAATATGGGTCATTTTATCCAGATGATTGATTTCTTCACCGTGTTGTTGTTGTTAAGGATGGAGCCCTTGTAGGAACCACTTTTTCTCAATTCTTCTGATGTATAATCCACTCATCTCTCCCCTCTCCATTCTTCCATTCACACATTATCCATTTATCCATCCATCCATCCATCCAGCCAGCCAGCCAGCCACTTTTGTCAGGTATAAAACAAATAGAGGAAATGATAAGACATACCAAGGTTATGGTATATATTCATCCATCCATCCACCCACCCACCCACCCAATAAATAATATAAAATATCTGTTCTTGTAAAACCTTAAATATTAGGAATAGACGATAATTCTCATTTGATTATAAAGTTATAAATAGGGAGGCATTTTATGTCATTGGGTAGAATGATGCACTTATTTTTAAAAAGTAGATTAGCCATTGTAGTATTTCTATTTTCCAGGGCTTCTGTGAGGATTCAAGAGATAAAACACTGAGTAGTATAGCTTGGAGTTCTCAGAAGAAAGATGCCGGTGGAACAAAGAACACCACAATTAATGCTCTCAGTAACTTACGGTTATGGGCCTAAAGCGAAAACTGAAGCTGATAATTCAAGTCCAGGGTACTAAGTTCCATAATGATCCTCCAGAGAGGAAAAAATGGAAGCAAAGTTGTGCCAAAAATGATTTATTCTAAATAAAAAAAGAAAATTATTTTTGGCTGTGATAGTTTCTTTCTGTCTGTCCATAAGAATGGGGATGGTTGGCCATTATTGGTTGACAGGAAGAAACTGAAGCAAGTTGCTGAATTTACAAGTCGCTTTTCAAAATAAGTTTTACAGCCCAGGGAATTGGAGTAGTTTGTCTACTATTCACATTCACTGTTGAAACTTGGATACTTAAAAATGCTGGGAAAAGGTGAGGAAATGAAGTAGTTTTTTAGGCTCAGGTTCAGGAAAGAAACCTACCCAGACTCTGGATGTAATGTCTGATAGGAAACAGTGTATTCCCTCGTTGCTTGTGGAAATGCCACTTGATAATGAGTTTTGACCTAATTTCTTTCCTCATTACAGCACAGTAATTTAAATCACTGGAGACACATTCCGAAGCCTTAAAAAAAAGTTGTTCTCCTGGATTAAACAAAAATACCCTCTCTAATCCAACCTAATCTTACACAGCATCCCATTCTCAGTATATATATATATTTTAATTTTTTTGTGTTTTATTTATTTTTGAGAGAGAGAGAGAGAGAGAGAGAGAGAGAGAGAGAGAGAGAGAACAATGGGGAAGGAGCAGAGAGAGAGACACACACACAGAATCTGAAGCAGGCTCCAGGCTCCGAGCTGTCAGCACAGAGCCCAATGCGGGGCTCGAACTCATGAACCGTGAGATCATGACCTGAGCCCAAGTTGGACACTTAACCGACTCAGCCACCCAGGCGCCCCCTCATGCTCAGTATATTTGACTCAAGATTACAGTGGTCTTGACTCACAAAATATTAAACTTTAGACCAGTTGCTTTTTAGGGTTTTCCTGGGACTCATTCCTGGATACATTACATAGTCATGAAAATTCTATTAGCATATTATTTGCAGACCGTTTATATATGTTCACCTAGATTCATTTTTATTTTCCCTTCAGGTTCCTTTCAAGGTAAATTGTGATCAATGGTATTCTTAAGGCAGTTATTTCCTGACTGAATTTGTTGAAGTTTTCCCTCATTCATTCATTTTTTTTTATCTTTCCCAAATAGCAGATGGGGAAACAGGAATGAAACATTGAGCATTCACATAGCGAGGACAACTAAAAATCTTTACTGATTTGTGTTTTTTATAAGCCATGTTTTTTTCGAATGTACCGTGTGATTCCCATTTATGTGAAGGCAGCAAGGTCAAATTTTGTAAAGAGTCTCCAGTTTTAATTTGGGTTCATTTGGAAGAAAGGGTTTGCAAGGGAAAAAGAGAACGGACGGGGGAATGTTATCAGAACCAGTGGGATCTAGTGAGCACTGATTGGATCTGAAGGCAGGTGGGGGTTGAGGGCTGGCGCTAACGCTTGTTACCTGTACACGAAGCCGAGTCTCAACCTCTGAGCCTCCTCTTCCTTATCTGTAAAATGAAAGTGGTAATTAAATGGGCAGGAGAGACCACAGAAATGTTTCCCAGTTTGCAGATAGATAAGGATGATGAATCAGATGGCTTTCACGTTGATTTACTACCAAGCTAGGAAGGAAATCAGAGCAAAGGATATATGCAGTCCTTTGAATGTCCCTGCTGCCGACATCATGTGAGGAATCCCCCTTTCACTTAGGCTAGCAGCGTGAGGGGGCTGTTTCCCTAAGACATTTTTTTTTTTAACCTTGGTTCTCCAGCACTCTTCTGGACCATTCCACAGCCACTTTGCATTTCCTATCTTCTACTGGTCTTGGCTTCCATTGCCACGTACATTCAGATAGCCACGTACATTCAGACAGTATTCAAATGAACCATCATGTCCTCATTCTCTGAAGCCACAAGTTTGGAAATTACCCCACATTCCTTGCTGATGTATCCTTGTTCAGGCTACGTCTGTTTCCACACTAGCTTGCTTGCTCTTCCCTTCTTCCTTCCTTCCTCCCCCCCTCCCTCCCTCCCCCCTCCCTCCCTCCCTTCCTCCCTCCCTTCCTTCCTTCCTTCCTTCCTTCTTTCAAGTTTATTTATTGAGAGAGAGAGAGAGAGAGAGAGAGAGAGAGAGAGAGAGAGAGAGAGAATCCCAAGCAGGCTTTGTGCTGTCAACACAGAGCCTGATGCAGGGCTCAATCTCATGAACCGTGAGATCATGACCTGAGCCGAGATCAAGAGTTGGACACTTAACCAACTGAGCCACCCAGGTGCCCCCTCACTACCTCTTTCTTGAACCCCTCCTGTATTGCTGCTGCAGCGATATTTGTAATATTCAGCTTAAATGGTATAATTTCTTTCTCTGAAATGCTACGATGACACTCCACTACCCTAAGGACAAAGTCCAGATTCCAGGTCTTCTGTAGTTGGACCACTGCCAGCTGTCTGGTCGCTGTTCCCTGACACCCAGTGTAACAAATGCTCTGTCCATGGCTAATGAGCACAGTTCCTTGAGCTCAGCATTTTCTCCCTCACTTCTGAGCTTTGTTTTTTACCCTGCCCCTCTCTGCCTTAAATGGCTTTCTCTGTTACCCTCATGGCCAACTTCCTCTTGTTTTCAAAACTCAACCCAGGGTGTCTTTTTTGCTTTCTATACTCTACTTGGCCAGAATTCCTATTTTCCTACAGCATTCTTGAAATACTTCTTTCTTTTTCTTTTTTGGTTTTATTTATTTTTTTGAGAGAGCAGGGGAGGGGCAGAGAGAGGGAGATGGAGAATCCCAAGTAGGCTCCACACTGTCAGCGCAGAGCCCGATGCAGGGCTTGTACTCACGAACTGTGAGATCATGTCCTGAGCCGAAATCAAGAGTTGGATGCTTAACCGACAGAGCCATCCAGGTACCTCTTGGAATACTTCTTTCAAAGCATTTGCCCTATTGTCTTGCAGGTGCTGGTTAATTATTTTCTCTCTCTCGCTCGACAGCAGGGACTCCCCTTTCATCCACACATCCCTAGCCCCAAGCATATTGCCTGGCACATAGTAGGAGCTAAGTAATGTTTTTTTTAAAAAATGAATATGTTTCGGAAAATATCACCCCTAGATATCGCTTGCATTGCTGTTTTGCAACTGCATCGTTATTAACATTTTGTTTGTGATAAGGTTGTATAGCAAACTATATCAAAAGTCCATGTGAAAAAATAACTGTAGGTTGTAATTTGTCTTATGCCCTCGTCATACGCCAAGCAGGCTCCTGATTTTTCTTTTTGACGAATGAATGAATGAATGTTAGGTGACTGAGAAAGAAGCAGATAGATGATAACATGAACAGGTCTGATGCTTCAGCGAGCCACTGCCACTCTCTTCTCCCATTGCTGCTGCAGGGAAGCCTGCCTGAGAGGGAATTTCACCCCTGTTTATGCTCCAGCTCACCTACCACCAAAGCTGCAGGAGTAGATGCAGTAACAGAAGGAGTAACTGATGGGCTAGGACCGTAGATGGTAAACAGGAGGAGAAACAGAACAGGTTGGCGTAGGCTTAGCTTCATCCAGCATTGTATGAAGAAAGCATCAGAAGCAGTAGCATTTCCAAATAGGTAGTTGAGCATAAGTGAAGGGAAATGGGTCCTCCTGAGGGGTATTGATTGGGCTCTATCTGGCTCAATTTGAGCAAGTTGTGGAGAGGATGCAGTGTTAAGAGAAAGGGCTACCCGTGGGGCTGAGTTCCGCAGGAAGCTGTGCCAGCCCTTACCCGGAGCCCAGACGACACAGATCATTCACACGGTAGGGACTGTTTTCATAGATCTTTTCAAACACAATTAGGTGGATCTGAAATAGAATTTTAAGCTCTCACCACACTTTGACATCAGAAAACCATGAATAAATAAAATTACAAAATCAAAATGCAATTCAGAAGGATTCCATGTGATAATGCCTTTTTCAATAAATGCTGCAGAAAGAAAACTGGGTGATAAACCATATCGTTTCAATTTTCTCCTCGGGGATTTTATATCCATATGCTTTTATATGGAAAAATGTGATTTTAAAAAAAGGCTCTGCCACCATGACTCCTAACTCTCTGGTAGGTGTTCTCCGTGGGACCAGGCATGGAGGGGCTGCGGGGGGCTGGGCCAGGCTGGCTGCATTTCCTGACCACATTTTCTGGGGCTGGAAAGGTTCTGACACTCACTGTTCCCTCAAGGGACTGTCAATTGCATAAGATTCTCCTAGCAGGGAGTGTGTCCTTGGATTAAGGTATATTTCTAGGAAGTTCAAGTTAAATTACAAAATGTTAGCAGAGACAAACAGAGCACACTAATCCAACAGGCAGAAAGACCTTAATGCAAATTTTTCTGAAATGTGTCTTACAGAATATTATCTCTGACTCACAAAAATAAACTCTAAATGGATGAAGTATCTGAATGTGAGACAGGAAACCATCAAAATCCTAGAGGAGAAAGCAGGAAAAAGCCTCTTTGACCTAAGACGCACCAATTTCTTACTCTACACATCTCCAAAGGCAATGGAATTAAAAGCAAAAATGAACTACTGGGACCTCATCAAGATGAAAAGCTTCTGCACAGCAAAAGAAGCAGAATATTGTCTCTGAGAAATGTATGTGGACAAAGGAGTCTATGGTCAGTTGAGCTTTACACATGCTTGGTTAAATAGGAACAAATTCTTTTTTACTTTGCTCCTCCTCTTCCTTCTCCTCCTTCTCTACATTTACCCCCTCTTCCTCCTCCACCTCTTTCTCTTTCTTCTCCTTCTCCTTCTTTTTCTTTCAGCTATAAATTTCCCAAAGGTTTTTATATATGTAGAGTGGATCTCCAAGAAAGAAATACAGTCAACAAAATTTACAAAACATATTTGAAGTTGAGAAACTTTTTATTTGTTCAGAGAAACACAGTTTGGAAAACTGTACCTTTGTTTTACTTTTTAAATTATATATATGCATATATATAATTTACATATATAATTTATTTACTTATTTTGAGAGAGAGAGAGGGAGAAAATGAGCAGGACAGGGGCAGAGTGGGGCAGGGGCAGAGAGAGAGGGAGAGAGAGACTCCCGAGCAGGCTCTGCACTAAAAACGTGGGGCTCGAACTCAAAAACCATAAGATCATGATCTGAGCTAAAATCAAGAGCTGGACTCTTAACTGACTAAGCCATCCAGGCTCCCTGGAAAATTCTGTCTTTGTAACAATCAGGTTGTCACACTTGGAACCCAAAAGAAAAGATAGGGGAAATGAAGGTTCTGATGTCAAGTGGGGTGGGGGCTCACGCATCTCACAGCTGCAGTGGGTGGGCCTGTCTGCATCTGGAACAAGGAGGCCTGGGGCATTGGGAGGGGCACAGAGGAGGGTTCTGAGGGTTAAGAAGGCAAGCTTTGCTTAGCTTCCAATTTTACTTTCTGAGGAAGGCCAGAGGAAGGGGCAGGGCAGAAGAAACAGGAGTTACGTATATGTTCTGGACTTCAGTTTCAGACCTGCTTTTGACTCCCACTCAGTAACTGCTGGGAAATCTAATCTGAGAAGACCCGCTTCCAGATGAGTGTGCACGAGGTGATTGGCCTGGAGCTTCTTGGGGTGTTTTAGGCCCGGAGTGGCCTCACCCAGTTCTCCTGAGGTGGCTTTGGGTTCCTAATGTCACCTTCAGGATTATAGGCTGGGAAGAAGACAGGCAGGCAGCATGACATAATGAAAAGATCATGGTTTAGGCTTTAGAAAGATCAGGTTCTAAGACTGGACTCGTGTTTTAGTCTGAGCTCCGCCACTTACCCAAGACATGACCTTGCTAAATTCCTTTAACTCTCTTGCTTCCATTCTTTTCTTTGGTGAAATATAATACATAAGCTTAGGTCTCAATGGTTTCATCTGTCAGATAAAAGCATTATACAAGATAACCTGTAAACCATTCCTAGTTCTAATGTCCTGAGTTAGATTTTTATAGATCTGTGTCTACTATACATATGTATATATGTACATATGTGTATATAGTACATAGTAAAAATAAATGTCTCACCAGTTTTTTAGTAATGAAGAAATGATAACATAATTTCTTTGCTGTGATGAACATAACATGTTTCTTCTTGCATCTCAGATATATTTTGAATGACTATAACTAAAATACAGACTCTGAGAAAGAAAGGTTACTTTATAAATTCGAGGTACTTATCCATTAACATGATTTAATTAAGCAGGAAAATTTTAGGATTTAAATATGTAAATTTTTTTATTTTTTGAAGAACTCATGTATAGCCCAACGATGAAATTCTAAGTTACGATTCCTAAAGTTTCCTGATCAAAAATGCTTAATTTTTGAAGGTCAGTTGCTCTGCTGCCCATGAATACTTATTCATAATGGTTGTGTGTCTCAGCATACTAATTTTTATGTTTGTGTGATGATATTTTTGCAGGGCTCCCATTATTCACAGATGCTGTCCCACTCATTTACAAATAAAGTTATGAGATGGAGAAGGGAGCGTTCGGGTATTCCTATTTTGGTAGATGTGGAAGCAGGGCCATGTAGCAGCAACTTTCTTGGAAACTGTGAAGTTAGAGATAGGACTTGGAATTAAGCCAAACTGAGCATAGTTCTTCCAGCTTCCTAATACTTGGCCAGCCCATAAGTAAAGACTTAGTGCTCTATACTAATAATGAAGGAGACAATGATTATCATAATAATGCTCGAATTTCTTATTTTGAACAATTCAAACTGCTCACTCCAAGCCCTTTATCCATTTTTTAAAAAAGTACAAAGACAAGAGCCAAATTTAGGATTCAAGCTGACTCTTTCCTCCCTTTATTCCCTGTCACTGGGTACTTTTGTGCATTTCTTAGAAATTGCCATTGGATTCACTCTCTTCCTCTCAGTGCTAAGTTTCCAATCATTGTTTTTATCACATTATATATGGATTGTAGAAACAGCTTCCCAGCTTGCCTTTCTGCTTTTAGCCTTATTCCTTTCTATTCCACCCCACACACTATAACCAAGGTAACATTCCAAAGACACCCCTTTCATTTTGCCACTCCCTTCAGGAAACTACAGCCGAATCCTTCTGTCTGATTTTTGAGGCTTTCCATCTTTGGAGCTTGTTTTAGTTAGCATGGATTGCCACAACAAAATATGGTAAACTGGGCAGCTTAAACAACAGAGCTTCTGTTCAGAGTTCTGGAGTCTGGAAGTCCAAGATGAAGGTGCCAGCAAGATAGGTTTTATTCTGAGGTCTTTTCTGTTGGCTTAGAGGTGGTACTATCTCCCTGAGTGCTCACATGAACTCTTGGCGCTCACATGGTGTCTCTTTTTGTAAAGGGACTAATCCTTTCAGACCAGGGTCCCACCCTCTTCACCTCATTTGACCTTAACTGCCTCCCAAAGATTCCATCTCCTAATACCATCACATTGGGAGTTAGAGCTTCAACATATGAATTTTGGGAGGATGCCAACATTCAGCCCCTGACAGGGCTCATTTAGTTTCTTTGGCCTCACTTCTGCTTCTTCTGAGATGTAGCCTTACTTCCAGTTTCCTCTCAACACCCCTCTCCCAGACCCAGTGCTTTTTTTTTTTTTTTTTTTAACATTTATTTATTTTTGAGAGACATAGAGCCAGAGTGTGAGCAGGGGAAGGGCAAAGAGAGAGAGAGGGAGATACAGAATCTGAAGTAGGCTCCAGGCGTTGAGCCGGCAGCACAGAGCCCGACACGGGGCTCGAACTCACAGACCGTGAGATCATGACCTGAGCTGAAATCAGCCGCTGAACTGGCCAAGCCACCCAGGCGCCCCCAGACCCAGTGCTTTTACCTGTGTGCTCCTGCATCTTGCTGCCCCCCCACCCCTTCCTACCCCTCTCCTCCAGAAGACTTTCTCCTTCCCTTGTACTTTCTCAAATTGGACACATCCTTCAAAGTCTACCTCAAATTGCATCTGCTCTAAGAACACTTTCTAATCTTCTACAATCCATACAATATCCTTTTTTCTATGAACTCTTATAGCCACACCATAATTTAGCCCTTAATCATTCTCTAATTCTTTTATGATGGTAGTGAAGTATCCTATTGGGATATACTCTACAGAATAAGTTCGTGTCTAGAGTCTTCTGAGATTCCCTCAAAAACCCAGTAAGGTAGAAATTATTGTAATTTCCATTTTACAGGTGTGAAGACTGAAGCTCAGTGAGGTTAAATGGCTTACCACTGGTTAGAAAGTCAGTAAGTCAGAAATGCAATGCTGTTTTGTGACTCTTAAAACTCATGGTCTATCAACTCATTCCTTATACTCCATCTTATGTATCTTTACATGAGTTTTTGTCTCTCTCACCCATTCTAATTTAGGTTATATCGTCTTCTATGTATCTCTATCGGCCGAATTTGATTCTTTTTCAGGGGGAAAAAGAAATACATTGAATTTCCATGAAGAATTTCAGAGTGAATTCCAGTTGAGTTTCTTTCCACTAAATCATAAGCTAGGTAATTCTGTGATAAATAGTAGTCTCTCCATTTAATAAATGAAGAAATTGACAGGAACAAGGACTTAATCTCTGCATACTATCTACTGGATTAGGCATTATTTTTTCCTGATTATTTTTTTCCAAGTAAAAAGTGTTAATGAGTAGTTTTTGGCTAAGATAACACATGTATTCAACAAAGCAATATATCGTTTTTGTTTTGCTCTAATTGCAATGTGTAGATGTAACTTCTCCAGTGCATGATCTCAGGATATTTTGGCCTCCCACACAGAAGATGAACTCTGAGGTTACAGCCATTAGGTGGGGGTGAGGGAGTGTGAAATAATTTAATAGTGGAAGCTCACCAGTCACACCTGACCCCAATCCATCCAGACATTAGTGCAAAGAAACCACTTACAAATTCCTTTAGAGTGATACCAAATCAGAAACATTTAATATGCACTGAAAAAGCCAAGTTAAGAATCAAGTTCAGACATGCAGAGGTGTGATATCTCCGACCAGAGCCAAGTTAGAAAAGGGTTAGTCCTTTCAATGGCCAAATTAAACAAGACACAATTGAGGGTAACTCATCCCTCTGGGCACTTATAAAACCTGCACGTGGGAACTTTTGAAAATGAAGTTAGTGCTGATTGTGTCTTATTTTGCTTGGCCATTGAATGGGCTAACCCTTTAGGAATTTGGCTCTGACTGGAGATATCACACTTTTATGTGTCTGACCTCCCTCCCTTTAACTTCCCTTTTGTGCGTGTGCGTGTGTGTATATGTGTGTGTGTAGAATTTAAAAATCAGATATGGTGTTAGATTATTAAGTTTAATAAGAGTGAAAGATAAAAGCAAAGTATGGAAAAGACTGAATGTGCTGAAATAGAAGTTAATTAGACTACCAAGGACATACTGCTTTTTTTTTTCCTGGTCTTATATTTAAGAGCTGAGTAGCATAGTACTGGTTAAGGTCAACAGTGAAGCTACCTGGGGGAATTCCTGAACTCTACCTCACTGATTCACTGCCACTACTCAGCGAAGCAGGAATGCTTAAAAGGGGACAGCTGAGTAAGGGGACACAAGAAGGCACGTGCGAAGAGTCACACAGTAGACAGATAATGCAGTATTTAGGCAGTAGAATCCAACGACAGCTCCCATTCAGCCTCTTCGGTGTTCAAAGCTAACAGATTGCATGTCATTGCTGAAGAGTTGGCAGTTCCTGAGGCTGTGGGCATAGGTGGGAATGAGGATGTTGATAACATGATGAAAAAAAAAATGCTTTCAAGGCTGTTTTCCTACCAAGATGTTCTGTGTCATACCTGTCAGCAAATTCCCCTACTTTGAAGTTGTAAATTTAAATAGCTACTCGACAATGTGGTGTTAGTTGCGTAGATTATCAAGGAAAAATTTCATGGCATTTGATTAACTTATACATTTTTATTGCAATGCAATAAAGAAGGCATCTTTACGCGAAATTCCTTAAGCACCCAATTGTGAGCCACTCTCCCAAGTGGCCTCATACTGAGATACATTTTTATAGAAAACTGTATCTTTGGGCCAAAACCAAGTCATATACTTTACCATTGTTTTCACAGGACATTCAGCTGAAAGGAACATAAAGTTTACTAAGTGAAGATATGTATTTACCCTTTTGTTTTCTGGAGTTAGGACTTACAAAGTTGTCTTTTCCCTTTTAACATTCATTTCTCATCATCACTGGGCCTATGTGAGAAAAAGTCTCTACTGCTTTTCATGGTCTGATTATAGGTCTTATCCTGGGGTTGATTATGACACAAAACTGGTGAGGTGATATTTTTTACTGTCAGACATTAGGCAAGACTCAAGGCTCAGGAGAGGGCGCTATAAATATGTGCTTTTGACTCCGTGCTCAGTCTTCTGACCATTGTGTAGTTAAGGGTACTTGTCTTAAAAATTTGTTGGCACTTTTTATTTGGCAGTTTCATGCTGAGGTAAATGTTGGCAAATGAACAAACAGCTTCTGTTCCAGCTTCCCTATGGTTCTGTTCCAGGTCAATCCCAGGATTCTGGCATAATTTGAGAAAGTTTCTGCTGTTCTCTACCATTCCTGAGCAAAGAGACCTCTGGGAGGCCAGTTAAGAACAGTAACTGCTCTGGTGATTCGTGTCTGTTGGGTGACTAACTTGGAAAGCTGTTTTCCTCTGTGCAAATTTCCTGGATCTCTCTGTCTACCACTGAAATTCCTAGACAAAAGACACCAATTTATGACTTGACCAGTCATTGTTTTGCGTGTGTGTGTGTGTGTGTGTGTGTTCCTTAGGGAAATTGGGTCTAGTTTTGTTAATCATCTGATATATTAGTCTTAGTCTATATTCTCCAGGACTAACTTCTAAAAATCTCAGACCCCTTTGAAGTGGTTCACACTGTCAAATGACTAAACCTTACTTTCTCTTTCCACAAAGCTCACACAATTTTGCTACTACTGCTAATGGTCTTTATAACTTTGTATAATTGATTTCTCTCCATAGCAAAACTGTTGGTATGCCAAAATGTATACTGATAGAGAATGACAGTGTATTGGAAAGATCTTCATGTAGAGAGATGAAAAATTAAAGGAAATTTTACGCATTCATCAGATATTAATTATACAGCTGCTCTGTGTAAGGTGCATAGTGAATGTATATTTACATTTATATTTTAGAATCATCTAGCTACTGTATGAGATTGATTGGAATGTCCGTTATTCAAGTGAACATTGTGACTAAGACTATGTATAAAACGATTTCTTAGGAGAAATGAATCTGTTGCTTGAATTTGAGAAAAGCGGTCTCAGTTTGGCAGAGACAGAGTAGAATGAATGTTTTCTAAGAGAAGGGAGGATGGCAAAACATACTGAAATAAAAGTTAAAAGGGCAAAACCAAGTGTGCCTTTCTAGTATACAGGCTATGACTAGCTGCCTTTAGCTAAGATAATATAGTTGATGTCTTGAAAGATGGGTGGGGTGGGGGGCTTAGAGAATGATGTTGGAGAGATGCTTTTATAGAACACCTTCAAACACCACGTCCGGGAAGTTCATTTGACCATATCCCATTGTCGTGAGATTGAATTTAAACTCTTTTCCTTAAGTTCAGATTGATTTTTGGGAGTGGCATTGTGTTCCTCTTTGATTTGTCAATCAGATCATCTTAATTAAGAATCTCAAATATAAAAGACAATATAGAGGATCTGGCAGCAAAGCAATCGAGGTGCTCCCAATGGCTAGCACACTGCCTGGGATATAGCGTTTGCTAAAAAACTAAGTAATGTTTAGATGAATGACAGGTCCAGGGTGAGCTCACCTCCTGGGCATGAGCATTTGTCGCACACACTGAATAATTACTACTCCTTATATTCTGTAATCCCACTCTTAATCAATTCACAGAGACTCAGAAACTTTTCTAAATAGAAACACTCCATCTGAGCGGTGGTAAACAAGATGTTAAAGTCTGTATAACAGAAAACAAATTATGCATAGGAACTGTGGGCAAGGACTTAGAAAGAGAAAAAAAAATTCTGACAATTTTTAGCCCACTCCTGCTTCTTTAATTGTTTTGGCATGTGAGAATCAGAGAGTCACTCAGGCATGCAAATATTAGCCTCCCCGAAGACTGCCACTTGGCTGCCCACATCCCTTTTGGGCATACCTTTATGCTGCAGAAAGACTCCAATAGCACAAAGCAAGCAAATGTTGTTAGGTCTGAAATGACCGAACTTGGTTTTGAACATTTTCACTGAAGCGAGTGTCAGGGGTTAAAGACTTTGACCAAGACTGCAACGAACAATAAAATCATCTCTAGAACCCAGCACATTGTTCATAACTGAGGTTGGATGCCCATCAACGGTTACAAGGTGATATTTGACAGTAAAGACTATTGCAGTGTCATTTGTTTGGGTTTTAAAGAGTGAACATATATATTATAAATGTTTCCTTCCTTTTGTTCTTATTGCCTTCTCATACTTTCCTTTTATGAGTTTGGAAGAAAAACTTCAGAAAAATGCAGTGATGAGACTCTGAATTTCTACGAGGGTTTAATAGGACAGTTCAGATTGCTTAAATAAAGAATTGTCTCTCGCCACTGACATGACTGTTCTTCAGGTTATGGATGAAACGGGGCTGCTGGCAACACCACAACCCTAACCATAGCAAAAACAACACTGAAAATAGCTGATGATACTGCATGTCACATTTGCAGCAACTGAGGCTGGTGGAGGGCAAACAACAGAGCCAAGGTCACGCTGCTGTTGCTGGTAAGTAACAAATTCATATTTTGATTCCAGGTCTTTGAACTCTAGACCACTACATTGCCTTTATTAAACAAATGTCTACAGAGTGGCCCACTATTTCTTGGCATATGTATGATACTGCTCATATTGGTGGTTGAGTCATACAATATAGGACATAGCCTTCCCCTTTAGAAGCTTTTTCTATTGTCAAGGGCATGAGAAATGTGTAAGCATAAACTAATAACTAAAACAAAAAGCTCTCAACTAGACATGAAGAGTTAAGAGGAAGAGGACCACACAGGAAAGTAGAGGAGAGACGTAAAGGAATGAGTAGGCATTTCTTGAGAAAAGACATAGCATTTGCATGAATGCTATGGCTTTGTAGCATTTCTGAAGACTCTACTACGATGGGGGTGGGGACTCCATGGAAGAGATGGGGCTTGAGTGGGACCCTGATGGATGGGTGAAATCTGCATAAGTAGTGAGGCCAAAGGAAGACATTGGAGGGGACAGATATGGTTCATATTGAAGTGGGGAGTCAAGTACCTCTGAGGAGTCATTGTGAAATACTGAGTGGATTGACCTTTCTGGAGAATAAGTTTTCCCCTGGGAAAGTGATGGAAGTTAAGAGGAGAAAATTGTAATGACCCACAGTATGCACCTGGCAGGAAGAGGGCAGCAGAATGCCCAGGAAGGAGAAGATATACAGTTCACCTCACAGGATGGCCTGGGGGTGGCTCTGTTCATATATTAGTATTTTTGTTGGAATCCTTCCTCAAAAACTCTTATTTTATGATTAAGCACCAAAGCCCAATGAATGCTGAAATAATTATCTGCAAAAACAGGGGATCAAGATTGGGGAATTACTTCCATAAACAACAGGGTATTTCCTGAGGCCAAAAAAAAAGAAAAAAGTCAGTTATTTCCTTTATTATTTTTAATACTTGAGGCGTTTAATACTAAACACCCGCTAGACTTTGGAGGGTCAAAAAATAAACTCCATTCTTCAGTCGTTCTTCTTATCTTTGAAACTTATCTGATAGGAGCATTTTCATCTTTTGAGTTGTAGGAACAAGCATCCTTAATAAAATTATATGGTGCTTTCTTTGATATTTGATTTCTATTTGTGTTTATTGTCTTTCTTTAGGCATTGCTATTGCTGGAAGCTTTTAAAAAACAGGTTGCACAGATTTTTTTGTTCTCAAGGACATAGAAAACCATCAAGTCAAACAAACTTCTCTACATATGTATTATACAAGAACAGGAATAAGTATATATATATGTATATATATATATGTTAAAGTCAATATATATATATATATATTAAAGTCAATATATATATATTTTTCCCCATTTCAAACCAATTACTAATAAATAGTAAGTCAATTTTGGCTTTTCAGGAAGTAATAACAAAACAGTAAAGTATTCTGTTTCTAATTTTGACTTTTTACTTTTCCACTCTATTTCCTGGCTATCAGTGTAAGCATTGAGGAAACTCTACTTATAAAGCTCCTCTTGGGTTGTATGCTGCGTGTTAATCAATTGGTGTAGAACTTGCAGTGGTCTCTCTTTTCAGGAGCCTGTTATGTGTAGGTTTTGTTCTGCTTTAAAATTTGTTTCCTTTTTATTCTTCACAGGAAGTATATAAGGGCAAAATGAAGTATGTAGAGAGTTAAAGAAATACCTAGTCCTTTAAATCACTGTAGTCAGTCAAGCAAAAAGACCTTAAGACATAGTGTCCAGGATTATGTAAATCTAGCTGAGGGAAAAAGACATATGTGCAAGAAATAGTGCAGTGACAATGCAGATTAGAATGCCCAAATTTATTACTATTGTGTAGGGAATGTTATAGGAATTCAGAGAAGATGGACGGCTAATGGCGGACACAAGTCATTCTAGACATCTATTCAGGAGGTAATAGGGCAAACTTTGCATGTGTGAAAAGAGGAAGGGGTGCTTTCAGAGCTAGAGAAACTTGATTCTGGTGTGCTTAGGGAAGGAAGGCTACCAGGACAGTGAGGTAGTTGGGACATAGCAGACAAAAGTTGGAGCCAGATTATGGACGGATTTGAAATCTGAGTTGAGATGTAGTAGGACAGGGATGACCGTTATAAACTAAATGTCTAAAGCACATGTTATGATAGAGCACTTCTCCATTATCCATCCATCCATTCATTCATTGAACAAATAATGCTTGGCTTCTAATATTTGTTGGATTTGCTGTTGGGTGTACAGGATGTTGGAGGGAAGAGAAGCTGGAGGAAGGAAAACCAAGAGGCTAATGTTTGGATATGAAAAAACGAGGGCAGAGTTGGAGTATGGTGGTAGAACTGAAGAGGAGGGGCTGGATTTAGGAGGCTTCTTCTTACTATGGAGCTGGTCATTGTAATTAGTTGGCTATAGGGGATAAAGGAAAGGGAAGAGTAGATTTTCAAGCTGGACTGCCTTGGAGAATGCCATTGATAGAAAGAATGGGATTAGGTACGTGGATCAACTTTGGTAGGAAGAGCACAAACATCATTTTACAGTGGTCATTCCCTCCATGCAATTAGAGATACAGGACTGGAGCTCAAATTAGAGCTCAGGGTTGGAAATATAGGCATTAGAATCGTTAACAGGATAAAGTTAAAGTCGTTGCATTTAACTTAATGAGGCATATTACTTATTCATGTAGTTGATGATCATAAGACTGAGAAATACATATTGGAGAAGGCTGCAGCTGGTACAGGGCGCCACCGAAGATGAAGAGAAGAGTCATAAGGAGCAGAGTAATTGGAGGAAATGGGAAAAGCAAAAAGTTTCACAGGTCAGTATTTTCAACAATAGATTTTCATAGACTTTTATTTAACAAACATCGTTGAGCACCTCTTATGAGCCAGGCACAACTTAAGTGCTAAGGTTATACAGTATTGAGTATTAATGTCCCTGACTTCACGGAAGCTACATATCGATGGGGGGAATCAGGGAGGTTGAATATTCTAATTGCATGTGATACAACACAGACATTTTAAAGGACCAACATGCAATATGTTATGAAGATTCAAAATATGGGCGTACCCCCCCCCCAGTATAAAAGATATTTTTAAATGGAACATTTTTTTCTTTTCCCCTTTAGGTTTATGATTCAGTAATCCCAATGACAGTAAAATAGAGTCATAAAAAAAGAGATAAGGTGGAGTGTGGAATGAGCAGAACTTTAGGATTATGACTGATGTACATCATCGTCATTAGACATAATACAATTTCTTTACAAGTCCATAAAATGCTCAAGTCCTTGAAAAAGGGAGTTGCAGAAGAGGTGGGGCAGGGACTAGGTACACAAGGCATATTACCTTGGAAATGAAGCTGCTGACCAGATTTTAACTACAAGAATTGTCAGAACAGAATGTGATAAACAACAGGAAGTGAACTTCGGGAGAGGACAACACATACTAAAGTTATAATCAAAGATCTCTCCTCTGCAGAAATGTATCTTGCTTTTGCAAAGGTAGTGTTGTGGGAGGCGTCTTCCCCACAAATATCAGGATCCCATTTTTACTAATTAGACTCATAAAGTGCATAACCACACAGCTTGCCCTTTGGTAACTACTGTCATTACTTGTAGGTCTTTCCAAGGATTTTGTAATTCAGTTAAGTAAGAGATACCAGCTGTAGATAAATGCTTGTTTGTTGAGCCAGGAAACACTGGGGATGAATGAGAAGGTATAACTGTAAGTGGGGTGCAGATACTTACGGATGAAGCCAGTATATAGTTTGTGAATTATGAAATAGTATGCTGTAGGACTAATGGTTTTAGAAACTCAGAAATAAGAAATCTTTGGCCAGGTGGCATGAAAAAGGAATAAAAATACTTTGAATTTTTAAAAGAGATCTGTAATACTTTAAAATATCCATTATTCAATGAGTATTCGGCAAACCCTGTCTCTTCATGAGGCTTGGAGAAGGAGAAAGAAGACTAACCAAGCAAGTCTTTGGGAAGTGCCAAATGATAGCGCAGATCATAAAATACTGTGAGAGTACAGAGTAATGAGGAGATAACCAAGTCTGAAAATTAAGTAATTTTCACCATCTGGCTGATGTGGTATGTGTTATGTAAGATAAAATGATTCCTTTAGAGATGTCAGTTCATGGTGGACAAGTGTTTTTATTTTCGCCTCCTCAGGCTCTGCATAGATGGAGGATTCTCCCAAAGGGAGCCTGGATTTAAGAGCAGCTTCAAGCAGTGGGCTTTGCCCAGTGGCCTGCGAAGGCATCAGTGTTTGGTTTGAGGAAAATTTCTCAGGTTCAACAGGAAGGTCTCCAGGTGAAGAAGAAAGAGACCAAGTTTCTAGTGTGAATGGAGAGGAGGGGGCTGGAAGCTTGGGAAGACAAGGTATGGGGCATTTAGAGACCAAAGGTAGCAAAGCTCTTTATAATGTTGGTGAGTCATTCATGGCCCTTTTTATGTCATGAGAATTAACACCTGGGCTATAAAGTTAATCGTATTTTATCACTTCAGCATTTTGGAGAACATCATTTGACACAGAACGTTAAAAAATCCCTGACATAATGAATACGTGACTTTGGGATTCTAGCAAGGTCTAATGAATAAAGGTAACACTTAAACACATTCCTAAGAATTTAGTCTAGATTTGCTTGATAAACCAGATAGACTCTCTCTTAATGGGTTTATTCTGCTTGGGGCTAATAAGGAGTGCTTAAAATTGTAGCTAATGTGTACTTACTCAATAGTCAAAGAATAGTCTGAATCATGACTCCATGTGCAGCTGGAAACCCAGTGCAATAAATATGTATCTGAAAGCGTTCAAAACTACTACTACACACTAGAATTATGTAATTTTAATTTTTGTTTTCTATCCTTCCAACCCCACCTGGTTGTTATGTGGTAGGATTTCGTTTTTGTTATAGCAAATAAATAGTATAATTATCCTTTAAAAATTTGCACAAGCTCGGGAGAATTAATAAAATTATAATCATGCCAGGTACAGAGTGAAACATTACAACTCATAGCTTGGGAGTAACTACTTGGAAATAATAAGAAAATGTCCTATTCCCTATATCTGCAACTTCTGTTTATTACCTTTAGATTTAAGCTTATGGGGAAGATTCTTTTGGCTTGAAAATAAGCAATATCTTTCATAATCTGATTCAGGGCCAATATATTCAATTTCATAAGTGTGTATTGAGCTGCTTTTGTGGTAAGAGATACAACAAATTGAATGTGATAGTCGTTGCCTTTCTGGAACTTGCCACCTTGTGCCCTGAGCAAAACTTAACATGAACAGAACTTTTATCTTGACAGTGCTCTACAACTATTAGCCTCCTCTTGTCCATCATCACTGCTTCCTCAGATGTTTTCGTGGGGACCTTTTACCCAAGACATCTCCAGTTATGTTAATCACCAGGTGTGTAAGTTTGGAATGCTTATAGTTACTTGTGTTTGTGTGTGCATGTATTTTATCTGGAGAAAGGACATTCATTCCTTGGCTTCTCCTAACATCTTTATAACACTGACCAGACTTTTATTTTTATTTAACATTTTTTTAATATTTATTTATTTTTGAGGGAGAGAAAGAGAGAGAGACAGAGTGTGAGCAGGGGAGGGGCAGAGAGATAGGGAGACACAGAATGTGAAGCAGCTCCAGGCTCTGTGCTGTCAGCACAGCTGAGATCCATGAAATCATGACCTGAGCTGAACCGACTGAGCCACCCCGGGCATCCTTCATTTTAGCTATTTTATTGGGCACGCCGTGGTGCCTCATTGTGTTTTTCATTTGCATTTATCTAACTATTAATGATGTTGAACATCTTCTCATGAATTCATTTGCCATTGCCACTTGCTTATTTGCTTCTGCCATGCTTTGCTCATTTGTTCGGGTTTTTTTGTTCATTTCAAAAATTGAGTTTTATTACTGGGTTGTAAGAGTCTTTATATATCATAGAACGATTATTTTTAAAAAATGCTTTTTATATTATCCAAAGTTTTAAATATATTTTTGAAAACCTCGGAGCTGCAGATTTAGCTCATCTAATTTGTGAAAAATGCCCTTCGTATTTCCTAAATAGCAAAGCAGGGCCCTTGTCATGCCAATCCACTAAATCAGACTTTCTGTCAGAAAAAAAAAAAAAACACCTGACTTCATTTTTCTTTTTAAAAAATATTTGTTTGTTTGTTTGTTTATTTAGTGTGTGTGAGAGTAGGAGAGGGACTCAGACGGAGGCAGAAAGAGTCCCATACAGGCTCTAGCACTGTCAGGGCAGAGCCCAATGGGGGGTTCAATCTCATGAACTGTGAGATCATGACCTGAGCTGATATCAAGAGTCAGATGCTCAACCGACTGAGCCACCCAGGTGTCCCTCATTTTTCAGTTCTAACAAATGCATGAGTACGGGTTTGGATTACCCTCCAGAGTGATGCTTTTTTGGGTAAAAAGTTGAGTATGGAAGTGCTAACACGTTCGCAGAAATTTGTCTCCACTCCCGCCCTACAGTGTTTCTATATTTGAAATACTCCAACACAGGTAAAAAGTCCTGCTTCTAAATTCTTAAGTAAATGAATAATCAATTAAAAAGAAGGATTTCATAGACACTAATATTCTGAATTGTTCCTTTAGTTGGTGTTGGAAAGTCTTTCCCCCGATCTATCTACCACAGGTAGGGTGGAGGTGGTAGATTAGGGCTTTCCTTTTCAAGGGGGAGAGCCCTGACAGGGGACGGAGAACCCAGGGCCAGTTGAGCCCTGAGGCATCCCAGGCAGGCAAGTTTTTGGCAAGTGTACGTACGGAAAGTGAAGAAATGGAAATGGATTCCCTACCCCTGCCTGCACATTCCTTGGAAAATTTCCTGAACTCCCCGGAGTACTCATACCAGAGGATGAAGACTCTTGTTCTAAACGAATGTGGTTTTTGAAGAAGGGAGTGGTTGACAGGCAATGGGTTGTCAAATATTCCAAGAAAGATAAATTGTTTCCTGCTGGAGGAGAGTAAGGTTTCCTAGAGGGACAACAGGGTGATGTCTTTGAGGAGTCAGATGAGGCTCATATACAGAATTTCTTCAATGCTGTTGGTGAAAGATTTCAGTGCACTAGCACCATCACTGAAGTCTCTCCATGTCTCTCCCTCTCTCTCTCTCTCTCTGTCTCCCCACACACACACACACACACATTCATAGAGAATAGATGTATTCTAGAGAATATGTATAGAGAATAGATATATTACTCTATCTTTTTCATAAAAGGTGATGGTGGTTTTATTTATAAGTACGTGTCATGCTCTTATTATTATTTTAAATCAGCTATCATTGTCACACTGTTTTTAAGTCTTTGATTAATGTTCCCCCAGTATGATTTGCTTGGGGACAAACCTCAGTCTGTATCAGTGGGAGACCTAATTATTAGAGGATTTAATTAAGAGTTTCTTTCAGGGACTTTGCAGAGAACAATTTAATAGTAGAGAAAGTCCACCTCATTTAGATCTCTACAACTGAACAGTGAGGAAATCTTGACAGTTGTCACAAGGACTCAAATAGACCAAACATTACAAAAATTATTTTCATTTATTCAAGCCTTTAAAATAAAATATTCATTTAATATGATACTCACAGAGGCAATAAAATACATAATTTAATCGGCTTTTCAAACTCATTTAAAAATAGAGAGCTGTCATTTTACAAAGCTCAGCTATTTTTCTTCCCTCTAGCACATTAGGAAAAAAAAAAAACACAACTCACACGATACCACACCATGTAAGAAAGCCAAGTTTTGTCTCACATATTTGATTCTGCAGGGAGCAAAAACTTGCCTGCTGCAGCTGCTGGCATCCCGGCCCTTCACTCTGGGCATGCTGAAATGATGATATGAAGCCACAGTGGCCTTAGTGCACCTGCCTGTTTTCTGTTTGATGAGGAAAGTGTAGGAGGCACTTAACAGACCCAAAGTCTTCCTTTGGCACCATCGGAAGCGTGTTCTTCGACACTCCTTAATAGAAAATCTATACCACCTCTCCCCTACTGTCTTCTAATAAAAGCCTGTAGTCTCTTTTAATATATTTGTCTAATGATGAAAAAAATATAGGAACTTTATTCAATTGTAAATTTTTAATCTCATCTAAAAAGGCATAAATGTTCCAGCGTTAAAAGCAGACTCCCTCACCCTCTATTGAAAGCTAAGAGTTAACGTTCATGTTCTCGTGATGCTGAGGAGGCCAGCAGGATCTGAACTCACATCATGCAAACGCCAAAGGCCATTTGGAGCCAAGACATTTGAAAGGGATAAGAGGCAGGGAAAAGGTCCAAATGGAAAATGGAACTAAACCACCATGAACTGAAGTACGAATGTGCCCCCAGGTTGCCGCAGAATGAAGGAAAAGAAATTAAAGCAGATCCAACACGCGGCCAGTTGTTTCTCCCTTGACATTAAGCCCTGATGCCGTTGATCGAATCCTCCCTGCTTCCTCTCGTGACACTTAAGGACAGCATCCAGAGAAGTCACTTGGCAGCGCCCTGCCTACATCTGGGCCCTGGGCATGTCCTCTTCTTCCTCAAATACTGTTTAATACTCCTTTCCCTTGTCTTCTTTCCTTTTATCGATACTCACTTTTGCACATTTAACTGACTCTTGTCATGCATTTCAAGTGGGTCTTTATTATTTGCTGCTTTTCCTTGCATTCCCCATGATCTGCCGTTGAACTCACCCACTGGAGCAGTGGTGTTTTTTACTGCAACCTCCCGCTCAATAGCTGTCCCATTCACCAATGTCAACCTGCCTCATGCAGACAGACCTTGAGGACGTCCCTCTCCAGGGCTTGAAGAGCTCTTTGCCAATTTCAAGCCATCGGAAAGAATTGTTTTTCCTAAAAAAAAAATCTAGTGGTGTTGCTGGACTCCTGAGGCAGAGCAACCAATGTATCATATCGCTCATGCGTTATGGACTTGATCCTAATTTGACGATTGATTTCTATGTAGTAACTCTTTTCTCTTATTTTTGCTTTTGGACTGTCACTGGAGAAGGCAATTTTTTTTTAAATACAGGAAGTCAGCTATTTGTCCATGTTACACTACAAAGTTATATAAATATATAGGTTGCAACGTTTTCAAAATAATGTCAGTGGAAGACGTTCTTTTCAATCTTCTTACAATCATAAATACTGAAGAAAATCTTGATCACTTTATAATAATAATTTGTTGCATCTATATTAAGATACGTAAAGTCAGGTGCTCATCTCTGCGCTTTGAGATTCCGGGTAAGTATCCGGTTCAGGAGCTACGAGGTTCTCAGTGTTACCAGTGTCAGGTGTAGTCTGCGGTCTTTGGATATTTCTAGGGCATATTTCAAAGACAGTACATATATATATACATATATACATATATATATATGTATATATATGCATGCATATATATACATATATATATGTATACATATATATGTATATATATACACACACATATATATATACACACATATATATATATACACACATATATACATATACACACACATATATATACACACACACACATATATATATATATACACATGTATATATATAGATATATTTATATATAAATATTTGTCACAGTAAGGATTTGGACCACCAGTCACTTGGTACCAAAACCAATATATGGATTCAATTGGAATTTAAATTTTCACTTTAACCCTTTCCTGCCAAATATCCCATCAAAAACAAACAGGTATTGTTATCGCAGAATGTGTACTTTAGAATTCTTCTTTTTTGTCCACTTGGTGTCTACTTGTCATCTGGCTGAAATCCTCCGTTCACTTTGTGGAGTGACGACTCAGAGACTGTTTCGGTGTCTTTACTCTCTGGAAGCTCCGCATCATTTTTTCCATGACATTTCTTGTATGCCACATAAACTAGAAAGCAATACACAGGAGGTTAATGAAGGTTCGTACCAATTAGCTGCAAACTTTCTTCAGTGACCATAATCTATGGCTCAAATGTCAGCTTGCACTTCCTGTAGGCTGCGGGCTGCTTGGAGAAAGCGGAAGCCCTTCTTGAGTTGCACAGCCACTCACGGTGAGAGGGATGATTGTACCGGAGCACAACCATGCGGAGCACTTCATATGGCTTCTCCAGGCCTCAGCCCTGCGGGGGGGTGGGGGGTGCTTGCCAAGAATGACAATTAGCACTTATTTTGTGCCCACCACCTCCCAGTTATTACAGTCCTCAGTAAATAGGGTCCATGCTAAAGCGCAGCGTCCAACACCTCAGTCTAGCGCTCTGTGTGGGAGGAGTTGGGCTGGAATCACCCTCTGTCTCTCCCTGACTTTGCTCCTTCCCTCCCATGAAGCGGGAGCCTTGTCTGATCGGGGATCAGCCTTCTTCTCTTCTGGGAAGCTGCTAGTCTCTGATGGCAGCGGTGTCTGTCAACGTATTTTTGAGGCCAGCTCACCTGGGCAGACTCCCCCACAAGCGGAGTGGAGCAGCGCTACGGGTGCACATACGGGGCAGTGGAGAGGGGTGGTCTTAATAAGCCCATGTGGTTTTTGAGCCATGTTTTCTAATTAAGTTTTATCTGTCATAAGAGTGCTATTTTGTTATCTATATATCTGATTTTTCCCTTCTATTTCTCATTGGCTACAAAGTCAACAGAGGAAGAGAAAGTATTACATTCTTGTAACTTCACACTTAAAATTGGTACAGTAATAATGTCTATCTCAGAGAGCAATTGTGAACATTAAGGGAAATAAAATAGTCAGGTGCCTGGCATGGCCCTGGGACAATAGTCAGTGCTCAGGGGATGTTAACCATCAGGATGCACAGCTGAGAGAGACAGTGTCCTCCTTCAAGGATCTGAGTATGTCACGATCCATGTCTCCTTGTTGGTCCCTGCACTTCTAGTAATATATTAATTTTGAAGCCACCGAGCTGTCGAATCTATTGAATTGAGTTTGTGGTTAATTAAAATAGCCCAACAGTTTTATTATAAACTGTTTTCATCTGGGACCCCTTCAACACACTTACACCACTAATTTTATTTAACCGAATTGTTTATTCTCTTTCTTCTTTCTTTTTGCCTTCTCTTTCCTTTGCTCTCTCTCTCTTTTCCTTCCCTTGCCTTCTGTACCCTTCCTTTCCCTCTTCTACCCTTCCCTTCTCTCCCTCCCTTCCCCCCTTCCTTCTTTCCTTTCTTCCTCTTTCCTTTTTTCCATGCTTCCTTTCTTTTTCCTTCTCTCCCTCTCCCATTCCCTCCTTTCCTTACTTTCTTTGTTCCAAAAAAGTTTAGACTTCTAACTCTTTCACCAAGATATGTTTCCGGGCATTGCATGTAATCAATAAAGATGACTTCCTTGTCTTTATGCTTACTTATAAAAACGTGGGAAAGTATAAGACCTTCCCATCATTCCTTCCACTTATCTACTAATCCCTTTTGAGTTAGTTATTCAACTAGTAAATTCACTTGACTGTTCTATCAGCCAGTCTGCTTTCTCTGGCTTTCTAGTAGACATCACTAGCTAATTATGTGGAAAAACCTCAAGGTGCACCAAATTGGGCATATGTCTATCATACAAGACAACAGGATAATTAGGCCATGGACTCCTGTCTCCTGTGTCAGTGAGAAATCAGTGGAAAGTTTCAAATGGATCCAGAGAGTCTTACACTAGAAGGAAAACTCTGCTTTGAGGATAACATTCAAGACACTAGTACAGAGAACAATTAATGCCCATAGGCAAGTTGAAGACCTATTAGAGCCAAGTGAAAAAGTAAAGCAAACCCAAACTACATTAGCCAGCCAGGCAGTCTATAACAGAACACTCGCATTATTTTTGTCCTTCACCTTCACTATATAAGCTCCCTTAAAATGCTATGAAGTTTAAAACATCAGTCCTTTTTAAAGGGGAGATAAAATATAAAAACAGAGGTTAGACATCATGAATCCTTGGAGAAAAAAATGTCAGGAAAGCTTCACTTAGGTGAAGGCCAGCAGGTGACAGGGCCAAGGATCAGAGGTGTAAGTGACAGGAGAGTAAAATTAAAAATCAGATTAGGGGCACCTGGGTGGCTCAGTCAGTTGAGCGTCTGACTTCAGATCAGGTCATGATCTCACAGTTTGTGAGTTCGAGCCCCACATCAGGCTCTCTGCTGTCAGCACAGACGCTGCTTTGGATCCTCGGTCCCCCTCTCTCTCTGTTCCTCTCTAGCTCATTCTCCCTCTCTCTGTCTCTTTGTCTCTCTCTCAAAATAAAAAATAAATAAATAAACAAACTTCTTAAAAATATCAGATTAGCTCTCCCTAGTCCCTAAAATAATGTGTTTGCTTTAACTCTTCTAATTATATGGATATTACATAATACATGTACATGTGCACACACACATGTATCTGTCTTCTAATATAACTTAGCCTGATAAATATCTCTTGAATATCACTTTTTTGATAAATATCCTATATTTACAAAGCATATTAAGATGATAATTTGGAAAAAAGTGACCACTTTGGGGTTCTTAGAAGCATGTAGAAAGGCACACAATAAAATAGTCCTAACAGGTTAATATGCCTCCCTAATTACCGAGAAAAAGAAAGTTGGTGGAGATGCGAACCAATCTCTATTACTTTTCACTTAACAATAATCTTTACTAGAACCTCCTGATAAAATTACCGCCTTTTCATCAGCTGTGGGGAAGTCGTGATAACAGTAGAGGTGGCTTTTCCCACCCCATTATTTCGCTGCCAGCAAAAGGGAATTTAATTTCACTCCTACAATTCACCACCGAGAAAGGTGATTTGAAACAATGCCAGATTAGCAACTCGGGGATTTCTCAAAGAGGAGCATCGTCGGTGACATGGGATTAGCATTATTCCTTACTGCCTAAGAAGATGGCCGCAAAGACGATCTGGAAGATGCTGTAGATGAGCGGGAAGGTGAACACGACGTTGAGCTCCTCCTGGGTGAAGGAGAGCTGCACGATGGTGGAGCACAGCTGAGTGTTCTGCATCCCCGTTTCCAGAGCAACCGTCCGGCACCTGCAAGGCGCGTTGAGAGGATTTATGCTTTTATCATCATGATTTCGCACTTTGTTATCGCGTGCCATTGAACGCAGATATAATGGCAACAAGTGCTTATACGTGTGTAAGTAGATAGCTATCTATCTGCTTTTAATGTATATATTTATTGAACGTATTCTTTTACTTACAATACATAGATAGAGACCTTCTTATCTATTATTATATACAGGATGCATAAATATTCTCTCTCTATATACATAGATAAAATCTTGACTTGGTCACCTCTTATGATTGTTATGATCATGAGAAAAGGGATATAAAACATCATAAAAGTTAAAAAACCATATGCGAAAAAAACCCACTGTTTTTGCTGTTTTCTCCTTTCCATATTGAAGAAAATTTAGAGATTATAACATCATTCTGTGCAGAGAAACACAGAACACCGACTAGCTTATTTTGGCCACTGAGCAGTGGAATTTATCTATATGTGTGTGTGTATAATATATCTATACACATATATATAAATATATATGTATACATCTTATACATGTATTTATCTGTATGTGTATTATATGACCTTATATATATATAAAGATAATATTTATATTATATAATATTCTTTATTAACAAATAATATGTTTGTTCAACATAAATAAAACTTTTGTTGAGGTTATTCCGCCTGGAGAATAAGGATGTGAGGCAGTGGAAGAGCTCACTCTGAATTCTGTGGGGATTGGTCCCCGAGAATGTGAACAGAAGAGGCAGTCAGTATTTTACTTCTGAGGGACCTGGGTCTATTTAGAATGGTGGGGTGAATCATACAATAGTTGAAAGATTTTGAATTTCTTTATCAGTATTGATGGCTGTTATGCGTTGAATTGTGTCTTCCCAAATGCATATGCTGCAGTCTTAACCCCCAGGACCTCAGAATGTGACCTTAGTTGGAAATAGGGTCATTGCAGATATACTTGGCTAGGATAAAGTGATTAGGGCGAGCCCTAATCCAGTATGACAGGTGTCCTTGTAGGAAGGGGAAGTTTGGATACAGAGACACTTCTAGAAGAAAGGCAATGTGAAGACAGCCATCTCCAAGGCAAGGAGAGAGGCCTGGGACAGATTCCCCCTCACATCCCTCAGAAGGAACCATCTTGCTGACACGTTGAGTTTGGACTTCTAACCTCCAGAACTGTCAGACCATCAAGGTCTGTAGTTTAAGCCACCCTGTCTGGGGCGCTTCTCTACAGCAGCCCTAGCAGATGAATTCAGAGACCATTACAGAAGGAAGTTCTCAGTCTGATTTATCAAAACACCATACCTGTGCCAGGACTGACCAGCTATTCTAGCCAGTATAAACCCTAGAGTGTAACCGGCCAGAGGAAATAACGTTCCTATGATCCACAGTTTTGGAGCGATGATCCAGGAGCTCTGGTATAGAATTCCTCCAACCACCGCTATGAGCACGATGAGGATTGCTCCCGTGATGGACCCGATCTAGAAGGAAGACACAAGTGGGCCCGACAGTTGTGATGGAGAAGTCACCACTCTGTGTGTTCCTGTCCTGATGACTGTGGTCAGTCCCCCAGACACTGCGGTGCTTGTCCCATGTTCTCATTTTTAAGAAAATAACAGGACCTATAATTTTGCACTCTGGGAGCCTGAAGAAGATGTTCTAGCTTGCAAATTATCCTTGTCAGAGGGGGAACAAAACCCACTCAGGAAAAACTAGAAGACCTGACTTTCAGATTGAAATTTTCCTGCTCTCCTTCCTTTGGTAACTCTTACAATTTCCCTTAGTCTTACTTTCTTCATGTGTAATTGAGGATAAAATCTGGCCCAAGACACCTTTCGTGATGACGATAATGAGAAAAAGGATATAAAACTCTGCAAAAGTTAAAAAAGCATATGTAAACAAAAGCCACTGTTGTTATTGTTTTCTTATTTTCACAGTAAAAAATTGGAGATTGTAATTTTTTTTCGTACAGAAAAATACGGAATACCAACCAACTCATTTTGTCTTCTGATCAGTGGGGTATATGTACATGTACATTTATATCTATCTGTATCTATATCTGTACTTATGTCTGGATATTTATATCATCTGTGTCTATATCTAAACCACTTTATCCATATCCATGCCATCGAGCTAGAATAGAGTTCCCAAAGGGGAATGAATGGCTATTAATGAATGGTTACTAATTACTAATGGGTACTAATATCTACCAATTGCCAGGTGCTGAACTGGCCATATGGATCAGAGATAAGAAGCATCTGATCTAGTTTTGAAAACAGCTATCTAGATATATTTCATGATACAAACCCACAGAACAGAGATCCAAGAGCCGTGGGAGTAGAGGGTCGAGTAAAAGCAGGGGGTGGCGTTTGAGCTGGAGAGAATTCTGCCCTGCAGGTGGGACCGGGATGGGCATTCTGGAGGAGAGAGGACTGCATGTCTAACAACTTTAAGTCCCGCTAGATGGCGATTTATGATATACTGAAAAAACCGGTTTAGTAGCTGCAACAACCTGTTATGGAAACTCACACTCCGGAACATTTGCCACCTATGGCACGGGCCACTTACCTTAAGAATGATCTTGGCTTTATGGGGCCATTTGTGATTAACAAACATTCCAACGGAAACAGGAACAACAAGAGCGACCAAAGACGTGCCTAAAAGTGACAGGAGAGCGGTTTGATCAACAAAACATGTAGGGCAGGAAAAAGGGAAACAAGACAGTAAGCAGCCTGCAAAGGCTTGGGTAGTGAATCAGTCTCCCTTCTTGAATCCACAAAACAGACTCACGCAAAACAGCAACAAAACTCTCCTCGACCCACCCTGGCAAATGATTAAATCTTCCTGGCTAGCATGGCTTCTATGGATGATACAAATCCCTTTTAGAGTTCTTTATACTGCCAATCTTTTACTTTCAATTTGTCACAATCTTGGCTTCTTTGGTCTATGGATCTTGATATCCTGGGGAAAACACCTTTTTAAAGTTTGTATATGTGTTTATGTTCTTGAGGTATATGTGGATATTCTACGTCTGCCTGCTACTTCACGGCAGTAGAAATATAACCAAA
The DNA here is from genome assembly GCA_030068075.1 of Paguma larvata. Lineage (NCBI taxonomy): Eukaryota > Metazoa > Chordata > Mammalia > Carnivora > Viverridae > Paguma > Paguma larvata. The sequence goes on along the minus strand of CM057839.1, from coordinate 8,663,791 downwards.
TTTCCAAATTCTGCAGGCATTCTACAGGCTAATGACTTCTGGTTAAGACCAAGTTCGGTTCTTCAAATCTACAGCAGAGAAGTGAGAGAAGAGGTTGAAAAACCATGCTTTAAACCTTCTGTGAGATAATATATTTGGCGACCTCTCAAGTAATTATAGTTCTTCGTAGGAACGTGTTCACCCAGCCAGATAAAAGAGCCCATACTTCAATTTCCCTGTGTTAAATTTACTGCCGTTGTCATGACAGGGTGGTTTGTTACTCCCTGTTATTTAACATTTATTCGTCCAGTCACTGCTTTTATAGAGTACCAACAACCTCATCTGCTCAGTGGCTTTGCCCCATATCCTTTGAAAGCAGTAGGGGAAAGTGCAATAGAATCACGAAATTTCGAGGGTCATTGTTACTTTGCATTGGAGTAGATTCGATGAGGACTGGAAATGGATCCTAGATCCCAGGGCTGTAAACATGAATTTAAAATGAACACAAAAGTGGTGAAAACATAATTTCCGTGTAGCCTCTGGTTCTCCTGGTCAGCATTTACTTCGTCCCAGAAATTACTCGAAGGGATTAAGTAATCACTACGAAAACCTAAAGCAGGAAAAAAAAGGATGGTAGGAGAAAACGGTGGAGCAGGATATGGAAAAGAGTGGTTGAGGTTGTGCTGCTAAGAACTTCTAGAAACCCCCCCTTTGGGTATCCTTACATCCTGCTACTTTGGGAGAAGACTTCTTCCCTGGGGTGTCCAGACTATTCTCTAAATTGTGTCAAGTTTGTAGGTCTTCAACTGAAACCATCTTGATCTGAGTTGATTGTACTGTGGTAGCTTACACCTAGGAGCAGATCTGTGCTTGGGGATGTCAGTGTGGTTAGGGTTTGGTAACATATTTTTAATGTGTCTGTTCTGTGAAAGGGGCTCCCACCCCCCCTCCAGGTTGGGGCCCCTCCTACTGAGAGTCTTTACCTGTCTGGGGCGGCCCCAGGCTACAGGATCAGGTGTGTGGACCACCTGCCCAAATTGTGTTTCCTCTCCTGACCAGGTGAGGTCAGACAGTTTTTTCAGGACCAGAAGTCGGCCATTAAAGACACTCTTCACCCTTCCTCATGCTCGGAGTGTGTGCCTCCCACCCGGCAAGGTGGGTTGGCGTGACTCTTGACTCCCCCGTGGGGTAAAGGTTCTCTCTCCTTCTCCCCCTTCCTCGTGTGCCCGTGCCCTGCGTGTCTAACGCCCATCCAGTTAGACGGGAAAGCGTCTGCTCACAGTTAGACCACTGCAACAGGGATGCGGCCTTTTTTTGAGTTCACAGAGCAGGTCTGGGAGGAAAGAAAGGCAGATAGAAGCAAGAGGCGGACAGACATGGACGAGCCAGATGGACTCAGGTCTGAACCTGACTAACTGTGGGAAGGCTGCTAACTGTACAGCTTCTCTGTCCCCTGGTTTCCCGCTTTGTGAAGCCGCCGTGGGAATTAGGTGATGAAGCAGGTGTACAGTTCATAGTGCTGGGCACTCTCGAACAGCAGAGGGGAGCAGGGACAGCATCCCGCAGCCCTGTTCTTGGTGGCAGGAGCTGGGGGGCCGCCGTCCTCCACCCCGAGCCCCCATGGGAAGGGCTCAGCCACAGTGCTGCACCTGCAGGGCTCGGTGGGGCTTGCGTGGAGCCCGGGCTGGGCAGTGCTGCCCACAGAGAGAGTGGGCGGATCAGGGGGCATCTCCAGCTCCGCGCTCATCTGGTAAAGGTAAAATTAAACCTTTACCATGGGCCTTAGTTTCCTTGTCTAATAAGTAACAAGCACACCTCGTGAAGTGATTGGGTTGTTTTCTTAAGGGACTAGAAAAACCGCGAGCAAGAAGGTTAGGTTGGAAAACAGGCCTGGGGAAAATGGTGAGTAAGCAGAGTTAGTATCTTTGTTTTTCTAACTCGTTTAACATTTAAAAAAATCTTGTCCTTTTCTCTTTTCTTTTCTTTTTGCCCTGACCTCTTTTCTCATGACCTTTACTTTCACTGAGGTGCCAATTACTCTTTCTCGTTTTCTCTTCCTTTCAAAATTTAGTCACATTGAAGGATGTACCAGGGCGCCTGGGTGGCTCAGTCGGTTAAGTATCCGACTCTTGATTTCAGCTCAGGTCATGATCTCTGGGGTTGGTGAGATTGGGCCCCGTGTTGGGGCGTGAAGCCTGCTTGGGATGCTCTCTCCCTCTCTCTGCCCTCCCCTGCTTGCTGCTCTCTCTCTGTCTCAAAATAAACAAATAAATAATTAAGTAAATAAATAAATAAACATTTAAAAAAAGATGTGCTATAAGTCATTCATACTATAGTTAGAATTATTCAATATTGTCACGGAGTATTTTCCAGAAGGGAATGAATATCATGAAGAGAATATTTTAAAGCTTAAATTATTTTGTTAAACAATAAGTAATAATAGAATGAAAACTCCTTATTCAAGAGACAGGTGCTTCGAGAGACCTGCAATGCACACCACTCTGGCAGTCTATCTTGTTGAAGGAAGGTGCCTTCCGAGGGAGCGGACAGAGAGTTAAGGAGCATGAGGCATAGCAGGTGATTCTGCAGAGTCATCCTAAAACCTGTTTGCCGGAGACTGTATCTGCTACGAAGGAATTCCCCGGGTCAGGAAGAAGGACCTTGTGCAGAGAAATCCCATACTGAGAAGGTATGCCAGTACAGGTTGTCCCTGATTAGGGTTTTGTTTTTAAAGTTTATTTATTCTGAGAGAGATAGAAGGAGAGAGAGAGAGAGAGAGTGAGAGAGAGGGAGAGAGAAAATCACAAGCAGGGTCGCACTGTCAGCACAGACCGGACATGGGGATCTAACCCACCAACCGTGAGATCCTGACCGTCGCTGAAGTCAGAAGCTTAACCGACTGAGCCGCCCAGGCGCCCACCCGATTTAGTGCTTTTGAAGTTTGTTTTCATTCAGTTGTGTAGACCCCATCATGTTTTTGTCACAGAAACAATCTTTCTTAGAACTGGAAAAGGGTTTTCGATGCATCCAGTCCAGCGTCCCATGCCAACACCAATTCCTTTAGAAATCTCTTTCTGAGTCACTATTTAGCTTTGCTTACAGGCTCCCTTCAGTGGACCCCCACATCCTGAGGCAACGTGTCAGCCGAATAAAGACTATGCAGCACACCAGGTACCTGTGATGTGTACTGTCTCACCTATATCTCACCTTTCATGGCTACAGCTCTGTGGGAAATGCCTGGGTGAAGAAGGCTAGGGGCTGTCTTGTCCTACCCTTGACCCCACGTTACACAAACGACTTAATTTCTCACCGTTATCTGTTGAACTAGAAACTAGGAAGAAAAGCCCCTTTGGGGTGGGGGTGAACATCTGGGAGCAGAACGAGTGGAGACAGAGTCATGACTAACAGATCAGGACACCGAATACAGACTGCGGAGTCGATGAACTTGTGAATCAAGAAGTGGCTCACAGCTGGGTGTTACCTATAACATGTTTTGTCCGGCAGTTTCCCAGCACCACACTCGTGGTTGCTCACTAGGTGCCCTGATTTCAAATCATTAGTGGAGTAGATATATATTTTGTATTTCTTTAATCTGCATGTCTGGGAGCAAACTCATATTCCTGTGAACCATGTACTGAGGGTTACGGAAAGGACAGGGCCTCTTGAACATCAGCAATTTTGGCTTCCTTGGGTCCAGATGGCCATGCGTTGAGTCAGCCCTCTCTCTGGTGCCTTCAGTGGAGAAAAACCAGGTTCTCCCGTGGGGTCAAGGTTTGGGATTTGGATTCTGCCCAACCCTCACTCAATCGCAGGCATGACCTGTAATGCAATCCTGATCGCGTAAAAACCGCCACTGGTTTGAGAGGTAAGCACTAGCTTGGGCTGAGCCTGGCCTGAGGGTTGACAGAGAACAGGAGGGTGGAATTCAGAAATCTTGCAGAGGAATGACTTACCTATGTTATCAAAGGGAATTACGATGGTCCCAGAGTCGACCCACATTTTGGTATAGATAAAGAGGCACAGCGGCATCATTCCCAGGGCAAGCAGCGTGGAGCATGTGGTCATACTGACGCTGAAAGGAAACGGGCAGGTTCACACGTCCGCCTGGGTTTTCTAGGGGGAGACTTAGCTTCACCGTGCAACTCATGACGAAGAAATCCTGCGGAAGACCCGACCAGCAGCGTCCTCTAGGCTGATGGATGGCCGTGTACGCGTGCCCGTCTTTGGGCGGGTCCCATCTTTGGGTGGGTCCCGGCTTTGGGGAAAATGCTGAGAACTGGATGTGTTGGTTTTCTATTCTGTCTCGGGCCATTCCTCCCTCTCCACTGATTCTCGAGGATCAGAGCAGACAGTTAATGACTGTTTAAATTCATTGTTAGAAAAGGTACAAGGTTCTTGGCCACACCTTGCTTTGGACCTCCAATCAGAGAAAAGCAAACACGTCTATACCAGCCAAAACTTTAGGGGCTTTGCCGTGTCTGTCTGTGTTGTGATGAGATGGGCTCCCTGGTCCCTTGGAGGAGAGCACATGTCCGAGGGAGAGAGCCTCAGTGTCTTTTTTAAGGCAGACAGTTTATAGCCCCAATGCCTGTAGCTTAAAAAAAAAAAAAAAAAAAAAGAGGAAGCTGACTTAAAGAACTAAAGAAAATATGCAAGCAAGGGGGATGGGCCTGGATTCTATTTCCACTGAGAAATTTACCCAATGTGTGTTCAGAAGGACCAGGGTCTGGTACTATTCCTCCTGAGAGCATCTGTTTAGTGAGTGGACTCGCTGGATAAGTGGACTTTGGCTTTGGACCTGGAGGAATTTATATGGAATGGTGCTATTTTCTGCAATGTGACCGTGGCTGGAAGAGAGGTGTTGGGGGGTGGGTCTTCCTGGTTCCCCCCAAGGGGCCATGCGCACAGAGGCACGTCCTCTTCCTGGGGAACCGAGCTGTTAAATGTCTGGACCAGACACTAAAGCCAGACACTGCCTGGGTTGGAAGCAGGCGTAGCCACTTACTGCATAAGTACTACGTTCTTTGGGTAATTTACTTGACTTTCCTTGGCCAGTTTCCTTATCTGTGAAATGAAGATTATAACTATCGCCACCTCATAGATTGTGAGGACTAATGACCCAATCAGTCCAGTACTTAGAATAACGCAAAACTCTCATTAAAAGTCTGCTACTGTATTAGCTATCCAGCCATAGTGCGCGTGCGTGTACATGGGTATGTGTGCCCACGTTTTGTGTTCCAGCAAAATACAGAATTGAGAAACTGGAGACATTTTTTTCTGAAAGGCCTTTCTCCAAAAGCTGTAGCATTGAGACTATGAGAGTCGTAATTTCTGAAGGTATGACATGTGGACTTGAAGGAAAATGCGAAATTATTGACATCACTTGTGTGCCAGCCCTCCGCTGAGCTCCACAAACATCACCACACTACACAATGCTAAGGAAAGCAGCTGGGGGTGAGGAATTTCATTTTAATGCATACAACTAAACACAGCTTTGGCAAAAAATAAAGGGTGGTGGCAATGCTTAAAGGGGGTTTAACTTGCCTAATAACCGTTTTTTTTTTTTTTTTTTTTTTTAACTGGGGACAACCTCACTTAAAATGTGTTTAAAGAATTTGGGATGAAAGTACTTGTCTTTGTGGAGCTAAGCTAGTATAGCGCCAACAAATGCTGGAGATGAAACATTTCTAAGCAGGCCATCTATGATGGGACAGAGGAACTTGATTTAGATACAAGAAAGGAATGCTAAGGCAGCATCCTAAGCCAGAATAATAATTTTCAGAAATGATCCTACTTATAATGAAAATACCGGTGCTCGTAAACTCTTTCCCTTCCTTTGACATTCTCTCTTTTCTCTTTTATTTCAAAAATAAATTAGAATGGGTAAAGTTATCACCATGGGGCGCCTGGGTGGCTCACTTGGTTGAGCGGCTGACTTAGGCTCAGGTCATGATCTCGTGGTTTGTGAGTTCAAGTCCTGCGTAGGGCTCTGTGCTGACAGCTCAGAGCCTGGAGCCTGCTTCGGATTCTGTGTCTCCCTCTCTTTCTGCCTCTCCCCTGCTTGCTCCCTCTCTTTCTCTCTCTCTCTCTCAAAAATAAATAATAAAAACATTAAAAAAATTAAAGTTATTGCCATAATAAAATCGCTTTTATTCCAATATGTCCAACGTACTTTCCAGAGTGGAAAGAATAGGAGGGGGTGCACAGGGGGAGGGGAGCGGTGTTTTCTGCCTGGATCATACAGTAAAGAGAAGGCCAAGGATTTTTTGTTTTAAACTATAAGGACAACGTTTAGAAGGAAGTCTGCTTCTCTCTTTGTTTTTTCTTTCAAATTTCCTCGGGAGAGCTTCAGTTTTAAATTATTGCTAAGACAGTTTATGAAATTGTGTTATGGTTTTGAGTTTGGCCAGAGTAGGTTCTTGAAGACCACGAGGAAAGACACGTCAGCAGCTGGGGAAGGGAATGGTTTGCTTTCGTGGGCCACCATGACCATGAGGCACTGCAGAGGGGCAAGAGAATAGGTGGCCGGAAGTTAATGTCGTTTGAACTAACACGAGAACGATATCAGACCACTCAAAATGAGATGAAAAGCAATTCACAGGTAATAATTTTAGGTAGCAATATAGGGGAATGGATTAGCCAAAGGAAAAAAATCCTTTTACATGAATGAAATCTGAAGTTTTATAAGAAGCATAGATGTCAAGAATAGAATTGCTACCATGAGTTTATATTGGAATGAGGAAAAATGTGACAAAAGGGAAAAATCTCTTGTCTTTAATTTTTGACTTTAGCTCTCTTAGCCACCAGGGAAAACTGCTTCCTTTTTTTTTTCTTTTTGGAGATAAAAATAATAAATGAGAATTCAGTAAATGTTGAGGAATTTGGTGAAGTCAGTGATGAGGAATGAAAAACTGTTACCATATTAGAAGTGAAACCAAATTTGACAGACCAACTGAAGCCTATGTAGGTGGTACTAGAAAGTGGGGACATGGTAGGTGATAGAAACAATGGTGAACAAAGATTAAGAGACTGGACAGGGATACGCAGATAGGTCTGGATTCAAATCTGACTCTGACACGTGCTGCCTCTGTGACCTGGCTTAAGGTTATGAGTCTTAATTTTATCATCCATCAGGCGCAGGAAATAATAGTACTGACCTCAAGAGGATTATCTCGAGGGTTAAATACACCAATGTATGTGGCAAACTTGTACTGTTTGTGACTCAAAATAGTGCCTAATCAATACTAGTTAGTAGAATAAAAAGAAATGTCACATGAGAGAAACAAAGCTTGGTTACTTTGAGAGGAAAAGGAGAAAAAGTCAAATACTGTGGGGTTAATTCTTAGAGTAGAGAGAAGCTGGACATTTATGTGATTTAAATGGGAGAGACTGCTTTGAATTGTGATAAGCCAGAGGGTGGAGGATCTTGAACAACTAAAATAACAACGAACACTGACCTGGAAGATGAAAAATGTAGCAATCTTTAGCCAGAGAACAAAGACTGTGGAAGGAAAATCTAGAAACGGTTAACACTGAAAATTAGTAAAAGGGAGTATAGCTAGTAGATGGCAGCAAAGGAACTGGGGAAAGTGGAGGGAAGGTACATAAGCAGGGATCCCTCTGAGAAGAAGTCAAAGAAACGATAACAAGAAGGAAAAGTCTTTGTGCGGTGTGGCTGAGGCCATTGCTAAGAAAGGAGATTCGAAAATGGGGATCTCTGGGAATAGAGCCTCAAAGGAGGCAGGTGTCGCTGTGTCCTCTAGACTACTGGTCCTGCCACCAGCCGATTCACCTGAAAACATCGCCTTCATTTCTCCCAGGAACACTTTGTGCAAAGGATGCCCACAGCACAGCTAGAACAGGTGGAAATACCTGTTCACTACTCGCATTCCTGCAACACTTTTCTAGGCCAGAATGGTCCAAGAAGGAGCTCACATATGACTTGCTGTATTTCAATGACTAAGGTCAATGCCTTCGTTAAGGAGAACTGTCTGCTAAGTGTTTTGTCGTTGTTGTCTATTGTTATTTTTCACTGGGGATCGCAAAATGCAATGGCTTGCCAGGTTCAGAAGAAATGGTAGGGGGCGGGGGGAGGAGGGGATTCGGGGGGGAAGGGGGAGACAACAGTGTTAGGGGGACTGTGGGGTGAAGGGGGAGGGGCTGGGGGGCTAGGAGGGTTGATTAGATTTCCTCTCCCAGAAACCTCATCCAGGAAAGTCACTGTAGATGGAGTTGTTTTGCTGGCCTGGTGTGTTATCTGCTCTAGCAGCTGGTAACCAGTGCAGATCCCTGTCGTAAAACAATCCTATCTTGGCTGCCATTGCTAGAGTTCCAGTGGGAATGGAGAAGGTAATGTTCTTCTTCTTTTTTTTTTTAAAGTTTGTTTATTTATTTATTTATTTAGAGCACACAAGTGGAGAAGGGGTAGAGAGAGAGGGAGAAAGAGAGAATTCCAAGCAGATTTCGCACTGTCAGCATGGAGCCCTACCTGGGGCTCGAACTCGTGAACTGTGAGATCGTGACCTGAGCCAAAGTCAGACGCTCAACCGACTGAGCCCCCCGGGGGCCCTGAAGGTAAAGTTCTTAGAGCACAGAACTGACTCCAGAAGAACAGGAAGTTGGAAAATTGTTTCCCAAAAGCTGAGTGATACTCTCTTAACTTACTTTAAAGAAATATTTGAAGAGTCTTTCCTTTAACATGTGCAATGCATAATGTCATCATTTTACTGAGCGGCATAATTTAAATGCTTTCAATGATTATGAGCCGTTGTGATAAACATTATTATCTGCTTTGCTAAAATACAGCGATGTCTTCGGGGTGGTTGCGTTTAGAGAGCTGTTTGTCCCTAGATTAAGTGACACAGAGGCTGCTGTGACTTGGGAGTTGCCTTCTTTGTTTTATGGTAATTTTGGTCTTGTCTCTTGAGGTCAAGCTTTTGGGACCACTTGGTGTTGTGGGACACAGGACCGCCCCTCGAGCACCCTGACCCCCCCTCCCCTCCCCACTTCTTAGGTCTCAACCTCTGGGCTGAGAAACAGCGACAGAGCTCTGGGATTAGGAGATTAAGAAGGTCCTTCGCAAGGAGCATTTATGACATTAAGCAGGGTTGAATCTTTTCCTGGGTTTTGTCTGAGGTCTGGATGGGTGGCATTGCTAACAAGGTGACCGCTGGACCAGAGAGTCGTTGGCGTTATTCACAAGACAAGGGGGGATCTGTGGAGAACACACTTTCTAGAATGAAAATTAAAAATTCCAATGCCATATGTCGCATTCAGGGATTATTCTGACTTGCTGAAGGATTCACATACACTGACTCGACTGGCTGTTTTCCACCAAGGTTTCAAATTTTACTTTGGTTCTTTCTCTTCAATATTTTTATTTTTTACAGGGATTGTTATATGAGGTAGACAGGATTACATACTCATCTTTTTCAAGACAAGTAAGATTTCCTTGACACCACAAAGTGTCAGCTGGGGCTTAGATTAGGTCCCTACAGTTTTTGCCTGCAGAAAGAAATCTGTTCCAACAGCCGAGTAACCCAGCATCACGCATACTTTCCTGTCTTACAAACTGATTACACATGGGGCCTTATCTTAAGGTATCAGACTCTCCCATTTTGTTGAAAAGTTACAGATACTCCGTAAAAGCTGTTCGGCGCAAGTCAAAGTCCCATCTTCAATTTAGGTCACTCCCCTTGGTTTAGCGGGTGAATCGTCACCTCGGTGTGCTTATGTCCAGATCAGACTAAGCTGAGGTCGCAAAGGACTTTATTGCTCTGTGGTGGTTCACAGATTAACTAAACCTGAACAGCACTCGCTAGCCTTTGTTCTTTACAAGACTTCCTTCGGGGGACAAATCTATTGCAAGGAGGTATGGCATTTCCTTAGGTGAACGATCTGTGGAGTGAACACATATAGTTTGTATGGCTTTTCTAAAGCTTGGGGAGATCAGCACCAGCTGAGATGAGACACAGTCTCCTGACTGCTCAGTCGGCCCTGTATCAAGACGGAATACAGTTTTACATTTTGCTGTGGTTACATTCTACACCGTAAGCTTCTCTCTTCTGAGCATAGTAGCTGGTGATTAACAGAGCCGACTGCCTACTGTACAGTATTTAACAGGCACACATTACATTAACACCTGGCTGCTTTGCAGAAGCACATACCTTTCCAGGAAACGAGGAATCGTCAGGTAAGGAAAAAGACGTTTTTCTATTCAACTTGAAGCATTAAAATTCTCGGTCTCATCACGTTAATGCTTCGTCTTATTTCTATTAGTTTTTTTTTTTTTCCAGTGCTAGTTCAGACTGGCACAGGATAAATTGGGCAAACACTGCAATTTAGATTGCTCTGTGGGAAGCAGAGAGCCCATTTTCTGTTTATTTTATAGTAAGGTAAGCATAATTAAAAAAAGCTGCTGCAGGTTTTTTTTTTTTCCTCTTTTAATGCCAATAGAAGTGAAGCAAATGTACAAATTCTTCCTGAGGCTTTACACCGAGAGAAACCTTGTTCAGAGAACTGGCTGTGTTTGTGGAGTTGGCCATTCTCTTAGCATAGATTCTAATGTCTAATGAACAAGTGGATTGCGTGATTCCACTCAGAGCTTCTCATCACCACAAAGAAAGGTGGGTTTGTTTCTCGTTTTGTTTTTGCTGATACCAAAGGCAAACTTTCTCAGGTGCACTTGGGGCTCACACAAAATTTCTTTTTGGAAACGCTTTGCATCTTTCCCCAAAGATAAATGGCAACTATCCAGCTCCCTGTTTGCTGAGTGAGATTAAAAACCACAGACATAAAACATACCCCTCGAATTCCAATAGCTAAGCAGTCGTACCGTAAGTTGAAAGGATGCGTTTATTCTCTTCTGTTGAGTTCCTCAGTTGTACCCTAGATCGGAGGCCGATCAGATGGACATCGCAGTGACATAGGCTCCTGACAAGATCAATTCAATGTCATTACCGTATGCAGAGGTTTAGATATCTTACCTCAAGTCCATGTCGCCATCGACCCAGTAGGCCAAGATATTGGAGGCAGTTCCTCCGGGACAACATCCCATGATGAGGATTACTACGGCTTGGACCGGAAGGACGTCAAAGGCCACTGACAGGACGAATCCCGTGAGGGGCATGATTCCAAACTGACAGAGGAAGCCGACGCATATGCCCCACGGCCGCTTTAAGTGTCCTAGGAATTTCTTGATTTCCACATTGCATCCCATGGAGAACATCACCAAGGCCAAGAGGATGGTCAAGACGGTGCTCAGGACCACGCTGAGGATGTTATTGAAGTTGCTCTCGGCCAGCACGCAGGATGACCCGTTGCAAATGGCCGCACTGGCCGGGCAGCCTGTTGAATTATTCATGGTTGGATTCGCTGCCCAAAGGGTCGCAGGCGTCCACAGAAGTACCAGTCTTCTGCTCCTCACTAGATAAATAATGCCTCATCCAGCCACGTCCAACTTATAAACCCTTCTCAAACATGTGTCACTTGGTGTCTCTTTCAAAAGCCACCTCAGAGAGGCAATAAAAAACAATAAATGCTAGTATGTCAGTTTCCAGAGGTAACTTTACAACACAGCACAAATTATGAATCATAAAAGTCCTGCCAAATTATTGGTTCGGCTGGAGAATGATAATTAATCATTTATGGGCATGATAATGAATCGTACTATATAAAAGGAGCCGTGTTAATGTTTAATGCTGGGGAGGTTTGTGAGATAATTTCAGTTAAGCGACACTTAAAAACAACTAAGAAAACAACAGAACGTTGGAGAGTGTAAGCCGTTGTTTGCTCACTTAGGGGCGATTGGGCCTGAAAAAGACAAGCGTCCTGTGCCGAGTTAGACTGCAAAATAGTGTCGGGCTCTGAACTGGGACCCAGACCTTCAATTTCCTCCCTCGAAGAGTCTTCCTACTGTATCAATTGGTCTGCTGGGATTGGTCCATAGTGTTCCTAAAGCACATGTAAGTTTCAGAAATGTGTAAGATCTCGATGTAAGCCTACGGGACAGTACCGTGCAGGCGGGTAGAATGTTCTCTGTGTGGTCTGCTGGGAAGGGAGCTGACGCGGAGAGCCACCCTCAATTACACAAGCGATTATGTGTGTGTTGCCATGGTAACAAAGTGCCTTTAAAAAAATTTTTTTTTTCTAGATACAGACAATACAATTATTTAGAGGGATAAGCCTCAGAGGATTAGGTCAAGGTGACAGGAGCTCTTTGTTCTTGGAGTCAGGAATTGAAATCAGATTTTTTTTTTTTTATCTGTGGTGGGGCTGGTGGGTGGAGATTCCAAGGGAGGCTGATTTTTGTGAATGTCAAATAGTCAACCTCATTACAGACAGAACACTGTACTTGGTGTGTAAGGAAGATAAAGAGAGGTAGAGAAGGGTTTGTTCCCGTTCTCAGGAGTTTACAATCCAGAGATGGCGTCGAGATACAGCGTAAGGGTAAAACGAGTGTTCGCATCAGGACTCTCAGTCTGTAGGACAGATTCTAATTTGCTGTCTAATTTGATCATGTCAAATTAAGGAGGACGAGCACTCCCATTTTACAGATGAGGACTTGAGGGCCGAGGAAATGAAGTGCTTTATGCAAAGCTACCCCGCTGATGCCTCGACACCCTGAAACTCAGTCTGGCTTGGCGAAAACTAGAAGTATCTTAGAACAGAACTTCTCGAAACTAAGGGTGCGCACGAGCCCTCCAGGGGTCTTGTTACAGCACGGATCCTGATTCCGGAAGTCTCGGTGGGCCCCAGGATGTCTGTATTTCTGACAAGCTTGGCGTTGATGGTAATGATGCCAGTCCAGAAGACCACGCTCAGAGTATCGAGGCTAGAATGCCAGTGTCAGGGTGACCACCATGGCACCCAACGTGGTGGAAACTGAGCTTATTGGTCACAACTGAGAACAGCATTTAGAGAGCAACTCGATAACGGGAATTACCTTTCTCATCGCTCGAGTACACATGAGCTGCGAGTACCCAGCAATGGAATCAATCTGTGCCAGATGCCCCAGCTGCTGGGGGTCTAGGGGCACTGTCCCTTTAATCTGGGATCAAGCTGGTGGGAAAAAGTCGAGCAGTGTCCTTAAGGGGTGACCACGACTCACGCTCCTTGCTGATGCAGCTCTGTCGCCGGAGCGCTCCTCTCTAGCTGTCATGCTTCGCGGCCACCTTTGCTGGCATGGGTGGGCTGCCAGTAGCTCTGCCTGGCTGCTCGCCAGTCCCCCGGGAAATTGTCCTGACTCTGTCACTACCCTTCCTGCTCCCACAGCTAAATGATTAGCTAGGGAATTCCCCCAAGGGCTCCCCTCCCACTTCTATGTGTGGCATGACTTAGCCCCTGCCCTGCAAGCATCTTCTGGGACTGACCTCTGACCCACTTCTTGGCTCGGGTGCCCGGCCGAGGGAGGGCATGAGCCAAACACTCCCCCTGCTGCCGCTGCTCGGCACCTGGCACCTCCGGCTCATCCCCCCAGGGCCTGGGCTGGGCTGTGCGCGCCCGCAGGGCTGGAGATCAGCTTCCAAAGCCCCCGTCCTGCTTTTGCCTCAAGCAGCCCCGGAGAGCCAACAAACTAGCTTAGGACCTCTACCCACCTACAGCCTCTCTCACTTCACCAGGTCTGGTCCGTGTGGGGAGACTCCAGGGTGACTGGGATTTTTCTCAGGGTGGGCTTCCTGTTCTGGGCTTGCTGCTGGGTCGCCAGGTGAAATCCCTACTTAGCCTTTCTGCTGGAAGCAGAAGAGACAAAGTGAAGAGAGAAGGAAGCAGGTTCAGAACAAAGCTGTTCTCAAATTTCAGACGACTTGCTAAGGAGATTTGAGGCTCCCAGGGGCAGAATGCTTTGCATATAGACAACTTGCAAATGAGCAGTCTGTTTGACTAGACAGAACGCTACAGTTCTGGTTAAAAAAAAATGTGCCAATGCATTTCTAATTTTCACATTGTTTTTACATAAATTTGCACATTAGGCTCGAGAGGCCTTATATTCAAGTATTGGAGGGATTCACAATTAATTAGTACCCTTAACTTCAGCTGCATTCAAATGCAGGCATCAGACCGGGATAAATGGAAAATATCTAAATATGTAAAAATGACTCTTTTTAATTACGTCGCAGGATCAGGGAACAGACGCGCACCTGAGTGTCACTGTCAGGAGGCTGGGGCTTGATTCCCGCTGTCACCTTCCTCCGTCTCTCCTGCTCACTTTCTCTGTGCCCTGGGCTCACGTACAGGCCATTTTCAAGAAACCAGCCGCATGGTCCTGCTTGGGCCCCCACAGGCGGAGACAGAAGCAGGTTGTGGGTCAATTCCACTGCTCGGGCTTCCATTTGGTTGGAGGAGTGAACATTTAATAGCTTTCAGAGTGTTTGCCGTGCAGATGACAAGCGAAAGGCAAGCTCTCTGTTTCCGAGTGTGCGCTTCGTCAGGGATGGCTCTGTTGAGATCAGCGCAGGCACTGGGGACTTGAGTGATGGTGCTGAACAGCTCCCTCTGGCCGAGGTGACCTGCCTCGCTCCTGTCTCCCATTCCTTCCTGTACACTGGACTTTTATGGAGCCTGGAAGTCCCACAGTCAGGGTTATTATTTGGAGTCTCCACTGACCCTCAGAGAGTCGCCCACGATCGGTCTAGCTGGCCATTCCTCTGAGCGGGATCAAGGGCTCGGCCACCGCACACCAGTTGTACGTTTGTCGCGTCAGGAGGCTCGTGTTCAATGGAACTTTGTAAAGCAAAGTTCAGGGCAATAATGTCTTTAATAAAACCTATACCGTCCAAAACCGCAACAGTGGGATCCTGGTAATAGAGCTCTCAGAGCGGCAGGACAGCTGACTAAACAGATGAAGCAACACGGGATGTGCCCTTTGGTCACGTTTCACTGCTCAGGTTGTATCCCTTTGGATAAAATGGATACCACGGCTTCAGGGCCTCTTCGCTGTCTCCAGGTACTGGACTTCCGGTCGGGCTTCCAGTTCGGGAGAAAACTAAGACAGAAAAGGGGACGCACAACCTGTCCACCTTTCCCCCTCACTTCTGACACAGGGTTTGGCTTTTCAAAGGGAACTCTATTAAATACTAAGAGAGCAGAAAACAAAATTAATGGAAGGCAGGAATGCCTAAAATCAGGGCAAATCGTCTGGGCTTTTAAAGGATGCAAGCCTGGTGGGGGTGTCTGGGAGGCTCAGTCGGGTAAGTGTCCGACTCTGCTCAGGTCATGATCTTGCAGCCGTGAGATCGAACCCTGAGTCGGGCTCCACTCTGGGTGCAGAGCCTGCTTGGGATTCTCTCCTTCTCTCTCTGCCTCTCACTTGCTCTCTCTCTCTCTCTCTCTCTCAAAATAAATAAGTAAACATTAAAAAAAAAAAAGAATGAAAGCCTGATTTCTAGGCTGGGGAGAGATAGAGACTGAGGGAGGAAGGGCGATCAAGGGCAGATTCTGAAGATATTTGAGTGACGTGTGAAGGAATTTGGACTTCCTTCTGCAAAGGGTGTTTGATGATCGCAGCAATGGAGGCGAGGAGCACAATGGGATTTGAGACACTAATTAAAATTAAACACAGAGAAGTCTTGATCACTAGATGCCTTGTTAAGATAGGAGTCAAAGATAAATTTAAATTGCAAGTTGCAATTTGGTCAGCATGCCTCATCCTTGAGGATACACACAGGAAAACAAGGTTCGGGTAAAGAGGATAAGGCCAGTCTTTTTCTTTTTTCTTTCTTTCTTTCTTTCTTTCTTTCTTTCTTTCTTTCTTTCTTTCTTTCTTTCTTTCTTTCTTTCTTTCTTTCTTTCTTTCGTGCATGTTGAATATGAGCTACTTTTGGGACATTTTGGGTAGATATAACTCATTAGGAAGGAAGCAATTTATCTTTTAAATTTCACCTTAAAATTTCTACAAGTGATAAACATTTATTACAAAAATTTCAATGAATGCAAAAGGGTTCGGAGAAGGAAGGAAAAACACGTCCACATTATTGGACATTTTGTTAATAGTAAGTGAGTGTCGGTTCCTACGTGTCCCTAAGAAGGTAAACAGAGGGAATGAAAAAGTCTTTCCGACAGCACAGAAAGACAAGCTTACCACAATGGCACGTGTCTGCACACCCTGGTAAAAATCAGATGTATTAAAATTATTTTATATGAGTTTAACAGCAAAATATCAAATAAAGGCCTGAAAGAGCTTCAGATAAATATCAAAAGGGCATTGCAGAAAGCATAATATGTTGCATTTATTTACTGAAAAATTTTTTTGGGGTAATGTTTATTTATTTTTGAGAGAGACAGTGCGCCAGCCGGGGAGGGGCAGAGAGGGAAGGAGATACAGAATCTGAAGCTCAGGACTCCATTCAGAACATGACTCTGGGTTGGTCATACTATATTGCCATGTCTTAGAACACTATATGCTCTGTGTGTTTTGATTCAATACTCCTGTGGATTAGGAAAATTTTCTTATATTTTATCTCTGGGTACTTTCTCTGTTTCATATTTCAGCTTTTATACTTAAGGAACGGCCAATTATTTAATTTGGAATAAGTATGTTGGCCCTCCCTTTCTGTTATCTACTCTAGTTTTCAAAAAGATCTTTCTCCCCCTTTCTTTTAATTTATGGTGATTGTCTCTAGTCTTGTATGTATCAGTTTGATTCCTTATCATTTCCAAATTATTTTTCACCATGGAAATGATGTATTTTGTCCTTGAATTCTTTACTTTTTCTGGAATGTCCATTATCATCAAAATCTGTATTTTTAGCATTTAATCTGTTAAATTTTATTTCATCGAATTTATTTTTAGTTATTCGTAAGTGTAGATTTTCTTCCAGATTACATTTTTATCTGTTTTCATGCCGTTCTTTCCCTTTCTCTTCTTTTCTTTTTCCTTTCTCCTCTACTTTCCAGTCTTTTCTTCCTGTCTTCAATCCTCTCGCATTTTCATATTTAATACATTCAGATTTTCTAAATATCTTTGCCAGAATTTATTCCACCTTTTGGAGAAGGTGTATTCTACCCTTGAACTGTGGATTGTTCTCCAGCAAATTTAAAATGTATGCTCTTGAATACACACACTGCCATAGCCCCAAGTGATTTATATCCTGACCCTCACTTCTTTCTCCTGATTAAAAATATCTGAAGATTAGACACCAGGGTGACCCAGTTGGTTGAGCATCTGACTCTTGATTTTGGATCAGGTCATGAGCCCAGGGTCCTGGGATTGAGTCCTGTGTCAGGCTCTGAGCTTATGGTGGAACCTGCTTGAGATTCTCTCTCTCTCCCTCTCTCTCTCTCTCCCTCTGCCCCTCTCCCTTCCTCGTGCTGTCTTTCTCTCTCTAAAATAAAAAAAATCTGAAGATAAAAAAATATAGAAGTATCTCACTTCAGCTTGCTTGGTTCCATTTTTCAGAATATTAGTGACCAATTTTAGGATATCACCTCGTTATTACGGGAGAATGGATGGCAGTCAGGGAGTAGGTTTAGGAACCCTGCTACGACAGAATCTAGAGTCTTCTTTTCCTTACCCTGGATTCTATAGGTTGAATTTCTTAGCTTTGGGTTATGTATCTCAACTTCTTTGTTTCCAGATGAGTTTTTTGGGGGTGAGTGCTGGATTTTACTATTTTGTGAGGTAAAATGTGACATTTTGAGGGCTGTTTCCTAGGCATCATTATGTTTTCTCTTGAATATTTCACATTTTCTTGTTTCTAACCATGTCTAGGTTTTGTTTCCTTACACTTAATGTATGCGGGACGTTGTACATCGTATGTGGCCGAGACCCTAATTAAGGAAACTTCCTCTGCAAAGGTTAATTTGGTTGACCCAAGTGGCAGTTGATCCAGTGGGCAGTTAAATTACTGGCTTATTACATTGAACTTCTATGGGCTTTTTAACTCTGCAGGGATGAACCTTTTGGTTTTCCACTTAGTCTAGTGCTCCGGTTAGACTCTTAGTCCTGAGACATAGGTTTTATTCTTGCGGCACGGCCCTTCTTTCACAAAAAGCCTGAAAAAAACCTCTCTACTTTGTAGGAATTCACATCCTAAGTTGGGTCTTCTCTGGTGTGTAGGAGCTGAAATGTAGGATCAGCTCTTTCTCTCTGCTTTACTCTTTGGAGTCTTCCTTGCACATGAGCTGCTCCGGGGCCAGCCAAGGATTTAGGGGAGATTATATGCAGAATTGGGGGAGGTCCTTATATCTTCTTTCTTCCAGGGATTTCTCCCTCAAGTTTTAGCTTCTCTGGCAGTTGCGAACATTTTGCTCCAACATCTCAAGGGTGTGTGGATTTCCGCTTTAATTCCGCCACAGCACATGGCGTGGGCTGATGGATGCCTTGAGGGGAAGAGCTTTGCAATCACAGATCTCACTCAGAGTGGTTCTCTCTTATCAAGGATCAAATACCTTCCAGTTTCGTCTTGCTTTTGGTGGCTATTCGCTACCTTCAAATGGTTCTTTTTAATACTTTTGCCAGAATTTATAACTGATATCTGTAAGAGGATGAATTCACCATAAGCCACTTGCCATTACCAGAAACAGTAGTCTGTGATTCCCTTTATTTTAGAACGAAACAAACTGCGGTCTTTGGAGAGGCGTGCTTAGGGGGCAAAATATTAGTGAAGAGCAAGGATGTGATTACCGTGAAAATCACAAGGAGCGGGGAGTAGTGGTTGGGAGAATCCACAAAAGGGCTCTTCTGTGCTGGTGGCGGGGTACTTCTTAGCCGGGACAGGAGTTCATAAATGTTCACCACTGAGTTGTGGGGGAGGAGGCACTAATTCCGTCATGAGAGCCGACCTTCCCCCCAGGACCTCGTCTAAACTTAATTTCCTCCCAAGGACCCCCTCCAAATTCCATCTCATTGGGGGTTAGGTCTTCGACATATGCATGTGTGTGTGGGGGGGGACAAAAACTTACCCAAAGGCCTAGACTGGGGCAAGGATGGAAGATATATCAGATTACCAAGTGTAAGAAAGCTGGTGTGACTCTATTAACATCATTTAAACTAAACTTAAGAAAAGGGGCCGTATTATCAATAAAGGAAATATTGTGTAATGGTGAAAATTCTATTTATTCTGGAGATGTAACAATCCTGAATGTATATATACCTACTAACAGAGGTTCAAAACATATGAAATAAATATAAAATAAAAGGAAGAAATACAGAATCATACTTGGTACTTTTTAATATCTCTTTCAGTAATTAATTGATAGAACATGCAGCCAAGGGGCACCTGGGTGGCTCAGTTGGTTGAGCGTCCGACTTCGGCTCAGGTCATGATCTCGTGGTCTGTGAGTTTGAGCCCCGCGTCCGGCTCTGTGCTGACAGCTCAGAGCCTGGAGTCTGCTTCACATTCTGTGTCTCCCTCTCTCTCTGCCCTCCCCCACTCATGCTCTGTCTCTCTCTGTCTCAAAAATAAATAGACATTAAAAAAATTAAAAAAAAGAACATGCAGTGAAAAATTAAGTAAGATTATAGAAGACTTGAGTAATATTATCAAGCATATTCACCTAGTTGGCATTTTTAAATACTGTACCTAATAACAACGCAATAGACATTTTTATTTCCCTGTGCACACGGAACAGTCACTAAGATCAGATAACAGGACAAAAGCTGTGTCAATAAATATGAAAGACCAAGTCCTCTGTAATATGTCATCTAACCATAGGATAAGTCAATACCAATAAGAGAGCTAGAAAAATTTCAAATATTCAGCAATGAAAAAAAATTCTAAATTACCCGTGGGCCAAAGAAGAAACCACAGGAAATATTTAAAGCATTGTGAAATGTATGCAATTGAAAACACACACAATATCAGAGATAGAGTGCAGCAAAAACAGTGGAGTTACTAGCTTCGAATGCTTGCAATAAAGAGAAAAAGTTTAAAACTAATGATCCAAGTTTTAATATTAAAAAGATAAAAAATAAAAATACTACAAGTAATAAGATATTTATGAAAAAGAATAAAACGACGGAGAAAACTAAATTGGTTTTTTGAAAAGATCAGTAAAATTGATGAATGGCTAGAATGCCTGATCAAGTTAGAAAAAACTGGATGATAAACATCCAGAATGAAAGATACAATACCACTACGAATCCTCCGGACATTACGGGGATAATAACGAACAAATAGAAAAAATTTTACGCCAATAAATTAGACAGCCTTGATGAAATGGACACGTTCCTTAAACAACACTGCTTATCAAAACTAGTGCAAGAAAGAAAATGAGAAATAAGATTAGCTTTATAGCCACTAAAGAGATTGAATTCATAATTACAATATTCTCATAGAGAAAACTCCAGACCCAAACGGTTCTACCGATGAATTATCTTCAATACTTAAAGAAACGCTCTCCAAATATACTTTATGAAGCAAGAATGGAAGTGGCAGTAATTTTCCTACTTTGTTAATTTTTTGTCAGTTTCTTCATTTTATTTCTCTGCTTTTTCCTCATCTCTTGAGATGGATATAGGACCCTTTTCTAATATACATGTTTTTACGTCTTTAGTTGCATTCCACAAGTTTTGATATGTTGCATTTTTAATATTAAGGAGTTAAACATTTTTCCAGTTTTGGTTTTAATTTCTTCTTTGATAACAAGATTTAATTAGAACTATAGATCATTAATTGCCAAATATATTAAGTTTCCTACTTATAATTTCTAGAAATTGATAGTTTGAAATGTGGTTAAAGAAAGTATTTGTGGGGTGCCTGGGTGACTCAGTTGGTTAAGCGTCCAACTTTGGCTCAGATCATGATCTCACAGTTTGTGATTTCAAGCCCTGCTTTGGGCTCTGTGCTGACAGCTTGGAGCTTGGAGACTTCTTCAGATTCTCTGTCTCCCTCCCTCTCTGCCCCTCCCATGCTCATGCTCTCTTTCTCTCTCTCTCAAAAAATAAATAAACATTAAACAAATCAATTTAAAATAAAAATAAAAAATAAAAAAGGAACATTTTGCTTTTATTTTAATCCTTTGAAATTTGTTGAGATTTATTTAATGAATTATCATGCATTTTAGAAGAATGTGTTTCCTGCAGTTTTGAGCACAATGTTATTTCAATAGCATTTTTTAATCATATTTTTCAGATCTTCTGTATTTCCACTCTTTTTCATCTATTTGTTCTTCTAATTATAGAGAGAGGTATATTGAAATATCCTATGATAATTGTGAATATACTTATATTCCTAAACTTCTGTCAATTTTGGCTTCTAGGTATTTTGAGCTATGATATTAAATTATAGAAAATTTGAATGTCTTCTTGATGATTTGAACCTTTCATTATTACAACGGCTTGCTTTGTGTTATAAATTTGATCACATTTAATATGATTACAATAGACTTCTTCTTAGTTCTTGCATAGCATAGCTTTTTGTACCCTTTTATTTGTAACCTTTCTATTTCCTTATATTTAAGATGTTTTTCTTGAAGCCACTTATTCATCTTAAGTTTTATTTATTCTGAAATTACTTTCTCTTACATTATTGTAATTTATTATATACTTGGGTTCAAATATTTAATTTTATTAAACACTTTCTATTTGAACACATACTCAATGTTCTCCCCTTTTTTTTCTTGCCTAATTTTGGATTTATTATTTTCTATTATTACATTTTCCCTGTGTGTTAGATTGGGAGTGTTAAGCAGTTACTATTATCATTTTGGTGGTCGCAGTAGAAACTGATAACCGAGTTATCAAACCCAATTTTCTTGTTGCTTTTGTCCTATCCCCAGATAAATGTAAATAACCACCCTGACGTATGCCACTGATGTTGTGAATTTTATGTGTCTCTACCATCAATAAAACATTATTTTCACCTCCACAGTCAGTATTCATTAGGCCTTAAAATTTAATATATTCTATTGCTCTTTATTATTTTTTGCATTTCTAAGAATCCATCAGGCATGATCGTATTTCTGTCCCCAAATGGTATTAACATTTTTCTGTAGTGAGAGGCTTCTAGTAAAGAATCCTTTTAGTTTTTTTTTTTAAAGTTTATTTATGAGAGAGAGAGAGAGAGACAGAGCACAAGCAGGGGAGGGGCAGAGAGAGAGAGGGAGACACAGAATCCGAAGCAGGCTTCAGGCTCTGAGCTGTCAGCACAGAGCCTGATATGGGGCTCGAACTTACAAGCTATGAGATCATGACCTGAGCCGAAGTCGGACGCTTAACCAACTGAGCCACTCAGGCACCCCAAGAATCCTTTTAGTTCTGATCCGCTTCTCCGTTCTTGCAGGATATTGAAACTGGATCTGAAATTCTATTTTGACAGGTACTGACTTTCAGCACCTGGAATTTACAATTCTGTTTGTTCTGAATTCCATTGCATTTGTTGAGGAATTAGTTGTAAGTCTTACTGCTGCTCCTTTGTGAATAATTTGTCTTTTTCCTCCTCATCTGGCTGATTTTAATATTTTCTCTATTTTTGGTTGTCAGCCTCTTATGATGTGCTTACATACACTTATATTTTTATTTATCTTGTTTGGATTTTATAGTCCTTTTGAATATGTTGTTTGATATCTTTCCTCAATTTAACAAACTATCAGCCATTGTTTTTGTGACTATTCCTTCTGTCCCATCTTTTTTTCTCGGACACAAATTACATAAACTTTAGGCCTTCTCATTGTGACTTCTGTGTCACTTACTGTCTTGTGTATTTTCTGTAATAGTCTCTTTATTTTTTATTTTGAATCTTTTCTTCTGACCTATCCACAAGTTCACCAATACTCTTTTCATTTAATTGTCTTTATTCTGCTAAACTCGTTCATACCTTTCTAATTTTGTTGTATCTTTTATTTCTGGAATTTTCTGATCATATATATCAATTTGGTTTGCATCTTATTGAAAACAGTAATAATACCTAAAAGCATACAGACTCCATAATCTCTGGACAACCTTGGATCTGATTCCATCGCCTTTTTTTGGTTTTCTACTGGGTTTCATTTGGGTTGTCCTGCATCCTTGAGTTCTTGGTTATTTTTTATTATGTGTGGGACTGCAGTCACTGTATTCTCTCCCTAAAAAACTGTCACGTGTGCAGCTAATCCTTTCGACTCTCCTCCAGAATCTTACCCTGGGAAAAATGTCCCTCCATGCTTGCTTAACCTCCTTTTATCTCTATATTTCCTATCTTATTAGCTTTTATATTTTCAAACAGTTTCAAAAAAGGCGTTCACACCTATTTTAACCTCTCTGGGATATTGGTTGAGGTTTTTGACTCTGTGGTAACTTTGGTAGTTTTATGTTGATAAATTACCAAATATTTCTTTAGTCTTCTTTTTTGTTCTTTTGTCACTCTTTCTCTCTCTCTCTTTTTTTTAAGTTTATTTATTTGAGACAGCACGTGTGCAGGGGAGGGGGCAGAGGGAGAGGAACAGAGAATCACAGGCGGGCTCCACACTATCAGCATAGAGTCCAATGTGGGGCTCGATCTCATGAAGAGTCTGTTGCTCAACTGATTGGGCCACCCAGGCGCTCTCTGTTCTTCTCTTTTATTGGTTGATATTTATATCTGAATTTATTTCTGTGAATGAATTAGTCAATTTTGTGTTGGTAATTCACCCGCAAACTTTATTTCAAAACTACTATGACAGTAGTCTTACTAGTTATGCTAGAAAGTGGCATCTCAGACTTGGTGTTATGGTTTATTGCTGTCTGCTGTCTTTCCCTCTTACCACTGTATTTTGCTTCATGCTCACGTAGTCGCTAAATATTATGGGCATGACTGTATTTAGATTTTATTTTATTCTATCCCCCTTGTTGGACAGAATTGGGGTTGGTTACTGCATGTGTTGGGGAAGATTTATCTTTTCGAACTACTCTTCTCTCACCCTCAAAGATGAGCTCATACAGGAAGCCTAATTTCAGCCCGGCAATTGACAGGAAAGAGGGGTTGGATGTGGAAACCTCCCACTTTTATTATGAGTTGATTGTCTGGTCTCCTGACTATGTCATCTACCAGTAAACTTATCTATAAAATGCGTTGATATGAATGACCCACAGTAAGAAACCATAATTCTCAGGGTTCCTACAAAGAAACATGAGAGAAACAAAGAGGAATACGATATGCAATTTAATGCTATGGCGAGCAAATATTTGAATTTTTATGCATTAACTGTACTAAATGTTGTCACTATTGCCAACCCCTCTGGCATTTGGGACATGCTAATTGAATCTAATTACAGAGCGACAGAAGCTGATGATACTGTGTGAGAAAGCCTTGTTAAAAAACATTGTTGAGTTCTGGTAAAATGTCTACTTTCAGAAATCAATGGATGTCAATTCCCATAAAAAGATGTGAAGGCACCACAGTTTACTCACACATGGGCTTGATTTTCCTGCGGCATATCTTGTTTCCACAGGCAGAAAATCTCATTGATTTGGAAGTCGTCCATCAGAATGCCCTTCTCTCTTCCTGAGGACCTAATAGAAAGAACAGAGCTCCTCAGATGTGGTAAGAACTCCAAAAATCTGTGCCACATCTTGAAGAATATTACTCTGGAATTTCGGACTGTCTGGAAAGTTGCTGCAGCATCAATAAATGTTTAAATAGTTAACTCTAATTTATTCCATCTGGTTCACTGAGGATTATCTTAACATTTTGATAATTATTGAGGAGAGCATTTTGCATTTTTGTTGCATGTGTGGCAGGATAATTTCTGAGACGTTAATTTTTTCTGTTTCTGCTGTAAGAATTCCAACTCCATTCCAAGCAGTTGGTCACTTTTTGGGTTTCTGTACATCGGGAAGCTGTAGAGAACTTGCATTACTGAGTAAGAACAGAAGTGATAGCCATGGGGAAAGAAGGTTAAAAAAATAGCCCGGGCCACATTTGTCCATGGATCTTGCCTTTTACCTTGTTTCCTCAAGGCAAGTCTTAGGACTAGAGTAGTCCTTTCTTTTGGCATGCTTTCCTCGTGGGCTCAGCCTTCTCTGGCTTTTTGAAGAAGCAGAGGGTAAAGATTAGATTAGGTACATATCACAACAGGGCTGCAGAGACACACTGAGTTGTTTCAGGTTAAAGGTTATGGGACAAAATGTTAAAGAGATACAATGTAATTTTATATATCCTTGTGTTTTGTGTGTGTGACTCCCCCACCTCCCCGGGCCCACCGCCCGCCCCGCCAGGCCTTTTTGGAGTTGGTTGTAGATATTATTGATAACTGGCCAACACTGGAATTCAGAATCTTGGGCATTCCTATCTATGTTCATCTGCAAGATTGAATAGCACACCATCCTTCTCTGCCCCTCTCCATCAGTGACCACTGACATAATGGCCAAACAAAAAACTGCAAACTCACAAAAACCCAGAAAACAAAATAAAAGCTGCAGTCAGTGACAGATGACTGTTACAAAATCCAGCCAGAGATGTCAGAACTATTTATGATCTGAACTTCTGACGCGCCTGGGTTTTTGATTCTGAACTTTTACCTAGCCAACCTTGGCCTAGCATCCTTACTGATGACCTTATTTGCTTCCCAGACATTTGGTCATTCCAACACCTCCACCAGTAGAGGTGCAGAAGAGTTCACAGGATCCCATGAACTCAACTCATTGGGGTGCCTAGTTGTAGAAGTTGAGGCTTAATGTATGAGAACTTTAGGGACTCACTGAGCGGAATTAAATTCATGGTGAGGTTGATTTTGTATATATTCCTGAGATATGCCCCTAACAAGGGAGAGGAGGAGAGGTTCTCATCAAGGGATCATGGGTATGGATGGCAGACAGGATTCTTTCATTGGCGGGAGGGGCTACAGGGTGTCAAAGTCATGTCTGTCCCTACTGGTGTTGCTCCTGTCTAGCCTTGCCTATCATAGCTTGAGACTGTTTAAATGATTTCTTCATTTTTGGTGAGAGTCCTGGGTTTAATTATTGTGCTTATTTTGCAGCGTAAGCTTTTATCCTGCACCGTTCTGGCTTCTGTCCTTCAGTCTCGGGTTGAGGCAAATTTGATCTTTACAGCCTGGGGTAGACCTTCCCACTTAGATGAATTCTTTACAGTGGTTGGAGAGGTAGATAGACAGACAAACAGACAGAAAGATATCCTTTGCCTCTATATGGAAGTTAGGTATTGAAGATAAACCTATGCCAGGACTTACCTGCTCATGGAGTATGCCTTCAATGGAGAAGTTTGGTGAGGTCCCCTGTGTGTGGTCTTGTCTTCTGGTTTGCTGGTGCTGGGGTTTATCAACTTTCCAAAGACTGACACCTTAAATCAACTCACAAGAGAGTGATGTATGAACATATGGCAAACTGTTACTGACAATGGAGAAAATGTATTTCCAGTGGCCTCAAGCCAGTGCCTCCTTTGCAGTATCGGGGTACCTCAAGGGGACTCAAAATCCTGCTCATTGATATTGTACGAAGAGAAAGAGATCACCGTGAGGCTCCTGGAAAATCCAAGGAGCTCTCGCTGCCTTTCAGATTTTCTGGCTCTGGAAAGAGCAGCATGCTTCCGCCTTGATTTCAGTATTGCTTTTTTTCTGAATCATTCTCAACAAACAGTGGAAAATTTCTCTGCGTTGCACTTGTCTGTCTTTGGTCCCCTGATATTCACAGTTCTGCAGAATAAGAATTCCATCGATTACGCAAAACTTTCTTGATACCCAGTTGTGGTGGTTAATTTTATGTGTCAGTTTGAGTGCACCAGGGGTACCCAGATGAAAGATGGTTTCTGGCTGCATCTGTGAAGGTGTTTCTGGATGGGATTCGCATTTGAATAGGTGGACTCAGCAGGGTTCACTGCCCTCCCCTTTGTGGGCGGCCTCGTCCAAGAGTTTGAGAGCCTGCTTAAACAAAAGGCAGAGGCAGGAAGAATTCATCCTTTTTTTTTTTTTTTTTTTTTTTTCCTGCCTCAAGTAATTAAACTGGGACCATCTCATCTCATTTTGTGCTGCTCTCAAGACGGGATTCACAGCACCAGCTCCCCTGTCCCAGGCCTTTGGATTCAGACTGAATCATCCCCCTGCTTTCCTGGGTCTCCCACTTGCAGGTGGCAGATCTTGGGACTTCTCGCCTCTGTGATCACATGAGTGATTTCCTCATAACTTCTTCTTGTCCTGGTTCTGTTTCTCGGTGGGGGTGGGAGGGGTTCCTGACTAATACACAAGTCAAGTCTTTACCTGGCTGCTAAGTCCTGGTTCTTCAGAGTTCTACCTAGAAACGTTAAAACTTGCCTTTTTCCTGACATGTTTATTCAGTACTGTATTTCACAGGGGATACCTTAATTTTAGATTTTAGGTGGGCTTTACCTCATTCCATAAATTACATCTATAAATTACTCTACTCATAAACAACATATCAATACACATTTCGTAACAAATATCCCCAAAGTATTCTTTCTTTCTTTATTTTTTTTGCCTAAAAATAACTGTTACTTTCTCCAAAGAAGAGGGAAAGGAGATCATTCCTTTAAAACAGAAATTGTGTTTGTTCATTGACAGGCTTTCTTGCGATAAAGCTGGGACACACTTAATTCTTAGAGGAACCAGGATATTTCCCATCGTAAGGTGGTAAGTAAAGAATAACCAGGCTGGGTTTTATCTTTGGAGGACTGTGTAGAGCAGTGCAGACAGGGTTGCCCTGGGCTTAGCAGTGGCACTAAACTATGTAGGAGGAATCGGAGGAAGGTTGTCGCCAGATGTTCTGGATAGTGTTAAGAGCATCTTCCCAGGAGCCTGAGTTGGAAGAACTGGCAGCCGAAAAAAACACGTAGCGATACAGTTTAAAAAAAGGAAGACCTGGGGTGCCTGGGTGGCTCAGTAGGTTAAGTGTCCAACTTGGGCTCAGGTCATGCTTTCACGGTTTGTGAGTTTGAGCCCCGCGTCGGGCTCTGTGCTGACAGCTCAGAGCCAGGAGCCTGCTTTGGTTTCTGTGTCTCCTTCTCTCTCTGACCCTTCCCTGCTCACATCTCTCTCTCTCTCAAAAACAAATAAACATGAAAAAATGTTTAAAACAAAAGGGAAGACTTGAGATTTCTCAAAAAATTAAAAAAGGAACTGCTATATAATTCAGCAATCCCACTTCTGGGTGTATATCCCAAAGAACTGGAAGTGAGATCTCAGAAAGACATTTGCACACCCATGTCATTGCAGCATTATTCACAATAGCTGAGAGGCGAAATCAAGTTACATGTCCATCGATGAGTGAATAGACAGAGAAAAGGTAGTGTATACAGTTAAACCTTGGATTGCGAATGGCTCGTTCTGTGAGTGTTCCACAAGATGAGCAAACATTTCTAGTAAATTTTGACTTGATAAACGAGTGATGTCTTGCAGTACGAGTAGTACGTGACCCTGAGCGTCACACGATCACAGCTGAGCCATGGTTCTTCCCTCTTTCTCTGCGGGATTGTGGGTGATCATCTCCCCTGCTTGGATGCTTGGTCTCAGGCAGAAATCGGTGATTTTTCAGGACGTTGGAAGGTGCCCACAACTGGCAATAGTGTATTTTTGTCACTTCAAAGCACCTCTGGACAGTTCTTTGCCCTTCCGTACAAGAGTGAGCTTAGGAATGCTTTGCTTCCTTCTAGGTCATGCTGCTGCAGTTGGAGACCCTTTCCTCTGCTGCCCTATTGCCAGTTCCATTCAATACAGTCTATGACCAGAGTGTATTAATAGTGCACTGTAGTCAAAGTCCGTGTGTGTGTATACAGTGGCCATGTGCAGAAAAAGGTTGAAAAGAAAGGTGGAAAGAAGAAAGGAGATGATTACTGTGAAGTTAAGAAACCATCGAAAAATACGAACGAGGTATGGAGTGGCCGAAATTGCAAGATTTTATAAGAAGTCTACATCTGCATCTTGTCTTCAGAGGAGGAGAAAAAAGAGGACGAATCCCTCACTTCAAATGAGATTGGGGAGATGTGTAAAATGTGGGAAACTGCAAAATTTTGTGGAAAAGCACCACCCGACTAAGGCTGTAGCAGTGAGAGTGATGAATTCGCTTAACGACAATGCAATGTCACATTTCCGCGGGATCTCAAAAGGCGGCAATAGCAAGTGTCATTGGGTAGGTTCCTTGTTACAGTTGCACGCTATGAGAAAGATCGCATTGAGCCAAGAGATATCAGTGATTCCATTAGTGATAGTGAAAATCGTCCTACATAATAACCCTCCTCTCTCTTGTCTCCCTCGCACCAGCCACGAAGGTATTCAAAGGGAAATGTAGGTTAATTTGTTTATTTTTCCTTATACTTTGTATTTTTCTTATTATTTTATATTATTGTAGAGTAGTGCAATCATTTATATGAATATTTTTGGGTCGTAGCATGTATCATCTGAGTTTCCACTATTTCTTACGGGGGAAATTCGCTTTGACATCCAAGTGAGTTGGATTACAAGCATGTTTCCAGAATGTATTATGCTCACGAACCAAGATTTTACTGTACATAGAATGGAGTATCATTCATCTTCAAAAAAGAAAGAAATCCTGTCACATGTTACAACATCTGATCTCATGGCTTTTTCTCAGCTCCAGATGTGGTGAAGACATTCGCTGCCCTCCTTGAGAACTCTGCGCTGTTCCCTCTGACCCTCACACCTGGCCTTGACCTTGCTCTCATTTTCATACCAGTGTTCATGTCTGTGGTTCTCAGCTCACCTGGCTGGGCTTCCTCGAAGACACAAATTCTTTCCAAGGCTTTGAGGAAAAAGTCAAAAGAGGTCAAAAGAAAGGTGGAAAGGGTTGTTTCTTGCGGGACAGGTAGAGACAGGTCCATTTCAAAGTCTCTTCCCAATCTTTGTTTTCTTGTTCTTTGTCAGTAAGTCAACCTCAGTGATGTTTTTTGGGTGGAAGCATAGGTACAAACTCCGGGATGATACTGTACAGTCACCTACACTTGGACCAGAACTGTCTAGATGGGGGAGATGACGCTGGAGAGCATATTAAAACTTGGGGTAGTAAACTCAGCAACCTTTAAAGTTCTTTCAGTCTCTGAGATTCTATTATTCCCCCAAACCGATTTATCTCTTATTGTTATAAACACAGGCTTTTGTGACCTGTTTGCTCAAGATGTCTCCGTTGACATTTTACATTTTTCTAAATGTCACACTAGTATCAATTATATATGAAGCTCCCATTAATTTATATGGTGAAGAATTTGTCCAAAGTAAGAGATTTTCATTTATTTTTGAGATTTTGAAACTTTTGATTTATATGAAGTATTATACATAATTTGCTATGGTAACTTCCCATTTCTGCATCGTCTTCTGACTCAGAAAGTGGAAGTGGTCTCAGGCCATGTTTTAGTTCAAAGACTTTAAAAGAATGTTAGTGAAGTCTTAGCTTTGGTGTCAGAATGCCACCTAGGGACAAACAGCTCTTCCCAATAATTTTACTTATTTTAACACCATAATTTATTAGCAATGATTACACCGAGTGCATCCCCGATGTACTGCACCAAACAAAGTGGGACGTAAACACTGAGACCAGACCACCAGAGCTTCTGTTATTCATAGTGGGAGGTGATTTCTTGAAGATGGACATCTCTTTGTATCCCATGTAGTTGACATTTAAATCATGATGTATTTGCTGGAAGTCCCAGCCATCAACAAGAGGGAACAGGCGGTATCCTATATCGAGAATGGGGGATTGGAGTGCCTCCAAATTAATCTCTTTTGTTTTAAGTAACCTCATTTTATGCAAATAGAAAAATGGATATATTTTTATATTTATTTTAGTTTTTGAGAGACAGAGAGAGCATGTGCATGCATACACACGAGTGAGGGAAGGGCAGAGAGAGGAGACAGGATCTGAAGAAGGCTCTGTGCTGTCAGTGCAAAGCCCCATGTGGGACTCGATCCCATGAACTGTGAGATCACAACTTGAGCTGAAATCAGGAGTTGGACACTTACCCGACTGAGCCACCCAGGCGCCCTGTAAAATGGATATTTTTAATATTCATCGAGTGGGTTTCTTCAGGTCACATTTTATCTAAATCATAAGATTTAGAACATTCAGCATACTTAAGTTTGTAATTTTAAAGTCAGGTAATAAGGTTATAATACTCCTCCTAAGAATGTCTCTGCACCATGTTTGGTTTTCTCTAAATTTTCTGCCACGTGTTAAGGAATGATTTTGCTTTTTCTAACTGCGTGATAACTAACTTATGGTTAACTAGTTACTGGAAAAGGCTTGCATGACTTTGCTGTCTTAGATCAGTCAGGTCTGCTGTTGTCTAGTAGTGACCAGGGATGTGCACCGTGTTTGTGCCGGAATCCAGGCTCTAGACATAGCACAGACCAGAAGGACTGAGGCACATAATAGCGAAGGGAAGGGTCATGAATTAACTTGGGCTTTCATTATGTGAGATGGCGTCGTGTTAGCCTCCTTCCGAAAATTTCTTCCCTTGACTTGTCTTTGAACCTACGTGGTTCTTTTGTGGATTATTAGAAACATAAAAAGGATTGCTCATTTAAAAAATACAACAATGAAAAGAGAACAGATAAAGTGTCCACCGAAAATTCCTGAAGCTTATTTAATTTCCATTTTTAATATCACCTCCATCCCAGAGTGGCAACACAACATTCTGAAGCCAGACTCCTGGGTTCGAATCTCAGCCACGCCTTTAGTATTTGTGTGATTCGGGGCAAGTCAATGAACCATTTTGTGTCTTTGTTTCCTCTTCCGTGAAACGGGATATAAAGAGTACCTCGTTCATTGAGTAAGTGTGAGGATTAAGTGATCATGTGGAACACACAAGGCGATGCCTGTCACATTTAGCGCATTGGAGAAGGCACAATTTCTCACCGTAAAGTGAAGCAAATGAGACTCAAGTTTGTGGTTATCTTTCTAAAAACTCCAAAGAAGAGCAAGTGAATGGGAGCAAAATAGGGCTTCATTACACAAAACAAACACAAGTCCTGCTGTAAGTGAGGTGTGACACCAGGAAGAGGGTGAGAAGTAAAAGACACAGCTCCAAATGTTAATACAACATAGAGATACATAGGACATAGCAGGGACAGGTAGCCTGCAGTCCTGTAAGGATGCTTGTTTATGGCTTTCCCGAGGTCCCCTGTGCATCTGTCTCGTGACTTTTACTCCCCTGGGTCATTATTGCCTGCCTCTCATTGCCTGCTAACTATGGAATTGGTTTTGCTTTTTATCCCCAGTACCTAACACAATTCCTGGAGGAAAACAGCTGCTCAATACATATTTGATTGGGGGGGTAATGAATAAATGCATGAATCCTTTCAAAATGAGATGAGTATGGAACCATTCACTGAAGAAATAGGGTTTGATCTGGGCTTGATTGATGGGAGATTTACCTAATGGCAGAGTTGCCAGGTAAAATATAGCAGGTTCAATCTGAATGTTAGATAAACTACAAACAAAATTTGTGTAAGTATGTCCCATGCAATATTTGGGACATACTTATACCAAAAAAATGATTCATTGTTTAAATTTGAATTTCAGATGAACAATGATTCTTTTTTTAGTACACATTTCCCAATATTTCATGAAATATACTTATTACTAAAATATTGTTATTTATCTGAAATTCAAATTTAACTGTATGCCTATATTTTTATTTGCAAAATCGCACAACCCTATTAAAAAAAGAGAAGAGAAGGAATTTTTTTTTAAATTTTATTTTAGAGAGAGAGAGAGTGTGTGTGTGAGTGGGGGAGAGGGGCAGGCGGAGAGAGAGAAAGAATCCCAAGTAGGGTCCATGCTTGGTGGAGAGCCGGATACAGGGTCCATCCCACGAATCTGGGATCATGACATGAGCCGAAATCAAGAGTTGGAAGCTCAACCGACTGAACCACCCAGGTGGAATTTTTTTAATATAATTTTTTTAATATAATTTTTTTATTGTCAATTTTGTTTCCATACAACAACATCCAGTGCTCATCCCAGCCTGTGCCCTGCTCAGTGCCTGTCACCCACTCTCCCCCCTCCCACACCCCCCTCAACCCTCGGTTTCTTCTTAGTATTTAAGAGTCTTTTATGTTTTATCTCCCTCCCTCTCTGTGTCTTTTTTTCCTTCCCCTCTTCCTCTCCCCCCTGGTTTTCTGTTAAGTCTCGCAAAGTCCACCTATGTGTGGAAACATATGGTATCTGTCTTTCTCTGACTGACTTATTTCACTCAGCATAATACCCTCCAGTTCCATCCATGTTGCCACACATGGCCAGATTTCATTCTTTCTCATTGCCGCGTAGTATTCCTAGAAGGAATTTTAAGTTAAGGAAATGGCAAGAGGAAAAGATGAAGGCATTTTGCTTTTAAGAAAATTTGAGTCTTCAAGTAAGAATCTCTGAATGGAGAATTATGGTAGAGGACAATATCCGAAATAGTCCCTTTTTCCTTGCTGATTTTCTTTAAAAATGTATATTCCAGTTTCATTTTTGTTTTTGTTTTTGAGAGAGAGAGAGATAAAGAGAAGGGGAGGCAGAGGGCCAAAGAGAGAGAGAATCTTAAGCAGGAGCGTGGACCCCTACACAGGGCTTGATGCCATGACTCTGGGATCATGAGGTGAGCTGAAATCAGGAGTCAGTCACTCAATTGACTGAGCCACCCAGCACCCCTATATTCCAATTTGTAAAGACCTTTCACCCAACCTTATTCTTTCCCCCCCCCGCAGCACAGAAGTGCTATATATGGTAAAGGACATAGGGTTTTTAAGACCCTTAGCTTTATGCTAAGCTTTAGCTTTTTATCATTGAACCTGGAAGGATACCTCAGATATCGCTGACTCCACCACAGATAGGTACATGGCTATGTGTTCAGGAAATGAATTACAATAAACATCCACTTAGAAATTTAAAATGGCTTTATTGGAGCTCTTTAATGTTGGAAACTTACCATATTGTTTTCTTTAGGTAGACTCAACCCTGAACTTGGACAAGTGCTGTGTAAGTTAGTTGAAAGTCTTCCCTTTGCTTTTTCAATTTACTTATTAGAGGAGACAGCTTGAGTTAGCCTTCCCAAATTCAGTATTTCTTCCTCTCTCCCTCCTACATTCTCCCCCTTCCTGCCTTCCTTTCTTTGTTTTTTTCTTTCTTTCCAACTGGTTCAGCAATTCAATGTCTTTCAAAGAATCTGGAAACAAATATATTGACAGCTTTTATCTTTATCACACTGTCTGTATTAAATATCACGTGTTTATTAGAATATGCTGAGTTATAATGAGCCTTATAAAAATCCATTTAAACAAAAATAGCACATTCCTCCAGGTGTTCCTGTTGAGAAAAATGATGACACATTTGAGATAGCTTTCCAATGAACATTCCCTTGCTTTGTACTTAACTTATTGACTACAGAGTCATAGTACCCAACTGTCCTCATTAGAATCATTCTTCTCAACTTTTCCACCTTCCCACTTTTTGACCTTAAGGCATTTAAGAGGCACAGATCCAGAGAGAAGAAACCACAGAGACCGAGGAGCCAGGCTCAGGGAGGACAAAGAGATACGATTTATTTTCTTATGATGAAGCCTAATTTTATTATTCTGCATTTGTGAAGTGAATTGTTTACAGTGAAAAAAAAGGTAAGAGAACACTGAATTTCATGGGGATAAAGGGCGAGAGATAAACCGAAGGATAATTGAGAAGTATGGTCTCAAAGAATAATAATACAACCTTGTGTTTTAAGTTTTATTTTATTCCAGTGGAGCCCTAGCTTCGTGCATTATGCAGGTTATTTGAGAACCTGAGAAGCTTTCTGACTTCCCCCTGAAAATGTAAAACAGGAAGATTAACTACGAGGCCTGGTTCTCCATTTTTTGTTGCTCTTTCTGCTCTTTTGGCTTTCGGCAGATACACAGTGTGTTGAGAATGTTGTCCATGGCCAGTAACAGGAACAAAGCAGGAAGAAAGATATATTAGGTTGATAAAGTCAATAATATTTGCAAAATAAAACAAAATAAATTTAAACAAATATAAAATAACTCAAAGGACATTTATCCACAATACAATCTTTAATTCAACTTGAAAAATATTTACTCGGTGTTTTCAGCATGCCAAACCCTGTTTTAGGCCTGGCAGGGGATACAATGATACTGTCTCTACCCTCAAGGTGAATACGGCTTGATGGTGACAAAGGACACAATTCAATATGTGAATGATTATCATGTATAACAGAATGGAGTAAGGGCCTGAGGAGAGGTGGACTCACAGTGGTGAGAGAGAATAGGTGGAGAGAGATTATATCTCATTGCAAGAGTGCAGGGACACAGCGACTGAGCTCAGGGAGGAAGTAAAATTAAATATAGAAAATGAGCAAGACTGGAGGAGAGATGAGGAAAGAACTTTCTGGTGGAAATAATATCACAAGTCATTGAGAGAGATCACTGGGGAACATCAAATATGCCACCCTTGCGGGAGTGTGTTATGTATGTGTGGGCCATCAAAGGAGATCAGGCCAGAAATGTAGGTCGAGGCTGATCTGGGAAGGTCTTCAAAGAAAGGAGGCTGGTGGCCATGGCCGTGGAGAGTGGAGAGTATTTGTGGTCATGAGGTAGCCTGCTGCTGGCTTTCCAAGAGGCCTGGCTAGGTGCGACCAGTCAACTGATTACTGCTTCTGCTTAGGGGTGTCTTGTTTCTCTTCCAAACGTTTTCTCCTCCATTCTGGGCTTTCTAGGAAGCAAAAAGGGGAACAGGAGTAGAGCATGTGCTAAGGCGGCTATTTCATTGGTGGCAAACTTTCTACTTGATGTAATGACAGCAACATTTAAAAAATATTTCTTGTCTTTCTTTACACTGCACAGGAATGGAAGAGAGACTGAGTTCAAACAAGATCCAAAGATGCATCTGTGCTGCTTTGCCTTGCCACTGCTCAGGATGTCTGCCCAGGACGCACTTGAGCAGGCACCCCTGTGCACAGGTACCTGAGGATCTTTGTTCAGCTGCCTTCGGGAAGGGCAATGAGGGAAGCAACTGGAGGTATCGTGCAAAGTTACTCCAGACCGAAGAAGTTGGAGCCAAAGGACGAGCACAAAAGTGTGCCCATGGGGAGTTTGAAAAGTGGGATCACAGAAGTCAACCTTGTCATCACACCTGGGTACCAGAGAAGACAGACCGCCTAAAAAGTCAGGAGTCAACTCATGGTGGGGACGTTACCAATGAAACATGATATAATGACATAAGAATGTCTAGGATTGGGACACTGGAACATGGTCCTCTTGGATCCTGGACCTTTGGCTATTCACAATAACTAATACTGAGTGTTCACTATATAATATTGAAATGTCAGGTATTGCAACCTGAATTTTTTCTCTCTCTGAGGCGATATTCGACCTGAAAATGACATGGGTCCATGCCTACCTCAGTTCTGGGTGCTTTTCAATGTAGCATCGCTTAATTTCTTTCAGCTCCCTTAGGAGGTTGGGTCTATTATATCCTCACTCCACAGGTGAAGAGATAGGCACAGAAGCAGTTGTAGTGACTTGCTCAAGGTCACAGCCTGGAAGGGAGAAGGTTGGAATTCAGCTTACAAAGAAAAACTTTACAGGAAAGAAGACAATTGTGTAGATAAGTAGTCTAGGAAGTATAAAAAATAAGAAAGCCAATGTTTCAATACTAAAGGCATAGAAATGCAGGTAAAAAGTGCACATGGAATCATCAAGGACCCATTTTATTAATGTAAAGGAATATTTGCTTAGATTAAGAATTTGCAAGATTAAGATTTGGTTTTCAAAACAGTTTTTTTTTAAATTATTTTAGAGAGAGAGAGTGTGTGCATCAGTTGGGGAGAGAAACAGGGGGAGGGGAAGAGAGAGAGAGAGAGAGGGAGAGAGAATCCCAAGCAGACTTCACGCTCAGTGCAGAGCCTGACATGGGGCTCCATCTCATAACTTTGGATCATGACATGAGCTGAAATCAAGAGTCAGACACTCAACTGACTGAGCCACCCAAGTGCCCTACAGATTTTTTTTTTTAGCCAAACTATATGCATGAGCATGTTAAAATTGGTATAGGGGGTCTTTGGCGTAAATTCGTTTGACCTTGTGACTTTGTTGGCTTTCTGACTTTGACAGAAGTCATGTTAGGCCATGACAAAACAAAGATATTTTTTCCCTCTTCCTGTTTCCAGACTGCTAGACTCTGCCTGCAGCTCTGTAATGGAACAAATGCATTTATCTCTTCGATAAATGGGCTCTCAGCTACTGGGCATTTGTTTGGAAGGACATTCAAGATGTAAGACACATCAAGCGTGGGGCCCTGGTGCATCTGTCTGAGTCAGCTCTGTAAGGGCAAAGCCCTCATTAAAGAAATGGGTGCCCAGGACAGCCTGGGCGCAACAGTGCTTCAGGAGCTACGGTGAGCCAGGGGAGGGAAAGTGCTCCTCCATGACTATAAAGGGATCCTTGGTGTGCGAGAGAAGTAACTGTGGAGTAGTTTCCTGGTTCTTTGAGAGAAAGAGTTGGACTCTCTCCCTGATAAGCTGGAGTGGTACTTTGCGCTAACCTCCAAAGGGCCAGGAGTGTCAAGTTCTCTGCCAGAGTGTCATCTGGTAGAGATAGTAATAATGATAGCAATACATCTACAGTGTTCCTTCATAAACTAGGCACTGGGTAAACATGTTGGCTGAACGCATGTTCATTTAGCATTGACCTTTTATAGAAAAGCTACTGCTTTGTACAAAGAAATGTCTTCCAGAGTGACAGGTAGAGCCTACCTCTAAGCCCACTGTAGAAGTTTGTTTGACCTCCGTCTGTGAGTAGATCCTTAAGGCAAACTG
Source organism: Paguma larvata (assembly GCA_030068075.1). NCBI lineage: Eukaryota > Metazoa > Chordata > Mammalia > Carnivora > Viverridae > Paguma > Paguma larvata. The sequence continues at coordinate 8,626,152 of CM057839.1, read as the reverse complement.
GGTCCATCCTTAAGATAATGAATTACCGGGCAAATTTCCAGGGACATCAAACTTGCATTATTCTTTTTGCCTTAAGAATTAAAATTCCCATTCAAAGCTGTGACGATCTCTGACTGTTCCCATGAAGTATGGGTGTCTTGTCTTTCCTGCTTCCTTGTCTCACTTGGACTTTTCTGTATAACTTCTCTCGTTGCTGCTGTCCTCCTCCGGGAGTGAGTGACATTTATGAGGAATCCAAAGGGCAGATGGATTAGTGCAGGTGGGGTGCAGGAAGTGAATGGTAAATGGTAACCTGCATCCCAGAAATGGAAGGTATCGTTGGCCCAAAGGTGAGGCTTGTGTGAATGAAGTGAGCATGTTGGATATGAAATGGTGTAAGCAATTTATTATGAACAAGGCTGTTCTCAAAAGCCTAGACAGAGTAAGCCTCCGTCCATGTCCTTGTTTCTGGAATCCTTTCCAATACAATGCTTTAGCATCATGTACCTTAGGTTACAGTGGGACATGAGTTGAAAATGATTGGCTTAGTGAACAACACTCCTTCTTGATCTGACGGCATATCACTTATCGTTACCACTGTGGAAAGCCTCCCCCTTCTTCATTATAATAGGAAATGCTGTCGATTCTTATTTATTTAGGGAATGAATATATATTTTTGGGTACATTAATCTCTTTTCTTCTTCTAGTTGACCTATTTTGACTTTTGTCTGTTTATTAGTATTTCATCTATAAACAAGGGTAGTAGAAATAGAAGGAGATCAAACTTAAGTTATCAAAGTGTGGTAGACGTTGTGGTAGAGAGAAAATGAGAATTTTTTGGAAAATAGTGTGGAATTATTCAATCATTCATTTCAATTATGCTGTTACCTAGTATCACAAATAATTAAGTTGGCTGTATATAGGAACTTAATCAGAGACTGAAACATTTTTAGTGAATCCCTACTCATGAGGTTTGCCTTACTTGCATGCAAAACATTCATTTTAAATAATAATACTATTAATAATACATCAAAAGTTCTAGTTGTGATCAGCAATTAAAATTTATTTTCAGTTAAAAGGTTAATTCAACAGCTGAAGGCACATACCTTGAAGTATGAAATTTATGACATAAGCCACTATCTCATTGGATATGCAGGGTAATAACCTCATTAAAACTACAGTGTGAAAAGAGATTCATGTTATGTTTCACCAAGGTTAAAGGCAAAGGGATAGACTAAGTATGAGAAGAAGACAGTTAAGCAGAAAAATGCTCAAACTGACATGTTATTATTTTTATTTATTTTGTACCAATAAAATGTCAGATGAAAGAGACGAGTTACTTACCACCAGATAGGGTCACAGGGGAAAAATATCAGGTTATATGATCTAGAGCCTATGTGATCATAGCTATAGTGACTCAAACAGCAATGCCAAGAACTATTGGCTGATAAGTGGTTTATATAAAATTTTTTATATAAAAAAGAGGAGCTCAAGCATCATTTACATAACAAACAATGTGTGTATAGGCATGTTTCTTTAAGACACATGCACAACCTTATGCTCACCTCAAGCAAGGTGTTTTGATTTCGAGAGGAACATTTATTGAACAACTACTGTGCCAGGTAGTATACTAATGTGATTTTTCACCTGCTAAATTATATGATTCTTCTAATAACCTTGTGATTGCTGATAAATGAGAACATTTATTTTTGTTAACACTCATTAATAGATGCAGTCAGTATTTATAGTAGATGCAGTCAGTATTGACCAAATGTTGGGATATTGGTTATAATATGCAGATAGAGATCTGAGGAAACAAGGAAATAATATACTAAGATTGTAACTGAACCAACGTGAGTTCACTCCTTGGTGAGTCAGAACCTGTACCGGGTTGAGTTTTCACACAAAGTAACTTTATTTGCAGCAAATAAGGAGATTATGGGGAATAGCTTGCAAAGTCATGACTCCTTGAGCAAGAGTGAATGGGTTCCTTTTACTTAGGGTTTGGATGTATGTTTAGATTGATACGCCTTATCATCCTGTGTTGAGGTGAGCATGAGGTTGTGCATGTGCCTTAAGGAAACATGCCCATACCCACATTGTATGTTATGTACATGACACTTGTGCTCCTCTTCGGGTGGAGATTTTAGTATTATAATGAGGTAAAGGTAGTGGTCTGTTGGTCATTCTGGGGGCCACTCCATCGCCCATTTGTGCAGGTGCAAATCTGGGGTTAAGCTCGAAGTGGTCTGGCTGGTCTGGGCCAGCAGGAGGTCTTGTCAGGGCAGTCGCTATTGCTCCAGAGGCCGTTTCGCTTTCCATTTGCCTGAGTTAAGAGATAAACTGGAAAGAAGAGCTTAAGGAAAAATGTGGGACCAAGGTCGGTGAGTACACGCAGGTGGGAAGTGAAGGTCAGGTGTGAGGTCTAGCTGGTGACAAGATGACTTCAGAGCACTTCCCTTGAAATTATACTCAAATCTAAAAATATGTGTGAACCATTTTTGGTAGTACAATACAAAAAGACAGCTAGTTGGTGATGATCATTAGTTTAATGATTCTGTGGGGTTATTAGCATCACTGTATTTCATCTACAGACTCTATCCCTAGCAGTCTGTCCCTTAAATATTTATTCTTGGGAACTAAGGAAACTAGGTGTGGTGATTTGAAAATCTTCCCACAAATTCTTTGACACTCTTTTCTTCAAAAAGTAAAGCAGAATTCTGCTTCCCTTAAGTGTGGGCCAGGGTTAGGAAGTATGGCGAAAACCAGGGTGTGTGACTTCAAAGATTAGGTCATGAAAGAGATTGCATCTTCTTCATTGCTCTCTCTTGGATTACTCACACTAGATGAAGCCAGTGGTCACACTGTGAGGACACTTAAGCAGCCTTATGGAGAGATCCACATGGTGAAGAAATGAGGCCTTCTAAAGCCAAGAGGCAATGAGAAATGAGGCTTCCTGACAACAGCCATGTGAGGGCACCATCTTGAAAGGAGATCCTTCAGTCCCTGTCAAGTCTTCAGATGACTGTAGCCCTGGATCATACCTTGACTGCAACCTCTTGAGAGACCTTGAGCCAGAGCCACCAGGTAAGCCACTTCTGAATTCCTTACTCACAGAAACTGTGAGATAGTAAATGCTTATTGTTTTAAGTCACAAAGTGTTGGATAATTTATTATGCAACAAAAACTAATTAATATACCAAGAAAGAGGGTATATGTGTCAGCACCGATTAATCTGTATTATTGGAAGGAAACAAGTTGTTTGGGGCTTAAGAAAACAGAGCCTAAAGTCAAGATGGCATGCTCTTTTTTATATCAGAGATACGGTCTGAAGGAAGCAAGAGTGAGGGAAAAAGAAAAGTTAGACAAGGAAAGCAGGAAAAAATTCGAAGTGGTGCTTAACAAAGTTGGCTCCAGTTACGCAGAATGACAGAGTTGATTGCTCAGTCACGGGAGGTGTCTCCAGAAGGGCAGAGAGGTGATATGATATCACTCTGCCTTAGAGCAATCAAAGGGGGAGGAAGGGAGAGCAATTTATCTGCTAGCTTCTTCCTGTCTGTCTCGGGTCAAAGTACTTCCCGTGGGGCATTAACTCTTCACACTCCTTAGTTATATCATTTTGTCACTCTGGACAGCTACTGGAAAAGCTAGGCTCTTCAAGGCTCATGTCACATCGGATCTGGGTACTGGGACTACTGTAGTTCTTCTAATGGTGAATGCATGGAAGCCATGACAAAGCCTGACTCTTGTGCTCTGGAGAGGCTGAGAAAGTTGTTGGTTTTTGGAGATAGGAAGATATGACTACAGAAATGTGTGTCTTGACCGGAGCCATTCTGGCCAGGAGATGAAGCAAGTAGCTGAGACCAGGGGCAGATGGAGCTGGGTAGATCTGAGACAATGCACGCACTGGTCTGCTATCCAATTAAAGACACACCGTATTTGTGTATGAAGACTAGTGCATTGACAGAGGACATAAGATTATCCTTGCAAAAGCAGCATCTGGTAGCAAGTAGGAATTTAGGTTCTAGAGTCTGAATCACCTCTCCTATATTTCCTAGTTAGATGACCTTGTGTACACTGTATAACCTTTATGGACCTCAGTTTTCTCATCTTTAAAATAGAGATAATAATAGTACCTACCCCCTCAGGAAGTTTACATGAGTTAATAGACATACAATCCTTGCAATAATGTTTGACGTAGAGTAAGTGCTAAATAAGCATTGGCTATTTCTGATATTCCTGCCTACCAGGAGCATGCGCATCTTAAGAACAGATAGACAACAGCATAAAACGCGAAACTAAGAAGTAAGGGGATGAAACACAGCGAATGGAGATCAAAGCCAAATTAAAAATTTTGCATGTAAAAGGCAAGGCAGATATGTAATTAGAGTGGCAAATTAACCACGGAGTGCTTCTCTTAACTTGTATTTGGGAATACAAATGCGGTGGATTCTTATGATTATTTCTCACTCCATAATGGCTGATTGGCTGAGAGTATAGAAATAACAATACATTTATTAGCTACCACCTGTGTGCCAAGGATTGTGCAAGGTCTTTCATGGGCTGATTTGTATAGACCGGCTGCGGGGGAAAGTCCACGTCTTTTATGCTCTACTACTAATCTGGTTGGACTTGGGATATGATGTAGTTAAAAACCCCCAAATCAAAAATCAAGTAAAGAAGATTGGCCTTCACTCACATAGGCCCTAAAGAAAGCAGGGGCAGGAAACACAGTCAGTAAAAAAGAAACTTGAGTCAGCCTGCCGGTCGCACCTGGAAGGCTGGCCACCCTTGGTCAGGAGCGAAGAAGAAATCGTGTATCAATTCAACAAATATTTCATGCTAATGCTCATTACATACCAGGCATCTTGCAAGACTCAGGGTCTACAAATATGAGAGACAAAAATTCTCAACCGTAACGTGGTCTAATGGGGCGTCGAAGACTAATTTGAAAAATGGTTATATTTCAATGACAGGTTGTGTAACGATTGTGTATACAGGTGTGCATAAAAGTGACACACCGTCCTCTGTCACCAACTATGACACTTGCCAAATGTTGGAGATACTGCTCTCAGATATTTGACAATAGGCAGCACAGTCCAAAGAAGGAAAACTAACAGTGTGAATCCTATCGTGGTCTCAGATTTCCTGCGAGCCCTTTTTGGACTTCAGCGCCGGGAAAGGGAAAACAAACAGAACATACTGGGGGCACTGAGCTGAGAAGACAGAGGAGGGAGGAGCTGGAATTTGCAGAGCAGAGCGTTAAAGAAGGAAGCTCCTGGGAGGAAAAGGGCCAGAAATCTGCACATAGGTTTGCCCTTGATCTTTGGCTGACCACTAAGCCACATAAGCCAAGGATGAAACTCCACAAGGCTGGGTGAAGGGTAACTAGTACGCGACCGTGAGTGAATAATTCCCAGAGCTGACACAGCATTAGGAGAAGTCTAACTTCTGACAAGTCGGAAGGAACACTTGGGGCATTCAGTCAAGGTTCCAGAAGATCATGCCTTAGCAGAGACCCCCCCAAGAGTTCATGCCTCAGCCCTGGAGCTAAGATAGCCCCAGAATTAAGGTTACTCTGCAACTACAGTTATGGAGCCTAAAAACAAGTCTCTGGAGGTTCAAACTGATATTTAAGTACCTGCCAAAACGAACACAGTACTCCTTAAGGAAGACAACAACATTCAGTAGTAACATAATATTCTCAAAAATCCACCATCTGGTGAAAAATTATTAGATATGAAAAGAAGCAAGAAAATATGACCCATTTTTAGAGAGCAGATAGGTCAATGGAAATTGGTCTAGAAATGACAGAGATGGTGGAATGAACAGACAGAAAGTTTTTTTTTTTAAATATAGTTTATTGTCAAATTGGCTTACATACAACAGCCAGTGCTCATCCCAACAAGTGCCCTCCTCAATGCCCATCACCCACTTTCTCTCTCCCCCTTCACGCCTCCCCCATTCACCTTCAGTTTGTTCTCTGTATTTAAGAGTCTCTTATGGTTTGCCTCCCTCCCTCCCCCTCTGTTTGTATCTATTTTTCCTCCTCCCTTCCCCCATGGTCTTCTGTTAAGTTTCTCAAGATCTACATATGAGTGAAAACATATGATATCAGACAGGAACTTTAAAACTGCCAGCAGAAATATACTAAAAGACTAAAAAGAAAACATGAATACAGCAAGAACAGAAATTAAAGATAGAAGAAGAACCGAATGTAATTATAAAGCTGAAAAATACAATATCCAAAATACAAAATGAACGAGATGGGATTACTAGCTGATTGGACACTGCAGAAATAAAGGTCAAAGACCTTGAAAATAGCGGTAGGAACTGTTCAAACTAAAGCATAGAAGACAACGATTTCAGGCATTATCACAAAGCCAGGAAATACACGTCAATATGATACCCATTTTGCAGGTGAGGAAGTCGAGGCATGAGGCTGTAGAGGAGCTTTGGCAAAGGTCACACGTTTGCAAGCGTGCAGTTGGGGAGGTGTCTGGTCGCAGGGGCAAGAGGGAGGGAATATGAACCCTTAGGGGCAATAGCAGCAAGGACGTGAGTGTTGCCTGCCCGGAGTCTGGGAGGGCCATGGTGTTCCTCAGGGAGGAGAGAAGTGGGATCAGGCACAGGAAGAAGGGAAGACAGAGAAGCATGAAGACACGGGAGGCCTTTTTCTCATATCGTAGTTTCCCCAGTGAGTTAGAAAACCACGCTGATTTAGTAGAGAACCAGGCAGGTTTTATCCACCCCAGAAAATATCCCCTTCCTTCTTTTTCACTCTCTTTGTAATGTGAACCTTAAACATTCTCTCAGGCTCCTTCACTGAGCCCACCAGATGGCCGGGTGTGGATGGAGCGTGGTGCCCGGGGGAGCCGCCTCCTGGGGCCCATGCTCTCCGTGTACATGCTGGGGGGCTCCTCGTGCCCTCCATCTGGCTCCGTAACCCAAACCTCAACTTGTATAACTCTTCTCACACAGCGGGTCCAAGGTGGGAGAATTTCCATGCTTGGCCTGACTCTCCCTGAACCCAGAGGAGAAAAGACACCTTCTACATGGGATTTTTTTTCTCAAATTGTTTTTAAAATTTATTTTTGAGAGAGAAAGAGAGCATGTGAGCAGGGGAGGGACAGAGAGGGAGACACAGAATTTGATGCAGGCTCTAGACTCTGAGCTGACAGCACAGAGCCCGATATAGGGCTCGAACTCGTGAACCGCGAGATCATGACCTGAGCCAAAGTCAGATGCTCAACTGACTGAGCCATCCGTGCGCTCCTCTCAGTATTTTTTTTCCTCAGCTCTAAATTTATAACATTTTAAAATCAGAGATAATATCATCTTTTTGAGATCTTTATTCTAAGTTGTTCAGAATACATAAAACCTATTACCTCTTGTTTTCCCCTCCAAATTCATATGTGGAAGCCCCGACCTCCAACATGACTGTATTTGGAGATGGGGCCTTTAGGAGGTGATTAAGGTTAAATGAGGCCACGGAAGGGGGGCTGGTCTGGTAGGACTGGTGTCCTTATAAGGAGAGATACCACAGAGAGCTCTCCTCCTCTCCCTGTCTCTCTGTAACCCTGGAAAATGGAGATCCTCCCCCCGCCCCCCAGTATCCCCATTTTCTACAAGGAGAAACTAAGGGTCAGGGTGGGTCGGTAACTAGTGGACAATCAAGTGCCACGGGAGGTCCGTTGGAGTCCGAGGCCTGTGCTCCGAGCCGCCGCGTTCCGCTGGATCCCAACCCCAGATCTGAATTTTGGAAGAAATGGTTCAGTATCTGCGGTTAGTGGCAGCTGCCAGCTCAGGACATCTCGGCTTCATCCTGCTCTGTGTCTGAACGTTCGGTGTGGCACTTGGAGGCCTGCGGAGCCCGAGGCTGCCTATACACGTCATCTCCTCCAGGCGCCAGGTGGCTAGGCGTCCTCGGCTGCGCACTGCACACGGGCAACCCCTGACAGTCCCGGGTCACGTGGTGCAGGGAGGTCCCCCGCCCTTCGTCTGGACTCTGACTGCAGGGCCACAAATGCGTTGTCATCTGTCTAAAACCAGTGCCACTTTGTTAATCAGATTGTCATTCAACAAAAGCAGTTACTTGTCCCGATGACAGACATTTAGAGAGATGCAGGCACCATACCTGCTGGAGCCGGGAAAGGCTAACATTGAATACCAGACGCAGAGACAAACACGAGCCTGCATAGGTCCTGCCCTCTACTGGGTTACATCCTGTGGTGTCAGCCCCTAGGGAGCCAAATTTGAGACCCGTTTCAAGATTCTACTTTTGCTATCTTTATATAACTATATGCTATAGATATATAACTACCATCCATATACTCATACACATGAAATACACTCACATATACACACGTATACAAACACAGATGCATACACATAGGCACAATCACACACACACATACACATATACATACACATATGTACACACACATATACACACAGACACACACATATACACACACATATACACTGTACACATATATTCATACACATATACACACATATGCACACATACACATACATAAATACACACATGCACACATACACACATAAACACATGCACACACATATACACATGTACACGTGCATACACATATATACATAAATATATACACAGAGACACACATATACACATGTACACACATTCATACACATGTACATTTACATATATACACACAGACACACACATATATGCACATACACACAGACACACATGGACACACAGACACACATATACACCTATACACACATACATACACAGACACACATATACACACATATACACATTCATACACATATACACATATACACAAATATATACATACACATATACACACATACACACATTCATACACATATACATGTGTACACAAATATACACATATACATATACACACATACATACATACATATACATTTATACTCAAATACACACACATATACACATATTTACACAGACCCACACATATACACATTTCCTAAGTGTACGTATATTCCTCTGTGTGTGTGTATGTGTGTGTATGCATTACTATAGTACACATACTATATATACAGTCTTTTTTCCCACTTCTATAGGTTTCAAAACTGCAGAAACCTCCAGGACATGCCACATGCCCCCTTGTGATGTGATGGGCGGGTGAGCTGACTGAAATGTCCTGGCAAAGGACAAAGATGTGAAAGTCACCCCTCAGGTCTGGGAGAGAGCCTCAGGTGCCTCTGTCATTGAAATTCTTCATTCCCGAGGTAGGGTCAGCCCTCTTGGAGCAGAGCGTGTCACCGGACCAAGGTAGGATGACACAAAACGAAGGGGCTTCGGTTCTGCCGGTTCACGAGCGCGCGGTGTGTATCATACGAGAAGTTATTTCTCCTAAGGACCATCTTTAACTTCAGCAATATGTCCTAAAGATGTCTTACAAGGGCAATCAAGATTTAGCCAGGGGGCTAAGTGGGAGGAAGTTATAATGTACAAGGTGAGTCTTTTGAGACTCTGAAAAACCCATTAACGGAGAAGTTATTAATGTCTTTTTTTATGCAGCTATAGTGCAGAGGCAGACCCCAAAGAAACCAATCCACATTATGAAACATTTTACAGAAATCCATTTTTAAAAATAGGAGAATGCTCTAAATGGAGTCTGGAGGTGGGAACGGAATACGTGTCTGGCCTCCTGGGCCAGCTGCGGATTTTCTAAAGAATAAAGGGAAATTCTCCTTAGCCTTTACTTTGAGACAAAGAAATAGAATGAAAACTCCTACCGTAAGATTTGATTATCTCTTCTATTTTTCTTGTTCTCATATTTAATTTTCTTCCTTCCTCTCCTGTACTTCCCCTACCCAAACCTAATATCTTCAGGCTTCTGTTAACTTGAATTTAACTTCAAAAATACTAAATTATTAAACCTTCATTAGGCTTGAACGTGGTATACAGTTAAGCGAATTCCTCTAAGAATGGTAGAATATTCTTTTTTTTTAATATTTATATATTTTTGAAGGACAGAGAGAGACATGAGCAGGGGAGAGGTAGAGAGAGAGAGAGGGAGACACAGGATACGAAGCAGGCTCCAGGCTCTGAGCTGTCAGCTTGGAGCCTGATGTGGGGCTCGAACCCACAAACTGCAAGATCATGACCTGAGCTGAAGTCGGACGCTTACCCGACTGAGCCACCCAGGCGCCCCATAATGGTAGGATATTCTTACATGGGTAGAATATAAGGGTAGGTTTTCCATCCGTAAATATGGCGCCTCTGGACTATTATCAGAGGGAATTAATTAATGCACTCAGATGTGCTTTCTCCCACGGAGGGGAGAGATTTGTTTTCATTTTCGTTCGACTAAAAGATCTGCATAAACAGAAACCGAGACGTGTTTATTTTTACCTCCCTTCCTCGTAGCACAGCCCTGGTACACAGCCGGTGATCAACAGATACCGCTCAGATGAAAAAATTCTAAGTTCATTGAATCTACAGTTCACCATTACAGCCAGAGACTTCCGTCTACATGCCAGACTCTCTGTCAATTGCTGGGTCTTCAGAGATGAATAAGATGTGGCTCTTACTGTCAATGGCCTAGGAGCCCGGTGGAGCCATGTTGAAGGGGAGCATTTCTGCCAGTGGCGGGGTCAGGGAGAGACAGCAAATACAAGCAGGTGGTCGCCAGGCAGACACAGGAGGAAGGGCATTCTGGGGAGAGGGTCATAGATACGGCCAAAGTCAAGAAGGAGTCTTGAATTGAAGGTGTAGACGCCTGACGGGGCAACATTCCTGGTGACGACTGTAAGAGAGCTGGCAAAGCCTAATGTCGGGGACGGAGTGTGCGGAGGTCACGGTGGAGGACCTGAGGCTCCGTGAGCCATGCGCTGACCCCCCCAGCATGTTCTGATCAGGTCTCTTCATGCTCTTGAAAAGCACCTTTTTAAACGATAAGATGCACACGGGCACAGAGACGTGCATGGAACAGCGTTCGGTAAAGGCAAAAACGTTTCTTGAATCCTTTTCTTTTAAGTAGATAAGTAGAAATAAAAGTATTAAAACCAAAGAAACATTAAGTAGAATTTAAAAAATCGCTTGATCTTGCTCAGTGTCGGTCGAGTGGCCGCTGCATGCTTTTGCGTACCAATAAGATCTTTAAAGGCAAACTCGAGGGAAGCACGTTCTGGGAGGAGCCCATGAGGGAGCCAGGAGGTGATCCCTTGCGAAGACTCACCTCTGCTCGCTCACCCTGAACCGTTTTCTGGCTGCTGGTTTGGGGCGCGATCAGCAGAAGTTCAGCTGGATGGTCTCTGATAAGTCACTAATTATCTTCATTTATTAAAAGAGAGTGTTGGAATAAATGATGCCTTAGGCTCTCAAGTTCTCAGACAGGAGTGATTTCTTACTGGATCCTCCTTTTTCAGGAGGGAATAAATAACCTGTATCTTTTCTCTTTATCTAGAAGTTAATTTGTCTTCCCCTCCACGTCCTGCATTTCCCCCTCTTTCTTCTTTGCTTTTCCCTTTCTTCCCCTTAATTTTCTCTTCTCGGAGCCAGAAAAAAATAAGAAAAGAAAGAGAAACTTCCCTTTGGTTACAGCTGAAGTTAAAACACAGATAGGAGAGAGATTACCTTTAATAGTTTGAGCCGTGCTGAAGAATTTTAAGAGGGTATTTCTGACTCCATTGACTTTTAAACTTACCGCGGTGGGGTTTAACCTTTTACTGAGAATTTGATAAAATTTTTTTTCCACCTCCGCTCACCCCTCCACAATTTTGCAGGAAGTAACAGGAAACCGTCTTTCTCCCCAAACCCAGTCCGGGAGCTCAGGTTGGAAACGCTTTGCACCCACAGGCATCGAAGGTGGACCAGGGCCGGGTAATCGTCCACGCACACGTCGAGTTCATTTAAAGCACACCCTGCTGTTGCTCGTTCTCTTTGGCTTTTTTCTAACTCCCCTCCCTAACCTGCAACCCTCACGTGGGGACAAGTCACAGTCTTGCCAGGTGGCTGGTTGGAAAGAGCACGTGTGCTGTCCCGCGTGGTCCTTGGAGAAGGGCCATGGCCCCCGCTTCAGGCCTGCTCAGCGGGGAAAGGCCTCGTGCGGATCTCAAGCTGCAGGGGAAATGCAAACCAGGTTTCTGGGCTCTGAAACGGTAATAAAATGGGGCCAGGAGTGCAGCTGTGGGTAGGTCTCCTCACTTAAAACCTTTTTATTTTATGAGATCTCCGAAATTGCCTGCTTTGAGTTTTATAGGATGAGAAGTCAGAAACCTCAGATGGTACCTACTGTGTGGAAGAGATGGGGGCGGTCAGGTGGGCGTTTCGTGGTTGTCTCCAGCACAGCGGGGACTCCTTGCGTGGCAGTGAGTGTTCCGGGTAGATGGAGTTTGTAGCACATACATTTAGATAGCGGTTGTCGAGCAAGCGTGTGTTGGGGGGGTATGACTGATGGAAGTGCACACTTGCGTGTGCAAGTGCACATGTGTGACCCTGTTCACCAGCCAGGCTCTACCTGCTGTGAAGGAAGGTCACTGAGCCCTTTTGGTTTATCATTTTTAAATCTTCAAGTGAAAAAAAAAAAAGAGAACTTTAGACATTAAAATAGTATCCAACAGGACGCAACCGTCTGGCTCACCAGAGTGACTTTTAGGAGATAAACATTTTTTTCTTAAGAACGAAACGGTCTCATTTGGCAACTTCAACACGTCAGCAATGATCAGCACTGCTCGTGTGTATCTCCTAATGCTGGAAAGAATGCAAACAGGGAAGCAGAGTCATTTTTTGTTGAAAGAACATCCTTGTAAATACCACACGGCATGAAGTTTGGCGCGTACTCCTCAAGCATTCCACAATATTATGATTGAAAGAAGATTCTCTTTCTGTTTTTCACCAAATGGTATGATTTGCGTTAATTTTGCAACTTTTGCTTTTTTCTTTTTGTTTATTTATTTATTTATTTTATTTTTTGGGAGAGCGCAAGCAGGGGAGGGGCAGAGAGAGAGGGAGACAGAGGATCCCAAGCGGCTCCGTGCTGACAGCAGAGAGCCCAAGGCCAGCCTCGAACTCATGAACCATGAGATCAAGACCTGAGCGAAAGTCAGATGCGCTCAACTGACTGAGTCACCCAGCTGCCCCAACCTTTTTGATTTTTTAATGGAATTAGAGTTCTCATATGCAGATGTGCATGAGAATGGAAGATCCTAAGAGGTCAAGTGTACTCCTGTTGTTTGGACTGCCAAGGAGTTCCCATAGTGATCGTGTGAACCCTGGGCCACTGGGGAATTTAAGATGGTTCTTTGAGACTTCTGCTATGCCACCTGCAAGTCTGGATGGAGGGATCATTGATCTGATTGATCAAAGATCCTCATCTGGGTGACCTCCTTCAATCTCAAATTGTCCCCACCTTTGCTCTGAGCACTGCCATACTAGCAATGCAGTGGGAAATACAGCTGAGTGGGAAATGATGTTATTTTCTCTCGCGCCTGCTTTGTTCATTCTCTCGAGATGGCTTTAGGTGATAAGATGCTGTTAGTTGAGCTAGGCAGATGTGTTAGTTTCCTATTGTTGCTGTGACAAATGACCGCACACTTAATGGGGTCAAATAAAAAACAAATGTGGACTTAGGTAAGGAGGCACTTTATTCCAAAGGATTATTGCAAGAGAGGCGGAGGGACTATCTCAACAGGGGGAACATTCTGTCACGAGACATGGAAGCATCTCCTAGGTCAAGCAGGAAAAGGCTTCTCCTTTACAAAGAGGAGTGAATAAGGCTAGCAGAACTGAGTGCGTGCAGCGAGATGATAGAAAACAGATCAGAGAATGTTTTACCCTGAGGTCAGACTATTCATAAGAGGGTATTAAGGAGGGGCTCCGGCTGAGGGTGGGTCAAAGTTTAGGGACCTGGAAGAAAGAGAGAAACTTAACCGATGTTGGGTTAACATGGATTTTGCTCCAATTGTCAATGTGGACAAAACAGTCCACTCAATCATGTGTGAGGCTAAGAATGGCAATTGAGGTGGTCTGTGTCTGGCCTTGTCTTCGGGGAACAAGAGGGGGATCCTTGAGTCTTATCTAAGTCACTCTGTGAAGAGGGGTTCTTTGCTGTTTCCCAGAGCACACTATGGCAGTTTTTTTTTGTTTGTTTTTTTGTTTTTTTTTTTAACCTTGTCTGTTTTTCTAGACTATAGGGTTCAGGTCAAATTCAAAGTTGTCAGTGCCTTAAAAAAATGCAAATTATTATCTTACATTCTGGAAGGTGGAAGTCTTACATGGGTAACATTAGACTAAAATCATCGTGTTGGCAGGGCTGTTTTCCCTTCTGGAGGCTCCAGGGGAGGATGGGGAGGATGTATTCCCTTGAAATTTCCAGCTTCTAGATGCTGTGGCATTCCTTGGCTTGCGTCTCCTTCCAGTCTCCAAAGCCAGCCATGGCTGGTACAATTCTCCTCATGGTACATCACCTTGACACTGAGCTTCCTGCTTTTTCTTACACCTGCATAACCCGGGATAATCTTCCCATGTTAAAGTCAGTGGATTAGCAACCTTAATTCCATCTGCAACCTTAATCCCCTTTTGCCGCATAAAGTAACAGATTCCCAGTTTCCGGGAAATAAGACTTGGACATCTTTGGGGGTTATAATTTGCATAGCACTCAACATTTTTTGAATAGTTCATAGAAGGTACGAAAAGACCTATTTTACCAAATATACTTTTTGGAGTACTTATAATTTTTTATGACTCAAGCAGCAGCTCTCAGACTTTTTCATCTTGGATCCTTTCTACACTCTTAAAATTCTTAAGGACCCCAAAGAGCTTTAGTTTATGTAGGCTTTATTTATTGATGTTGACTGCATTAGGAATTAAAACTGAGAGGGGCGCCTGGGTGGCTCAGTCATTTGAGCGAAGGAGTCTTGGTTTCAGCTCAGGTCATGATCTCATGGTCTGGTAGGTCAGAGCCCTGTATCGGGCTCCGTGCTGCCAGTGCAGAGCCTGCTTGGGATTCTCTGTCTGCCTCTCTCTCTGCCCCTCCCCCACTCATGCTGTCTCTCTCTCTCTCTCTCTCTCTCTTTCTCTCAAATAAATAAATAAATTTTAAAAAGGAATTAAAACTGAGAAAATGTAAATACATTTATTGATTCATTTTAAGCGTCCATAATAAACATATTACATGTTAATACAAATAACATTTTAATTAAAAATAAATATATTTTCTAAAAAAAAATCATAGCAAGAAAAGTAGCATTGCTTCACATTTTTGCAAATCTCTCGGTCTGGTTTGACAGAAGACAGCTGAGTCTCATATTTAATTCTTTCTTCAATCTTTTGCAATATACTGTTTTAGGTGACTGACTAAACACACAGATCTGTAGTTGGAAAATGGGGGGCTGGGTGTTTCAATCATAGATAATTGTGGATGATATACCCCTTTGATACTACACCAGATTTGACAAGTGAGATAGATGGTAGTTTTTATTATTTATTTATTAAACTTTTTTTTAAAGTTGACTTATTTTTGAGAGAGAGATTGAGACAGAGTGCAAGCAGGGCAGGGACAGAGAGAGAGAGGGAGACACAG
The DNA here is from genome assembly GCA_030068075.1 of Paguma larvata. Lineage (NCBI taxonomy): Eukaryota > Metazoa > Chordata > Mammalia > Carnivora > Viverridae > Paguma > Paguma larvata. The sequence continues at coordinate 8,610,616 of CM057839.1, read as the reverse complement.
AATCTGAAGCAGGCTCCAGGCTCCGAGCTGTCAGCACAGAGCCCGACGTGGGGCTTGAACTCAGTGGTCACGACCCAAACCGAAGTTGAAACCTTAACCGACTGAGCCACCCAGGCACCTCTATTTATTTTTAATATTAGAATTTTTTTCATTTAGAGAGAGAGAGCATGCGAGCTTGGGAGAAGACAGAGGGTGAGAGAGAGAGAATATTAGGCAGTATCCACCATCAGTGTGGAATACAACATAGGGCTGAATATTACAACCAAAAGATCGTGACCTGAGCCAAATTCAAGAGTCCGATGCTTAATTGATTAAGCCACCCAGGTGCCCCACAGGTGGTAGCTTTTGAAAGTTTAATTGCTAGGGGCACCTGGGTGACTCAGTTGGTTAAGCGTCTGGCTCTTGATTGCTCAGCTCATGATCTCAAGGTTTGAGGGATTGAGCCCCGAGCCATGCTCTATGCTGACAGTGCAGAGCCTGCTTGGGATTCTTTTGCTCCCTCTCTCTGCTCCTCCCCCACTCACACTCTCTCTTCCTCTCTTTCTCTCTCAAAATAAATAAAAATAAAAAAAATAAAAGTTTAATTGCAATGTGGAATATGAAAAGACATTAAATGGGCTTTTTGTAGTCTATTACTCCAATTGTCTTGGATTTTGAATAGATCTTTCACTTACGCAGGATTTTATAATACCACTCATGATAATTCGGAAAATATTGATTCGTAGAATTAGAAAGGTCTTCTAATTGTCAAATTTTTAGTATATCAAAGAGTCACATTTGTTAACATCAATACTAATTTTATCAGGAAAAAACTAAGTTTTGAAAAGCTCACATTGATAATCTGAGTTTTCTAAATTTCTCTTTTTCTCTCGAAAGGTCAAACTTTATTACTGACAACAAATCTGCCTTTGCCCTTGTGTGGGCACTTGTACTAAAGGTGCAAAACCAGGAGTGAATAAAACGGTTGGTGCCTGCCCGTGAATCCTGGCAGTGACAGCAACCCAGACAGTCATGGCATTCTTCTGCACCCCGCGCAGTAAAAACAAAGAAACAAAAATCAGTTTCACTTAAATAGGTTCATGGTGAAACAGCAAAAATTATTAATTTTATTAAATCTCAATCCTTCAGTGCATGTTTTTAAAACTATTCTTTAGTAATGAAGTGACAAGTGCGTACACTGACTTGGGCCATTTGCTGTTGTGAGATTTGTTTTTTTTTTTTTTTTTTGGTAGACTTGAAAAAATGGTGGACAAACTATAGTTTTTTAGACTTGGGTATTTGGAAGATATTTTCTTAAAAATGAGTGAAATAGGTTAATTGCTTCAAGGAGAATAGCAAACAGTGAAAAAGGCAAACAGTATCTCAGCCTTATTTTTTTTAAATTATTTTTAATCTTTATTTATTTATTTATTTATTTATTTTATTTTTAAATGTTTATTTATTTTTGAGACAGAGAGAGACAGAGCATGAGTGGGAGAGGGGCATAGAGAGAGAGGGAGACATAGAATCAGAAGCAGGCTCCAGGCTCTGAGCTGTCAGCACAGAGCCCCATCTGGGGCTCGAACTCATGAACCACAAGATCATGACCTGAGCCGAAGTTGGCAGCTTAACCAACTGAGCCACTCAGGCGCCCCTCTCAGCCTTATTATAAAAATGTTCTGGCTGTATGGAAAATATTTGGAGACTTCCAGGGTTGCCGTAATGTACTCTTGGAAAACCTTTTTGTTTTTCTCGACAGAGGAAGAGGAAAAGTCTTACCTTTGCTTACGTTAGGACCACTGCATTGATCTGATTATCTAGTCATCAGATTATCTTTGTCATGAGAGAACCAGACGGGACAGAGGCAGGTTATGTTTAGGAAATTGGAATCATGAAAGGTTTGGGGAATAAATGGGACCCAAGACAGCAAGAGAGAAGGACCCGAGTTGTCAGCCACCGTAAAGATATTCTAGCTAGGAGCCGGCCTAAAGGTAGCAGGTTGCTTGTCAAGTTGAAAAGGACAAGGACACTCACGACAAAGAAAGATTCATCTTGGCTCACTTTGCATGACCCAAGTGGCTGAGCTTTTTGGGACACGTGTTTCTTCATACGGGTGGAGAGAACGAGGTCTATCTGATAGTCAGATTGTCAGGGTTCAGTGAGATAATGAGTATAAATTGGCTGGCACAGGATGGGTGCTCAGTAATGGAACCTGTTATCAGTAAGACTTCAGGAGCTGGCACTCTGCCTCTGTGCCCTCTAGATCCTTCTGCAGACAGTGCTGCTTGTTGTTCTGAGACCTGCGGCGTTCAGGACCCACCTGTGCCAGACAAACCATTCCTTCTCCTCCCTGTACCCCCACTCTGCATCACACTCTGGGTTTGTCCCCTCCTAGCTCACTCTTCATGGCCTCTGCCCCAGGTGGTTCCTCGCCTGGGGAAATACACTCATCAGTACTCCTCTGAGGGGGGCTCGGCGCCCTGGATCAAGAGCAGTGCCCTCCCCTGGGCTAGCCGACCTTCGTCTTTGTCAGTTAGCCTGTGAACCTTGGAGCAAGCCAGGGTCTTTCCATGTCAGTGTGATTGGTACTTCTCAGACGTAGGGTCAGAAGTCCCCTTTTATTGGATTAAACTATTGTTTATGATAGAATTTAATCTTAAAGCCATATTCTCCTCACGAAGGAAGTATCAGCCACATTTTAGAGATTTCCAACTACTAACTAGAACTACCAAAGTGCCAACCACTTCACGGATGTTGTTTCGTTTAATCCGCCCGAGTCCCCGCTGGGGAGAAGTGGTGACGCCCTTTCAATGCGGAGCCTGGGGTCCTGGGGTTTGGTGGCTGGCTCAGAGCCACACGGCTGGTTTTGAGGAAAGTTGAATTCCAGTCGAAGTTCGTCTCAGTTTTACAACACGCTGCCCCTTTTTCCGAAGACAAGCGTGTTGCCGTGATTTTCTTCACCTACTTAGTACAGTCACAGTTAAAATTCACATTTCCTTCTGCAGACGGCTGTTCATCTTTGTGGAAGGAGCGGCTTTCTGACATAATTTCTGACCAGAAAATTTCTGACTCCCAGCAAGTGTTTAGCAGTTTGGGGGAAAAAAACCCTTCAAACCCGGTCTCACTCACCGTGTGATGTCTGTCCGTGCCCATGCAAGGTGACTTCATTTGTCCACTGCGGGCATCGGCTTGGCGGTGTCACGGAGCTGCTACTGGGGCTGACTCGGTGCTGGGGTCCCAGCTTCCAGACAGCACAGTTGCTCAGCTGGCCTGTCCCGAGCCAACAGTGGGGAGGCCGTAGTCAGCTCTGGGGTCACACTTGGGCAAGCCGGCTCCTACCACCGTTTGAGACACCATGAATGTATGAGGGGTCAGGGTCATCATCCCTGGACAAGGTTCGCATAAGTGAACTCCTTGGTGGGATGCATTTCTCTTTTTTAATGTTTATTTAGTTTTGAGAGAGAGAGAGAGCATGAGCAGAGAAGGGGCAGAGAGAGAGACACACACACAGAATCCGAAGCAGGCTCCAGGCCCTGAGCTGTCACACAGAGCCACACACGGGGCTCAAACCCATGAACCCTGAGATCATGACCTGAGTCCAAATTGGATGCTCAACTGACTGAGCCACCCAGGCGCCCCTGGAACGCGCTTTGAAGCATTGCTGGGCAGCATCTCAGCACTGAAGCTCCGTGGAGTCTGGATTTTCCTAACAAAAGTAACTCTTGGGCTAGGAGGCCTGTTCCTGTTTTGCACTTTGACTCTTGCCCTGCCGATGTCACCAGGCTCAGCCACGTCTCTGATGCGCTCCGGCCGGCCCATACCTAAGTCGAATGCTCTAGGTACAATGCTGCCCCAATGGCGTTTGTTTATTCCAGCAGCCAGGTGTCCGGGCTCAGCACCTCTTCCTGAACCAGAAAAGTAACGTTTTCCTACTTGTCTCTCTTCCACTAACCCAATGTTCTTCGGGCACTGCGTGTGACTGCTGAGTCTTAATGCTTCCTTTCAAACTTTAATCAGCGACACGAGGCAGATGGGCAGGTCTCCCGTGAGCTGCTCGTCATTTATAAGTGCCAGTTTGTAGTTTTCATATCATCTCAAATGTCAGGGTTCTGGCACGATTCTAATTTCAGCCCCTTTCTGTCTCTCCTCCATTGTTTATGCAAATGGCATGAACGCCCCCTGCTCGGTAAGGACGTGCTAAGCATTTGGTCACGTGTGTCTTCATCTGGCTCTTTGAAGACTTGTACTTTTTTTCGGTTTTAATCTCAAGGGAGATCACCTTGTTGACAAGGGATGTTCGGCTGGTTCCCGCAGCAGATGTTGGGAGGCAGGATACGCTCTATTGTACAAGTTTTCATGCTTTTGATTCCTGGGCGCTGTGGGGTCATGAATGTTATTAAACTGTAATTAATGAGCCGGTGGGCTTATTGGATGTGGTAGTTTGCCTGTCATTCGGTTTCATCAAATAGCGCTTTCTTTCCTCTTGTAGCTTCAGTCCAGGATACTCTGGTGGTTCAGTGATGTCCTCCTGTCATACCCTCCCTTCCTCACCTGTCGGTTTTTGCCTTCCTTTTCATGGCCTCATGGGTGCAAGACGGAGGCTCCGGCACCAGCGACATATTCACGCTCCAGGCTGGAGGAAGAGGGAGGGTCAGCAGCCTCCCTCCTTCAGAGGTTCTATCTGTTCTTATGTGGGGGAGGAGGGCGTCTCCACGGGTTCCTGGCTCCCTCACCTGGGACCAGAACCATCTCGTGACCCTGCTCCCCACCCCCATGTGCCCTGCTCCTGTAAGTAAGGGCGGCGGTGAGACTCTTTCGGCAGCACTGACTGCCGTCCTGAACAAAACCGGGATTCTTCAGGAAGCAATTGGAGGGATACTGGTGTACAATCTGCCTAAGAGATCCGTCTTAACTTAATCCTCTTCTGAGCCTACTGATCCATCTTCCTTTCATCCCGCCCTACCTTTGGGGTGTCCTGGTGTTCCAGTTTCTGATATATGTTTCCCTGGACTCTCAGTGTTTTTCTCATTAACCTTATGCCATTTCTCACTCAGATCCCTTAACAGGCGGTACAAGATTCCTTAACCCTGACGGCACCAGAACCTCAAGTATCTAGACTCTATCTTCCAGGCTGCGGGCTCATCGCCCTGCCTACTACATCCACGGTTCTTCGTTCTGGGAACACGATCCGATCCAGTTGTGTCTCGTGTCCATGAGCCTCCTCAGTTTCCAGTCCACGTTTCCATGTTGAGCCTCGGTATCTAAATTTTTATGGGATTTACCCCCTCAGACCCTCTGCACTTGTATCACCCGTTCTGAAGTCGGCGGTGTTCTTTGGACCATTGGAAAGCGCCATATCCCATGAGCTATAAATATGTCTTAGAAAGTCTCAAAAGCTTTACGCAGCGGTCCTCCCTACAGACCACGGAAGGCGGAACTCATGCCTGGTGTTTTCTATATTATGTGCGTAAACTCAGCACACTTGAATCACATGCCTTAATGTAGCTGAATTGTCAGGAGGACCTGGGAGAGGCTCAGACTGAGGATTTGCCCCGTAGTCAGGCTGCTAGTCTCGTATGACGTTGGCCAGGGAGGGCTGATGCAGTGATTTGGACAGACAGGAAATCTGAATTAGTAATTTTCTTTCTGAGTAGGACAGCTGCGGGGTAGAAACCTCGGATTCTGGAGCTGGAAGGGCAACTGGACACCACTGGTCAAATGCTTGTGTTTCACAGGTGAGGACACTTAGCTTGAGGGAGAACGAATAGAAGTTAGAAGTCGTATTGGTATTCGCCCAGGTCTAGGCTCAAAATCCAAGGGTGTTCGTGCCTGGTCACAGGGCTGTGCCCTGACATTAGTTTTTAAGTGAAAGGTTTTGGCCTTCTGCCCTGTCCCCTTCTCTTAGTGATGCCAGAACAACCAAAAAGCCTGAGTAGCGGAAGGAGAAGCAGATACCTCTGAGACAGCTAGCCACGTCGTGCCAACAGGCAGAATTAAAACAGTTTTGTGAAGGCATTGAAGGATCTCCACCCAATCTTACCTTTTCTATCCTGTTGAGGCCCTTAGCCTCCCCTTCGTCTGCACTTCAAGCGTATTTTGTTACTACGTGTTACATCGTTGCAATTGCTTTATATAATTAACCTGGAAGGGGAAAAAAAAAGATGTTGGATTTCAAAAGAAAGTCAGAAATGTGTTTAATTCACCTTAGTGACTTCCTGTATTTAGTGCAAAATCTTCCATATACAGAGAGATCAATCACATCACAGGTTTTCTTAATTGCACTTCACTCTTGAGTGCAATTAAAAGCACCGGTGCTGGCCCGTTTCATGCTTATATTCTAAGACTTCATTAGCAGTGACTGTGGCTGGAGTCCTATGCTTTAGAAAGTACTTTGAAAAGATACAGAGACCTGGGCCTCACTTTCCTTTTCTACACCCTGCAGATTCTGGATTAATTGGTCTCAGGTGTGTGCTGGGCACTGGCATTATTAGAAGATAATGAAGCAAATAGTGACGACAACAAGACAAACTCCCTAGGGGATGCTGAAATGCAGTCTGTGAAGAGATGCAAATTCTCATGCATTTATCAAAACGTTACTTAGATTTTGGGAATCGATCTAGGGAATCAATTTTCATGACCTTTAATATGTATTTTATCTATTTATGTACTTAAAAACTTTTGATGTTTATTTTTGAGAGAGAGACAGAGTACAAGTGGGGGACAGGCAGAGAGAGAAGGAGACACAGAATCCGAGCAGGCTCAAGGCTCTGAGCTGTCAGCATAGAGCCCGATGTGGGGCTTGAACCTGTGAATTGTGAGATCGTGACTTGAGCTGATGCTCAGTTGAGTTGGATGCTGAACCGACTGAGCCACCCAGGTGCCCCTGTATTTAAATTTTTTATGTGAGATGCTGTGCATAGATATTTTAGTCTGATTTTTCTTTCTTTTTTTCTTTTTTTAGATTTTTCTGTATACAAACTTAGGTGAGCCACAATAAATGTAGATACTGTGCTCAGTGTTCTCTCTTCTACAATCGTGGTTCGTTATTGCTGCTTTTCAGGGCAAATGAATCAATCAGACTTTATAGAGCGAAAGCCGGACTGAGCTTAAGTAGAAAAGGTGATCGGATTTCATGTGTCATTAAATTATTCAAATCATTATTTAACAAAAATAAGTAGTTCTCAGCAGATTATGATAGTTTTTCCTCACTATCCCTTCCCCCTTCTTCTTTAATCATAGAACTTCCACATGCTAGCTGGGATCACAATTTCCCAGGACAAAAATGAAATTCCCCAATCTCTTTCACAGCTGGTATGGCCATATAATTAAATTCGAGCCAAAGTGATACGAGCAGAGTGGTGTTGGCATCTTCCAGTAAGGATCCCTAAAGGGAGGGAGGATACACTTCTGCCCTTGCCTCCTCTACTTCCTTCCGGATACGGTGCTAGAGCTGAGACGGCCATCTTGATCAACAGCGTCTTTGCCATGTGGTGAGAATGACCGAGATCCTATTGATTGTGGAGCCATCATACTTTGTCTACCTGAGAGAGAATAAATTATTTCTTACTGTTTTGTGTTTTCTGTCTCATTAAGCTCAAACCAAAGTCGTTGCCCATTCTGAATTATGCTTGGATGTGTCGCTATTGATTAGGAGAGAAGCATACTGAACGGAGGGTCTAAGTCTAAATGTATTCTGAAAATATTAGGGGCCTAAGGAAGCCCATTTGTTGCTGTTGATGCTTTTTTCGGAGTATCAAGCCTTTCTTCTCCAGTCTGCTTTAATTACATTTTGTCTTCTCTAGTCGTCTTAATATTTTCTCTTTCCATTTTGATGAGTTACAATCAAAGTTGGCAAAACCAAGAGGCAGAAGAAGTGATAAAACCTGGTATCTCAAGTAGGTGAAATGGCTTCCCATAGGCCTCAGATACCAGATACCTTGAGGTCTTCTTCAAGGCCCACACCTGTCATATGGGTTCTGGTTACAGTGTATCTCAAGAATAAAATGACTAATCAAATGCATTAGTACTGAAGATTCACAGAAATTATTTTTCAAACTAGGTCCAGTATGTGAGTTCCTAAATGGGAAAAGACACAGAGTTTTTGCTTTATGACATCAGTGATTGCACAGTGGCTTTGATAAATTAGAATAATTGTGTATTGAAACCAAAAGCACATACATAGGGACCGACATCAAACTCAGCTAAAGGATATCGAAATTACCTAGACAACTATATGGCAGGATTAGTCCAATGATAGTGCATCGTTATGTCAGAATCAGTCACTCACTGTCGCTGCACAGAAACCAAATGTCTGGGCATGGAGGCACAGACAGTGAGAGACAAGCTATTGACTCTTCACTCCCATTGGCCACCGTGGGACTTGGCACATGTCACATGCTCAATTTGTATAGAAACACTAGATGAATTAATGTATTAGGGAAAATGTTCATCTCAGAGTTTAGAAAAAAGGTTGAAATCAACAGTGTTAAACATGAGCAAAAAATGCATTAACGGTTAAGAAGAACAAGTTGTATAAGAAATTGAAAGATACCACAGTTTGGAGAGAAGAAGTTTAAGACAAGATAATGGTTTCGGAGCAGCTGCTGACATGAAGGCCTGAACAAACTAATATGAATTCAGATGCCTCACAGACTTCCTGATTTACACAGAATAAGTAAAGTCTGCATATGATGGAAGAAAAACATATAAGAAAATGGTTTTACTATGGATTGATGCTTGAAATTTAAAGTGATTAATCAAATTATTTCGACAACAAATGATTCACAGTATTTTGATGGACTCAAACCTGTGGCTGAGGTACAGTTTATCGTAGAGAATAGCGGACAGCAGAAACTCCTTCACCGAATTCGCTAGGTGTGGCTAGCTCAAGTTTTACAAACACCTGGGAAACTGCGAAATTCTTCTAATTTTTAGGTACTGAAAGTCAGAGTAATGATTAATTAGATTGGGAATTTGTCTCTGTAGTAAAAGATGATCTTGACAATAGAGGGGAATAATGGAGTTTCTATTCTAAGAAACATTCTCCCCAAAGCAATCTTGCCTTTACTGGGACTAGGTAAGCAAATTTTGAAGGCATTCCCTTTGGGTTCCCAAAGAATAGTGAACTCATGAAAATGAAGAAATCTCAGATTTCAACTCTGAAATAAGGAAGAGATAAGGGTAATAGCCTTGATGAAATCCAAACTCATCCCCTGCACCTTCGGTTTTATTTTACTGAGGGGAGGGGAAGACTTTCTTGCCTGTGTCTACCCAGGCACAGAGAATGAAATTCATTGAGTCAATTACCAAAGTCATGTAGTTTTGCAGGCCATGTTTAGGGGCCATGATTAGGTAGACTGCCATTCAGATCCCCTGCATACTTTTACCTTTAACATTTTATTTCCCTGTATAATTGAAGACTCTATATAACGACAATGAACTGATTCGTTTGTTTTCAAAAGAGGCAAAAATCAATGATCATGTTAAGCAGAAATAGGTGTGAATGGATGAGTATCTGGTTAAGCTGCTCCACCTGAACTTGAAGGGATGCCAACACTTAGCTCTTTTCTCTCCTTTAAAAATCCATACAATAGAAGACTTTGTCAGGTCTAAGCAAAGTCGTAGACACTGCCCTCTCCCCCTTTTTATAAAACTCAAACGATATGGGTCTTTCTCAACTCATTATTATACATTCCCTGCATTGTCAGGCTATACGCTGAAACTTTCTTTCCCAGCTATTTCAAACTTGTACGTTAAAGTTCCTTTATAAGGCCTGCTTTTCTCATTGAAAATTCTAAATCATTTGTAGAATTTTCAGATACATTCTAAGCAATCAATTATTTACACTCTTTACATATTAATATAGTTTTAGAATGAGGTTGGCAATTTTCCTCACTGTCCGCTTTACTGAAACAAGAAAGGTAAAAATATACCATCAAATTTGACTATGGATATAGAGATTTAAAATTCATGGGAGGCCATCAATAGTCTTAAAAATGGTTTAGGCACGGGGCGCCTGGGTGGCTCAGTAGGTTAAGGGTCTGACCTCTGCTCAGGTTGTGATCTCGAGGTCTGTGAGCCAGAGTCCCAGGTTGGGCTCTGCGCTGATAGTGCAGAGCCTGGAGCCTGCTTCATACGCTGTGTCTCCTTCTCTCTCTACCCCTCCCCTGCTCATGCGCGCTCTCTCCGTCTCTCATAAATGAACATTAAAAAAATGGTTTAGGCACATTTAGACAATAATTGTGGGAACTTGAATGGTGACATTGTTATGGCAATAGAATCATTCAGAACCGGAAGTCAGAGATGATCTATTTCAAGCTCTCCATCTATTTTTAGATTAATTAAAGTAATATGTATATTATTATATCACATTATAAAAAATTTAAGAAGCACAGAAAAGTATAAAGAAGAAAACGCCACAGAAATCTCACCTCCCTGAGATGCGACAAATATTTTCCCCATTTTTTCCTATATCTCTCCCTTTCTCCCCTACTCATCTCCGCGTTTCCAGATCACAAACCGAAAAGTTATTACACTTCCATTGGCAAAGACGTGTTTTATCACACCTCTACCAATGTTATTGGTATCATTTTTGCAAATTTAATTGGTCCGAGTAGCATTTCATAGTTGAACAGACATTTCTTTAATTACTGGCCATGATGCATTTCTTTCCCCGCCAAATGTTTAGCCAGTGCAACCTTCTCTTTCATGAATTTTTGGTTCAGTCTGTTCTCCAGGTGCCTATCAGGATCTTAGTACTTTTGTAGCTAAATTTGTAATTTGTCATATATGTTGCATGTACTCTGCTAAAACTGAAAACATCTTAGTTGGTCGTGTATTTTATTGTATTAGTAATCATGTCATCTTTCATTCCTTTTCTGTATACAATGCTTCTTGGCAATCCTCAATTCGTCTTCTTTCAAATTTTTGTTCTTAATCATTATTTTGTTAAATTCCAAACTTAAGGTTTTAGTTGAAATTCTGTGTAACCTATACGTCAAGCTGCAAGAAATTAACGCCCTCTGTCTACACACCTAGCAACACGGACACTTCTGATGACTTATTCAGATTTTCTTTTACATGGTTTAAAACATATAGCAGGGAAAAAAAGATAGTTTCTTCATGAAGCACCTTGGAAAACTGTCAACAGTTTAAAAATAAACGCTTTTGTAAAATTTACAAATTTTACTGCAAGGTTATTACTGGTATATTGAAAACACTATTGATTTTTGTGTATTTATCTTATGTGAATTCACTTTGCTGAACTTTATGAATTAGGAGAGTTTTCTCAGCTTATTTATGTAGATTTTCTAAATATGCAGCCACATTAGTCACTAATAATGACACTATTGTCTCTTCCTAATTGTTGTCATCTGTTTTTAGACTCATAGTAGCATCCAGAACAATGCTAAAAAAGAATGATGATTATAACCTTCCTTTAATGAGGTTGACTCTCATTGACTTAATAATGGTAATGGCTTTTGGTATGAAATTGTTACTGCATCTCGTGTTTTTAATTCCCAGATTTTTTAAAGCTTATAAAATCAAGAATAAGATTAAACTTTATTAAATAGTTTTTAACCCCACATCGATGCAACCAGGAGATTTCTCTTATTTGCGTTAATAACATATTGCAATTCTAAAAACTTTATTAAAGCATCCACGCATTTGTTCTTAATTTTCGTGGGTTATAAATTTGCTAGTATTTCAGCTAGGACTTCTTTATATACCTACAGGAATATATGAGAGATTGATCTCTTATAAATTTATTTTACAATGTGTCTCTTTTTTTTAGTCTGCTATTAAATATTTGGATAGTTTTTTAATATTCAAGAAATTTTTTCTATTACATGAACAAATTAATTTATAAAATAGTTTTATAATCAAATAATCTGACTTTCATAATTTCTGCCTTTATAACTATGGAATTGAGACTTTTTGGCCAAGTTTAAGATCAGTTTGCCAAATTTCTATTGATGATTTTTTCCATAGAATGCAAAACTTGATTTAGCTTGTTTAAGATTTTGTCGATTGCATTATTCTAATTATCTGTCTTTTGATCTACCAGATCTATTATATATCAATATTCATATATTAAAAGATTCTCTCTATACATACATATATATAATTGCTTAAAAATATAAAATATAATTTTATAGGGACTACATATAAGTTATCTATAACATGACATATATTTATGATACATGGAGTGCACATCTGTTGACTTTTTGACTTAATTATAGATAAAACTTATACAAACAATACAGCAACATAGCATGAGGGTTCTCTTTTAACTTTTAATACATTTAATACTGAGTATTTTTTTGGAATTATTTTGTCTCCTAGGCTTTCCTTTCATTGCTGTTCATCTCATATCTTGTGTTTCTCTTTAGTTATTTATTCTTGCCTGTTTTTATTCATCATTTTGTTCTGGACCCAAAAGTAAGTAAAGCAAACAAACAAAAAAACAACAAAAAGAAAGCAAAAAAAAAAGTAAAAATAAATAAATAAAAAGTTAAATCCATAAATCTTTGTGCTTTCATACAAATTTTAAGTTACTCGTACACTGATAGGGTTATTAACCCTTTGTTTCCGCTTCTCCTTTTTACATTCTTGCCTGTCTCATAGAACCATTGACATGTTACCTGAATTAATGTCATGGTTCCTGGCACATCAGAAGCTCCCAGTAAACACAGAGAGAGGACAGCACATCATACCGGGTCAGCATTATGTCTGAAGTCCCGAGTTAAAACACCAGCTCTTGTGCTGTTTGCCTTTGAATGAATGACTATATTTTTCTAATCTTCTATTTCATTCCCTTAAAAAAATGGGAAAAATACTATAAGTACTTTATACACTAGTTTAAGGAATAATGAGGGAAAAAGAAGCAAGTAGGTATAGCACCTGGCATAGAGTGAATTAAATAAATATTCGCTATTTTTGTTCTTTGCAGATTCTTGAATTTTCCTTTTTTTGTTCTGTAATGATTTGGAAAACAGGTGTGCGTCCTGTTTTTAATGTCAATAATGATTATCTTTTAAGTTTTTTGCAAACACCATCTAATCTAAATTTTTCTAATTGTCAGTGAACAGCAACATAATCACTTCTTTCTTTCTTTCTTTTTTTTTTTTTTTTAGAGTTTATTTATTTTGAGAGAGACAGAGATAGCACGAGTTGGGGAGGGGCAGAAAGAGGGAGAGAGAGAATCCCAAGCAGGCTCTGTGCTGCCGGTACAGAACCCGATGCAGGGCTTGAACCCACGAAGCCGAGTGATCATGACCTGAGCAGAAATCAAGAGTCGGATGCTCAACGGACTGAGCCTCCCGAGTGCCCCAACATAATCACTTCTTACGCTGACTTGTGTAAAGCTGAACTCAGCACGCTTTCAGCAAATTTTGCATTTTTTACCATGTTGTTAATGAATCTGAAATTTATCGGTATATATTATTAATAGTAAACGAGCAGGAATTTTTTTTTTTACATTTTCCTTATTTTGTAAAAGATAATTTTAAAATGTTACATCAATCTGATCTCATTTACCACTCAGTCTTTTTCAGTGTTCAGTCTCAAATTGTTCTTTATGTTGTCCTGCGTATTTTTTTGGCCCTTTCATTTTGATTACATTCTTGGTCATCTGAAATATATGTGTTTTCGGCAATCTCCATGAAAACTTTTTTTCAGTTTCCTAGCATGTCTGAAAAAAATCTTTCCTTCTACTAGTAAATAAATGAGCTAGTTTGAGGTAGGAAATTCTTTGATTTCTTATCTGAGTCTATAGACCTGACTCCATTTTACTCTGGTATCTCATCTGACGGAGGAGACATATGAGGCTAATGTGATATCTCTTCTTTTGTGGAAAACCAGGAATTTTGTTCTTGATCTTTGAAATTTAATATTTTTGTCAAGTTTTGCATTCTCTTCCTGGGATGACATGAATCCTTTTAATCTGCAGAGGAAGTGATGTTTTCAGCTCAGAGAATTTCTTTTTAATTTCAAAAAAAATGTATTTTAGTTTCTTTTGCTCCTTTGCCGCTTTTCTTTCCACTTTATCATTTTACCTTTTTCTTTGCGTTCCGAGGTAGCTTTAATTTTCCATTAAGCAGGAGCTGTGTACATAGAGTCTTCTCTTTAAAGATGCCTGCCTTTGGATTCTAATTCTGCTCTTGTGGTTGTACAGAGGGTCTACAACTTCTCTTAGCTCAGATTAAATCTCGGCCTTTGTCTTCTTGTCTTATCTCAGTCTCTTTGTAGGGCAGCCTATTCTATATGATTCATTTTTCAATGGAGTCTATGATTTCTTGCCTATGTCTGAATTTTCTAAAAATTCTTCCTTTTTAAAAATTATATTAGAGAGAGATACAGAGAAAGAGTGAGAGAAGAGAGAGAGAGCAGGGGTAGAGGGTCAGAGGGAGAGAGAGTGAGAGAGAGAGAGAGAGAGATTGAAAGGGAATCTTAATCAGGCTCCAAGTCCAGTGCAGAGCCTGATGGAGGGCTTGATCTCATGACTGTGAGATCATGACCTGAACTGAAATAAGATTTGAATGCTTTACTAAGAATCAGATGACCGACCTACTGAGCCACCCAGGCACACCCTAAAAATTCTTCCTTTAATTGAAGCAAATAGTTTCAGAGAAATGATTCCCTGAAGTCTTTAAGATAATTGATACTCCCTTTTTTTATGCCACAGAAAAATCACTCATGAGGAAAAACGAGGATTTATTCCGTCTTCATCTAGATTTAGGAGGCATTGGTCTAGTTTTAGCATTTGAGATAGATACAAAATCTCCCTTTCACTGTGGCCAGTGTCCACTTAGGTGCTTCGTTGAAAACCTATCTCATACCAAAACCAGTGTCTGGTATCTTAAAAACAGAAATTATCCAGTTAAATTCTCCTAGAACTGGAGGAGCTCCTCTCTTACTCTGCAGTGTAAGTACTTTGTCTGCAGGATTGAGAAACTCTATTCCCAGATCACCTGTGGCTATCCGCAGATCTTTTCTAATTGGAAACATTTGTTTGAAAAATTAGAATTTCTGTCCTATTTGGACACCAGACCTTCCCCTGTCTCTGCCTTTATGTGCATATGCCAAAATATAATAAATTTGAGAGGTTGAATATAGAAATAGATGGGGTGCCTGGGTGGCTCAGTCGGTTAAGCATCCAATTTCAGCTCAGGTTATGATCTCATGCTGCGGTCCATGAGTTCGAGCCCCACGTCAGGCTCTGTGCTGATAGCTCGGAGCCTGGAGCCTGCTTCAGATTCTGTGTCTCCCTCTCTGTCTGCCCATCCCCCACCCATGCTCTGTCTCTCTGTCTCTCAAAAAATAAATAAATGTAAAAAAAAAAACACTAAAAAAAAGGAAAGAAATAGAAAATGACCAGATGATATAAAAAAGGAAATCTGTAGCAACCAGCCCAGGAAACCAGCCCATTATCTAGAGTATCCAGCCCAGGAAGCCAGAATACTCTCTGTATGTCAAACCAAACAGAAATTCTACACTATTGCTAGCAACCATACAGTAACCCTTTAACAATTGGCCCCAAAAGGCCAGGACTTAATTAATAACTGATAGCTTCCCTAATTTTTTACCAAATGTGCACACTAACCAATCATATAGGTCATCCCAGTTCTAGGTACCCACCTCCAGTTTCCGCGGGCCAGCAGCCTCGAATCGGGGCACGCCTGGAGCCTCCCCCTTCTCCTGGGCTTGTCTTTGAGTCTCCACCAAACCCAAATGATGGCGGCTCCCTCTCTTGCTATTGCAAGCTCTGTATAAGTAGCCTTTGCCTATTCTATCTGATGGTCTTCATTTATTTCCCAAAATGATACTCTCTTCTTGGTAGGTAGGTTTTTGAAGTTCAAGGTCTTTTAGAGTGTCTGTTAAATGAGTATGCCAATGTGTGTGTGTGTGTGTGTGTGTGTGTGTGTGTGTGTGTATGAGGGGTGGATATGGTAGTCTGGTGGTGGCCACATGGAGGTTGGGCGTAAATTTCACAACTCATAAAAATAAGTGTGTGCATGGTAGGGTGAGGCAAGGTGGGTGGGAATGGATCCACTTTTATTTTTTTATTATATATAATATATATAAATTAATAATATATATAATAAAATATATAAATATATAATAAAAACAAATACATATATTATTAATATATATAATAATATATATGTATTTTAATTCTGCAGGTCCTCAAACTCTAAGCTGGTGACAGGCAGTGGGATAATGAGCATAAGGTTTGGCATTTTCCTACCATCGTCTAAGCAGGGCATATTGCTCTATTTTAGAGAACAACACCTATGTAGACCAGCAGTTTTATTGATTAGTCTACTTCTATGCATTGCCTGCATACTAGAAGTTCTTCCCAAATCCACAAGAATTTGCTATGAGCTTTAATTTCCTGGAAGGGTTGCATGTTAAAAATGTTCCTGTGTCTTTATAGTTTTTTCAGAGAGGGAGATTTGGAGAAGACCAGGAACTGCTACACAAATGCTCTCTTCACCTGGAGATCAAGCTCAGTCTACCCATTTTAGAGATGTATAAACGGAGCTTGGATCTCTTGATTAGTTGTCTGTTACATTCTCTGCTCTAAGTTTTCACGTATTTCCCCACAGCTCATCAGAATCCTTAGCCATCTCTTTGGAATGAATTTAGAAAAAGTCACCCCTCCACATAAATAGCCAGTATAATCTTGGATGAGTTACTTAATCTTCGTAAGCCTTAATTTTGATAATAGGATTGTCAAGGCATTGAATATGTCAGAAACCATTTTAGGTACTTCTCGATGCATCATTATGTAGTACTGTTAATCTCTCAAAAAACCTTATGAGGCAGAAACTGTTAGCGTCCCTAATATACAGATGAAGAAACTAAGGTTCAGGAAGCTTCTATTTGCTCAAGATCATATACCTAGTGAGTGGTAGGGCCAGGCAGTCGTAACCATGACTCACTCTTTACCACAACACAACTTTTTAATCTACAGTTTCCTCTGATGCTAAAACATGGCTACATTTATATTTAAACAGTCCTACGAGGCCATGTAGGTACAAACAAAAGGGGCCACAATATACTAGACTTCCCAGAATTGAGGGTGTTCAAGGTTATCCCGTAGGGCCAAGTGTCCACGATAGAGGACGTGGAGAAGCAGCATGGTCTCATGGGACCATTTAGGGACACAGTTTTGAATGGTGGCACGACCTTGGGATATGTTTTGTCCTGCAATATCCTTAAGAATATTTCATTCCAAAACAATTCTATGGCTTGAGACATTTCCAGCGACTCTGGGGAAGAATCTGGTAGGTCTGGGAATTTGAGATTTCATCAGATCCAACAGAGACAATCTTCGGGGAAAGGTAGGCTTGGGAAGCAATTTCTACTTTCCACATAAAGCCCTGGAATCTTGCAACCTTTTGGAGTTTGGGAATGTAGTGAAGAGAGCCTTCTGGGACCATCGGTGTAGTGTTTAGAGACCAAAGTAAAGTAGCATAAATTGAAACAATTCCGCAGTGGGCCTTATGATTCCTTAACAGTCTGGCACTAGATTTTCCTGGCTGGGCTTAGGGATTCCCCATCTTCTGAGTGTTTGTGGAGGAGAGTCAGTTTCCTCCCACTGTAGGCGGAAAAATGCCAGACACACACCTCCCTGTTTTCTTTGGCAGCGAAGAGCATTGACTCATGACTTCATGGTGGGGAGTTGGGACCATAGAGGCTCCATTTTTGTGTGTGGCGAGGGGGGCAAGCTCAGGGATCCAAGAGGCGGCAGGTTGCACGTTCGCCTCACTGGCAGGAACCGCTTCTGGCTACTGAGTGGTGTGTCCATTGAGAACAAGTGAGCGATCATTCACCTGAAAGATCCACCGCCATGTGCTGCACACCAGACAGAGCCTGTGCTACACCTGTGGTCTAGTTTGAGTCACTCTATGAAGGCATCACTTTCAGCTCATGACTGTAATCCTTTGTCTGAAGACCTTTCTATTGTCCCCTATTTTACAGCTACCCCTAGAACTTCCTTTCTTGGTTCTTGTTTCCAGCAGTGAATGTAGGCAGCTGAGTATGTAGGAATTGTTTAGCCAATCGCTTTCCTTAGATTTCCTTCAGATACTTATCATTTCAGACCTTTCATTCATCGTTTACTTTCCAAGGCCAGATCTCCTGAGTGTGGGTCTTTTTTGTCCATCTTGCAGGATACAGGCTGATATGGAGGGGGTTTAATTACATTTATGTGTGGATTTCAGAACCAGAAAAGCTTCAGTGGCAGCCTGGACCTGTTACCTCCATGACTGGGTTTCCTGATCTCAGCAATGCCCTCCGAGTGTGGCCGTGAGGACTAGACACAGGTGTGCGCTGGACATGCTTGGCCCAGAGTGAAGCACACAGCCTTTCTAGAATGCTGGCTCTTGGAACACAGATGTGAGAGGTGCAGGTGTTATTCTTAGCTTGGGGGAGTCCCTGTTTACGCTTCTCTCTCTGGTTATCGGGCAGAGAGCAGCTTCTATGTGGGCATTAATTCTGCTTACTGTTTGGAATGCAGAGATATAGGGTTTTGAAACTGTTCCTCTCCCCACCAGCCCGTTTTAAGGCAGAAGCACTCTAGCAGAGCATTGTGGTCCATCCTTGTTGGTGTCAAACTCTAAACGGCAATTCTAAGGTGCACCTAAGCCAGTACGCTCAAGAAATAACGAGCATATATAATGTTCAAAAGGGAATAGAGGTACACACAAGTGAAAGCGACAGGACTTTGTATAAGCTGATGTCCACGCCAAGAAGAAGGGTCCTGGGACAGCGGGTTTGGAGGCGCTGGAAGTGCCTGTTTTCTACCCACCTTCCTCTCTCACCAGGAGATCAGCTATCCTGTGTCAGGGCAAGCCCCCTACACGGATCTAGTCACTTTGCTCTGATTCCTCCATCTTTTCTTCCTCATCTTCTATGGCGTGTTGTATGTTTCTCCAAACTTCCCTAAAGTGGGCTGAAGAGAACGTTTTGGAGCCTGGAGCCTCAGGAGTCATTTTAAGAAATATGAGTCTGCACCTTGTTGTCCTCGCCTCCCAATTTGTAAACTGACCATGACTGTCCAGGGAAGTCGGGGGCTGGAAGGAGAGAGCAAGCATTTCTGGAGGTACCAGGGGCCAGGCACGGTGCTAGCCGTTTTACTCATATTCTCTGACCTAAGCATGACTATAATCCATTGAGAAAAGTATCATATCACTATTTTATAGATGAGGAAACTGAAGCTCAGAGAGACTAACTTGCTTAATGTTAAAGAGCTAATAAATGAAATAGTGGGATTCAAACTCAATTTGGTCTGACTCCAGCGCAGGTGATCATTTCATCACCCCTTTCTATCTCTTGCTTGCAGTTTTAACTCTATTTAAGAGTCATTATAAACAGTCTTCAAGTCTCCACTTGTCCCCAATTTAACAGGAAGAGGTATGGGACGAGATTACAATAGCCCAGGCTAGGAAGGTTCTAGAATACAAATGGCTGTCCATCACTTTTTGTCAGGGGTGGGTGTTCAAGTCTCCCCCTTGGTCATTGTGTTCACTACATAAATCTGGAAGGCCTTTCCTCCTTTGTCCAAGGCGGTGGAAATTTTCCAAGGTTTTCCATTGCAGGAGCGAAATGACGAGATTAAACTATTATCAGGTGAAGCCACCTGCAGTCCCAATTTCAAAATATTTTTGCCTTCAAATGACTTCTCTGGAGGAAAAGGGGCTATAAATCCCCTAAATAAATAATAATAAATGTTCTGGTCTGTGTATGTATCACAGGAAGATTACTTTGGCATGCTGGCACTTAGCAAATGAGAAATGTCAAAACAAATAAACTGCTTAATCCATATTGGATCATGACAAATTGATTTGGAAATCCTGTTTTCTCCTATCAGGTGCTGCTTCAGAGATGGATTGTTTCACATTTTTTTATACTGGCTTTGGGGCCTTTGACTCATGTTATTGAGAATAGAAAGGCAATTTAGCAGCTCTAGGAGATATCTGACAAAATGCTTTAAAAAAAGTTTTTATCATCCTTTTCCTGAATTGATATTTTATGTCACCTCTGCACAGAGTCATGGTTACATCAACTTTTTATGCTGGGAAAAATACTCTATTTAAGTATCTATAACCATTTCCATCATCTTCCATTTTTTATTAATTCATTCTGAATATCTATAAAGAAAGTTATCTGCTTTCAAATTATGCAGAATCCTAATGACTTTGGTAGCTGTCACCATTCAATTACTGCTAAAGAGATTCTTAATAAATTATTGTATTTAAAACAAATTTGTAAGAAGCCCTTTCTTTTCCTATCAAATGAAGACTCGCAAGTTATACTTATGACCATAGTTTTACTTACTTCCGTACATTATTTTTCATCAGCCATTTTCTTATAAGCTTAATAGTCATAACAGATAAAACATACTTAAAACATACTGCTTTTGTGTTATCAAACCCCCACCCAAAAGGCACACTAACAGTCAAAACTGGATACTATTCCCCCTGCATATTAGAGATGAAGAAACGGATACACAGATTTGGTAACCCGCCCAAAAGTCCTGGGTGACAAGCGATAGCTCCTGGAATTGGATGTGGGCACTTGTGCTCTTTTTCCTTAATAAATGGAGGAAAGAAGCTCTAAATTGTCTCTTCAGAGTGCAAAAACATCTTAGGCAATTGTATTTCTTTTTACTTTATTCACCAATTAACATAAACTCAGAGCTTTCCAAATTCAGTAAAACCTTGAATTGAGAGTGACTTGTGCAGGTGTTACGCAAGACAAGCAAACATTTCTAATAAATTTTAACTCGATTAACGAATGATGTCTTGCAATACAAGTAGTACGTGACACTGAGCGTCACATGGTCACAACTGAGCTAATGGTTCTTGAAATTCGCTTTTATATACAAGTGCTTTGGATTACAAGTGTGTTTCTGAAACGAATTATGCTCACAGACCAAGGTTTTACTATACTTGGAATCATATTTCTCAGGCATATATTGTTATTTCTTAGCAATGCTGTCACTGCAAGGGGCCAAGGTGGGAGGGGGGGTCACTACGAGGCCACATGATTTTGTAGACAGTGTCAGTCCATGGGACAAGACATTGCAGACCAAGGAGTTCGGGATCTAGCCCAGTCCTCCTTCTCACCCCCAGATAATCGGTTATGAAACACCAGCAATCACATCAGCCTGTTCTCCGTTTACTCTGACTTGTGCTGAGGCTCAGCTCAGTCTGCTGTGTTACTACGACAGCAGTCCCAGGACGGGTATACAGGGTGACACCCCACAACAACATCACATGGGAAGACAGGACCACCACCTGACAATGTGAAGAGTCATGAGAAAAAGGCTCCATGCCAGAGGTCGTCAACACGTGACTGCAGGCCAAGTACGGCACATGGATGTCCTGAGTTTGGCCAGTAAGCATTTTACTTTCAAAAGATTAGCAGCCAGTGCTTAACAATCGGAAGGTTTTGCATACATGCAGATCTCCCTTTCCCTGTGAGACGTCAGAAGAGCTGGCAAGGCTGGGTTCTCATCCACAAGTGTCAGCTGATCTGGACACAACTGCCCTGGCCCTATTTGGATGAATTGTTCATTTTTCAACTCACGCCAGCCCCACCATGTACCATTTTCTTATTAACCCATTCATTTTGTGTGTTAAGGGGCCAATCATCGGCTTTTGAGTTTGCAACCCCTGCCTATGCAAATTTTTTAATTCTCTATCCTTGTGATACATAAATCTCTGATAAATTCAATTGTCTTACGGGTTAGATTTCATACCAAAAACATTGTGGAAAAAAGCATGGACTTTGCAGTCAGGCAGATCTGGACCCTGGGTGTGACTAGTCTTATTACCTTGAACAAATTCCTTGCTGTCTTTGACCATCAGCTTCTTCCTAAGTCAAATGGGAAATTTACCCCTTGACAGAGAACATTGGGTACATGCTTGGCTTCCAGTAAATGTTGGTTCCCTCTGCCTTTGATACTACACGTGGTGTTTCAAAACGTGGGGGAGCAAAGATTAATAAGACGAGGACCTTTTTCACAATTTCACAGCCTGGTGAGGGGGCCCGTGATCTATTCTGTCAACTTTGATCACTTGCTAAGCAGTGGCTTCTCCTCTATGAAGTTACCATTTTCCCTTTTGTGATTAGTATACAATTTGTTGGAAGGCGTTTGGGATGTTATAAACTATTTCTCACCAACCTTCACTCAGTCATTTAGGATCCAGAAATAATTTTTACCTGAAGAAATTCTATTTTGATGGGGGTTAGGACCACATCTTAGCAAGGTCAACACCTTAGGGACTTAGGGAGCACGATCGGTGTTTTCCCAGACAGGGTGTGGCCAGGCCTTTCCTGTTCCTACTGCATGGCAGGATCCCTTCGTTACTGCTTCTGCAGTGAAGACAATCCAGCCTATTCGTCGTGGCATCGCTTGCTCATTTGATGACTCGGGTGTAGGTCCAAAAGAGGTCCAGTTCCCTCACTGTGATGGGGTGGGAAGAGGAATCCTGAGGCCCTTTCATTTTCTTTCATTTTGGATGTGGTAGACTGACTCCCACCAGAAGATACAGAAGGAGGCCTCATAAATGCTGCAAAAATGCACGGGCCACGTCACACTGGCACCCCTGCAATGCTCCTTTTAAAACCTCTTACACGTTAAAATCCGTATCAGTCTCGAGCATTAGGTCCTGTATGTTTCTCAATTTTGTCAGGGTCCTAAATAAGTCACTTTTATAAATCCCAAACATTATGGCGAACGTTCTATGTCAATAACTTAATTATTCACTTGCTTTCCTATAAAATACAGAAAACTCAGTTATGCATGCGAACTAGTAGAAAAATAAATACAGAAGAGTATAGGAATATTAGATTATTTTTATTTGTTTTCTGCCATTCTCTAGGTAGAGAATGTTCACAGACCTATGTTCTCACTATAAAAATGATATAATCTGGGATACAGAGAAAAGAATATAAATATTTCCATAATTTATCTTGCCTACAGATCTGAATTGTTACTTTCTCTTTCTTTCTTTCTTCTTCTTTCTTTCTTTCTTTCTTTCTTTCTTTCTTTCTTTCTCTCTCTCTCTCTCTCTCTCTCTCCAACATATTCTTTTTTTATAACATGTAACTCTGTACTACTTTTCATTATATGGGATATATAATTTTACCTTGCATTGTGTCACAAACTAGTCCCATAACGTTATTCCCATAAGCTATTCTGTAGCCTGTATAATCCTTACTTTTAAAATCTACATGAAGTTTAATTGAGTGCCTGTGACATAGTGTACTTTGCTACTTTTCTGTAAGATGTTTGATTATTACAAAAATTTCTATAGTGAACATTGCTTTGCATAGTGCTTTTAAAGCAAGGAAGAGGTATTTCACATTAAAAGACTTAGAAACTTTTAATGAATATGATTAAATCAATTTTCAATATGCTTTGGCCACTTGTCATTGCTAATGGTAATGAATTAGTCTGTCAATTTAGTAGTGTCGCCAGTTTTTACTACATTACTATGTTAAAAAATCCCTTTGATTGGAAATATTTATTGCCATTGATGTTGAACATTTAAAAATGTTTCTTACCTTTTCTCCTTTATAGAATGTATCCTTTGTACATTTATCTATTCTATTCTCAGTGCTTTTCTTAGAAATGTGTTTGAACTCTTTACATATGAAACTCAAAGATTCCTACTCTCATCAGCCTCTGGCTACAAAGTAAGTCATAATCCTGAATAATTGTAGCATGGATGGGGCCATTTTGGTTTGACTGACAGCAACTCTCCAGTACCTCCCATTAGAATTCTTCAAAGGAGTACTTGGCATTGGCCATAGTCCAGGTGGCCGGCTATGGTATAGAGTAGATATGCAACTTTTGGGGTGCTCTCTGGCTCATGTCCATGAGACTCCTTAGGGAAACTTCATCTGTCTCTGGCTGTCAGAAGAGTACCAAGGGCTGTGCCAGAGACACTGTCTCTAGAAGTTCCCAAACTTCTGTTCTTCCAGGTAAGAGCATTCTTAGATTCGGAGACTGGGGAGAATGTTCTTCTCCCCAGTTTTTCACTTGGTTCTCCTAGACTTCAGGAGCCCAGAGTTTTTCAAATTCTATTTGGACTATTCCATTGGATTTTGATCCTTACTTCACTCACTACAGGCTCAAAGCCTGATCTGGGAACATGGGTGGAAAAACCTTCTGTCCAGTTTTTTCTTCCTCTTTGAGGATTCTCTCCTCCAACCAAAATTCCTTACTCACTTATGAAGCAAGAGCTGCTGAGTATATCAATACATACAAGCATATGGCCCAGGGGTATGACGATTCCAAATCTTATTAAAACATAACATCCACAATCCCGAGAGTCTTTCTCTACCATCTAAAGATAGAAGAGTCTTTGCATATTATCTACATGGCGTCCTTTGTGCTGATCCTTGTGAGTGGTACAGACAAGCATTAGAAAACTCGAGACAATGGCCAACAAAGAAAGGGGAGGGCACACACAGATGAAAAAATATGATCTTGGAGTAGGGGGATTTAGATGAGCCGATCCAACGAGAGGACTGAAGAGTTACAAGGAAATGAGATTGTGCTAGAATTTTAAGAGCTTAAGAAGAGCCCCTGTACATTTAGAATTGGGGACTGTTGTCTGCCCAAAATGCATTTCTCTTCCACTTCTGTGGACTCTTGTTTCTTATAGCAAATCTGTTTAATGTTGTTTGAATTAGGCAGAGGCATCCTCACCTCATTATGGAGTGGGGGATGTGAACTCAAAAGGGCCAGTCATAGAGCTTTCTGGATCATTTGCTGCAACTACTGGAGACAGGAATGGCTATGTGGCCATCTTTGCCACCATGTTGTGAAAGCCTGAGACTAAAACCAGTGCAGAGGTGAGACGAGCCCAGTGACAGAGCGAGACACAGAATCCTAATGGTACCACTGAAGACTCTGGAGTCAGCCATGACAGCAACAGGTCTACTCCTGAACTTTCCAGGAATTTGAGTAAAGAAATTCTGTATTTTCTCACGTTAATTTGTTGGGGTATCTAAACCCTATGATCAACAGAGTCCTGACCACTCTGAGGTGAGAGGTAACAGCAGGGTTTGAGGAGTTTTGCTCTGTACCCTTGTGTCACCTCACCTCACTCGATATTTTCAACTTCAGTAAAATATATATGTCACTCGTCAAGGGATTTGGACCTGGATTTGCATCTCTTCGGAACGCTCTCTAAAGAGGAAGCCAAAAGCTCACTCAGGCTACAAAGTTAAGTGTTTTCTGTATCAGTGGTCTTTGGGCCCTCGTTCGGCCAGCTGGAAACCCCTAAGAAATTATTAACCCTTGTGGCAAATATCTTTCCCTAGACGACTTGCCAATTTTCTTGCAAAGGGATTTCGAGGGACTTATAAGATTGAACAGCATGGAAAGGACAGTGGTGTTGAAAAATAGGATCAGAGGGAGTAGATGCTTCTAGACAGCAGAAATGTGTTCTTATTTATAACTAATCATCGTATTTAGCTTTAAGTTTCCTGGCAGCTGTAGACAAAAAGAAAAGATTTGGGGGTACAGTTGTTTTTCCTGACAAAATAAGTCATACAAATTCCTTGAAGACAATCTTTAATCTGGAGGTAGATGCTGATGAGTGTAGAATAGAAGCCCACGGATTTAGCTCCCTGGATTGGGTTACATTAAGGTGTTCCATGCTGTGTTCAGCACTGGTGGCCTCTGAGAAGGAACTTAGGGCACAGGAAGTTTGTCTAGGTGTGTTCTTGGGATCATTACCTACAGAAGGGAAGGGAAAATAACAGGATTGGGCACAGAGAGAAACCAGGCCAGTCTGTAGTCTCCATGAGGCCTTAGGAAATTTCATGGAGGGTCTCAGGCCAGGAGGACCCTTCAAAGCTGTCCTGAATTGGAGAAAGGGGCTTGGGTTGTCCTGGGAAGGAGGCATGTCTTTGTCAAAACTGCTTTCTTGGGGCGCCTGGGTGGCTCAGTTGGTTAAGGGTCCGACTTTGGCTCAGGTCATGATCTCACTGTTGTGTTCGAACCCCACCTCAGGCTCTGTGCTGACAGCTCAGAGCCTGGAGCCCGCTTCAGATTCTGGGTCTCCCTCTCTCTCTGCCCCTCCCTGTTGCACTGTCTCTCTCTCTCTCTCTCTCTCTCTCGAAAGATAAATTAATACTAAAAAACCTAGAAAAAACAAACCCTGCTTTCTTCACCCAAGATAATGCCCTGAGGGGGCTGATGCCTGCAAACTGTCTGCCAGCAGCACCCAGGGCAAGTCCCATGCTCCTGATAGGAACTTGGTTCCCGTCAAAGCCTCTGCAACAAAAGTATGGCCTTCTCGAAGGTAGTTTTGCAAAACCAAACAAAACAGAAACCTACAAACTTCTTGAAATGAGCTATTTTTATCTAACCTGTTGTAAATGCCGGAGGGTCACATCTTAGACATAGACTGGGAGGCAGTTCTTTGCAGGAACCTCTGGTGGCCCTTGAGCGAGGCTTGGACCTCCAAAAGCGGGCGCTCTTGTAATGCTGGCCTTTCTTTCTGTCTTAATAATCACTCCTCGCCCCGCCCCCATGGAGTATAATTATTTAAATAGCTGTCATTCTTGCCTCCCAGCTGGATTGCAAATTCCATGGAGTGTGGAATCCTTGTTTTAAATCATCATTTCATTGCTTGAAAACTTAGCACCGGGCTGAACACAAAGTAGACGCTCAATGAGGCAAAGCGAATAAATAGGCTGTCGGAGTACTCAGGAGGAAGTAAAAATAGTAACATGAATTAATATCAGGAAGTTATTTTGTTTCCACCTTGGAAATATAAATAAGAGCTGAAGAACTCTCAGCAGCGCTCCTGCTAATACCGGATCCAAGCCGCTGTCGTCTCTCAGGGCTGCTCCCCAAGCGTGTCCCAGGTGCTGTTAATATCACTGGTCCCTTTCAGTGGGTTCTCGGTGGATCCGTGAGAACCGCCCCGTTGAAGGGTAAGTGAGATAATGCCACTCTCCCAGTGAACACCAGCAATGGCTCCTGATTTCTTTCAGAACAAAAGAAAGTGTCCTTCCAACGGCTGCTCCACACAGCCTGTGCCCTTTTTCCTTCCTGACCTTGACTCCATCACTCTCCTGCACCCCCCCATTTTGCCCAGCTACAACAGCCTCCTTGCCGTTTCTACCCCTGGCCCTTTGCACCGGCTGTCTCAACTACCTGGGGTGTTTTTTGCCCCCACATACCCATGTGGCTCCCCCTTCACTCCCTTAAAACCTTTCCTCACTTGAGAAAAGTTTACTTTGAAACTTAAAATTTCAACTTTTAGAATGCTCCCAAACTTATAATTCTCATCTTACACTATTCCCCCCCTACGACTCCAACACGCTATACATGCTTTCTACACTTGTCTTGTTTGTTCTTAGTCCTCACTAGAATGTGCGTTCTATAAAGTCCATGGTGTTTCTCTGCTGTTTAGCTTGTCTACTGCCTGGAACAGTGCTTAGGTCAACAAATAATCCGAATGGGTGAACAATGGACGTTCTGCTTAGAGTTTAACAGTGGGGCAGATTTCCACTTGACCGTGAATCAGAAGGAGATTCACCAGTCTGGGAGAGTGGGAATATTCTCTGGCACGCTTGCCCTTGGAGACGACTGGTGTGGGCCCTGAGCCAGGGGCCTCTGCCTCATTTCTTTTCTTTCTTTTTTTTTTTTTTTTTTTTTTGAGAGACATAGAGGGAGCAAGGGAAGGACAGAGAGAGAGGGAGACACAGACTCTGAAGCAGGCTTCAGGCTCCGAGCCGTCAGCAAAGAGCCCGACTCGGGGCTGGAACTCACAGACCGTGAGATCATGACCTGAGCCGAAGTCGGCCGCTTAACCGACTGAGCCACCCAGGCGCCCCTCATTTCTCACTTACCTGCACGGTGGCTCTCTCTAGGCTTTCCTGGTTACTGGGTGGGAAGTGCTCCCCAGCCCTGCACTTAAAGTACTTAGAACAAGGGCTCCCTGCTGTTTTTCCACCCACGTGACTCAGATCTTGGCCTCCAGAAATAATTAGAATTTCTCTTTGCTGTTTCCAAATTCCATACCCATGGGAGGGTCTCCGGGTGCCCCCTTTGGATCAACAGTCCCATGCTCTGCTCAACTCACTGAGAAGGGAAATCAGGTAGGGGAAGGGGAAGGTTAGCAGACAGTCCGAGGCTGCCCCGATGGTCATGTGCATGAGGCCAGTACAGGGAAGGAAAAACGTCTTCTTCTTAGGAACCGCATTGTCACCCAGGGCATCACTTCTCGATTCTTCCCTCCATCTCCATCTCCTTTCTCTGCTCTCCTGACTCCTCCTGCACTGTTCGGTTTGGTTAGCATAATGAAGAAGCTCAGGCAGCATTGGTCCATTGATTCCAGGGCACAGAAAACACACTGGTGGAGGGCCGACCTGGTACTGCCTTTCTGTCTCTGCCACGGTGTAGATCTTCTCGTATTGTGGGGCTGAGGCCACGGAGTCCTCCTTGTTGTCTCTGGACCATTTTCACTCTGTCTCTTACACAGTGTGTTAGTCCTGCGGACTGTCCCTGCCAAAGACTGGCTAAGGAGTCTCAGCCTGCTCCTCAGGCTTCCCGATCAAGGAGGCCTGGGGGAGCAGGAGGCAGCAGTCGAGTTCCTGTACGACTTGCCTTGCTAAGACAAGGGTTGGTTCGTTCTGGTCCATGCTCTGCTGGCATGAAAGGAATTGCAGGGACTGAAGTCATGATATTCGACTGTGCCATGTCTGAGGCAGCCTTAAGAAATCATTTACAAGGGCGCCTGTGTGGCTCGGTTGGCTAAGCGTCCAACTTCGGCTCAGGTCATGATCTTGTGGCTCGTGAGTTTGAGCCCTGTGTCAGGCTCCACGCTGACAGCTCAGAGCCTGGAGCCTGCTTCGGATTCTGTGTCTCCCTCTCTCTGCCTCTCCCCTGCTCATGCTCTCTGTCTCTGTCTCTCTCTCTCTCGAGAACAAATAAACATTAAAAAAAATTTATAAAAAAAGAAACCATTTACAACCACTTGATATTTTATCCTCTTTTTAAAATTAAACTGGTGGATTATGAGCATTGTTAAGCTTTACCGAAGCCTGGCTTCCTGCCACTTTTTTGTTTTTTTTTTTTTCTTTTGCCCTCAGACTTGGAAACTCAAACGATTATGTAAATGTGTTTGTTGTAAGTCTTGGGTGTCTCCTCTGGGGGACCGTGTAGGTCCAGATTAAGTTCCAGGTCATGTTTTGAGCTTTTGTTCAGGTTGGGCATTATGTTCTCGCCAGAGGGCGCTCTAGCTGGATGTTCTGCTGCATTCCTGGGAAATGGACTTGGATGTTGAGCCGCCCGTGGGGTAGAGAGGCCATCCAGATGGGGGTGCTCGCAGTGCTTGTGGCCAACTGAGAGGGGGAAAAAGCATTCTGACGCCCTATTTGGATTATGCAAGCCACCTCCCAAGCTGACTCCATGGGCTGACCTTTCAAATACAAAATAGATGGCACAATGCATGCTGGTGAGTGAAAGGCACCATTAAGTGCCAAACAAGGTCCACCAGCAAAGCTGAAGGATGAAACAAATGCAAGGGTTAATATATGGTGCCCTGGGTGTGTGTGGAACTGAACTATTTTATCTGGAGGCCCCTGAAGTCAGTGGATGGGGCCTCCTGTGAGAAGGGCTGTAGCCAAGGGGCCGGATGAGTTTCCTGGGCCCAGACAAATAGGCAAAAACAGCACAGCTGAGGCCAGACCCACGAGCCTCTGGTGGAGCTGAGTGGTCTGTGCCTGGGGAGGAGGGAAGAATCCCAGGACCAAGTTCAGCTTCCAGAAAACACTAGGCACCAGCTCTCTCTCCCTCTCTCTTTGGATGGAGGGGAAATGAAAAACAACAACACACTGAATATCACCTCTGTGTTTCATAGTCAACTTGTAGCTGTTAAAATATCTTTTTGCCAGTTGCTTTCATTAGAAATGGCCCTACAGCAATCGCATGCTCGGGGTGTTATCAAATAACTCTTCCTGCTGTATCTCTAGGTGGGGCTCCATAATTTAGTTAAGATGTTATCTATGTAATTTAGTTAAGATGACATAGGCAAGTGCTCTATCTTCATGCCTGAAGTTTGCGTTTAGTGATTTGAGTCTCTCTTCTAGTATAATATCAACAATTTAAAACTTAGAGAACTGCTAATTTATTTTGTATGGCCCTCAGAGGAATTTAGATTTCCTACAGAAGGCAAGTCACACACCCCTTCCCTCCTCCGATCTAGGACTTGATCTATAACTTATTTTGACCTGTAACTTATTTACCAAGCAATCTCCGCTAAATGCAATGGAGAAAAACAAGGGAATCTCCTGCAAGCCTGTTACTCTCTCTGTCAGTCTGAGCATCCGCGGGTTTGTCACCATGGTCCCTGAGCTCTGGCTTCTGATGGGGTTTCCTGGAGATGCCCCATGTGCCAAGCAGACAGTCCCCCCGACTGAACCTACACCAGATCCGTTGTATCTTGGGATTTCCTGTCATATTTGTTTCAAAAATGTTTAAAAATAAGTTTGCAAATAGTTTCTATGTCGCACTGAGTCTTCACAATACTCTTGGGCGGGGGTGGGGAGAGCTAAAATTATTTCCGTTTCATAGACATGGGGTTGCAGAGGTTGGTAATTTTTCTCCAGGCCGCAGGCAGTGTTTCTCTAAAGCAGAACCACTGAACCACTCAAGTAGGAAAAGAAGCCTCTGAGAATTTATTTAAAAAGCTCATACACTAACTCTTATGCACACTCCTCATCAGGGAGCCCCCCCCCCCCCGCCGTCACTCATTCATTCCTGGGGTGATGGATATGATTAGCAGATTTCTAGCCATCCACTCAGCAATGTTCAACAAAAGTTTATTGAGTCAAGAGTCAAACACAAGTCTGCTTCAGCCCAGAGTGAGGCTGGGAGGGTGTAGGAGAACAAGACAGATTTTACCTGCCTTCATGGAGCTTACAGCATAATGGGGAAGGAAGAGTGTAAATGAAAGATTATAAATTTATTGTCAGTTTTGAGACATACTCGGCCCCATGCACGTAAGTAGGGCTAGGTCCGATGGGAAGGAAAGAGCTACTCAAGGCAGATCTGCTGAGCCAAGTTGGCCCAACAGCAAAGAC
This sequence comes from Paguma larvata, assembly GCA_030068075.1. NCBI lineage: Eukaryota > Metazoa > Chordata > Mammalia > Carnivora > Viverridae > Paguma > Paguma larvata. Next base: position 8,579,509 of record CM057839.1, on the reverse strand, counting down.
AGGAACAGAAGAGCTACAGAAAGAAGACCCAGAGGCCATAGCTTTAGCTCTTCTGTGTGATGATAACAACAACTCTGTGAAGTCCCTACTATGACTATGCCTTATTGTTATTTAATTCTTCCAGCAAACCTATGAGAAAATAGTAACCATTAACACATGTTGGCAGATGAGAGAGGTGAGTTCCAAAAGGTCAAGCAACACCTCCCTGAGGTTCAAGGAAGGGCGAGGAGCAGCCAGTGGTGTCCCGAGGGTGTTGCCAGGACTCCGCACAGCGCTTAATGCTGACGGAGCAGTGTGGAGAAATCACAGTCCCTTTTACTACAGATCTGGTTCCTACTGCTTGTTAGGCCCCGTTGGTTCCCCACACTCTCTTTCCTTTGTTCCTGGAGGGCTGAGTGATTCCTACCAGTTCCTTTCCTCTGTAAAGCTCACAGCATCCCTGTCAGCTTTGTCAGCACCCCAGCCGGCTCTCAGCAATCTGCACCCCTAAGACAAGGGTAGGGCACTTGTGTTTTAATCTAGAGTGCTGAGCACCGTGGGGATATAGGCAGGGAGGGACTCACACACACTGGGCAGGATCGAGCTTAAAGAGCCTTTAGTGGTTGGGATATTGACTAATGGTCATGGCCATGCTATGAAGACACTTTCCATTGGCGTCTACATCTCCCTGTCTTTTATGTCTCACTTTGTGGGCTGGTGTTATAATGACATCGTAACAGGAAAGGCCAATGGATAGCCACTTGATGCTTACTTCTCTTTCGTGAACAATTGCAACTTTTTTAAAAATTATTTTTAAAAAATTTTTATTTTGAGAGAGAGAGAGACAAAGTGTGAGCAGGGGAGGGGCAGAGAGAGAGGGAGACACAGAATCAGAAGCAGGCCCCAGGCTCTGAGTTTGCAGCACAGAGCATGATGGGGGGGCTCGAACTCACAAATGGCAAGATCATGAGCTGAGCTGATCAGACGTCAACCAACTGAGCCACCCAAGTGCTCCATGTTTTAAAACTTTTTAAGGTCCCTGCTTATAAGTGTTGTAGGTTACGTTGGGTAGTTTCAACTGTTTTCCTAATTTAAAAATGGAACGAGACTATTTTAAACATTTTTAATGCACCCATTACCATCAAAGAATAATCAGCGATGCTTAGAATTCTAAAAAAATATTTAATCTCATTGGGAGAGGTCATACAGAAATGTGTTTACATGGCCTTGTATGGATTCCGTGTCAGAATAAATTCCTCAGGCTTCATGCCCATCTTTATAATTTTAAATAAGATTTTCAAATACCTTAGCCAGGGCATGAGGTTTTTAACATTTAAGGGAGAAAACTATTATCTCCATAAATGTTATTTTGACTTACCAGGCATCTCAGGAGCAAATCCAGGCAGGATTTATCTCAGGTTTATCATTAATTTATTATTTATTAAATGCCTCATATATGCTAGGGGGTCTCTGGGGAGCTCCAGAAGTGACTCAAACAGGCAAGACTCTGGTTTCATTAAATCCATATTCTAGTGGAGGGAGACAGATAACAGTATAAAAAAGAAAAAAATGATTAATTTCTGATAGTGAAAAGTGAACTGAAGAGAAGAGGACAATGTGATAGAGACCCAACCGAAGGCTGGGGGAAGGGAGTCTAGACTAGGAAAGGCTGTTAACAGTGGTGGGCTTTCAGTAGAGACCTGAATGAAGAGGAGCCGGTCAGGGAGAGGGATTCCAGGGAGAAGGGCTATAAATGTAAAGTTCTTGAGACTGGGATGGTGTGATTTCAAGGAAGAGAAAGGTTCATGTTTCTCAGGCGATGTGCAATGAGTAGAAAAAATTCTGGAAAAGATGAAATAGAGGAGGAGGTAGGGCCCAGAGACAAGGTCTTGATATGGATTTAGTCTATGTGAATTGGGAAGCCACTGGAGAGTTTTATTCAGGAAGCTGACATAATTTGAAAAAGGTTAAAAAGATTACTCTTTTTTACAAGGAAGGCAAAGTGCAAGCAGAGCGGTCGTCGGGTAGTTAGGAAAAGTCCAGGTGGGGTAGGAGGGTTGTTGGGCTAGGGAGGAGGCAGTAGAGGTGGGGAGAAGTGGGTGAAGTCCAGGTGTACTTCTGAAGTCAGAGCTGATGGGATTGGCTGGCGGGTTGCATGTGGGGAGCGAAGGGAGGAGGGGGAAGCATCAAGGAAGATTTCCAGGCTTTTGACTCAAGCAACTGTGTGCATGGCTGGGTGGTGGTGGTGTTTCCTAAAATGGGAAACAGCAAGAGAGGATTCAGGGTACAGATCACAGACTCTGTTTTGTAGTGCAGAGTGTGAGATTCATCAACATGTTAAGTGGAGATCATGGGAGGAGGCGGAAAGGTGGACAAAGGGAAGCTGGGAGGGCCAGGTGGGCAGGTGAGTGGGGAACTAGTGTTGTCCTAAAAACCAACATAAGAAAGTGCTCCAAGAAGGGAGATCTGTGATACAAACCATGTCATGGAAAAGGTAGACTAGTGTTGTCATAAAAACCAGCAGAAGAAAGTGCTTCACTGGTAATCTTCATTTGGTCAGTTTATAGACAGAACAGAAATCTAACTGGAGCCCTTTTACAACGGTGGAAATCTGATCAGGATTCTACTGCAAAGCTGGAAATTGGCATGCAACATCAATTGTGGAGAAAATGGGAGCAAGAAAGTAGAGACAGTCAGAACAGTCCACCCTCAGTCGGAGTTATTCTGTGAGGGGGAGCATAGACCTTGGCCGGTCAAGGTATTTGTGCATTAATAGGAAAGTGGGAATTGTATAGTATATTTGTATTTTAAAAAGAAAGTTCTAGTAGTGAGGGAAAATTAAGGATGCAGAAGAACAGGGAGATGAGATAATATCTGATAATAGCCAGACAAAGTCTTCGTGAAGTGAATAAGTGAGGGTGGGATGGAGAGCACTGAAGGAGGGATAGATGTTGATACAGTCTGAGATACTTGATCCAGGCCATAAAGAGAGAGGGCAAAGAATAGACAGAGATAAGAAAAGGCTAGTAAGCTTGGTGGTGATAAGATAGGGAAGTCCACTCATGGCTTTTATTTTCTCACTGTAAGATGATAAGAGACAGATCTTAAGATAGAAACACTTGTAGACAAGTTTTAGGCAAAAATCCATTAAAAACATGTAAAGGAGTATGGGCAGCAGGTTGGTGGTAAGAGGTAAACAATCAAGCTATCTAGAATAATCCGCATCCCTGGGGTTCTACGTGACTGAGGTCCAAGGCAGAGGTGTGTTGTCAGACATCAGCACCTACTGGTGAAGTCCGGACACTGCAGTTCAGAACTTCCTACTTCAAACTCCAACTCAATGCCCCCTATTTGGATCCAGCCATCTTTTTTGCCTTAAATTTTCTGGAAAGTTCTGGACATTTTTAGCATCAGAAGGTAGCTAGGTGGAAACTCTGAATATGAGAAAGATGCCAAAGGAAAAGTGTTTAATAGTCAAGAAACTCGCTCTTCAGCTGATTTCTTAGAAAAATATATTCTTTGAGAATCAAGTTCTTATTTTATAAGTAAAGTCTATAAGGTAGAACTTTTCAGAACCATGGGTAGATGCAAGAAGTCTTGACCCATTAATTTTCCTGTCCTTCCTGTGTTTTCATTTCTGCTCAGCTGGGCTTTGTTACCCCACATACAACAAATGTGTTCAGTCTTACCATCTTACACAGGAAACTTCTTACTGCTTTCCGAAGTTTGGCTTGCAGACTTGTTTTTCTTAGACAGCCCCTCAGATACTTATGTTCTCGAGTGCTTGTTGTTTGGCATTTTTCTTTCCACACGGTGCGCTTTTTCTGGACAATCTCATTCACACCAATGGCTTCCTTAATTACTTAACCATCTGATGACCCAGATAACTGTGGTTAGATGCCTCTTCCCAATTGAAGATGGGGCATAAGTGGCTCCTGGGCATCCCCTGTGAGTACACCATCTTCAATTTAATCCAAAGAACACTGGATTTGTCATCCTCCCCACTTTCAAAACCTGTGCTACTTGTGGTCTGAAGGTTGGTGAGTGTAATCTTCTTTACAGTTTCCCAAGCAGGAAACAAAGGAATTATGATCTTCGTCTCTTACTTCTGACATATATTTGGTCCTTGGTAGCTCTCAAGTACACCCCCACCTTTCCTTCTTTTCTTTGGCTTTTGCTGGTTCTTCCATATCCAGACAGTCCCCTTACATCCCTTTCTCCATTACTTACTTCTTTAATCACATTTCTTGTTTTTCCTCTATCAGGTCAAGCTGTAGCTTACCCAAACCCCTTGCCTGTCTATGAATAGGCTAAAGTCTCATCACCGTGACTGGCATATGCCAGTCTGTTTCTAATTAATTCATCGAGCAATGATTCCATCCTTAATTAACTCACCCAACTTTTCCATTTATGTTATTTTACATTTTTATTCATTTATTTTTCAGCACCCAGGCTCTGTTCTACAGCACAGGAGAGACGGACCCAGGAGAACCCTCACTTTTCATGAAGGTGCAACTCAGGGTAGGATTCTCAGTGATGCCTCTGAGGCTGAGCTGGGGTATCCCTCTTCTGTGCGCTCACGTCACTATTACAAATTTTTCTCACACTAGTCAGCACAGTAGTTTATTGTTGATTTGCTTGTCTGAGAAAGGTAGGAATTGAGATTCGCAGGTCTGGTCTTCATCTCTCTCTGTCCCAGCCAGACACATGGTTGTGGCTCAATAATAGATACTGAATTTGCGAAGACAGGAATGAAAGAAGGGATATTTGAACAATCTCTTCCCTCCCTCCCCTTTTTAGTGGTTCAAAAACTACAGAGTTTTTAATGACCCATTTATATAGGTTTCCAGATAGCTTGCTATAAAAGCACTGCTATTTGGTCAAGGGCTCAAGGGGGCAGATTAGACTGTCTGTTAAAAGTTCCCCTCAATTCTCTCCTGGTAATATATCCATGGATATGGAGGGTTATCCAAGGTGATGAGGCCGACAGAAGATATAATGCAATCGTAGGCTGCATTAATAGAGAGGAGATGGTATCCAGTTCACAGAGGATAATAAGCTCCCTGCGCTCAGCACTACCAGGCCCACACCGGGCGAATTGCTATTAATTCTGGGTGCCTTATTGAAGACAGAGAGCATCTCTCTGACATCTGTGTGGAGAGGTCAGTGGGTAATGAACCCTATCTTACATAAGCAATGGTTGAGGAGCTCTGGTTGTTCAGTGGGGAAAAAGAGACATCAGCACAGAAACAAGCCTTCATGTATTCGAGGTCGGTTATATTGAAGAGGAATTAAACTTATTCCATTAAGCTTTCAGAGCTAAGCTTTTGGGGAAGAAATTACACACAGAGTAGATTTCAGCTAATTATTTGAAAGAGTGTTTTAACAGCTGGAAGGGTGACCTTTTATATAACTGAATTTCTCAATGCTAGTGGCACGCGAGAAGAATGATTGATGTTTGGTCGATAACCTCTTCAGGTTCTTTCAGACTTAGGAGTCTACTATTCCAAGATGGCGACCATATTTTCCTCAGCTCCAAGGAGGATTCAAAAAGAAATGGGATTTAAGTACATTAGGATAATTAAGGTAGCAAGGAAAAAGAAATTCCTGAAAGACAATGATATTCGTGAGTTGGTCCGTCAGAAGACTTAGGAATTCTCAATTGCAGATTAACTTGAAAAATAGTTTGGATAGTCACTTATTACAATAATTCTGCTACTTCCTTTCAAACTCAAGTGGAAGTAAACAGGCAGGCTTATATTACCTCCAACTCACGGTTTAATTTGATCTCTATAATGTCTTTCCCCACAGTAAGAGAGTTAGTCTTAAGCATGAGAATATTTTAAATGCGACAAACAATAACAATAAGTATAAATGGAAAAGAAAGGGCAGAGGGGAGATCAGTGGTTTATGAATTCATCAACTGTATTGGCAACTAACATGTTGAGGAACTTCATAACATTTTACAGAATCCCAGAGTGCTTTCTTTTTAAATAATTATTCTTGGCTTTAAAAATCCAGGTATTTATTCATGTTTTACCTTAACTCTTTATTGTCAAACATTTAAGTATTTTTAAATGTCTGAAGATTTTCTCTTTCAACTAATTTCTCTCTTGTGTGTGGCAGTTATGAAGACAATTTTATCTTAATGGATCAGCACATTTATCGTTTATTTTGGTCTTGAGATATGAAATTCTAATCGCTATTATTTTTACAGTTTATACTACCTATGCTTACTACACGCATGTAAATTCCATTATCATTAATAAGAGTTACATAATGAAAGTATTTACTCATTAGTATCTAATACACTTCTCAAGGTTATCCTAAGGTGCAGGAGTTTAATGAGTACCTAATGAGAACTCTAGTGTCACTGATTAAGAATATCTATCATATTTGTGATAAGTATATTGCAGTCTAACACTGGGAAGCTAGTAAAAAAATTAAGTCCCGAATACCTTCTTTTGTTATTAATCAACTATGCGAAAGGCACTTTGTGCGGACAAAGCTATGACCTTTATCTTAATCCATTAATAACTTGAAATCTGCTAATCTCATAAGTAATTCTTTGTAATTTACATTTTGCTGTAATAGATGACACTTTCGTGGTAACTCATATGCCCCTGGAAACAATTGTTGTTTGTTTTTCTAACGGAACTCTCATGTACTAAAAAACTGCCTGCTCAAAATCGAGTCAAAGTGTTTGCTCTTGCTTTGCATAACAATCTAAAATGGAAAAATCAATAATCGGTGAATATGGTGTGGATGAAGTCAGTCTGGGTAACTCAGCAACCTCATAATCTCTCCATTCACACAGGTTCTTAACTGTACATCATAAGAGCAAAACGTTTCTAGTTGTGGAAGATATTCTGAAAACCTCAACTGATGGTTTGATTTGAACCTTTCAGTATGTTTTATTTGCTAGGGTTTTTTTAAAAAAAATTTTTAATGTTTATTTATTTTGGGGAGACAGAGAGACAGAGTGCAAGCAGAGAAGGGGCAGAAGGAGAGAGAGACACAGAATCTGAAGCAGTCTCCAGGCTCTGTCAGCACAGAGCCCGATGCGGGGCTCGAACCCATGAAGCGTTGGATCATGACCTGGGCCGAAGTCAGAAGCTTAACTGACTGAGCCACCCAGGTGTCCCCTATTTGCTAGGTCTTAAAAAAATCAGATAAAATATAAAGTGGAATTGTTTAAACAGGCTTCTCAGCCAACTTTATACATTTTTAGTTAATCAAAAAATTTTTGACATCTCCATTGTTCTTGCCTTTGTACTATAAGCAATGCTTCCTGTGGTGACTGTGGGTTTTTTTTTAAAGCACTTACTGGAAAGTTTCTTTGCCATGGAATTGATAAGCTAACGAGTGTCCTCCCACGTTATGAAATGGTGGTCGTAATGCTCAGATGAGGTGGGACGATGAAGTGCTTTATAGCCATAAAAGGCTTCAGAAGTATATAATTTGTTTTTGTTGGATATCAGTGACAATAATCTATAAAATCTGGAGCTTGTGAATAAAACTTAGTAGGTGTGACAGATGTATATATAGAATGATCAGTTTCCAGGAACCAGCCTTCTTGTTCTAGCTCTCGGCCTGTCTCGCCATTTTTCTGCTCCTTCCCCGTCTCTGTCTCTTTCTCTCTCTCTGACATATATCGCACATATACATAGTATAATTGGTTGTACTTTTTATGTATACTTCGCGTGGGTAGACCTAAATCCCACATGGGCTGAACTCTTGGTTAGCAAAAAAAATAAACTGTGATTTGGATTGATACACAGATTTCTGAACCCATAGCGATCAAGAGAAGCATGTGGAATATTTTAATGGGTGCCCCAGGAGGTGGAATCTGGGAAATCCAACTAAAAGTGAATATTTTTTTTTATCATTTCAAAAGCGCATAAAATGTTGTGAGAATTAATTAGCGTTGCCATATCCTTTCTAGAGCCAAGCAGAAGAATGAATCAAAGGGGGAAGTTCTGTGGTAGAACATTCAGAGTGGGAAAAAAGGGGAAATCCAGAGTAAGTGACAGCATCCAAGTATAAAGCAATTATCGAGAGATTCTGTGCATGTGTCGTAATTTTATTATGAATACTGCTCGAATGTCACGCAAACGAGTGAGCGCTACACTGAATCGTGGAATCTCAGTGATAATCCCTAAATCTGTAATCATCGTTTCTTCTTGGGAAATACATTTTACTTCCTTCATAATGAAAGACTTTTGGTACATCCCTTACAGAGGCAAAGCATCAAGGCACCTTGATCCCATATTTTCCTTGTCTTGTGTGCCAGATCATTGCTGCCTGTAATGAATTTGATATGTATTTCAAAAAATTTTTTAACATTTATTTATTTTTGAGAGACATAGATACAGAGCATGACATAGAGACAGAGAACAGGGGAAGGGTAGAGAGAGAGAGGGAGACACAGAATCCGAAGCAGGTTCCAGGCTCTGAGCCATCAAAACAGAGCCCAACGCGGGGCTTGAACTCATGAACCATGAGATCATAACCTGAGCCGAAGTCGGCCACCCAACCGACTGAACCACCTGGGTGCCCCTTGATATGTATTTCAAAAAGTACAGAATTCAGTACATGTCTCAAGTTGACATGCATATAAAACATTCATGTCTCTAACCTATTTTAATATGTCTTCAATTAAATGGATAAATAAACCTTGTGTTGGTAAAGCTAAATGTATTGGAAAAATAAAGTTACTGCTTAACCTCCTATCTTTATCACTTAAGAACCACTTAAAAATACCTTTATATTTATAATTTACATATCAAAAACATGCAAAGCATAATTATATGGCTCTATAAATGTTCACAAAGCATACCCACTACCTAAATGGGAAAACGGCAGCCCTCATGGGACTACATAGAGGTAGCGATGCCTTAACTGTGACTTTACACCACAAGTAGTTCCAATTTTCTCTCCATTCACCGTGATTCCTTTTTAGATCAAAGGATAATCAGATTTACTGAAAACTCTGATCCAGAAAAGTCCATAGCTGAAGAAATGCAAGAGTTAACAGTGAAACTTTTCCAGTCAATGACTTTTATAGCTGATAACGTTTTCTGTACGTCTGCTTGGTCATTTGCACTATCTTTAATAGTTCTGAACATTTGGCATTTTGCCTTCGAAATGTTACGGAAATCATATCCAGATTTTTGAAAGCAAATCAGTTAGGATCAGCATTTTTCTGAAAAAAGCCTCAAAGAAATGATGCAGGCACAACTTTAAAAGTTAATGTGTTTTTTTGGGGGTGGGGACTTTAAAAACATTAATTCATAGACCAGGTGCAATGGGATATCTTATGCTACATAAGAGGCATAGGTCAAAATTTCAACCTCTGTGACTTGGGGGGGTATTCCCATGTGTGCAAAATTGTATGGTTCAAGCTGCTAAGAGCATTTATAAAGTGATAGGGCTAACCTAAAAATCTCAGCTTTTCCAGAAATTTTTGGTTTCCTGTTGAACTCCGTAAAATGAGAAAATCATGACATTCGTGGGGGATGAGTGGCACAAAAAAGAACTAGTGAAAGTCATTAGATTCTTTTCTTAATTCTTTGGAGTAATTTCTCCCAGTACCATAGCAACAGTCTTGTAAGATCCTATTTAATTTAATGCATGAAAATCTTTGCTTTCGTAAGCCACCGCCAACGCTGCACGTGTCCTATCTAACGACAGACCCAACGATCAGCTAAAAAGTGGAAAACACGGTTGCTGGACCTTTTGCTTTTAACTTCTTTTCTTCTCTTGTTTATTGACTTAAATAACAATAATTGAACTAGTTATCCTTCAGGAAATCCGTCAGTGTCCAACACTTAGCTGATTTACCTTGTTCGTGTATTTAGAAAATTTCTTAAAAGTTCTGCAGCTGCACAAACACGTACAATAGAACAAAACATAAATAGAAACAGTATACTGAAAACAAAAGTAGACCAGTAAGATGAATTTGGAAGGAAAGTTAGTCCGCAAAAATGCATGTAGCAAAGCTTGTTGACTAATAAAGCTGGGCTAAAGCTCTGCATTTCCTTAAAAATAAAAATTAGACAAGAAAGTATTCTGTGTTCCCAGGTTTTTCCTGTGTCTAAGACCATCTGGCTAATGACAGATATTACTTGCTAGTGTCTAGTGAGGGTTCTAATATCTGTGGACAGCCTCTTGAAACTCTGTCTCATCCAGGTGTCTTAAATGTATTCCTTCTATATTCGAAATAATTTTCCAAAGGAGATATTATCATTTCCTTTATGTAGATGAGGAAATGGAGCCTTAGAGAACTGTTGTCATTTATGCGGTGTCATAGAAGCAGTAAGGGCAAAGTACATGTTTTGCTCTCGACAGAATTCTGCTTTCAACCCACAACATTAAAAAAAAAAAAAAACACAACATTTTAAGCTGAACTACAGTACCATTCGCTGGTATTAAACGCATTCATAATGTGGTGGAACCATCCTCACGTTCATCTCCATCAGTCTTTTCATCTTGTAAAGCTGAAACTCTGCAGCCATTACGTACTAAGCTCCCCCTGCACGGCTCTACCCCAGCCCCTCACAACCGCCATTTTGCTTTCTGGGTCTATTATTCTGACTTCTCTAAGTAGCTCATGTAGGTGTTTCACTCTTGCTGCTTTCAAGATTCCTTTTTCTATTTTTATTGTTTTTAATCTTTGGCTCTTGAAAGTTTCATTATAATGTGTCTTAGTGTGGATCTCTTTGAGTTCATCTTATTTGGAATTTGTTGAGCTTTTTGCATGTAAATATTTATGTTTTTCCTCACATTTGGTAAGTTTTCAGGAATTATTTCTTCAAATATTTTCTAAAAAAATTTTTTTTATTGTTTATTTCTGAGAGAGACAGGGTGTGAGTGGGGGGAGTGACAGAGAGAGAGGGAGACACAGAATTCAAAGCAGGCTCCAGGCTCTGAGCTGTCAGCACAGAGCCCGACGTGGGACTCGAACTCATGAACTTTGGGATCATGACCTGAGCTGAAGTCGGATGTGTAACCAACTGAGCCACTGAGGCAAGCCAAATATTTTCTATGTTGTTTTCTGTCTTTTCTCTGTCTAGGAGAAATGTTCTCAAAATGTGTATGTAGATGTCTTTCCTGGTTCCCCACAGGTCTCTTAGCTCTGCTAACTTTTCTTCCATCTTTTTTGCTGCTCAGACTTGACAATTTTCCTTTTCTTCACATTTGCTGATTCTTTTTCTACTTGTGCAAATCTGCCTTTGAATCTGACTAGTGAATTTTTCATTTTAGTGATTGGGTTTTTTGGGTCTAGAATGTCTTTTTGGTATCTTTTTAGGTTTTGTGTCTTTATTGATGTCTCCATTTTGTGCATGTATTATTTTATTAAATTTTGTACATTTCCTTTAGCTCTTTGAGCATTTTTAAAGACAGTTGTTTTAAAAATCTTTGTCTAGCAGCGCCTCGGTGGCTCAGTCGGTTGAGCATCCAACTCTTGATTTCAGCTCAGGTCATACCAGGGTGGTGGGATTGAACTTAGTGTCAGGCTGAGTATGGAGCCTGCCTGAGACTCTCTCTCTCTCTCTCTCTCTCTCTCAAAAATAAATAAATAAATAATTAATTAAACAAACATAAATAAATAAATCTTTGACTATTAGATCTGCTATCAGGTCTTTTTCAACGACAGTGTCAGTTGATTTATTACTTTATTTTCCTTTGAATGGTACATACTTGAATCCAATAAAAAGGTAACTCTGGGAATCAGATTCTCCCTCATCCCCAGGGTTTTGTCACTGTTTTTGCTTATCGTTTTTGTTATTTTGATTTTTGCAAGCTATCTTTGTGTCAAGGATCAGCCCCAAGTGTAAGATTAAGGTAATCTCAGGTCTGTTCTGAGCTTGTGCCTTTCTCTGGGCATATGTAGTCGCTTTTTAATTTTCCCCATATATGCAGTTGTTTTTGAATGCCCTACTCTTTAATGTCCGGCTCCCAAGAGAGGAAAAAGAGAAATAAAAGGAGGTGAAACAAAGGGCACTGACCTTTTAAATTCTCTGGAAGTCCTTCAAGCCTGATGGGGATGGTTTTACATCAGTGGAAGGAGATGCAAGAATAATGTCTGTCCTCTGTCCCTCTGTGATCAGAAGCAGCGTTAGCAATCAGAGAACAGACTTCCGATATTTAGATATTATCCCTGAAAAACGAGGAGTCCTTTCTGCTCCACACCAGGTTCCCACAAGCCCTATGCAAGCAGAGGCAGGAACATGGCTGCCTGCCATAAGGGAGGGGTTAGTCGGGGGAGGGTTAGGGAAGGGTAGAGCCGCTACAGTGCTAAGGCCTGGAATCGACCGAAATTAATCACAATTTACCACCCAAGTCTTCCTCTGGAAGTTGCAAGCCTTCAGCAGGCTCCAGAGTTCCAAAACAGTCACGACATACAGCGTCGTCTGCAAGTGTAAGTGTTGTCTAGGTGGGGAGACAGATTCCTGCTGCTTCCTATTCTGCCATCTTCCCAGAATCTTCCCGGCATCTTCCCCAACGCACAGCTTTTGTATCTTCATTTGTGGGAAGACTGTGATTATTTTTATAAGGTGACTTATTCAGGCCCGAGTGAATATTTCCTGGAAGACTTTGTTGCTTTGGTGTCAACATCTCTGCCTAGTATTAGGCAGCTGTGGACTTTTCTCCAACAATTTTTTCTGAGATCAAAAATCTAATAAATATATTGTCAGGAGGGATGGCAATATTCCAGATCTTGCCCCGAGTGCCTAGGTGTGAAGGAGGGATTATACAGATATTTAGTTTTTAGTCTTTAATCTTATAAGGCTGAAAAATCTGGTTGAACAAGTCCTAAGTATGGAAAAATGTAACAATGAAATATTAAAATAACACTTAAATGCAAAAAAGAAGAGAACTATCAAGAACAGTATAAAATAAATTGACAAGTAAATAATACAGGCCAGAATTGCTAGAGGATTCCGGAGGAGGGAGATGTTTCCTTTTATGTAGCTGATTGGGAAAGGCTATATGAAGATAGTAGAATTTTAAAACTCCTATCTCCAATTAAATGCTCCGATTTCTTTCTTCCTTTCTTCCTTCCTTCCTTCCTTCCTTCCTTCCTTCCTTCCTTCCTTCCTTCCTTCCTTCCTTCCTTCTTTCTTTCTTTCTTTCTTTCTCTCTCTCTCTCTCTCTCTTTCTCTCTTTCTTTCTCCCTCCCTCCCTCCCTCCCTTCCTTTCTTCTTTTTTTTTTTCTTTCTTTCTTTTTCCTTTCTATAAGCTCAAGAGAAAACTCCATGATGGATCTCAGACCTGAGGAAATGGTGTTCAGAATATTGGGCCATGCACTCCAATGACCTTCTAGATTTCCAATAAATGAAACTAGGATGCATCGATCTTTTTTTTTTTTTTTTTTTTTTTTTTTTGGCGTGTGTGTGTGTGTGTGCGCGCGTGTGTACCTTGAAAATTGCAAATAATTGTTTTGAGGTCTACAGACACACACTAGAGAAAACCATTATATTTAGCAGTTGGCCGACATGAACAACTCTCATGTTGATACCCCTTGGGAAGTGGAGAAATCATATTTTCCTCAAGGAATAGCGAAGGAAATTGAAGCACAGAAAGAGCCATCGGTTGCCTATGTATGCCTGTGAAGGCTGAAGAAATCAGTTTGAAAATTTGGTTCCTGATTTAGTATCTTGAACTTGAGAGGGATTGGACTTCTTAGTAGGCATGTTGCCTTTATAAAACCCATTGCAGCCATTATTTAGTGGTCTTTTGGTATGATGTATTTCATATTTCTGTTATAATGAGAGTAGTACATTTTGATCCTTTTTGCTTAATAAAATGAGTAGTTATTTCATAGATTAATTCCCATGCTGTTAACACCCCATAAATTAATGTATATTTAGGATGAGATCATCTTGCATGATTCGTTCTCGCCTTTTTTCCAAACCATGCTTGAACACCTTTATCAGACAGCAGTCTGAAAAGTCACCTTTTTTTACATTCTTGAAGTTTCTGCTACTATCAGCTGGTAGCAGGGCCGAGGCCACCATGGACTTTTAAAAAAATGCTAATTAGGCATTTAAATGGTTTCTCAGAAATTTTCCTTTCATGTGGAGCCCTATGTGAGTGGTTTGATTATACTTTCTCATTTTTTTGAGAGATTTCCAGAATAAAGTAATGAAATTGAGAAAGCCACGGACTGGCCAGATAAATTCAGCGGGTTCCAAGGGGAAGTTCTGGTGGGAGCAAATAGCCAGGAATGGAATATTCATCTTGAATAGAAGTCTGAGGAGCTTGGGTTTTCCTTTTAATGTTGTCAGAAGTATCAGAAAGATCTAAAAATCAGACAGCTAACAGAACTAAGGATACATCCTTTTTTTTTTTCCTTCCCTTCGGGTTAGACAAATCTTATCTATCTTTCCAGATTCGTGCAAAGGTGTTCCATCTTAGGACACTTTCTAATATGATTCCAGACCATGTTTGCTTCAGGCCAGCACCGTTGGTTCTTGCTGCCCGTATCCTGCGTACACATCCTCTCTAATATCATTTCCTCTCTCTCTCACACTTCATTCCTGCCACACTGGCCTCCTTAAATCTGCTACCGTCACTGCTACCCTAGGGCCTTTGCACATACTTCCCTCTTTGCTTGCTGAGTTCTCTTGGACATATTTAGTTTTCTATTCAAATATCAAAGTATCAGAGAGGTATTTCTTGACCATTCTATACAACTAGTAACCAGTCCCCATTTCTAGCATTGTTTACGTTTCTTGCACTCATAGCATAAACTGATAAACTCAATATTTATTGCTTTACTTTCTGTTTCCTCCCAGCAGAATGTTAGCTGCATAAAAGAATAGCCTAGGTATCTTTTATTGACTGCTGTATGTCCAGTGCTAACAATAGTTGCCAGGTACATAGTAGGTGTGTAGTGATATTTGTTGTGAATACATGATTGTTTTCGACCTTGCTTTTGAATTATTAGCATTACTGTCAGTATCACACAATTTTACAATCCCTCTTAAGTAGATTTGGGAATCTACGCAAGTTCTGTTAAGCATATCTCCTCTTCTTGCTTCACTTCTGAAAGTCACTGAGCTGGTGTGTTACCTATCACTGTAACCCAGGAGGGCTGCATGGAGAGCGTGACATTTTGGGGCTCTCTGGATGCCTCTCTCAAGAAAAAACCAAGGACCTATACTGTAGCAAGGTCTTTGACTGTTATTATTCTTGTTATTTGAATTCATAATTGAATTATTAGTTCTGTGAGGACAGAGAACTTTCTGGGTGGGTGTGCTCTAGTGCCTTTCGCACAGATAGGCCCCAAACTGATATTTAAAGAATTATGTGTGGATACAGGCATTAGAGTATGTGAATTATTTTAGAACAACAGTGTGTTTTTAATTCTGCAAAGTAAGTAAATATTTGGAGAGTTGTGAATGCCTGCAGTTTCTAACACTTTGATTTGAATTTTTCAGAGTCACATTTTAGCACAGTGTTTCACACAGAGTAATGCAGAGAAAAACACTCTACAAATGAAGGAATCTGTGAAAATATTAGGATTGAAATTCTGTAATATATTCTCACTTATTCTGCTGAACTTGTGGTGAAGACGCAATAACAAGAAAATAAGAAAAAGGAGATTATCTTAATTTAAATTGTCTTTGGCCTTCTGATATTCCCTCTGACGAACCAAAATTATGCACTTATTTCATGTTTGAATATGGAAATTACAGTAACAATACCATACTTTAGCGAATTCATAGTCAAAAACATTTTGAGTTTCTTCCCGATTTACTAAAAAAGTCATTTTCACATGGTGTGTTTTGGATTTACTAAGTTGTACATTTCACTGTTCGTGCTATTTTTTTCTCTTAATGGAAACCTATACTTCACATGCAATCAATGACTTTACCAGATAGGGAGTGTTTTGCATTTGTAGGCCTCCTTCTCTTCTATACCTTTTATACAGGCATCTCAAATTGCATTGCAAACTTTTACTCATTCGTTAAGTATTTCTGTACATCTGTGGAAATGACATCTTGTTACATTTTCTTAAGGCAAGTAAGGTGTATTGGTCAAGTGGGTGTCTAAGTCCCAACATACGCCAGGCAGGTCATCTCGAGTGTGCTAAGATATGAGGTGCCCCAGGCAAGCTTAGCTATTCCAATGATGCCCTAAACATTTGAGATCTTACCTTTGTGTTAAAGGAAGGAATTCTTACCATTACCTTCCTTTAATGTGTAGATGTTTCTGGGGAGAGTAGCCAATTAAAACCACAACAGTGTATTGTGAATTGTTTGGGGGCAAGTTGAAATTCTTAGAATACAGGCACATGCTGTTTTATTGTACTTTGCTTTATTATGCTTCTGACAGTACATTAAAATTTTTTTTTAATGTTTATGTATTTTTGAGGGAGAGAGAGAGAGACAGACTGCAAGCTGGGGAGGGGCAGAGAGAAGGAGACACAGAATTCGAAGCAAGTTCCAGGCTCTGAGCTATCAGCACAGAGCCCGATGAGGGCTCAAACCCATGAGCTGGGGGATCATGACCTGAGCCAAAGTTGGATGCTTAACCTCCTGAGTCACTCAGGCACCTCCTGACAGTACATTTCTTACAAATTGAAAGTTCGTGGCAACCTGTATCAAGCAAATCTATTGGCATTATTTTTCCAACAGCCTTTGCTCAATCCATGTCTCTGTGTCACATTTTGGTAATTCTCATAACATTCCAAACTTTTTCATTATTATTATGTTTGTTATGGTGACCTGTGATCAGTGATCACAGTGTATTGAAAGCTTAAGTATTTTTTTTAAATTAAGGCATGTACATTTTTTAGTTATAATGCGATTTCACTCTTAATAGAGTACAGTGTAGTGTAAACACAACTTTTATATGCAGTAGAAAACCAGAAAGTTCATCTGACTCATTTTGTTGTGATATTTGCTTTATTCCAGTGGTCTGGAACCAAACCTGCAATATCTTCGAGGTATGTCTGTATTAAAGAGCCAAGAGGTGAAGTGTAGCATTGCACCTACATCAACATTCCTTCATGTGAGCTTGTTTTGAGTGTCCTTGACAAGCTGTATAGTTTGCATTTTCCGGAAAGATGTTCAGTTTAACACACACTAAAAAGACAGGTATGGTGCAATGTTCCCTCAACCAGCCATTTGTAGGAAAATGAAAGTGTTCCATGGTCAAAATAATCTGATAAATGATGAAGCAAATAAAATCAAATAGCGTGTTTTCTTACATGGAAAATTCTGGGATAGTCAAAAAGGTATGACACTGGGGGAAACCTCGTTGTATTTACTACAAATTTAGCTGTCAGAAATTGGGCACGTTAAAGGAATGGGCTCAGATTGCCATGTGCAAAATCCTATCCCATATGGTTACTCTTGCAATGAAATAAGGTCATTGATGTAAAGTACCAAGCAGAGAGTCTAAAACATGGTGGGTGCTTCCAGAATATTGGTTTTCTCCCTCTTTTACTTTTTCTCTTTTTTCGATTTTAGGAGAAAATCAAGAACTTAAGACCAGTACTAAATAGAAATTAATATTTTGAAAGTTTGACTTTTATCCATTGGCCTACAGATCTTTCCAAAGAAATTTTCTTAGCATTCTTTAAGTAGGAAATATTTAATCCTTTCCTGTTACACACTTGATTAGTATCATGATTCTGTACATTTTCTGTGAAGTATTTTTATATGAATTTATTTGTGTGAAGATTCATATTTAAGTGATATGGTAAAAGGTCTATATAAAAGCATATACTAGACTTGAGTGTTTTGGGGTGGTTATTATTTGTCTTAATGTCAATTACTTGGATATATGCAAATTTAGAAGTAGAATATTAAATAGACAATACTCAAATTTATTCTAGAGGCTATACAGGTTGTCCTAAGTTGGATATAATTTTCCTCTTGTCTAAAAGCAAACTTTTAAAGATTGCCGCAAGCTTTCAAGTTTTCATAGGTCTTATCTGGTCATCTGAAGTGAAAACTGGGTTCCCAAGGCATGCTTATGTGTTTCTTAGAACTCATTTTTAAAAGAAAATTCAGGTCAATGATTATAAGAAGTGACATTCATGAACATTTAATGAAAACGAAGGAATTCTCCAAAGTAAGTTGCAATTTTACAGTTATTGAAAAAGACTATCTGGAAAAAAGAAGGATCGTATATGAAAAAATTTTTGAAGCAGCAATTTTTTTCATTATAGTGTAATTTTTTAGGGAATCTGTAGGTCGATGTGGCATTTGCTGGTGGTTCAATCTATGTGAACACTTGGAGGAACAGATTTTGAAAGACGATGGTACTCTGAATGTGGCCTGGCCTTATGAAGTCCCTCCCCCTGTTCATTTTTAATTCACTTACGGAGGTGTCATTTCCAATTATATTTTTTAATCATTCCAGCCATAGTAATGGAACAAAAAGCTTTTTAAACGCTCTTAAAGACAGCATTGCAAGAAAGATTGGCACAGATTCAGAATAACTAGATGTGTATGTTCTTTTGATAAAGAGAGCAGCTTTCAGAAACATTTCCCAGCTCATTGTGCAAAATTGTTGACATTTTGCCATTGTAATCCTTTTAATGCTGTAGACCTTTGAAATTTGTGTAAAGATTTTGCTTCACATCAAAGTAGATGAGACTATAAGGAGCAACCAAAAATAAAACCTCTGAAAGCGTGCCTGGTATTGTAGGGATTTATGATGGTATCACAACATCTATGGATCGGTGAACACAAATTTGTTAAAAAAAAAAAATCATAGTTACTCAGAGAGTTCCAGAGAGACTGCTTAAAGCATGATAAAAACAAAATCCACTAGGGGAACACACTAGATTTGGACTAAGTACCGCAATCTGTGGGATTTATTAAATTTGCTGTTGGACTTGGCTCTGTAAGGACATGTCAGCACGAGGCAGAAGGAATCCCAGGCCCTGGGAATTGCTTCAGCCTGATGTGGTCAGTTGTCTTGCTCATAATTGTTAGGGTTTGTTTGAGCTTTCCATCCCAGTGTCTCAGAGCTGTGGGGGAGGCCTCAAAGTGCCATATTTATATCAAGGATCTTGGAAGAAGCTCTCGATAGGATATTCAGGGGCTACCAATGCCATAGCTTCTAGTTCTCTATTCCGTAGAATCAATATATTCAGGCTAGTTTTACTTTTCCAGAAACTTTCCGCTTTTCAGCCTCCTTCTATGACAGAGGCTCCTCCTCGAACCATGCAAACAGGTGTATTTTGAGAACCTATAAAGCCACCATGTAAGGATCCCATTCCTTGTCCCTAGCTGGGACTGCGAGCCTTCCATCTCTTCCACCAGGCAACGACTCAGGTGCTTTCCTTCCAGCTAGCCTCTCTCTTCTCCCAGCAGCGTGTGTCACGTGATATACCTAGCGGGTTAGGCCACCCCCCTCACTCTATACTGTTTGCATACCTTACTTCATAAGGAATCTCAAACATCCAGTGCAACCTTGTCCAACCTCCATGCATTGTGTAAAGGATTTAGTATGACTTCTTTTGTTTTAAATGCTGATGTATTTATTTTGAGAGAGAGAGAGAGAGAGAGGCGGACAGAGAGAGAGCACGAGTTGGGAAGGGACAAAGAGTGAGAGGGAGAGAATTCCCAAGCAGGCTCTGTGCTATTAGCCGGGGCTTTATCCCATGAACCATGAGATCATGACCTGAGCTGAAACCAAGAGTTGGATGCTCAGCTGACTGAGTCACCCATGTGCCCCAAGATCTAGTATGACTTCTCGTTCATCCTGTTCCATTGCCTTTGTCTCTTTTCTGTCAGAACACACCTGTCACCCTAATGTCCACATGCTAAGATACTGATTTGGTTTGCCATTTCTCTGTCATCCCCCCAATTTAATACTGATTCTTAATACTGAATCCTTTTCACTCTTCAACAGTGTTTTATTTTTTTTAATTTCTTGGTGTGCACCATGGTTTCTTGATCTCAGCCTTAGGACTGGATAAATCTTCCTTGTTGGGGGTGGGAGTGGGGGCTGTCTTCGCAGTGTCCCTGGCCTCTAGTTGCCAAATGTCAGTGGCAGCCTCCCCCAGTGTGACAAAAGTATCTCCAGATATTGCCAAATTGTCCTTGGAAGGTAAATACCATGACTGCTAAGAACTACTGCTCCACACGCACCGTCTAGAGCTCTGTAGACATGTCTGTTTCCTGCTTCATGGAGCTGTTCCTTTGCCCTCTGTACTCCCTCTTACCGATCATATGGCTTTCTGGGAACACCCCTCACCTGAGTCAGGAAAATGTTCGAAGCACCAGCAGTGAGATCACCTTTTGCCCTTGCTAACCATAGAACCCGTGGGTTACTGCCTTTAACTCGTAGCATCCTTGAACCTTGTAGATGGTACGTTGAGTAATTATCATGCTTCATGTCCTTACTTGTATGGGCTTCTCTGAGCACAGGGGTGATCTGATATATAATATTGGACAGAACATGGGGGGAAAGACCAGAGAGAATCGTGATCGAATTTAATTTCTTGGGTAAAGAATGAATTTTATACATCTATTCATGTTACATCTTCTTAAGCCTGCTGTTCTGCATGTATAACTTTGATTCCAATTGGAATTTAATAGGAACGATAGGATGAGGGTCAAAATCTGTGACATATTTTCTCCCTCTCCTTGTACTTCCTTCGTTATGTGCCCTGGGTGCTTGTTCAGTCCATACCCTCCCTGTTAGTTGGTAGTTCTTCCTGACTGCCCTTCTAATTGCGTTCTGAAGTCTTTTACAGTTACTTACTTGTCTTGTTTTCTAGCCTGGTTACAGCTGAGAATATTTTTCCACCTGTATTTTACTGTGTTTGCTCTTGCCACTTAATAATATTTGTTGTACACTGATTATTTTTCAAGATTCCCCCCCACCTCCCCACCGCCACCAACCCCTGGAGAGACAGGCATTCTACCTACCGTCTGTTACGTTCAGACAACCGTGCCTTTAACTCTTCTGGTGTTTCTTTTGTCTCTTTGACAAATTTAGAGCAGCAGTTTGGAATATTTAGTGCTGTGTCTCTCTTTTTCAAGTTCAAAAGGAAATGTCTCTGTGAACCTCCCTTCTAAGGTTCATGGTGCATCAGCGCTTTCTAAACAGCTTCTCTCCTGAG
The DNA here is from genome assembly GCA_030068075.1 of Paguma larvata. Taxonomy (NCBI): domain Eukaryota; kingdom Metazoa; phylum Chordata; class Mammalia; order Carnivora; family Viverridae; genus Paguma; species Paguma larvata. The sequence goes on along the minus strand of CM057839.1, from coordinate 8,558,430 downwards.
TAGAGGCAGTCGTGGGTGGAGCCCCACTTTCTCGGAGATAAAAATATCTTTGAAAGACTTCTTAACTCTGCTCATTTCCCCCAGGATACCATTTCTTCAGTGGGCTGGAGAGATTTTAGCACCATTCTTTACACACACACACACACACACACACACACACACACACACACGATATGACATGGGGATGGTATGCCCCCAAATGCACAAACAGGTGGCCTTATTTGACTCTTTGTCCTCAGCCAGCCCCTGGCTCCCTGCCTCCAAGGGAGGGTAGGAGCCTAATTTCCACAACTGCCAGTTAGCAAATCCAGACAGTTTTATAGGGACCAACACCTCCTCCTGTTTTTTGTAATTGTTCACTTCCTGGCTCTTCGAGAACCCCTGCTCCCTGCCTCCCTTCCTCCTCCCTTTAAAACACTCACAAACTGTGACGTTCAGTTCACACTGGACTCTTTCTCCTATTGCCATAGCATATCACTGATTAAAATCTTTCCTTACGGTGGTGCTGGCTGGTTCAGTTGGTTAAGTATCTGACTTCAGCTAAGGTCGTGATCTCTTGGTTCGTGAGTTCAAGCTGCATGGGGCTCTGCAGGCAGCATGGAGCCTGCTTGGGATTCTCTCTCTCTCCCTCTCTCTGCCCCCTTCCCTCCTCGCTGTCTCTCTCTCTCTCAAAATAAATAAGTAAACATAAAAAATGAAAGAATCTGTCCTTACCACTTCAACTAGTGCGTGGCTTTGCTGTCGTTGACGATGGTTATGTAAACCCCATTCTACTCTCTGTTACTATGGGTTCAGTTTCTCTCAAAAGGATATATTCCACATATACGTGAGGTCATGGAGTATTTATCTTTCTGCATCTGGCTTATTTCACTTAGCTTAAGGTCCTCCAGATTCATCCTTGTGGTCGTGAATGACAAGACTTCCTTTTTCGTTAAGGCCAAAAAAGCTCTGTTTTCTTTCAAGTTTGAGTGTCTTAAGAGATCAAGAGCTACAATTCTGCAACACAGCTCCCCCAATTTTAATCCATTGGTTAATTAAAGAAAAATAACTGCCAATTGATTTGGTGATATTGTCAAAATTCCCCATCTCTCCACTTCTCTGTGCCACTGATTCTCAAAACCCGAGGGTGCTTCAGAATCACCTTCAGGGGCACCTGGGTGGCTCAGTCGGTTGAGCGGCCGACTTCGGCTCGGGTCATGATCTCACAGTCTGTGAGTTCGAGCCCCGCGTCGGGCTCTGTGCTGACGGCTCAGAGTCTGGAGCCTGCTTCCGACTCTGTGTCTCCTTCTCTCTCTGCCCTTCCCCTGTTCATGCTGTGCCTCTATGTCTCTCAAAAATAAAATAAAAAACAGAATCACCTTCAAAGGATTGTTACAATGCAGGCTGCTGGGAACCACCCTCAGAGTCCCAGATTCATAGGATTGGGGTGAGGCCAGGATATGCATTTCTGGTGAGTTCCCGGGTGATCTGGGTTTTGCTGGATCAGGGGCCACCCTTTGAGAACCATTACTCTACAGGGATTCTTTATACTAAGAAGGCAACTATGAGATGAACGTATGGAGTAAGGGAGGTAGTTGAGAAAGCTGGATCTCAAGACTTGAGCCTGGTCATGTTGGCTCTGGGGATGTGATGGACCTGCCTGGAGACTCTGGCCCCGTGGAAGTCATGAGTGGGGTCGGGGGTGTGGGTCCTGGAGGCTTTTCCCCAAGCTGCTTTCAGCTCTGGGCAAAATTTTGGGGCCCCACGAGTTTCAGGCATCAAAGCTACCTACTTAGAAGGGCTAGGCCAGTGCTCACAATCTTGATTGAACTTTAGAATTACATAGAGAAATTTCAAAATTATCTGCACCCAGGCCCACCCCAGAGCAACCGAATCACTTTTGGAGGCTACAGTGGGGCCAGTGGGAGTTTTCAAAAGCAAATCACTCTGAGGATAACTGGGCCCTACCTCCAAGATTCTGGTTTAATTGGTCTGGGGAATATTTTGAAAAAATATCCACTACCTGAGGTTTTTGAAAGTGGTGTAGGTGACTTTAAAAATTAAAAAAAAATGTTTATTTATCTTTGAGAGAGAGAAAGAGTGAGGAAGGGGCAAAGAGAGAGGGAGACAGAATCTGAAGTAGGCTTCATGCTCTGAGCTGTTAGTACAGAGCCTGACGTGGGGCTCAAACTCACAAACCATGAGATCAGACACTTAACCGGCTGAGCCAACCAGGTGCCCCTAATAACGCTCACTTGGCTGTAGGAGTGAACTCAACAAGGCCAAGGGGTTTTGTCTCTGTTGTCTATATTTTTAGTGTCTCTCACTGTGCCTGGCTCAGAGCAGTTTTTTGATAGACATGCATTGAATATGTTAATTAATGATTGTTTGTGTAGCATTTGGCTCTTGTGAGGTTGCATACTGACAAAACAGTGTAGGCCTGACTGTCTTTCTCTGGTTGTCAATATGAGTGCTGGGGTATACCTCCCACCCCCAATACAACTGGCTCATATTTTGATGCGAGGCAAGAAAATGAGATGCGCTGGGAATACATGGAATTTGCAACTCCTTTTTTATTTACCCAAGGGTGGGTGATCTACAGCTTGCAGGCCACATCTGGCCCCTTGCCTGTTTTTGTATACTTGTAAGCTAAGGACGGATATTACATATTTAAATCATTGGCAAGACTCAAAAGAAAAATAATGTTACATATGAAAGTCAAATTCCAGGGTCCACAAATTTTTTATTGGGACACAGGTATCACCATTCATTGTCACATTATCTCTGGCTACTTCTGTGTCACAACAGAGTTAAGTAGTGGTAATAGAGACCATGTGGCCTGCAAAGCCACACGTGTTTCCTCTCTGGCCCTTTACAGTAAAATTTGCTAACCTTTCACTGAGAACATGGGCCTCCATAGAAATACACTGGTTATGATGTAACATTTCCCAGACTGGTATCTCTAGATCTTCTAGGTGCATCCTCGTAGAGTTCTTTCCAAGCCGAAAAGGATGAGATGATTGTTATATTCCATGAGATCCTGGTGGAACTCTTAGAAAGCCTTGTTTCATCGCTTTAACGAGGGGCATTAAAATCTGTGGACCGAAGACATGTTTCCAAACCCATGGTCCCTGAGATGTGTTGAGTTTATCAAGAGCTGCTGAAGATGTCTTTGAGTGAGTTCTGCCTTTCAGTTTGGAAAAATAACCACCCCAATTGCCATTAAGCTATAGACCTTTATATTTCCTCTCTTTTTCCCACCCATTCTTCCCGTCTCTGGTTCTGTACTGGGGAAAAGTGATAACGCTTTACAAGCTATCAATGGATGCTCAGGCTGTGTGAACTTTAGACAGGTTTCTTCCTGACTACAGGACCCTGACCTGCCTTTTCTTAGAGAGTTTACTTTATAAACTTGAAACTGTAAATCCCTTCCCTGCCCTTTGAGGGGTAGATCTCCTACAGCCCAGGTATGTCTTTCTCAAGGACCTGGGAACCATCCCTTTGAAATGTTCTCATCAAGAATGATAGTGCCCCAGTCTCTGTGGGAGGGTAGGAGCCTCACTTCCATAGGTGCCAGTCGGCAAACACAGGTGGCCTCCTCACAGTGATCAGCCTCATCTGTGTCCTCCAGCACTTTTTCACCAGGTTACCCCAGTGCTTAAAAGCCTTCCGTGTCTTGTTTCAGAGGAGTCGAGTTCAGTCTCTTTCTTCTTTTATAACAGTCTTGCCTTCTATTGCAATAATCTTGAATAAAGTCTTCCTTACTTGTTTAACTTGTCTGGTACAACTTTTCTTTGACCCTGGTTACCATGGTATTGTGAGTTGAATTGGCCCTGGAAATATATGGCACCTACGAATGTGGCTTATTTGGAAAGAAGGTCTTTGTAGATGTCATTAGGATATAAATTAAGATGAGGTCACACTGTAGTAGGGTGGACTCTTTATCCAATATGAGTGGTGTCCTTGTAAGAAGAGGGAAGAACACACAGAGACAAACAGGAGGGGAGAAGGCCATGTAAAGACAGAGGCAGACACAGGCCGAAGAACACCAAGGATTGCCAGCAAATGCCAGAAGATGGGAGACAGTATGCAGCAGTTTTCTCGTCAAGCCTCTATCTTGATTTCAGACTTCTAGCGTCCAGAACTGAGAGAGAATAAATGTCTGTTGTTTTGCCATCCAGTTTGGGATTGTCACGGCAGTGCCAGGAAACTAATACCCTTGGGACATAGACTTTCGCCTGCCAGCCAGTCTCCTATTGCAATGCCATCATCTGGCACTTTTTGTCAGCACCTGGTGCTCATTTCTCGATTGCCACTCTGTGCCCTTGTCCATTTCCCGGCACTTCCCCACCCAGATCTGTCTGCCTGGCGTGCTTCAGTTTCAATCCCACACACCCTTCACGGGTGCTTGGCAGAGTCCTTCCTGTCCTTGAAGGCACAACGACGTCTCTTCTGGAGCCCCTGCTGGTTTCCCTGGGCAGTTTGTTGCCTGTCCTCGGGGCTCCTGTGTGAGGCAGTCACCCATGTACACATTTGCCCTCTTATTAGGATTTATTGATGGTTGTGACTCCCTTTCCCCAGATTTTGGAGGGCAGAGGCCATGTCTCATTTATTTTTACGCAGTGGGCTCTGGGAAGACATCGGTCAGTAGTGAAGTAGGAGCTAGAGAGGGCCACACAAGTAAGTGTTTGCTTTTTCTTCTTTTCATAGCAGGGAGGAGCCACAGGGCCTATTGCATCATATCAGACTTCGCTTGTCTGCCAGGGAGAGGGGAGTATGGAGGGGCACACTGCCTATCAGATGCCACTTTTCAAATATATAACCAGGATTTCAATAACAAGTGGGTGTTAATCATTTAAGAAAAGGCCCAGAAATCAGCATGGAGAGCCATTAATTATCAACTATTCCAATAAAAATATCCTATACTCTCCCACCTTATTTGTTAAGGGGATGAGAGGTGATACACAGGCTCTTCGTGTGTTCTGATGCTTTATTAAAAGACTAAAAGAGGGGCACCTGGGTGGCTCAGTCGGTTAGGCGGCCGACTTCAGCTCAGGTCATGATCTCACGGTCTGTGAGTTCGAGCCCCACGTCAGGCTCTGTGCTGATGGCTCAGAGCCTGGAGCCTGCTTCCGATTCTGCGTCTGCCTCTCTCTCTCTCTCTCTGCCCTTCCCCTGCGCACGCTCTGTCTCTCGAAAATAAATAAATGTTAAAAAAAAAAAAAGACTAAAAGAATTAAAAGAAAATTAGATTTGGTTTGTGTTGGTGGCTGCTTTTTTAATTTGTACCTGGAGGGCAGAGGAAATGATGTTGAAGGGGGTGTGCACTGGTTCTTAAGGTTTCCAGCACCACAAGATGCATTATTCCCCCTCTATGAGTTCTTTAGTTTTCTCCTCTGGGCCTGGAGGGGAAGAGACAAAATAATGAACAACTGCTTTTGTTGAAGACCATTATTCAAGGCCTCATGAGTTTCGGTGAATCTGCTCAGGATCCTGTGTTTTCTCCCTGAATCCCCACAGGAATCCACTGCCTTTGTCTGGAGGGGTGGCTTCAGGGCCGGTGGTGTTAGAATCCGTGCTGACATTTCCTGATCTTGTCCACTCAAGTACTCCTTCCTGCTTATCCATTGGCAATACCTTCGCCTTCCTTTGAGGAGCTACTGCCCCCCACTTGGCAAGGTCCTGACAGGGCTGTGGGTCTCAGTGTGGCTCATCCTTTCTCCACAGCCCAGGCAACTAAACTCAGACCACCCCACCCAGAGGTCATCCAGGCCTTTCCTCCTCATGCCTCAAGGACAAATGTCACTGCAATAAGCAAGAGCAAGACCAACACACAGGGAAAAAAGGAGGACCATACACTGTCTTAAAGGTGGGAGGGGAGCAATCTGACAGCATTGTTCTTGATGGCGGACTTCTCAGGCATGAGATCCGACCACTTCCTTTTTGGCTTCCTTGAGAACCAGTTGGGTTGTGTTCACTTGCACCCAAAGGGTCCTGACTTCAGCAGGGTCCGAGGCAGGGCTGTCCTGGCCTTGGGTCTCTCATGTTCCCCTGAAACTTGAGATCAAAGTCTAATGAGAAGAGGCAGCCACAGAGATTCCCTGAAATGTTTTTAGGTGTGGTTGTTACCTACATCATCCTGAGGTTTCGTTTTGCATTTTCTTCCTACCGGGTAACATGCATAAATAAATCATGTCAATACTTCCTTTTATTTATATCTTAATATAACATCAGTAGTGTGATTAGATAATTTGAAATTTAATAGAACTTTCCAGTGTGAATCAGCTAGATATATATCACAGTGAAATCTCAGAGCCTGGAGACTGGGTAGGGAGGGAGCGGAGTGCTCACACACACTACTGAGTCAGCACATAATAGCAATTTTCTGTGTCCTCATAATAGATACTTGAGAATAATTACTGACAGCCTGTGGAGAATTCATCAACCTCGGGTACCAAATAATAAGTTATACTCTCACGGTAACTGTGTGAATTAAGTTAGAAATTCAAAGAATACTGATGATGTCTCGTTACTTTTTCCCCCCAGAAAAGTCAATCTGCATAATTGATACCATAGGTAGAAAAACATTTTTTTTATTATGACTTTCTAAATCAAATACTCTTTAATGAATGAGAGGTGCATGATCATCAGAAAGTAATGGTGGCCGTGTGGGACAGCAATAATGGCATCCATAATTCTCTGGCACATAAAAAAAAAAGTGCCTGTGTTTATTTTCTAAAACCTCAGCACGCCACATTCCAAAGAGAACTCTCCATTGACTAGCAGAGAGAGACGGCGGGGGTAGGTGGGTGTTGTGTTGAGGGAGAGAGACTACTAATGAGTTAGTGTGGTGAACACAGGCAGGCTGCCCAAAGAGTGGCCGGGCTCTGGAGCATGGAGGTCTGGCAGCTGAGAGCCTGACTTTTTAATTTGTGTAGGCTGAATGAGGTCTCTGTAACTCATGGTGGAAAAACGTGCTAGGGCTTTTTTGTGATTACTAATTAAGGACTAGGACTTCTGCCTGGTAATATTGTGTTGTTTTACTCAACAGATTCATTAGAATAAATCCTATTCTTGGTGTTAATATTCTTTACACTGGATGCCAAAGTAAAGTTTTGTGTATATATATATGTATACTTGTTTTGATGAGTAGGTGATTGTTAATCAGCTTAACAATAACCCACAACTCTCGGACCAACTTGATGAGTAGGTGATTGATAAAGGAAGTAAGTTTTATGTTCTCTCACACAGAGCTTTGAAATATACTTTGTCCCTCCATGCTATCTTTGGCACACAGATTTGATATCTGCTGTCAGTACCAAGTTTACACGTTGGGTCAGAGGCATTGGTTCTTGCCCTCTTGGTTTCTACGTTGGGCATCTTCCCCCACACCTTTCCACCTTTCTGCTCTTGACTCTGTGGCCGGGAAGGCCGACCTGAAGAATTCCATCAATGGAACCCTCCCTCTCTGGCTTCTGGTTGGATCTGGCCAATGGGGAGCCCCAGGAAGAGATCTGAGAGGGAAAAGGGAAAAGGGAGTGGGATTGGAGTCCGTCGTCCCCAGGAACCTTTCCTGCAGGGTAACCTCAAGCTGGGTGTGCTCACTGAACAAAGTTCATGGCTCCACTCAAGATGGTGCTCTGTAAGTCTCACCTGACAGGATCTGGTCATTATTTTCTCTCCCCATCCCCTCAGATCTCGGGGTGGGAACGACTCCTCAGCCCCCAGAGTCCCAGGATTCTGCACTCTCTAGTGTGGTTTCCCAACGCCCTGCTTCCCTATTGTGAGAGCTCTTTTATGAACCATCCTCTGAATTATCGTAGTGTCTGTCATCAGTTCCCTGCTGAGTTCTGACAGATGGAAGTTTGAGGATCTTCATCTTCTTGGTTTGGTTTTTAGCTTTTTCACTTCTTTGCTTTACCCTGCTACCCTTCACTGACTGTTTTTCTCCTTGCCCACGGATTTTAGTTGGAAACTTGACTCTTATTTTTCTGACTTTGCCTTTACTCTCTCTGTCATGTCAGTTACCATCGACATTTCAAGACTCTCATGATTATGTGTCTCCAGAAACCTTCTGGTTCTCCCCACTTCAGCTATAAATTGACCCCAGCGTTCCCATTTGCTGCCATCAATACCACATTCTCCTGGTTATGAGGCTCATGTCCCAGCTGACATGAGTGCCCACATTTATCGAATTTTCTATTCACCACCAGCCTATCTCCCGTCTTCATATTCTGCCCTTTTTTTTCCTTCAGTGTCTTAGATCTGACATTTCGTCTCCATTTCCTCTAATGCAAAACAACAGCAACACCATCGACAACACATATGTGGTCTGGCAGCACAAGGCACTTTCCAAGTTCACAAATTATACTACCTTTGGGGTTAGTATTTATTGATTCTTCCCCTTCATACACATCCATTATCACCGAACAAAGCCCCCCACCCCATGCCAGCAATACTCAGAATAGTGGAAGAAGCCTCAGAGTAAGAGGCAAGGTTGTTGGTGGTTCAGTAGGAGGAATGGACAACCGTGCCTTATAGCACGTTTCAAAACCTTGCTTGCCCAGAAATATTTCCTAATGGCATCTGCTACCTCTTCGGAAATTTCCTCTACAAGAATCACTAATGGTTCAAACTACGAAGTGTGAGGTCTTGCCTTCTGACGGGTCACAACATTTCCATATTTCATCTCTCTCACATCAAATTTGTAGCCTCAAGGAGGAGTCATACAAAATGGAGCATGTCACCGGAGTGATTTGGGGCTCAGTGTGGAAGGGGGAGTGGGGGAGGTCCACCTATAATCAGGACACGGGGCTGGGGAAACACAGCTGCTGAGAGTCACCGGGTTCTTGATATTAGAAAATCCAAACAGAGGTTTGTAAGCCTAATCTCTTAAAAGCAAGAGAAAGAAAGATGTTGGTGTTTCTGTTGTTTTTTCTTGCCTTTCTTCTTCCGTCTCCCCCCTCTACAAAGTTCCTCTCTCTAGATTCTCCTGTGGAACTTACCAGTTAACCAGGCCCCTAATTTCAAGTTTAAGACTATGTTTTAAAGGTTACGTTTTATGCATTTTGGTGATTTGTTATCAAAACTGGAGTTAATTTAACAGTGCCTCCTTATAGATCTTGATGGAGCGCTTCCACGGGTCTGTTCCTTGATCTTTCCAGACCAGAAGCCTATCCTGCCCCTATCTGTGAGACGAGAAGCTTGCATCCTACTTAGCACATAGGAACTATAAAAAGCAAATTGCACCAGACTAGTTAAATAGCAAGGAAGTCTTTATTTATAAAGACGAATGGAATCAAGGCTATTACAATAGAGGAGAGAGATGGACCTCAACTCCACAGAAACAAAAGGTATGGTGGGGGTGGCGGATGGTGGCGGGGGCGGGGGGTGAGTGGGTGGGGGGGTGGGTGGGAGGGTGGGGGGTGTCTCAGGGCGGGGTTTAAGCACTGGGATGACAGCAGGTGGGGATGGTCACTGTGATGAGGCCTCCTGTGTTTGCTAATCGGCGCTTGTGGAAGTTAGGCTCCGACCCTCCCATGGAGAGTGGGAGATGAGGCACTGTCTTTCCTGTGTGCACAACACAGCGATGGCTCTCAGGTCCTTGAGCAAGAGCTCTCTGGGTGGTAGAAGACTTACATCTCAAAGGGGCGGAGAAAGAGTTACAACTACCAGGTTTTCTAAAGGAAATGCTCAAAGAAAAGGGAGGGCATCCGTCTAGTCCGGAGGAGACCTGTCTAAAATTCAGTCAGACTGAGGGGATGCTGTGAAGGCCTTCCAGGTCAGAACCTACTGGTGATCCTAATACTATTCTATTTTGGTGTTCATGTGGCCATGGTATTCCATCGGCTAGTAATACTCATCTTAGAATTCTAGAAAATCGTGTGTGTGTGTGTCTGTGTGTGTGTTGGGGGACATTGTAGTTTTATTTCTTAGACCAAGACTTCTGGGCATAATTTAAAAAATTGCTGTACTAGAGAGAAAATGTTAATTATTTGCATTTTCCCCAAGAAGAGATGTGTGCTCTCGTATCTGCCTCAGTGAGCAGTGTTGTGAGGGGAGCCGATGCTCACGGCATATTTGTTTTTGTAGTCGAATGAGAAAATATGGCTCCCTTCCACAATCCCCATCAAGCAAGCGCGCGTTAGTTTAGAATTTAATTGTCACATAATGGGAAGCACCTGGGTCTGGAGGTAAGCATTCTAGGTTGGAGTTCTGGTGGTTACTTCATAATTATGCAAACTTGGGCAAGTCCCATACAATCCCTGAGTCTTTGTTCCGTTATCTGTAACCTGAAGCTGATACCCATTTCAGAGAGGTTGCCCCATAACGATTAAATGAGATGCTGCCTATGAAGCAGCCTGTAAATCTCGGTGCAGGACGCGGACAGGGCATGCAGTTGTGTCTGCACAATTGTGCATTTTTCTCTCCACCACTGTTACATCGCAGGTAAGTCTGACAAAGGAGTCATGGACAGCTGGCCGTGCTGCCTCTCGGCCTTTTGATTTGTAATAATGAACCCTCATTACGTTTTTGTAGAAACTTGTTCTGCTTTCATATGTTATCGGTGCCTTTGTTTCTACTTAATTGTTTTGTTTTTCATGACACTTCGGCTTGATTCAGAGACCGAGGCATTTCTTTGTTTATCTAATTCTTTAATTAAGTTGCCCTACAGTGTGGTTCAAGCCAGTCCCTCGGGGCGCTAAATAAGAGAAGCTAATCACAACTGCAAAGCCCAAGGCAGAAGCCGCTTTGGATATGAAATTGGTTCTGGTTTTGATGCGGATGCTACCTATCGCAATCAGCTGGAATTTGAAGCCTGCGTCCCATGGGGGCCAAGCATCTGGATGTGTTTCTTAGGCTAGGGAGAATAAAGCTTTCGATTTCAACCCTCTTTTAACCAGTCTTCTGCTTCTATCTCCTAGCAATTTCTACTTGAAGGCCACACTTTTCATAAAAATGGGTACTTTATACATTATTTAGGATTTTAGTCTTTTGAAAGTGCTTTTACACTTTAAGTTGTAAAACTGCAAGTTGTTTTCTGTTTGGAAGACCCTGCTTCCGAGGATTCTGGGAAATGGTTTACAGCATCCTGCTAATGCCCTTTATGATTAGAATCTTAGAGAAATCTGGTTTGAGAGGGATATGGTTAAGGTTGGAATCAGGTCTTCAAATAAGGCTACTGAGGAAGTTTTGGGGTGATGGAGGGGTGGTCCAGAGCCGATGACCAGGAAACAATTCTTAAAGATATCTTTGGTGCAAAAATTATTAAAGCACGGGGAAGGACCCATGGACAGGAAGAGCTGCATGGGGTCGTGACAGATGACTCATTATATACCCTCAGGTTGGGAGGTGTAAGGGAGAGAGTAAGTCTCTAAGGAATTTTTGGAAGCAAGGTTTCCAGGACCTTGAGGGGCCAGCTGTTGCTGGGGAAATGCCATTTATTACCGCTTAATAAAACCTCAGTCATGAGACCCTTCAGATGCGTACTGGGGGCCATAAGCTTGGAGTATGATTGCCAGCGCGTATCTTGAGGCAGTTGAGATAAAGGAAATTGACTTAAAGGACCCTCAAGGTTGGGACTTTGTTAAGCCAAGGTTCTCTTTTGCCCGCATAGACAGCGCAGCTGAGCTCCTAGAGGGAGGTCACTCTGCCGGTTTCAAGGACTTGTCAATGGACCGTAGGCAGTAAGGGAATTTGATTTGCCATTTGCCTTAGTTCCCACATCCCCATGGCAAGCACTTGAACCCATTTCCTTTGTTCTCGGGTAGGGAGGAGTGTCCATGGAATATTATATGGATCCTGCCACGGGGTGTGTGTGTGTGTGTGTGTGTGTGCGCGCGCGCACTTGCTAGCCTGCATTTTGCCCTCAGCTTGCCCCAAGCTCCTTCATCACCAGCAGAAATTAAAGTATAATTTTTTTCAATTCGGATTTACTGACTATAAACGTTATAAGGATAACAAATTGTTAATAAGAAATATAGCCAAGAGAAAATGTTAGCAATCATGGCGGGACAAGGAAGTTAATATGTGTTGTGTGCCTTCCAGTTGTCAAGCATTGTTTCAGGTCCTTCATGACTCCTTTCATTTAATGCCCGCAAAGCATGGTGAGGAAGACATTGGTATCCAAATTTTATGGGACGATGAGGGTGTTGATGCTCTGTGCCCTGTGCAAGGTCACACAGCTGATAAACTGCAGAATTGAATTTGAACTTGGTTCTAGCTGGCTTACAACTCACTCACTCACGTTCTTTCTTTTTTTTTTTCACGAGAGATTAACAAGTTTATTAATATGTGCATGGTGCCTAAATGAGGGAGCACTCAGTAATGAGTAGTTTGAAGAGATTGTTAGAACTTAAGCTTACATAGCGTCTTAACAAAGACAATAATTTTGTAGAGAAGTGGCAAGACAAAGAAAAGGGACATTGAACTTCCAGGGGCCGCAGGTACACTACGTTCACTCCTCCAAATCGTGCGAAATAAAGACTAATCAGCAATCTGCCGTGATGCCGGGAATTTGGCTTAGGCTGAGTCACACAAGTCTTGGGGTATCCCACCACTTAATATAAGAGTCTTCTGGGGGCATCTCTGTCCTGTCCTCTGTGACAGTTCTGATCATCTTCCCTCCCTCTGCATTCCTGCGCTTGGTCACTCCTAGACGTTTAGATATGGCCTCGAGTTGTGCACTTGGTCTTGCACTGACCTCTTGGGCCAGATGATAGATTTGGTCTCTCCTCTGGACCCTCCCCACTCAACCTCTGACATGGGGGGGGGGTGCTAACTGGCAGCTCCATTTTGGATAATTGCCTGTCTTGGTTTGCCTCTGGACCCTGGGGGTGTGGATCTACTTGGCTGGCAATTTTGGGGGGCCAATTCTAATCCCCATGACAGGACCAGACAACAGCTAACTAATTAATCTACTAATTAAATAAATCATCTATTATCCTGTACATTGGAAGGAAAAGGATAAAAAGACAAATTGCTAATGTTAGTACTTAGAGTCTAGTGAAATGTTAGTACTTAGTAGTCTAGACTACTTAGAGTCTAGTAAAATGCCTGAAAACCCGTTACACTTAAAGAATCTTCACAGGCATTATCTGGTATGATATACAACCCTCTGGGGGAGCCTTTTTATATATATAAATTAAAGCGCAGATTGGTTTTACTGACTTGCTCCCCATAACATAGCAATTAATTGGGAGAACAGATATTTGAACCCCAGCCCTCTTGTTGCAAACATCTTGCTTTCTCCAAAATATCACATTGTCTGCGAGAAAGCAGTTTCCTACGATATCTGAAATATTCATGTCTTTCTTTTTGTTGTTTGCAATGCTGGGAAGTAGACACATGCATTTACAATGATAAGGCTAAAAAGGATTAATTTGGCCAACTCCAAGTGTTACCTTGATAAAGGGTCCATGATGTATGAAGTCTCTGGGAAAACCTGATCTGTCCAACAGTTACACTGTGCAACTTTTTCATGATGGGATGTTTTGTTTCTGTGGATTTTTATTTTCAGAGACCTCAGAGGAAGAGGGTGGGATTTTGAGGCTGCCGCCATGATTATAATCTTCGTTATAGGAAGGTTAATGTTGGAGATATTTTTGTTTTCACTCAGCAAGATAAAGGGGGAGGTGATTGCCTTTTAATCAGGTTAACAGGCCGCCTGGCTTCTGTCTTGGAATTTATTGCCTTTATACTTTTCTCTTTCCTTTTCCTCCCTCCCCCATCTCAACATTCGCTGGTGCTCCTCATACATGAAGTTATTTGTTAGTATTGGCAAGTGTTTGTTTTTTTTTTTTAACTAATGTTGCCTGTGTTTTGATGGAGAGGGAGAATCTTTGTGTTACTGATGGACGGCGTGGCGTGTTTGCATTGTCACCAGCAACATTTCTAGACCACAAAACAAGCAGAGAAACAAAAAGCTCCCCGCCCAAACACAAACAACCCCAAACAAACCTGATTTACAAAAAATGCCTGGTCTTTGGGCTCCTTGTAGCCTCATGTTAATTTCAGAATGATCTGGGGATGCTAAGGTGCTGGCTCTATTCCAGCTTTATTATTTTTGATAAGAAAATAATCACTCTTTTCATTGGAAAGGCTTTTTGTTTCACGTTTTATTTATTTTTGAGAGAGAGAGAGAGAGGGAGAGCTAGCGTGCTCAAGTGCAGGTGGAGGAGGAGGGGAGGGGGCTCATGCCTCAGTCCATAGTTTGTGGAAGGATAACTCATTTCAGAAATAGACTCCCTTTTCAGTAAATACCATTGTTTAGAACAGAACTTCAAATTGGGAGCCAATTGAACAAAGTTGCTAATTTTCTAAGTATAAGGTTTAGAGGGTGTGCACAATGTCCAATGCATAAACTGTGCCTATGTTGCCATAGCCCATCTAAAACTGATTTTAACACGTTGATTGTTCTGCAAATACCACGAAAGTACCTTGAACAGGAGGCGTGGTTCATGGCTTTCCTTGGCTGTATCTAGGATTGTCTCAAAGTACTAATTTGAATTAATGTGAAGAGCCATTATCAGTTGGGTTGAAAATAAAGCTATTTACATTGGTAGAGTCCATAATAGATATTAGCCGATGATTGCCTATTAGCCATAATATCAATTGATTTATTATCATTTATCGATTACCTCCTCTCTGCAAGGGTCTCTGCTGGCATTCTAACTACATCGTGTATCAGCTAGCCTCATATTAACCCGAGTTATTTGGTTTCAATTTATTCTTACAAATGATGGAGAAAGTTTTTTTTTCCTAGTCATCGGACAGAGAGAATTGTGTCTTACTTGAAATGGTAATGCTCGTGAGGTTCTGGTGCTCTCCATACGACCTGCATTTTCTCCCCCGGATATAGGCGAGTGACTTTTAAACAGCAAAACACTTCCTTACGAGATTTAAGTAGAACAATAAAAAATGAAACATCTGCTCACTGTTTCCACTTTTGATTTTCCCAGCGAGTTTATTGCACAGCGGATGGGAGTGTAGAAGGTTAATAACAGAAAACACAAGTAGCCTGGACAATTTGTAATGTCAGAAGACGTAGAGGAAGAGAATATTACCAAATAGTACAAAACAGCTTTCTAAGTTAAGATCCAAAAGGCTAAAACAAGAAACATGGCACTTTATTACAAAATTGGCCATCACCTCTCCGTAACGGTGATGTAGCTGACACGTTGAGCAGGAGCGTTTTCATCCTTCAGTATTTTTTTCCTGCTCTATTTGGTATTTCTGGGAGAACGGAAGAAGGAAAAAGATACACGTAGTTATGTTAATCTGAAAAATCTTTTCAATGAAATTTTAACCTCTGCCATGTGCCAAGTGCAATAAATATCTTGCTTTTGTGTTGGGTATACATATTAAAATCTCAACCTTCTTTTTAATGAGCCCTACATCTAAATTGCAGCCTTTGGATGATCACACTATTATACTGGATTAAAAAAAAAAAAAAGACGGGAAAAACACACCTCCACAAAGAATTGATGGTAATTGCACCTGGTCTGGGTGAGAAAAGGGCAATTATCATTTCTCACTGCTTCTCTTCTTCTCATGGGAAGTTCATCTGGCTGACCTTTTGCCATTTTTGCCCAATGACATAGAGTACCCTGTTCTTGGACTGAAAGCACTCTAGCTAATCTTGCTGCTGTAGAAAAATTTCAACAGCTCATGGTCTACAGTTACAATCAGAGACCAGTGAATGTGCGAGCAGAATTCTGTTTACTCCGGAGTGAAGGGAAGCCTTTGTTAGTCCCATCTGACCCGAGCATAGGTTCAAGGATTTGACTTTGCCAAAAAAAGTCAAAATAATGGATATGCTGGTGGAAACTGCATTTTAGCAATCAAGCATGATAAATATCATTAAAAAATAAAGTTGTTGTGCTTAGAAACCAGGTATGAGAAGTAGCGTGCATGATGGTTGGTAAGAGTAGATTTCAAGAGTTTCTCAACTGCGATTCAGATGCTCCAAACCCATGGTAGAGGTGGAGCTGGGTATGGAAGTGGGCGGGGCCTGAAAGCGTTCCTCTTAGAAAGGTGCTCATTTCAGTTTCTAGTTGTTGGCGACCTTTCATTGTAGGGATAGACCTCCCAGGTTTGTCAAAAATGGATGATACTGGTTCCTATGATATAAAATATGGTCATATATGCACGGAGCTCAACGGCCTACTTTCTGGGTTATTCTGCCTAAAGTTCTATTTTAGCCCAAATTACCTGCTTTGGGAACAAGGATGCTTTTCTCAGGGGGTAATTACCAGTGTAATCGGAGTGCCATCTGTTTGCCTTATGTTCTGTAGATGGCTCAAAGGAGATAGTTTCAGGAGAGTCCTGGAAACAGAACGTTGCAGGAGGGGGGAAATGAAGATAACTGAAAAGAAAGTAATAATTAGGAGTTTAAAGAGGAAAAACATATGGTGTTGAGCATATAACTTAGAAACCAGTGTCCTAGACCCCTGGCCCAGCTAGGATTTCCCCAGGAGTAAGAACTGAGAGGAAGCCCAGCTAGAACAGAGAGTGACCAGTTAGCCCAAAGGGACTCTCCCGAGGGGCCAGTGGAGAGGAGCAGCAGATGGTAGTTATTCATTTGTGATTTAGTGGTGAAGGAGTCACCGCAGGCTAGGTGCGATGGCGGAAGCTTGCTTTCCAAATTCTAGACACAACTTTACAGGGAAAGCCTGAGTACCCTTGAGAATTTTCATGCAGTCATCATTCATTTATAAAATATATTTAACGCCCCCCACCCTGCCCCAAACAGGATGTCTACCATGAGGCTCTTAGAGCAGATATGCTGATGTGTAAGTTACAGTTCCCTCCCTTGGGGATTGCGTAATGCTGTGGGGAAGGAGGGACAATAAGGCATGTGTGCGTATGGGTAACCGCCATCCATGGCACGTAAATGGCACATTAGGGAGACGAGGTGTTCTGGGGTTTCCCAGAGGTGAGAGCTAGTAGTTCCTGCTGGGGCACCAGGGGAGGCTTCATGGAGGATGCGGAATTTGAGCCGTTCCCGTGTGGCTGGGGAGGGCTTTGCTAAGTAGCGCAGAGCCGCCTAATATGGAGTTAGGAGTCCACACAAAACCTTCAGGCACCTAAAGGAGAGTGGTTCAGGATTTTAATATTAATCTGAAGAGACAATAATTATATAAATATTTTTCACGCTTTAAATACATCAGAAATGTGATTCTGCATTCTTGGGCGATGAAGCCGCGTTTGAAAAGATGTGCACAATCAACCTTCAGTGTTTCTAGCTTTAGCATATGTTAATCCTGCAGCTGTGACCCCAGAAATAGAATTTTAGCAGGAATCATTTTTTTTATGTCTTTAATTTTTTAGCTTTTTGGCAAACAAAAGGGGAATGGCTTGAATTGCAAAAGCCATTGGTGTTGTCAGATTTTCCTCCATTTAAAGCCAGATTAGGGTCTTGTCAGGAGGAATCGGAGTTTCCTGTTGTCACCGTGACCC
The DNA here is from genome assembly GCA_030068075.1 of Paguma larvata. NCBI lineage: Eukaryota > Metazoa > Chordata > Mammalia > Carnivora > Viverridae > Paguma > Paguma larvata. The sequence continues at coordinate 8,540,991 of CM057839.1, read as the reverse complement.
CTATACTCCACATGAGTGGGTTGGTCCCTGTCTCTGTCTCAGTGTCAGTGGTCGAATCTATATAATGGGAACAATTGGATCTATCATATGTCTGCGGTCATGTAATAAAGAACATCTTTCTGTAATTTTTGGAAATGGCAAAAAAGTAACACTGGGACACGAGGTATTTTTTCACAAAGGCAAGTGATACAGCTACTTTTTTTAAGGACAATGAACACATAGAAATCGCCACCCTAAGGAGAGTAAAACTGCCTTACTTTATAGGATCTTCCTTTCAGCCTGTTTTCTTTCCTCCCTCAATTTTCACAGGTTCTTACAAGTCTCAGCTCCTCCCTCTCCGCGCAAACGGGCCCCTTGTCCCTTGTCAGCCTTCAGGTCTACTGCAGCAGCAACCTGGACTCTCTGCAGAGGTGATTGGATCAACTGAGGTGTGAATTATGTTTAATTAGAACCTGTCACTTAGACGTAAGTGAAAGGGCATTTAACCTCTGTTCATTCCACCTGTGCTCTTCCGAGCCTCCCAGGGATCCACTCTGAAGGATGTATCTGCTGCTTTTGGCCAGAACGGGCCATCAGAGGTCCTTTAGTGTCCGTGAGTTGTCAAAGGAGACACTCGTGTTGCAGAAGCAATGCCACAAAATAGTCTTTAATCCCTGTCTATCCTCTTATTACAGAAACACCTACGGTGTATGTAGGAGACCAGGCTTGTGAGCTTCCCTGCCCGCTGTCCCTCAGAGGGCTCCTTCTTCTCCTGGACACTTCTCCTGGACACGATTCTTGCAGAATGGGTGGGCACATTGTCATCCTCACTGTGGTGGGGACTAAGGACAATTGTCATGAGATCTCCCAACTTTTTCGAACTCTCGACTCCAATCTTGCATTCCCAGCTAAGGGTAACCATCTTCATTTGGTCATCCCTCTGACACTTCAGATTATATCTAGGCCCAGCCATCCAGGACTTAAGTTGAGACAGGTTGAGTAAGCTGGTATTCTGCAGGAAAATCCTGGTGAGAGATTGCTGGGGTTGAGCTGAGAGGGTCCATTACCCACAAGTAGTCCGAGGTCAGTGGATGGCCAGTATGGAGGGCGGGAGCCATGGATCGATGGCTAAGCCAACTAAGTCAACCATCAGCTGGAAAGACTAGTTGCTGGGAAGTCAGAAAGAAGCAGACTGAGTGGAAACCATGTCGAGGTGTTGATAGAGCCAAAGTCGCTCTAGAATTCATGTGAGTTCTATTTATCCAAAACAGATACCTTCTGTAGATGGCTTTTCGTACCTTTCTGGTTTGGGAGATGGTACCTAAAATTTGCGGGATACTATACAAACTTGTGCTTATGGAAATGAACTTGTTATCTTCTGATTCCTTTTATCGTGTTGTCAATGAATGACACCACAATTCTCCCTGCTTCTCCCTCAGATCCATTAGGTTGTTAAGTCTCCTTAGCTCTGTCTCTGAGGTCTCTCTCATACCCTTTGGCTTTTTCCTTCCTCTTTTGTGCGGTCCATTGCCATAGCCCCCTAACCAGTCTTGTCTCCAGCTGTGTTCCCCACTCTGCTTTTTACACACAGCTGGCAATCTTCCCGAACCAACCTTTGATTATTTACTCACATGCTCCAAACCTTTCAGAGATTTTCCATTCGCTTTAGAATAAAGAGCAATTTCTCAGCTGGCGTGCTAGGCTGTCTTTGATCTAGTTTCAATATGTTCTAGCAAATGTGTTTCTCATCACTCCCCTTCTTCATGAGCCATCGCTGCAGGCGAAGGAAGGGGGGTAATTCTCTCCACGGCCATACCTCCCGTTTTCCTACCTTTGTTGGTTTGCTTCCCTCTGCCGTGACATTCTCGTGTCAGTCTGCCTCTGCCACTTTCAAGTGATTGAATCCTACTCATTCTGCCCCCGTTCCAATGCCATGTTCTCTGTGAAACCATCCACCATTGAAATAGGTAAGATGGAATTAATCTTTACCTTCCCTGAACTCCACGGAATTTTATTTATATTTATCTTAGTTTATGTGTTTGTTGTGGATGCATTTTATAATCCCTTGCAGGACTGAAGTATCCTTAAGGTTAAGACTGTTGTCTATTCAGTTTTGTAGCCCCTTAGCTCTTAACGCAGTACTTTGACAATAGATGATGTGCAAGAATATTATTTGAGTGAATTAATAAATGATTGACACAAAGTATCTATTCCTACAAATACGGGTTCTAAAAACTTTGCTATTCGTACTGCTATGGACAGAGGTTTTCTGTGAGTGTAACTTGGACTCAATGGATCCTAGGATTATGGAAGATGCAAAGAAACAAAGCTACAGGGTGTTTGAGTTAGATTTACAGGGAGCTCAAGGGGAAACTAAATTTGTACTTCTAAATAGTTTGATTGGAGAGGAAGTTATTTGCTAAAATGCCTTCTGAAAAGGTAAATGATAGCATGGTGATTCATAGAGAAGATTAATGCAAGTCATAGAGTATATTATTTTGGAAACATTATTTCAGAGGTTTGGGTGAGCAGGCACACATTCTGCCTGTAATCCCAAAGACTGAATTTTTAGCCATTACTATTTCCTTTCATTTTTGCTTACCCATTTATCCAGTTCACCAGGAAAGTGATCTTCTCTGATTGTTAAATGAAGATACTGAAATTTGCTTGGAAAGAAAAACAAGCATTCTTTTAGTGGACTTTGTAATTCCCTGAGATTTCCCTGCATACAAGTCTGCCTCCTTTTCTTATTGACACCATCAGAAGGTAGACTGTCTAATGATTTTGGAGAGAAGCAAGCAACATGATATGGGTCCTACCATATCCTTTCTCTGACTGGGAGTTTAGGAGAGCTTAAAAGGGAAAAAGCGAATTCTAGATGAAAATTAAGTCATTTTAATTGATGAATCAAACAATATTTCATTTAAGCAGTAACCTAAATGTTTCCTCCAATCTTATCATATAGTTGTAAAAGAAAAGGCTGTCACAGATGATGCCCAAATAGAATGCATTGAGAAGCTGTGTTAATTCAAGTAGCACAAGTGTAATAGAAATGCTTGGAAGTTCAAGGGCATTCTTGAATGACTGAAAAGAAAGAATCTAACTTAGAAAATGGACTAAGTTTTGAACAGTTAAACAAGGCTAGTTGTATTAAAGGAAGTCACTCTTGGTGTTTTCTTTTATGGAACAGCTCCAAGTTGGATATACCAGCTGAAGATACTACTGGCTTTCCACTGATGAGTCGAACTGGCTGAATTTGTAATACACACTGGGAGCGACATCTGGGTGGCTGAGTTGGCTGAGGATCTGACTCTTGATTTCAGCTCAGGTCGTGATCCTAGGTTGCAAGCACCAGCCACGAGTTAGGCTCCACACTGGGTATGGAGGCTGTTTGGGACTTTCTCTCTCTCTCTCTCTCCCTCTACCCCTTCTCTACCTCTCTGCACATGCTCTCTCTTTCTCTCTCTCAATAAATAAATAAACAAACAAATAAATAAATAGTAAGACACACAGGGAAATACTGGAGAAGAGTCATTTCTATCCCAGAGATGGGCAGTCCATGCTGAGCTGCGGATGGGAAGCAACATGGTCAGGCTTAATTAAAGATAGTAGTAGTCTAGTGAGGAAGAGCTGGAGGAGGGAGGGAGGAGATGTCTATACTGGGTTTCATCCTCCTGAATGCTCCATGGGATGCGTTAGTCACATGAGGGATGGAGCGACTCTCTTACTTGTATATCATCCCCTAACATTTGATCGAAGCCTTCAGTTGAATGACTGCTCAAGCCTCTGGCATCCTTCAATGTGTGTGGTCATTAAGGGAAAGACAGGAGAGGTGGTATTTGGAAAGGGGTAGCCCAGCTGAAGGGAGAAAAGAGGCCCCAGTCACTTGGGGAGAATAGAATTTTCCTCTCTAGGCGAACGTTGTCCTCTGGTTGAAAAGTCTGCTTACAATGCCAGCTGGAGCAATAGATAGCAGGGGTGATATCACAAACAGAGTCGAGCATACCCCACATGCCACTGCTTTCTGCCTTGGGCATGACTTGGGTCATGAGGCCTTTGCTGTTCAGTAACTCATTCACAGGTGTGTCCAGGCTCAGAAGATGTTTCTGTCACATGAGTTGGGGCCCAGCATAAAGGTATAATGAAGGACAGTCCTATCGTCTCATCTTTATTGAACTAATTGTGTTGTCCTCACGTGCATGTCTCTGTGTGTGTGTGAGAGTTTGTGTGTGTGTGTGAGAGTTTGTGTGTGTGTGTGTGTGTGTGTGTGTGTGTGTGTGAAGGTGTGTATATTGTGTGAGTGCAGGTGTATGTGAGTTTCTATACTCGGGGGTTTCAGTGCTTGTTTTTACATGTGGACAGGAGTGGAAATCTTAAAGAGGGTCATTCATTTTATAATCGTCCTTGAATAGAGGAAGGGAAGGGCATATAGATGATTCTATCTTAATAAAATTTTCTAGTTATCCTCTAATGAATTATTTTTTCCTCTAATCCGAGCTCCTGCATGAATTACTACACCGTCCTTATAAATGGGATGAGGGATAGTAATAATGATATTAATAGTGTTTCTTCTGTGGATGATTTTAAAAGTGATATTGTGTTCAGTAAAAATTGGAGCTATTTCTCTTAAGCAAAGTTTGGTTTAAGTTGTAAATATTACAAACTATTTAGAAAGTTAAAAATAAATTATTTCAAAGGCAAAACATGGTTGAGTTTTAGAAGTATAATATTGGAATTTGGCTAGCTCACCTCTGTTGAATACATTCCACAGTGGCATTACACATCATTTCCATATATCTTCATTTTATGATCTTCATTTTGAATGATTTGATGGTTCAGAGGTGTGGTAATAGATATGAATTTTATTTTGACATGTGGAAGAAGGCATTTAGATGCGGGTGTGTGTGTGCACTGTGAAATGATTAGAAATTATTATGGGGTAGAAAATTTGTGATTGAGTTTGAATGATTGAATCTATTTTAAAATGTGCAGAGCTGTTAGCTTTCAAAATAATTTGTGCAGTCAAAAGAAATCAAAATTCATTTCAGTTATTCATATTTTATTTTTGAAATAAGCCATAGTTATTTTATTATTTTTTTTTAAAGGAATGGCTTAGCCACAACACTGATTTTCCCAAGGAGGGAGGAATCTTCTAGAAATCATGGTGATATGCTGCCTTCTCTAAGATAAAATGATGGGGTAGTAGATGAAGACTCCAGTTGTCTTCTCATTAATTATCTGCTTCTTCTAATTTTAGTTAATATTTGTTAATACCTTGTGTTAGCAGATGGCTAAGAGCTTTGGAGTCATGATGAAAAAAGAAACGGAAGCTAGAGAGTAAGGGAGTAAGGGTCTGACTGATAGTAAAGGTCTAGGGACTGGGGGAAGAGCAGTGGCATTTGAGATGAAAAATACAAATTTGCAAAGGTCATTTGAGGGGTGCCTGGGTGGCTCAGTTGGTTAAGTGGCCAACTTCAGCTCAGGTCATGATCTCACCTCTGTGAGTTCGAGCCCCACATCAGGCTCTGTGCTGATGGCTCATCAGAGCCTGGAGCCTGCTTCAGATTCTGTGTCTCCCTCTCGCTCTGCCCCTCGCCTGCTCACGCTCTGTCTCTATGTCTCTCAAAAATAAATAAATGTTAAAAAAATAAAAAAAAAAAGAAAGGTCACTTGAATTTATTTCTTTCCTATTACTCCTGAGTTTTTCTTTCATTTATTCTGTTCCTATTTACTTATGTATTCTGTCATATAACAATCGTGGGGTGGAACCACGAGAGTCCTTTATAACACCCTCCATGGAGGGCTGGATGAGTGGGGAAAGAAGAAACCTTTCATCTATTTACATCTATGTGTTTAGGATATGCCCATTTGTTTCCTTGTTTTCTGATAGTATTCTGGTTTTTCAGTGACCAGCATTCATTTGCAGGCCCAGTGAAACCAGGAATTTTGATTGTTGTTTCCAGCGGTGTGGAAAATAACATGAAATTAGCAGAGACATAGGAATAGAAAATATCTGTAGCCTTGAGGAAGTAACACATTAATTAATTTACTTATTCATACCTTCATCGACTAACTTAGGAACAAGTGAAGCAATAACATTGAAGTCTGGCTCACCCAAGATGTCTCGCTCCCTATGTGTTTTCTGTAGACGATGTCCCCAAAACGGTAGAGAGTGACACCGAGAAATGCTTTCTTTTCTTCTGGCCACTGGGCATGAATGCATAGCCGAGTGTCTCAAGCCGTCTTTCTACCTTCCCAGGATCTTCCAGGAGTGTCCTCCTGCAGAAATTTTTTTCTAGATGTCTTCAGGCCATAAAATAGACCCTTTTGTGGTCATGAAGATTTTTGATGGCCATCTCGGTAATTTGAAATAGCGTTTTTCCATTTTTTTCCTAAGGCTCAGAATGTCTGCCAATAAATGTAAGTTTCCTCTTTATGATTACTGCATATCAATGGATATTCTTTTGAACTTTTTGCCTTATATATGTTTATACATATTATTTATTAGCTGTAGTATTCACCCATTAGATGGATTTGCGGTAGAGTATAAGAGAAATACACAATACCATCATTAGAATAAAGATGTTTAACAGTATCACAAAAGCAGCAATAATAATAGCCTTACTTATTTAGCTTTTTAAAAAATTTTGCGGGTACTTTCCATTAAGTCACTAAATCTTTCCAACAATACTTTGTAGTATACACTACTCATATTTTTATTTTATTCATAAAGAAACCCAGATTTAGAGAGGTTACTTTCCGGGCCCAAAGTCTGTTATGAAGACAAGTGAAAAAATGGTGTTTACTGAGTATTTACTGTGTGTCAGGCACTGGACAATGCTTCACTCAGGGAATAGTGTTTTTGCACCAAATGTAAAGGTACTAGGAAAATTAACCATCACTAAGGACAAAGTTTTGGCACTAAATTATCTGGAGAGCAAGACAAAAGCAAATAAAGGAAAACACGATGTTATATTGCTGTCATTATTTTATTGAAAAAGGCAGGCTTTTGGCAAAGATGTAATATTTCATTCTGCAAGCCTGCCTTGTTTAAAAGTTGGATGTATAATAAGTATTAACTGAGTTTCGTGAGCTTCTCCAAATGCTAATTAAGCTAAAGTATTAATTGAATAATTGTCCCAGAGTTGGGCTTCTTGGAGATCCAGAACTTGGACTGCCAAGATGACTTTTTCAGAATGGCTCAAACAGCCCTTGGGAAACCAGCTGTTTCATCTGAACCATGACATGAGTTGGAGGGCTGAGAATTTGAGGTTAAAACCTTTGGAGCTCACCCCAAGCACAGGTTTCTGTGGTGTTGTTTGTAAGGACACTCCAGACGAGCGAAGTAATGGCACTGAAGGCTTCTAGCAATCTCTGTGTTTTCTTGTGTCAGATGTCCCAAAGCAGTGGGGTGACTCACTGTCTCAGGTCATGCGTGTAGATAGCAGGGAAGTATGTGGCTCTTTCTGATACATGCTTACGAAGGTTACTGAAGAATTTCTTCTTTCCCGTAATGGAGGTGCCCTCTCCCTCTCTATGAAACTGGCTTAAATTCTTCTTAGGAAATCATTTGGGATGTGGGAAAATCCTTGAGCTCATGTTTTGTGGATACCTCGATAATTCTGTATCCTAAATTCTAGAAAATAGGCCTGGAAGCTTCTGAGGGCAGGCATGCTGAACTACAAAATTTCTCTCCATTTACAGACAACTAAACCAGTTGAGCTCTATGGAGATATTGTAAAAATGAACTCCAGTAAATTTCTGTTGACCACAGCCAGGGGTATGTAAATAATTTGATTTCATGACTGATACATGCTAACTTCCTTTTTCTTAAAATCATACCAGTGGACACTGAGGGGACACCCATGCAGACAAATCAGGAGCAAGAGGACCTGGCGGTCTCATGTGACCTTGTGTTCTTACTGATTTCTTATCAGAAGTTGTCCGGGCCATCAACTCCCTGTAAGGTGGAGTGAGACCATAAGATACATTTTTGAGAAAATGCCGATCTTTCGATGCTTTCGAAATTGGTTTACAATTGAACTTCACTTCTTCTGTAGCAGGATATAGGGCAGGCTAATCAATGGGCTGGGTTTATTCATACTCGTGTTCAACTTGAGACCCTTACTTTTTGAGCGTCCACACTTTCCAACACTTACCACTGTGGAAGAGGGGGGAAGGTTTAATAACTTGAGTTTGGTAATAGGCATCCTTGTTTGCTAGGGAATTTGTGGGAAGATGCTCATTTTGTACAGGTCACAGGAAAGTCAGCCCAGAGATTTGCCACTTGCTATTTATAAAGCAGGTAATTTTTCTGGGGACGCATCCCTGGCGCGCGTAACTGAAGCAAACGACTTAGCCCTAAAAGGTTCAAGACCCTTCTCAGGCATTCTATGAAAGGAAACTTTTGAATTTCTGCCCTCTCCCTGCCCCCCTCCGGGATGACTTTTACCAGGAAGGGATAGTTGCTGTTCTGGAGCAGATGTTTGCAATTTGGGTTTCAAAGACTGTTATCAAAAACAATAGTCCTTCTCTGTCTCACCTGGTTAGCTCTGTCTTTGCATGAAAAGATTTGCAACTGAAGAAGAACAGTAGGCATAAGAGGAATCCATGCAGTGCTCATCCCAAGGAGACAGGAACCCTCCATACACTGAAACCAAAAGCCAATAGGCTGCTAATGACGGTCAGCTGTGTCTTCTGGTGCCTTCGGGGCACAGCACTTGGCTTGGTTTCACGCTAAGCACTGGCCTTTGAAGACATTCAGTGTCAAAGGAGAGCTGTCAGAAAGGAAGGGTCCCTTCTCTTCATGGGGTTCGCTCGCCTGCCCCTGTGAGCCATTCCGCACTGGATGTGAGTGTTACCTCACCGTGGAAGTGACCTGTCATTTGAAAGATTAAGGTCACCGAGTAAAAAGCTCTGTGTTGCTTACGGCTGAGAAGTCTTTGCAAAGGTCCCTGACACCCAGGAGGGAACCAGTGTTGTCTGAAAGACCCAAAGAGGCATAAAAAGTCAGAGAGGCGCGTCCCAGCAGCTACCTCGGAAGGAATGACCTCTTTTGTGTTTGAGGGCCGCTCATACTTATTATCAGCCTCACAATCACTGGAATTTGATGAAAAAAGAATGCTGGTCTAGGGAGAACGTAAATCACCGTGCAGATTTCAATCTGTGATTAGCTGTATTTGTATAAAAATGTTCAGAGGTCTTGAACCATAAAAACTAAAAAGCATACCCAAGAAATAGCAATAGCCGTCATCCTAATAAGACAAGACGTTAATAATTTACTGCTGGAGGAAAAATGATCAAAAAGGGATCCAGAGGCCCCAGGTGCTGCGTGGCAAAAAATATTTCTGAAGAAAAATGGCAAGTGTGCCTTCAAAAATAAAGATATTATTGAAATACCCTTCCTAACGGAATTATCTTTTTCAGATGCCCAAGAAGTCATGAATAATATTTAAAAACAGAAAACATACTTCCTTTATAATCTTTTTGCAAATCCTGTTGAATGTTAAGCTCCCCTTAAGCTCTGTTTACAAAGAATTCCACCAATGTTCAACTTGATATGGTGGATTTACTTTTACTATGCAATTGGAAAATTGACTTTTGTGCTCTTGAGGTTTTTTTTTTTTTTTTAAACAAATTGAATTTCGGAAATTCATTATTTTTTTTCAGTAAAATGCATAATGTTATTAACGCTTTTCGACACCTTCCTACTACCTTTCAGTTTCCCTTGGAATAGATAGGTGTTCTCGAGCTGATGTATAAGAAAAATCAATCAGAAAATACTTCAAAATTAGAATTCTTAGGCTGCCAGGCTCAGATTTTCCAGTAGGGGGCAAGAAAGTACTACATATAAAATCCAGAGAGCCCTTCTCCCACCCTGTACCTTTGCAAACCAATTAAGTTCCTGACTTGTGAAATGCTGAGCATGATAGGGAAAGCGTATTTAAATCCATTAAATATAATCTTTTCCTTATATCAGAGGGCTATTAAGCATGATCTCTAGCTGCTCGGTGAATCTCTCTGGGAGAGAAAGAAATGAATTTGGGAATTTGGGAAAGGCCAAGAGAACGGGATGCAGCACTTTGACCGAGGTGTCGTGTCAGTTCTCCAGCAAACATGTTGCCAGAGCTCAGCGCTGATGCCCAACCCCCTCTCTACATTGCTGGGGGGAGAAAAAAATCAACCTGACCTGTTAAAATGCTGGGAATCTTGTAAGACACTTTCCTGTACCAATATGCACGTGCACAGTCATTGAAGTGTCCCTGTCTAAGTAGCTGCTTTTAGTCTAGATTAGAGACAGACATCATTCTATTTATGTTATGGATAATGAGTTCACACACATATTGGCCAATGCAACTGAGAGAATCAATTGCTCATAATTGATCCAAGCTGTAAACTTTCCAGTTACGGTTCAGGCATTCTATGATCATCTATACAGCTCTTCTGGAGCAAATTTCTAAATCAAGCCTGGACTTTCTTTCTCGACTTTTTTTTTTTTTTAAAGGCCACTAAAGGTTTGTTCCCCCCGCTAAATTCTTAATTTTGACAGACTGATTTTCCCTTTCTTTAATTTTTATAGAAGAAGCAGCCTATAAAAATCAAATCAAATTGCCTCATTGCATTTGATATATATATGTGTATATATATATATATATATATATATACACACGCATATACATATATATTTGGTATATATGTAAATATACATATACATATGTATATAAATATATATATACACACATAGATATGTGTCATATCAGTTCTCCAGCAAACATGTTGCCAGAGCTCAGCGCTGATGCCCAATCCCCCTCTCTACATCGCTGGGGGAAAAAAAAATCAACCCAACCTGTTAAAATGATGGGAATCTTGTAAGATACTTTCCTGTACCAATATGCACGTGCACATGGATATGTGTGTATATATATATTTAGTATGAATATATATATATATATTTATATGATCAAAAATATTATTTTGGAAAAGACTCAATTGTATTTTTTAAAGTATGGTGTTGGCAAGCATTTTGGTGTATTATAATCTAAAAGGAAACACAATGCCATTTGTTATAAACTTCTACTCGTCCTTGGTTTGTATAATATTTATTGGCTATATAAGTCAATCAGGTTATGTTCACTTGGTTACTTGAAAAACAGATGGTTATTTGAACATAAACTAAAGTACTTAAGGGAAAGTATTTGAGGTACAGTGATGTAAAGACTATGGTAATTGTCTGAATCAGGTAAGTGGCTCCCCAAAGGACAGTGTCATATTTTATAATCTGTTCGTTGGGAATAAATTTGCTTTGTTTACATGACATTGTATTTCATATGATTTACAGAGTCACTAAAAGAGAATATTAAACTCAACTTCCTTTTAGGAGTAAATCCTAAACGTAGGTATGCTGGTTTCATTTGTGGTGGAAGCTTAAAAGATCCAGCTTAAATGGTAAATGCTTGACATACTGGACTCATGGTCAATATCCTTGACTTTGTAAGCAGCTTCTATACAAGTAAGCAAGGCCTTCAAATGAAGCAAGGAATTGGTATAGGTATATTGGGAGGTTTATTTGGATTTATGTGGAAACTAATTTCTCCACTTTTTCCATGTTTGTTTTTATCTTATTTCTAAGCATAGTTTTGCTTATTTTTCCTTTTCCAGACAAGATTTTAATCTGTTCTTAGTAAGTTGTCTGTACCAGGGTCACATTAAAATGCTTCTGATAAGCCCTCAGCAGATTTCTCTTCTTCTTGACTTGTATTTATGGTACTTCTTGCCTGTTAGAAAAATAGTCTATGTGGGTGTAGGGAAGAGACATAAAATGGTTCCTTTTTTAGTTAAGATATTACCTACGTAAAGAGGGGACCTGTAGTAGTTTGCTCACAGAGCTTTCAGTAGATGGGAAATTGTTTTTACTCATCTCTTGTCTGTAAGTTTGAATTAGCCTCCTTACTAGAAAATGTTTCAAAGCATCACCTAGATTACATTTTTAATTATGACTCTTCATCTTTATAGAGGGCATTCTATATCAAACTCCACTGTAAAAGCATCCCCAAGTAGATGATTCTTGTTTTGAATATTCCAAAGTGGGGAACTACTCCAAAAAACTATTGTATTATCCTATTAATTTGAAAATCTCCCACATGTATGAATTCATACAATACATTGAAAATAGTCAATATACGAAAACAGAAAATAATTCATGTCCATTTTTCCACCCACAGTATTAGAAAAGGGGCAACCTGTCAAATTCAGGAAAATATTTTCCATTCATGTTGTTTAGCATTTTTCTTAAAACAACTGGGTCAAAGGATCTTAGGAACTCAAGAAAATTAAGTGGTTGCATTTAGCTACAAACTTAATTTTTAGCTAAATGAACTTGATGTGCTTTATTGTGAAAAGGCGTGCCATCCTATGTAAGTTCATTCTGGTCTCTGAGCTTCTGGAAAGTGGCAGGTACATATCACAGTGGTTTCTCCAGTGCAGAGGTTTGACTTCACACATGCATGGAAAGCCCGGAAGGCATAACGTCCTTTGGGGCATTGGCTGGTGGAATTGAAGGTCTAATGTCTTGGGAAAAGGAGTCTCAGGCATTTGTGATATCCTAGGAGGAATGAAAAAGAGAATGAAATGCCATTACCTGAAGAAGCTGTGGAAACTCCTTCTAGTCAGACTACCTCCCTTTCAACTTTTGTTTTCCAAGAGGGTCGATGATTTGTACTGCAGAGAAACAGAATCTGTAATGACACGTTTCTTTCAGGGACAATGTAAATTTCAGAGGCAAGAAGGCATCCAGGAAGTTTAGCATGGAAGCGACTGGCTTCTACTGGTGTCTGTATCCGTAGACAGAGACAGCCTATTGTATATATTCTCCAGATATGCCATTCTAATCTTTTATTGTCTGTCACGGTTCTCTGTTGACATTTGTTCTACAAAGGGTAATTCACTATTTATGACATGCAGAATTCATTAATGTGTGTCACTCTTGTAAATTTTTTAATCATCAACAACATGTATTACAGGCAAAAATGTGCAACTGTCACGCATATCATTTTGCAGGAGTTAACTGACTACGAGACTTTTTATAAATAGTGTATATGTTAACAGTTTAGACATTGGAAAATAAGCCTTTAATTGGTTGTGTGCCCTGCCTTTCTGGGCACTTTCCTGAGTACAAACAGAAGCCCATTTTTAATGGCTTCTGTTAATTTTCTATTTGGCTAATACATGTGCTCATTTGGATTTGACCATATGTTTAGAAGAACAAGTCATCTGAAGTGGGTTTTGCATGGTATTGCCTGTTCGCGTCTTAGGACGGGGGCTTTGCAGTTCAGACCAAGGACTATACTGTGCTTTGTTATGGTCAACATTTAGAGTGAAGTTATCTTGGTGTTTTGTATGTTTAAAAATTGAGAATTGAAAATTTTCTTGTGAAACCAAGATTTTGCATTTTTTCAATAATATCTCTTTAACCAAAGATATCTTTTACTCACACTTTGGAAATGGTCTATAAAAAAATGTTCCCCAGGATGAAAGATATTTAAAGGATGCTTGAAAACATAGTTGATACATGCTTTTGGGATAAAAAAAATAAGCAAATAAAAATGGGTTCCTCGGTTTCAAAACAAACTCCAACTCCCTAAGAACAAAAACAAGACCTGTCTTGTAGCTTGGGTTCGTCTGGAGACAAGTCTAGAGACAGAAATACTCATAGTTTATGTGGTCGATTGTTTTCTTATTAACTTTGACTGGGCTAGAAAGAGGAAGTCAGTCTAAAACCTAACACAAGGCAAGTTTCTGAGGAACTGCACCCAAGGGACAGAATTAGGTCCAGTGACCATCACGCCACTTAGAGTCTGAGTTAGGAAGAAGAGTCATTTTAACTCAATAAAAAGAATATTTATCTCTCCAATGAGCTTCCTTAGAGGATACAAAGTTTCTTATCCCTGGAAGAACAGATGATCGCCTGGGAAGCATGTGTTAAAAGGGATGCAAACATTAGCTCTGAGTTGTATTTCAGCCCAAGGCTCCTTTCACGATTGGAGTTGAAGTCTCTATACTTCTCTATACTTCCCATACTGCGTATGGGAATAAGCAGGATCTTCTGTGAAGCTCAGGTATTTCCTGTGTCTCACTCAGATGGGGTTAGAAACCATGCAGACAGCCTATTAAATGATATTAACAACCAAGACTACATGATCTATAACCAGTCCTCTTTTCCTTCTCATTTTCCCTGGCCCCGATTCTTCGTTTTCTCTGTTCAAATTCCTCTCCTGTAATACTAAGAAGTCAGTATAATTTCTCACGAGGGACGGAGTGGGTCAATCACTTTTCCAGTGGTTTCTCTGATTCATTAATGTCTGTGCTATAGGGGGAAAGTAATTAAAGGAGGGGAAAAAAATCCCCATAAAATCTACCTCCTCCCTAAAACGAGGAGCCCAGTGATACGGAGAGCCAATTCCACAAAGTGACTTAGATTTCCAGTGCTGCCAATCTGGCAGGTCTTCAACACTGAATTTCTAAAAATTTAAAAAGGGGAAAAATACCCAACCTGCCAAGTATCACTATACTGTCAATAAAATCAAGTGAACTGCTTTTTTCTGAATATTGACCCCCAAGGAGAAGAACATGCTGATTAACCTCAAATATCACAAATTCTTTTAAAATGCTCTATTCCAGGTTTTTTTTTTACTCTTTAAATATTTTATTAAGGATGATCAAGTATTTTCTATTAAAAAGTTGACCTTTGGGCTAAATTAATCATTAATACTTTAAACTATATAGATTATGGCAACTTTGGAGGAGGCCTCTTTTTTTTTTTTTCTGGCATGTCTAGAGGCCTAGTAAAAGTGAATCGGAATATTACATATATTAGTACTGTTTTATTAGAATACGATTTTATCCTACTTTTGGATTTTGGTGTAATATTTATGTATTTTCCAAGAGGCATTTACATAAAACTTAATCTGGAATGTCGACAAGGAAAATAAAACAAGAAAAATAAAAATTCAACTTCCATATGAAAAGGAACCAATGTGTGATTATCAGTGAAAAATTGTGAGTACTATAAAAAAGGCAAAAGGGATCAGAAATACAAGCTATCATCCAAAGCATACAGAAGAGAAGGTGTTTCTAATGGGCATTTAATGAGGAATAAGTTGCTGAAACTCCAGTTATTACAGCGTTGGCTGGAAGGAAATGAAAACGTGGTGCTAAAAGTAAAATATCTTTTGATTAACTACAACTTCAAAATCAAATTAAAAACTGAAACCGATTATAAACAGAATGGGTAAAATAACAAAGTTCAGAAGATCTTGGCGACTTCGTGCGCATGGCTAGTGCTTATGTGTGTTAAGAAGATGTGAGGGGGTCCGTGGCCCTCCTGCAGGGAAAGTTATATTTGCATCCTTTTCTAGGTAATCAAGGCAAGTCCTAAGCACAGGAACTGTGAAATGCGTTGGTTACTTTGTAAATGAGCAAATCGGAGGCGAAAGCATTTTTATGATGGTTCTTAAAGCAAACCATGTGACTTTCAAGATACAACGCTTTCTTGAATTACAATCCGACGTACAAAATAGATGCTTACAAGTATTTACATGACATTAGAATCATGGAAACAAGGACGCGTTTGAAAGTAGGTACATTTATCACTCTTTACTTATTGCGCTTTAGATAGTAATCTGTTTTGATCCACCTTTGGGACAGGCTAAGAAGATGGCAAGAGAGTGGACCACAGGGGAACCTGAGTATCTGGAGTGTTTGCTGATCAATAATTCCTCCATTGATCACATCTAGTTTGTCCATTGATTCATTCAGTTATTCATCCACAGCCTGGCCCCAGGTCATCGCAGATGAGTCACAGAGGCTGTGGCTCGAAATGGTGTAGAAGAGGAAGAAAGCTCTTCTTATCCTGAACTTGTGTGAGTCTCAGAGATGGCTTTTTGTTTTTTGTGGATTTTTTTTTTTGTCCAAAATGTAGTGAAGATTTAGGGACTTGTGGCCAATAAAGGACTTCTGGGAACATAAACGATTTTCACACAGAGGCTTCACGTTTGTAGATGGAGGCATTGGGAAATTTCAGAATATAAGGGAAAAACCATTTTCAAATATAAGTATGTGAGCATAATACAGAACTCGATATGAATAACTCTTTATAATGAGAAAAACATGGTGTAGCTGGAGGCACCTAGATGTCAGAATAAAAGAGACAAGGATTAGAGTTCACATTTAACCATGTAAGCGCTATGTGGCCTTGACTGTACTATCAAGTCACCCTGAACCTTTGTTTCTTCTTCTGTGAAATGCAGCAGTAATAGAGGCCGAGCGTGATAATTGTGAACATTAGGAATTAGGTATGTAAAGCACACCAGTTCTTGTCTTTTCCTTTCATATGTGCGCGCGCATGTGTGTGTGTGTATACACCAACTATTTCTACTAAGACTTTTATCCTCTAGCATAGCCAGTCAAGTTAAGGGTATTTTATTGCCCCGTAACATCAGTAGTAAGCATTAATAATATTGCATAGATGCTGACTTTTAAGACAACTACACTGGATAGAGATAGAAGGTCATGTTCTGGTTCGTGTCGTGACAGTATTTGTTGAAGCTTGCAAGTGCTTTGTACCAAGCCAAGTGCTCTCTCTGCTTGAGCTTCTTTAATTCTCTCACCTACCCTAGGAGGAGGTATATTATCGTATGTTAACAGCTGGAGAGACTAGGCTCTAGAGATCTGGAATGATTTGCCTCATGTTAGTAGATGGTGGAGTGTGGACTGGAACACACACCAGAAGACCCCAGGACCCCACTCCTAAATGGGCACGGACATGTGCATTGTACCTTCGCGCTGGACTCCGTCACACATCCAGTGAAGTCGGGTAAGGGTTCATCTGTTTTACCTGAACAATAGCGTTCCTAAGTGTGGCGACATCTTGCCATGACTGGAGGTTTACCCAGAGTGTTGTTAATGGAACCACACTACTGCTAGGTCTAATTTTCTTTCCTTTGGGAAGCTTTAGGAATGTTAATTAAAACAAATGAGCAAAATGTTTTATCTCTCCCCCAAGATATCAGAAAACCTTATATAATGTAAATCTACTAGAACAGAACTTTCTTGTTTTTTGTTTTTTGTTTTTGTTTTGTTTTTTCTTTTTAGTGTGTTGATGTGTCCCTAGACCTTAGAACAATATCTGGCATACAGTAGGTGCTGAAAATATTTTTTGATGAGTCATAGAGCAGTATTGCTTTCAGAAATCCAAGGAGAAAACCCAGACCGCATTCCACCCATCACTGAAGGCAGCGTGAGTTCCTTTTCAGGGAGAATCAGATTTGCATCCAACCTTTACAGCTTAATTGGCGCAACTATGATGATTTAAGGTACAGTTCTGAGTTTCTTTATTTCTTTTTAAAATCTTTTCCTTTGTATGTATCTAGGATTGTATCTCAATTTATTAAGAGAAGATAGAGAGGACACTTAGCTCTCTAAGCCTGGCACACGGTGATAAATATTGGTTTTTCCTCCTTCTCTTTGTGACTTAATGATACGTCAGCTTATAACATGCCACTGTCGGTATTTGCAAAATTTCTGGGCAGCGATATGGGAAATATTCTCATTTATTTTAACAAAACGCATCATCCCCAAATGCTATAATGGATTTTCCCTTAACAAATAGAGCATTCAGATTCTAACCTGGAAGAGAAGTAGCTATTTCTCTGTTATGAAGTTTCATAAATATATTACTCTTGTCTTTATTTTGTTCGACTTCAGCTGAAAGATAGTTTTAACATAAATAAGGAAACTGCTTTTTTAAAAAAAATTGCGTATAACCATCAGCATCTGAGAATACTAAAATCTCTTGCTCTAGATACTTTCTATTCTCATTTCTTCCAGCCGTTTTTTGTGGTCATTCCATCCACGCAATTGGAAATGACCACCCTGTGTATGTAAAATTGCTTCTGGGAACCTCTCAATGTTTATTCCATATTGTGTTACAATTACTTTTGGCATCTGAAGTCAAAATTTGCCTCTCAACCTAGACTTAACATTTTTTTTTTTTTTTTTTTTATCTTCTGCCTTTGAAACAACATATTGGCAGATTGTTTGTTCTTATCTGAGGTCCTGGGAGTTCCCTGGAGATTTAAAATGCACTTTTTCTCATAAGCCTCATGTGGAAGTTTTGTTTTGTTTTGTCTCATCTCCCCCACATGCTTTCTGTTTTCTGTTTCAGAACAAATTACCCACTTACTGCCGCGGGCCTTCCAGATACTCCAGTCTGTAAGCCGTTCTGGTCATTGTCTGTTATTCCATGATCACTCCTCCTCCAGCTCTAATCCTGTTAACATCTGTAGCCTAAGTAAGATAGGGGAGGCTTGGGCCTTGCCCCTGGCAAGGCCACATGGATTCCATGTTGGCAACCGAAGCACTGGATTCTCTATATTTCATGGTAGTGTTGGGGAATCTCCGAGACCCAGGCTTCATGTGTGGATGCTCTCAGAACTGGTTCAGACCTTCTCAAGGCCTACAACATGCTTCGGCGATGGGAGGGGTACAGCCAGCTGAGAAAGGAGGAACTTGGAACAGGCAGGCTCTGCCATTGAATGTTAATAGATCTTCAGAAAAGTGCTGTGGGGGCGAGTGGCACCCGCGAGGTGCTTTCGGTGTGTCTGCTACCATCCTCTTTGATTTCTTCCCAATGTTTACTGTTCTCAGCATATGACTGGAGATTGCTTTCTTTTTTCAAAATTCTATGGCCACCTGCAAGTGTTTTTCTGGGAAATTACTGAAGACAAATGCCAGTCGAAATACACTCAGGAAAAATTTGAGTTTCAGTGGAAAGCTATGATTGTCTCTAGCGCGTGAGTCTATTCTGTGGGTGCTATTTTACAACCCCGTAAGCTGCAGAGAACTCATAAAAAAGCAGCAACACTTGTCCACTTGTCTGTAGACACAACCATTCTGTCCAGTGGGACGTTCATTTTGATTGACCTCCTTCCTCTGATTCTGGAAGGAGCCAGTTTGTCCCCATGTGCACATTGATTTCAATATTCTTGATCTATACATTGGCCTGGTTTGGTTCTTTTGTTTTCATCTTGGAATTGGGGGGTAACGGCTCACCACTGTCTTCATTCATGAGTTACATTATATCTTAAGCATGTGTTCATTTTTAGGTCTACATTAGTCACGATTTAACTCTTTTTAGAAAAATTATCCTTTATCCAATACTATCTCCTGTAGTATTGGTTCTCGGTTTTGCCCAAATAACTTGTTCTTTTCATTTTCTGCTTCCTGGGGGATTTATTCACCTATGTAGAAAGATTTTACCGACATATACAGGTTTTCCTGTTGAAACGAGAGGATGTTTTCTGCCAGATTCCTTGTTTATGAAAACCTGGCCGCATCTGAGTGGTAACATGCAATGGCCCTGACCCTCTCCGTTCCTGCTCCCTGTCTAGTGTCTCCCATTTCCCCACGCTCACAGGTAAGCCTGTATGGGCTCTCTTGAACTTTTATCCATCTGACACATTTTTCCCAGAGGGCACCGTGTTACCGGAGTGAGGACAGCACAATGGACTGAAGCCCCTGTCCCTCCACCTTGGCGTGGAATAAGGGAGGGTTTTGTGGTATTTGTGGGTTTGGGTGTTATCTCCCAAGATGGCTCTCTTAACTCTGAAACCCACATTTCTACAGGAATTTTCTGCGGCCATTCACATCCTGCCTTTTCATTTTCCAAGTTCCATTTGGACCTCTTCCAGGAGAGCCCAGGGACAGTGAGACGTACAGCTGCCCTCAACTAGGACAGTCCTGTCTTTTGTAGGATTTGAGATTTTGTCGGAGGCCACAGCTCGCTCTCATCCTGACCCCCTCTTCCTTTGTTTAGAAACAGCTGATAAATCCTTCCCCGTGTCTCCAAAAAATTGCTATCTTCTGCTGTGACACAATATTTTCTTACAATGAAACACACGTAGATGGGGTTGCCTCCACGCGCTCATCTCCTTTCGTTCCCTCATGTTCATTCCTGATGCTCATATTATGAAAGCAACCGTAGTCACTTGTCTGCATTATTACGACAGTTTTCCAACTTTCCCATTGACTTTTTGTCTTTTTAGTTTTTCAAATTTCTTCTCTATACTGTGGCCACGGTGATCTTTGTAAAACACAAATGATCTATGTCTCTTCTCCAGTTAAAACATTGCAAGAAATCAATATGGCAATGAGAATAGAAGACACTTCACGTGTTGGCCTCTGCCTGGCTCAGAAGGGAACCCCCCTCACTGCTATTTCCAATTGCCCTGACTGACAAACTCCCATGCCCTGTACCACATTGTTCCCTTGGTCTAGAATGCTCTTCCATGCTTCCTCTGCTCATTTTTGTTTCCTTCCCATTTATTCCTTAGGCCTTCGTTAGAGTTTCTTCCTGGAAGAAGGGTTTTTTGACTATAAATCCAGCCAAAGTACCCCTCAGGTGGTAGCAGAACTTCCTCCATGCTCATCAAAGCTTTATTATAGGATGTTAAAATCATATGGTTATTTTTCAGTGTGTGACATGTTCATTGTTGCAGCCCCAACAACTAATAAGAGTGCTAATTAGTTCCTTTACGTCACAGCATAACTTCCCCTATCAAACACTTTCCCAAATGCGAGTGCTTTATAGACACTTTTTACTGGACTAGGCAACTTTATCTGATTAAATTCTTACTGAATCTATGGGTTAGGTTTTCTCTCTTGAATGACTGATGAACTTGAAGTTTGAAGAGATTAAATAATTTACTCATATTCCTACTAAATGTTCCAAATTGGGATTTGAATCTGGGTTTGTCTACTTCCAAAGCTTATTATCTTAATCATTCTAGCAGACAGAGCGACTTAGATTCTCAGTTACAAAGTCTGCTTAAGTCTAACTGGACTGAATCGTAATGCAATTCTGCTTGTATACACACATTTGTTATAGCAGCAATAGGAAACTAATTCAGCATGTACGCAAGCAGAATTGCATTACGATTCAGTCCAGTTAGACTTAAGCGGGTTGTATAACAGAGCTCTAAGTCACTCTGTCTGCTAGAATGATTAAGACAACAATACTTATTATCTTTCATTGGGCTTGGAGTCCATCCCGTATCTCACTTGGCTGTAACCAAGGTGCTGGTAGTGTAGGGCTGTTTGCCTTTTGGAGACTTTTAGGGAGAGTCCGTTTCTTTGCCTTTTCTGGTCTCTAGAGAACAGTCTCTTTCTTTGGCTGCTGGCCTCTTTCTCCTCTTCAAAGCTACCAGGAGGCATCTCTCTGAACCTGCTTCCCTCATCAAATCTCTCCCCGGCTCCCTTTTTCTGCCTTCCTATTCCACTTTTATGGATCCTTACGGTTATTTTGGGTTACCCGATAATTTAGGATGATCTCCTTATTTTAAGGTCATCTGATCAGTAACCCTAATTGCATGTGCAGCTTTAATTCTCTTTTCCACCTAACCTAGTATGTTCACAGGGATTCGAAGGCAGACAGCTTTGGAGGGAGCATTGTTCTACTCACCACACATACATACAACATGAGTAGACGTTTCCTCTCTAAGCCTTCACTGAAGTTAAAGAATGGTATGACAAAAATGGCAGATATGAGAGTGAGCTGTGACCCAGACAAGCTTTAGGAGGAAACAAGTATCTTAGTGAAAGCTTCAGTTTGAATTTTTAGTGTCCGAAGTGTTGACCAGACTCGAAGGACTGATGTTGACCTCATTTGTGAGAAATGAATGAATATGCTGGAATGCAAATTCATTATTTTGCAACGGGAAGCTTTGCAAACTGATACTGTCATCCTCAGTCCAGGTTTGCCATTGCAAGGAAGCACAATTCAATGTAAAAAGTTAAGTGGAGATGAAATCTGGGGAAAGAAGTAGTGTTAAGCATGCATTTCCTCCCGGCCAGGACACTTAATGAACCCCTTCCTTAAGAATTATGTTGCCCTAATGGATAGATATGGCTCAGTTTCCCTTTGGCCCCTATGGAATGAAATCTGCCAATATCTCTGAATGCCCCTTTTCTCTGTCACGTGAGATAACATTTCTTCTGCTCACATGTTCTTTCTTCTATTGCGTTATTACCATTACTGAAGTACTGCTTTTGATAGATTTTACTCTACGTTCATCTTTAGATGACCAGGATTCCCTGATTTTTTTCCCCTTCCCTTTGAGATAATACTTCCCTTATGATGTCTTTACCATATGGATACTGTCATCAGCATTTGATATTTCTGGTTCAACTTTTAGAGAGAAAATTACCTTTCTGTTCCCAGGGGCCATTTCCTGTATTGAATTTTTCCTTTGACCCCGAACTGGCTGTAGGGATTACGTGCTTTTAATAACCTCTTTCTATCAAGAACTCGTGGCATCCTACATCTACAGCCTCATCATATACTTATTCTCTACTTTATCAGGGAAGCCTATTATTTTTCCCTGAATCTGCCTGAAGCATTCACTGGTGGCTGATCCCTTACATTTCCTTGCTATATTCTTAAGATTAGTGTGAATTCTTGTCTCATTCTCCACGTCTTTCTCATCTGAGAAACTGGCCTTTTTCACCTAGGGACCTCCACTAAAAAACTTTTCTGCTTATTCCCCCAAATGTAAATCACATCTCTTTGGACCCCTCTGACAGTTTTCACCACCTTATTTCATTCGTAATAGATTTATGTGAATTTATATTCTCCTCAATGAAGAATCGTGTCCTAAAAATCTAGCAGAAGACCAAGCAAATGGAAAATGTGCACAACATACAAAATTTGTTGATGCTATTTCCATGTCTACCTACAGCTCCTTTTTGGCACAAATAGTACATTTATGCCTAGAAGCATTTTATTGTACTTTGAAACAAAGAGTTTTCACAAAAGGGAAATAATTAAAATCTGTCATGCTTTGAAATCCATCCTGTGTCTTTATTCTCAAAAAAGATGTGAATACTAACTGGTATTTTGATACCAGTAACCTATCAAAGTTGCAAATTGTTGAGCTCTTTTATTGTAGCTTGTTTAAAAATCCAAACAGTTCGCGAAGATGGAGTTTTTAATGTCAGACTTGGCAGGACCACCAGACCTTGTGAAAAAGGGGAGACGGGGATTGGAGACAGGGTCCCTGCATCATTGTGTATGACTGCGTATGCAGGAGACCTCACACCTTCTGTGTTGGTGCATGATAGTGCCTTCAGCACTGAATATATTACTGCGGCAGTAAAAATGTTTCAAAATATTGTAGAGTCTGAGGAAATAGAAAAGTTATACTAAATAAGGACATTATCATTCTCGTTTGGCATATTCCAACCTCTGAATTATGTATAAATTGTTGAAAGAAAGTTTGGTTCTTGCTAAGAGACATAATAAACAACCAGGAAACAAATTCAGAGGCACCGTTTCAAAAACAAAACCAAACCAAACCAAACAAAACAAAACAAAACAAACAAAAAACCAAAGATCCTTAAATCAGAAGTGTCTCGATTTTCATTTCCAGTAGTTTAATATTGATTTTCCTGATCTTAATACGACTGCATTAACGTGAACTTTAGAGTAATAAAATTAGAGAAGAGAAAATAAATGCTGGAAGTTTATGAGGAAATAGGGATTTTAATGTAACTCAGTTAAGAGCCTGTCTCTCTTTCCATATAATTTATAATGTTAATTTTGCAAGTGTTGATCTTTCCTTAAAAAACTTGAATTTTTGATAAAAATGAATGCTCAGTTTCTGAAACATTAAAGACTTATTTTCCAAAGAAAGCAGCCACAATTAATAGCTTTTAGGAAAAAAGTTTACCTTATTAGAAAGAGCTGTTATTTCAGAGCATAAGGCAACTTTAAATTCAGATTCACCATGAAAGGGAAAAAAAGTTGTTAATTCCCTGCATCTAATCTAGAGGAAGTTCTTGGACAATGGAAAATGGGAAAGAACCAGAATCTTTGGCCTCACTGTGAGTTCCTTTGTCACAAAGCTGTGATTGATTATTGTTAGTTCATGGCAATGCATTCAGTAAGCATGAACCTTTCTCCAGTTAGCAACTTATAAACACTTGGGGAGTTAACAGGGAGCAGATTAGATGAGTATTTCTGGAGCTGGTCATCACCATATTGATTCTGGTTCTTCTGGATCTAAGGGTCTATGGTTCAAATCCCAGCAGGAGAGAATTTCTCAAGCAAAGGAAAGGCATTTATTGGACTAGTAACTAGCGTGGTGTGAATTACTAGTGCGCTCCAGGGGATCCATAAACCCACGTTGAGAACCAGTGGTGTGAGTCCAAGGACTGGGCTCTGGGGCACCTTTTTTCCTGGAGCGCCCCCTGCAGGGGCTGTCGCATAATCAGAACCAGAGCTAACCCTCTGCGCCTCCCAACAGCCCTTCATGAGACCAAGTTACCCACAGTTCCCTTCGCGGTGCTACCCCCGCGCCGCATGTTCTTGGACGTTCAGACACCTCTTCAAAAGGAAACGTTGGCGTGTGTTGGCATTTTGTATTGGATGACGGGTGCTCTCTCTTTCTTTATCTCTTTTTCTCTCTCTCTCCCTTTTTTTCCACTCCCACCTCCCCACTTTATTTCTCTCTGAATCTTCTCTCTTTTGCCTTCACTGTATGCCCTTCGGCTTTTTTGTTTAAAGTATCCCTACAGGGGCGCTTGGGTGGCTCAGGGGGTTAAGCATGGGACTTTTGCTTAGGTCATGATCTCACCGTAGGTTCGAGCCCCACAACCGGTTTTCCACTGATAGGGCAGAGCCTGCTTTGAATCCTCTGTCCCCCTCTCTGTGCCCCTCCCCTGCTTGCACTCTCTCTTTCTCTCTCCAAAATACATAAACATCAAAAAAATATTCATACAAAGACATTTCTCTGCATTGGAATGAATCTCAAGTCCTCAAATGTGACTTAGCACACCTCGTACTTGATAAATGAATCACCTCTACTTTGTCCTTGTTCATGCATCTTCTCTTTGAATGCTTTCAGGGATGGGGATGTATTATTTCATAAAAGTCTGCTTTTTTCCCCTAGTATTTATTCTCATATTCTGACTTTTTTTTTCCTGTATATTTTGTACAAAAGGCTGTGCTCGAACCATATGCGGTTCTTTCTGCGTCTAAGCTTTTCCTCCCCACTTCTGTCATCCTCACATGGGTCACTTCGTAGGTTACCAAAGTTCCCCTTGTTATTTTCTTCATCGGACAGTCTCTGAAACTCATTTTAACTTTTTTTAATAAGCCATCTATTTCCTTCTTTAGTTCTTCCAACGAATGCTAATGTTTCTTTTCAGGAATGTTGACTCTTGAGGGTCTTCTAAATAAAATAAATAAAAATAAACCTTTTCAAATTAATTCTGTGTTCTCTTAAAAACTAATCTATTTATTTAATACCTTCCTCTGGTCTTGAATGGCTCTGATATTGGAAACACTTCTTTGAGATCGCAGGAGATCCTTGTATACATTCATAAGCACTTAGTATAAATATATTCAAGCTATAAACATCTCTGGAAAGTCCCTTCCTGCAAATATCATTCATTCACTCATTAATTTTCCAAAAACTTATTGGTATCATTTAAACCAGGGGAATAAGCACTCTTATACCCAAAAGACTACTTCCCAGTGTTGAAAAACCAGGGCTCATTTTAAAAAAATGTTTTGATTTATTTATTTTGAGAAGGAGAGAGTAAACAGGGGAGGGGTAGAAAGAGAGGGAGAGAGAGAGAATCCCAAGCAGGCTCCGTGCTGTCAGAGCTGAGCCGGAAGCAGGTCTGGGACTCACGAACCGTGAGATCACGACCTGAGCCAAAACCAGGAGTTGGATGCTTAACAGACTGAGCCACCCAGGTGCCCCAGGGATCATGTTTTGAATCCTGAATATGTTCAATACCTTGCACATTAAACCGTAAACTGTAAAATAGAGAATATTTTTCATCCATGTTTGCAGCCTCCAGAATCTAATGCTGTAGCTGACACCAATAAGCAATTGTTGCATATGAATGACTGAAATAATAGTCTTTAAAATGTACTTGATTAAATGACCCGAATCATTCTTGCATGACTAAGGACTAAGATGATAGCTAAATGGAAGTACTGATGACAAATATCAGTTAGTTTGGGAAATTTGGTGTTTGGTAATATTCTAAATGGGCAAAGAGCCAACAAATCATATTTTCTTATTCTCAGATTCCCCTCAAACCAATGTGACACTTGCTTTTCGGTTTCTTTTTTTTTTGGGGGGGGGAGCATAGGTTGAGTGAACATTTATTAATGCTTTGGAGTGAGGGTGAGAAGGAACCACCCAAGGTCCTGCCGGAGTGGCCGCAGATAGCCGCCAGGTGCTTCAGAGATAGGCAGAGCCTGAATTGATTTTTGCTGTCCTGAATGACGTTTGAAATCTAAAGCACTCAGAACACAACAGTGACCTTTATAATAGTCCATGTGGGAGAAAGGCGAGAGGGAAGCTTGGGCTGGTCAGGTACTTTGGAGGAAGGAAGAGATCTCATAAGAATTTCTTGTTTGGGGACTATTTTAAGTGATGTCTTCCCATCAAGATTTCTGGAAAAATATACATTTATATCTCTTTATTGAGAAGGCTAGGTAGAAGGAGATAATATAAAACTGATATATATATTATATTATATTATATTATATTATATTATGTTATATTATACATTCAAACCTTTAAGATGAACATATGCATAGACATGGTTGAGTTTGCCTTTATTAGGCCAGCTATATCTCTGTCTATAAAAGTGTGGTGTGTGTGTGTGTGCATGTACACACATCCTCATATATATGTAAAAGTAATATTTGAACAGTTTCAAAATATGAAAAATATTATAAAGAAAATAGATTAATATAACCCATAATCCTAGCACATAGTGATTATCACTGTTAATGTGTTAGTACGTTTCATTAATATATGCACTGAGAGATAGTAGGACATGTTGGTCTCACTCTTGATTTCAGTTCAGGTCATGATCTCACAGTTTGTGAGATCGAGCCCCATGTCAGGCTCTGTGCTGACAGTGAGAAGCCTAGTTTGGATTCTCTCTCTCTCTCTCTCTCTCTCTCTGTCCCTCCCACAGCTCACTATCTCTCTCTCTCTCTAAAATTATTTAGAAAGAGCATAGAATCTCTAATCTCAGTTCTGTCACAAGCTGTAGGTATTAGCTGATATATATTAACATTTCCTATATTTATTTAAAGTTGTGTAGCTAATATCAATGAGCTACTGTTTATTGAGTACTTACTTTACACCAGCCACTGTTCTAAGCATTTTACAGATATTTCATTTAAGCTTTCCATGAACCACACTTTGGGGCACCTGAGTGGCTCAGTTAGTTGTGTGGCCAACTTTGGCTCAGTCATGATCTCATGGTTTGTGGGTTCGAGCCCTGCATCAGACTCTGTGCTCACAGCTCAGAGCCTGGAGCCTTCTTCAGATTCTGTGTCTCCCTCTCTCTCTCTGCCCCTCCCCTGCTCACACTCTGTCTGTCTGTCTCTCTCAGAAATATATATATAAAAGTAAGCTTCCCAAGAACCCTATAAAGTAAATGCTATTGTTAGCTTTTATTATTATCATTCCATAGATGAGTAAATTAAGCACAAAGAAATGAAGTAAATTGTCAAAGGTCAGGTTCACAACATAAAAATGGTGGAACCCAGAATTTGAACTGAGGCAGTTCTTGACCCTAGATCTCATGCTCATAACCACAGCAGAAACAGATAGACGTAAAAACAAAAGAATGTAGGACACACACACGTGTTCTTTTCGGACACATCAGAAATGTGTGTTGAAGAGATGGCCTTGTTAAGTAGAGAGAGTGCTAGGCTGCACATCAGGAGACAGGTCTACAGTGGTGCATGGAAGTTCTTTTGTACAAGAAAGACAATTACTAAATATTTGGGAAATTAACAAGCTGGTTGCTAAATCATTGGTAGATTGAAATTGGCCAGAGTGGGCCATATTGGATCATGGGTATTGAGAAATGTAACTTTTTGTTTTTGCTTCTAAGAGTCATTTCACCAGCCTGCTATGCCTGCATTTTCTGTTCTGCCCACTAACTGGCAGTTGGACTGGGTTTCTGGGGAATAGTGCAATGGCTCTGAAGTCTGACTTTCTTAACTGTAGGATTGTAATAATGCTTGCCCTTGTTATAAAGTCTACAGTGTCTGGTAAACATTTTATAACATTTTGTTCTTACATGTCACTGTATAAAAAGTGAAGTCCTGTGTAATTATTATTTTTTGACATTCAATCATTTGTTATCCTAGAAAAGTATATTTACAGCAGAAGTTAATAAAAAGCAATAATTTTGTTAAAAATCAGAATACTAATTCTATTTGTAGTTTCAATGATTCAAGGAGATTGTATCACTCTTTTCCCCATTTGGAGGAAAAAAGTATATCCAATAAAAATAGATTTAAATACAAAAAGGAAATTTGGAACCAAAGAACATAAAGCAAAATTC
The DNA here is from genome assembly GCA_030068075.1 of Paguma larvata. Classification (NCBI taxonomy): domain Eukaryota; kingdom Metazoa; phylum Chordata; class Mammalia; order Carnivora; family Viverridae; genus Paguma; species Paguma larvata. The sequence goes on along the minus strand of CM057839.1, from coordinate 8,512,569 downwards.
TTTCTTTTAATGGTAATATGATTTTTAATGGTTCTTACTTGACTCATATGGAAAAATATATAAGCCAAATTCTTGATTTTTTTCCATGGGTTTCCAATAGGGTGATTTATAAAGATAGTTTATGTTGTGATTAGTAAGGCATTTGGCGAATTAGAGGTAATTAAATAATTCAGCTGTCTGGGGCTCCTGGTGGCTCAGTCAGCTAAGCATGGTTTCAGGGCATGATCTCGTGGTTCATGAGTTCGAGCCCCACATTGGGCTCTGTGCTGACAGCATGGAGTCTGCTTGGGATTCTCTCTCTCTCCCTCTCTCTCTGCCCATTTCCCACTTGTGCTCTCTCTTTCTCTTTCTCTCTCAAAATAAATAAATAAAAACTTAAAACAACTCCAATGATACAGCTCTTTAACCCAGAAGCCAAAACTATCAATGCTTCTGAGGATAAGAAAAATAGTGATTATTATGTATGGGGTACTTCCATGTGCTGGACACCTGGCTACCTGTTAGACATTTTCTCAGAGATCTCAAACTATAGGACTTGAGTACTATTATTATTTCTGTTTTACAGTTGAACAGATTGCGCCTTCGATAAAATACCTTATCCAAGATCACATAACTAGAGCACACAAGGTTTCGTATGCTGCTGTAGTTTGGAATCTAAGGTTGGTAGGCAAGAAATTAAAACAGAAAATCTGAAGCAAATGGTACAATATAGAGAGCACGCAAGTACGATTTGAATTATTCATGGCAATAAAAAGGACATTTTCACTCTTAACTTTAATAGCTAAAAGGGATTTCCCATTTTCTAGAAAGAGTAAAACTTTTTTTCAGGGCTCGTAGGCATAATTTATGTCTTAGGAAAATCAAATCCCCCCATGGAAAGTTTTCCAAATTTGAATGTACTGTAATTAATAACAATGTTGATGAAGTTTTCATATATGTCTTCCAGCACTAAATAATATACTAATGCATCATCCAAAACTCTTAGAGAAGAAAACCTTAATTTTTTGTCAATTTACTTTTGGAGGAAACAGATTTTTCTGCTTCACCAAAGTCCTCAACTCACTGCTCCACTCTCCATGTTGTAACGTAAGGGTGCAAAGCTCCGTGTCATTAATGAAAATACACTTGAATTGAGTATTAAAAAAAAAACCCTCATAATGCTTCATATGCATTTTATCACTTAAATGATTATGTAGAAGCTGCTGAAATTCTTTTCTTTTTTTCCCCAGTCTGTGCCACCACATGACAGCCAACAGTGGTGGTTGTATTGACCGTAGCCATTGGTCAGTTATACGTTCTGGAAATGGAAGGCTCCCGACTAAAATTAATCACCTACTCAAAGAGTTTCTTATGCTTAGCTTTTCTGAAATTAAAGAATTTTGGATCAATTAAGTACAAATTCCTAGTTGACATGAATAGCAAATCCAAAATTGGTATACATTGATGGAGGTACCATGTTTTCTCATTCATTAAGGGATTTCAGGCCCCAAATTCAATGACCATCTCCTCTCTGACAGTGTGAAAGCTTGCTTGTTATTTTATTTATGCAGCGTTCTTTTCAGTTTAGTGTGAACGAAGATAACTTCAGTGCTGTTTTTGTTGTTGTTGTGAATTAAGTTGCTAAAAGTAAGAGGAGTGTAATTCTCGGCAAGAGAGAAGGGATATTATATGCTTACTTGGAACTTATTATAAAAGACCACACTATCAGGCAGGGGGGATGGTCCCACTGGAAGTCAAAAGCATAATGAGAATTTAATACGTGCCAGACAATGTGCTATCCGTGTCTCATACATTATTCCTTTCAACAGCTCCACGTCGTGTGTGCCTCTGCGTCCCTTTTTATGGAGCTAGGAAGTAAGCAACCTGCCCATCTCACAGAAATCACCCACGGCAGAGCCAGAGTTTCCACTCAGGGGTTCTTAACCTGGATCTACATGTCCTCAAAGAATTGTGGGAAGAATTTAGGAATTCCATGAACTTGGATGGGAAAAACATTTGCATGTTTATTTTCATTCACTGCTGACTAAAATGGAACATTTTCTTTTTTTTAATGGTTTCAGGATTAGAATTTAGTGATTTATCACTTACATATAACACCCAGTGCTCATCCCAACAAGTACCCTTCTTAATGCCCATCACTGATTTAGCCCATTCCCCATACCCAACACCTAACCAGAAACCCTCAGTTTGTTCTCTGTATTTAAGAGTCTCTTATGGTTTGCCTCCCTCTCTGTTTTTATCTCCTTTTTCCTTCCCTTCCCCTATGTTCATCTAGTTTGTTTCTCAAATTCCACACATGAGTGAAAGCATAAGTTATTTAACTTTCTCTGACTGACTTATCTTGCTTAGCATAATATACTCTAGTTCCATCCACGTTGTTGCAAATGGCAAGATTTCATTCTCTTTGATTGCCAAGAAATATTCTATTGCATGTATATACCACATCTTCTTTATCCATTCGTCAGTCAGTGGACATTTGGGCTCTTTCCATAATTTGGCTATTGTTGATAGTGCTGCTGTAAACATTGGGGTGCAAGTGCCCCTTCGAATCAACATTTTTGTATCCTTTGGGTAAATACCTAGTTGTGCAATTGCTGGGTCAAAGGGTAGATCTAGTCACACAACTCAGCTATGGCTCTATTCAGTTTAACAGCAGGAAAAAAAAGAGTAAACGAAATATCTGGAACATTTTATGGATCTAAATACATGGGTATCTGCAGAACATGGAAAGGGATTATGTCTCCATCTCCTACTCATCAAAATATCCAGATACCCATTCATTTTTCATAGGCCAGTGCTAATTGGCTGAAAGTTATTTCTTTCTTTTGCCTCTGGTTTTGAGTTGTGTTCGAATTATTAATGGTGCTTAGTTTTGGTTGATTCCTGAATATAAACATCCCAGACAGCCTTCCAATCCCACTGACACTGTACCTGGATCTGGGCTTTCTCATCTAAGTTGAGTTACCAGGCATAAAACAAATCGCATACACCAGAAACCAGCCGGTCTTTGCCTAAAGTCACGTTCATTCCAGTTAGTGCTTGGATCTATTTTCTTGTGTCGATAGTTTTTTTTTTTTTTTACTTAATGGATGAACATCAATGAGTAGTTCATTCAATAAACCCACTAAACGCCAGGCATTCTTTCAGCCACTGGAGATATAGAGAAGATGCCCCAAAGGAGATTTTGAGAATTTTTCTTTCTTTAGAAGTGTTGGTTTACTGGGCAAATAAATGTACGCAAAGAGCATCTGCCCATCTTTGCTTTTTCTCTGTCCCACACCCTCTATAAGTCATAAAAATGTAGGTTTATTATTGTTCTTATTGTTCTTATTAATTTTTTATCTATTAACTGAATTGCTGGATCACTTTGTCACTGTGCCCATATCCTAAAATGTTCCCACAGACACCATGCGACTAAGAAACCTCAGAAGCTCGAATCGTCCTTGACACTTGCCCGAGAAGACGTCAATATTTTAATATTTCATCAAAGCGATTCCACACCAAGGTTAATGGATTGATGTGTAAGTGTGCTTCAGGGCCAACTTAGCCCAACTGGCTTAACAGAGTATAGAGTTGTCTTGTCTCCGAAAGGTATAGACCTGGACAATGAAAGGGTCTACGGTCCATTTATTTTCTTTCTAGAAGACTAACAGAATTGGAGGCAGGTGTGTGCATCTTTAAAGATATCAGTGCCTTGGGGTCAAGTGCCAGACTCTAAGAAGGGAAGGACACACAGAGTGGCCAGGGTATTTAATTCCCAATCTGTCTCTCACTATTTTTGTGACCTTGAGAAAGTCAACTAACATCTTTAGCTCTTAGAGCTCATTTTTAAAATGATGAGATCGAATGGACCACGAATTTCACACGTGTCTTCCAGCTCTAAAACTGTATTTATGCGTTTGAGGCATCACAAATAGAGTAAGGCCCTAAACTTACTTTCTATTGATGTTGAGAAGATAGAGCTTCGTTTCATAACATCTGTCCCATGAAGCGTCATTTTTGACATTTACATCATAATTGAAAGATGTGGTTTAAAAATTTCCTGTTAAAATAAGAGGATTGGTTAATTCCAACAAATCAAAAATGTTTTGTACCATATGATTTACATTATAGAGCAACATTTTAGTCGAGCTCAACAGGATGTCATGAAAGTTTGCTGAATTTTCTGCAGTATACTTATATAACACAGATATTTCTAAATATATGTCCTTTAAAATAATTATTGTGTTAAATATTAAAAATAGGATTGAAAGCCTTTGTGTTGATTCTGTAGTTTGGCACGACACACGGTTTTAGACACGTACAATAGTAAATGTTAGATTTTATGCATTGTTGAGTAATGGAGAGATTCTTTTCCACAACTATTTGTTAGAATACTGCGTTAGTATCTACCACCAAGATTAGAAAGTGGTATTACATGAAACCAAGTGAAAATGGATGGTCTTGATATAAATTAAACATTGAAGCTCCAATTTGTTGACAAGACTGCTTTTACCACAGTCCTTTCTGGAATGTCACTGAGAAAAGTTGTCGGAAAGACGGTGCATGAACTTTCTGTCTACGCATTTGCCCAGAGGCCTTGGTGATATAAATCTAAAGAAATAAATGCATGTGTGAAAGTTGTACTGTCACTCCTGGAGAAAGTCTATAAAACGGAGTCTGTTGGTAGACAGTAATTCAATACGAGGTAGTGTTATCAGGCAAAAATAACTTTGTATATAACATGATGGCACCCATGATTTGGGTTTGTTTTCTAACCAAATGTCATTTTTGTTCATTATTGCCGTGATTGAGAGGTTCTATCAGAAGTCTTAAAATACTTTTTTTTCAACGTAAAATTTGGACAAGTGATCAAATAGTGATAATTCTGGCCTGCTCCTTCCTGGGCATACTATCTGTGTCAAAACTTGAACAGATGCATGTTATAAACTGTGTTTTGACTTTTCTTTTTCAACCTTCAGTAGACTACGCTGGGATGAAACCTTGAAATGCTCCAACACTTGGTTTGGGGAGAAAAGTAAAGGGAAGGGAATAGGTTTTCTTCAGTAATTATATCAACTTGGCTTGCAAATGCACTTTGCGAGCCTGCTGGAAGGAGATTTTACAGCTGCTAACTTCTGTATAACCTGGTAGCTATTAGAATTGTAAACAGCGAAAATAAATTCCAAAGGTCTAAACTTGATAGTGAGGTTTTTTTTTTTTTGCCTGCATATTGAGAAGAGATGAATTTCAGGGTCGTGTAAGCTTGCCCTCCAAGTTTCTGATATCAGGTCAAGACCAACATGTTTAGAGAAAGCTTTGATTTAAGGAGATTTTTATCCAAATTACATCAGAGGCCCAAGACCAAAACTCAACCTCCCTCAAGTTATGTCAACGTGTTTTCCCGTAGAAGAGCTGAATCCCTTGAATATTTTCGGAACTTCTCATCAACACAGGTCTTTGCTTTACAGTTTGCTAGAACCAGTCCAAGCTCGGTCCAGCTTATTTCTCTTTCTCTTAATTTTCCTGAAAGAATTAGAGTTCTCGTCTTTATGATGAGAAAGGCTCACGAAGGGGGGGTTTCCACTTCGGAATTCCTTTTCCCACTTTCAGCTGTTTGCGGGCCTAATGACAGTGTTCTTTCATCGCGGTAAATATACGGCGTGCCTGCCAAATCAGGAGAGACAGAAGCCGACGCTAACAGTGTTTTTGAAAAGTACTATGGAATGTGGGCTCCTGGCCTGGGGCAAAAAAACACACAAAAACAAAGGAGGTGGTTCTGAGCGTGGCCGCCGGTCTGGAGTGTGAGCCTGCCCCTCGAATTGTTAGCCTGCTTTCACGGTAACACATTTGCTTATTTATTCAGTAAGTGCTTCTACCCTGGCGCCGCAAGACCCCCCACCCTCCCCCGCCCATGCCCCGGAAGCCTGCAGCATGAGTGTGTACGTGGCAATATCCCGGTTCGCAACAATCGGGTATCTGGACTGCAGACACGGCCACGCCTGAGCCGAGGAACTGACATGGAAGAATCTGTCTTCCTAACAAAGGACGATCGGCAATGACAACCACCCAAGAAGAAAACCTAAAATCGGCTTGATTGATTGCTGCCAGATCAAAGAAATCACACTTGTTATTTTTATGACCTCTGTCCCGAATGTTTCTGTCTCTGGAAAGACAGAGCACAGCCTAACACTGTTGAAAAAACTAGAAGACAGAGAGCAAGGAGAGTCAGAATTTAGGTTAGAGATGTTCTCTATACCTTCATCATTTTAAGTTAACAATGTGTGTTACAGGAAGAAGGGAAGTTCTTTCTAACTGCTTACCTTTTACTTCATTAAATACAGAAACCAAGGTGCTGTGCCGTGAATTCCGAATCCCACATTCGGTGCCCTTGATCTGTTGAACCTTGATTCCTTTTCTTAAGAATCTTTTCATTCTTGGGTTTGGGTTTTAAAATGTAGAAATGTTTGATACATTATTTTTTAACAGAGTCTTTAAATAATAGTTTATTAAAAAGATGATCTATTTAATGGGCTTTCCTGTGTCCCATATGTAATTACTGGTTCCAAACTTTTGAAAAGGGTTATTTGTGCACGAAGCCATCAAAGACTACAGTATTTCCATCTTTACTGTTTTTTATTATCTAGCAGGTTCAATCACAAAATAGAGTTTTCCCCTGCTCAGTCCTCAGTACGACAGGTTCGAATGGCAATCTTACACACTGTGGCCACTTTAGCGGCACTCCGGGTAAGCCATTAACATTTAACCGGTTAGTCTGCATATACGTGGTATGTCATATTTGTATTCCATGGCAGCCTTTGATGGCCACTCAGATGTGAAGGCACATGAGCTGGGAAAGCTTTGTTGGTGGCTCTCTCATGCTGATCTTTGGGACGTCTCGATGACGGTGACACTACGTGAAACGCCAGCGAACTCGGAAAAGGATTCCCATCAAACGAGTCGATGACAAAACAACACCAGGTGTCGCCAACCCGGTGAAGCAGGTGACTAGCACATCAAGAAACGGCTGCTGAGGACAAGTGACCTTACAGCTGTGACCTGGATGAGCCACAGGGACAGTCGTTTCCTGGATCTTGACCAGGACACTGCATCTCTCGTATACACAAGAGCCACCTGGGCATCTTGTCAATATGCAGATTTTGAATCAATATGTCTGGGAGGAGCCCTACATCCTGCATTTCTCACAAATTCCCGGGTGATACTGACGCTATTCATTCATGGACCGCACTTGGAGAAGCAAGGTCGTGAGAGTGCTACGTGAGAATTTTTGGTGGGAGAGATTCTGTGGTGGGGTGACTGCGTTCATTCGCCGCCTCTTTAAGGAGAAGGGAGCCAATGGAGGGGGCACACAAGGTGAAGTTTGTGGGATTTCTGTCATTTCTTTTTTTAAAAAAATTATTTTAACATTTATTTATTTTTGAGAGATAGAGAGAGTGTGAGCAGGGGAGGGGCAGAGAGAGAGAGGGAGACACAGAATCTGAAGCAGGCTCCAGGCTCTGAGCCGTCAGCATAGGGCTGATGTACTCACAGACCATAAGATCATGACCTGAGCCAAAGTTGGCCGCTTAACCAACTGAGCCGCCCAGGTGTCCGTCTGTCATTTCTTTCTGACCTCACTTTTATTTTAGGCTATTTCTACGATGACAAAAAAAAGCAGATGATGAAGAAAAAAACCCATTCAAAATTTACTCAACTTCATAGTAGCACATAAGTTGGGCATTTAATTTTCAATCAGTTGTCCATTTTTACAAAAGTGTTCTTCTCCGCAGAGTGGTTGCTTTTCCCATTTGAATGCAGATTTGTAGCAAAACGTTCAGGAAATGCGGTGTTCAGAATGATTAGTTACTGGACTTCTATGCATCCATTAGTCCTAATCCGGACGGAGAGATTATAATCTCCTCTGTCCTGCTTTTGTTTGGTTCCATCCGCAATTTCCCTTTGGGTCTCAGGGAGCTCAGGAGTTTTTCTTATGCAGGTATCGTGGCCATGTAACAGAAGAGAATTAAGCGGGCCACGCGGGGATCAGATCTGTGACCTCGGTCTCATTAGCACAATGCTCTGCCCAACTGTGCTAACGACCCAGGCTTTTGCGGCTGCCTAGGGCTAAGGGAGATGAATGTCTCTTCTCTCTTCCTCCAGTCACTGAAGATGTTTCAAATGGTCCCACCAGACTATTGAGATGCATTTGCTTAGAGTATCTGCCAGGTTAGCCCAGAGCTTGCGATTTATTGGTGCATTCCGTCAAACCACAGGCTTACACTGGTGCATCAAAAAGGCTTTTTGGACTGTATCCCCAGTAAGGTAGGTAATTGGGGATTGAAATCTTAGGAGAGTCATACGCCAGCCCAGATGCATCCTGGTAAAACATAAACAGTTGTGACTCATGCTCTGTATGCTGACAATCCCGGTTAAATCATTTAAAGAAACATGTGAGGATGGCCAAAAGATACCTTTCTCACTACCAAATCATCGACGTCCTGCAGGACCGGAAAAGATGTTTGACAAAGAAAGTCACATCACAGTTAATCTCGTGGAACTGCCCTGGCGAATGTAGACTAAAACCTTGTTCTTCCAGGTGCTGCAATTGCAAGACTATCTATTCGAGTTTGAGCAAGGAGGGCGTATTTTCTCCTGAGCGATTGTTTTGGATCCTGTGGTTCCTAAGTTCACCTTCTGCGTGGAAATCCTTGCCAGAATATCTTCTGACACTCTGCGGCAGGAATTTCAATGAAACTCGTGTTTTATTCTCCTAGGCAGTTTTTCCCCCCCTCGTGCGAGGTCTTACTAGTTTATCAGCTAGAACGGAGGATTTGCTAATCATTTTCTGGGAGGGGAAGTCATTTTTTTACAAAAGCATCAAATCGAACGTTCAAAATGTCATTACGTACATGTGGTATTATTTTAGGCAGAACAGACTTTAAAATGCAGTAAATAGTCTTGATTAAAATGGAAACCTTTTAAATAATCATGGGGTATAAAATCAAATGGAATAAGTCTGAAGTAATGCAAGTCAACCAAAACAGCCTTAATGCTGTTTTTCTCATTTCCCTCCGCTTCATCCCCCGAAGAGCATAAAACTCTTAGGAGTGTGTTAGTGGTGTGTTGAATGGCCCCCTGAGAATACCGGAGCCCCGTGCTCCTGCAACACGGGGGGCAGTTGATGTCTACACTGTTGGCGTTCTCTCCCCCGTGCCTTCCCTCAGGTCATTCTCCTTTGAGAAATGCATCGTCTTTTTCTCTAAATAAGAGTTTCTCAACCGCAATACCGTTGGGATTTCCGACTGGATGGTTCTCTGGTGTGGGCAGCTGTCCCGGGTACTGTGGATGTTTAGAGGCATCCCCGGGCTCTGTACTCACTAAATGCCAGTGGAACCCTCCCCTTAGAGTAACAGAAACTACGTCCAGCCATCGCCAAAGCTCCTCTATTTGGCCCCTCTTCTGGCAGTTGAGAACCTCTGCTCTCACTCTGTTTTATCCCTCAAGCCCAAACACCACCTGCGCTGCGAAGCCTCTCTTGACCATTTATATTAATCCGTGATGACTTTTCCATTAAGTTTATACATAAAATCCAATCACTTGAAGAAGATACATCCACATGAACAATAAAAGGCTACAGAGAATAAGGGAGTTGCGGGCCACTGTTTCCTGGATCTCCTCTCTTCTACAGAGACAACCACTGTCAAAGCAAGTGCTTTTCCAGATTGTTTGAAGGCACCTGAAAGCTAAAAAACACTATCTCATTTGTTTGATTGTTTGACTTTTCTTAATATTTATTCGTTTTTTTGAGATAGAGGGAGAGAGAAAGAGAGAGCGTGCATGCACATGTGAGCAGGGGAGAGGCAGAGAAAGAGGGAGACACAGAATCCAAAGCAGCTCCAGGCTCTGAGCTGTCAGCACAGAGTCTGACGTGAGGCTTGAACCCATGAACCATGAAATCATGACCTGAGCTGAAGTCAGACCCTTAACCATCTGAGCCACCCAGGTGCCCCCACCATCTTGTTGTTTTAATTTGTTTCTCTTTCCTTGCTAATGAGTTTGAGCAGGTCTTCCTAAGTTCTACGGCTATTTGGATCTTTTTCGTTTTGTATTGCCTTAGCCTACTTTCCCAATTTATTATTTTTTTTCATATTGATTTGCATTGAAATCCATATTTACATTACAGTTATAGGTCACTTGCTTGCTATATATGTATTGCAAAGTGTGCTCCCGGACTGGATAAATTGTATGTGTTGTTGTACATTAAATTTTTATGTAGCCAAAAATGTCAAACTTTTCCTTTATGGCTATTGGATTGTATTCCTTATTTAGAAAGTCTTTTACTCCCCAGATCTATCTAAAAAATTACCCCATTCTCTCCTCATGCTCTTCCAGGTTTCTCCTCAATTAAGTAACTGAGAGTAAAAAGTAAGGATTTAACTTCTTCCCCTTTCATCCCAAATGAATAGTTCTATCATTCAGTGCAGGTTAGTTTAAACCGCAGTAACAAAGAACCCCAAATGTCTGTGGCTTACAACTTCTCAGCTTAGCGAAGACTCTGCTAAATTTTTTTAAAATTCTAAACCCTGGAGGATCAGACTTTATCTGGGACATGCCTAAGGGGAGAAAGTGAGGTGGTAGAGAGGAACCTTCGCACTTTTCTTTTTTTAATTTTTAGGGTGTGTGTGTGGGGGGACCCAGAGGAGGGAGGGGCAGAGAAAGAGGGGAATAACGGATCCGAAGCATGTCTGGTGATGTCAGCACAGACCCTGATGCGGGGCTCAAACTCACGAACCGTAAGATCATGACCTGAACCGCAGTCAGAGCTTAACCTACTGAGCCACCCAGGCGCCCTTGTACCTTCGCTATTAAAGCTTCTCCTCTGAGGTGGCCCAACCACTTCCAATCACGTTTTATTGGACAATGCAAATGATATGACCAATACTGGTAACCATGAGTGAGAAGTATTGGCCTTTTTCAGAGATAGACCTTGAAGAAATGAGTTTGATCAGGGGTAGCGAATGTCTCAGTGAGACCTTGACTCTCAAAAGAGCCAATTTCTCTAAAACCATTAAAGGAATATTTCCTTTAGTTTCCATTGATTTGCTGTATCACTCACCCGGAACCGGCGTACACCACTTTGTACTATATTTATTTATCCTTTTATGAACATATTCTCTCTTCCCAGCTTAGTAAATTCCTGGAGACCAGGGATTATCTCTTATTAGTATTACACTTAGTTAGTCATTGCCTGACTATTTGGGAAGTTGGAAATGGCCCAAATATTCATTATTAGAGCAGCGGGTAACTGAATACTGAAGGGCTCAAATAACTCAACTTGTTACGTAGGCGGCTTAAATGTAACACCTTTTTTCTTCTGTGAAATGGTATTTGAATTCTGAAACTCTCATGTCCAGCAACATCGTGCCCTAAAATGAACAGAGCTAATGGGAAAAATAGGGTTGGGGAAAGCCGCTCCAAATTTAGGCACTATCATTCTAAAAATACTGAAAAGGACGATAATTACTCTCATGGATGGGTTAACATTTAAAACATCAAATTCCCAGTGTATACAAAATACTGAAGCACGTGTCAAAGTTTGTCACAATGATTTGAACATAGAATGCTGGAAAGGGGTGTAAAGAAAGGTTCCGCCTGTCGAATTTGGAGACAAGAGCCAAAAGCACAAAAGAGTAAAGAGAGGCGCATATAAAGGGTTCCAAGTGGGTAGGTGGTCAGGCCAAGCTAAGAAGATACGCGCTGAGCAGGCATTGACATCATCACGGCCGTCTACCCTCCTTGCCCGGTTCAACTGGATTTGTGTACTTGTGGTCAGTGGCTCCTGTTAGTGTTTGTGAACATTTGAAAGCTGGGAAACTGGCTTACGACGCTGCGTAAATTCTTTGTTATCTTCCCTCATTCTCCTCTTTACCCTTTGTAAATTTGCAATATAGCGACAGACTGTACATTCAGCAACATGCATGGCGTTTTAAAACCTAGTGCTGGGATGAAAAGGGAGGGGGCAGTGGGGGGATTCATTGGAAACACTCCTTATGTAATTTAACAACACAAACGGAGGGCTACAGTTTTACAAGGATGAACACATATTTAGGATCGATTTCAAACACATTGGAGGAGTAGCTAGCTATTGGGAGGGGTAGAATGCAGGGGAGGACACAGAGGAGGGAGTGAAAACAAAGTGAAACAAAGTTGCTAAATGGAATCTTGCAACCGTGGCTGAATGCATTGCGCTGTGTGGTTAGCTCAGTGGCTGAGAACACGGCGCCACACTCTGTCTCTGGTTAATGAGAAAGTAGTTGATGTAGGGTCTGGCTAAAGCACTCAGATCCTGCTTGTGTTGCGGTTACCACGACTGGGGGTTCGAGATTTCAGTCTCCCACATGCCAAACTCTGGGCTAGGAATTCCACGAAAAGGCTTTAAAATGAACATGTAGGTGCTTCTGGGACCCGGTTTCCGTCAGTGTGAGCTGCTGTGCCCAGTGGCAGTGTGTGGTCTTGGAGATCAAGGTCACCCAGGGCGGTGCTTCGTGAGTTTTCCCTGGGCGTGACGTGCTCTGTTCCTGGAGGTTCGTGAGGCAGCGGATCATACAGATGTGTAATCTCCTCTGGCCTGTCATCTGGGTTGTGTCCTGCACTTCGCGACATCAGGATCCTTGAACGGCTATAACGCCCTCCCTGAGTTTCCAGCCCCCTCAAGTATTTGACTTTGAGAAGGCAGCTATGCTAATTACCACCCCACCCCAAACAGTGCCTTTGGCTTTGGGAATTTAGTGACCACTGGTGGAGTATTACCTGGAGCCATCTGAACCTTGACTGTGGGCTGGGAGGTTACCCTCCTTCAGCCCTGGGGCTCCTGTTTATTCTTCGGTTCCTTTTGTATCTCCTTCCACCTCTGCTTCCTTCAGGACACAGATCGGCATAAGTTTCCTTTGTTCTGAAAATCTTTCCCATTAGTATGCCCCCTATTCAAGCAATAACTCATTCTTCCGGCTCCCTCCTTGTGATGAATCTTTTGGAAGGCTGTGATCCTCATCAGAATGAAAGAAAAAGGGGGCTTAGTTTGACCATTGGAACATCCCCAGTGTCTTGAATAGTGCTTGGCATGTTGATGGTTAATAAATATCGAGGGAGTGGCTGAAGGAATACACGATCAACCAAAGTCGTTCTCCTAACTTCTACCTTCATTCATCACGTAGCCTTACACAACAGCACTGGCTTGCCATCTGGCAAACTGGGTTTTGCTTTTGAACTACACTATTAATGCTTCCCTCCCACAGCATTTGACTTAATCATCCCCTTCCTATTTCTTCCTATTTCCTGTTTGTCAAAAAACCCAGCTTATCCCGATTCTTCTCCTAGGATTCTGATAATTATTTTTGCCACTCTTTTTGGATTTTTTCCTTCACCAATACTTGACACATGAGCTAGCCGCTCCCCTCTTCTGTGCTTCAGGCTCTGACTTTGTTGGCGTCTCATGAATATACATGGCAGCCTCTCTCTGGAACGACAAGCTTACACTTCCAGAAATTTCAAGACATTTCTTTTCTCGAATGCGTCACAGCTACTTCAGGATTAGCACTTGAAAAATTATACTAAGTCCCACTCCAACGGAAGTCCTTGACCTTTCTCCGGAATTCTCATCATACCTCCAGTCCCCCAGGCTGGAGAGGCTTGTCTCAGCCCATCCTTTCCTTGGGCCATCCTTTCCTTTAATTGATCATCAAGACCTGTCCATTGGACCTTGGAAAGGCCCTGCAGGTCTGGACTCTCCGTTCCCCTGCTATCATCTTTGTATGATGTTCCAACATTTCCCATTCAAATGATCTTCTCTCTGTACTACCGCTAAAATTGTCTCCCTAAAAATACAAATCAAATCATCACAAATTCCTATTTTCTCCGGATCGCCTCTATTATAAAGTTTCAACTTCCTATCCAAAGGACCTAACAATTCGGGGACCATTCTCGTTCTCCAAACTAACTTCCTGTCTTTCCTTAGTTCCTTTTCATTTTTAGTACCATCCTCCGCCCTCCTTTGGATTAGAATTCTTCATTAGCTCAAGGCCTTAATCACGATGGGTGATGGATATTCAGAAGGGGCACTCACTGTGATGAACACTAGGTGTTATATGTAAGTGACGAATCGCTAAATTCTATTCCTGAAACTAATATTACACTCTGTGTTAACTAATCAGCGTTTAAATAAAAACTTGAAACAACAACAATAAAATAAATTTATTATAATTTTTTTGAAAAGGGGGTCTCTTCTGCCAGAGACCTGGAGGTATGAGATAATCCCTCAAGATAAAGCGTCTTTACCTTCCTCTTTCTTCTTATCTCAGTGCTCACCTGTGAGTGGAAGGGCCTGATAATTTTTACTTGGTTTTCTCATAGCCTATTATGCAAATATGAGGTATCGACCTGTCCATCTATCCATCCATCTGTCCATCCCTATCATATATCCTGTGCAGTTTCATGCCTCCGGGAAAACTTCAAATGGACAAAGTATGCCATTTTATACTATATCAACGTCTGAAAAATTATATCCAGAAGACGTTAAATCCGTCTGATGTTTACTAAAATGTTACCTTTTGGAAGCATTGTTTCAACAGAACTTAATTATTTTAGGGCGCGTCTGTGATCTCTGGTCATGTGGATTCTCGTGGAGCCTTAAACGCTCAAGGGACATTTCAGAAGGAAACGCATGTGGCCCAGTGGATGTGTCACAGCACAACCACGCTGATAGTGTTTGGTGCACTTCAAGACACCCTCTGTGCTTTTCAGAAAAATCCGGAAAGTGGAAACGTTCCTCCCCCTGGATCTCCATGTGTTGAAATGTTATCAGACATCCTTTCCTGATCGTTTCACCTCTTCTCTTGAAAGTTTTACGCTCGCGCATTTAAAGAACGAGACGGGAAACTGATTTACGAACCTCCAGTGAGGATTTTCGGACTTTACACTTTTCTGTTTGGCATCGCGGTCTAATCAAGAAAGCCAGAAGCCCTGATTTTAAAAAGTGGAATTTTGATAAAGCTCTCACATATCGTGTATTTTATGGTACCACCTTTCCTGAGGTGGGCTTAAGCTTCCAGTGCTCACAGAGGCCAAAAGTAAGTTGATTTATAAGAAAAAAGAATAACCAATATTAATATTTGAATATGTCAGGTAAACAAAATGGTGAAAACATGGACATCTGTTTTCTACCTCTTTGTAATAGTTAAACTGCCTTGAAGAAACAGCTTCCTTTTTGTAAAGTAACAGATAAAATATACTTAGTCTTTTATAAAAAAGAAATGAACATGGAACACCTGGGTGGCTCAGTCGATTGAGCTCAGGTCACGACCTTGAAGTTTGTGAGTTCGAGCCCCACAAGGGACTCACTGCCGTCAGCCTGTCAGAAGCCAGCTTCTTCCGACCCTCTGTCCCCCTTTCTCTGCCCATCCTCTGCTTGTGCTCTCGCCTCCCCAAAGAATAAAACAAAAAGAAAAAAAAAGAAATGAATGAAATAGACAAGTTCACTTTTTTGAGTAGAAATATTGAAAAAAGTTACATGGCTTTTAGACAAAAGCGTTACCTTGATCTCAGAGAAGGGCGAAGCCATGTGGTCACTCTTCCCTTACAGTTTGGGTTTCCGTCCCTCTCCGAGCATTGCCACAGAGCGACAGCTGCAGCCTCTAATTCTGCTTTGAAGGAATGGGGGAAATCTTCCCAGGAGAGCTGTATCTTCCTTGGAGCGGTCTCCTGGAATCGTCTGGAACCATGGTTGCCAAATGGTGAGGGAACAGGAGAAGGCTTTGATCAGCTGCTCCCGCTTCACCCAAAGTCAGAAACATACAGTCCCAACCATGTGTAGCCAGCATGGCGCTGCGGCTAATTACTCCTATTATCTTAATAACTGGAGATCCCTGGAATAATACATTTTCAGTCATGAATTAAAAATGGCAATATATTGGCTTTGATGCTGTCAAAATGAAATCTGCATTACCAAAACTCTGAGAGTCAGAAGATTAATTATATTTGTACAACCTTTTTTCTTAACCAATCACTAACAAATTATAAAGGTACATGGAGTCTTATTTGGGAAATAATTTTAGGTTATTATCTGAAATGGAGTGGTGCTAATTTTGTTGGTCCAGTCAATGTGCTGATTGTTACACTTCTTAATTCTACTTTATCTCTCAGAGATGGAATCGTATTAAAATCCTTTGAAAACAAAACCGCGCCTTGTTTAACTGTTGGATTAACCTTCACCGAGTCAATGAGATTCCTAATGAATAAGTCCATGGCATTATATTTGATTTAACTTTATAAAAACAGTATCAGAGTTAATTGACAGGATAATGAAGGGTTTGCGAGAACTACCTTCGAGGTTTCATTTCCTCCTCTTTCTCTTTGTTTCAGAATTAGAGGGCGGCTCAGTTTCTGCATAATCTTTGGTTTTAGGCCCCCACTCGAGGTGCCGGCCAGAACTGGACAGCCCCTGGCTATTAAGGACTAGGTTCTCTTTCGGGCAATTGGCCAAACCTGACTGCAGTGGTATCAATTGTAGGTATATTATTGTATTCATTTTACTAAAGGGCACGTCACTTTTTTTCCTGCAGGAATTTTTAGCAAGTGGTTAAAAATAACCTTTAAGAAAGGTTATATTACTGCTGAGGCCTAGCCAAACCTTTTGGATGGAAATCTGCATCCATCATACTCAGATCTGTCAAAGGAAGTCGAGTGAGTAGCTCGGTAGACGTAAGGTTGAATTCAAATGTCACTGCGCCATGTTTTGTAAAAAAAAGTGGCTGGCCGAGGTGACCTTTGCACGCCAACATTCCATTTTGTAGTTTGAAAAGTAGGGAAAAGCTAGTCCACAAAATTATGTCGTAGGACTCGGTCTGCCTTGAAAGCAAAGACGGATTCAAATTTTAATTCCGAAATTGTCAGTTTTGGCTGAGAATAAACATGAATTTAATCACCTTCTGCGTTTTCATTCAATCCGAACCTGAAACATTCTTTTAGGAATGGGTAATGTACACTGTTGCTTAGGAAGGTGTGAGTTCAACTGTTATAGAAAAAGCTGTTTAAATAGCTCTCCGGTAAGCCCTTCTTTCTTTAAAATATATTGCATCTTCTCTAATTTTGAACGGTGGCTAACTAACCTTCCTGAAGCTAATGCTGAAGAGAACATCGTGAAACAAAGTTAAGAGTTATTAACAACCGGGGTAAGGAAGAGCATTCACTATAAAGAATCTAAACAGAAGTTACTTGTAGTGTACCTGTTGCACTTTTATATAGCTTCAGAAAAATGCAAGAAAGAGCTGAACGAGTTCTCCCAGTGCTCGTGTGGAAAACGCTAAAGTTCTATTCCGGGAGCATTTATTACACTTGTGGCGTGCGTAGCTATTTACAGATAGCTTGTAAATGTGTGAACTGCAGAAACAAACAATTTTGCAGGGACATTCTATCTGCATAGGCCCAACCTCTTTTGAAATAGGGGCCCATAGAGAATAGTGGTTGTCACCGCATTGGGCTTCGCTAAACACCAAAGGGATTCAGAGAAACAAATGTTGGATTGCTTTGCTCCTACCTTTGTCTTTGCCCTTTCCCCATTACCACTTTTTGACTATATTCTTGGGACACAAGGGCCAGCTGAGCACTTTCTAATTTTGGAGAGAAAGCCATTGCCCCCATGACTATTGTATTGCGTTCTCGGAGACACCTTACATGGTGGGACCAAGAATAGGACACCCCCATGTTCTGCCAAGATTGTCTTTTGCCTACTGATTCTTCTTCTTCTCTCATGCCCTCTTTTGGGTACTTTCATCCACTCTCTTGGTTTAAACTACCACCTATATGCTTACGATTCTCAAGATTACACCTTCGGTCATGCCTCTCTTCTGTCTAAAGATGATCACGTACACCTGCCTATTGCATATTTCCACTTGGGTGCGTTGTTGGGTCCTCGCGTGCCTTCTCTCTGTCCTCTTGCACCCTTGGTCTTCCCATATCTCCAATTTCAGTACAGTTTTAGGTGCATGAGGAACATCTGGGAAGATACAGATGTCACAGTAAGTTAGTTAGAAATGGAAGCCTACCACTGCAGATATATTAGTCATCTTTTTTTTTTTTTTTAACCAACTCTATTGTACTTAAAACCTGAGATCATTTTAGGCCGCTCATTTGCCCTCATACCATGCTAACTGGTCAATAAGGTATTGATTTTACCTTCTAAAATTAAAAACAAACTAGAATAAATAAAGTTGTGTCCTAATGACTGTTGAGAGTCAAAGAATTTAGCTGAATTTACATTACCCGATACACATATAAGTGTGAATGCACTACTTATTTATTTAAGACCCACCTGAAACTTGATAAAAAAACATGCTAAAGCAAAATGGTAAGCAGGGTGCAAACAATTGTTGTAGAACAGAGATTGGCAAACCATGCTTTGTGAATGATATCTGTCTGGTCACTAGTGCTCTCTTAAAAATGTATTAAATTTTTTTATAGTATGAAAACTAAGATGGGTTTCACATTTTCATCTATCATCTATCTATCTATCTATCCATCTATCTATCCATCTATCCATCTATTTTAGAGAGAGGGAGAGACCACATAAGCTGGAAAGAGGGGCAGGAGGAGAGAGAGAAAGAATCCCAAGCAGGCTCCATGCTCAGCGCAGAGCTCAATCTCATGACTCTGGGATCATGACCAAGACTTGGATGCTCAACTGACTGAGCCACCCAGGTGCCCCTGGGTTTTCATATTTTTAAAGGGTTGTAAAGCACACACACATACACATGCACACATACACACATACACGTACACACACAAGAATATGCAACAGGAGCAATATGCCCTAAAGAACCTAAAATATTTACCATCTGGTCTTTTACAGAAAAGTTTGCCAAACCTCGTGTAGGGAAACAAGCAGCTCCACTTCACAATCCACGTTTCTAGTTGGTGCTTTATGACCAAGAGCCTATCAACAACTCAGAAAGTTGAATTTAAACTTTCTCATGCATGCCGCATAGTGTATACTTAAAGTTAAGTCTGCTAAAATAACTTGCAGTTTGTTTTCAAGTAATAATGATTGCAGTAATAATATTTTTGTATCCAATATTTTAATAGACTTTAAATGAAGAATTAAGTTTGTTTGAATGTATGAATCACTTTGAGACTAGATGTAGCTATAAAAACTTGAAAGACAATAAGAGGAAATATATTTAAGGGACTTAAGTAATTTCAACATGAATTAAACCCTGCAGTTATCAATTTCAAAGTGGACAGAATTCCACTAGGTGTCTATTTTTTTTAAACATTTATTCATTCTTGAGAGACAGAGACAGAGTGTGAGTGGGGGAAGGCAGAGAGAGAGAGACATAGAATCCCAAGCAGGCTCCAGGCTGTCCGCACAGAGCCCGACATGAGGCTTGAACCCATGGACCGCGAGATCACGACCTGAGCCGAAGTCAGACACTCAACCGACTAAGCCACCCAGGTGCCTCTAGGTGTCTATTTAAAGGCATTGTGGAGATGCTTTGGGATACAATTACTGATTAGTTAATTAACTAATTTATTAAATCGGTGACCATTTAACAAGCAGGTACTTTGTGCTAGGGATCATGCTAAGTGCTTTCTGTCAAGGATGTAAGATACATAGAAATATATATGTGATAAAATGGGGTGAATACTCTAAGGGAGATTTGCATGAGGTACAGGAGGAGAAAGCTAGGGCGCGTCGGCTCTGTTGGATGGCGGCTCACCGAGTGTCCACAATGGGTCTTAGCGAGTTGGAATTAACCAGCTGGACCAGTGTGGGCAGCCCAGGAGAAGGCTGGTAGAAGGAATGGCATGAATAGCACAGGAAGGCGCAGGCATGTGAATCGGCGGAGTGAGTTGTAAGCCGTGTGCACAACTGGGGTAGACGGAGTGCGTGACGCCGTGGCGAGGGTGTTAGGGTATGAGGCTAAGGATCCTGATTCCACAGGGGCTGTTAAGTCACGTAAAGGGTTTGGAGTTTCTCCTACAGGCAACAAAATAATCGTTGGCTAATATTCATCCAGGCCATGATATAAAAATTATACACAACGTATTTGCTGGAAAAAGGCCGATTGAAAGGGAGAGGTTTGAAGCAAGTCAGGAAGCTATTCTAACAGTTGAGGCCAGACTAAGGACAGGGGTAGGATTGGAGATATCTGGAGGATAAAATTAATAAGACTTAGTTATCACTTTGATTTGGGTGGTGAGACGGAGGGAGGCCCCCAGGAAGACGTTCGGCTTACATGCTGGGTGAATGGTTAAGCAAAGGTTAGCAAAGTGCCACCCTTTGGGATGGATCGAAACTGTTGACAACTTTGGTAAATAAAGTTTTATTGGAACACAGCCGTGACCCTTCCTTTATGTATTATTTATGGCTGCCTTTCTACCACAGTGGGAAGGTTGACTACTGATAAAGAGACTGAGGCCCGCAAAGCCTTTTTGGCCCTTTACAGAAAAAGTTTCCTGACCCCTGGGTTCAGGCAAGGGACAAGGGATTTTGAAACAAGCACAGACGGAATATTAAGACCAATGTTAGGGGCACCTGGGTGGCTCAGTCAGTTAAGTGTTCAACTTCAGCTCAGGTCATGATCTCACAGCTCATGAGTTCGAGTCCCACATCGGGCTCAGTGCTGACAGCTCAGAGCCAGGAACTTGCTTCAGATTCTGTGTCCCCTCTCTCTCTCTACCCCACCTGGGTTCATGCTCTGTCTCTCAAAAATGAATAAACAATAATAATAATAAAAAAAGACCCATGTTAGATGTGCCGGGTTGAAATGCAGCCGGCATCTCTGGGTGTATGAAGAATAAAACACGAGTGTGGGTTAAATTACAAGGAATCTTCAAGGACAGGATGAGATGGGCACAGATAGGCATCAGAAGAGAATCTTGGGGCAAATATGCTGTATAGCCCAGGCTTTTTATGGTTGTCTTCCATCTATGCAATGTAGGAAGCCTGGAAGAGGTAACGTGTGTAACGGACAACACCCTACGGCCTCCCGGTTGCCGCCTGATTGTACCCTACTCACCTGTCTACACAGGTCACCGCTGTCCCTCCTCTTCTCTCTGAGCCCTCATTTTGCTGCCCGTCCTTCTCAGGCCTCACAGCCAGACCTTGAGTCCTCATTGGGACCCATGTCTCTGCTTTGGGTCTAGTCTTTGGACACAGACCAGGATGAGGGCCGAGAAGGGGCACTGTGGCCTTGCAAGTTCTCTGCCTGCAGTGAAGAGCTGACCTCACTTGCAAGTGCTTGGCTTGGAAACGACCGTACAGCTCGAGTCCTGACCAGTGCAGTGACCAGGTAATCGACTTGCCTGGTAAGGTAAAGGGAATCCGGGAAGTCCAGAGAGGTAACAGACACTTAGCCCAGTTATCCTTTCTTCTCCCTATAGCACTGCGTGACCTGGTTGGTCCCAAGAATCCTGGTTGCTTTTATCCAATGCTTACTCGGTACTCAACACAAGAACTGAATGTAGCATCTTGGGTGACAGAAATCACAGACATATTTCCAGTAGTGTTTTTCAGCTTAAGGTCTTACTGTCGCCTAGGAATGTCAGTATATGGATCTCTGCGGAGTTCGCTGAGGTGGTTAAGGTTCTGTGTGTCTAAGGGAGGCATCCCCAGCAGGAAGAAGTGGACTGCTAAGATTTTGCTCTTTGCTGCACCCACCACGAGACAGTTGTTTTCAGGTTAAAAAAAAAAAAACAAAACAAAAACCTATACTCAGAACCTCAATATTTAAACCAGATGGATGGGGTCGCCTAGAGAGAGGATGCTGGGAGGCTAGAGGGGGGCTGTAAGCCCTATGTCTGAGATTGTCTCTTGTCCTGAGGGAATGAATGAAGAAATCCCCTGAATGCTTGATGTCAGGGGACCATTGTTGCTGCACTAGACACTGAAAACATGTGTTTTCACCATTGAATATTTCAAAGAGCAAGAATACCCAGTCGTGTCACTGCCTGAAAAACAGCGAGCTTGCTTCCTCCTCCTCCAGAACTGTAGTAGTAGTGTGCGTTGACACATGGTCTGTGTTAAAGACAGATTGTTCTGTAAACTAATTCCCACTTTCCGTTGTGTGAACACTTCCTGGGAGAGCAAGTCCAATGCCGTAGGCAGCATGAATTCATTGTCGGGCATTCAGTTGCCCCTTAAGAGACTGACAGGAGAGAGTCCCTGAAATTCTAGTCTGCCCATGAGCACGCTGTGATGGCGTCCTCCTGGCCTTTCCGCATCACACGTTGACTAGGCTTCGGTCTTCTCCCAGCTGCCTGCACCAATGGGTCCCCTGACATTCAGAGTCTTGTCACGGACTCTTCAGAGAGAGGAGCTGGGTTCAGAAACAGTGCTTTTCACTCAAGTGGAAACTTGCTATTTATTTGTTTGTTTTTGCTTCCTTATGTCCCTTTTCGTGCATGTTTGATAAGGACACTCAACGCGAGCTCTACCCTCTTAAAATTTTAAGTGCGCAACACACGATCGCCAACCATAGGCATATGTTGTACAGCACAGCTCCAGACTTTATCATTCTGCGAGGAACATCCTAGAAGCTTCTGCCCAGAACACAAGGCATTGCTGTCCTCGTACTTTCAGGTTCAGCTCCTGAACCTATTCTACGTGACAGACAGGCATGTCTTTCCTTAGAAGTCGTGATGCCGTTTCTCTCCAGAACCCAGGAGAAAGGCAGTACTCTCTTGCCAATCCGTGGATGGCACTCCCCAAGGTTTCCCGGAGTAAAGCCATATGAGGCCACGTGGCTTTGTCAGCTGTGACTTTGCAGGCAGAGCAGGTGATTATTTTTATTGGACAGCAATAAACTCCAAATACTATCATTACGAGCTTTCTCCCAACCTCTTTTCAAGCTCTCCTTATTATAGCCCAGCAGCCTCAGCAATTGTATTTGTCAACACTGTAGGGAGAACCATGCAACCTGTTGGTGGGCTCAGCAAATTGGGGTTTGCCATGTGAATACTGATGTTCTCCGAACCTCCATCCTGTCATTCAGAATGACATTTCATTCTGTTTATTGTGATTAGCTTTTTGCAGTAGCGTTTTAAAAGTGTAATTGCTTTTGTAGTCTCAGGAACAAAGGGGCCCTAAAGCCACATTCAGAGATGTATATAATTGTTAAGCAGGTTGGGAGGTTAAGAACAGTGAGATTTTGAAAAGAGATAGTACATAGATTTAAATACGTGAATTTGTTTCTTTCAAGCCTTGTGCCAAAAGTGTTTGCAACAATGTAGATAATAAACCTTGAATTCAAAGTGATTTCAAAAAAATAATGGAGAGAGTTCAATGAAACCATGGTGTTAATCATTGATTGCACGGGAAATTGGAGATGGTGAATTCAACTATTTGGACATAAAGTGAATAATTCATGAGGGTGAGTAAAGTAATACAATTCAGGGTTGATAATGCATTTATATCAAAGAGTGGTGGGCATATATATATATATATATATATATGTATATATATATATATATATAACTGCTATTATTATGTCTAATAAACTAATAGAATTTACTAATATACATTCAAATAAGAACAATATATGCAAGATCCAAGAAATATGTTTGATATGTTAGATACTTATCCCAGATAAAGCATTTTCTTTATAGCGAAGAAAAGACATGGAAGGAATAGCAAGATCTACCATTCACTCCCTCATTCATTCATTCATTCATTCCAAGATGTTTATGCTGTGTCTGCTGGATACAAGTCACCCTTCTAGATGCTCGGGAAAGAGCTATGAACAAGAGTTCCTGTTTCATGAAGCTTAGAATCCAGAGATGGGCCAAGTAATATGCAAGTTGATAAATAGTGTTTATATAATTGAATTTTACCTAGTGATATGTTTCATTAAAATAAGAGTCAGAAGGTAGAGAGTAACTGGAGACAGTATTTAATAGAATGACTTTGCACAGCACTTTCAGGGTATACTGGACACGAGAAAAATGGTGGTCATTAAAGACCTGCTTGGGACAGCCTTGCTGATGGGGAGAATCTGGGGGAGGAAGACAAGTGATGATCTACAGCAGGGAACAATCACAGGAGCAAGGCGTCTGGGTGAGGGAAGACAGATGAGACTCCGTGAGCAGGGGGTTTGTCTCTCAGTGGGGGCACAGACTGGTCATCCATTACAATGGGAAGAGATACTCTGCTGGGTTTGAGCTGAGGTTGGCCACTACCTGTATTTTTGTTTTAAAGAGGCTCTCTTGCTGCAGGGTTTACTGTAGAGCATGTATGTCCCGGGGACAGAGTAGGTGGAGCAGGAAGTCATTTGTAGAGGCTACTGCAACAGTCCAGATGAAAGCTAGCAGATACTTGAATGAAGGTGATATGTAGGGGTTGGGGAGATGTTGGCTAGATTCTAAAAATATCTAGAAGGGAGATGCTGATAGAGGGGAAGTTGAGTGTGAGGAAAAGAGAAGATTCAAGGATCACTCTCAAGTTGCCAGCCTGGGCAGCTGAAAGAATTGATAACACCACATATAGAGATGAGAAAAATTATGGGAAAAGTAAGACTTGGGAGAAATAAAAAAAATTATTTCTCAGATATTTTAATTTTTTTAATGTTTATTTATTCTTGAGAGAGAGAGAGACAGAGAGAGACAGAGATAGAGTGTGAACAGGGGAGGGGCAGAGAGAGAGGGAGACACAGAGTCCAAATCAGCTGAGCTGTCAACACAGGGCCAGTTGTAGGCATGAACCCATGGACCACGAGACCATGACCTGAGATGAAGTCAGATGCTCAACCAACTGAGCCACCTGGGTTCCTCTATTTCTCAGATATTTTAAAGGTGAGGAGATGCCTATTAGTTAGAGTTAAAGTATAAATATTGTGGCCAACGATACTTAGATGCAAGATACTCTGATGCTTAAGAGCCTATTGAATGCCTGGGTTCAAACAGCTCTCCTCACTCATCTGTAAAATGAAGATTATCATAGTGCTCACCTTCTTAAGTTGTTGGAAGAATTAAATGATGAATTCTTGTAAACTCCTAGAATATTGCCCAGCGCATACTAAGCATCTGATGTGTTATATCTTTTTAGTGGCAGTATTGCTGATGTGACCAAGGAAGTTTTGGGATAGCGAGACATGTCTATACAGACATGAAAGTGACCATCCCAGCATGGAGGTGGCAAGTGTGAGTCTCTTAGAATGAAAATCTACATTGTGGTTTCCGTAATTACTTTATTAATGAGCCTTGGGAGAAAATAATTTGAAAGGCACTCATTCATCATTTCATAGGACATTTTTAGGTGTAGTTTTAGTGTGATACGGAAAACTTTGAACTTGCTGAATGTGAAACGATTCTTGTGCTTCCTTGAAGTGTTACTACACAAATCACCTGAGGTTCTAATGGTCTGTGGACTTCCTTTCCATGATGTTGAGTTGTGTTTTTACACATGGGGAGCTTTTCCTCTTGTAGAATCTGAATACTTCGTTCTTGAATCTGTGACCAGAGAGCACATAGTTCATAGCAATCAGCACTTGGGATCTGAACTGATGCACATTGCGGATTTTAGGCTGGATGGATTCATCGAACAAAAGTTCCTGGCTAAATATTAAGGCATCATTTGTTTTAAAAGCTGTTATTTTAAGCTTTTGGATATAAAATTAAGGTAGTGTCATAGGCAAGGTCTTTCTTAGGTTAACTTCTTATAAAAGTAACATTTTATAGAGTCAAGAGTACTACCGAAGAGTTTTTTCTAAGATGATACCATGACATTTTAAGTGAGAAGCCCCAACGTTTCAGGCATTTATGCAGTTACCTGATAATTGATTCCCCTTACAAATTTCTAATATATGAAAATAACGAAAGATTTGCCAAGTATTCTCAAAGAACCGGTAACAGATCCAATTATAGGTAGTATTTGGCCCCCAAATGGTTCGTGCCCACAGTGTAAGTTCTGGTCAGGGCTTGTTATCTTATTTGTTTTAAATTAGAATGAGAGCTATTGTCAAACGAATCAATCAAAAGTGATCTGATGACAGATGACCGAATCATCAACATGATCCAGAGAAAAATCCTGAAATGCTGCACACAGCTTGATTAATTTCAGCGGCTTATTGGGAGTACTTAAAAATGAATCCATAATCCTTGCTATAATCTACATTGTTTATCCCTCTCTTGCTGATTTGTTTAGACTAGAATGTATGTGGCGGTGGGGACGGGCAGGGGTTGGGGCAGGAAGGCCTTTGAAAGAAGCCAATGCAATGGTCCAGGTGGACATATTGTTTTGGGTTGAACTGTGTCCTCCAAAATTTGATATTGAAGACCTAAACCCCGTATTTTAGAATGTGACTTGATTTGGAAATAAGGTCGTTGCAGATGTAATTATTTAAGATGAGGTCACACCGGAGTAGGGTGGGTCTCTGATCCAACACGACAGATATCTTTATGAGAAGAGGAGAGAACACAAAGGCACAGACACAAGGAGAAGGTCAAGGGTGAAGGCAGAGATTGGAGCAATGCAGCTGTCAGCCAAGGAACCCCAAGGATTATTGGCCAAACCAGAAGCTACGAGACACAAGGAAGAATTCTACCCAGACTCTTGAGGGAGCAAAACCTATCTGACACCTTGATTTCAGACTTCTAACCTCTAGAACTGAGAGAGGAAATTTGTTTTTAGCAGCTCATTTTGTCATACTTTGCTATTGCAGCCTAGGAAACAAATACAGATATGAGATTCATGCTCGCACAAGGTAGGGCTTCAACATTAATTTTTACTGAGAACAGCTGCCCCTCTAGACAAACCTCCTTAACTGAAGTCACTGTTGTGCATTCAAAAGGCATAAAATGCACAGTGACCTGGAGCATTCATGAAAATATGTAATCTTTAAAAAAAATTTTTAATGTTCATTTACTTTTGAGAAAGAGAGAGAGAGACAGAGTGGGGGAGGGCCGAGAGACAGAGATGCAGAATCTGAAGCAAGCAGCAGGCTCCAAGCTGTCAGCACAGAACTCAACATGGCACTTGAACTCACAAACTGATTTCATGACCTGAGCCGAAGTCGAACGCTTAACCTACCGAGCCACCCAGGTGCCCCGATAATCTGTAAACTTAAGCAACTTTATCATTAATATCTATGACTTAGGTGCCCTACACTGTGCTAGTTTTGACATATGCTATCTTAACTTCATGAAACCCATGAGGCCTGAGTAATTACTCTTTTTTTTTTTTCTTTCTAACGAATAAGGGACCTGAGGTTTAGAGAGATTATAAGTCTTACCCAGGGTCACACAGTTAGGAAAAAGTCTACAGGGAAAGCCAGGGCTCAAGGTCAGTCTGGTCTGTAGTCTGAACTCAGTCTTTACCATGTCAGCATCTTGACATGGGAGAGATGCTGGGCCAATCTTCCTCTTTCCTGCTCCTTTGCTCCCTGCCCTCCCGTCCCTGTTGGCCAAATCCAGAGAATCAGAGGGTAGGTGGAAGGGAGTTGTGAAGCAACATTCCTTCTCAGACAGAGTGAGAAGGAAGCCATCTTCAAAAGATTCAGAAGGCCATTCCATGTTGCTGCAACTTAAGGTCTTCAGTTGACTCAGAAGTCTGTTTGGAATGTGAAACGTTTGGTTAGTGTCCAAACTGTATACTTTTAACCCATGAATCACGAAATGCCTTTTTTGTAGGGGGGTAGGGAGCAGTGATTGTGTACCGGAGTTACCTATTCTTAAAATGTAATTGGGAAAAATATTATTGGTAGTCATATTTGTCAAGAAAGAGCCAAAGCCTCCAGGGTTCTATTTCTAGATTTGGTCAGAAATGTGCCACCGGGGGCGCCTGGGCGGCTCAGTCGGTTAAGCGGCCGACTTTGGCTCAGGTCATGATCTCACAGTCTGTGAGTTCGAGCCCCGCGTCGGGCTCTGTGCTGACAGCTCGGAGCCTGGAGCCTGCTTCAGATTCTGTGTCTCTCTCTCTCTCTGACCCTCCCCCACTCACGCTTTGTCTCTCCTGCTCTCAAAAATAAATAAAAACATTAAAAAATATATATATAAAAAAAGAAATGTGCCACGGGATATTTGACAAAGCACTGAACAGTGGAGCTAACTTCTTGTCTCTGCTCTTAGACCCCTAGGAGGGGGCAATGGGGACACAGGCTCTGGCTCAGAAGAATCAGTATCAATTTTGTCTTTGGTTTCACCTATGTTAGTGAGAAAACAATTCATTTAAAAGAGATTAATACAATGATTCCCTTAATTAGAAAATATTCCACAAAACCATTCTGGGAAAATAAATCTTTCCATCATATTTTAAGGAGAGTTTATCAAGTTTTATGATGTCCATGGTTTCTCTTTAAAGTAAATCATTCGCTGGCAAAATCTGTAATCGCTGAGGTGTATTTTAGGCTATCTCTACGTAATGATTTCTTTCACTGTGGCTCAAATTCCTTGTATTGGCTTAATTTGGCATCTATATAATATGATACATGAAAACTTCATTGTGACAGTAGATAATGGTAATCTGTAGAGTTTTATATTATTTGAAACATTGGCCCAATGTTTTAGGAAAATGGAAACAATAATACGCAGACAGAGTCGGTGATTCAGCTGTGTAGAATGACTATTCATATAACTGATATATATTACAAAACCAAAGAACCCAAGGCCTGGAAAATATCTCTAAGATCATCTGGTAGTCCTTACACATACATATCTAAAAGTCCTATGTAGAGGCGCTAGGTGGCTCAGTCGGTTAAGCCTCCAGTTTCAGTTGAGGTCATGATCTCACCACTCATGAGTTCAAGCCCTTCATTGGGATATGGGCTGACAGCTCAGAGCCTGGAGCCTGCTTCGGTTTCTGTGTCTCTCTCTTTGCCCCTCTCCTGATCTCTCGAAAATAAGTAAACGTTAAAAAAATAAAAAAAAGTCCCATTTAAAAATAAGGTTATATAAGCTCAAGAGCTAAGATGACTTGCCCAAGGTCATGCTGGCAGTTTTGATCTCTGCAACACTAGGAAGGGGATTTAATTTAGCAATTGGCTAGTGGAAAAACCATTCATCAAATATTACAAGTCAGATTTTAATATTATTGCCTGGTGTTTAGGAATCCAACAGTCCAGTTTTAAATTCCTCTCCACCACTTGGGGCAATTATGGCCGACCTCACTGAGTTTATGAAGAAAATATCTGGAAACTAGGATTACCTTGTTTGCCTCCCTCCCTTTTTTTTTTTAAGTTCATTTGTTTATTTTTGAGAGAGAGAGAGAAGAGAGAGAGACAGAATCCCAAGCAGTCTCTGTGTTATCAGTGGAGAGCCTAATATGGGGCTTGAACTCACGGACTATGAGATCAGTATATGAGCCAAAATCAAGAATCAGATGCTTAAGCAACTGAGCCACTCAGGTACTGCAAATTTTGTTTGCTTTTTATTGTATCTCGTCTTTTGAACTGGTTTGTCTGAAGACACACCTGTAGGTTGAAAGGCATTTTCAAGGATTTAGAAAATAAAGGTCACATTTCCATTGACGACGTGGCTATTCCCTAGATAGAATCTGCAGTCTACAATTATCATCTTGTAGCGTTTCAATAACCGCCTGATATTTTTATTGCACCCATGGATAGTTTAATGGTCGGACCACATTTATTACGACCAATCTATTAATTAAATTATGGAACGTCTCTGGAGAAATAAATTTTTGCACATTTAACACTGTCTTTCAATATATACATTCAACTATGAATGATATCTAAGTGAAAGAGAAACAGATAATTCTTTTTTTCTCAGCCTCCACCCCCTCCTCCCCTTTTAAACAACAGAAATAATTGTTCCCAGAAGTCTCTACCCTGTGAAGCCTGGGCTGTCATCCTTTGATGTGTCTCTTGCATTTTAAGATCAAATAGTTCCCATAATTACATTTGGTAATTTTAGAGTCATTATTTTTGTTGTTAAGATTTTCTGTACTCAAAAAAATAAAATTCTAGGTCAACAAGTCATTGTGTAATGAAAAAAAAAAACAAAAAACAACCTAGCATCATGATAAAAGTGGGGAAGGAATGAGATGTGTTGTATTACCTTTGGTTCTGGAAACTACAGGTCTACAGGCACAGTCTCAGTAACATAAGTTGAAAACGACCACTTTACATGTGTGTTAAAGAACCCCTTTGACAAACTGTGTCTAATTCAAGTGGATAATCTCAGTAGTCATGCTGATGCTTAGAAAATGGTCTTAAGGGACAGCTCTGATATTCACTGAAAGACTCCATAGAAATACAAGAAATACACTTGAACTTGAGTTCATGGGTAACACGGATTTATGGTGGTATTTCCAGGTGTTTAGGATTTTATTTTCAAATTATGTGAGTGCCACGCAAAAGGAAAAGCTTGCAATTAAATATCGTTTTTGCAAATATGTCTCAATAATATTTAGGGCATTTCTGTTACCTGATTTGCATCTTGTCTTTCAGTGCCTTGAGGGAAGCATTTTATAGCAGGATACATCCTGTTCAGCAAATTTTAAGTGTCGTCCTATCTGAAGGCAGGCAGCTGAACAGATGACGTTCTTCAGTCCCTGGCCACCTGTGGATCATAAGATGATACTGACGTTGCTGCTGGAGTCGATCTTTCATGGCACTTGGTCAAAGGAAGCACGGGCCATATGGCCAAATTGGAAGGACACAAAACACTCATTAGCATCCAATTTAGTCACTTATGTGGCTGGGCAGTAATGCACAGCCTGTAATTATTCCTATTTGGTCCCCGGTGAATCAGATGAAAGGATATTTTTCCTGACCCATTTTATTTCATGCTGAATAGATCCAAGTCCTTGGAAACATACGTCCTAGTCACTTAGGTCCGGGTTCTTCTTGTGGAGCAAGAAGAGAGAAAGCTAGATTTTTTTTCCAATTGTAAGACTAAACAGAGGGATGCAAACAGTTCTCATCTTTGAATCATGTGGATTGTTTCTGGGTGGGGGGCCTTAGCCATCTTCGGAGAATTTGTACTCTTTGACCAGCATTTTTAACCTTTAGGGGTTCATCCAATGGATGGCTTATGTATGTGCACAAGGGTTCAACCACAAACATATTCATGGCGGTGTTATTTTTAATAGAGAAAACCAAATGCCTATTTAATTCACTTATCCATTGACAAATATGTGGTAAGCCATTATTCTGAGCCATACACTGTTCTACTTGCTAACCAATGACAGTCGAATAAAATAATAGTGATATTTCAAGTCATGGAATACTGTGCAGCTACTAACCATGCTGTAGAGGCATATTTAATGACAGCAAGATGTGGACGATACATTAGTGAAAAAGGGAGTAATATACAGGGATGTACCCTAACCTGAATATATATTTAAATGTACTGTATTGAGTACATATTACTTTTCTAAGATGGAAAATAAAATAATAGACTTTATTTCCAAACGACTCACAAAAAAAAATCTATCAAACCAAAAAATCATGAATAGATCAGTTGCTAATGGTGGATCTTCTGAAGGAAGGGACTCAGGAAACAAATGCTTACTGAGGTCCTCCCATGTGTCGTCTTGTGCAGGATGCTGGGCTGCGACGCTGATGCCTTCAAGGAGCTCCGGGTATCACCGGTCATTCCAGGGCGTGAGCAGTTTAACGACTGCTATAGGGTATCCAGATTCATCCAGAGAATGCATAACATACCACAGTTTCTAAGAAAAACATTGGAGTATTGCTCTACTCCCTTCCAGAAGAAACATCTGACTGTCCTGGGCATCGTACAATCATTTGCAGACGTCTTTTCTGCTTTTATTCAGGGCATGACTTTGGACATAGGAGCAACGATAAGAGTCAAGATGATCTGCAGCATAGGAATTTATCCAAAGCATGGCTTCTTAAGGGGAAAGGCAGATTGGAATTAAGAAGAGAGGCGTAGAAGGGCCTCATTCTGTCCGTCTTTAATACGAGTGTCGTCAGTCACCAAATCAGTATATTTAATTGACCATGGAATTTGCCTGGCTCCTCTGATATTTGCTGAGACGTGACCACCGTACAACCAGTGTACCTACATGAAAGGTAAGGAAAAGATTCCCTTTACAGGAATTTCAAATGAGGAAGAGGTGATTCCCTGGCTTCTATGTTGTCCATTTTAGAATATACTGCATTAGGTTTTCCTTGAACCTTCTATAATTTCCTAGAAAAATATTGGCTCAGGAGTGCTAAGGAGGTTCGAAGAAATGTCTTCTCAGGAACAGAGGGCACTTTCTCCGATTTCGTGACTCTCATCTACATCAGGGAGCGTCAGCTTGGCTTCTCTTGCTTCTCTGAACCGCTGAGTGATGGCCTCAAGCGCTACCTGCCCGCAGCAGATAAAGCTGACAAATGCGTTGGAGACTTTGGAGTAAAGCAAACAGAAGCAAATAAAAGCTAAAATTCAAATGGAGGCAGCGTAATTAGATTAATCTACAGCCTGGTTTATGAAGGAAAACTATGAATCAGATGTATAGCTTTCAGGGAATTTTTATGCAAGGTACATTGTATGTACTTCTTGTAATTAATTACAGCAAAGCGTGCGCGTGCGTGCACACACTCGCACGCGAGTCTAGTAATTGAGCCGTACCGGGAGCTATGCTTTAACTTTAGATTTAAATTTGCCTCCAGTTTTAGAAGACCTGCAGGTATTACATTAGAAAGTTGTGACTGCATGACCCTACAGTTGATTTTGGGAGCTTGTCACCTGCAATTAGAGCAACCACCAGGAGGATTTTGTCTGTACACAAGCAGCAGAATGAGGTATAAAGTTGAGTGATGACAGAGGAATTTGATCAGTTTAGATAGTCAACCTGAATAGGATAGGCCAAACAGAGCTTTTTTTCATTAATTCAAGATTTTCAAGAATCTGAATAATTTGAATTTGAATTTGAATTTGAATTTGAATCTGAATTTTCTGAATAATTATTTTAACTGTCTTCAGACTGTGTCAGGATAAGGACGACTTCGGGTTACATACAATTTGAAAATGCTGGAATTCCTCTGTAGATTGTTCTTTCGCTTAAAAAAATCTGATAAACATTAAAATCAATACATTATTTTTACGTAAAAACTTACCCCAATAATACCGAACCAGCATACTGATTTACTTTTTCAAGCTCAGGACAAGAAGCACAGTTTCTATCATTTTCTTCATGCTACAAACCTGCAAAGGCGAAGGAAAGGAAGGTCACCTGACTTTTAATACTTAGGATGCTTGCCATCCAATCCTCCCGTTTTCACTCTTTGTCCAGGCTCCGACTTCCCAGGGGTTCTAATTACTCAGTTTCTGTTTTGTTGCACAAAGATGCCAGGTCTGGCTTAGTTTTACTTCTTCGTTGCCTTAAAACTGAGTCTGTGACTGTCACCCTGTTGGGGCTGGGGACTCTGTCCTGCCAATACTCCTGAAGACACAATTCTGTCACTTGTTTCCTTCTTTGTAATGCCATTAACTTTTCCAAGGTCTCTGGTCTCTGGGTTGCACCTAGAATCTCGCCAACCATCCAGGGCCCGTTCAACTCAGGTCATCTCCCCCTCCTCCTCCAGGTTGCCCTCCCTGATACCAGGGCTTGTCTGGCACCTGTTCCAACTGCTCCCTCCCA
The DNA here is from genome assembly GCA_030068075.1 of Paguma larvata. Taxonomy (NCBI): domain Eukaryota; kingdom Metazoa; phylum Chordata; class Mammalia; order Carnivora; family Viverridae; genus Paguma; species Paguma larvata. The sequence goes on along the minus strand of CM057839.1, from coordinate 8,478,995 downwards.
AGGCCCCTGATAGGCTGACTGAGCCTCTCCTCCTGCCTTTGTCGGGGGAGGACTATCTTCGTAGCCATCAAACCCAGTACTGCAGAGTTACTTTCATGTTTTATCATCTTGCGGTCTCTCCTTATCGATATATCACTAGTGGGAAATGTGTAAATCTGTTCTCCTGATTCCATGAAAGTTCCTAATAAAGCAACGGAAATGGCATAACTTTATTGTCTCTTATAACTCACTAAAAAAAATTATATAAATCACAGCATCAAGCGGGACTTTGGTGGAATACGATAAGACTGGTAAGTTTCGGTGAGAAATAAGGAGTGAAATAAAGACTGAAAATAAGACCTTGCCTACATGTCTTGGTACTCTAAAACTGCAACAATGTGTTATAAACAACAACAAAACTATAGATGTTTCGGTGGGAATCCGCTATAAGCATTTATCTTTGATCTATCAGTGGTTAGATGGCTCTGTTGATCTTATTTGGCCTTTTTTCGCCTACCCGGTGCCTCAACCAGGGCAACCGAGTCACGTGTCTGCTCCTTGGTCCTTCAGCTTCAGCAGGCATCCTAGGCAGGATCTCAAGGTGAAGACGAAGGAGCAGAAGAGGGAGTCAGAACGTGTGCATGCCTGCTTGCATCAAGTCTGCTGCCGTCCCATTGGTGGGAGCAAGTCACGTGGTCAAGTTCGGGGTGGGCCATGAGAATGGTCATTCCACACTAGGTAAACCAGGTATGGAAGAGCGCTTCAGTGGATGGTTTCATGGGTTAGGGGGCTGGGGAGAGGCCCTGATCAGCTGCTGAAAGGAATCCTGCAGTCCTCAACCAGGACTCCTCAAGCCAAATCGTTTCATCATTTTTCATAACCTCCCAGAATTATAGGTCTTATCATGAACGACAGACATCCATTGCTTTGGACGGAGGTTTCCATTAAGAAGGAAAACCCCCAAAGAGTTTTCTCATTATAGAGAAGTTATGGTATTCTTGAAATCCAGGCAAGTGTTTTCTATTATTGACATGACACTAATGCCTTGCAAAACTAGCAATAAGTATTTACTTTTAAGAGCTCTGTTGAAAGTAATATTTGTCTTTTCCACACATTGGTCCTGGGGATTTTTCTGTTTAGAAAACCAAACCAAAAAAGCCCAGACGAGTTTGAGGGAAGCCAGCATCTGTTGCCTTTGCTTCATGGGAATCTGTCACCAGGACCATTTGCCACCAAAGTGTGGCTGGTTTGAAGCAACATGCGATGTATGTGGTTTCAAAGCCTTATCTTCCTTCCAGGAGCCAATCTTTCTTCTAGTCTCCGAGCTGCCTCCTGGGGATTCCTGTGGGTCCTATAACCCTTTCCTAAACATTCTACTGTAGTACCATTCCTAAAATAACTTTCCCCCAGGCAAGGCATTTTGCTCAGGATATTATTTCGCCATTTCCTCACTCATCAATATTTAATAGTCTGTCATATACTTTCACATTCCTGGAAGTTAATGCTTTTGCTAAGGTGTTAATAAATAAAATGGCTACCACACTGTAGTTATGTTTAAAAGGAATCTTTTAATGATTTATGATGGCTTACCTTATTTCGAGCCTTATGGCACTGCTGAAGAAAAGACTTGGGGGTGCCAAACATTGAGATATATTTTTCTGATTTAAAAATACTACAAATTCATTTTTGATGATTAAAAGACTAAAAACTACAAATAAAATAAAATCACTCATAATCTCACAAAGGGGTCAACTATTCAGTTCTCAACAATAGTTGAGAACTATTCAGTTCTCATTTTAGAATTTTTATGTATATGTGTATCAGTCAAACTGTGTGGAATGCCAATATTCAATTGGTTTTCGAGCTACAAAAACAACAGTTTTGTATGATTTAACCTTATAGAAGTGATCATTCCTTCTATTAGTAATGCTTCTGCAGAGAAACAGAACCAATAAGATAGATGGATAGATGATTTATCTATCATCTGTCTGTCTATCGATCTATCATCTATCTGTCTATCTATCTATCTATCTATCTATCTATCATCTATAATCTATCCATTTTAAGAGAGTGGGTGGAGAATGATTGAGGGAGAGACAGAGGGTGTTCTTTTTTAAGGAATTGACTCATGACTGTGGGGGCTGGCAAGTCCAAAATCTGCAGAGCAGGTTCAAGGAAGAGTAGATATTTCTGTTTTGAGTCTGAAATCTGTAGGGTTTCTAAGTTGCAGGCTTGAGGCAAAATTGCTTCTTCTTCAGGAAATTAGCCTTTGCCCTTAAGGCGTTCAGCCAACTGAATGTGGCCTACCCACATTGTAGTATTTTATGGCACAGTAATCTGCCTTACTCAAAGTCTATGGATTTAAATGTTAATCACATCTAAGAATACATTTCCAACACCATCGTGACCAGTGTTTGACCAAATAACTGGGCATCATAACCTAGCAAAATTGGCACATAAAATTGATACCAAATTCTTTAGAAATCTTTCTGCATTCTGGTTTTTTACTATTAAAAACAAATGTCAATAATTATCCTGGTAGATAGAGCTCTATCTTTGATCAGTGTGTTATGTCCATAAGAAGAGAAATCACTGGTGCACTCAGCAAAAGCAAAAATCTCTCCTAGCTGTGAGGATACTAGGACATCTGAAATAATTTGTCTCTGTAGGCATGGGTTCCAACACATGGGATCTGTCTTTCTCTCTTGTAGCTATTTCTGCAGCCAATTGGTGGGATGGCACGAAACTGGGACATTCAAGATTGGGAAGTCAGTGACTGATTGTCTGAGGATAAATTGATATAAATATCAATAGCTTTTTTTTTTAAAGTTTATTTATTTATTTTGAGAGAGAGAGAGAGGGAGAGGGAGAAAATGTGAGAGCTGGGGACGGGCAGAGAGAGAGGGAGAGAGAGAGAATCCCAAGTAAGCTCTGCACTGTTGACGCAGAGCCCGGTGTGAAACTTGAACTCATGAACTGTGAGATCATGACCTGAGCTGAAGTCAAGAGTCAAACGCTCAACTGACTGAGCCACCTCAGGTGCCCCACAAATATCAGTAACTCTTAAAGACAAAGGCTGCTCTTGGAGTCTTAGGTTTGTTTTAATAGCTTTGGAAAATGAAAAGTTGATACCAGATACGGCGTTTTATATACACTGTTTTATTTGTTCCTCACGGCAGTTTTATAAGATAGATACTATTATTATAGCCACTTATAGTTAGAGAAATTGAGGCTAGAGAAGTTAAATAGCCTGAATAAGAACAAATTGGCTGTTGAATATTAATTTATTGGTGCAAGTATGTAATGCCATTAATCTTTCTATTGCTGGAAAGCGGAGAGATGGTGGTAAAACCAGCTGTTGGCTAAACTTCTGGGAGCTGGGGATTTGAGATTGACTGTTGTCATTTCATCATGGAGGTACACATTGACATGCAAGCCAGAAAGAGTTGTGATGTCCCAAAGCCCAGAGGACTGAGGATGTGGGTTTTCGGGTTACTTACTGAATATTTAGACATCATGTTATTATCTCACTGGGCAAAGACCTAGAGGTGTATTTCTGATTGAAAGACCAATGTGTATTTTCCATAATAGAATAGAAGTCAAGTGCCATACTTGTGAGTGAGTGTGTGAGAGTGACTCTGTGTGTGTCTATGTGTGTCTGTGCGTGTGTGCACACACTACGCTTTTGAAGCAAGATCATTATAGCATAGAGAAAAAAATTATAGAATCGTAGACTATGAGCTCAGGAAAGGACCTTGGAGATGATCTAACATATCCCCTTGAATTCTGGTTGCGGAAACTGGAGCCTGGAGAGATTGAGTGCTCAAAGTCTTTTAGTCAGTTCTACCTACTCCTGCATTGATATAAAGTCATACTTTTATGCTGAGAATATGACTTCAGTGAAAGATATATCTTTGGGTTTTCTGGACAGTGCCATTTTTAAATCTACTTTGCTGCCGACTCCAAATCTATCAATGTGTTCTAACATTCCTATTTCAGGACTCAAACTGTATCTCCAACACCATATTTCACCCTCAGAAGTGGCACGAGGCTCCTGGTGAGACTTTGTTCCAACAGTTTTTGGTATGGAAAATATGTTCACCATAATCATGACTGAATGTGCTTGTTTCCAGGCCAACAGAGGAAGAAGAATCATAATTTTCTTTTTTGAGATGTTTTTGCTGTTTTCATGGCACCCTTACTCTTGCTCTCCTGGGCTTCTGCTCTCCATTCTCTCTTTTCACTTTTTCTACCAAAGGGACTTTGTAGATCTCTGTCATAGTGATGGCCAGATATTGGGTGGGGATGTCAACGAGTTTGGTTGGGAAGTAAACGTGTTGGGGTCACCGTGGCAGGGAGAGCTGCGATGTGTGAATCATCAGTTCACATGTGTACACAACGTTAGATTCATCTAGAACAAGTGTCCCAGTTGGTACCCAGTGTAGCTATGAGTCCTGGCCTGGATGGTGGATGCAGGGTTCAAGTCCTGCAATAGAAACCAATAGTGTGTCAATTCTTCTCTCTTAGCAAAAAGAATTAAACTCAAGAAAGCATCTTTCTTGGAGACCATCACAATTATAGCAACACATTCTCCCAGGAATATGCAGACATTTATAACGACTGCACATTCAATTTTATATGAAGAACCGCGGTTGGCTTTGTTAACTCTACTTTATGGATAAACTGAGGACCGAAGTGTATGTCAGATGTGCCAAAAGCCACATGGTAGGTTTGGGGGCCAAAAGAAGGATTGTGGCACCACGTCTCTGGATTCCCTGCCTTGTCCTCTTTCCTAGGAGAAATCACCTTCCACAAAGAACAACAGCCGCAGCGGGGAGGCACTGCTGCAGGAAGCGGTCAGAACAGCTTCCCCCAGGATGAATGGCACCACGGAGAGGGTCCATCAGCACGGCATTGAACACCTTCTTCATTAGAACTGAGCCAGCGGCAGATGGTGCTCCTCCAATAACATGGCCTCAGAGTTGGAGAATAGGTTTCCTACAAGAGTCAGAGATTTGTAATCAAGGAAATCATTTGTCTTTCTTCCTCCCTAGAAGCCCTGTACCATTTAGTTACAGGACTGGTAGTTTATCTTGGGTGAGTCTCATTCCTTCCTCACAGAATGGCTTAATCCCGGACCATTTTTATAACTTCCAGGCTGTGGCAGGCTCTTGAGATTTTGCACAACGGGCTTAAGCTATATATGAGTGAAATTTCTTGCTTGATGTCCTATTAATGAGACCCAGAAGTAGAAAGTTACTAAACCACGAAAGCTAATCATCACATCTCCCTTGTTCCTATAGGACCAGTCAGCTAATCTTGCCAGTTCTAAATTAAGGAAACAGGAAAGATCATATATCTTATCACATCGAAGGGAAAATACAATCTTAACTGCAGTAGAGGAAATGGAAAGCAAGGAATCGAGGCCACCGTTCTACGGGAAAGGTGGGATGTTTGGAAGAAGATGCAAACCACTGCCCTAGTGTTATTTCTCTGGTTTGGTGCCAGGAAGAAAGAAGTCAAGGTCCATACGTGGAACCTTAGGTGACCCAGTTGGCAGCTGGCTTCAGCCAACTTGTCATAGATGGTGCCATCCAACCCAAGGGAAAGCCTGGAGGATGGATATGAATGGTTTTGTATAAATGTAGCTCTAGCATTAAAAATGCAATCCAGAACGATTGTCCTACGAAAAGCTGCTCTGACAGAGCAAACTTTGATATTGAAGAAACCCACATCTGTTTTGGAATCAGTTGAACTTGTTCAATAGACAAATTTTGTTGCCTTCAACAGTCAATAGTCCGGGCTTATATTCACAGATCTGCCCTTTTGGCATCGTGATGCTGATAAGTCACTGGGATCTTCAGATCGTCCATCTTTTCATCTGAAATAGGGGAACAATTAAGTAAGGTAAATTTATGAAAGTCACTTAGTGCATTGTTTTTTCATACATAGAAGCTCTTAAGTACCTAGCTTACAGAGTTCTTAGGGGGATTGAATGAGCTGCTATATATGAAGTGTTGTATAAATGTAAATCCTTACACATATGTAAGCTATTAATATTATCTCCTCTTTGTATGCGTGTGCCCATGTGCAGGTGTGTGCACATACATATGTATGAGAGAGAGGCCGTGTGTACAACTCTATGTATTTGTCTACTTAGTTTGTAGCTGTATGTATAGGAAAGCTTAATTCAATGTGAAAAAGCAAGCAATGCCATATCTCATATTTTAAAATAATCAATTCCATTTAAACCACAGAATCACAGGAGAATTACATCAGCCTCCTGGAGGCTGCAATGTGGCTCTGGGTGAGATTGGATCTGCCACTCTCAGCCTCCAAACTGAGTGAGTGTGCGTGTGTTTTAATGGGTTTCCATGGCGGGTTGACCTTTCCGGTACATAGGTGAGCCGACTTAAGTTCCTGGATCTGAAACCTTCCGAGGCACGCATGGCCCCGAGGGTGGAAGGTATTTTCTAATCAATAACACTTCAAGTCAGCAAAAACCTACATAAGCTCAATTTTGCAAAATCTTATAACACTTTGTGACAAAGTCATTTATGAATGTTCTTTAGCATTTAAAAGGCTCTTTGTATACTCTGTCAGAATTCCAAGCAATGAATTTTGCTTGATTTTTAAGGGGGAGAAAGTCTTGCATTTAATTTTTAAAGGAGTGCATGAATACATTTCATTCGGCTTTAGTTGGCAACATCTGTTGTTTATTTCAGAGTTGGACTCATGAAATGTTAAATCTACCAGGGGCCTCAGAGACTTTGGAGTCCAGTGGCTTTTGAACTGGGCTTTGCAGAGCATCTATGGAGGTGCCTCTGGGCTCCCCAAAGGCGGAGACAGAGGAGGTTACTGATTGGCGGGGCTCCAAGAACACCAGCCCCTTCAACTAAGACAGCCTCATTTTTAAATGATTCTCATTATATAGTTTTGTTTCAAAACTTTTGTTTCGTTTAGAAAGTTTGGAAAACCACCAATCTATTCTAAATCCTTCATTTCACAATTAAAGAGTCAAGGCTTCAGGAGAAGTACTTTTTGTTTAAAGTTACACATTTAATAGATCAACAGAAGCCAGATCTAGTGATTCCTAATCAGTAGTACCTCAGATAAGTGAGAACGTGTGGGGGGGAAGGAGAGCAAACGATGCCCATCTTTCATCTAAATGTGAGGAAAGTCCTGATGGATGGGCACTTATGCATCAGTTTTGATTCACTCGTTAATTCATTTATTTATTTATATAGCAAGCTTTTGAGGTGCCAAGGAGTAATAGGGAACAAGAAGACTCCAGTTTTGACTTTGAGTAAGCAGTTGTATCAGGGACAAACACAGATGCGATGACTTTTTACACCCAAGACAAGGAAATGAAGCTTCAAGTTCAACACCAAGTTTAAGTGCGTTTTAATATTTGATGCAGAACTGTTCACCTTCCTCATCTTTCCAACCTTGGAGAGAGAATGGACCTCGGTATACTCAAAAAGCTGGAGGGATGTTGGCAGGGTGAGGTAAGGTGGGGGTGGATGCAGGGAGGGGAGATGTGAAGGCAAGGCCAGATGTCATGGTCTTGGTAAGCCGTAGTGAGGTGTTTCAATCTAATTTTAAAAACAACAGAGAGGAATTGATCGGTCACGAACAAGGGAATGACACGATTACTCTTTTTAAATATGATCTGTCTAGCTACTTATATGAAGAATAGATTATAGAGGTCAATGGCAGAAACAGAGACCCGGTTGAGTGAACCCTACAATAGTACAAGTGGGGCGCTGGCCTGATATAGGGCAATATTTGGTTGTAAGTTAGAGAAGGTGGACAGATTCAAGATAGGATTTGAAATAAAAGCAATCAAACTTGATAATTATTCAATATGAAGAGGGAGGAATTACGATATATTGGAGATTTTTGGCTTGAGCAACTGGGTGATTGTTTGTTCCTTGGAGGTAGGGTAAGGACTAGCGAAAGAACAATTTTGGTCATGACAATTTTGAGATGTCTACTGGATATCCAGGTGGAGGCAACCTTTGAGGAAGCCGGACTTCAGAGTCTGGATGTAAGGGCAGGAGATACACTTTTGGGAGTCCTCTGTGCTGTATCTAAAGCCATGAGTCTGAATGGAAACCATCTATGCTAAGAGAAGAGTAGGGAAGAGAAACTCAGACCAATCCCACAACTACAAAATATTTAGGAGTGAACTGAAATAGATGGACAGCAACAACTGGAAAGGAGGAAAACCAGGACGGTGTGGTATCATGAAAACTAAAGGTCAGTGACTGTCGGGGTATCAACTCTGGTGTGTCTGCTGTGGTACCCAGCACCTGGTAGGTACTCCACTGTTGATATGATGACAGGTTTAACAGTTCAAATAAGCAATAAGAAAGAACTGTCTTTGAAGGAACATTGAATGAACCCAAAGGCTGTTAACATATGGCATGTGGATTTCATCAAGTGTTAGAAATTCAATTTCTCCACTAATAGAACTCAAATACACGTAGGTTCAGGTCTGCACACCCTCTCTTCAGCCACACGAATTTAAAAGTTTAGTATGCCATGAATTTTGAGATGACATATGTCGATGAAATAATCTGAAAATGAGACAACTAGGAGCCGAAGAAAGTAAAGCAGCAAGTGTAGGAAAAGTGGGAATGTTGCCGTGTAACCTTGGATAGCCAGAGCGAGGCTGGATGCTGAGGACTTGATGCTATTGGGGGTAGCAGGAGACTGGCAGAGGACTAAGAGCTATGGGCATGGCATGGGCTGAGACCTCTGCTCAGTGCTGAGGTTCAATTGCATGAAGTTATAAGGATTGATTCATTTATTTTTGAGAGAGAGGAGAGAGAGAGAGAGATAGAGGCCATGAGCAGAGGAAGGGCAGAGAAAGAGGAAGACAGAGGATTTGAAGCAGGCTTGTGCTGTTAGCATCGACCTGATGAAGGGCTCCAATCCATGAACTCTGAGATCATGACCAGAGCCAACGTCAGACACTCAGCTGACTGAGCCACCCAGGCAGCCAGCCCTCCATTTTTCTCTCTCTCAAGCATTTAAGTGACTTTGTACCTGGGACTGTAATAGGATATAAGAAAAAGGAGAAACAAACATTACACATCTAAATTCAGGAGGCATTGGATATTTGGATACTGGGGAAAAAAATCTAAGTCAATGCAAGTTATATGGAATAAAAGCCAAATGGAGAGGAAATGTATCATTGGAGGCATAAGGGGTAAAAGTACTAAATGTTTCTAGCAAACAAAGGGCAATGTCTAGAAACAAATTCTGTTGTGTTTGTTATTAATAATTTTTAGGAGCATCCAGTTGATAGAGCGTGTGTGCTAGGTGCCTTGCTTTGCAGAGAGTGTATAGCGGTGACCAAATCCAATGAGCTCTTTGTCCTCATGGTTGTTGCTTCTAGTAGGGGAGACATCGATGAAATAGATTCACGCACCAATGCTATAGAAAAATCATAATTTGTGATAATGTTATAAAGGATCATAAAAGAGAACCAAGAAGAAATCGTGGAGACACAACTTTGGAGGGATCAGGGAAGAAGTGACCTTTGAAATAAGATCAGGCAAACTTGGCTTTTGTGCACAGTGTGTTCGTGCCTCCTTGTCGGTGCCCACGGGGAATGTGCAAGAACATCGCAGAAGGGAATAAGATGTCTCCCTCCCTGGCCTCTACGTATCATTCCGTCTAGTGTTGGGTGAGGATGATTGAGAAAGTAAGCGAATTGATGAATGGATGGGCATTCTCCAAGAAGCTGTGTTTGAATGCGCTCTGGAGCCTGGGAGTGGCATGATTACCTGAGGTTGCATGTAACCCTCTTTCCAGCACACGTCAGCACTCAATAACACCCTATCACCACACCTCCTCTTACTCATTTATCAGATCATCTAATTTTCACTTACAGAGAGCAGCGGAAAGAGGCATGTTGGGCTTTCCTTATGGCCTCCAGTGCGTCTTTACCTTGGTCATCCCCCTTGTTATTGTCTGCTGGTTAGTGACTTAAGTGCTTTCAGAATTTCTTCTGGCCAGTTTTTTCCTATCTATAAAGTTAACAGGCAGTTTTCTTCCTAAATAACAAAGGAGAAAAGTAATGTGGATTCAGAGATGCAACTTAAAAATAAAATGATTTCCTTATTTAACACACTAACCCTTTCCAGCATTTTAAATAGAGGCAATTTTTCAATGAAAACATAATTTTCCAATATGTCTGTCCTACTTAGAGTAGGTTGAGATAGTATTCCTGCGAGGTATACTAACTTCTATATTTTCATACCCTTAAGAACTTTCTGGCCTCACTCCCTCCTCCCTGCCCCCCCCCCCCAAGCAGGAATTACTTTGCTCGGAGTGTTCAGACATCGCTAAAATGTTTTTTTTTTTTTTTTTTTAATAATGACTTTAGTGAGTGAGTCATACATTAAACTCAATCACTGGGACTCAGAAAACGGACAAGAACCAAAAAACACATACGACGGGAATGATTTGACCTCACTAATTACGAGGAGGAAGCTCTGTGCAGGTGTCTTCCTGTGGTTAATGGCCGTACTCCCGAGAGCCTGAGAACGCTGCAAGTTACAATGTGTTTCTACTCACAAGACAGTTCGCGTAAAGTGAAAACACCCCGTGCACGGCTCAGTGCTTATGCTAAAATACAGTTGGTTGTTTATAATCACCTACATGTCGAGATAGTGTATGTTGTGTTTGATGCTGGCGTAGGCAGTTTAATTGGCCTCAGTAGAATTTAAGCTAGCAGGGGAGGAGAAAAGCAAATACAGGGCTTAGCAGCAGTATTCATCCGGATGGAATGCTGAATATTCTCTTTCCTAGGATCAAAGCAGCTCTGGTTTGGAAATTAAAATGCGTACACATTTACACACTCACATAAACACCAAAACAAACATCCAATAAAAAAGGGTTGATAATTGAAGTTGGAGGCAGTTCCTCCAGTCGAGACCACAAATCTGCCATTAGAAAGAGCGATCTTTCCCCCAAGTCAGCTATTTTGGTGGTACTAATAATCGGAAGAAAATCCAAGGCCCTAGTGAGCCGGCCATTAACTATTCAGGTCCTGCTCACTCCACGGAGGATGGGCCCTCTGTCTCCAGTGATGGCAGCAGGGCACAGTCTGTGTCCATTCTCCCATGCGTCCTCCCTGCCCCATCCTCAACCCTGGACACCGGCATCTCGTCTTCCTTTTTGGAACGCATTCTTCACTTGGCTTCCAAGAACACACACCCTCCTCTTTTTCCTCCTCCACACCCGCCTCTCTTTCACTGGTTCCTTTCCTGATGCTTCCCCATTTTTCTTATCTCTAACTGTGGGTGCGTCTCAGAATTCAGCCCCCAGGTCTCTCCTCACCACGTACACTCATTCTTTTCGGTGAGCTCATTCCGCCCAGTGGGTTGAAGTGATCCGTAGGGCCAAGGGGCCCTGGTTTTCTGTCCAGACTGGGATTTTCTGGCTCATGTAACTAACTATTCACCATGTCCACTTATCTAAGAGCGGAGCTTTTGGCTTTCCCCGCTTCCCCACCCTACATCAACATTCCAGTGGCTCAGGCCAGAAACTGGGTGTTCCCCATAGGGACGCCCTTTTTTTCATTTCCGCATCTAATTCATCAGCAAATCCTTTGAACTCTGCCTTAGCAGAACTCGGAGCAGAATGTCCATATTATAACTACTTTAAAATTTGTATTTCTTGGCCCTGGCTTGTGCTGGCCTCCTCCTTAGATGAGATTATGACAACAGCCCTCTAACTGGTCCCACTTTAGCACTTACTTCTAAAAGTCTACCTTGAACCCGCTGCCAGAGTGATCTTATTTAAAAACACAAGTCCAACTGTGACAATCATCTGCTCAAAACCCTCCGACGGCTCCCACGTGTCTCCCAGCGAAAGCCCAAGTGCTTACAAACTCCGGCAAAGCCAAAGAGAACCCTGTGGTTCATCTCTGATTTCATAGCTTTTAACTCTCCCCCTGGTTCCTCCTGGCAAAGTCATAGTGGCCTCTTTGCTCTTCTTAAATAAACCAGCCTTCCACTGCTTCATGGACTGTATATCTGCTTTTCTATCAGTCTGGGGCTGCCAAAAGCTTCAGGTTTTTCCTCCAAGGTATCTTCTCATTGTTCACCTTCCTCACCAGCCTCCATAAAACTGGAACATAAAATTCTCACAAATCAAACAGTTCTGTGTGGCTCCTCCCCTGCTTTCTCCTGCATGGCAAGTATCACTAGTGTGAAATCTTCATTTCTTCTTCCCCACACACTGGGATCTCATTCTGCTGTACTGCTTAGCAGCTAGAAAAACACGTGGCATATTTTAGATACTCAATAAGTATATTTTAAATAACTCTGTTGGATGTACTTAATATTAATTAATTAAAAAATGTTTATTTATTTTTGAGAGAGAGCACAAGCCAGGGAAGGGCAGAGGGAGAGGGGGACAGAGGATCTGAAGTGGGGTCTGCACTGACAACAGTGAGCCCCCTGTGGTTCTTGAACTCACGAACCACGAGATCATGACCTGAGTTGAAATCGGATGCTTAACCGACTGAGCCACCTACGTGCTCCTTAATATTAAATAATTCATCCATGTGTTTGTCTTGTTATCTTAGAATCCTCATGAGCCTGTTGTCCCATTAAAAAAAATAAGAATACTACTAGGGTTCACATTACTTGATTAATCTGAAGATTCAGTTTTGCAATGAATTTAAGCACTTGGCATGATCCAAGTTACGTAAGAAGATCTCAAGCAATGTCCATGATGATTGTGCTGATCACAGAAGGTCCTGGTAGCTATTCAGTTGCTCTTATATCAACCTCTATTCGCCAGGAAATGTCAGGCATATACTCCACCCACAGGGAGCTAACAGGGGAAATACAGGCATAAAAGTATTTCTAAAATAATGCAGAAAATAAGAGAGGTAGATGAAGTATTCATGAAATTTAGGTGGGTAGTTATAGAGTTTTACTGGGACTTTTTTCGTCAGAAGACCAACCGTAGTTAAAACCCATTGTGCCGCCTTGCATTAGCTTTTTGAACTTGAACACATTATTTGACTTTCTAATGTACAGAATGGATATGAGGAGGACGGTGCTGAGTCTCTCATAGAGTTGTTGAAAAGATTAAATGAGATAGGATATGCAAAGTATTTACTATCGAGCTGACTCATTCCATAGTCCCAAACAGAATCTAATGCAGCGAAAGGAATTGATGTGTCTAAAGGAAACCCCGTGAGGACCATTTAAAACACATTTTTAACGTGGTGTAAAAGGGTTGGCATATTTCAAAAAGATGAGAGGTGTGTAAGTCATTGTGGCAAAGAAAATTGAGAATTAATTCTTTGAATTTTGGCTGAGCTCAATGTTTTGCAGCAACCACTTCGGGATGTGTTACAGCGGCGAAGGCTGCCTTCTCTGTGCATTTTTGATGAATGGGCTAATACGCTGGATTGCAAAAAGTAAAGTCAAGCTCGTCATTTATTAAATGGGTTGACTGTTAATATCCTGTCACCACTGAAAGGAAAATTTCTAAGGACATAGGCTGCAAATATACATCAGAACCTTGTAGATTTTGTAAGAAACAGAATTGAGCTCCATAGGCTGTTACGGGTATCAATCTGTCACTCGCTTATTAGCCACTGGAACAACGCAAGTGCCTTTCTTCCCAACTAGCCCATTAGACGGTGTCCTTGCTACTGTGCGAAAAATCACGGCTTTCATAATTTGGATAATTATTGCTGAGTCTAGCTAAATTCCACCTATCGGGAGACATAGGCAAGCAATTTTGTTTTTTCTTCACACGGGCATCTCTACTTTTGTCTACACTGCAGTTTGCTCTCAGTTTCTCAATATTTGGTGTTCAACAATTGTAAAATATCCACCTTTTAAATATTATCTCCTTGTTTGAGAAGTGTGTTAGATAATTGTTTTAGACGCTGACTTTTTTTTCACACTATATTCCTTTTGGCGAATGTATGCATTTTTTAAATGAATCGTGTCATATTAAGGATGCAACTTCTGAACGAAATGTGTCAGATGTGTGGAATTCTTGCTATTTCTGAAAAATGACCCCCTTTATCAAAGGGGATGCAACAGGGCTTATGCCAACAACTTGGAGCCGTAATCACTCCTGATTGTATCACTCTTGACTTGCAGCCCTCTCCACAATTTGAATGGTTTCCTGTTTGTTTCCTTGTTCAACATCTCTGCACTTTCATTAGATTCTGCACCTCGTGAGGGCAGAAGCCCTGTTTGTCTTGTTCTCAGCTGTAATCTCAGTATCAAAGAGAATTGGTGACACTTAAGAGGAGCTTAATGAGTATTTGTTTGGTGACTCGCAGATGGTTGAATTCAGCTTTAAAGATCGGAAGCCTATAAATGCATCACTGGAGAGTGTATGACTTTGGGGTACCATTTTTATTGACATCTTAGAATGCGGATATTTTGAAGTTCAGCCTACATGGCTTATGTGAGTCAGAGGAAAATGAGATGAGGTTAGATGGAGTAGATGCCTGGCTTGTGTCAGCAGCGTTCTAGCCGATCAGCATTCCGGGCCATGTCTGGGGCGGGAGTGGGGCTGCGGGGAGGAAGCCTGAACCTCAGCAAGGTAAATGGCTGCTTCTGTTTCCCTGCCAAAGTTACGGCAAGAGAATTAATTCGTGTTGACAATTTAAGTTCTGTGTGCCTTTGCATGTATTTACTTTGCAGTAAGAATAGTGGGTGGAGGAAGAGTGTTTGTTGCTCATTTTTAACCACCCACCCAACGCTCCTACCTACCCAGGCAAAATTTTGTCTTGAATCATTGAAAGGCTTCTCATAAATTTTGAATCTGTAGCCTAAGAATAGTCAACTGGAAGGAAGTAATAAAGCATTTCCAAAGTGAAATCCTGTTTCTAAAGAAGATTGAGAGAGAACAATGAAAACAGTTTACAGTAGAGTCCGCTCCAGAAGCTCACAAAGAAAAGATGAATTATTAAGGGGGAAACGTGGGCCAAGTAGCCTGCCACCGTAAGAGTGTCTGAGGCTTCATGCGTGTGATAATCCCACGCATACGTCTGGGGCCTGGGATCTCCCTGCCTTATCCGACTCTCTCCGGAACCTCCACGGCGACTGGCCACCTCACCTCAAGCCGGTTCGTGCTTACAGCCATCACCTACTTTTCCCTTTTAACTTGTGCACCTGCGTTTGCACACAGCCGGGAAAAGCAACACAAGCTGTGGTTGAGTGACCGTGGCAAGAACAGTTTTCCAAACGAGGAAAACCAGGCTGTCGTTTCAACTCTACAAACCAACTGTTATGTGCTCACTTTTTTTTTTTCTGAGCCTGATTTTTCTCATCTGCTCAATAGTAATTCTAGTAACTGCGTGTACTCCAGACATTTTACATACATCATCTCCTTCTTCTTCACCATAACCCTACATGATGTCTTTCCAATGAGTCTCCCCAACTGCGATTCGATTCTGTGTCACCCAGGATCCCTTTCCTCACGTGCTCTCATTGGGGGTGTTAGGGCAGGTTATGAGCGACATTCTCTTGAGAGCTGGACTTGCAGTTTTTCAATTAAAGACCAGTCTAGGTCCTACTGTGAAGAGATTTTGTAGATGGAATTAAAGCCCCTGATCAGCAGGCTTTAAGCTAATCAAAATGTTTATTTACTTATTTTGGAGAGAGAGCCAGCACAAGCAGGGGAGGCACAGAGAGAGAAAGGGAAACACAGAATCTGAAGCAGGCTCTGAGCTGTCAGCACAGAGCCCAACATGGGGGCTCAAACCCACGAACTGAGAGAACATGACCTGAGCCAAAGTTGGACACTTAACAGACTGAGCCACCCAGGAACACCAACTTTGAGCTCATCAAAGGAGGTTATCCAAGGTAGGTCTGACTTCACCCTTTGGAAGGCCTTTAACAAGATGGCCTTTTTTGAGCTCAGAGATTCCAAACAGCTGGGGGTCTGCAAATGTACTCTTTCCCCTGGCTCTTCCTTCAGGATAGTGGCCTATCAGGTGGACAGCCAGCCTCAGCTCTTGCCTGTGGGGTCCCAGCCTGCTCCTTCCTTTCCTGACGGCCGCCCTAGGGACTTCGCACTTGTTTCGCCTGCCCGCACAATGGTGTAAGCCGATTATTGTAATAAACCCCTTTATGTTGAACCCTGAGTGCCACACCCGCAGTGTGGCTAATGTTTTCAGCACTATTATGAAGGCAATGAAGCTTGAGAGGTTAACTGTGTTACCCTGTATTTTGCAGCGGGCTCCAGTGGGGAGCTCGACATGTTAGGCTGTATTGCCTGGGACAAAAATGGCTGACGAATAGTCTTGAAAATATTTTAGAAGATCAAATAAGAACATAGACTGGATCCCTGAGGGCAGGCGTCGTATTAGTCTTGCTTACCACGGTAGCCCTATTCTTGCGGGCCTGGGGTGTGGCGGTATTTGCTTTCAAATGAATGAATGAATGGAAAGTATAAAATGCTAACCATATGTAGGTGTCACTATTACCAATACCAACATTTCACTTGGGGCTCTTGTAAAATCACTCTCCGTCAGCACTTTCACATGCTTGTGAGACTCTCCGCCCCATTTTTTTTTCCTTTAGCTCAAAAATTTTGATGGAAAACCAAAGATTCACAATCCTGTCTCAGCTTGACCACTCGCTGTGTTTCCTTGGCCACTCTATTTAAGAACTTGGACTCAGGTTCCAAGAATATAAATAACAAGCCCAACAGCATTCTCTCTCTGTGTCACAGAAACGTCAGTAGGATCCTTAGATAATATCTGAATGCTCGGGATGCTTATCATGGGTTTTGAGTGGTTACAATGGGCGTGTCTCTGGATTTGGCACGAAGAGGGATCAAAAGAGCCTGTGGGCCTTGCCTTGAGGAATTTACAGTCAGGGTGAGACAGGACAGCAAATGCGAAACGAGCAGAGAAGTAATATCAGAGCCAAGTGTATATTCCTTTCATGTAAATACATGGGTGTGCTTTGTCCACCTTCAGTGGAGTGGTGTTGATAGATGAACTTGGGTGTTGATAGATGAACGCAGTGAATCTTCTATGAAGACAGGGATTTTGCTTTTTAAAGTGATCCCTGACCTTCAGCTCCTAGGACAATGCCTGGCTGAATGCAGGCGTTCCATTACTATTTGTTTAAAATGAGAAAGTTTCAGACCAGTTCACATATGCAGAAAGGAACACAGAGAGAGGGGCGGCAAGTCTTCCAGACAGAGATGCGAAGAAAAGTACAATATCCTTGGATGACCTTGAACTCTGGTGCTAACGGTTCTCTGTTGGAGGATACCAGATTTACGGGGTTGTGTTCGAAGTCATATTCTGCTTCTGAAACATATCACTTCTTAAAGAAAGAACTCTAGCTTGGACTTTTACCAAGAGGTTTCCCCAAAGTGTAACACGGATTTCTCACATACCTCTAAAGACAGATACGGCGGCGGGGCCTGGCTTCGGGGATTCTTTAGTGGATCCTTTTTTTCCAGCGTGATTGTTTCTCACCTGGCCAGAATTACCGGGAAGCTTGCAAGCCCTTTCTAGGGAATTGAAGATCAGTGAGGATTCGGAAGCAGCTCTCACTGGAGGCACTAGGGTGTCCTGGCTAGAGAATTTCTGCAGAAGGTGGTGTCATTGACTGCTTCCAAAACAAACATTCTTCTGTGGTCTCCGGGTCCTGGCAGCGGCCTTAGTTTCTGCATGAGGGAAGGGAGGAGCCCAGCAGCATGAGGCGGGGCTGCTTCTCTGGCCTTTGGGGGAATTTTTACTTCATTTTGTTTTGACAGCCAGATCCATCTTACAACCTTCCTGTTCTTTCTTTTCATTCCCAGTCTTAGGGTGTTAATTAAAGATTCCCTCTCACCTTTTTCAGAAAGAACTCTGTCTCAAAGTTCAGGGCTGTCAGCAGAAATGCGTCCGCACGCCGCATCAGCGCGATCCTACGAAAATACCAATAAGCCCATTAAACAAAAGAGGAGTTAAGAGGGAATAAGACGAATTTCTCAGATATGGGCCATTTCGCTGCAAATCCACTTTAATATCTTTCAGGTTACACTTGACTTGTGCATATAAAGAGTGTGGAAACAAGAACTGAAATCTAATAATTCAGAGAGCGCGAGTGAAATGTGACAACATTTTCATGACTGAAAATGAGAAGGAAATTAATTGCTTGTTCTGTCGGAGTAAGAGAACGAATTGGGTTACCAAAGCTTTAATTTAGCCAGGAAGCCACATTTTTTGTTCCGAAAAGAAATGACTTTGTTTATCAATTATCTATGAAGCATCAAAGAATAAGATACAGGAAAGAAGAATGCACTTAGTGTCCTGGCTTGTTGGCTGAAAAAGGAGCTTTGGGTAGTTCCAGGCAAGCTATTTAACCTTCCTATGACTCAAATTATCCATACTTTGAAATGGCAAACCTATTATCCTCATCAAAAGCATTTACCGAGTGCCCAACTTTGCATGGTGCCGGGGTGTGGAAAAGAGAGAAAAAAGATAAGGAATTTCTAGAATATATACTAAAATAGATACAAACATGACTGGATTTAAAACAAAATCACAGAGATGTGGGTTAATTAAAAATAATGTTTTGTTCAGGTATCCTATGTATAGAGATGTATGTACACATATTTGTATATATGTACATAGACATGATATATCTGTACATTTTATGTAATGAAAATTTTCACTTCACTCTAATTATTTGGTAAAGATTTCAAATGACTAAGGAAGAAAAACCAAACAGCTGAGATTCACTGAGTACCTTCTCCATGGCAACTGTTGTGGGCACTTCAGATTTGTGGCTTTACTTATTCCCTCAAATGTCCCTGTGAGTGGGCCTTTATTAGCTGTTCTTCAGAGTCAAGGGACAAAAAGTGCAGAGAGGTTACATACTTGGCCAAACTCCATGTGGTAGGAGTCAGGTTCAAACCAGATGTGGCTGGTTCCGCAGCCTGAACTCCTTTTATCATCCCTCTTCTGGAAAAGATGGGGTTCCAGATGGTTATCCATGACTGAAAAGCAGGTGATTGGCAACTAAGGGCATGGCTGTGAGGAGAGCTTGCAAATCTCATTCACCACCTGGCTGGTCTGAAGGAGATATGCAAGGCCAACCTGTAGGCGGAAGGCTACCCGAGTTTGGCCACCTACTATTTGTGCCTTGAATGAGAAAAGAAATGGCAAGCTTGAGTCTTCCCTGGTAAATCGATGAGGAAACAGGCCATCATCTGTAAGAAATATCATTTGGTGGAGAAGGTGGTTTTGGTAGGAAGGGGACTATGTTTCTCTAGCTTGCCTGTCCACATTAATGCAAATCCCTTCATAAAAATGTGTTCTTCAGGCTTGTGTCAGACAACCCTGGAGACTTAACTTGTCTGATACATAGGTATGAGCTGTCCTCACGAGGCATAAACTGGGGGCAGTTGGCTCTGAGACTTGAAAACAGACATAGGTGGGCTGTGAGCACTTCCTGTTGCCCTGCCCATCACCCTCCCCCTTCCTCAAGCCCGGGCTCTATTAGCCGAATCAGATGTGGCCTCTGACAGACAACTATTACGTTCAGTAAACCTGATCTCGGTAGGCCAGGGCTAAAATTCTGACTCTACCACTGCTAGCTATGTAACTTTGAGCAAGTTTATTTTATGATTCTGAATTTCAATTAAGTGTATTCTCCAAAATGAGAACAATCTTATTGGGCTGTTGGAAGATTTAATAAAATATCATACATTAAGCATTTCAAATGATGTTACCATGGTAAGTATTCTGTAAATGTTAGTTTCCCTTCCCTTTTTTTAGGTTCATCTAAGGGTTTTTGTCCAAGAAAGATGGAGGATTTGGGCAGCAGCTATTTTAAAAATATAATGCAAATATTTTAGAGCAATGTTTAAGCAAAACAATTCAAGGTGAGCAGAAGACAGGTAAGAGAATATAACGATAAAAAAATTGTAAACTTTAGGACAGTCAATAGAGGATGAAAGGGGAAATGAGAGGGGCTTTCTTCAGCACAGGTAAGAATGGTTCACAGTGTGAGATTCAGACAGGTCAACACGATGTGGTTTGACTAGTCTGCAGGCAGTTGAGTACTGGGTCGCCATGGTGGTCTTTCCCAGGGCAGAGTCACAACAGTGATAGGACAGCTACCAGATCACAGTAAGGCAAGTGACAATTTTCCCACTGATGAGAAAGAGAGAAGCGGGACAAGGTTCTTGATCCCTCTAATATATCCAAGGATGGAATTCTGAGAACTTGGATGGGAATATCTTTTTTCCCCCACTAATCTCTAATTGTAATTTAGCATTTCTCTTAGTAGTAAAACCTAGGTAACAAGATCAATAGTATTAGCAGTAACTCCAACTAGATTCCAGAAATAACAGATATTTTCATATCACTCTTCAATGATTGTCACTATTGTTCAGCACTGTTTGTGCTCCGCATGACTTCAAAATTATGGTAGTTACTAGGTGTTGCACTAGATTTGTTAATTTGTGAGTTGATAAACACACCTCTTGTTTGGTCGCTCATTTTTAAAACTGTGTTTTAAAAGCTGTACTCAATATAATCGGAATCTTTTGTGGTCCTAAGTATTTTATTTATTTAAAAACATTTTTCCAAGAGGAAATTCACTGGCTCCACCAGATTTCAGAGTCCATGTCACATGAGTGTGTAATGATACCTGACAAGCATAGAGGATAAAGGAAGGCTAGTTTTCAAAATGGTAGAGATTAGAACCTGTTGTAGACCATAGGGACTAAGTCTGGAGAGGGAAAGTGAAACTTGAAGATCCAGGAAAGATAGAAGTTTTTCAGAGGGCTTTCCATTTACATGTTGGCATTGAATTAAAAGAGGAAACTGGCTCTAGGAGATGGGAAAGAAACAATAAGACTGACTATGGATGCAGATTAATTTTTTAGGGGAAAGTATGAGTAATTAATGATTCGATCATCTCAGATCCTTGATATTTGGCAATTTCATATGTCCTTTTTTATTTTTATTTACATTTTTTCCATGTCTATTTATTTTTGAGAGAGAGAGCGAGAGAGCAGGGGAGGGGCAAAGAGAGAGGGAGACACAGAAACTGAAGCAGGCTCCAGTCTCTGAGCTGACAGCACAGAGCCCAATTCTGGGCTCGAACTCCAAAACCACAAGCTCATGACCTGAGCCGAAGTCAGATGCTCAACCAACTGAGCCACCCAGGTGCCCCACGATTTCAGCTTTTCTTAATGTAGTAGTAGGTGATGTTTTCAGTGGAGAAGGAGAGGTGGGTTAGGATAAAGGTTTAAAATGGTAAAAATTTGGAGTAATCACCGAGAAGCCTGACTGGAGAAGGTGCTGACTGGACACAAAGTGGGCTTACAGAGTGCAGTTGCTTAACGGTCTTTGGCATGGCTCAGCTGTAAAAAGTGACATGAAACACAATCCATACCTCAGTGAGCCTCTCCCTCACGTGGTAAGTACAAACCACCATCAGCCTCCTTGTTCACAGGTCATCAACTCTTCCCCGTGCCCCATGTCCTGATCTCTGCCAGTAATCGGGTCTGGATTCAAAAGCAGCTCTGATTCACTTGCACGTGCTTTTTCTAGGGCATTCATAAACACAAGTGCTGCAGAACTCTGGCCAGTCCATGAGCAGGACCATTTTTATTCAGACTCTCCTTTCTTTACTGACTATTATATCTCTTAAGTAGTATAAAGGATGAATCACTTTCTACTTAGGTATAGAAATTCAAGTGCCAGGAAATAAAGTCCCTAACTGTCTTTGGTTAAGTTCTTGGGGTATTAGTTGGGGGAGATACTTATTCACAGAGCAGAGAGGATATACTGAAATGCTACTTTTCCCATTCATCTTTGGCTTCCTGGGTCCTTCCTCCAGGAGTCAGTAGGCACCATTATCGTGCCATGTCGCCCTGTCATCGTGTCCCCCCCACACCCAAATGTTTTGGCATTGTCCTGAGAAGGAAGGAGTGGAGAAGACTTGGACTGTTGTGAATCTCATCCGAAGGCTCTAGGGCAAATCAGAAAATTTGGCCCAGAAACGGATTCATGGCTGGGCTTGTCATCTCTGTAAAATTATCAAATTCTGAACTCTAATGGGTGGTTGATTCACTTCTCTTTCCACTGCAGCGAGCTGCTTTTATCAGGCTCTCAATTCATATTTTTTTAATGGATGGGTGGATACGGCAAAGCTCATATGACATGAATTAGTATGTGTCTACACTGCACACATGAAAAGTGGAAATTAAAATATTACCCAATTAACTTGACTCATGTAGACATTCACTCTGATAATGAGGTGTGAATACAGATTTTTTTTGCATGTTTTTATTCAGTTTATCTATTTTGAAAAAAAAAACAATCATTGAATCTATCAATTCCTGACCACGTTGTATAAAAGCGTAGTGTGACATGTCATTTATCCTCTCAGTGAAAAAACTACAGATCAAAATGGCGTGCCCTAATTAGATTTAGAGAGAAAAAAAGAAAAACAAGAAAAATGACAGATATGGGTTTTGTAATTAAAAATCCGATGTAGTACAATTAAGAACAACATATTTGGGAAAGCGTGGATATATATATTCTTGAGGCTTAGAGACAAGAAGTCGTATTCAAAAGTCTGGCTTCTAGCATCTGAACAGTGACTCGGATCACGTAGAGGAGAGAAAAGAAGGCACCACATCACTCTTGCCCAGTGGGACATAGTCCACGAGGAATACGCAGTCCATGCAATTTCGGGGGCGTCAAATTCCCAGAGTGAATCACGGACAACCTCAAAGGGTTAACTCTATTTCGGTCCATAGTTTATTTCTAGTTTTATTTTCCACGCTGTATCTACTTCTTAGGCATAGAACCAAGTGCGATAAAGTCCTGAGGTGCTGAATTTCCCTTAAATTACATAAGCCTGTCCCCTCATCCAATATTATCTCTGAATCAATACAAACCTTTGACTTTCTACATTATTTCCCACTTCTGAAACTGTATCCAATTCATCACAAAGGACCACAAAGTAGATAAAAAGCAACAATTTAGGACAGGCTTGAAGTAGTTCTTCCTTATCAGAGTTCAGTGTAAAAGGTTTACAGTTCCTTCTTTAGGGACAGATTCCAAGGAGGTAAGATGAGCTGTCACTTCCACCACCTCATGGACGGCCTGTGACCTGTAAAGTGAAAGAGAGCAAAGTCCTTGTCAAGTTCTGTCTTCTCGCGTAGCCTGATCTCATGTGCTGTTCTCGGAGGTAATTTAAGACCCTCCAAATTTGGAAAACCTCACTGTATAGAACAACATCAAGGGGTCTATTCTGTCTCTCAGGAAGCATCTTAGGAATTTGGTGTTCCCACCCTCTCATCAAGTCTGCAGAGGCCACGCTGTCAGTCAGTTCACACAGTCAGGGTGAACATGCAGAGCCTATCCCCGCTGAAGGCAAAGTACCCGTGGGAAACAGATGTCCTTCCTAAAACACACGCAGGGGAATTTTGATACAAAGTTACAGTGATAAGGAGGAGAGAGCCCTTTGCCCATGCTCCATCAGCTATGCCTTGACTTTCAATGATTAGTCCTTTATTGATGGGCCCTGAGTCTTCTCTAGGGAAAACTGTCCAATAGAACCTAATGCCGCGCTAATAGTGTTCTCCATCTCGCTGCCCGGTTCAGTAGGCGCTAGACACTGATGTTGAGCGCTCGAAATGTGTCTAGTGTGACTGATAAAATGCATTTTAAATTTGATTTCGCTTTATTTAGTTTAAATAGCCATATGTTTGGATAGTGTGATTCTTGAGTTTAGAAGTCATTTAATTTCACGGTTATTTTAAAACCGATGGAAGCAGCAGGTAGGCGCTGTTGAAAACCTAGACACAATATCATGGTGGTGATTCTTGTCCATGCACTAACGTGTTCTGTTTACAAGACTAAGGGCTTCCAATTTAAGATGGTGGACTAATGCCTGAGTTGGTCCTCCCCCACGTGTTTTGTTTTTTTTTTCCTGTTTTTCTCCAAAAGCCACTCATATGTAATGTAGAATTAGCCATGGGAATAGACTTACAACAGCAGAGATAGTGGGAAGGAGAACAGTGATCGACAGACGGTGAATTTCAAACTTCAGTGAATTCTGAAAACATAGAAAGATAGTGATGGATGAGAGAGGATTGACGAAGCTCTAGACCAGGGTGGGATTGCAGTGGAAGTGAAAGTCATTTGCCCAGAAAACTTCTGAGAAGAGAAGCTCTAGACTTCAGATCCACCAGGTATCAAAGAGAGGATGAGATAGATGCAAAACAGAAGCTAATTCAAACCCAACCTAAGAAACAGCTTCCCTGGGTAGACCCCTCACCAATTTCTTGGAGCAAAGGGACTGGAAATTCAAGGTTCATGTTGGAAAAAATGTAGAGTGCTTTATGGCTCCCTAAACTGGAGAAACTTCCTGAGAAGAAGCAGCTTTGCTTGTGTGATATCAGCAGTCCAGATTAGAGCCTTCACTGAACTAATTTTGGAGGGGGGTGGCCAGATATTGGCTGCTCTCAGTATGCTCAGCCCGTGAATGTACTCACATCAACAGAGCCCTTAGACTCCTTCCATTCAAGGAGAAGCCCAGCTAGGAGACTCACCGAAATTCACAATAAAAGAAATGGAAAATCAATAATTACCAACCAGCTGAAGACTGCCAGGATGAGAGCGAAGACAAAGTGAAATAAGACAAATTCAGGAAGAATCCAGGAAAATTTAGTGGTGAATCAATTTTTTGATATTATGATTATGATTTTAAAAAACCTCTCCTCAGAGAAATCAAGGAAATGTCAAATCTAAAGTATAAGTTGGGATGCTATGAATAAGGAACAATCAAGGACATGAACGATCTCCTGAAAATTAAAATTATGATTGACAAATTAAATATAATGTTAATAAATAGGAAGACTGGGGTGATAATTGGGTAAAAGTCCTGGAAAATACAATATACAACTCAAGCAACACATAATATCAAGATATAAAAAAAATAGTACAGAAAGGCCAATGTCTGACAAAATAACCATCCTGGAAAAAAAGAAAGACCAGAAATAAGCTTTGAGAAAAAAATTAAAGAAATAAGAAAAACTATTTCGTGGAGCTAAAGTATGACCCAAATCTCCAAATTAATATTATAACCAGTGTTGGAAGAACGAAAGAAACACAAAGTATTACAAGAATGGCATGGTTCAAATAGATCGTAAACAAAAATGTGGCATGGATTTAATACTGGATAAATCATCAGCAAAAAACAGATAACAAAAACAAAAGCAAAACACACACAAAAAACCATTGACTTCTGGACTGGGAACACACGCTTCTGAATGGCTTCTGTGTCCTGACATTTGACGTGCTATAAGCCAGGCTCATGGTTTAAATTTTGTTCACGTCATAAAAGTTGAAGAATTTTACTAAAAGTATTTCAAGTTCTAACAAGCTCAAAGGGATTACCTTTTCAATGGGTATAAGGGCCTGTGCTTTTAAAATGTTTTCACCTAAAGATGACTTCTCCCTTCACGGCACAAAGGCTTCAGTAAGAGATAAAGGATGTGCATGAACTTAATGGCTCTCAAACTGGACGCCAAGGTGTCACCATTCGATCGTCTCACACAACGTGTCATACGCATGTTGACCTAATGAGCCAGTGAAGGACTTCTGCCTTCAACCTTTCTCCAGGTTTTTTGCTTCCAGCTACTTGAGCCACTGTGTCCAACTCTGCCTACCATTCTCATTGACTGTCCCAATCCTGAGAGCTTTCTCTGGTCTCTGTCTGCCACCACTCTCCAGTCTGGTGTGTCTGCAAAGCACACACTTACCACATGACTGCAGGACTGCCTCTTTTCACATGTAGTAGAAATACCGGTAGTAATATTTATAGACATTATTCAACACCTAGTAGGTGTGACTTGCTTTATTTATGTGTTATCACTATTATATATTATTAATCAGATCAATTGGATGAAGAGCAGAGTCTCTGACTGCTTACATATTTTATTGAAAGTCACACAATTAATCAGAGGCAGGGCTAGGATTTGAAGACAGGAATCCTGCCTCTAGTATATCAGAGCTTCCCTTTTGGGTGTCTCCAAGGTTCTGTGTGTAAGGATAGTTGCATTTTCTTTGTGTCGGCCATTATGTTTGTGAGGGAGAATGGGATATTTGCAATTTTTATGTGTCTCAGGTGCGGGGTCAGAATTATGTTGGAACCAAGTCATGTTATGAAGACCAAACAATTCACGCTTGTACTTTTGGGTAGGTGTGCTGTTTGATGCACTGGAAATTCACAACTTTGAGACATTGTAGGCCTCTCCCGATGGCTTTGAAGAAGACGCTTAACATCTCACATACCCGTCTTCGATTCCTATTTCAGAGGTCACAACGTCCTGACCTCTGAAACAGGAATCGAAGACGGGTTTGTGAGTCACCACAGATCATGGCTGCCAAATGCCTGTCATTCCTGGACCTCCCTCCATGCTTGCCTAGCCTCCCCCCTATCTCCCCTAGAGAGTCGCTCGTGTCCTTGACAAGTAAAATGTCTATTTCTCCCACAGTTAAGATGAGGTCCACCTGACCTCTTCTGCTTTTAATTATTTCTCATTCTCTCTGTCCAGGTTCCTGTGTAGTTAAAATAGTTCTAGCTTGCTTTTCCCTTGCTGTAACACTGTGCAGAAGCCGGAATTGAGCCTGCGCAGACCATGGAAAGTCCAGGCTGGCTCATGTCCTCCTCCCCTTCGCTCCCTTATCTAAGACAGTCTGCCTGCTCAGTCACCTTGGCGGCCTGCGGGGACATGAGCGAGTGCCTCTGGACCCTGTGCCATCTCTCTGCTTATCACCTGACAGCACCGGCCACCCCATCGCTCTTTTTATCTTTTCCCTTCTAGTGAGCAGACACTTGGTAACCTTGACAGTGAGTGTCTCGTGGTATTAGCCATCCTGAGCGTGCATCCTCCAACTTCTGCAAGATGGCTCTGCTGGGAAATTAAACAAGCCCACATCCAAATAAACATGGCAAGATTAAACCAGGAAATTTTGAGCATTGGATTCCTTTTAACAATACACAGCAAGTGCTACCTTTCAGGAAGCCAGTAGCTTTTTTTCCATATAGAAGTTTTCATGCTGATTTTTTTAATATTTATTTATTTTTGAGAGAGAGAGAGAGAAAAAGAGAGAGAGAGAGAGTAAGTGGGAGAGGGGCAGAGAGAGAGGGAGACACAGAATCCAAAGCAGACTCCAGGCTCCAGCTTTCAGCACAGAGCTCGACACGGGGCTCAAACCCACAAACTGTGAGATCATGACCTGAGCCAAAGTTGGACATTCAATGCACTGAGCCAACCAGGTGCCCCATGCTGAATTTAACATAGTTGTAATATTGAATCACGGTGGTATTTCACAGAATGACAACACCTCACAATGGGTGAATTTAAAGATTGTTTCCAAAGGAATTATAATATTTCCTGTACCAACACGGTCGTAGGGAGATGTAAGTACCTGCATGGGGAGCGGCATATCTTTAGTGAAGCTGGGACTAAAAGGGAGGAAGCATAATAGTAACCAAGTCCAGACTCCACCCACAGAACCTTTCCCATATAGAATCACCAGAGAGGGCGTCAGAGCAGCCCCCACTCTTTCATAATTCACCCTATTCTTACTAAGTACCTGTGTGCGCTGGGCATTCTTCTAGGCACTGGGAAACATCAGTGAACAAAACAGATAAACTCCCTGCACTCACATTTGGGAGGGGGAGATGAATGAGCAGGCAAACAGTGCATGACGGATAGCGGTAACTGCTGGGAAGAAAAGTAAGAAAATCTCTCAGTTTCCCAGGGCTGTTGTCACAAATTATCCCAAACTGGGTGGCTTACAACAACACGAATTTATTCTCTCATGGTTCCGGAGACCAGAAGTCCAAAATCAAGGTGTGGGCAGGCCATGCTCCTCTGAAGGCTCCAGAGTAGAATCCTTCCTCGTTCCTTCCAATGTCTATGACTCCCGGCGATCCTTAGTTGGTGGCTGTATTACTCCAGTCCCTGCTTCAGTCTTCACGTGGCCTTCTAAATTAGAGCTGCAAAGGCCCCTTTCCCAGTAAGTTCTCATTCGCGGGTCCTGGGACATGGATATACCTTTTGAAGGGCCCACCATTCAACCCCCTTAGGTAAGAATATGGCAGGGAGGTGAGGGGGCGGAGAAGCTTTTAAACATAGTGACCAGGGGAGGCCTTCCTGAAGGGCCGATGTGTGAGCAAAAACATTAGTTGAGAGACCAAAGCCTACATGGATTTGAGGAAAGGGATCGTGAGTGCATGCGGCATAAAAATGGACATGAACTTGGATTTTCTAGAAATAAAAGGGTAAAGTGGAGGCACTGAGCGGAAAAATAGAGGGAGATGGGGTTGGACAGGTACCCAGCGGCCAGAGCACAAAGATGCAGCAGCCGTCGTGTGTGGCCAGGTTCTGGAACGTTAGGAGAACAACACATGTGCTTGTAATTCAGCGCTCACGGTTCGTCTCTGGTGCTGTTTTCCGATTGTCCCAGATCACTGCCTTGGTGTTTTCTGACTCCCAAGAGAGGCTCAGTGCTGGGTCACTGCTCCTGCTCCTGGCTTCAGGATGTCCCCCGCATGTCCCCTGCACCTTGTATCCACCCTTCCTTCCCCCTGTGGCTCCGGTGTCCATTGGTTATCTTGTTATGGGAGGAAGCAGGACAGTCCCCTTTTCCCTCTTCCCCATCTGTCTCCTCCAGGTAACGCACGCTGGTTACCATCCAGTATGCTCGCCGAACTTCTTCCAGCTTTCGAAAATCTTTCGTCATCTTCCTGTTACACGATCTTTCCTTCTTGAGTGCAGTTGGGCGTTTTAAGGAGAAGCCTATTCATTTCCCACCGATTTTCAATCTTATTTGTACCTACAGGTCATGGAGAAAGACAGTGCTAGTGTTCAAGGCTTGCCGGCTTATTCTCAGGGTTTCTTAACTCGGCTACCCCTTCCATCATCTGTCTGTAACTCCCACCGGTAACCAGCACCGAGCATCCGGGGGAGGGTGGCATCACTTCCTTCAAGGTAGTGGAGGACTTCAAAGACCAAGGTTGTCCACTTGGCCTCGTGGGAGCCAGGGGTTCAAAAGACCGTTGAGATCACACGGCTCTTTACCTGTTTCCTGCTGCAGGATGAACACGGAGGATGTCCCTTGGGTGAAGGGGAAGGTGTCTGCTGGGGACGTTCTGCCTTTCATCACACCCAGGGCTCTCCGGAACACAGAAGGAAGAGATGAGAAAATGTAATAATACCCGACACCTGTATGAGATATTAAATGGAGCTGCCCTGATTTTGTAGTTTCAAGATGTATCTACTACCCTAATTAAAATCACCCTGGGTATTAGATTAAATTGAAGAAAATAACTGGAGTAAATTTATTTTATGTTTTTCTAATCAATTATGCGTCGTAATAAGTGAATCAACCCCCTGCCCCCTGACACACGTACACATACACACACACACACACACACACACACACACACAGAAGGTTTTTCTTTTGGCTTAGAACCTGAGCTCATTCCTATCACCCACGCCTTGGAAATGCGTAGAAGTAAATAATTTCTTTTGATACTGGCACTAGTTTTCTTTTCCTCTAAGAATGCAGTAAAAAAGATAATAATCACGAAACCCTTCTAGGTCGTCAAGAGAAGGCAATAAAACAAATTTTTCTTTAAAGCAGGATGGAATATCATCAATGAGAAGGTATTCAAAGGTGAGTTGGTAAGAGGAAAAGAATCTATTCTTACTAATGACTACGGTGACCTTTGGACGCATTCGGTGAAAATGTACCTGGACTGCTGGGGTATGGCCGACAGAACTACATCTCTTCTGGGCCCCGGGATGTTTGATGGAGCCTCCCAGCTGTGATCGCTGCTCAGGATGTCACGCTCAAGCCACGCCCTGCCTCTGCCTATTGTTCGACCAGGAGAAAAGCTTTGGCACATCAACTCAACTGCAGGTCATGGGTGAATTATCCTGAAACTTTCCTGGAGCCACACGGGTAGGGCATCCTGTGGAAACCTTGTCACGTCATTTTGAAGGTGGTACTCTACAAAAGAAAGACAACTGCACAGGGGACCTGCGGCAGACAATTTTCTCCAAATCGTGTTCTTGCTTTTTCCCAAGAAGAAGAGAACTCATCCTTCTGGACACAAAAATGGGGACCTCTTGTGTAACCCTGCATAAGATTATAGCAGAGCAGGGGTGCCTGGATGGCTCCATGGAAGCATCCGGCTTCAGTTCAGGTCATGATCTCGCGGTTTGTGAGTTCCAGCCCGTATCGGGCTCTGTGCTGACAGCTCAGGGCCTGGACCCTGCTTCGGAGTCTGTGTCTCCCTCTCTCTGTGCTCCTTCCCTGCTTGTGCTCTGTCTCTGTCTCTCTCTCTCTCTCTCTCTCAAAAATAAATAAATGTTTAAAAAATTACAAAAAAAAGAACATAGCAGAGCAAATTGTAGCCCTTGGTAATTTGGAGACAACAATGTCCTGCCCACTGCTATCCCTTCCCCCTACCTCCCCCGCCTGCAAAATTGGGAAGTGATGTGAATCTCAGCTAGCTGGGTAACATTCTCATGGAGGGAGCAGCAGGGAAAGGACTTGAAAGTTTGCATATTATTTATTCTGTGGTAGAATCGACCAAGTCAAAGCATTAATTGGGAGGAAAAATAACGGTTGTTTTCCTGAAGGGCCACATGCGGTTATATTATTGGGTCCTCCTCACATGAAAGGAGATCATTGTGAAAGCAGAGTAAAGCAAATCAAAACGAAAGAACAACACCAAAAACAACACAAGCTTTATGCAAACCGTGTTGTTATAATTTTTCTTTTAATTGTTGAAACATGTTGTGGCTTTAAAAATAAAAAAGTCATTTACAAATTAGAAGCCAAAGGTTGGTAAACAACATTTTGCAGGTTTCTTTGCAAGGACTAAAAAGGTCGCTGAGAATACCAAAATCATTACCGACTGCTGGGAATCTGGCCGTAAAGGCCAGTCTGAAAGGCATGTGACTGTTTCCATTTGTTCTGGGCTCTCTTGAACAGAGCCTGGGAACCTTGGCTGCAGTAGGAATTTACCTGTGATGACACAGGTCTTCCGTCTAACTTGAACTGTGCTGTTAGGGAGCCACAGGGAAAAAAAAAGATTTTCATAAATATTTAATAGAACTTTTTCCGGTTGAGATACCCAAACACACATGACAGTTGGCCATTAAAATCTATTTTCGATTCTATCTGGGATCCAACGGAACCATGGGGTAGACTTTGGTGTGATGTGCGCGGTAACACGGAGATGGGAGATTTGAAGTGATAATGGGGACATGGGGTTTTGAGCTGGAAACTTTTAGGCCCCAGGGATTTACTGGCGTATTCTTTAAAAACACCAATGGAAAGAAAATGGAAATGTGTCATAAGGTGTGCGATTGCCGAGAAGGGGCAACACATCTTGGAAAGATTGCTGCTTCTGCGCTCTGGTGCCGTTATCTTGCGAACTCGAATAGACCGCAGTTTGGACTTTTGTTTTCATACTTTAATTGCATGGTCTTTGCAGCTGCGAGACAATATTTCCATCGCGTGTCGTTCTTATTTGGCAATGCACTAAGGGTGAGTAACTTAAGAAAGCGAGCTTTAGCCTCCTCTGGAAACCGTCTCTTGCCTTGCCCCCTCTGTTTTCCTGGGCATGAACAGAAATCAAAGATCTAGACACGTTGCCTAGCAGAGAAGCTTGCTCAGGAAGGGGGCCAAATTGAGAAGTGTCTTCCCCTGACCTTCTCCAGTACTAGATGAATAAACGACGTGGCAGCAAAATATCAAGTAAGATTGGCCAAGTTCTGTCAATGCTATAATCATTCATTTTGAATAATTGGAAATTTGCAAACATGACCACAGGACTTTAAAGGGAGGCTTTCTGGGGAAGTATACCCAGATAGGGAAAAGGTTTTACCTTGCCGTGATCAATCACCTTCCTATTTCTTAATAACAAAATGCAATTTCTCTTTCCCATGACTTTTGACTCAGGAAAAGATGTGTCCTTCTCAAAGAAGGACATGTTTTTAGGAAAAGTGCAATAAATTAGCATCGCACAAATGTTGAATTGCAGTCAGAACCACTGGTGCTGAAGTTAACGTTTCTGGAAGACTTTGAGGTCACTGCTTGTAAACTCATTCTCTTGGTAGAAAATAAAAGGACTGGAAAAGATTAACATTTATAAGTGTTACTTAAGTGAATATTATATGTAGGAGCCTGACAGGAAGAAAAGTCTGGACAAACTGTGCATATGGTCCCATAGTAAAGAATGTTAAGGAAACGACAACAACAATAAAATCTATATCTATCTATATCATCTATCTATATCATCTATCTATCTATCTATCTATCTATGCCTTTGTGTTTTTTTTAGTTGAATCAGGAAACCATGTTCAAGACAGGGAGAAACTTTCTGCTGTTTCGAGTGATGGATGGGGTTTCAGTGCCTTTGTGTAGAAGTCAAACAGCTGTCATATAAACGTGAGGTTGAAGATGATCAATGAAAGGAAGCTAGAAGCTGTCTAATGAGCATCATTGCCTAATAGGCATCGTTATCATAGTCCAGCGAATTTGTTGGTGAATTGTTGCAGATCAAACTTGAACTAGCTAAGGTGGAAATGGGGAGGGGTGGACTAATAGGATTAATGCAAGTACGAGAGAGCCCCAGTCCCCAAGGATACCAGGCCGGGGAGCACCCGGAAACTTCTTTTCTCTCTCTCCTTTGGCTGCTTTCTGCATGTTGTCCTCTTTTCTCAGACCGGGCCTCCTCAGCACTGAATAGAACCATGGAGACTTGACATTTCCTGACTCTGCCACCAGGCAGAATAGGACTCCTAATTTTTGTTTCCAAGTTGGAAGGTCATAGGGAAGGATTGACTGGCCGAGACTGTGTTAAGTGGATATTTCCAAAGCCATCGAGTCTTACCAGGGAGATGAGTTCTGGTATCATTCCAGAAAGGCCAGAGGCTTGTCCCTAGATCAGTCAAGCTGGCCAGGGAGGAGGAGATCTTTAGAATGCAGTTCCCAAGCAAAAGCCATGATTGAGGAAGGGGAAAAGATATGGCCCAGTAGAAGGGAGTGCAGCCCTGAGTAGATGGAATAGTTGGTGTTTCCTGCCTTCAGGTGGCATATGCTGAGTGTGTTCTCTGAAACTAAAATTAATTAGACTTCATTTTGATGCAAAACTCTTTTTTTTAAATGGAAGAATATTGTTCAGTGGTAATATACTTGTTTTGTGTATTTATTTTGAGAGAGAAAGTGAGAGAGCGAGAGTCAGGGAGGGGCAGAGAAAGGGAGAGAGAGAATCCCAAACAGGCTCCACACTGTCAGTGCCGAGTCCGAATCGGGGCTCGATCTCACAAGCCATGAGATCATGACCTGAGCTGAAATCAAGAGCCGGATGCTCAACCGAATGAGCCACTCAGGTGCCCCCAGTGGTAATATTTTTTTTTTTTTAAATTAGGAACCTAAACCACGGGAAGAATTAAGAGAAGACCACTTTAGAGTTGCAAAATGAAAGAAAGAAATTCTTAAAGAATATAAATGAATTACAAATAAGACATAAATAGTCAAATAACAAATTTAAACTCCCTCCTCTCACAATACCTCCGCGGTCTGGGCTTTGGTTACCCTAGGGGTGCTCCGGGGCATGAAGTGCCTTGTTAGCAGCAAGGGGGAGCTGTTATTTGTAGATGGTGTGCTGCTGCAGGCTGTTGTCTTGCTTCTGGAACTGATAGACTGGGACCGTTTCAAGCATATGACGAAGAGTGAGTGGTAATGGCTGCTTTGGAGTCAGAAAAGATGAGACAGGTTTTACGACATTTCAGAATGATGTTATCGATAACTTAGCTGTGGAAGGAAAAGTTGAAGTTACTTGTTTAATGAAACACATTTGACGAAGCAAAGCATGCTATAGTTTTGTCAGCCAAGAACATTTGTGATCATACCACTTATTTTTTTTTAAAGTTTAGCTGAGAGAGAGAAAGAGAGAGAGAGAGAGAGAAGACATATGCAGGGTAGAGGCAGAAAGGGAGAGATAGAATCCCAAGTAGGCTCCACACAGAGCCCAACTCTGGGCTTGATCTCACAAACCATGAGGCCATGCATGACCTGAGCCGAAATCAAGACTCAGAAGCCTGGTCATGCCACTTCTCAATAGAAAATCAATTATTTTTTCAATGTTATTTTAAGTGTGCACTTAAGACAAAAAACTAAAAAGACTTTCTTTTGACAAAAGTCTTATGGGTTGTTTGTGTGTTTCTTTGATCCCAAATAAACATCCCTTTTAATAGACTCTTATTTTTTTTCATTAGAAACATGGTTAAATACTTCATAGTTAGAACACTGAATGCTCATAAAACTCAAGTATGTTGATGTTTCAGTGGTGGTATGATCCTTGAATAAAGCGATTTCATCTAAATCAACTGGTCAGAGAGACATTGAAGAATTGTCAGGAATGTTTATGTTGGGTGTACATTTATCTATCCAGTAAATATTGATCAGACACCTACAGAGTACTTGGCTCTGTGTTAACACCGTACATAGGAAGAGGAGTCACTGGTGGTGAGGAACTCCTACATCTCTCTCTCTCTCTCTTTCTCACACACACACACACACACACACACACACACACACACACACACGGGATGATGGCCCTGAAGGGCAGGTGCTGTAACCTTACACAATGTGCTGTGGGGATACAGAAAAGAGAGCAAAATAGTAACAGCTGAATATTTTTGTGTTGTTCAAAGGACAAGTATTTACAGAAGGGCGCACACCTCCAACTCGGGATAGTAAGACCTGTGGGAGATGTTGAAAGGCGGTCAAAACAGCTAGGCCACATACCTTCAGTGATACAATCAAGTAGAAATCTCAGGGAGTGCTCGCCAAGAACAGAAGGGAACTTAGAAACTTAGATACATTTTAAACGCTCACATTCCTCAAGGTTTTTAAATGTTTCCCCTCGTTCTTAGAAAGTGAATTGTCACTCTGTGCCCGATGCTTAATTAAATATTCAATAATTACAGTCTACTTCTTAAGTTCTTCCAGCACAGATACCCCACAGATAATGTCAGTGGGTCCAGAGCTTTCTTCTGGTTTTAAGTTTAAATGAAGGATTGCAACCAACCATTTGTAGTGGAAGAGGCCACGCTGTGACAGAGACATTCTTCACACAAGCTGGCCGGTGGCGAAGGCATATCAAATAACTTAGAAGATTTATTTATTTGGACAAGATTCCTTTCTAATTAAGGAGAAAGGTGGAAGGCATACATTTAAAAATTATTTTATTTTATTTGTTCAATTTTTTTTTCTTCTTCCTTAATATTTCATTTAGGAGAGGAGATCGGCCCAGGGCCAGGCATTTATAATTTTATTTGCACTATGATAACGTAGAAAAACTCCATGAAAACTGGTGGAAAAAAAAAAAATGAGGCCTTTCAGGCCTTTAATAAATTACTTGGAAAAAGAAAAAAGAAAATCCTCAGAAAAAGCGCTCCTTGAGACCTGGGGCCAATGGCAGATGCGAGGACAGTGGTTCTAGGAGTCCTACGGAACCGGAACCGTGCATTCCCTCAGGACACTCCGATGTCACATTAAGTGTAGGGAACGACCGTGACACAGTCCCCAGTGCTTTACTTTTAATATCTTTTGCTCCCTTTGAAATTTGTTAGTGATTGCTTTGCTTTTAAAAACTTTTTTTGATGTTTATTTTTGAGAGAAATAGTGAGAGCGAGAACCTGTGCTCGCATGCATGAGTGGGGGAGGGGCAGAAAGAGAGGGAGACGCCGATCGGAAGCAGGCTCCAGGATCTGAGCCGTCAGCACAGAGCCCGACGCGGGGCTCGAACTCACGAACAGTGAGATCATGACCTGAGCCGAAGTCTCACGCTTACCCGACGGAGCCCCCCAAGTGTCCTATTAGTGACTGAATTTGTAATAATGTACATGACAAAAAATATGTGAATACACGTAAAATAAATGCAGAAAAGAAGGACTTAGGACAATGCCAATAGAACAAGTTGGCGGAGGTTGAGGTAATAGTGCACGCATTTGCCACGTTCCATGTTGTGCTGAATTTAATGCATAAGAGAAAAAAGTGCATTCCACGTTCTCAGTTAAAGCGGGACAATTAGTGGGTGATTCTGTCTTCCTTGGGCTACAACGGAAGGAAGAGGGCTCAGAACAAACTGTTCTGGCTGGCATATATATTTTTTTAAGTTTATTTGTTTATTCTGAGACAGAGAGAGCGTGAGCACTAGTGGGGGAGGGGCAGAGAGAAGGAGAGACGGAATCCCAAGCAGGCTCCATGCCTTCAGCACAAAGCTCGATGCAGGGCTCGAACTCATGAACTGTGAGATCGAGACCTGAGCCAGGATCAAGACTGGGATGTTAAGTGACTGAGCCACCGGGGCGCACCCCTCCCCCTCACTTTTTCTTTAAGTTTATTTATTCTGGCGGTATATGTTTCACACTAGATACACGCTGTCTTATTTTTCTTTTTTCACGGTAAAAGATACTAGTTCGTTTTTAGGGTTAGTGAACCGAAAATGGTAGGAAAGCTTGGTTGCTGAGAAAGAAACTGAAATTGCTTTTTTCTTCTATCATTCTTCTAAGGAGAGTATGCGGAGGCACGGGCGTACCAGCGGGTACTCAAGACAGTCCAGGGGAAACATAGCACAGCTCACGTGGTGCGTTTAATTTCTTGCGTCAACTTCACTGGGCTACAGGACGCCCAGATATTTGGTTAAACATGATCCTGGGTGTGTGTGCGAGGGTGTTTCTGGATGAGGCTAACGCTCAAATCAATAGCCTGTGTAAAGAACACGGCCTTCCCTCTGAGCTTTGCCCCCATCCGATGTGCTGGAGGCCTCAAGAGAAGAAATTGTGGGGAAAGGGGAACTTGCTCTCCGTCTGATCACTTGAGCGGAGACCCTGGTCTTCTGCCCTCAGACATGGGCTCTCCTGCCCCCCAGGGCTTCAGACTTGCCTGGAGACCCATTGTTGGATTTCCTGGGTCTTTTGCTTGGAGACAGCAGATCACAGGGCTTCTCAGCCTTCATCGTCACGTGAGCCAACACCCTACGATATATATTGGTCTCCTCGTGGTTCTGCTTTTCTAGAAAAATTTGACCGATGTGCATGGCAAATCCTGAGAGGGGGTGGAAGGGACTAGAGGTAGCTGCAGCAGTGGTGCGGCACTACTTATGACACTCTTGCCCTTTCTGTTCCGAGGCATATTGTCCGGCTCTCTGCACTTCCTTGGAATGTCTACGAGTCTGAACAAGAGAGCTAAACTTCTAAATCCAAGAGATTCCTACTCCCCAGAGCCTAGTGCGGGTGGTGGTCCTTGAAGGAGGCAAGCTGCTTCGATCTTATTCTTTGACCTTCAGATATAACCCCAAAGATAACTAAATTAACTTAAATATGTGAATAAACTCAACAATGAAAGCAGGCCCTTTTATTTAGTAATAATTTAGTTTTCCATTTTAGATTTCAATGGCCTGTCACAAAGGCCGGATGGAGTCATCACTCAACGATTATTATGGTGTCTCCCTTTATGTCTGGGTCAGATTTAATAAATGACTCTTCCTGTCATTTCCTTATTTTATGTTTAGAACCACCACCCTTCCTTTTTCTTTCTTTCTTTTTTTTTTTGATACTCAATGACTGCCTTTAATCCAGAATCTTAAGATCCATTTAGAGATTTATGTGATAGAGTGATTATGGTTCATTTGTTTGGCTGGTATAGAGTACACTCCTATTATATGGGAGACACAAAAGGTTGGAAGGTTTGAACTTGACTTTCTCCCTTATCTGTGTGGAAAGCTTGCTTTTAGCATATGTTCTGGCCAATATTTTACCTTTGCCATTCTGATCAAAGTGCCACATAATTTTTATTCCAATTCAACCTTTGTGACTGAGGCAAGATTTAGGATGAAGCAGAGATGTCCTCGACAGAAAGAACACACATGAATTTTCCTTCTGAGTAGGGAGATCAATTTTGTTGGCCCCAAATGGAAGAACTCCGGTTACCAATTTATTGCTTTTGGAGTTTTTTACATTTTTTACTATTAATAAGTTGAGCTATGAGGTAATAGACATATGTTTAATTTTAAACATGTGTGAAAAGCTGAAATACATACAGTGAGAAATATTTTGAAAATAAAAATTGCATGGACTTCTTTTTTGTCTACAGAAGCAAAGACAGACCAATTACATAGTCAGCTTTGCTTAGGAAATTATTTCCTGTACAACTTCCAGGAGAAACCAACGACCCTTCAGGACATGGAAGGTGGTTTTAAATGCCCTCCATTCCGTTTGCCATTTAGTACAACTAGGCCAATCCAAAACGAGGAAGATTAATTTATTTTCATTACTTTCAAATTTCTAAACAGAAGGTTACGCTTTGTTTCAAGGTCGAACGCCGTGAGTGTTGTTTTGGAGAAACCGCGTGTTCCACAAAGTTCAGCGCAACTCAGTCTCCCCTTAATCTGTTTTTTGTGACTCGGGTGATTCGTCAAGGGAAGAGGATAAAAGACGGATAAGAAATATCGATGCTCAAGAGGTGAAGAGTTACATGAAGGGATGGGAACTACCACAGCAATGTCTCCGCACACAGAAGCACGTGTTATGGGTGCTAAGGTACCAGGTGGGACAGGACCCTGGGTGGGTGGCAGTAAGGCCCTTCTGGAGGAGTATCCCGAGATGGGTAGAGGGCCCTCTGGTGGAGGAACCCTGAACTGCAGAGAGAAAGAGCCCATGGCAAAGGCGTAGAGCCAAGAACCACAGCTGGGAGTCGTAGGTGGACATTGCTCTTAGAGCGTCTACCGCGAAATGGGAAATAGTAAATGAGGCTGTGCCAGCAGGGGGGGAAGCTGGGGAGGTCCTTGTGTGCCCTCTGGGAGCAACTGATGAAGTCCAGGGAGGGGCATGGCATGATGAGATTTGGATTTGGGAAAACAAATATCGCTGGTGGCTTTATGAAAAGTGAATTTCAAAGGGAAAAGCTGGACTTAGGGCTCAGGTGAAGAAGCCTTGGATTTCAGTAGCAGAGTGAGCGAAGCAGTCATATATTTTATTTAATAAATTAGGTGGTAAAATCAGCAGGTCCTGGTTATTAATGGGACGTGGGGTGAGAGAGAGGCGTAATAAAACTACTAACAATGACAGCCAATATTCACTATAACTTTCTTTAAGCTTCAGCATGAGGGGGAAGGATGAGAGAAGGCATTTGTCTCTTAGCTCATTCATTTACTTACTTACCTGTTCGTTTGTTTTGTCCTTTAGAACTTATGATCCAACGGGATGCCTGGGTGGCTCAGTCAGATAGGCGTCCGACTTTGGCTCAGGTCATGATCTCACGGGGTTCATGAGTTCGAGCCCCACGTCAGGCTCTGGGCTGACAGCTCAGAACCTGGAGCCTGCTTCAGATCTGTGTCTCCCTCTCTGTGCCCCTCCCCTGCTCGTGATGTCTCTCTCTCTCTCAAAAATAAATAATATTAAAAAAAATTAAAAACGGAACTTATGATCTGAAGAGGCAGATGAACAAGTGAATCAATAATTATGATACGTTTAAAATGACAACGCATTTATGCTAGGGACTGTAAGATCTCAGAGACGTGCCCCTCACCCAGCAGATGTTTTCAGATATTGCCCATATTATCTCATCGAATAAGTAAACCTTACCTCAGTAAGGCAACTGGCATTTTCTTAAGCAAATTGCATAGACAGGAAAGAATAAAACGTTAATCATGGCTGAACTAAAGGTACATCTAGAGGTGACCTGTTTGCGGAAGTTTCAAACTTACTCACTTTTTCTCAACTCGCACAAACGCCTGCTCGCCCGCATGCAGGCAGATTTATCTCTGCCACCAACGTCCCATCAGACATTTGAGGAGTTTCATCAGTGTCAGCCAGGCACCATTTGTCACAGCGAATGAGTACGACTTTGAAACTCTACCTCATGTAATTCGGTTTTTGGCGAGCTGGAAATGTGCACAGGATAGATGGCAGGGCTCTATTATGGGATGAGCGGGGTGGCTGCAAACAGGGCGGGAGAGCAATTCCCTGAGGCCGTCTGGAAGCCAATTGCTGGCAGCGCAGCACAGCCCATGGCCTCTGGAAAAAAAAAAAATGGGGCCAACAGATCAACCTTCGGTATAGCAGTCGGAGATGGGGCAGTTGGGAGGTTGCCGTGGGTAAAAGAAATAAAGAGCAAAGCCCGGTCCCGGCTGGGCCATGGTGTGTAGACCTTGGGAAGAAACAGATCTCTTCTTGACCACAGCTATGTCAACGTGACAATGGAGTTATGTCTGCTTAAATCGCTGCTTTGAATGTTGCTCACATTTTCTGAAGGTGGGACGTCAGGAATTGTTTTCAGCTTGCAATGAGAGCATGATTCAAACCACTGTAGTTTCTTAGAGGCGTGCTGGGTCCTGAGCTCATTTTCAAAAGTGCAATCTTCCAGTAGATACTTGGTAAAAACAGGACCCGGGCAGAAATGGAGAAGGAAAAAAAGCATTTTCTTTTCCCTCTGCCAGCTTTGGGATTTCTCTGGTTCCTTAGAATGGGTCAGGAAATTACAGGAAGAAACGAGACAAAGAGTGTGGCACGAGCTATATATTTGCAGTGGTCCCACGGCAGCATGGAATGAGTTTTGATAATTCCCTTGAGATGCCCGCCAGGAGAAGCCGGGGACCTGTGTCCTTGCGGGCTTCGTCCACACCCGGCCGGGCGCCCCTGGTGATTCATTACAGCCTCTGGGCTTTGGTTCTTCCATCTATAAAATGGGGATGGCCAAAGTGCCATCTTACTAGCTGGTGGTGTGGTCTAGTTGACTCAACCCATGTGCCTCGCAAGTCATAACTGCTAGATATGTTTCTGCTATTGTTACTATGAAACGAAGACAGGGAAGAATGTTCAGCGTTCCATCCAGCTTCAAAGCTGAGCAGTGTTTTTGTTTGTGCTGTTCCCAGACAGCGGAAATCTCTACCGTGTTCCAGAATGACTACACGCATTCGGATAAGCGATCCACAGAAGATTAAAATCTGATAAACTAATAAATACAGTAGACACGAATACGTCCGACATGAGGACCCTGTGTTTCCCGAGGCTGTAAAGGAGCCTTATTTGTTTGCTTTGTTTGACACAAACCTTCCCCAAGTGTAAACGGCTGAAGCAAATGCATTAACCTTACGATTTGCATTTCAGCGTGAGAGGAAAACATCCCAGTTTAAGAAAGTGATTGGTTTTAAGACAAAGCGTACAGCTTCCTCAAAGACTAAAAATTTCTTGGGAGAGTTGCAAATATGCCGATTTATACTGAGTTTTATCACTTGGTATAAAAACGGTGAATACTGGCGATATGATCACAGAACGTTTTAATAAAAGAAAAGAAAAACAAGAAGAGGATTAAGCTAGTCGTTAATATGTGTCTATGTCCACTCATTTTTTTTTCTCCTAAAAACAAATAATCCATTTTAGAACCTGCGGCTACCTGGCCAAAGGGATTTATTATCCCTTGATTATTATGAGAATTTGGGCAGCTTCATAAATCCAGGTACTGAAATGTGTCATAACATGAAAGTGATTTCAGGAACAAGGGATTTATTTATTTTTTTTCTGTCCACAGTGTCTGGCTTTTCTTTCTAGGACAGGCATTTAAAATGATCGTTTAGGAATGTGTATCTTCACCAGCCACGTCCATGAGAAAAGTGAGGAAGGGTTCTGGTATCACCCCTCTGATGAGCAGAGACACTGTTTTCAATAGAGTGAAATTATGAGAATAGTTTTTGATGTTTTTACTTTATTTCTTTGTCTTCTCTTTTATGATTTTTCATGGAGGGGACCCCAAACCTGGACAAGCAAGCAAAACACTGAATTTAGGACTTGCTTCTTTTTTCGATGAAAAAAAGAGTCTTTGGACCCGATGGTGAGCCTTCATTCACAGTGACCATTTTCGTTATCCGGTTGAATTTCTCATTGTCTTGACAAACTGTAGTTTCAGCTATTACAATCGCCGGGTTCTGACTTTCCAGCATTGAGGTAAGAGGATGACTAGGCAGAGGGTAAAGGTTCGTGTGTGTTTTTCAAACGAGATTTCAGAAGCCAAAGGGAATGTTTTTGTTTATTACAATGAAATGTTTCAGACAGTTTGAGCCTTCAGATTCTAAATAAAGCTATAATTCTTTCCCATTATCGCTGACACCTGCCCTGGCTCGAGGCAATCGCTAACCACAACATTCTCGACTCTGTCCGTGTCTAAACAAGAATGAACCCCTACTATCTCCACCTGTCAGACACCTCAGAATCTGATACGTCTTATTTGTAGCAATTATCACAGTTGTGAATTCACTTTTGTTACTATGGTATTAACACCCATCTTGCTCATTAAAATGTAAAAGTCTAGGAGCACAGAGCTGTGGCCCATTTTGTTACCCATCACGACCCAGTACACACACACACACACAGAAATATTTCTTGAAATAGTGACTGATTGAATGAAATGCATCTGTCATAAAAGTTGATGTAGGTTTTCCTAAAAACGGAATAACTATTAGAAATCACATAAAGCACTGCTTGTTGCAAAAACTTCTCTAAGTTGGTGAATAGAGTGAGCTCAAGGAGTGGATTCCGCTTCCTAAAAGTAGCATGTATATTAAAAGCATATGCATTAAAAATACGTCTCCAACTATTACATGGGATAGTTATGTGTTTGTAAGAAGAATGGGCTAAAATTCTGCAGGTGACTTCTTCCCCACGGACACATACAATTCCTTAAGGCATGACTGTCCTCTACTGAGCACAATTTCTCAGCCTGACATCATGCCACCTTAAAAGCCATCACCTTCCTGAAAGGCTCGTAAGTCACCGTCTCACCTGTCCTCTCCATTTCTCAGCTTCCTGTAATAACAGCCTCATGGAAATTAGTCCTTTTATGCCTCCAGGTGTGCAAAGATATTGAACATACCACAATGGCGAAGAGGCATGGGGTGAAGGAATCTGTTGCAAGTTCAAGATGTTAAGCAAAGGGTTACAGTCGCAATCATCTTGCTTTTCTGTACTGTGTCCCATGGCATTGAGCTGCCTTCTTCCTGTTGCCTCCGTTTGAAAATACTTCTGGAAATTCTTCAAGAGGGCTGTATAGTTGGAGACCGAACCCGGCTTTCTTAAAAAAATAGTTTAGGTTACAACAAAGTCACTGGACCCAGATTTGTTTTTACTATATTTGGCAACAAAAACAATATAATTTTGTCATCTGAAATTCTTTGTCTAGGATTTGCCTTTGGCACTCCCATAATTTTATCGAGAAGTGTTACATGCAAATGTTTGATGTGCTTGCATTTTATTCTGTCAAAGTTTTTAGTTTAAAAAGTCTCAACAGGAATAGGGTTTGTAAGAGACCAGTTTAAGAACCACTGGTAGAGACAGAGGAGACAAAGTAAGCCCACTGATTGCAGCGAAATCTCAAATCCTCCGGGAATGAGAATGGCAATTCTCGGTTCCTTTAGATCTTCCTGTAGGTAATCCTATCAGCAAAGGTGGCTTACAGACAGCTCTGCAGGAAGGAGACGCAAAACCACTTGCAGTGATAGCCCGAACTTCCCTCCAGGCATCATGGATTTTAGGAGTTTCTCCATAATGAATTCCCCAGGTGGCTAAGAAAAGGGTTCAATCCCTCATTCCTCCCTCTATGCTTTGTTCAATATCCCTCGTCATTTTTTAGTTTCATTGTACTGAGTGAAGAGCCATAGGCACCATGGAATTCTCTCA
Source organism: Paguma larvata (assembly GCA_030068075.1). Lineage (NCBI taxonomy): Eukaryota > Metazoa > Chordata > Mammalia > Carnivora > Viverridae > Paguma > Paguma larvata. The sequence goes on along the minus strand of CM057839.1, from coordinate 8,435,213 downwards.
CTGTGCTCCATGACAACCCGTGGACATTCCAGTGTGCATGAGGAGAGGCAGTGGGGCACCTGGCTGACTCAGTCAGTGGACTGCGTAACTCTCGATCTCGGGGCTGTGAGTTCAAGCCCCATGTTGGGTGGAGAGGTTACTTAATTCAAAAAAATATAAAAAAAGAGAAGTAGAGAGCGTGAGTGAACCCACTGCTCATTCAACATTTAGTATGCATCCCTGTGTTCAATTCTCTGACACAAAGAAGTATAGAGTTGTATTCCCATTCTGGCGTGTCCTACACACACCTGTATCAACTTTTGTTTGGATGAGACGGAAGTTCAAGTCCTCGTAATGTTTGTGTTAAATCCCAATTTCCAGCCTTGCTTTATATTTTTTCTTTCTTTTTTTTAAAATTTCTAGGGGCGCCTGAGTGGCTCAGCCGGTTAAGTGGCCGACTTCAGCTCAGGTCATGATCTTACGTCTGTGAGTTCAAGCCCCTCGTCGGGCTCTGTTCTGATGGCTCTGAGCCTGGAGCCTGCTTCCGATTCTGTGTCTGCCTCTCTCTCTGCCCTTCCCTTGCTCACACTCTGTCTCTATGTCTCTCAAAAAATAAAATAAACGTTAAAAAAAAATTAAAAAAAAATTTCTAAACAGAAGAGCCCTGTTACCTACAACTACAATGAAAATAAAAACAGCAATAAAAACAGGGAGCAAGCACTTAATAAGGAACATTTAGCAAGTGTGCAAATGTTTCTTTAATCTTTTTTTATTTGAGCAGAGTTGACCCACAAGGTTACATTGGTTTCAGGTGTACAACGTGGTGATTGAACTTCTCTACGGGTTACGCCGTGCATGCCACAAGTGTCTCTGCCATCTGTCACCATAGAGCGCTGTTACAGTATCATTGACGATATTCCTTATGCTCTGCCTTTTCACTCATTTTTTCCTTTTCACTCATTTTTTCATCTCCGCCTTCCCTCTAGCATTCATCAGTTTGTTTTCTGTATTTATAGGTCTCACTTGGCTTTTTGTTTTTGTATACATTTGCTCTTTAGATTCCACATACAAGTGAAATCACGCGGCATTTGTCTCTCTCAGTTTGCCTTATTTCGCTTAACAGAATCGTCCATGTTGTTGTGCATAACAAGATTTATCCTTTTGTAGGGCTGGGTAATATTCCACTATATATTATATATAATGACATGTAACATTCCATTATATATGTTTTTATATATATATCACATCTTATATATAGATCACATCTTTCTCATCCATTTGTCTGTTTTTTCACCTTGTAAGAGTTCCGTATTATCCCATTTTACAGATGAGACAACTGGCCTCTAGAAAAGTAAAGTAACTCGCCTAAGGCCACACAAGTAATACACAGTAGGTGAAATATGAGCCTTTTGCTGGTGGGCTCTGGGCCACAATGATCGGTCTGGTTGTGTGACTTTGGGAAAATTATTTGACCTCTCTGGGCCTCAATATCCTCATGTCTTATTTGGGAATACCCATAATGCCTGAATCATAGGGTTGTTAGGAAGATGTCATTAGCTAAGATATACGAAGTTAAGTGCTTTGTAAATGCTATATTGTTATTATTATCCTCAAGCTACATTGCTTCTCAAACTTTTCTGTCGATTTTCTACAAAACATTCTTATATTTACAACCTTTTATTTACACTCTCCCCTTGGTATAATGCACACTTTCCAGAAATTTCTCACCAGTTTTTTAACCGTACCAAATTCACTTTACCTTTCAGGGTCCTGGTTTCCTTCTTTGGAATGTCAAGTTCAATATCGTCTCCCTTAAGAAAACAATCCTTTGCTTCTTATGTCCTTTGTATTTGTGTGTATGTCACCCATACAGCAGTGGATGTGATCCTATTATCACCACTGGCTGGATGTAGGGAAGAGGGCTATGCCTTCAACTGGTTAACATTCCCTTGAGCCTACCATTGCCCTGCCTACAAAGCTAGGTTTCCTTAAACAATGATTCACAGATTAATTTTGTAAATCCAAGAGCTCTCCTGGGTGGTCTGGTACTGCCTAGGAAGTAGAGATTAAGGAAAAAGCAACATGGGAAAGCAAGTACTGAAGAGCTTAAAGATGGCCCAAGATGAGTCAACAAGAGAATCAAAGTGAGAAGCTGAAGTCCAATTTTCTGCCTTCGGTCTGAGCTGACATTGATTTTGAAAGTTGTGTGTGCATTGGGATGGTCCAGTGATTACATGGGATAGGTAACTCACTTGCAACTCGAGTGTCACTGGCCTGCTTTTCTTCCTACACACTAGCACCTCCCCCATGCATTCCACTGGGATATGACTGCATTCTTGAAGGTTTATTCCTTTGGGTTAAGACACTGTCCTCAAAAAGGGCCAATAACTTGATTAAAGAGAGTTGCTAGAGGGGCGAGTCATATTTTTTATATACGGGGTATATATTGTATATATGATGTATGTGTATGTATGTGTGAGTGTGTGTGCATGTGTCCACATCCTGATTCCAGAAAATATTTATAATGACTTATATGTGATGAAGAAACAGAACCATAAATTGAAAATGAGGCAAAAGAAGATAGAAAATAAATCGAAATAAAAACATTGCTCCAGATCTTTAGAAATATCTCCTGTTTTTTTTTTTTCTTAATTTTGTTTTTAATGTTCATTTAGTTTTTAGAGAGAGAGAGAGAGAGAGAGAGAGAGGCAGAGCATGAGTGGGTAAGGGGAAGAAGAGAGAGAAACACAGAATCTGAAGCAGGCTCCAGGCTCCGAGCTGTCAGCACAGGGGCAAGTGCGGGGCTCAAACCAACAAATGCAAGATCATGACCTGAGCTGAATCTGGTCACTTAACCGACTGAGCCACCCAGGCACCCCTCTCCTGGGCTTTTTTTTTTTTATTATTATTAAAAAAAGAATACTAATAAAATATCGTGAGGTAATTAGAACCATTCTTGAAAACAAATTCCTGTTTGACTTATCACTGTGCTTCTCTGGGCTTTTTGAGTGAACCTCAAAAAGACCGATGACATTGCAACAGGAACAAACTCACTTAAAAGCAATCCTGCAAAGAGCTCTTATGGTGTCAGTGAGGCTCCAAGATCTTGGCTGATCCCCTGGCATCTTCCTAAGAAAGCCGTGGAAGAATGGGTAGACCAGATGTCCTGTGAGAAGACATTCTTGAAAAGAAAATGAATTCGGAAAGCTCATAGGTCACATTTGTTATTTCCACGGGGCCTTGGCAGAAAATGAGGAACTGGTTGAGTTGCTGTGTCTTCAGGGAAGTCGAGGAACATACCAAGGACATGAACCTCATTAGAAAATTATCCTGTATTTATTTGAGATGGTCAGATGACTACTCCCAACTAGAACAGGATTCTATTTAAGGGATTATTTTAAATTTGCTCTATTGAATATATAAATAGGTGCAAACACCCAAAGATGTTAGTCTGTGTGGCATGGACATGATAGTTTTAGCCTGAAAATACTTCAGGGCACGTGCAAGCTGCTAGTCCTCATGGCCCCACGAAATATCTCAACGCTACTCTCCAAATGGTGGAAAAGTTAGCACTAAAGCAGTAAGATGTTAGCATGTTAAATAGGATCATTATTTGTAACCTGCCTGAATCAGAAACTATCTCCCAAGAACTGTATTATCAGAATATTTGATGTCTAATGATTTTTATTTGTAATTAATTAAGTAGCAAGATCAGTTACATGTTCCAGCTCCTCTGATTGTAAATAATAAAAGCATAATAAATATGTAGAAAAGGCAATATGGCAGTTTTATTTTCTCTGTAGCAGAGGCAATTTATACACATTCAAAAGTGGTGTCAGATTAAGAATCAAGTGTAAAAAAAAAAGTCAGAATATTACTGAGTTCTTCAATTGGAAATTTTAACCGCCTTTCAAGAAAGTCTTTTTTTCCAATTCGGACTCTCAGCAGGGAGTTAAGAACACGATGCCCATTTGTCAGTAATCGGGGTCTGGGCTAAACATGCAGAGTGTGATCCATTAATGATTCCTAACCTCAAAGTCCAAAGGCAGAGGAAAGGCCAAAAAATGTGCCAACAATCCAGTATTTGTTTCTGATGCATCTTATCATATTCAGTCATTCATTGATTCAAAAAATATTTATTGCATATGTTTTGTAGATAGGAGCTGTTCTACCCACCAAACATACACCGTGAGCAAAGTAGTGAAAGAGGCAGAAAGCATATTTAAAGTCAGCCTTTTGCCCAAGAAAACATTGACCCAAACTTCGCAGGCTTGGTGTTTGTCATTTATTCATTGAACAAACATTTATTAAGGCACCGTGCTAAATACTAGAGATAGACTAGAGAACGAGAAAGACAGATGTCCACATCAACTGGTGGAAGAAAAATAACAGATAAGCAAATGTAAATGCACACCCAATAGCAAAGTTATTAAAATATCAGGAATCAGGGTTTTGTAATGGAAATAAAGTGCGGATGGCCGGGTATGTGAGTCACTGATAAAATAAGGCAATTGGAAAAATCCTGCCTGCGTGAAGGATATTTAAGTTGGTATTTAAAGATGAGAAGTACACAGCCAAGTGAACAGTCAGAGGTGAGCATGTCAGGAAAGATGGCAAAGCATGTGTGAAGCCAGCCTGGCTGGAGAACAATCAGTAAGAAAAGTAGTTCAAGACATGTTGGGAGATGCTGATGGGAGCTACGGAAATGGTTGACTTTCTTTTTTCACTTCCAATAGCTCGTTCTACCCGAAATATGGAAAATGGATCAGAGACGGGTCAAACAGAAAATACAGTGTAGGATGAAAAGAAGTGGGGAGGGGACTCGGTGATAATGACACCGCATTAGTTCAGGCAAGAGAAGACAGTGACCTGGACTAGGTGGGTGGTGTGGATATGCCAAGAAACGCATTCTAGGTATTTGGTAAAGGAAGAATGTATAGGATTCCCAAACGATTGCAAGTGGGGCATGAGGGAAAGGAAGCCATCAAGGTGCCAACAAACTTTTGGCCACCGAGTGAATAGCGGGTAAGTGCTGAGGTGCAGATGAAACCTCAGCTGTATGGAGGAGAAATGGATTTTGGGGTTGCAGTAGTGATGGGGGATAATCACGAATATTTGATTGTCTTTCTTCTTCCAGCCATATTCTAAAGTCACACATGGCCAGGTGACCTGCCTTGATGAATGGGAATGGGAAAGTGAGAGTCACTTTTGGGCAGAAGCTTGGGAGCCAGTGACATCTTTCAGCATTTTCTTTTTTCAGTTAATAATCAGTTGGAAATGAAATTTCAGAATAAATTTAAACTGGAAATATAATTGTGGGAGTCACCAGAATTCAGATGATAGTTAAAACCAACAAAAAGCTTAAGGTTGCCTTGGCAGAAGATATAAAGAGAGAAAACGGAGATGTAGCTGCATGATTTTCCATGCTAACTCTAGGATAGATTCTCTAGAATTCCAAAGGAGCAGTGAAAGAGCTGGAAGAAAATCTGGAGAGGATGATGGCATGGACTGCAAGGGCTGCTGTAATAAAGTACCCACGCACAGGAGGCTTACACAAAAGAAAGTTATTTTCTTGTAGTTCTGGAAGCTTGGAGGGCAAGACCATGATGCCAGCCTGGTCCCTTTTTGGTGAAGTCTCTCTTCCTGCTCCCAGAGGCTTATTTATCTTTACGTGGCCTTTCCTCTGAGCACATATGGAGAGAAAGAGAGAGCAAGTAGGAAGGAGTTCTGTTGTGTCTTCTTGGAAGAACACTTATCCTGTTGAATCAGGGCCTCACCATCATGAACTCAGTTAACCTTAGTTATTTCCTTAGAGACACCATGTCCAAACACAGCCATACGAGGCGTCGGGCTTCAACATACTAATTTAGAGGGGACACATTCAGACTGTAATAGACAGTATAGAGAAAACCTCAAGAGAAAAGTCTTTCAGGAGGCAAGAAGTAGTTAATTGTTTTAGTTGCTATTTTTATGTAGCAGTATGAGGAATGTCTACTGGGTTTGGCCACATGTGGGTAATTGATGACTTTGGTGCAATCAGTTTCAATAGCATGGTAATGGAAAAAGCCAGGCGGAAATGAGTTGAGTCATAAGTGGAAATTGTAGATCAGAGATAACGAGACACAGAATTGTGGCCCTTAACAGAAGCTACGAAATGTGAGTATCTGGAAAAGGACAGACAACGAAAGGGGTTTGTCATTATCTTTATTTTATTTAATTGTAGATACTGGAGCTTGCCTGTGAAGAAAAGGGCCCTGTAATGAGAAAGACTGAGAATCCAGGAGAAAGAAGGGGTCATTCTAGGAAAGTCCATGAAAGGTCGAGTTGGGTAGATTTTTCGCTGGCTAGGAAAAAGGATACGTTCTCTCTTTTCATACAAAGAAAGATATAAAGTTTGGGTAAAAAAGCAGGAAACAGGAAGATCACATACTGTCTGAGGATTGTCTCAGTGAATTATTAGGTAACACAGTGAGCAGAAACAGGAGGGTAGAGTTTGAAGAGTGAGGAAAAGAGATGAGACAGTCTTTCTAAGGAGTGAAATAAATTTCCTTAAGGATCAATAATGATTGTAGTAGGGTTTTAAATGTAACCTTATAAGCCCAATCCCCCCAAAATGGAAGAGAAGAATCATTTTACTGATACTATTGAGAAATGAATTTGGACTTGCGGCTGGTACTGGATCACCTCTTGTGTGATTTTTATCAGCAATTGTCAGCTCTATGAGTGTGGACATTGGAGGAGGTACCTGGTTATTACATTCATGGCTGTTGGAGGGACAGAGAAAAAAAAAGTAATGTGTTCATAAGAGATTGACTGTAACATTGGGCCATTCATTCCAACCTGAAGAAGAAATATTATAAAGAAGTAGGGACGAAAGAGGATAATGAAAGTGGAGAGATCAATGGATGACAGGTCTTCATGATGCTGAGTTGTTTTCATGGGAAGACTTGTACAAGATACTTTAATGACTGAAGTTAGGGAGATGATTTTTGAAAGTGGAGCAGCTTTAGTGTAGGACAGAGATCAAGTAACTCTCAGGTGTAAAATTTGACTGATTTCGTGGATGAATTAACGGTCTATAATCCTGGGGTAGAAGATGATTGACCTTTTTGAAGATAAAATGGAATGAACCCTGGGTCTACATGTCTATAAAGTTAATAAAGTTTCCTAAAGAAGAAAATTATATATCAAAGTATTTTTTCCACTTAAAATATTTAAGTCAATATTGTATTATAACAAACTCTAACTAGGCTCCATTCATAAAATAGTTATTATTTTTAACGATGGTAACTGTTGATCTTTATTTGAAAAACTGGTTTCTATCTAGACCTCCACCACCAAATTCAACAGATTGATTTTTCAAGCAACTATTTCCCCCATGCAACTATTGTAGAATCTACTACTACGCTTGGCTGAGGTTCTCCTTTGGCGTTTGAGAAACTTATAACAAACTTCAATTTTAATAGGTTTTGGATGGACACTTTTACATTTTGTTTGAGATGGCACTTCACTAACCTTGTGAGTGCTCAACAAGTCAAACTAGTTGTTGGGAAATTTCCGTCCATATTTGTTAGTTGTTTATTTATTTTTAATGTTTATTTATTTTTGAGATAGAGAGAAAGAGACAGAGTGCCAGGAGGTGAGGGGCAGAGAGAGAGGGAGACATAGAATCTAAAGCAGGCTCCAGGTTCTGAGCTGTCAGCACAGAGCCCAACATGGGGTTCGAACCTACAAACTGTGAGATCATGACCTGAGCTGAAGTCAGACACCTAACTGACAGAGTCACCCAGGCACTCCTGTGTTTCCAATTTAAAACTGATTATAAACTAGTCTTATTTTGCTATTGGGAAAGAAAGAAGGAGAATTCATGCCTGAGACATTAGAGGCAGTTCAAAAAATTCTCAGCTTAATTGGGTTCCCTAGAGAAGTTAAAAAATTCCTCATTGTCTATTCTCTTTGTTGTCCTTGTTTTTACAAGTTCATCTTTGGCCATTTTAGACACTAGCCCTGATTCATCTTAGGTCACCTGGACCAGAGGGCTTGTACACCTGCTGGCACGAGCTGTTTTAGGAATGTTCTGCTTGGGCCTAGAAGAAATTGCCTGGCAGATGATGGACATGCCACGACAGGGTAAACACCACCCTCCTAGATGACATACTTAACAACAAAGTTAATGGATGTCTATCTTTAGGACTGGTAGGTTCCTTGGAATATGGTCCACAAAGTCTCCTTTTCTGGCCGGAGAGACATTGAAATTAAGGATGGGATTATAATGTGGGATGATGCTGTAAAACATTTAAAAATGTTTTGCCTTTGAGAAACCAGGATTTTAGAACAAACATTTGCCTGGATTCAGAATTGTTCGGTTTTCTTTCTCTTACTCTCTTACTTTAGTAGAAGAAGGAAATGGATTGCTGCCCCTTATCTTTGCTAGTGTTTGGGAGACTCTTAAGTTGTCTGGTGCAAGTGGGAGGCATCTCTTCATGACGGATTTGATTCCATCTCCCGACAAGTGGGATGTGGTTTGTCTTAGTGCTTATACTCCTCTCGCTAAGGTGGATGGTACGTGCCAGTACATGGGCTCAGTTCTATGACCTTTTAAACTCATATGGTCCATCTACCCCACAGCAGAGCTAACTTTTGTGGAGAACTGGACTACAGAATCTCAGCAGTCCAGCGAAACTCCTACAGAGGCTGCTGAAGAACGCAGGGAATGCTCTTCTTTCAGAATGTAGTATCAGAAATAGACGCATGAATTAGAATTTATCAGCGAACATATTGATACACATATTATGGAAGGGGTACACTGCAATGGGTGTACTAAGTCTGAAAATAATTCTAGCCGCATTTCTATAGATGAGATGATAAGTATACCCCAATGTTTCTTACCATTCTTAGAATTCAGGATCTGAGAAAAATGATCATTCACCTCTTGCTTTCACCCTGGAAATAAGTGGTCCAGTGCTGGTCAACACACATTACTAGATTATGAAGACAGGAAATATGTCAGTCAGTTGAAGAAAGATGAAGGCACGAAGGAGATACAGCGTAGAGACCAACTTTTTCAATATGGTTAAAGGGGATCTCATATCCAGAAACTAGATAAGCCAGAGTAAAATAAAACATTGGTGGTGAAGCATGTTCATTTATACGTAGAAAGTGTCTCCCACCTGAAGTTGTACTCAGAACAACAACAGGAAAAGCATTAAGAACAAAAAGGAGGTGGGGGAAAGGAATTGACTTAAAGATTTATGAAAGTTTCCCTAACCATGTACTGCGTTTTGATCAATTCACCATCAGGAGACTCTAGTTTTCTCAGGACGATCTCTGATTTTCTTCTCAAAGGCAGGAAATTATTAATTTACCTAGTCTGTCCTCTTCCTATGTCTCAGTGGTTTTGCTAATGATTAGGAACTAGGACTTTTCACGGCAACTGAGATGGGCCTTTGTTTTTCACTGTAAAAGTCTTCCCTTCTAGATCTTGATGATTTCCCAAGTAAAGGATCTGGAAGGGTAAAGAAAATGTATAGAACACAGAGAACTGACCTTACGACAAATATATTTTAGACTTCTGTTTCGGACATGATGGTAAGACTAAATATTCTGAACACACTTTCCATGCTGAATATCTAGAAATATCGGATAAAATACAGAAACATAATTTTAAGTGCATATTCAAGTTCAGTAAGTATAAGTAAGCAAGTGTATAGAGATACTCATGTAATAAGGGATATTTCTAGAAGTCAAAAATTAAGACAAAGCTCAAAACAGGTGTTAAGCAAGCTGCGACGCTTTAGCTTCTTGGGTACTATGAGACAAAGGTTTGACCCTGTGGAGGAAGAAGATAAGAACTTGAATTCCCCCACTTAGTAATGAGCTACCTGTTTAGGGAAAGGTGGGCTATTAAAAAAATAGAATTGACCTCCGGAAAAGGGAGGCAACAGGGAAACTTGGTCTGCTTAGTTTTGGTACCAAGTAGAAAATTAATATATTAATAAAAATCCTTTGTCCTTTGGATAATTACCACAATTGCATGGCTTAGGAAACTCCAAACCGAGAATTAATTTAAATGACTTCTAGGTTGGCAACGCTCTAGGACGTTCAGTGTAAACAAGCAAGACTCCGGAAGAAAACGTCTTTACCCTAGGAACCCAAGATTTTTACCGATTAACATCAGTCAGGTCTATGTTTGTAATCCTAAATTATGCAACACATACTCAGAGGAGCATCCATAATTGAAACCAGCAGAAACTATAAACAAAAGAATAAGATCATCAAGAAATTAAGATATTGTAATGTACAGGCAAACATAGGATGATAGTTTAAAAATAAACACGTATTTAAATAAAATATGGAGTAGACCATGTGATCCAGGGATGAGATGCTGATAAAAATCTCAGTAAATTTGCAAAAAAAAAAAAAAAAAAACACACAAACAGGACAAATAAAACAATTAAAACAATGGGTGATTTATGCTAATTAGAAAGAGTTAAAGAAAGAACGGGATGGCTGCTCTGAAAGGTTTGCCGAGAATATAGAAGAAAGATATGCAACATGTAGAAGGAAGTCAAGAGAGAGGAGATTCCAAAGTCTAACACAGATCTGACAGCATTGCCAGGAAGAAAGAGTAGGGGAGATTATAGATATTGTTTGTAAAGTTAGTGGATGAAAGTCATTCATAATAATGAAAGTCATTAAACCCCAGGTTTACTGAATCACAGCTAGCAATCAGACAGGTGTCCATGCCTACACACATCCCAGTAAAACTGCGAAGTATCCAAGACAAAGAGAGATTTGAAGGAAGTTATTAAGGAAAGACACATTACCTGCGAAGGAATGACAGAAGGAGAGTGGCCTGTCCAGCACAACAGAACAAATAAAACAGAACAGTAGAAGCAATAACATAGTATTTTCTTCAAACCATTGAGAGAAAATAACGAAGCAAGGTTATCATCACAGGTAAGTAACAATTCAAGAGATTATGCTTCAGAGAAATATCAGACATTCAGTAAGGGGTTTCTCAAGAACATACTTCAGGAAGGAAAACAATAGTAAGCAAACGAATTGTTAAATGTGAAGAAATCTGGGACCCCTGGGTGGCTCAGTTGATTAAGTGTCTGACTTGGGCTCAGGTCATGATCTTATGGTTAGTGGATTCGAGCCCCTCATCGGGCTCTGTGCTGACAGCTCGGATCCTAGAGCCTGCTTCAGATTCTGTGTCTCCCTCCCTCTCTGCCCCTCCTTTGCTGGAGTTCTGTCTGTCTCTCTCTCAAAAATAAACATTAAAAAAAAATCTTTTTCAATGTGAAGAAGTCTAGATAAACAAGACTGTAAAACAGTAACAAAATGGCGTATCTGTCTGGATAAAAGGGAGAGAACAGCATGATATATAACATGAGAAGCAGTAGAATCAAAGCTCCAAGGTAACTATAGGGACCAGAATGAAGATGAAGACAGTAGTATCTTTATATTTTAGATTAGTTTACATTTAACACAGATTAGACAATTTCATAAATGATGAAGAAAAAGGGGAATTAAAATAATAATCCAAAAGAGACAGGTGAGGAAAAAAATAAACTCAGAAAAAGCAGCACAAACAGAAAAAAAGAAACAAAGAACAAAATGAGATCAGAAATTTAATTTCAAATATATCCCTAATTACAATATAAGGCTTAACTCCCAAGTTATAAATTAGAGTTGTTTAGATTACATGAAAATATCTAGCTATATATTCTTTACGAGATGCATATTAAGCCTAAGGACACAGAACCGTGTGTGGAAAATCATACACTAGCACACATACTAGCAGGTGTAAGTCAAAAAAGACACGATGCAGCTATGTAAGTAGGCCAGTATTAGAGATTAAGAAAGTCAGTATAAGCATTCAGTTCACTGGAAAAGCTAAAACAATTCTGAATTTATAAACACTTAATGTCTTAGCTACAAAATATTTAAGGCTAAAAAATTATATTATAAGGAAAAGTTGATATGAAAAAATTGACCACCTCTGGTAAAATATTTGACCACGATGCTCTCATTAATTGTGCGACTGACTTCAATGTAGTTAAAAATGTAGTAATGCATGCATCTAGAACCGTCGTTCAAAAAATTAGAGAATGGTCATGTTTCTCAACCTCTCATCAGATACTGGCAATAATTAAGCACACCTGACGATGATTTGGTGAGACTCAAAAATAATGAAAACTTTATGTATCCAAACATATGTATGTTTATAGTATTAAATTCTTAAATTATAGAAGGAAGGCAGAACATCAAGTAAACTGCTTAATATTTGACTTTAGAAAATGAATAATAACTCGACCCAAAGGAGAGAACAAGGGAAGCAAGACAGTTTCCACAAAGCTTGTTTGGTACTCGTGGGAAAGTGGAATGGCTCCAGGACCACTGAGGGTCCTGGTTTGCGTGGGGCAGTCTTAATTTATGCCTGTTGTCCTCACCTCATCATTAATGGCCTCTTACACTTTCAAAAAGGGGCACAGTGGCTTCGCAGGCAGAGTGTGTCACTACTTTGGATCCAAGAGTCAGAATCCTGAGTGAGGAGCCTCCTTCTGACAGAGGGCCCTAGGAGCTGAAACACATTCAGACTTTATCTTCAGAGGGCATGGAGAAGGAGGTCAACCCAACAGGGCTGAGCTGTCAGTTACCCGGATGCCAGGTGGCCACCAGCCGGAAGCGTCAAGGCTGGAGGGAGTGGTGATAGGATGGGACTTCCAGCTGGGGTTTCAGAGATAGTCAGAGAGTCACAGATATAAGCCAACCGAGCCTGACCAACAGTGTCATCAATAACTAGTTTACTAATAGGGTTGTCAAGGAGGAGGCCATTTGGGTTACAAGGCCTCTATCAGGATTGACATCAGGACAAAATGAACGAAACAGGACATTTTCTCACATATTCTTTGAAACATAGCAGGTCCTTAATTAATCATTTTGCTTTGGTGTATTTTTTTCTTCCCTTTCTTCTTCCCTCCCTTCTCTCCAATCAAGGGCTTGATGGAACAGTACAGAAAGAATCAATTTCAGGCTTGAAGGGAAAAATCTAGACTCAGAGGAAAATATTTTTTCTTAATTAACGATGCATCTTTCAGAGGACATAATCCTAGAGTCTATTATGTCCCCTGTTAGGGAGTTAAAGTAAATATTAATAAAGTCAGAAAGCATTTTGTAATCAAGTTAGAGGTAAAGAAAGTTTAAATGATGATCTTTTATAATATTGAGATACATAGACTTTTTACCAAGGGATGGAAATGTATAGGAAAAAACTTGAACCCATCAACGTAGAACAATCAGATAAACCCTGTTTTAAAAAATGGAACACAAAACTTTCCCAGTGTATGGGTTAGTAGTCTCGCCAAATAAAAAAGGGGTCAATGGGAGACACCTCATTCTGTTAATTTTCTTGTTCCACCAGCGGGGAAAAAGCTGAATGGGAGGAAACATTTTCCGGGTATCACTCAGAGTAAGGGAGCAGCTCTGGGCGACATGCTCAGTGATGATCTCATCAAATCACTTAGACTAAAAACCATGAAAGAATTTCACACTTTGCCTGGCTAAGAAAACAGTTTTATCAAGTGCATGATCTCAAATGTGCTGAGATTTCCTTTTTCCTTTGCACTTTTCACTGTCTTGCTTCAGTGGGTATTTGCTACCTGGAAAAATGAAAGGCATTGTTGACGACAGTTCTTTAAGTGGAGGGAGAACTGTGCATGGCGCCCATGTGCCGACTGCTGAGTCTGGGACGATATTGAAAAGCTGAGCTTCTAAGTGGGTTGATGTATTTAAAAATATGTACTTTTATTCACCCTCTCATAATAGTTTTAATTTCATAATTTTGTTCTTTTTTATTTCGAGTGTTAAAACCAGAATTCCTGAGAATGATGTTCATAAATGGACACTGGACATTCTAGAAATGCCTAGAAACTGAGTGCCAAATTTGTTATTTGCATGTACGCAGTTTTTCCCCCAGGGCAGGGAAAATAATATTTTTCAGATTTTCGAGTTTCTTTTTTATGACTAAAAACAGTTTAAACACATTATTGGGGTATATCGTCTTTTGCTGCATTATGCACTTTTGCCTTCTGGCTCCCCTGGGTCAAACCCGGGTCCTTCCTCTCCACCACAAGTGGAGGTACCGGGAGACACAAATATTCACAAAAAGCTAAGAGGGAAGTTCAAGAGGACAAAATTCATCTGGGTCAGCAGATCAGGACTTCACAGGCGAGCACCCGGGAGCTGGAAGCACCCCGTCTGACCTTGACATTCAAAGGAGCTCCTTCTTCATCCCATGTGGAGTCACAGTTTTGTGCTGCCAAGATAAGGGTGGGGTCTTACACCATGCCCAAGAAGAAACCATCTTAAGGGAATGAGGTTAGGACTTTTTACCCTGAAATACTATGACAGCCATGAGAAAGGCAAAATGTGTCATCTTCATTGTATCTTCCTTCCTGGGAATGTGGGGTTGGAATCTTCATGGCCAGTCACTTTAGCTGTAGGACTGAAGGTGTGTTTCAGATCCACACTCTGAACAAACTTGTGTGTTTGTAAGGAATGCTAACTCCCAAAAGACAAGCAAGAAACTAACCCAAACAAACACAACTCAAAGACAGCCTTCCGATTGTTATAATAACAAAAAATGAGAATAATCACTGAGAATGCATAAAATAGCAAAAATTCTCTTGAGACTAAAAAAAAAAACAAAACAAATAAAATATTTTTTCTAAGTAATAATCTCTTCTCCAGCCCCTCTGCCTCTCTCAACCACAGGAAGACTAAAACGACCAGAATTGACCGTTAAGATTTGCTATGATTTCTGTTGTGTATTTTATCTCTAAAAATTTAAACCCCAAACTATCATTACTATTTTATATAATCAATCTTTATATTAATTGTTTGCTGTCAGGTTTTATTTCTGGACTCCAGACTTTATTACATTCATCCTTATGTGAGCATCACACAGTCTTTATTGCCATAATTTTGTATTAAGTTTTGAAATCAGGGGGTGTGAGTCTTCCCAACTTGTTATTCCTATTTCAAGATTGCTTTGGCTGTTGTAGAATTGAATCTTCATATGAATTTTGGAAACCGCTTGCCGATTTATATAAAATAAATAGGCAGCTGTTATTTTGATAGGTATTGCATTGAATCTACAGATCAGTTTGGGGACTATTACCATCTTAACACCACTAAGTTTTCCAATCCATGAATATGGGATGTCTTTCCATTTCTTAATTGTTATTTAGTTTTTTATATACAACTCATGTATCACTTCTGTTAAATTTACTCCTACATATTTTTCATACTATTGTAAATGGATTTTTTTCTTAATTTTATTTTCAGATGGTATACTGTTATTGTGTATAACTGCAGTTGATTTTGTGTATTGATGTCGTGTATTGTAACATTGCTGAACGTGTTTATTAGCTCTAAAAGTGGTTTTGTATACTCAGTAGGATTTTCTATATGCAACGTCATGTCGTCTCCAAATATAGTTTTATTTATTTTTTTTCCAAACCGCATGCTTCACTTCTTTTTTCTTATCTGAGTGCCCTGGCTAGTTGGGAAGTTTTAAAGGTGTTTTTCTTTCTCCTTATGGCTTTCGTAATTTGCCAGCATTTGTTTAAATGTGGAGTGTGTTTGTGTGCGTGTGTGTGTGTGCGTGTGCGTGTTGAAATTAATCCTCTCTTACACATTGTGTCGTTGGACATTGCGAGGTTTGAACATTTCATTAACTTTCAGAAATTTTTCTCTTTTTACTGTCTTGGGGTATTCCTTCTCTTTTTGTTCTCTTCTTTGGGAAGAGAACAAATGTTAGACGTTAAAAAAATCTTTCCCTTATGGTTCTTTATTTTTCTCTCATACTCTGTTTCTCTTTATCCTATGATTCTGCTTTGACTTCAGTGTTTGACCCTCAGCTCTGTCTGAGTTGCTCTCTATCCATCTATTAAGTTTGTATTTTGCCCTTTGAATTTTATATTACCAAGAACTCTGAAGTTTTTCTTTTTTCAACCTTCTTTTCAGCGGTTTATGTGTTCTTTGGAATCTCTCTGAGGATATTAATTATAATCATGTTGAAGTTTTCTTCTATTCCTCATATAATAATTTTTAGATCTCTTACAAATTGAGTTTTTCAATGTTTTGTTTTCCTGTTTTGATCACATTGTAAATGAGAGTCTGGTTTAAACAAAATTAATAACTGCAAGTGTATTTCCTCAGTCTGAATGATAATTACATTTGTCTGGTAGTCAAAGGAGCTTTGAATTACAGACGTTTCTTTCTTGTGATTACTCAGGGAATTTGTAGGGCTTATGACCAAGTGGAGTTTCCTCATAGTTTGTGCTTTGGAGAGGTTGGTTTCCCCCCTGGAAGATGAGGCCCTTCACACATTGGATCTGCCTTTCCTTTTAGAGAAGACTTAAGGTCATTGGTGTAGGATGATGTATTGGCTTATCAGTCACACACTCATTAGCTTCATCTTCATTGCATATGATGACCTGCTTTTTGTAGCTCTATCAGGCGAGTTTGGGGGATTATTGCAAAGTTTTGCAGGTAAAATCTTTTTTTTTTTAATTATCTGTTGACATCATGGAGTTCTTAGATTCTTCAGTTGACTTTAATTTCACTACTATTTTGTTCCCATTTGCTTTATGCCTTTCGAAAACTTTACGTTTCTGGTCTGTGATAGAATATTCTTTGTTTTTTCCAACATTCTCATGAATTTACTTTTCTGTTCATTTTTTAAATACATTTTCCTTTTTTCTGCCGCTGACTGGAAATTTTAGTTGGGGAAGGAAAAAAAACACTTATTTTTTCAATCATCCATCTTGAATAATGTGGTAGGGTCATTCCTTTTTAAATAAACATTCTCACTGTCTACTACCAAGGCACAGCTGTATGAAAATACTAACTTGGCAGGTTTGTAATTCATTTTTAATCTAAAACTCATTTCCTACATAATAAAATGAAAGCTTATTTGCAGATGACATTGAAATATTCTCATCAGAAATCCCTAAGTCATGATATCACTGTCTGTCCAGTTTCGCCGACCTGAAGGAACAAATGTCCCGTCAAATTCTTCAAACACACACACATACACACGCACACAAAATGTGCAAGCGCGATGGTGAAGACCTTCTTCAGTGCAGATCTTCATTTGCTGTTTATGTATTCAGAAAAAAATTAATTAGAAACATATGTTATAATTCCAACTGCATTCTTCCTGCTATAATTAGCCATATAATTAAATGTACAATTTAAATATTGCATATATGTGGGAACAAAGTTCTGTTCCCATAACTGCCAGATAATAACGTAAGGAAGGAGTCCAGTTGATTTTTTTTAAACTTTTTTTTAACGTTCATTTATTTTTGAGAGACATAGAGACAGAGTATGAGCAGGGGAAGGGCAGAGAGAGAGGGAGATACAGAACCTGAAGCAGGCTCCAGGCTCTGAGCCGTCAGCACAGAGCCCGATGCAGGGCTCAAACTCACAGACCGTGAGATCATGACCTGAGCCAAAGTTGGCCACCCAACCAACTGAGCCACCCAGGCGCCCCAAGGAGTCCAGTTGAACAGGGAAAGGTAGCTGCTCTAACGTCCCTGCCAACATTCGGTCGTTAGGAAACTTGTATTACCACATAGCAGAAGTCATGTTGTTGCATTATGTCTGCCTTCCTATGGTCTCTGTCTTCCTCCTCTCCTTTGGCATCCAAATGCAGTGGTTTGAGGGGACATGCCTACACCCAGAGGAAGCACTGCCTCCTTTCTCCTATTTAAGGGTCACCTTCCTTGCTTCTTTGTAATGTTGATTACTAACTTGTCAGTTGTTGTTTGGCAGCAAAGGGTAACTGGAACACTTTATTATGCAAAGATATGTAATTGGTTTTGCTCAAACTTCTCCCTTCTAGGCTATGCCCAGTGAGGTTTTCATTTCTCTGTCGGAAAGGCTCAGAGCAGGTTACTTTCCATAAACAGGGTTCTGGATGTATCTTCTCCCCTACAGGCATATTTCTCTTCCTTCTTTCCCTCCTTCCTTTCTCCCTCTTTCTTCGTCCCTCCCTCCCTCCTTTCCCTTCCCTTCCCTTCTCTTCCCTTTCTTTTCCTTTCTTTCTTTTTTCCTTCTTTCTTTCTCTTTCCTCCCTCCCTCCCTCCCTCCCTCACCCTTCTGTCTCCCTCCTACTCTCTTTCTCCCTTTCAACAGAGATAGTGTTGTTTCCTTCCTGTTACAGATGTCTCTGAATTTGAACAGAAGAAAAAATTATTTTTATAGCTTTAAGATATACAAAGCTGAGGGATAAAAATTGATATCACTCCAAAGAAAGCATGATTTCTGAATTCCAACTGTTACAATGACCAAGAAATCTATAATGATTACTAAGTGAACACTCAGCTATCAAGGATTGACTGTAGGTCAAGACAGCATCCTTTTTGTCATCATGTCCTAAAAGTTGTGGTAAAAGAGTTCGTTTGTAAACCCGATGACTTGGGAGCTGAATCAGAGACACTTACCTCATGTGTGTTTTGATTTTAATTTTAAGTAGTCCTCATACATGTAGAATCATATTTGAGGGTAATTGGTTGCATTTTTCAAATGTTTATTTCTTTTATTTTGAACACAGAGCATGAGTGGGAGAAGGGCAGAGAGAGAGAGAGAGAGAGAGAGAGAGAGGGAGAGAGAGAATCCCAAGCAGGTTCTACGCTGTCAGCACAGAGCCCAATGTGGGACTCCATCTCACAGACCGTGAGATCATGACCTGAGCCTAAATCAAGAGTCACACTCAACTGACTGAGCCATCCAGATGTCTCTGTGCTTACATTTTTAAACTCAAGCAAATAGCACTTTTATGTCTTCATTTATGTTGATCAGAAGACTATAGAATCTTAGATGAAACCAGTAAAATAATGACAGGTGGTTGAACACTTAGAATTTCATTTTGCAGGGGCTCATTGGACTGCTCAGTTTTGCGGATGAGCTTTGGGTGGCCCTTGCTTCGGTGGACTGGATCAGTCATTACTGACCTCGCCTAAAACTATGGGGGCCTCTTCACACTGTGAGATCATTGCATTATCTCTGCCCTCAAATGTGCCTCGTTATTACATGAGAAGAGACACCTTCCTTTCAGTATTAAAAAATAGGATTGTAATTAACTGAGGAAGAAAATCTATGCCTCTTTGCTCCGGGGATCTCGATTCGTGATTATGCTCATAATTTCCTAATTCTTAATCCCATCCCTTTCCTTTTACAAAAACAAAATCATAGCCATAAAAATGGAAACTCTCAGCTGAGCTCGCCTTAATCTCTCTCCTTAATCAATTGTCCATTCCAATCCTCTCCTTGCTTTGCTTAATACTAAGTGATGTCTCGCTTCTTCTGCTAAAAGCTTTTTTTTTTCTTTTCTTTTCAGTTTTGCTTCATTACTGTTGGCACGTCCATGTCTTTGAGAAACAACACTTGCACAGCATCGCCTAATAAGTATAAACTCTCCTGTATTCCTAAAGGTGTCGTAGGTTCTTGATGATTACAAATCCCACCCCACAGCACTGCAGCGAAGCAATCTCAGGGAATTCATGAGCAGGAGTCATCTGGCCCAAGGCCCTCTTCACTGATGAAAATAATAATGTGAATTATGTGAAGACTGACCCTGTGAAATTATTATATTAGACATTCTCCTTTGCACATTAATTATTTACACAGTCCCAAACCTTACATACAGTCGTATAGGAGGAATCCAGGGAATCACTCTTTTGGCTTCACTTTTACATAGCTCTTTGTGCTTTTAAGCCCTACGAGGTGCCTAACTGTCCCAGATTCATTCCATACGCCATTCTTTTTTCCTTGTCCTCTCTTCATAGAAATTGCCACCAGAAATGTGTAGGTGGCCAGCCACACATGCTAAGTCACACATTTACGCTACCTCGTAAGTGAGGTCAGGAAGGAGCCTGTCAGAACACAGGCATGTCTGGGCTTTGTGGTGTCTGGTCTCAACCTGTCCCCTAAAATAATTAGCTTGGCCAGTTTCAATATCAATCAAGCTTGGAGTTCGAAATTTCAAAGTCTAAGTATCTGGGTGGAATTTTGCCATTTTTGACTTGATTATGTTGTTTCATGAGGAATGAATAAGAGGCAACTCCTGATGCTGTTATCAGTTGGCATTCAAAGAGAGATGGAGATAGATAGATGATGGATAGGTAGAGAGATCATTTAAAAAAATTTTTTTTAACATGTATTTATCTTTGAGAGACATAGATATAGAGCGTGAATAGGGGAAGGGCAGAGAGAGAGGGAGACACAGAATCTGAAGCAGGCTCCAGGCTCTGAGCTGTCAGCACAGAGCCCGACGCGGGGCTCGAACCATTAGACCAAGAGACCATGACCTGAGCAGAAGTCGGCCGCTTGACTGACTGAGCCACCCAGGTGCCCCGATAGATAGTTTTAAGGAGGTGGCTAATATGAGCCACTGGGTGCTGCCAAGTGTCAAATTTGTAGGGAAAGATGACAGCTTGGAAATTAAGGGAAGAGTTGATAATACAGTCTTAACCTAGAATTCCTCAGGGCAGCAGCCAGCGAAACTTGGGCAAGGGTTTCTGTTGCAGTCTTGGGAACCTGAGTCTTTTAAGGCCTTCAACTGATTGGATGAGGCCCGCCCACATTATGAAGGGTAATGTTTTATTCAAAGTGCATGATTTAAGTGTTAAACACATATAGAAAATGCCTGCACACCAGCATCCAGACTGGGGTTTGACCGAACCACTGAGCACCATAGCCTAATCTGTTTGACCCATAAAATTAACTGTCACACAAGCCTGGTCAAACCCCTCTGGGGATGTGGACATGTGTTCAATATTTAAAATCTTTGCTAAGAAAGTGTATCATAGGCTTTCTTGAATGCCAGTAAAACACTTAAAAACCCCTGTGTTAAATCACCATCCTTGTCTTTGCACTCTTTCTAGTAAGAATGGATAATAATTAGACATTTTATCTAATTCCCATAAATTAATATAATTCCATAAGCAATTTTAAAAATAACCTTCTAAGAGATGATTTCTATATACTGTGAAATATGAATGACACTGTTTATATGGCTTTCAGTTGGTTTTAAATTTTTAGATTTAGTGTTTTTTTTGGTAAACAGTTTTATTGAGATATAATTCATATACCCTACAAATTATCTATTTAAAGTGAGTAATTCAAAGACCGCTAGAAAACTGAAAGAGTTGTACAACCGTCCCCACAATTTTAGACAATTTTCATTACCTCAGAAAAGAATCCCTGTACATTAGCAGAGTTCTCCATTTCCTGTCAACCCCCCGACCACTCCAGCCCTGGGTACCATAAATCTACTTTCTGTCTCCATAGACAATGCCTAATATGGACATTTCACACAAATGGAATCATATATATGTGGCCAGACTTGTGACTTGTCAAATCTGGTTTTAAAATTTCAACTTTGTTAAGCCCCCAAAAATATAGATAATCCTAATGATGAAGAAGAGGTGAAGAAATATTATTTGTGAAAGACCATTGGCTGATTTTCTTACCAGCTCCGTTCACTGATAGTGAGTCATCATGAGGGTATTTCTAGAAGCCCGACTATCCTATTTCTTTGTTTTGTTTCTTATGTTTTAACATGATCTTGAGTGAGGTCCTTGGTTGGTGAATTTAAGGCCCAGTTTTTAAAAAAAGACGTAGGGCTTTCATTCACTTTTCTCCATAATCCAGGCTCCTTCCCTTCCAGAAACGTGGAGAGATGGCTTAACACACTCTTGATGAAGAGGTTAATAGCTTCCTAAGTGAAGCACCACAGCCTCATCCTGGCTTCCCGACTCTCAGTTCCTGGCCTGGCTCCCCTGGTAACTACCTCTGGTATGTCCTCATTTCCACCTTATGCTACTTAAATTATAATTCTATAATTTTACAAAAAATTCATAATTATGCAGCAATCTCTTTCCACTATGTATAGATATTTAAAAATAAAATATAGCAGGCAGTCAAGTATATAACTGATAAGTATATAACTAATGCTTTAATACCTTACAAAGTCATGAAATATTCTTATTAGTATTAGATTATGTACACGTACATATCTATTATATCCAATATATATATATATACACATGTATATATTTTTGAGATTAATTTCCCTACAATCAACTTCTTAAAAAGAGAATGGGCATATAAATTACAGGCACATTTGAATAAATTTATATGCATTACTATCTAGAAACTTTTATTATATCGATCAGCTGATATCATGAAAATTAATATTCATTTTTAAAGTTTATTTATTCTGAGAAAGAGAAAGCGTGAGCAAGGAATGGGCAGGAAGAGAGAGAGTCCCAAGCAGGATCGGTGCTGTCAGCAGAGAGTCCAGCGTGAGGCTCAAGCTCATAAACCATGAGATCGAGATCCAAGGCGAGATCAAGACCCAAGCTGAGATCAAGAGTCAGACACCTAACTGACTGAGCCACCCAGGCATCTCCCTTTTTATTTTTAATGTAACATATGAAACAACAAAGTAGTATATGAACATACATATTATTTATAAAGGCTAATAATAGATTATGTGTCTTTTAGCTGTCCACCCACTTAAGCCCTAAAAAAATACAAAATGACGCTGGACCTATCTGGGTTTTCATTGCTGACCACAGCTTTCTGCCTTTCCTCAGAGGTAACCACCCTCCTGGATTTTTTCTCTATCCTTTTGCTTAAAAAGTTTACTACAAAATATGGTTCCCTCAGAAATCTTGCAAGCACCCGTTGCTTTTATGTGAGTTTCCTGTGTCTATTCCCTGGGTACTTGTCAGTAAATATTAGTTTCTTTTCCTGTATACAAGCCCTATTTCTACCCAAAACTACAGTCATTGCCTCTATCTCTCTCTCATCTGTTTTTTTTTTTTTTTTTTTTTTTTTAATATTATGATCTTTGTCTTGAATTTGTCATGTTTGACTATCAACGCTGCCAGGCCACAGTCTTGTAATTCATCCAACTCTTTCTCCCTTGCAAAATTCCCCCCCTGCAAATCTTTAGGTTTTTAATTTACCCTGTCATCTTGCCTCTTGGTTTGGTTAGTTTTTTCGGCATTTCTGATGTTTCTCGAAAGTCAAATTTTAGCGATCTTTTCCATCAGAAGTCCACCCACTTAACCCCCCAGAAAATACAAAAACCCACGACAATAAAGTTAAGAGTCTATATGTTTCAGTGAAAGGTGACAAACACCACAGTGTCAGGAAAGACAGAAGTGTCAACAGCAGAGTCATTTTGCTGGGACCAAGGGCCAGTGAAAGACCTGATCATCCCTCTCTCGGTCACTCACAATGGTGTCAGGGCTGCTCTAAACCTGACCTATGAACACGATTCAGCTCTGTCTCACTGCTCTGTGTTTTCTAGAGACTCTCATTCAGTCTTGTGGCTTGTGCGCCCCTCCTACAAACCCTTACCAGCAGTGAGTTATATCCTGACCTGGTAGGTGCTTGAAGGATGTGGGTATTTGAGACTCAGAGGAGGATGCAGACCTTACCTAAAGAATCATTATAACTTCCTGCCACGAGAGCTGCGTTAGCAAGACAGACGTGGTAACATGGTGACATACCAGAAAAATATTGGTAGCAGCCTCAAGGAATAAAGTTTTCCTTAATATGTTTTCTTGTATGTAGTTGCACTAATATCAGAACATTCTTTTGAAAAATCAGTAGATGACAAATTTTGCAGGTCAAATGTCAGTATTGATCAAAATGTTAGCCCAATGGTCTTCAAGGACATATGCTGTCGACTTATTTTATTGAGTTTTACGGGTCTATTAGGGCGATTCCTTGGTGGGTGTTTTACATCCGAAAGCACAATTAAAGTCCATTCATAATATCTGTTCAAATAAAACATCTGCAGATAACAGCCACAGAGTCCTCCCCTCCCAAGCCGGCTTTTGATAAAGAACACATAATTTTGTATGTGCACATGTGTGACTTGTCTTACTTAGGCACCTGGGAGATGACAACAAATCAGTTGCCAAGTGTGGAGGGTAGGAGGGAGGACGGTGGGACTTAAATAAAGGTCAGATGGAGATGCTTGGGAAGCCTTAGGAATTGTTTAAAGTAGTTCCGTAAGATAGGAGGTTTCTTGCTGTAGGTGGCCCAGGGCTTACTGAGGATTATAGGACACCGAAGGAAGGCACAGCACATAACTTTATTTATTCGAGGAGTGTGTTGCTTAGAAAATAAAGCACCATTATTAGATTCCAAAAACCTGAATACACAGTAACCCAGAAAAGCAGATATATTCAAATCAGCAATCAACTTATGAGCCCATTCGAGATGCTCGAATATGATGTAAGATGTTTGGGCATCACACTTATCTCACAGACGTGCCTCACGCGATGTGACGTACTCATTCTTCATCTGGGCCCTAAGCAGTGGGTTTCCTTTACGGTGGTGACTCCGCTCTACATTAATGAATGTCCTTGAATATGCAATTGCTCAACAAAGTTCATGGGAAGTTAAGAAGTTTGGGAAAATTCAGTTGAACTGAATCCATAGAGGAGAAAGATGAAATGAGTATCTACAAAATAGCTTGGCAAGGATGGAGCATTTACTTGTTTTAAAAGCATTGACAAATGGCAACGTAGGTGATCGATGCCCGAGCACTGATGCAATTTTTCTTCCTTATTCTCTGTCAATATTGGCGCAAAAGACACAGGCTAAAAGCAGGAGTTAGATGAACTACATTCTAATATGATTCTCCTCCAAAGGTCTTGGTTTCCTTTCTTTTTTTTTCCTCTTATGTCATACAAAAGTTGGAATATGTTGTTTAGTATTTTTCTTTAGTATTTTTTATTATAAAAAAATGCTATCTTAAACATCTCTGAAAAACTATATATTCCCAGGCTAGTAAACAGCAACTAACACAAAATAAATTTTTCTGGGTCAGTTGAGTTGCTGGTTATGATTAGATGGGGAGCCATGTCCACATGGTGAGAAGCCATGTCCTATAGGTCAGGGTGGGAGTGAGCACGGAGTAGCTCAGGTCATATCCAATGACTTAATAATCATAAACCTGTTCAGAGTATGTTCACAATTTGATTTCTAACTCTAATGTTCAGATATTAGGCAACATGGTGGAAAACAATCCCCAGAAGTAGTCAGAAGGAATAGAAGCCCACTTTAATGACCATCGGCTTCCAGTTTATTTTAATACGCAGATTCTATTCTAAAGGTGAGACAGATGGGAAGTGTAATAGGAAATTAAAAATATGACTAATGAAACTAATGTAATTAATAGTTGATTCAAATTCAAATCAGCTTCTTTATGAGGTTTTGGAATTTTTTGGTATTTTTTCATATGTAGAATACAAAGCTTAGAACTCTGGGGTTGCCTTGACCCTCCCCCAGAGTCCTTTACTTCGTCTGTCATGTCATGTTTTCAATCTGATCACTTTTCACTGCTCCGGGACCTTCACTTCTGCCCCTTTCTTTTCAGATGATTGTCTTTTGTCAAAAACCTTTCTCATCTCTGGCCCAAACCACATGCTCTGTTATCTTATTGGCACCATGATGGTCTCAGATGATGCATGACTTTAATATTCAAACTGTGGAATTATCTCTTGAAAATGGTATTTTAAAAAAATTGGGGGCACCTGGGTGACTCATTTGGTTAAGCGTCTGATTCTTGATCTCAGTTCAGGCCTTGACCTCAGGGTTGTGAATTCAAGTCCCGTAGTGGGCTCCATGCCTAGCATGGAACCTACTTAAAGAAAAATAAATAAATAAATAAGTTTCGAAGAAGTTTCCTATATTGCTTGATTTAGTCATTGACTAAATAGGATTTGATTTTATTCTCCTTTAATTATTATACTTAAAAATTGACAATTAAATTGGAATTTCCCTTTCTTGAATGGACTCAATATTGAATGGTGAGCCAATTAAGAGACATTGAACTTGATGCAGATACAGCCCTTTTACTATTTGAACATTTGTTTTTAAAGCAAGAAATAGAGCACACATTAGTTATTTTGCCATATACACTTGACTTTCTAAAGACATATTTGCTCAAAGACTTGATACAAGTGAAATAAAATCTCGTTTCAAGTCAACCAAATATCCAGATCATGTCAAATCAAGTTTCATTTACAGCTGTGTACTATACTGATATTCATTTAACTGCTATTTTATGGAAGAAAAAATTATGATGATTATATCAAAAGCTTATGCTTGTTGAGAATTTCTGATTGATTAGGGACTTTCTAGTCTTCATGGTTTCTAAAACTCACATCCTTGTCAAGTGGGCATGTATTACTATCCCAATTTTCAGTTGAGGATTTGAGGTTTGGTAAGTTCCCAAAGTCTTGCACAAAATTATGCAAGTGACAAGGGAGCGAGAAGACTAAACCAGCCATGCAAACCACGTGTTCTGGAAGCCCTGTTTGACTTTTGCTCATATCCGAGGTAGCGCCTGGGGCTTGATGGAGGCACAGAACCTCAGGTAGGGTGAGCAATTCATAGTGGTTTGCTCAGAACTTTGCCACTTCCAGCATGGAAAGTCCTTTGACCCAGGAGACCTGTCAGTTGTGGGGAAACCCAGATGGTTTGTAATCCTAATCTCAGTCCCTGCCTTGAGTGAACGGATCAGAATTGGCATTGCAAACACCCCAACTGATGTACAAGATACACGGAACGTATTGCTTTTTGATGTGTCATTCATTTTCTAAAAGTTTTCTAGGGGTGCCTGGGTGGCTCAGTCCGTCGAGTGTATGACTCTTGATTTTAGCTCAGGTCATGATCCCAGAGTCATGGGATCGAGCCCTGCATTGGACTCTGTACTGAGAATGGATCTTACTTATCCTCTCTCTTCTTCTGTTCCTCTTTCCCACTCAAATGCACGCTCTCTTTCTCTCTCTCTTCAAAAGAAAAAAAATATATATATTTTGCAACCTGTAAGGTGTTTTTTTCTTTAAAGGTTTCTAGAGAAACTAAATCTTGGGGCCAGCTTTCATTTGCTGCATTGACAACACCTCAACGGAGTCATACACCGTGCTCATGTAGATTAAACTTCTGATTTATTCGTCACTGGAAATTCCTGTCTTCTGAAGAAAGAAGTTGTCCCACTCTCCACAAGCGACATTGAACTCCTCAGAATTATCATGATCTGCGCTCACAATACTGCAAAAACTGCATATGAAAAAGAGAAGCCTGTGCGATGATCCCCTCTGATTGTAGCAAGAAGGATGTAGGTTGTCAAAAAATTGTAATTTTAACTGAAAAGTGACATATAAACGCGTTGATATAGTACAGAACATACCTGACGTCTGTATTGCCATTCTTCCTTTGTATTCTCCCTGGATTAGGAAGCTGTATCACTTTATTAGCAGAAGCCACACTTGTCATACCCTAGTTTAAATGGTATGGCTTGTTTAATAAGCCTTTCATATTTCACTTATACACTTTTATGCCTTGGATTTTGCAGACAAAATTCTCCCAGCATGTGAAATCTCAGGGGACGTAGCTAGAATACTGAGAAAGTTGGCAATGACTATTTCTATCTTCCAGCATAGATTAAAAACAGTTAGACCTGGAAGAGACCTTAGGGAAAATATAGCCCATTTACTTTATGAAGGAGGAAATTGAGTCTTATCAGGGTTCAGTGACTTCCTACGGCCATCCAGCAAGTTCATAGGACAAACAGGCCTAGAACAGACTGTCGCCGAGAACAGATCTGACCATACAGGGCTTACCTTGAGCGTTTCTCATGTTACTTGAAATAGAAATTAAAAGCTGCTACACTGAAAGAAAATTTTAGACTCTTGCTGACAAATTACATGATCGCAGATGTCTGTTTGAGTGAAGGAGAGGTGCACCGAAGGGTTGTTCCCTTTTTGCACCCACAATCGAGAGAGCAGAGAGTCAGCAACAGCTCATAGAAACCTCAGAGAATTATGCTTCACATTTGATTTAATTTTTATCTTAGGAAAATTAATTAACTCTTCAGTATCTTACTTTTACAATCTGTAAAGTGTTTTGAAAAGCAGTTCCTACCCTGACTGAAGTGCTTATTGGAAGAAAGACACAGGCTATTGCGTGCCTACCGTATGGCGTTACAAAAGGGGATATGAGGGAGTCTTCTCATCATGATGTAAATCCCCCTGCTAAGGAAGAGAAGGAGGGAGGGCGTACCTTGGGAAGTCTGAGACATAGTGAGATCAAGAGAAGAAACTATAATCAAAATTGAAAAGTCTTCATTTCAAACTCAGAAAGAGAGCAGAAAAAGAGACTAAAGTGTCGGAAAAAAACAGCAGAAGGAGGAAAGGTTTTACATTTTTAAGACAGGAAGCCACACACTTGATAAGGGAAGTAGAAAATGTTTAATTCGCTGTAGAGAGGATGAACAACTTACTCAGATTCTTAAAGAAGCCCTTTCTTTCTTTCTTTCTTTCTTTCTTTCTTTCTTTCTTTCTTTCTTTTAAAGAAACCCCACTGTGTAGGAAGACCTAGGGGAGAGGTTTATAAAGCAATTTTTGTCAGAAAAACCTCGAATGGAAAGGCAATGGAGATGAGACAGACACCTGAGCAGTTGGGGACACCAAGAGTGACAGCATGTGGTGTCCACCTCAGAAGCGGTGGAAACCAATATTTACCTGACTTGGTAAAGACGGGGTTGGCTAAAGAAAGCCCAGATTAAGGGGTTGGAGCTCATTAGTAATAAGAGAAAGATTCTGATTCACTCAATAGAGGACCAGCATTTGGGAAGACTGAGGAGAGACTGAGTGAAAATGCAAAAACTCTGAGTTTTAGGAAGTGGGAGTTGAGAAACAATCTGTGTAATCTGTGTGGAAACCACAGAGAAGGTTACATTAGAGAAAGTGCGCAGTTGAAATAGATTCAGTGTGTGTGGCATCGATTGATTCTATGAATAGTGGGGGTTTACCAGCCATGTGACTGTTTCAGCACAGAAATGTCAACAGGAATCTTCAACGCAGGTAGAGCTTTGAGTTGGCTTCATTTCCTAGGGCTGCTAGAGAAAGAACGTCACAGCGATGTGCATTTTTTTCCCCACTCTCCTTTGCCATTCCACCGTAACAAAGAAGCCACAGGCCTTCCCGAGCACTCCCTGGACTAGAACTTGTAATCTTTCCACCCAACCTTCAGACTGGGGGGTGACTCAGTTTCCCTTAGAGGTTATCATGAAAAGAAATAGGAAGACAGACAACGAGGTTTGTCAGGTCTGTGCTGCACTCACCACACATATACATGCACACACGAGAAAAGACACCCATTTCTGGGTACAACAAGGTTAATATTCTGAGGGGACTTTGCTGTATTCTGGGAAAAGTTGGCCCCATCAGAGATTGTCACAATCAAAGTTACATATGACACAATGTTTTTGGAGTCTTTCTGTAGAAAGGGGGAGATACCATCCATACCATATGCCACGAGAATTCACTTATAGGAGAAAATATACAGCAAATTGAATCGGGAAAAATTTATTCCCCACCAAGAAAGAAAAATTTTTTTTGATACCCATGGCATGAAAATTCAAGAGCTTCTCAGAGGTGGCAGGTTGCTTTGGGGAGGAGAAAATGTACAGAAGGATCAGGAAGCCCAAGGGTGGAGCAGATGATTAAATGGGGAGGCGAACAGTGTGGTGGGAGAAATATTTGAAAAAGATAGAGGAAAAGCAGTAAGGGATAAAAACAAAGCAAGGCAATTTAGGAAAGAAATCAGTCCGTGGCACTGGGGAAATGTCTTTAGAGATTACACGAGGGAAAGAGAAATTACCCAAATAATAGATTACAAAACAAATGAGAAAAGCCTGTTTGAGAGTGCTCAGATAATAGAACAAGGAGCTGAAGATAAACCTGAGAAATGGCCGCTGGCCAGGCAGATGCACCAGGTCGCTGCTGCTGCTGGCGCGCCCGCTGGGACTTATTTGTCTCACAAAAAATATTGTTTAAAATAACTTACTTGAAGGTTTCTACTGTAATTTTCCAGAGGATATCTGGACAATGGGCTTTAGAGGATACTTGATTGAAGAAAACAGGGAAGCCTTTGGTGAAAGGGATTTGCTAAATCAACTACGGCTAGTTTTTTTTTTGTTGTTGTTGTTGTTTTGTTTTTTTTAATCAAAACATAATTTCCAGGGACGCACAGGTGAGATGTATCACATGCACAGAAAGGGGCAGAGCTTGAAGTCGCTAGGGAGGATGATTTTAATAGCCCTTGCTCTAGAAAACTGGTTCGGTTATCTGCTCAGGCCCCGGGTCTATCTGGCACACGGTAGCTGCTTTCCCACAGATAGGCTGGTAGGATCTTTGTGTCTCTGTCTTCCATGTCTTCATGAAAAAGTAAAGAAGAGTGTGAGCTCTATGCTGCTCACCCACTAATTTTCCTCTAGGAAATATTATCTTTAGTTTTTCTTTTTGGTCTTCAGGGAGTAGGCGTATGGGTGGTGATAGAACTGCCTACCTTTGGATTTCTTTTCCTCTCATCTGTTGGTTCCACCACAAAGATTGTGCCCTCACTGTATTCAAGGCACAATGCCAGGCATATTTCACTGAACTGCCGCTGCGCCGACTGTCAAACCAGAGATTGTCCTTGTGTGCAGACAGGAGTTGAGCAGGTGAAAGGATAGAGGGCCTGGCTGAAGCAAAACTCCCCAAGAGGAGGACCTGTGTGTGGTGCTCACACCTCCCTTTTTCATGGCCTTCCTTTCCTTGGGGGTTCTTCAGACTCTCATGCTGCCCCTTGCAGCTCACACCCCCTCGTGCGTGTGACCTTTCCGGGGTATATTCTTCTAACCAGCATCCCCTGTAATTACCTTCCCCTTTCTCTTTGCTCCCTAGCTCACCTTTCCAGAGTTGTGTCCCATTGTCTGTGCTCTTTCTTCTCTAAGAGAATAAACTCTTTTTTAAAGTTTACGTATTTATTTTTGAGAGAGAGCGAGAGAGCACAATTGGGGGAGGGACAAAGAGAGAGGGAGACACAGAATCCGAAGCAGGCTCCAGTCTCTGAGCTGTCAACACTGTACCTCATGAGGGGCTCAAACTCACCAACGGTGAGATCATGACCTGAGCCAAAGTTGGATGCTCAAACGACTGAGCCACCCAGGGGCCCCTCCAAGAGAATAAACTCTTGAGAGAAGAACGCTATGCATTGACGTTGAGAGCATATCTTATGATTTTTGGTTTACGATAGATTTTGTATGTATATTCTTCACCATTCACAAGAATCTGAACAATAGCGAGCAGCTACTGCCGCCCTCATCTCATACAAGTATAGAGCTTTGGAGAGAGATGTTCAACATCAATCACGTGCATCTAAAGACGCAGAGCTTGGAGTTGAACCCAAGTTATCGGATGCTAAGTCCAAATATGACAAAACCTTGGATTGCGAGTAACTTGTTCTGTGAGTGTTCTGCAAGCCGAGCACACATTTCTAATAAATTTTAACTTGAAAAATGAGTGGTGTCTTGCAATACAAGCAGCCCGTGATGCCAAATGTCACATGATCACAAACAAGTCAATGGTTCTTGATTTTTGCTTTGATTTATGAGTGCTTTGGATTACGAGTATATTTCTGGAATGAATTATGCTTGCAAACCAAGGTTTTACTGTATATTAATCCTCCCAGTGATGTTTTCACCTGAAAAATCTAGAGACACAATGCTCAACCACTTAGATATTCCTAGGAATGGGGAGTTTCAAGCTAGCCAGCTGGGGTGATCATTTTGCAGTAGAGGGAGCACTACCAATAATTAAAATTGAGTTTGTAAGACCCTACTTTTTAGAAGGGAAATAAGGACAGAAAACAGACAGATGGATAGATTTCTAAATCTATCTGAGTCAGAAAATCTTCGAGCAGGGCAAAATATTTGGTTTCTGAATAAATCAGAGTTACGTTTGATAAAAAGGTTGACTGAAGAAACCTATGAAGTGTGCAAAAATGTGATTATTAGCTGAAAAATAGTAAAATACAAAGGTAATATGGTTCAGATGAGTGAGGCAGCATATTAGTAACAAATATAAAAGTAACAAATTTAAAAGTAGGTTCTGAAGACTTCATGATAGGAAAAAAAATATCGGTGAAGCCATTTATTTTTCTTCAAATACCTAATAATTGGCAATTGATGACTAAAAGGCGAATTTCTGTTTTCAAGGTCACGATGAATGCTTGGAGCCTTCAGAGTCCAACATCAATAAATATGTAGGAAGAATAATTTGCCTGGGGAAGAAAAAAAAAGAATAGAAAAAGGATCCATTAAAATCCTAGTCATATTTAGAGCCAATCGCAAAGAAAAAAAATAATACATGAGTCAGGACAGAAAACATTTTCAAAGAAAATAAATCTACAGGAAAATATGAAGGAGAAATAATTGCCCTCTTTGAAGTAAATATAATATGATTACATTCAATTAGAAATTCCGGTCCTGGAAGGGAATGGCTTTGGGGGTAAGCTGAAGGCAGGGCGGGGAAACCACACAGTCTACTTCATCCTGTTTATGCTAGAGACTCGGGAGGAAGACAAGGCATCGGTTGACAGTAAGCAGCCTCATGCTTTGAAGGCAGGTGGCTGTGTGCCTAAACTCACACGCATGCAGAGGTCTGCTCCTGAGTTCGCTTCACAAGAGACAAGTCCAGTCATTACTGCACACAGAAAACCCATGTCCCAGAGAGTAAGCCACCACCCCCTGTCCCTGCGCCAGGAAGACTTCTGGATTTCTACACACCCTGTGTTTTTATGAGCTCCTCTTCTCTCTCCCGCTGTCAATGGGAGCGAGGTTGGGGCTCGCTTGGAAACTTGAAAACCCAACTCGTTTCTAATAAGTTCAAGTTTTATGATTTGAGAAACTTTTATCAGTAAATAAAGGTCAACCATCTGGCAGCAATGTGTCTATTTGGCTCTGCTTTGGTTTTCTACACTATGTTATGAAAATATTACAGTCTAGTATGACATTAGCAGAGTGTGACATCTGGGCTTATACAAAATATAAGAGTTGGCAGGGGGACTAATTTCCCTTCTGAAAAACTGCCATGGCTCAAAGGGACTGAGGGCGACCCAATGGCTGAGAATACAGCCCTGGACAGTGCTGTCCTTTGGCCGGCGACGTCCTCCAGAACGAAGAGGGGAGGGGCCTGATTACGCCAGGATCACATTGATGGATCACCGTGGGCCTTTGAGAATGAGACTATTTTAGCAAAAGAGGAAAATGTCTCTCTACCTGCAGCGCTAGGTGGTCATGCGTTCAAGAATTAAATGAGACTACTTCAAAAAGAGAGAAAGAAAAAAAACAAAACCCCAAACCACTAGGTATGGCAGTAATAAAGCCAGGCAGGTTTTCAGTGGGTTTAGATGTTAGAACATTTACTTTGGGGGTTGAAAAT
The DNA here is from genome assembly GCA_030068075.1 of Paguma larvata. Lineage (NCBI taxonomy): Eukaryota > Metazoa > Chordata > Mammalia > Carnivora > Viverridae > Paguma > Paguma larvata. Next base: position 8,401,857 of record CM057839.1, on the reverse strand, counting down.
GTATAATTAAATTTTGGCACTGCTTTTACGTGGTAATGATTTTTATTAAATTCCTTTTTAGTATGACCCTTTTTATGAGTTCAAGACAAATGCTATATTTATTTTTTCCCCCTTAGGCTCTCTGGGTGCATTTTAATGCACTGTAATCTGAAAGATATCGGGTCACAGACAAAAAGAATACACACATCTGCACAGGACCATTGTACCATCTCAGTTAGAAGCTGATCTTTTTAAGAAAAGAGAGAGGATCAAATTTAAAGAACATTTCTCTCCTCATCTCTGGGCACTCAATTCTTGTGAAGATTCAGACACTATTGATGGCCGATGGTACTCATAAATGGAAAACTGTAGTAGCCATTTTTCAAAGGTGTTAAATAAAATCTCTAAGCTTTAAGATGCTTGGAAATCCAAAGCTCTGGTGCCGATTTAGGGATAACGGGGGGATAAGAAATGTTTTATCAGGAATCGAAATTATCGAAACCATGAAAACGCGAAGTTTTTGCAAAATGCTGCATGATGATGACAGGGAACGCATTGGTGATTCACGATGGTGGGATTTCGTTTTTGTTTGTTTTGTTTTGTTTTGTTTTTTGTTTTTTCCTGGTCGTTGGTGGTGGTCAAGGTGAAATACTATAAGCTTCCTTTTGCCCATCACTGCCTAATTGCTGTATTTAAGGAAAAACTAGCAAGTTTTCATGAGTCCCCCATCCGACTTGGGGAACACAGGCAGAGATGGTTTCCTAGGAGGGTCATGGTCAAGGAGACAACAGGGAAACGCGCCTAGGGAGCAGGTCTCCAGGCTCCTCCTCTTTGGCTCCTCCCAGCTGCTAACTGATGCCCAGGTCAGGAGGCCTTACCTTTTGCTACTTTCCTCAGACTCTGACTGATTCTCATCCTAGCAGTCAGTGAGAAGGACTGTGTGCTTCTGGGTTTGATAGGTGTGACCACAGGGGTTGGAAAAAGATCTGGGTGATTTTACTTTCCTTCGGTAGTTCTCTCTCCAGGGGAACTTCCTTCACAGAGAGCCTCCTAACCCCTGAGTCGTTTTGTTATTATAAGGATGCAACACTTTCTGTGACCTGGGAGGCTGTGAGCTACGATGGGTGCCTTCTGCAGCCAGATTTTCCTGCCCTCCATTAGACAGGACTGTGCTCCTCCTTGCTCTCCTGCACTTAGTATCTTCCTTCTTTTCTCAGGGAATTCTCAAAGCAGAAGAAGATCCTGACATGATTCCAGGGGACCAAAGGCTGATGGGCATTCCCAGCGCATCCGGGACACTTAGAGACTCCGAGGGAAATGACCTGCATTGCCCTTCCAGGGTCCATGCGCGAGGCTCACCTGGATATACCTGCCACTTACATCCAGCTCCTGGCGGTGTCTCTACTGCTGCCATGCTGACAAGCAAGAACCAGGCTCTGCCTCGATGCCTGAGCCCCCAGACCGAGGGCTGTCTGTCTCTCCTCAGCCTCTTCTGAGACCGTGGGGTCCAGACCTGAGATAGACAGTCAGATTGGGAACTGAGTCAGTGGGTTATGAGTTGTAGCACCACCCGCCAGCAGAAACACACTTCCAAACTGTACCTCTCCCTTGCCCTTTTGCTTTTACTGAGATACAATTTGTATGCCATAAAATCCATAGTTTTGAAGTGTACTGTTCACTAGCTTTTGGTACATTCATAAGGTTGTACCACCATCACCAATTCCAGAGCCTTCTCATCACCCCTGAATAAATCTGTACACATTATCACACCGATTCTCTTTTATCCCTTCCCCTGGCAAGCACTAATCAGCCTCACGTCTCTGTGGATTTGCCTATTCTGGGAATTACATAAAATCCTGCAATAGGTGGCCTTTGTGTTTGACTTCTGTCACTTAGCATGACGTTTCCAAAGTTCATCCATGTGATGCCATGTGTCAGAATTTCCTTCCTTTTTAAGGCTGAATAATAGTGCATTGTAGGCAGATACCATAATCCATGTATCCGTTTATCCATGGGTGGACATCCGGGGTGTTTCCATTTTTTGGTTATTAAGAATAATGCTTTTAGAAACATTAAAATTTTTTAATGTTTGTTTATTTTTGAGAGAGAGAGAGAGAGGAAGAGAGAGCAAGTGGGGGAGGGGCAGAGAGAGAGAGGGAGACACAGACCCCTAAGCAGGCTCCAGGCTCTGGGCTGTCAGCACAGAGCCCAACACAGGGCTTGAGCTCCCAGACTGAGGGATCATGACCTAAGCTGAAGGCAGACACTTAACTGATTGAGCCACTCAGGCAGCCCTAGAAACATTTTTTGTACAAGTTTTTGTGTGATCATGTTTTCAACTTTCCTTCCCCGTTTCATTACTTTTATGGGCTAAGATCACAAGACTATATCTCTTCCTTCTCTTTTATTTTATTTTACTTTTAATTAATTAATTAATTAATTTTAGAGAAGCAGTATGGATAGTAGAAAGAGTATTGGCTTTGGGGGCCGTATAAAATTGGGTGCAATTTCCAAGTCTGTTATCTAATCTCTCAGGCTCAGTTTCTTCTTCTGCAGTGTGGGTATGAGTATACCCACCTCAAAAGGATAATGTGGCTTAGATGAGATGTTAATTCTCTATTAAGAGGATATGAGTTCCTGATTTCTGAGTCTCGATCTTAGTTTCTACTAGTCTAGCCACTAAGAGTACCAGACTTCTTTTGCTCAAACACATCCTGGAGACGAGAGACCCTCCCATTTGTCCTGTCATAGGAACGGTACGGTCCCTAGGAGATGGCCTTACCTGGCTTGATGTCTGAGTTGTTTTCTGAACTGAGTCCCTCGGGGCTGACTGTCATGTGAGTGAAGGCCAATACTGACAGTGCCATGGTCACCATTTCTCAGGCACAACTGTCTCCTCGGAGCCAGCGCAGGAGAACAGGACAGTTCCCAGGTGCAGACTCTGCAGATTCTTGGTTTAGTCCCTCCCCTATTCTAATGACAGAATGATGTTTGAGCAACCCAATGGTACCTTGTACTCGAAATCTGAATTATGAGGTAAGAGGGAGAGAGAGAGGAGAGAGAGAGAGAGAGAGAGAGAGAGAGAGAGAGAGAGAGAGAAAGAAAGAAAGAAAGAAAGAAAGAAAGAAAGAAAGAAAGAAAGAAGAAAAGAACCCATATTTTTGAAAACTTTTGGTGGGAGGGAGGCTGGAGTTGCACTCACTGCTCTACCAATATTATCACAATCTGTCTCACAATGGCTCTGCAAGATAGGTACCCTTTTCTCCAGAAGGGAAGAAGGAAGCCTAGAGATGTCAATTAATTAGAGTTCCAAAATCTAGGTACTGGTGGATTTGGGGTCCACTCTGAGATAAGTGTGATGTGAAGGCTTCCATTCTTTGCACAGTACTGCGGGCTCCAGAGCCATGAACAACCTCTCTTACACAAAAGGCGAAGGTTTCCTCCGCTTTTTCTCCATCATGCTAGGGTGAGTGGACGCTCCCCAGTTCTCAGGGACTTACAGAAACAAAGCTTTATCCTTCACATTAAATGTTGAGAATGGATTTATTCTTCATGTCTTCCTCATTTTGGGTTTTGTGCCAAAGGAGCAAGAGCTACCTGGGATGCATCTTTCTTGACGCTGAAGGAATAGAACAATGGCGGAACCGTGTAACAAAACTTCTGCTTCAGGGTCTAATGCATGATTTTTGCTCATAGTCCATTGGCCACAGCCAGTCACATGTCCGAGTCCAATGTCTTTGTTGCATGGTGTATATGCCTCCCACAGAGGGAGCCAGTCAGGGGCAGGGACGGGTAGAAAAGACAGTGAATATTGTGAATGAATAATGCAGTCTTCCACATGCGACTTCCACATGATCATGCATGCAGTGGGAATAGCAGGAATTAGAATACCATATCTTTCTGGACTCCCTTCTACCTCAATGACAAATTCACTCCAATTTCTCTTGTGGTCTCTTCCTCTTTCTCTAACTAGCCCCTAAGCACAAGTGCATCCCGGGATGCAACCCAGGCTCTCCTCTCTCTGCACTCAAACTCCAGATGACCTCATCCAGTACTGATAACTGTCTAATTTATCTTTCAAGTCTTGACCTCTCTTTGGGTTCCAACTGCCTTATGTTATCTCCACTTGGAATTCTCATGTGCAGCTCAAGTGTAATACGTCCTAAATGGAACTGATTCCTATCCAGCCCCACCCTGGCTGGCATTCTTCCCTGTTACCCATAAACGGTGCCCCTTTCCACCCAGCTACTCAAAGCAGAAATATAGGGTCCCTCCCTTTCTCTCCCTCCCACATCAAATACATCAGCAACACATGCTATTTCATCTTTCAGATAGTTCCCAAAACTGTTCGTGTCCTTTGGTTGTAAATGCCTGCACCCAACTCAAATCACTAGAGTTCTCGCTTGATGACTGCAGTACTCAACCAACTGGCTTTTGTCCTCCTTTTCTAACTAAACCCCTGCTTCACATCCTAGTCAGAATGATCATAAAAATGTATAAAGTATGCCCTTTCCTCAGCTAAAAACCTTCTAAGGATTTAAGGTTGCATTTAAGGGAAAAAAAAAAGTTCCATGCCATGGTTACAAGGCCCTAAATGATCTGGCAGTTGTCCACTGTACTGGGTTAAATAGTGTTCTCTCAAATTCATGCCCACCTGGGACCCTAGAATGGGACCTTATTTGAAATGGGGTTTTTGCAGATGTACTTAATTGTGTTAAGATGAGGTAATAGTAGATAAGCTTGGGCCCAATCGTGATCTGACTGGCAATCCTCATAGGAATAGAAGAGACACAGGAACATCGAGGAGACACACCAGAGCGAAGGCCATGAGAGGATAGAGCAGAACTTGGAGCAATGCAGCTATAAGCAAAGAACACCAAGGACTTTCAGGGACCCCCGACAGCTAGGAGAGAGGCCTAGACCTGATCGTCCGTCAGAGCCTCTGAAAGGAAACGATCTTGCCGACATCTTGCTTTTGGTTTTTGGCCTCTTGCAGTAATTTGTTTCCGCAGCTCCAGGAAACTAATGCAATCATCTCTTCTTGCCTCATTCCACCCCTGCCCTCGTGTGATGATGCCCCACTGACCTTCATTTTGTCTCAAAGCTTACTCTCATCTTGGAGTTTTCAAAACGGTCTCCTCACTCTGTCCCAGAGCTTTTGCTAGGACTGGCTCCTTTACCTTATATATGCCTCTGCTCCTACTACTATAACCTCTGATTTTGCTTCTACGTGTTTACAGTCATATCTTGGCTTGGATATATTCAGAAAACATTCATTGTATTTACTTCTTTGGTGTCACCCATTTTCACCCAAGAAATCCAAAGCAAGGACCACAGCTATATTTGAAGCATCTTTAATCAGTGAGGTTAACTGTGTTCAAACTGTGGGTCAGATGAAATGGGCAGGTGTGGGATTGGGAGGGTATCACTTGGTCAATGAAATTCAAGAAACTTCAGGATGAACTGATCCCCTGGGATCTGTTCCTGGCTCTAAAAACCAGTGGCCTCCCACTGCGGTGGAGTCACAGAAATAGACGGTGTCTACACCACCTATAGCCACCAGGGGACTTCCCTGGCGAAGGAAGCCAATACTTCCAAAGTGTACACATTGGGAGAAAACAAATTTTGGAACTAAAGATACATATCGCATAATTTCTAAACTCTGAAATATTTCTGATAGACACTCTGATAATTCTCCAATTTAGATTAAAAGTCCAGATATAATGGGGTGCCTGGGTGGCTCAGTCGGTTAAGCATCTGACTTTGGCTCAGGTCATGATCTCACGGCTCATGAGCTCATGCCCTGCATCAAGCTCTGTGCTGACAGCTCAGAGTCTGGAACCTCCTTTGGATTCTGTGTCTTTCTCTTTCTGCCCCTCTCTTGTTTGCACTCTGTATCTGTCTCTCTCAAAAATAAAGAAACAAAAAAATAATAATAATAAATTATAGTCCAGATATAAAGATATTTTGATTCCAGGACGGAGGTGACAGGGCCTCAAGATGAGCTTGTAGACTTCGGTTGCTAATTACATAGAACTTTCATGAGGAAGGAAGCATATCTGCTTGGTTCTGAGTACTGACCCTCCCTCTACTGGCCTGGTTACAGCAGTCTATAGTACTTACCTGCTCTGTGAGAAAAAGATAGAAATGAACATATGAACTAAACTGTATGTTATATGTAGCTTGCAATGTGTATTTGTGTGATCACAGTTAACTAATTTAGCAAACTTCTTAAAGTTCTTATTTTCTAGGTTTATGTGGTTCCTCTCCCAGAATACTTTATGCATTTTAAATCAAAGAGCTCTGGGGCACCTGGGTGGCTCAGTCAGTTAAGCACATGACTCTTGATTTTGGCTCAGGTCATGATCTCACGGTTTTGTGAGTTCAAATTCCACATCTGGCTCTGTGTTGGCTTTGTGGAGCCTGCTTGGAATTCTCTCTCTCTCTGTCTCTCTCTCTCTCTCTCTATCCCTCTCTCTCTGCCCCTCCCCTGCTCATGTTCTCTCTCTCTCTTAAAATAAATAAATAAACATTAAAAAAAAGAGCTCCTTCATGGAGTATATAGATAAATACCCAAACTGAGTTACTCCCGATTGTTACATCTGGTGTCCCAATCAAATTAGTATATCAATAACATCGGTGGTCAAGAAAGAATTCTAACAAAACCTAACTATTGATTTTAGGAAACAAAAACTAAGTTCAGTGGGGTCGTAAAAGGATTGGACTCACACATTCACACCGTCTTCCAACAATGGCGCCCCACAGTAGTTCTCTTCCTGTTCTGGGACATTCTCTGTGGTTACATGAAAGCCCTTTAGCCCCCTGACTTTACCACAGCATCATTTCTTACCCCAGGGCTCTCCCTATGTCATGGGCAAGCTTTTCAGAATGAGAATGTCCTTACAGGCACCTTGATGAAGTTCCCTGGGCAATTTACATGGTAACATTTCTGTTCTTCCAGACTGCAGACCATGAATTCAAATTCTTGATTACAATGCATGGGCCAATGTGGTCATGCTTACGGGTGTATCAGAATTGTGCTTTTTACACTTCTATAAAGATGCTTACATCTTTGTTATTTAATTCACTCCCTACTCCAGTTGGGCAGGAATCTTTATCCTCTTTAGCTGATATAGAGCCGGAGATGCCTTATGTCTGACCTGGCACCACAGCCTACGTGCTTTGGACTCAGGTTGCTTTCAAATTTTCCTGCGTCTGGAGAATGGGTAGAGTATCAGACAACTTGTGCTAGAATAGACCGTGAAGTTCACATTAGCAGCTGACATTTTTTAGACCTGCTGCACTCATGGGAAGAGCTATCTTAACACAACCCTACAGATTCAGGTAAAAATTTGATGTTCATTTTGAGATGGGACATCTGAAGCAGAGCGATATTTTAAACCTTGCCTCAGGGTGCACAGACCCGGTAAGTGGTAGAATGAGGCCAAACAGAAGAACTTCTATCAGATGGAACTACACATGGAATCTAAGCTTATTTTCTAGCTGCAGGTGCTGATCTATTCATTGTTATGTCTAAATCTACACGCTCTAAAATTTCTGTAAGGAGCCAGCAATGAAATGAGGTTCTTTTCACTGGTGTCTTGGAGTGTAGGTTGCTAATGGCCTAGAGATAGAAAAGAACAATAAAAAGGAGGAAAAAAAGAAGCTAGATGTTCAAAGATGAAAAGCAGTTTGAAATAATCAGGGGGAATAACAAATCCCGTGTAGAAAAAACAACCTGCTCCACCCATATTTTAAGACCGGAATATGTGAAAATGCAGAATCATTTTTATTATAAATCTGCTACCTCGGCGGGCCCTCCCGGAGGAAACGGTGTAGCACACATCCTCTTGGGTTTGTGATAGATTCGCTACACTGTGAGAGCGTATTACCCACTCTTGAGTAGAAGGCAGCCCTTCAGGCTTCAAGCCTCAAAGGGCAAATTGTCTTTGCCTTCCATCTCTACATTCTGTTTCTCTTCCCATGTCACTCGCTAATTTTTGTCTGAGCTCCACTTAAAGAATGAGCTAAAGCAAACTTAAATCATGCAGCTCAATTTAAAATAAGCACTGTTATATTCTCAAAAGCTTTAATTAAAATTTTTTTTCTGTTTTTCAGAAATACTAAACTAAGTCAAAAGCTCCTTTTTATTATTATAATTTCAGTCCTTTGGTTTATTGTGTTCCTTTTCTAGCTGCTAGAAGATATTTTAAATGTCTTTGTTGAAGCAATACTTTGACGTTTTTAGCTAAGCACAGAATGTCACATTTGACTGACCTGCAAGTTGAATAGTCCTCAAGCCACACACGTACCTTAAGATTCTTTTATGCCTAAATGATTCTAAATGCTCAGAGTAGATCGCAACAAAGACTGACATAAAAATATAAGTGAATTTGTATACATTTGTGTCAATTTATTTTAGTGCTCTATAAATTTCTTCTCTCCAAGGATAATTTGAGTATAATTTTCTGCTATTGTTTTACATTTGGAATGTGAAATACTTTTATCTTATACCATATACAAAAATCAACTCAAAATGTATTAAACACAAACCTAAGACCTGAAACTTTAAAACTCATTAAAGAAAATATAGGGGGAAAGGTTCAGAATGTTGATCTTGAAGGTGACTTTTTGGATACAACATCAAAAGAACAGGCAGCAATGACAATAAAAAGACAGTTGAGACTACTTCTAACTAAAAATCTTCCACATGGCAAAGGGAACAATCAGCAAAATGAAAATAGAACTTATGGAATGGGAGAAAATATTTGCAAACTATATGTATCTGGTAAGGGGTTAATATCCAGAATATATAAAGAACTTATACAACTCATCAGTGAAAAAACAAATAACACGATTAAAGAATGGACAAAAATCTTGAATAGACATTTCTCCAATAAAACATACAAATGGCCAAAAGGTATATGCAAAGGTGCTCAACATCACTCATCGTCAAGGAAATTCAAATCAAAACCAGGATGAAATATCACCTCACACCTATTAGTATGGAAACTCTTTAACAAAATGCTAGTGAGGATGTGGAGACATTGGAACTCTTGTACATTGTTGGGAAGCGTGTAAAATGGTTTAACTGCTGTAGAAAATAGCAAGGGTCCTAAAAAAATTAAAAATAGAACTACCATATGATCCTATAACCCCTTATCTGTGTATATACCCAAAATAATTGAAATTAGGATATTGGAGAGATGGCTGCACTCCAACCTTCATTGGAACATTATTCACAATAGCCAGAATATGGACAGCTTAAATGTTCATTGAGGGATGAATGGATCAAAGAAATGTGGTCTATACATATAATGAATAATTCAGTTTAATGAAAGGAAGAAATCCTGTCATAAGCAACAAATGGATGAACCTGGAGGTTATTATGTTAAATGAAATAAGCTGGTTACAGAAGGACAAATACTGTGTGATTCCACCTCTAAAAGAGACTTCACAGAAGCAGAGAGGAAAATGGCATTGCCATGGGCTGGGGGAAGAAGGATGTGGGGAGCCGTGTGATGGATATAAAGGTTCAGTTTTACAAGTCAATTATAGAGATCTATGGTACAACATAGTGCTGGTTAATTAACAATACTGTACTGTTACCTAATGTCATGTTAAGTGTTCTTACCATAAAAACAAAAACAAAAAATAGAAAAAAAAATCCAAAAGGCACAAGGACAATTTTGGAGATGATAGATATATTTAGTACCTTGGTTGTAGTAATGGTTTCAGGGGTTGTCCAAACTCATTAAATTGTAAATTTTATGTTAGATGTTTGTAGTTTTTTGTACATCAATGATATCTCAATAAAGCTGTTTCATTTTTTAAAATAATAATACTACTAATAATAATAATAATAATAATAAAAATAAAGAATTTGTTGTTATCTAAGAACTTTACTACAAGAAGGAAGGAAGATACCCAGAGTGACCACACAAACTTTCTGAATACAATTATGTTATGGACTTCTTTTTATACCTAAGTATATTTCTTTTCCTTTTCCTTTCTTTTCTTTTCCTTTCTCTTCTTTTCCTTTCTTTCCTCTTCTTTTCTTTTCTTTTCTTTTCTTTTCTTTTCTTTTCTTTCCTTTCCTTTCCTTTTCTTTTCTTTTCTTTGGATAGACAGAGAGAGAGAGCACCCACACAGGTCCACACATGAGAGGGGGATGGGCAGAAGGAGGGAGAGAATCTAAAGCAGGCTCCCCACCCAGCACAGAGCTTGATGGAGAGCTCACCCCACAACCATGACCTGAACCCAAATCAAAAGTTGGACACTTAACCAACTGAGCCACTCGGGTGCTCTGAAATAAGGTTTCTTTATACCTAACTTTAAACTCTGACCCTTGTAAGAATAGTCAGCAGGATAAGAAGGGCCTGGTAGAAAGGCCTTTGGATGTTTAGCAGTGGAGGAGGCCAGGCCTTTGTCATCTCAAGTTAGCAAATATTAATAGGGGCCAAAAACATACATTGGAAAGGAATCACAGTATTTGTCTGAACAATAATTAAGGAACTATCATTTTGTTGAGGGTTTAACTTTCTTCCTTTGATCCATCAACATGTAATGTCTTATTATGCATGGGCTGATTTTCTCATTACTATATACAGCTATTTCTGTGATAGCTGGAGGAAAAAAAATAAGTTTATTTTAATATTATCTAGCTTAAGAATACTTATATCTTCATTTGTCACTATGACTAATGTCATTAATTTAATATTAAAATAATATTCCTGTATCAAAGCTAGTAGATGATGATACGGATGAAGAGAATGATAATGATGGTGATGTTGATGGTGATGACTATGAAAGTACTTTAATTTCATCTTGGACCCCAAATAATTGAATTGGGTCTTGGGGCTGCACAGAAAATGCATCAAAAGAAACTTACTGAAGCTCTCTGAGTAGGCATATCTGAGTACTCTAACAACCCGCACCCCTGATGTGATGGAGGGAATCACCCTCTCAGAGGTCAACCCAAACCAAGGTTATTCCTTACTACCATACAAGGTCATGCGAATAGAACTCTTTAGTCTGTTTCTTTGCCCGCATATCCTTGTCTGCCTTTCCCCAATCTTTTTATTTACCTAAATGTGTTCAGTAACTTTCAGATAACTTTAGCATATGTAATCCCATATGATATCAACTAACCTGAGCATTTTGACCAAGTTCCCATAGTTCCTACTCAAATTGAGATTCAACCCCACAGTGCTTTCCACTTCACCTAGCAAATGCCTCAATTTGGGATTGGTCAAACTGCATATTTTTTGTTTGCTTGGGTCGGGATTAGGTAGGTATCTGAAAATCTCTGATACCTCATCGGCTGTTCTTTCTCCTGCACAATGATATTAGTCTATAGAGTTCTGCACGTGTGTATGCAAACACTTACTGAATTGAGATATAGTGTTTTTGGTTGTAACTGAATCTCTTCACTTTAATATATATGTCTCAAAGGGGCATCTGTTGTAAATTAAATGAAACATTTATAAAAATGAACAACAATCAGAATCATTTCCCCTGAAGAAATTAAAATATTACCAACTGAAGTTTCTGACCTCCTCATAAGCCACCGCAGCCGCACTAATTCTTTTCTCATTTTATGAACACCCTAGAGATTGTCTCTTTCCCAAACGAGTCCTAAATGGGGGAGTCCCAAGGGTCCTTTTGGACACCCTTCTCTGCTTTGGAAGCATGATTCAAGTTGCTAAATTTCAGATTGCTATTTCATCATGAGTCTCAAAAATATTACATTATCCTGGTGACTCACTATTGACAGTTGGAGGTTACCTCAGATTTAAATTATTTCATGCTGGCAGTATGTGCATGAGGCTTTTGCTTTCGTAATTTTTCTCAATTAACTGAAGCAGTTTAGAAAGGTCCAGATGGAGATGAACATATTGAACGCTTAAAAAGAAATGTTTGTGTAGTTTATGCAGGAAGTAAGACGCATTTCTTAATACACAGAGAAGGTTGTTTCCCTTTCTATTAGAAGTTCCAAATGAAATAAAATCTTGGACCTCTGCATTTCCCTGCAGTAGTTAAGCTGATGCAGCAGATACTTTGGTTTTAATTATTTATGGATGAGCCATGTGAAATGCCTGCCAAAGGTAGCAAAGGGAAAATAATGGCTGGTATTACACAACTGACCTTGAATTCAGCTCTGATTGAAATTAATTACCCAAAGTTTTAAAATCTCAGCTTCTTATATGGGTAGTAATGTCCTCCTCTGGTGATAATGAATAGCTCTATTGTCGTAGCCCAAGCTTTGCTTATCACAAGTATTTATTTCACAAAATTTGGTACATCTGATCCTTGCAGGAAAAACAGTATTAATTGACTCGATCTTTTTTCCCCTAATTCTTGCATATTGTGTTACCCTAACATTCAGCCCTTGGCATTCCATTAAGGCCAGCTGTTATTTTGTAGAATGGTTGTTTGTCAAAATGAGCTCAGTTTTGGGTTGACCTCTAGAATATTTTGCCACTCAGAAGGTACACACGGATTGCCTCATATCCTTTTCTTGTGTTCTGCATTGTCAATCTTGCATGCGTTACATGTGAGCAAGTGCATTGGGGAAATTATTATTCCCGTGAATTTGAATTAGCTGTCAGTCTTCAAAGGACAAGCTATTTGGTCAGGATGGGGATGATGCTAACTCAGTCTTTAGAAATCATGCTTTGCGTTGATGGTGCAGTGGCTTTACCTAATAATTTTAAGGGCCTATTTAGTTTCTATATACTTGAGTATCCACAAAGATGTTGCCTCCAGCGTTCCAGGTGCTGTTCCCCACAGTCTCGGATCAAGGCGTGCTTGGGATCATATCATTGGTAGCTGGGGGCGAAGCCTCCACCAGAGGAGACTTCACTGACAGAAAAATGAGAAGTGCCACACTGGAATGCTGGGAGAGTTCATTTATAATAAACAGTAATTAAACAGGGATTATTAGGGTGGCACATTTACGATGTGAAAGTAGAAGTTGTGTCAACACCTTATAAAGTCCCAAAAGTAATTCAGCTGAAACATTTGCTCTGGGCTGAAGAACAAGGTTCTGTTCTGGGGAAGATGTCGACTTGCTGTTGGATATATTGAAAAACTCTTCATAATAGTCTTTTTGGTTGTAAGCATTTAACAAAACTTTCTCGGGACTTAATGTAAAGCTCTGAGGAGTCATAGAGACTGTTCCTTATCACTGGACTTTTCTCATAACCAACACTGTTCTTTGTCAAAAGATATCATTAAAAACATGCATAGCAACTTACTTTTTGTTTTTTGAGTACAAACCTCAGGCTAGATAGTTACACTTAAGACGCCTTGTCAAGAGGGCTGGGTCTCTCTTTGTGTTACTTATTTCTACCTTTTTACTTCTCCATTCCAACCTGCTGGCCTCACTTATCACCTGAGCTGATTACACAGCCTTGGACAAGGGTGATTAAGCATCCCCTAAGGCTTGGTGTTGATTCATCTCCCATTCCCATCCTCTAGAACCTTTTGAAACTGAAGTCTTCCATATTTTAGCCTCCTAGAGTTGGCTTGACGAATGAGTGCTTTCTGACGTGTTAATGGAGAGGAGGTAGGATGATGGCCCCCTTTTCAATAGTTCCACATTTATTTGGCCTTCTAGAAATATTTATGTTTAATAAAAAGAAGTTCTAATAGTAAGAATCTCAATTAGGTAAGAAAGGGAGACCAGCACGATTGTCGAGGAGGATTCTCTGGGTGGGCACCCTGCATCACTTACACATTGGCCTTACTCCATGAGAATGCTACAACATTTCAGGAAAATGACTTAAAAAAAGGGGAGGAGTACATGGAAGAGAGAAGGGCATAAGAAAAAAGGACCACATCTGTATCAAAGCACTGTCACCGATTTTCTAGATTTTCATTTGGAACGTGTAAAACTCTTTTCTTCCCCCATTGTTAAAATACCATCCACTTAAAGGGACTAAGAGCCATGCATGAGTAGAAGTTTCATTTAACTGATATTTATTTTGTACCTCCTATATTCCCAGAACTCGTTAGTGATTAGGAATATAAAGGTGAATAAGATAGCAAATCCATCTTCAAAAGGGTTTTTGGATAGGAAAGCCAACTACTACAAGATTTATTATTTCAAATATCCATATTTTGCCCTATTAAGTAAATCAAGCTTAAGTCATCTTAAGTATACATAAACAGAACATCCGTCTTAAGGAAAAATCCTATGCAGAAGTAATCATGATGGCTGTTGGAACACTCAGTTTCTCCGTGGTCTTTTTCCTTGATTTGAAATATGGCCATTTTTTTTAAGAGAGAGAATTCCAGAAGAGACAAAAGGCTTACCCGTGCAGAGAGTTGTGTTAAGCCTCCCTACCTCCATCTCCCAAATAGAGCATTTATGTTTCCAAGATCTACTGAACAGCAGTTTAATCCAGAGAAGCCGATTGTGCCTGAAAACAGGAAAAAAGCTCAACAGACTAATCTAGGAAGAATGAAGGTTTAGCTCTTCCTAGCATTTCGTGGAAAGAAGAAATAGTTTTTAATGGGAAGAACACTGCTCGGGAGAAATAGATAGGGTCTTAAGATCAGATGTTCCTTCAGGGAAAGGATGTAGGGAAGTTAAGAATAGAACTGCTGGAAAATGAAAAATGAGGGACACCTCAGGGACCAAGTGGATGAAGATCCTAAGTCAGAAAATATTTGAGAGTGGAAAGCCTGACTAAGGTAGACTCAGAAGCAAAATAGGTTAGGTGTTAGAGAATTGTTTGGTTGTTTGCTTGCTTGTTTGTTTAATAATTGGAGAAATATTTGTGGAACGCACACCAAAGTTATTATGCTTTGACTTCAAATTTGTAGTGAATAGAGAACGTTTTCTGATTGATTTAAACTTTTTTCCTGAAATAATCTTTCTAAGTGGATAGCAATGGGATAGCTCAGGAAAACGAATTTGCTCAAGGATGGGAGGTTGGCATCTAGGCAAAGAGAAACAGTATTCTGACATCATTCCCAGTCAGCTTTCCTGCAAATAAAATTACCCAGGATTCTTCACAATGAGAGCATTTTTGACACAGGAGTTACATGCCTGTGTTGCTTGTTAATGAGAGCTTAATTCGCAGGATGGCATCGTGGAAACTGTGAATATGGGAGTCAGGCAGATCTCAGTTCAAATTCAAGTTCAATAAGTTACTAATTGTGTGACTTTCATAAATTGCCATAAAAGACACATTTGTGCTACTTTCATTTCATTTTTCCTTGGCAAACTAAGAATAACAGCGTGATTTCTTTTCCTATGACACTAGATTGGCCTCTCTTTCAATTTATTTGAGCTAATGTTTATGTAGACTTCTTGCCCTGAAAAATTGCAGTCAGTGAGTTAATTCAGTTACTGTTCAGAATAAAGGTACAGGTAAATTCTACTATGTCAGTTTCACAATTTATCAGAAAACCCAAAGGGATTAACCAGGATTGCTCCTGAATACATCGTATTGCTCCCAAAACTCAGAGTCATTGAGTTTATTTCTTCAGAAAGCCAGTGCCTACTTGTGAGTAAAGGAAAAAAAGAAAACTTTTAAATTTATGTATAAATTTTCCTTTATTAACAATCTCTTATTGCTAACAATACCCTTTAGTATAATTTATATTCCTCATTACATCATTCTTTATGCTTAGGGAAATTTTACTGAGTTCTATGTAATGGTCTTTGTTCTCTTCTACCTTCAAAGATTTCTGTACTGAAAAGTTTTCTGAACCTCATGTCAAAGGAAGAATATATATTAAATAAAGGGCAAATAATAAACCAAAATAAAATACATATTTTATGACACTATTTTATATATCATATTTAATGTATAAAAATATCTTTGGAGTTATGGCTAAATGCAAAAGGAGTAATAAGGGTGCAAAATTGTAACTGGAAATATAAATTTTAAATTGTGAACCTATTGCCTAGAAGCCAAAATTTCTTTATCAACAAACAGATAAGCCAAAACCATAGAAAAAGTTGCAAAACTCATGAGCAGTTTTAAAGAACAAACAGGACAAAGAACAATTAGTATTCATTTGGCCCCCATTAATAATTAACAGCTAATCTATGTGTGTTTATGAGCCTGAAGAGGGAGGATATTTAACCATAGTTCCTTGTTCAAATTGAACTGCCTTCCCCCTTTGGATTGTCATTTTTAACATATCAGCTGTTATGAATTCTATTTGAAGTGGGACATTAAATATATAGTTAAATCTTTTCCTTAACATTTTCTTTTATTTTAAATTTCAGTAAGTTGATATACAATGTTATATTAGTTTCAGGTGTATCATATAGTGATTCAACAATTCTATACATTATTTGGTGCTCATTATGACAAGTGCACTCCTAAATCCCACACCGATTTCACCCATACCTCCCTTCCCTCCCCTCTGGTAACCATCAGTTTATTCTCTGTCATTAAGTGTCTGTTTCTTGGTTTGCCTCTCTCTCTTTTTTTTCCTTTGTTCATTTGTTTTGTTTCTTAAATGCCACATATGAGTGAAATCTTATGGTGTTTATTCTTCTCTGACTGACTTATTTTGCTTTGCATTATACTCTCTAGTTCCATCCATGTTGTTGTAAATCTCCCCTTATAATTTTATCAGAAGAAAATACAATAATAGAAAATGTATTGAAAGCATTTTGACTTGAAGACAATATACAACTTTAAATGGCGCACTTTTAAGATTTGAATTGACCACCAAAATTTTCTTTTCTATATTAAGATATAAGTAGCAGAGATCTATTCAGGTTAAAATACCCTATCTTTTCAGTTGTACCAATATATATGTGAAATGCCTTCGAGGTGGATTATAAACCATATTCTACATGTGGAGCCATCGTATTAAAAAGAATACTGTTACAACATGATTTGAAGTCTGAAGGAACTCTGAATGTTATTAGAAGACATTGATTTCTCATTCATCTTTAAAATCTATTGTGCTTTGTAATTACAATATCTTTCTATACATCAGTTCAGTCATCTATGCATGTGTGCATGAATCCGTTCATTCCATCCATCCATCCATCCATCCATCCATCCATCCATCCATTCCATCCATCCATCCATCCATCCATTCATCCATCCATCCATCCATCCATCCCATCCAACCATCCATCCATCCATCCATCCATCCATCCATCCATCCATTCATGCCATCCATCTATCTATCCATCTATCCATCCATCCATCCATCCAGGAATCCATCCTCCATTTATTGATATTTCCATATAGCCATCTATGACAATTATCCATTGAATGGCTACTGTATGTTGGGAAATGAAACAGGAACTAGTCATGCAAAGATGAATACAACAAAATCCCTAATTTCAGGTTGCTTCAGACCTCGTGAAAAAAGGCAGACATGTAAATCAATAATTACAACACTACCTTATGGTAATTCCATGCCATAATAGACGTATGTTGTCCTTGAGAAAGACTTTGGAATGAGCACTTAAATTTTCCTGGATGACTAGGGTTGAAGATGGAAGAAACGAGAAAGAATCTGAACACATTAGATATATTAGGTGCAATTCGAATTAAACTGGTGATTACAGAGGATGAGGGGCTATAGGAGCAGAGGAATCTAAAATGCAAAATGTGCAATAGGAGAAGGCAAAGGTAATTCAGTCAAAGCAGACTGTTTAAAGAGCTGAACCACGGGATACATTTAGCAATGGGAGATGAGGGTGGCTGGATCATAGAAGAACTTGTTAACATACTGAGACATTTACACTTGAGCTTGGATACCGGTGTACCTTAAACTTGAGTAACATATGGGTGCCTTTTCAAGGAGAATAGCTTTTAAGATTTGTATTGTTCACTTTGATTATTTTTATCATATTCTTACTTACATATGTACACATGCATAACAAAGAACAAACCCCTTATATATAAATCTTTTACATAACCAAAACAGGTTTATGAGTTAAAAATAAATAGAATTATGAAACTATTACAACTGAAAGTTCGAGAGAAGTTTTGAGTTTGGCATGCCCACGCTAACACCAACAAGTGCCATCGTAAGGGTGCAATTGACTCACCATCTCTCTCTCTTTAAACCACAGAGAGACCTTTGTTTATGTGCCACTCTGGGATGCCCTTTTGGTTCAAGATGTTAAGTTTCCCTATGTCTTTTTTTTCTTAACCATAACAATCGCTGTGGTGCCACTGGTTGCTGATGAGACTGAGCAGTGACAACAGGGCAGGTGCTGAAATCTCATGGGCTGACTTCATCATCCTCTATATGTTTATATTTATATGTTGGGTTATCACTGGAAAAATGCGTAACTTATAAATTCATAAAGAAGTCCAGGACCCCTGAGACCAAGACTGTGAAAATATCTTTGAAAAATAGTCTCAGAGTAATGAAGGGGCCACTCAAGGGTTACAAACAAGGAAGAAATATGGACAAATTTCCTCTTGGAAAGCATACTCTTGAGTTAGAAAACTCGAAACAGTCTAGGCAAAAGATGATGACGAATTGCAGCAACCACGGGAATAGGGAGGAAAAGGCAGATTTGAGAGTGATAGAAGTATAATTGACAGGATTTGGTCTCAGATTGGATGTGGGAGGTAAGGGAAATTGAAAATTCAAGGATGGTTCTCAGATTTCCAGCATGGTTGCCTGGGTAGCGGGGATACCGTTGGCTGATAGAGAGATGCCTGGAGACAGAGTAGGCTGTGGGTGGAAAACAATGAGATTGGCTTTGGATATATTCCATCTTAAATGCAACAGTTGTGATGGAGTAGACAATCCGAAATATGAGAGTGGGGCTTAAGAGAGGAACTGGGCTGTGGTGGAGGTTTGGTCGTCATAGGCATAGCTGTGGTTGCCGTGGCTTTGGACTTGTATGAGATTCTTATGGGGAGAGCGTAAGGAATTAGGAGAAAGCCAAAGATAGCCACCCAGGAGATGATAGTGATACGTCAGGGTGGTCAGATGGAAGAAGGAGAGCTCCAAAAGGAGATATTTGAGGGCTAGAGAGAAGAAGAGATCCAGGAGAGCAAGTATCCTTGACGACACTTTGTGTTTTGCCTGATTTACTGCAGCAGGCTTCTAAATGATTGTTTTGTTTTGAGTATTCATTTCTATCTTAGTTGTCATTGTGAGAGGTTTAAGCCTAAACTGTTCCTTCTTCTTCATAATCCAATATGTTTAGCAGACACTCATCCATTTCTTGTTAATGTTTAACTGGTGGTCCTCTACAAATATCATGTTTACTGCAATGCATGAGTTTGAAAACATGGATTAAGTCAGGATATGTTGGCATATTTGTTATGGTGGATTCTCCTAACAGAAGCTTGGCTACTTCCCTTTTATCCGATTCCCATTTTTGAGTGTCCTACGAATCATTCCTAGGATAAATTCTCTATTAATATTAACTCTCATGGTGACCTGTATGTTGCTGATTTCAGACATCTTCCCCTGTCTCTGTACCTATCTCTGTCTGAATTTCTCTTTCTCTCTCTGTCTCTCTATCATCTATCTCTATCTATCCACCATCTATCATCCTAAGCTCCAAAATTGATATCCAGCTACTTGCCTGTTCTCTTAACTTGGCTCCCCAATAGATATAACAACTTTGGATTCTTCCAATTTCCAAATTTATTCATTCCCAAGTAGTGTGATTTGAGTAAGTAAAAAAGTTTGCCAACAATCTTTTATCTTTTCCCTACACTCACCTTCAACACTAAAAGGTCACCCAGTCCTCCCACTGGGTTCTCCCTGTAACCATATCTAAGCACCTTTCTGGCTTCATTCTAGACACCTGTAGTAGTGCCCTGTGATTCTGTGGGCCACGGAATGTCAGAGGAAGGGACGTTTCCAGTATCTGGGAAGTATTGAGAGCAATGGACAGTTGTGGGTTGTGGAATGTGACGAGTCTGGGTTTGCAGCCTAACTGTCGCTTAGCAACATGGCTAGTCTCCAAATTGTTCTGAATCTTAGTTTTCTCACCTGAAACAGGGAAAGGATTATGTCACAGTTATAACGAGAAGTACGTGAAAGCGAATAAGCATCTAACATGGCTCAGATCTTAACACACAATATAATTACTTATAAAGTGAATTTCCTTTTTCATAACCATCATCTCTACTTCCTTTCTAATTTTCCTGCAGAATTGGTGAGAGGGCAATATATTAGATCACACAGATTGTGGTTAATATCATGGTTTGCCCCACTCTACGATTTCTTATTAAGTGAAAATGAACTGGAAAGTCAGCCGTTTAGGTCACTGAGAAAAGTTTGGAAAAAGACTGAACTGATAATCTCTGTCAACTCTTCATACGAGACTCCAGCAGCCTTGAATCTGGAGCAATTAAAGAATATACCAGAGAAACCTTTACTGGCACTTCCTGTTAAGGTTACGCAGAGGTCTGTTACACTATCCCTTTGATTTCAGTTCTGACTCTGACCTTGATACTGCCTATCCCAAACTACATATGAACTGGTCTCTGGCTCCTGAACTGACTGGGCCTAAATGACCAGCATTTATACGTGTCCAATGAGAGGTTGTCAAACTATAGCTCTCAGGCCAAATTTGTGTAAATATGGTTTTTATCAGAACATGGCCACATTCAGTTATTTACTTATTATCTAAGGCTGCTTTCAGACTACGAGAGCTGAGTCGAGTGTTTGCCACAGAGACTACATGATGCTCAAAGTCTAATACATTGACCAGTCGGTCTTTTACAGTGAAAGTTCCCAGACTCCTGTATTATACTATTGAATCTTGTGTTGCCAACTTTTTAGCAACAAAACATGTGTTGGGTACTTACAGGGTGTCTAGACACTGACAGGAAGCAAGGGACCAGGAATGCTTCTGTCTTCAAGAGCACACAGTCTAGATCAATAACTCCTAACCACCTGTGATAGATGAAATAGTAGTACCCACCGTATCTCACTGGTCTCTACACAGAGGGTAATGCTAAGGAAAAAACAATAAACAGAAGGATACTTTGTACACAAGACTTTTCCCACCCACCTAAAGTTTGTCCTGATTTGAGTCTCCCTTCCATGGAAATTTTAATCATGAGAATAATTCTGATTTATTTATTTTCCTTTTTTAGGGATCATAGGAATAATTCTTCAGGGAAAAAGAACCTCACAAAACACCCTCTCTTTTTTCCTTGTCCAGATTCTTGATTCTTGGCTCAACAAGGCTCTTGGCTCTCTGGGTTAGGTTAGACTCTGAGATTTCAAAGCCATTTCTTGTTGAAGACAGTTTATCAAAATACTAAAAAAAAAAAAGTTTCTTCTTTCCAAGAAACCTTTCATGTTTCATTAGGAAGTCTCTAGCTTATATTGTGCGTCAAACACTGCTTATAAACTCTTCGAAATATGTAAAATGTTCTCTTTTGTTCAGCTATCATAGTAGCATACTGGAGATTACAAGTAAAAAATAGTAATTGGACTGTAGGTACGTAGGTGGCTGAGTTCAAATAAAGCTTTTTCCCCAGTGAAAAAGATGTGTGTGAATGTTAAATATTGTGCAAATAGGGCTCAAGTTTGTGGGCATGTGTGTTCTTTTATTTACACTAACAAAGCAGACAAGGATATGTTGATGGATCAGGGTAACCCTGAAGGGGCATTTGTGACTAAATGTGTGTGTGTGCGTGCGTGTGTGTGCGTGTGTGTGTGCGTGTGTGTACACAATGACACAGCAACCTACTATTTTCAAACTACTTGCCATGGTTATCCAAACTTTGAGTTTATAGCAACAAAGAAAAATTTAGTTTTTTTCCCCCCAACTTGATTTAAGTTACCATTATCCAATTTATTTGTGAATAAAAATTTTAGTGTACAATGAAAAAAAAAATAGAAGAAAACATAAGTTATATTCAAGACAGTGCATCTTATACACTTGCACACGTATTAAAATATGTGAGGTCTTTCATAAATTAAATCTATGAGGATATTATCTGATTTTATCTTATTTTTTTCTTCAAATTTATTCATCATCCTTTCTTTTTTTCTTTCCTTTACCAAAAATTGAAGAGAGTTCTTAACTTCAATTTCACCTTGAAATATTTTATCATCGTCATCCCTACTGTTTTTGCTTTCACGATTCAAGTTTCTAATCTGTAAAAAAGTGCGCTAATGTTCTACCTTGACTGTAGAGAAAACACTGAGCTGGTACACATTTTAAAAGAGGATGGGGTTGGGGCATCTGGGTGGCTCTGTTGAGCATCTGACTTCAGCTCACATCTTGATCTCACCTTTGGTGAGTTCTAGCCCCACATTGGACTCTTGCTGTCAGAAGAGAGCCTGCTTTGGATCCTCTGTCCCCCTCTCTCTCTGACCCTCCACTGCTCATGCTCTCTTGCTCTCAAAAATAAATAAACATTAAAAAAGAAGTTTAAAAAAAGAGGGTGTTGGAATGGGGCAATGAAGACAGGGTGAAAACCAATTTCCCACCTTCTCTGAATCCTCTGCTTCCACTGCATTGTCTGTCTGTCTCTGACCTCTCAGAACTTCGGGCACTTTCCCTCCGCAGCTCTGTGCCCTGACCCAGTCTTCTGTAGCCGAGGGTCCTGTGCTGGTTACAGGGGCCCCTTCTGTGTCCTCCCTAAGTCTAGTGAGATGCAAAGCTGTCCTCCTAGGTTCATCTCCCTCCCAACCTTGTCATATCCTCCTGAGGAGACAGAGCTTTTCTCTGTGCCCCCCATTTCCATCCACATGGTCCTCTTCTACTCCTTTCCTCCATTCTCTGCTGAAGCTCAGTGATTATGGGGATGCTAATAATTATGGAAGGGACGACTGTCATCTATGGAGTGCACACTAGGTCCAAGGCAGTGTGATGAATGATTGACATTCACAAAACTCTTTTAACCTCACAATTTTCCAGGAAGATATTAAAACCCCATTTATACTTAAGGAGCCTAAGGCTTAGAAGAGGGTCATTCTAAACTTGGCCGTGAATTTGATTTTCAGATCTCGTCTGTCTTGGTTCTGGGCTCACGATGAACTTTAGCCCTGTGTTATATGTTTATTTCCCTTCTTCATCCTCTTCCTTACACTCTGCTGTGTACACCCCCAGTTTTGCACCTGCACCTCCCCTATCTGATTCCAACATCTATTCTTTCCATCCTGAGAAACCTCAGTGTTCCTCTATTTGTGATGTTCTTTACCTTCTATAAAAGATCGCCGCCGAAGGGGCCATCATTCATGTGCATTTGTGCCTCTTTCCAATCTGGCCACGTAGTTATTCTAGGACGCTTTGGTGACAAAGTCATCCTTGGTGCCAATGGAGAGACAAACAAAAAATATAAAATATGTCCCTCGATCCTGGGATGGGGAGACAAGATCTTCACAAGAAATATACACCAGATACATAAAGGAAAACTTGTTCTAAGAAGTTTGGGAATTTACTTCTAAACTCAAATGGAGATATTACTTTTGATTTTCAAATTGTCTGCCTTACTGAACTATAGTTTTCCTCTCACCTTCCTACATTTTACTTTTCTGAGTCTATTTCTTCCCTCCTGATTATTCATGCAGGCAGTTTTTTTCTTCTCTGTGCTTCTGTTTAGTTCTCCCAAAGCTTTGTTCTGAGTCATTTTCTCTTGCTTTTCAGGATTTTTCTTTGCTTTGTTACCATTCCTAAGTAGTTTACACTCACTATTCCTAGCTCTCAAAAACAATACTCCATTTTATGGATGCGGAGAAACTTTTACAGAATCATTAAGAAACTTCCATAGGTTCCCATAGATAGCATTAACATTGGTGGAGCTGAGACTCAATCTGACTTGCGATGTTCCTACATCACCACCTTGGTTTTTAAAATAAGTATTTTTTTCTATAGTAATTATTTTGTTTGACTTCCTGACGCCTTGAGAGTCTTTCAAGTAAATTATGTTGGAAGCAATTCGATTTGGTTTAGTTTGATGATTTCATTTGAAGAGATGAAGGACGGAACTGGAACCCGGAAGCCAATGACGAGGTGATTGCCAAACTGCAGGCGTGTTATTCCAGAACAAATAAACAACTGTCTTAATTTTCACAATATCTTGGGATCTATTGTTATGACCTCCAGCAGAGTCTTCCAACTGTTATTAACAATTAATTTCCTAACTTGGTTTTAAAGTCGTGGATAGTGGATCTTTTCATTTAAACTCTTCTTAGTGTAGACCCAATGATATATTTAAAAAAATGTCTAAAGGAAGAAGGAAGGATAAGGCACATATGCAATCTTTATTTTATGTTATGTTATTTTTTCCCATAAGCATAAGATCATGGTCAGCCAGATATTTTCTTCTTTTCTATTTTTCACTCTATTGTCTGGTTCACCTGGCAATTCGCAATCTCATGGGTAGGATGGGGAGGTAAGAGCAAAAGGAAAATATTTGGTCCCCTCTTTCTGTAAATTTAAGCCCATTTCCTCTTGTCCTTTCTCAGGGGTAAGCTTATATTTCCATTTTAAATATGAGCTCCCAAAGGGCATTAACCAGGCCATTTTTACTTAACTGCATTTTATTTTCTTCTGTATGATGCTGTATTCACATAACTGATCTACGGTTCTAGAGAGAAAATGACGAAAACTGCATTCCAGTGACTATAAGCTAATATTTTACGGACCACTGTAATGAAAGTTTTGACCGCTATTGTAAATCATACCTAGAACATACATAACTCACGGTCTGTATTGACAATACTGTGAATATATTGTACAACACTAGGTGATTGACTTGAACTCTGTTAATTGGGGTTTGGTGATAATTAGGCAGAGGAGGAAAATATTTAGCACTGCACTGTGTATGAAGTGAGCACATTTATAGCCAAGAAATTGATAATATAAACAAAAGCAGGGAGTCATGTTTCAGTTCTTGGTGAAAACAGTTTCATAGAAAGTGGATTATATTGTTGCAAACTCATGCTAATGACCACAGAAATGTATTTTAAAACATGGAAAATTTCAGTTTGAATTGACATCCTAAAGTCACAGTATTTATAATAAGTGAAAGTCATTAAAATCAATTTATTAATTACCCGTTATGAAAACACCAATTTAAAGTTGCTTTCCTATGACTTAGTGCAAATTAGTAAGCATGCATATTATTTCTTGTTTTTCTCCCTTTCCTTTCTTCTTTTATTCCTTTTTGGGTCTATTGTTTTCCTCTTTCCCTTCATTACAAAAGGCATTACAAACTAAATATATCTTAATATATTAGATGGCTTCCTTTTGCCAAGCTCTGAAACTAGACGGTAGGGAGGTTTGGACAAATATCTCCATTAACAGATCGTCTCTGACTGAGGAAAGTATCTTCACTTATTTCTTTCACTTCTAATTTTCAAAAGGAAGGGCAATTCATTTTGGTTTCCTGGCGTAGCTCAGTGGAAGACATCTTTTGCTCTGGTTTAGGGCTTTCTGTTTCCCAAACCCTGGGAGGTTAAAAAGTTACCTTCGCTGATTAACAGAGAAATGAGGAAATGCGTGCCTGGAGAGACGGGGTGGTGGAGGTATGTACATTTTAAATGAATTCTGATTTTATTAAATTCATTTGCATAATTGAAGAATGCATGAGGGTTGCATAAAAGTGCTGAATACTTTTTAAGTTTTCCATCTTCGTATGTTCTGTAATTTTGTGTCTATGAATGTTTAATAGATTCTCCCTGCGTCCCCCACAGCCCCGCCCCACCACCTTCTTTTAATTGATGGTTCTAATTCATTTATACTAAGTTAAGCCGCAGGAGATGAAAATAGCAGGGAATGCCCAGATGCCCTTTTCTGGGCAGATTCTTAAGAGAGAATCATCTGTTTTGAGGAAAATGCCTCGTCTTCTCCTTGAATGCCACTGGTAATGGCCGTATTGTGCAGGTTTGGAGGAAGGTCAGCCCAGCTGGCAAGTTCATTTCATTGACTCCTGGGGATTGGACACCCTGGAGGCTTCCCATCCCAAAGCAGTTTCAGGATGCTCGCATGTGCAGGAAACAGAATAGATAACTAACTCTTTTATCATTTGCTTCTTGCTGACCAAAGGCTGTGTTTTTATGTGATATTATCATATCTTTGTCTGTGAAGAAACTCGGGCTGCCACACAGAGGATTTCTCTACCCAATCAGAAACTCTAAAAGGCAAAAAAGGCCAAACTGGAGCATCAGAGGTAACTAAGAAACTGCAAAGTAGCTGTCCTTTCTTGGCATGTGCCAGCGAAGCCCGGATTCAAGCTTGCTCTTTGCATCCAACCACAAAGACAGCTTTCAATGTTCCCACACCCACCGTCCCCTGCAAAATACCCCAAGTAGCCAAACTTTTCTGATTGTTTACTCTCTACGGTGGACTTATTGTTCGTATTCCCCCTCCTCCTGCATTCATATGCCCAAACCCTAATCTCAATGTGATGGTATTCGGCGGTGAAGTCTTTGGGGGTAATTAAGTCAAGAGAGTGAAGCCCTCACAAGCGAGATTAGTGCCCTTGAGGAAGAGACCGGAGAGCTAGCCGGCCGCCTCTGGGCCATGTGAGGATGCAGTGAGAAAACAGCCATCTGCTCACCGGGAAGCGGACTCTCACCAGACACTGAGTCTGCCTTGCACCTTGACCTTAGACTTCCCAGCCTCCAGAACCATCGTAAGAAATAAATACCATTGAAGTCTATGGTATTTTGGTAGAGCAGCCAAAATGAAGATACTCTATGCCTCACACAAAAGTCTCAAGACTAATGCTGGGCTCTGTATCAACTAATGTCCATGGTTGTTTAGAAATGTATTTGTATTATTATGCATATGAATATATTATTAATATCCTATATATTAAATATATAGTTCTATTTCACCAACGACAGTCTCCATGAGGTTGTGGCCAGAGCACAGGTGTCGGAGTTGGGAAACTTTAGCTTGACCTAACGCTGTCTCACTGCTGGTGACGGGTCAAGGTGAATCATTTGGTGCCCAACTTTCACCATTTATACAGTGCCTCTTTAATCATCCTCATCACAACAACAAAAGCAGCAACAACTGTTTATCAAATCTGTTGATTGCTGTGCCAAACACTTCGTTTGCATCATCTCCAAACCTGAGAACCACCTGCAGGCTAATATTTTGAACCAAGTCTCAACACCCTGGTCAGACTGCACCATGACTGTACAGCCTCACTACCTGCACTGTAATTCAGGAGATAACATTTGTGAAAGCATCCCGCTGCGTTCGGCTTACAGTGTTCGCTGAAGTGGCTCCAATGAACGAAGGAGCATGCAATTCTCTGGAGGAAAGAGGGAAAGATCATGGCCGGGTTTCTGGATACTTCCTTGGGGATCTGTCTTTCCCCAACTTCTGAATCTGAAGGACTGCTGAAGAAGTGATTTGATGTTACAAATGTATCTGTCCTCACACTTTTTTCCCCAGGAGAAAAGAATATGCCGGTGGTTCCTGCAGTCAACGTTTTGATCTCTTGTATCTACTCTAGTTCTCTGGAGCAGGGCAGAGAATCAGTGGTATTCCAAGATTTCTTTCCAAGAGGACTGTGTAGTCTTGACACTTATTTGCGGCAGACCGAAGGAAATACAACAGGGAAGGAGTTCGTCTCCTAATCCCCACAGCCTGGAAGGCAACTCCAGGTTTTCCGAGTCTTCCTGCAATTTCAGCTGTGCTTTCCAAAGAAATGTAGGGACTCCTAGATAAATTTCGAAATGCAGATTCTAGGGCCCTTCCCTAGACCTCCTCGAGCTGCCCAGAAGCCACGGGGCTGCCTTTTTGTAAGGTCCCTGGCGTCTCTCTCTGGCTTTTAAGACCCACCACTTCTGATTCTGATACGCTAGTGGGCGACTCACCTGTTCATGGGGCAGATGAGACTGAACGACTTGCAGGAAATTCCACCTGTTTTGTTTGAAGTCTGACCTTGGCTTTCTTTGTGTGTGGGCTCTACCAGTTCTGCGGGCAATTCCGTTTCTGGCGGACATGAGCAATGATGGCATTTTCTCCACAACAGTGCCCACTATCCCGTTCCCTTCCAGGTGTGACACATGCCCATGATAGCTGAACGTTCTCTCGTTCTCTTGTTCCTTTCTGCTGTTACGTGATGCTGCTCCTTTATATCTTATCTCTTTGTTGTTATTTGAAGGCAGCGCTGACTGGGAGAGTTGTTAAAAAAAATCTAGTCAGAGTTTTGATGCAGATATTTCCTGCTCATTTGAAAACTCACAACAATTATTGCTAAAAGGATAAAGGCATGCCAAAGAGTGTTACGTATGAAATCCCTTTGAAATGAGATCACTAAAAAAAAAAAAAAAATCTTGTGAAGTTGATCTGATTATCACTCAAACAAATGCACCAAGCTTTTCTTGTGTTGTTTCTGCTTTTGATATTTGTGGTTGTTCCTTGCTCACTCTGCTAAGGGCAAATCTGATAAGATTAAGGTCAGGCTTTCCATTTGCCTCTGTCACTGATAAATGAGAAATTCTGTCCTTGGTATTTAGGCTTGTATTGTGTATTATAAAACTATACTGCTTTCATTTAGCACTTATTTGAATATGTTTAACTTATCACCTTTGACAATCATTCCTTAGGAGCAGATCTTTTTACATTAGTGGTTTCTTTGGGTTCTACTTAAGATCTTATTCTAGTTTGTAATGGTACATTCTCTTTATCTCTCGTTCCGTATCTATGTTTTCACGGTACGCAGGCGGTGGACTCTTTTTATGTTCATATATGCCATTGGAGGCATTTTCAATACTAGAGAGAGTTTTTTTCAAGGAAGGAGTTTCATTGACTGATTGGACAAGTGATTTGAACATTATGCTATGATCCCCACAAGTATATCTACCATCTGTCCGATCACATTGCTTTTGCAACATCGTCGAGTGTAATCTTTATGCTCTGCTTTTTATCCCTTGACGCACTCATTCCATAACTGGGGGCCAGTGTTTCCGTAACCCTTTCACCCATTTTGCCCAAGCCCCCACCTCCCTCTCCTCTGGCAACAAGCCATTTATTATTTGTGTTTATAAAACAAATATTCTGCCATTTGTTTGCTTATTCGTTATTTTTTTATTAGATTCCATTTATGGGAAGAATCATGTAGTGTTTGTCTTTCTCAGTGTGACTTATTTTTCTCATCACAAT
Source organism: Paguma larvata (assembly GCA_030068075.1). NCBI lineage: Eukaryota > Metazoa > Chordata > Mammalia > Carnivora > Viverridae > Paguma > Paguma larvata. The sequence goes on along the minus strand of CM057839.1, from coordinate 8,372,819 downwards.
ATCCTCTAAATACATACATGTTGCCTCAGATGGCACAATCTCATTCTTTTTCTTGGCTGAGTAATATTCCGCCACGTGTATACCGCATTTCCCTTATACATTTGTCAATTGCAGGACACTTCAGTTTCTTCCATGTCTGGGCCGTTGTAAATAACGCCGCAATAAACATGGGGGTGCAGATATCTTTTTTAATTAGTATTTTTGTTTTTCTTGGGTCAATGCCCAACAGTGGAATTATGGGATCATATGGTTTTTCTATTTTTATTTGTTTGAGGAAACTCCATGCTGTATCCCAGAGTGGCTGCACCAACTTACATTCCTAACTTGAAATCTGGTGTTGTTTTACCTCTAGCTTTGTTCTTATTTCTCAAGACTGTTTTGGCTATTTGAAGTCTTCTGTGGTTCCATACAAATTTTAGTACTATTTGTTCTAATTATGTGAAAAGTGCTGTTGGGATTTTAATAGGGATTGCATTAAATCTGTGGATTGCTTTGGATAATATTTGGTAATATTAATTCTTCCAGTATGAGCATGGGATATCTTTCCATTCGTTTGTGTCATCTTTTTTAAATGTTTATTTATTTATTTTGAGAGAGAGAGAGAGAGCATACAAGCATGTGAGCAGAGAAGGGACAGAAAGAAGGAGAGAGAGAATCCAAAGCAGGCTCTGAGCTGTCAGGGTAGAGTCCAATGAGGGACTCAGTCCCATGAATTGTGACATTATGACCCGAGCCCAAATCAAGACACTTAACTGACTGAGCCACCCAGGTGTTTGTGTCACCTTCTATTCCTTTCATCAGTGTTTAATAGTTTTCAGAATATAGGTCTTTCACCTCTTTGGTCAAGTTTTTTCTGAAGTATTTTATTCTTTTTGGTGCAATTGTTGTTTTTTTAAATTTCTCTGTGACTTCATCATTAATGTATAGAAATGCTACTGATTTCTGGGTATTAATTTTGTATCCTGCTGCTTTACTGAATGTGTTTATTACATATAGTAGTTTTTTGATAGATTCTTTAGAATTTTCTGTGTGTAGTATCATGTCATCTGCAAATATTGATTTTAGCTGCTTCTTTAACAATATAGATGCCTCTTATTTCTTTTTCTTGTCTGATTGCTGTGACTAGGAATTCTAATACAGGATTGAATTAAAGAGGCAAGAGTGTATATCCTTGTCTTCTTCCTCACCTTAGAGGAAAAGCTCTCAGATTTTCACCATTGAGGATGATGTGATTATGGATTTTTCATATGTCCCTCTAACCCCCTTTTGTTAAGAGTGTTTATCAGGAATGTATGTTGAATCTTGTCAAATGCTTTTTTCTGCATCAATCGAGATGATCATATGATTTTATCCTTTGTTTTGATGATGTAGTATATGACATTGATTGATTTGCTAATATAGAACTCTCCTTGCATCCCAGCAATAAATCCCATGTGATTGTGGTGAATAATCTCGTGTGAGGTTTGCTAATATTTTGTTGAAGACTTTTGCATCTATGTTCATCAGGGATATTGGCCTTTGAACTATTGGTAGTTTTCTTTTTCTGTGGTGTCTTTGTCTGATTATGGTATCAGGGTAATGCTAGGGTGGTAGAATGTATATAGAAGCTTTCATTCCTCCACTATATTTTGGAATAGTTTCAGAAGAATAAGTATTAACCCTTCTTAAAATGTCTGGTAGATTTCACTTGTGAATCCGTCTGGTCTTGAACTTTTATTTTTTGGTAGTTTTTTTTGTTTTTTCTTGTTACCAAATAGATCTATTCAGTTTTTCTATTTCTTCCTGGTTCAGTTTTGGAAGATTATATCTTTCTAGGAATTTATCCATTTCTTTTAGGTTGTCCAGTTTTTCAGCATATGAATTTTCATGGTATTTTCTTTTAATCCTTAGTATTTCTGTGGAGTCAGTTGTTACTTTTCCTCTCTTGTTTCTGATTTTATTTATTTGGGTCCTTTCTCTTTTTTTCTTGATGAGTCTGGCTAAGGATTTGTCAATTTTATTTGTCTTTGAAAAGAACCAGCCCTTGGTTTCATTGATATTTTTTCTGTTGTTTTTTAGTCTCTATATTATTTATTTCTGCTCTAGTCTTTATTATTCTCTTCTTCTCCTCATCATTTGTTTCATTTGTTCTTCTTTTTCTAGTTCCTTTAGGCATGAGCTTATATTATTTGAGTTTTTTCTTGTTTCTTGAGTCACGCTTGTACTGCTATATACTTTCCTTTTAGAGCTTTGTCCCAGTTGTTTTGCTATGTCCCAGAGATTTAGGACCGTTGTGTTTTCATTTTTATTTGTTTCCATGTATTTTAAAATTTCTTCTTTGATTGTTTCATTGATGCTTTGGGTGTTCAGAATCATGTTGATTAGTTGCCATATATTTGTGTTTTTTTCCAGTTTTTTTTTTCTTGTGATTTATTTCCAGTTTCATACTGTCGTGGTTTGAAAAGATCATGATTTCACTCTTCCTATATTTATTGAGGTTTTATGGCCTATGTGCATGTGAAAAGAATGTGTATTCTTGTTGTTTTTGCATGGAATGTTCTGTATATATCTGTTATGTCCAGCTAGTCCAATGTATCATTCATAGACATTGTCGCCTTATTGATTTTCTGTGTGGATGATCTATCTGTTAATGTAAGTGAAGTGTTAAAGTCACTACTGTTATTTTCTTGCCATCAAGTTCTCTCTTTATGTCCATGAATATATACTTTATGTATTTAGGTGCTCCAGTGTTGGGGACATAGGTATATAAAATTGTTATATCCTTTTGTTGTATTGATCCCTTAATCATTATGTAATGCCCTTCTTTGTCTCTTGTTACAGTCTTTGTTTTAAAGTCTGTTTCGTCTGATATTAATATCGTTACTTCAGCTTTTTTTTTCCTTTCATTTGCATCTATTCCATCCTTTCACTGTCAGTTTGTATGTGTCTTTAGGTCTGATGTGAGTCTCGTGCAGGTAGGCATATAAAAGAGTCTTGTTTTTCGACCCATTCTGCCATTCTATGTCTTTTGATTGCAGCCTTTATGCCATTTGCATTTAAAGTAATTATTGATAGTTATGTACTTACTGTCATTTTAAAAATTTGTTTTCTGGATCTTCGTTTTTTTTTTTAAGTTTGGTAGTTCTCTGTTTTATTCTTCTTCTCTTGTTCTCTTCCTTTATGATTAGTGAGACACCACGGTGTTTCATTTGGCTTTCTCTTTATTTTGTATGTGTCTATCACTGATTTTCAGTTTGTGGTTACATGAGGTTCATTCATAACACCCTAAATAAATAGCAGTCCATATTAATTTAATGCCCATTTAAGTTCAAACATATTCTAAAACAAAACAGAACTAAACAGAAAAAGAAATTATCTTTGTTCTTTTTCTTTCCCCTTTTCTTTGTTTTTTTTTACTCCATTCTCTACATTTTGTGTAGATGTTGTCATATTTTTTATCTTTTAATTCATATTTTTCTTATGTCTAATTATGGCCATTTCTTTTCCACTTAAAGAAGTCCCTTTAACATTTCTTATAATCCTGGTTTAATGGTGATACATTCCTTTATCTTTTGTTTGTCTGCGAAACTCTTTATTTCTCCTTCAAATCTAAATGATAACTTTGTCAGGTACAGTATTCTTGGTTGCAGGTTTTTATTCCTTTCAGCACTTTCAATTTTTCATTCCACTCCCTTCCGACTTATAGCATTTCTGCTGAAAAGTCGGGTTATAGCCTTATACATATTCCACTACAGGTAACTTTTTGTTTCTCTCATTGCTTTTACGATTCTCTTTATCTTTAAGCTTTGACATTTTAATTTCTTACGTGTTGTGGTATGAATATTTTCAGGTTCATGTGATTTGGATCTCTCTGCACTTCTTGGACTTAGATGTCTGTTTCCCTCCCTAGGTTAGGAAAGTTTTCAATAATTATTTCTTCAAGTAAGTTTTACATATTGTTCTCTCTCTCTCCTTCTAAGACCTTATAATATGAATGTTTATTCACCTGATATTGCCCAGGAGATCTCTTAATCTCAATTTTGAAAAATTCTTTTCTCTTTTTGCTGTTCAGCTTGTGTGCTTTCCATTACTCTGTTTTCCAGATCACTGATCCTTTCTTCCGCATCCTCTAATCTATAGTTGATTCCTTTTACTTTGTTTTTTATTTCAGTCATTGTAGTCTTCAGCTATGATTAGTTCTTTTTACTATTTTTTATCTTTTTATTGAAGGTCTTACTGAGTTCTTCTGTTCTTTTCGCCAACCCACTAAGTATCTTTATGATCATTACTTTAAATTCTTTATCAGGCATATTGCTTATGTTTGTTTCATTTAGTTCATTTTCTGAATTTCTTTTCTTGTTTTTTTTCTTTTAGAGCATATCTCTTTGTCTCTCCATTTCATTTGACTTTCTGTGTTTGTTTTTATGGACTTAGTGTAATGACTACTCCTAAAGTTGAAAGAGTGATCTGGTATATGTTGTCCCCTATGCTCTGTCCCCTATGTTGTGCTTGTGAATGTGCGTACTTGGTAACTTTTGTTGGTTGACTAGAGCTGTGGATACATATGCTAGTTACTCTTGTAAACTGTGACTCTTACAGAAAGAATAAAGAAAAAACAATAATTAAAAGAGAAAAAAAAAGAGAATAAGAGAACAAAACCAAAACAACAACAACAAAAAAGACAAGACAAATTTTAGAAATAAAATTTTTTTAAATTAAAAAAAAATGATGCAAACAAAAAATTCCCCACTAAACTGCAGTTTGTATTCCATGTCCCAGCACGACAGGGCAGCTGGTAAGAGCTCGTAAACCCTGGGCTGACTGAAGCGGAGAGCTCACTGAGATGACCACACCCACTCCTTCTGGTGTCTGGACCCTGCTCCAGTCTAGACTGCTAAGATGGGATGGGACGTAAACTGGAGTTCTTCTATCCTTCTGATGTGGAGAGCTTTCCTGCAGCCCTTCTGCCACTTGGTCATGTTTAGGGTTGTCTCTTTTATATGCAAGTTGCTGTTTCAAAGTGTGGCATTTCTCTATGCCCATGGACAGAGGATATATTCCCAGGCCTTCGGTACTATTCCCTTCCCAGTACTGCATTGGGGGTGGGGTTTGCCTTTGTTACCATGTCTCCAATGGTCTTGCTATTTATTCTCTTGTCATCCTCTCTATCTTTGGTTGCTCACTAGCTTTTCAATCATTCCTCTTCTTCCGGAGCAATTGTTCTATTAACAGGTGTAATTTGGCTCTGTGGAGGAGGTGAGTTTCGAGTCTTTCTACATTGCCATCTTGAACTGGAACTAGAGAGGGATCTTCTTTCTGATATTAAGAACTTCTATGGTTTTTGCATTGCCTTAAAAAAATCACTATTATTTCCTGGGGAATTCTTAAAGAATTGCATCACTCGCAAAGGAATTCTCATGTTGCTTTGTGCCTAATATTATTATATTGTCATTTAAATTAATGAAAGTGTCATATGAGGAATATTCTTTCTCAACTCTTTCCCAAGTTTTCCCAAACTCTTTAATATTTTCAAGAGTAAGTCTTTTAAAGTAAATTCTGAGGTGACCCTAAGGACATGGTAGACTGATAACCTTTTCTACATGCTACTGCTAATTCTAGAATGATTCGCTTTACTTGGGACAAATGGCTGCTCTGACTGGGAACTGGAACCGCTGGTTTGGTGAAATCTCAGGGGATGAGGGAGAGAACTGCTTCCAGCTTCGCGAGGTCTATGCTTATTCAGGGAAAGGTCAGCTTTGACTTCATGTGAATTTTCTGAGTGTTGCAACCTCACAAAGGCCAAGATAGATTGAATTTGAAGGCTGAAGTGTCCATATCTGTATTGGGGGTACCCTGAGAGACAAGAGAACAGAGTGTCTTCCTTTAAAATCTCAAAATCTACCTTACTCCCCAGTCCTTAGAGGTTTTTATAATTTTAAAAGGATGTACCTAAATTGAAGGATGTGTAAACAAATTTATTTTTAAGAACCCTCATGATTAGGTCCGTCCGAGCAAAATTTCCTGAACTCTCAGATAAAATCAAATATTACAAACTTTTAAAACAGTGCATGGCACTGTTTCCTAATGCATGGCAATTTCATCCCAGGAGACATTTGGCAGTTTCTGGGGAATTTTGGTTGTCACAATTCAGGGGGCGTGGGTGGTGGCATTCACATCTAGTGGGTGGATGGAAGGAATGCTGCTAAACATCCTACAATTCACAAGACAGTTGTGACAACAAAGAATTATCCAACCCTACATGTCAATCACACTAAGGTTGAGAAACCATGTGTAACAAAAAAGAACAAGTTCCCACAAAGGAAAAAAAAAAGTGTAACAGAATGGCAGTAGATTCTTCACCTGTAAGAGTAGAACTTATAAGAAGTGGTATAGAATCTTTAATTTGTGAGCAAAGGATTATGAAGGAAAAACTCTATTTCTAACCAAGAATTGTCACCCTTGTACTTAATTCTTAATTTGAAGAAACAAAAAAAAACCAGGTCATAATATTTAGCAAATTGACCAAACAGAGACTTCGAGATAGGGTCTTTATTCGTCTATGGATCGATGACATAGTTGAAATATAAAAACTGAGGATAAACTGATTTAAAAAAAAAACAACAAAAAAACCTCTTGACTCGGAAGGTTTATTCTCTCAAAGAAATGCCTGTGATTTCTGGAATTTTTTATCAAAATCTAGGAGTAGGAGGAAGTAGTGATAAGGAGGAGATATGGCATTTCAGAGACCTCCCGAAAAGTGAAGGGAAAGGGAACAGAAAAAGCAAAAAGCAAAAGAGAAAGTGAAAGATCTCAAAAGCTCTTATCAGATGAGACATGATATCAAGAGAGGTGGTGAAGTAAATAATTCAGGAATACATTATGGCGGAATGCAGATTATCTTCTTCACAGTCAATCTTATTGAGTAATACGATACAGTAACCATTACTGGAATAGAAAAGGGATAGTAGTTTCAGGTAATGAGAGGAGAAATGGGATGGTTAAGTCTCATCCAATCAGCAGAAGTAAATGGTTAAAAGCACACAGCGAGTTTGCGTGAAACAAAAGCGTAGACTGCCAGGCACGCAACCACATGTGTCGGTGATTATTATAAACCGTCGTGAATGGACTTCATTCTCTTTTTTAAAAGGTAGAAACTTTTCAATTATATTAAATAAAAATAAATATTAATATTTTTGGCAGAGGTGGCTAAATAGTGGCCAGATCTATTGCCTTTCTTCCTGGGCACACAACTAGACTGTGTCTGAACCTTCTTGAAAGCTGTGTATTTCTGAGAGTGAGTTCTGTCTACCGGAATACGTGAACAAGTGTGGTCAGGCTCCCAGAAAAATCTCCCATGTATGACTTTCTCTCTTCTTACGAGTGCCAGATACACGTGGAAGATCCGGCCAAAGCTTCGGAGGCCCTGCTGGATGGTGGCCTCACAAGAAGGGTTGCAGGATTTTTCACTTCCGGTTTTATCTGAAAGACATTTATCGTAAGGAAAGTACCCAGAGATTTTTTAAAAGATTTATCAATATATGCTTTTATTTCATCATTGTAAATGAAATTATGGAAATAGTAACACCTACAAAGAACAATAAAAGAATTGTTAAATAAGTTGCTGTGTCCTGAGTGGTACTATTTAAGAGTAGTTAAAATCACATTGAGTGTGAATATCCCTAAGAGAAAATTTTTCATGTTGTATTGTGGTCTGAAAAAAATGTCAAGCTATCGAGTAACATGTGTAGTATATTACCATACTGGAAATAGGTGTACAAAAAGCCTAGCAGTTTTGATTCTGTGTCTCTGTGAGTTTGTTGTGATTTCTGACTTCTCGAAAATGAGCAGGCATTGTTTCCGTGTTTTAGAAAAACTAAGAAAAACACAAAAAACATGTAATCGGTCTAGTTAGATCATTCCGAAAATATATTGACACTTTCAGGAGCCGTATGTTCAGCCTTCCTTCTTGTCGTCCTAGGAATTCAATTTCAGCCCAGATCATAATAAAGCAGCCGAGTGACAGTGGTGCAGCTTTACATAGTGGATCTCATCTTTCAGGAGGACTGGGTTTTCAAATCAACACTTCAAGGAAAAATTGCATATAGATAAAATTACCATTAAAGATCCCTGAGGAAGGGGCCATATAAGAAAAGGTCTTATAGGCTTTTCTTCCAAAATTGCATCAAATCCCTGTTGTTCAGTTGAGTGATTGACTTGTGTTTAGGGACCTCTGGGTGGCAAACTGATCAGAATTTAGGAAGCAGGGGAAGGACCAACGGGGGCATCAAGAGATTCCATCTCCTGTCTCCCCTTCGCTGAAGACAGGCACTTCCGGAGCAGGGTGCTGGGAAGAATCACCGGCAAGATTTCCTCCATTCATTCTCTCTGACCAAGCACAGAGAGCCAGTTCGTCAAACGTTACCCACACATCTGCCTTAACGCTATCTATTCTTTTCACAGTGTAAGCTCCATTAAGAAAAAAAACCCACATTAATTTGACAATATATTTGGCCCTGGTTTGTTTTGATGAAAATGTGTTGAGTTGGCCTCTGCTAGGAGAGACCATGCATTTTTAAAGGGACATTATGACCTTCTTTTCAGAACAAGAAGTCATTTTTGGAATTCTAGACTGCAAACAAGCTGCATCCTTCTTGCTAAGACATTTGGAATTAGGGATATTTATTATACTCTCAAACCTTTCATCCTGACCTCACAATTCATTTTTCTCTTGTGTAATGCAGCCTCTGACTGAAGTGACTAAAATTAGGAGGAATTGCAAATGAATACCCATCAGAATATTTTAGGATCTTGTGCGTGCACATTCAAGTTCTTGCATGTGGTCTGCTTTTTTTAAATGGTGAATACATTGCAGAGTGTTTAATGAGGTGCCAGGACTGGAGACTTAATACAACCTTCTGTAATTTCACACCCGTATCACAAATATTTTGTACAGAGAAAATTAAAGTTTCCAGCTGCTGTTGCAGGAGATGCAAAGGTCCCCAGTACACTTATAAATGATATTTCCCTCCACATGGAAGAGATTAGGACCACATCTGCTGCAGTTTAGTTGACAGACATGGGGTAGATGGTGTCAGGAGTCACGCTGCACTGGAGTCTAGTAAGAGAACAGGAGGCCACCACCCATGGAGGGACAAGGTTCACAGGTTCTTTTGGGATACCATTTAGTTAGGCTGGCTTAGTTCATTCAATGAGATGAAACAGGACACACTACCCCCTGCAACCTTGGTCATGATGTTTGCCTACACGTGACACTCTCCTCGAGAAGTATGTGAATCATACATTTGGTTGAGCTCATCAGTTGTGTTGTGTCTTCATGATGTGAAACATTATCAGAGATACAGACGATTGCCATTGGGCCCTGTAGGCATGGAGGCATAGAGACAGATCAGCTCAAGGAAAAGTAACAGGTAGGTGTGCGTGAGTGTATTACTAAGAGACCTCGACAGAGGAGAAGAGGGTGTTGTTCCTAAGTCCAATTTAATACTAGCTCGAAACCTATCATACCAGTTATAAGAGGATGCTGTTTTAAAAATGGCGCATATGTGGGGCACTTGGGTGGCTCAGTCGGTTAAGTGTCTGACTTCAGCTCAGGTCATGATCTCACACTTTGTGGATTTGAGTACTGTATCAGGCTCTGTGCTGACAGCTCAGAGCCTGAAGCCTGCTTCGGATTCTGTGTCTCCCTCTCTCTCTACCCTTCCCCTGTTCATTCTCTGTCTCTCTCTCTCAAAAGTAAATAAACATTAAAAAAATAAAAAAATGGTGCATGTGTGAGAGCGATACAGCTCTCTTCTTCAAGGACCATTAATGTAAATATGCAGCAAACGCATGACATGATTAGCTTAAGTCATTTTGATCTAAATGATATTTTGCACGTGCTTTTGTAGAACAACCCCCTGCAACTTTTCTCAAACAGCAGCGGTTCTAAGCGTTGTTGGCCTCACTGTTATCTGCTCTCGAAATGGTGATTTCTTCTACCATTTGGGGATTTCTTTTTCAAATCCTTGGATCCCCTCGAAATATAGTTGGAGTGTAGAATTTTTATGCAGCATAAAGCTGAATTCGTTGAGATTTCCCATCAGGCTTTTCACTATGCCTTCATCTTTTCGTCAAGGTCTTGTCTTTGCTTTAATTGTTATAACTTTGAACGCTGCATGGCTCCTGCAGCCTACTAGCCCGTCCTTTGATGACTCAAAGCTTTCGTGTTTCGTCTTTTTGGAATATCAAATATATGGTTCTGGAGTAGCCTGGACCCTCAAAGTCTCTTTCTTCTGATTAATGATGATGGTTATCAGCAGTGATAAATTCACTTCAAGGATATTAACTTGATCTCTATTTTCTCCCCTGAAATTGCTTTTGATTATAAGTTTATAAGCAAAGATTGTGATGCGTTTTTCTTACTTTTTCTTTAAAAACCTCTAGGGTAACATTTGGCTCAAAACTCTTCTACCTTAATTAGTTTGCTGAAACATTACTCCATGTATTCGGTGCTGGAGGACTCAACTTCTGTAATTGTTTATAGGCCTCCGAGTCATCTGTAGGACTGAGAGTTAATATCGAGTCTAGCCACCAGATTAACTTAAGGAATATGATGTGTAATGAGAAAGCACTCAGGAAAATAGGAATCGTATTTTATGATTCAGAAAAGTAGCATTTTTGAGTTACTTGAGCATGAGGTCTATAATGTCCTTATCCATTTAAGCAGTTGCTAGGACCAGTCTTTTTATTGTCTTGAAAATCTATCCACTCCATCTCATTTCTGTTGCCACTGGTCTGGGCTGTTCCCAGGTATTTCCCTTCTATGCTATTGTGCCCTGTCGAGGAGTTTTCACATTTCCAGGGGGCAGGGGAGATAGGGCATGTTGTAGAGAACAATACAGGGGTGAATGTAAGAACAGTGGAAATGAGGTCTCCTGTGTCTCGGAAGCCCTGCCATCAGCTCGAACAGGCAATCTCTGGCCTGGGAGGGACCCTCCGTAGTCGGGTTACGTGGCTGTCTTCCTCAGTCCCACTGACATTGGTAGCTGCGTTTAGCGCAGCCATGGCCGTGATCCCAGCATGCACTGGAGTGCAGGGGTCACAGATTTCCGTGTTTCCCTTCTCTCACTCTGCATCAATTAAGTCACTTGCGCTCCTGAGGTCCATGATCTTGACAGCTTTGTGGAGGTTGGGGGAGTAGAGGAGTGCTGGGTATTTGGCTAAGGAACAAAGGGTACCCATGGTGTTTTTGTTTTTGTTTTATGAGTAATATTTACTTTTTTCATTTTATATTGGTTTTAAAGGTTATTTATTTATTTATTTATTATTTGAAAGAAGGGAAATCCCAGTATTCATAGACACACTGAGTAGTTCCTCAGCAACATGTTTCTAACTGGGCAGTTTCCAGAGACCTACAGGTAGCTGTGTTACAGAGTCCGTCTCTGACCTAGAACATCGCTTTGTTGTGAAGCAGATGTTGACAGGAGTCTTGAAGAGTGTTCTCAATTGGCTCCTGCACCTTCTTTACTTTGCTAAGCTACATTCCATCATTCATTCGATCCATCTCACCTCCAGAAAGCGAACCCCGAGTTTTCACTCTCCAATGCAGCTTTACAACCTTTGATGCACCCTTCTCTTTAACACAGTTTAGCCAACGACCCCACACGTAGTGGGGAAGGATCCCAGAACACATGCCGGTTGAATAAAGGTTGATTTTGACCTTGTGATCTCTTCAGCTGTGAGTTCCTTGAATGTGGACTGTGTTCTGACATCATCAGTGACAGGCAACAATGACCGTGACAAATGGGTTAAGTGTTTGGAAACGCAGTGTCATGGACACTTCAGAGACCCTGGGGGGCAGGACCAGTGCTCCATGCGTGTTCTCAGTCATTCGTACTACAACCTGCTGATTCCTCAACCTGAAAATTTCTATCATGTGTTCCTTATGACCAGAGCTTCTCTGCGGAAGAAGGTCCCTCACTGGAGACCATTGTGTTCAGTGTCATGGACACAGGTCTTTTAGAGAAGCAGTTTCTACTCTACACATAAAGCTTTTGTTTAGACTGAAATCCCGTTTTAAAGTGTCTCTTGTGTAAATGATGAGCACAAGACTCTGGCACCGTCCCCTTGTGTGTTTGATATCCAGATTGATTGTCTGATCTTGGATATATTTCAGTGAAATGAGACTGTTAATAGTAGAGGAAAAGATATTTGTGAAACCGTATAACTGTGATAGCAATTATTATAAAAACAAAAAGCACTGCATAAGCGCCTTATACAGTAATAATTGTAAGACTTAATTTGGAGTAACGTTTCTTTATTTGCTCAATAAATTCTATTTAATTATGTGCTACAGCATTAAACTTCCAAGGGAAGCTATGCATGGTCTCCACCTGTTTTAAATACTGTGTGTCTCAATTACAAACCTGCCCTTGTGAAACATTAGAGTCTTGCAATCCATGTTAAAGCTAATGTTTAACTGGAAAACACATCAGTTAAATTTATCTTTTAGATTTTATGTAAAACCCGTGCGTGCTGGCACTTTGCATGCCATTAACGGAGACTGGAATCCTATTCTTTTATTAAAACTTCATTTTCTTTTTCAGGACCATGAAATACCAAACTGAACTTGACCCCAAACAGGTTTTCAGTTTTAAACTGGTTATGAAAACCACTTAAGAATCGCATGTGAGTCAATTTTGCGGAAAAAGAAGAAACACTGGAAATTTCCAAGTTCTCTCTGAATTGCTTATATGTGCATTCGACAACTCAGTGACACAGCCCTGGATATACAAAGACTTGAGTAATCACGATAGATGTAGAGTGAACATAACCACTTTCAATCAGTACTGTACTTCCTTCCTTCCATTGCTAGCGTGCATGCCGTGTTTACAACTGCCTCTACTGCCAATTAGAATGTGAAGTGGAAAAATGGGTCACTGGCTCTCCACAGGTGTGTGCGTATTCCTAAAGCAGTCACATTTCACAACATGAAAAGTTGGCTGGTATTCTGGAACTAGCACACCAAGCTGTTAGAAGTATAATCATGTATGCAGTTTAAACCACGTCCTAGTTATGATAAGTAGGGGCGAGGTACTTGAAGGTAAGCAGGTGCCGTGAAAAGCATGGAGATGTTCTAGATGTTCTATTTGAAGCCTGACGTGGAAAGGTTGGCATCAGCACTTGTCTGCAGCAAGAATGGGCACAAAGAGAAAGTCTCCCGTGACTCTAAACTGAAAATGGAGTTTTGCTTTGAGAAGGTCCTGTCTGCCAGTGCAGAAATCACATACTGTGAAATTTTTATGAGTGCTAATTTACCTCAGGTAATTGTTCTCTAAAGTTGAAATGGAGGAAAATGATCATAAAAATTTACTTCTTCAGTTTTTATTAAAATAAAAATAGAAGGATGTTGCCTTGGTTTAGGGGCCTACTTTTTAATTCCAAGTCAAAAACAGGTAGAAATTCTGATAACAAATTTCAGTACATTTTTACATTTATTTTATTAATTACAGGACCACATGTTGAATATTATTATGTGCCAGGCCTTGTGGGACTCACCAAAAATACGAGATTGCATCAAATGGTCTTTGTCTTTGGGAGGCTTGGCTCAGTGTGAGGACAGTAAAAAGAATATTCCAGAAATTAACTAGAAGGTAAACACCTTCCTCTCTTCCTCCTCTCTCTTCCTTTCTCCTCATCTCCCCCCTCATTTAAATTTCTAGTTATTTTAGAGGACACCACGGAAAGATCACTGTATACTGTAAAGACTTTGGAGTCCAACCAACCTGGGCTTGCCCACTCTTAATTTCTTCAATATGGGTAAATTATTTTATTTCTCTCAGTGCAGCCTCCACATCTGTCATGAGGCTGTTGTGAAGAGTAGATGAGATCATTTGGGTGAAGTACCAAGGGACTCAGCTGATTCCATAAACACCCTGACTTTCACGTTCGGGCCTGAGGCTTCCCTTCCATGAATGGTGAGCAAGCAGACATGAGAGAAGGGATAGTTCCTAACTCCAGTGAGGACTCTTTAAAATAATCAGTTAAGGCACAAGTATATATTTTATTAAATTTTCACTTTTGTGAGACTTTGGCTAGTTTAGTCTTCTGTGTCTTGTTGTCCTCTTTAAAATAAGATGGTTACACTGATGAAGTAACAGTGTGGCTTAGTTAGTTTAGCGTCTGACTTTTGATTTCAGTTCAAGTCATGATCTCATGGTCTTTAGATCCAGCCCCACACTGGGCTCCGTGAAGCCTGCTTAAGATTCTCTGTCTCCCTCTCCATCTGCCCCTACCCAACTCTCATGTGCACTCTCTCTCTCTCTCAAAAATAAAATGAAATAAAGTAAAGTCAAATAAAATAAAATAAGGTGATTGAGGTGGATGACTTTGAAAATGCTTTTCTGCTATATTTCCCCCCTTTCTACTCACTCTGAAACAAATAAGGAGGGGGCAAAGCAGAAGAGGGAAAAATATGATATTCCAAAAGATTTAAAAATTCAAACCGTGAAATAAAAATACAACTTTCAGAGAGATTAGCATTGACTACATCCACATCCATCTTCCTGGGCAAAGAACAAGACACCTGACTTTACAAATCTGGGTGTACAAATGGGGCCATCCACTGGAGACCATATTAGAAATCAGGACTCTTTAGGAAAATCCAGGGGCGGTATTTCTTCTTACTTCAGTGGATCTGTTAAGATGATAGCAAAAGAATATATTGAAATTGGCAGGTGTATTATTGTCAGTTGATATCTAAAAATAAAATGAGAACCGAGGTAAGCTTGCCAAGTTTTCTACTTCTGAATCAAATGGGTTACCAAAAATGGTCAATTTTAGTTCTCAATGGGATGAAACTCTATGTGTGAGGTATCTTTCCTATCTTTTGGAAAGATACAACAGCAACCAGCAACAAATATAAGTGAACCATAACAGGTCTATATGACGGATCATTAGGAAAGATACTTGAGCTTGAATAACCATTTGTGTTTGCTGTTCTGGGGCAATAGAGCTTGATATACAAGTTGTTTTTATTGCCATGGGGTAATATGGAATACACTAAAGAATATTTCAATGTTAAGAGCCATATTGGCATCTAAATAAAATGAGGTCAAAGAAATTTTGTGAAGGACTACCATATAAATATTTATAAATATAAACATCAAAAACAAATTCAAAGACATTGGTTTTCTTCTTCATTGCCTAAGTACTTCTATCATGTTCCTTCCATGATTATTAATTTCTTGTTCTATCACAATAGAGTTGTATGGCCTATAAGTGCAAATAAACACCAGGGAAATTTTATATTATGTATTCTTTATAGTTATTTTATGTAAAATAAGTTTAAGAAAATGTAAATCATGTTTGGGGTGCCTGGGTGGTTCAGTTGGTTGAGCATTCGACTCTTGATTTCAGCTCAAGTCATGATCCTAGGGTCATGGGATCAAGTCCCACTTTGGGCTCTGTGTTGAGCATAGAGCCTACTTAAGATTCTCTCTCTCCCTCTGCTACTCTACCCTGGTTGTGTGTTCTCTCTCTCTAAAACATAAGTAAATAAAAAAATTAAAAAAAATATGGATTATATTAAAATAAATTCATTTTGTAGAGCAAAAGAGACTCAGATTTTTAAACTTCTTGCTAAAATATTTCCCAATTCATGATTAAGAGCTAAAGTATCAGGGAAGTTCCAGTGAAATACGGACACATCTCTGACAAGGTAGACAGAGAAATGGGCTAGGTATTATTCAACTGACTGGTCCCTATTGTGAACTAGACATTGGAAGAGCAGGGAGACCAGGCCAGAGGTCTTGATTTCAAATAGACACAAGTTATTGGGGAAAGCAGGTCAGGACTAATATGATGGTGATAATCACAAGAGAGTGGGGTGCACGCAGGAGGGACCCCTGCAGGAGGGACGCAGGATTTTATGGAAGGACAAGGAAGATTTCTGGGAGGGCACAGCAGATGCCTCATCTTCTAGGATGAGAGGTTTCTAGAAGAGAAAGGCACTGTTGGCAGAGAAAGTAGAATATGAAAAGACACTGTAGAATGGGCATGGAACATTTGGAGATCCACGAGTAGTTCGTTGGTCCAAAGAAAGAGTTGCAAGCTGGAGACCGGTAAGAGCTGAGGCTTGTGTAAATAGAGTGACATCGATGTTTGTCACTGATGAAGTAACAGTGTCTGAATTTATCTTCCCACGTGAAACAACGAAACAATAGGGGAAAATACATGAAAGACCAATTTTTATAGACTGCACAGTGGGCGGCACATGGCAGTGAATTCAGACAGAGGGGACAGCAGGCGAGCCCTGCAATTGTTTCGCTTCCTTCTGGGAGGGTTTCCAGGCCACACAGCACAGTAGGGGGGATTCGGATGGAAACCAAAGTTGAGAAGACAGGTCTGGGAGTTCGGAGAGGCCAATGTGGTCATCCAAATACATACGAAAAAACAAATAAAAAGAAAAATATTTGAAACAATTCAACATTCATTCCAAATAAAAACTCTCAGGACATCAGAAAGAGAGTGATAAAGGGCATCCATGAAAAATGTGCAGCTACCATCGTATTTGATGGTGGAAGACTTGAGTTATCTTCCTCTGTTTAGGAATAAAGCAAGGATATACACACTCATTACCTCTATCAATAGTGTACTGGTGGTTATAACCAGTGCCGTAAGGCAAGGAAAAGGAATAAAATGCATCAAAAGCCTAAAGAGAAAATTAAAACTGCCATTATTCACAGATGATGTGATTGTCTAGATAGAATATCCTACAGAACTGTGTTCATGGATCACAATACACAACATTATAAGAAGTCTCTGCTCCCCGAAATGATCTATAGCTTCAATGCAATCCCAGTCAAAATCGTAGTAGACGTTTTGTAGAAATTATCAAGCTGATTCTGAAATTAAGATAGAAATACAAAGGACCTAGAATAACCAAAATATATTTAAATAAGAAAATTAAAGTTTGAGGTCACGTACTCTCTGGTGTGAAGGTTTATATATAGCTACAGTAATTAAGATTCTATTGTGTTGGAGGAGATTTTAGCAAAAAAAAAATCGGTGCAATAGAATGGAGTCTGGAAGACCCCCAAATACATGGTGAATGGACTTTTGACAAAGATGCCAAGGTAATTCGATAAGAAATCATAATCTTTTCAATACTGATAGTGGGATGATTTGATAGCCACACACAAAACATAAACAGTGAATCTAACCTCATAATGAATTCAAAACTTCAGTTGAAATGGATCATACCTAAACTTAAACGCTAAAATTATAAAACTATAAAATCACAGGAGAAAAGCCTTATTGACTTTTGGTTTGAGAATAATTTCTTTGAACACAGAAAGCAGAAAATATAAGAAAGAAATATCAGTAATTGAAGTTTTTCAAGAGTAAAATCTTCTTGTCTTCAAAAGGCACTGTTACAAAAATAAAGAAAAAATAGAGATGGAGAGAAAATATTTGTAAAACACGTTTGATAAAGGATTGATACCAAAAACTCTTACAACTGAACTGAAGAGATAGACCACCAAAGTTTTTAAATGGGCAAAAGTTTTGAGCCAACACTGTGCTAACGCAGATATGCAGATTACAAATAAGCCTGTGAAATAATGTCCAATATTGTTAGTTATTAAAGAAATGCCAGTTAAAGCCACACTAAAATAAAGAAATAAAAAAGGACCGATAATACCAAGTATTGGTGAGGATGTAGAGCAACTAAACTCTCACACTGTGCTGACACAGGTATTTTGGAAAACATTTTGCTACTGTCTTAAAAATGAAATATACATCTTTGACATGTGTTAGCCATTCCTTATCCCCTGGCTGTTTATTCCAGAGAAATGACCGCACATGTTCATTCAAAGACTTGTAAGTGATTGCTCACAGCACTTTGGTCAGGCTAGCCTTAAACTGAAAACAAAATGTGTGACTACCAGTGAATGGTTAAACAGATTAGAGGTTACCTAGTCGGTGGACTCTTACTCAACAACATAAAGGAACAACTGTTGAGTGACCCAGCCCTATGGAGGAAACTCGAAATTATCATGCTTAATGAAAGAAGCCCAAAAAACACATACTTTGTCATTTTTTTTGTTTATATAAAATTGTAGAAAATACAAACTAATTTGTAGTGTTGTTTTATTAACGGTTACCTGGAGACGAAGGTGGAAACTCAGGAGTGATGGACATGTTTAGTATCTTGGTTATGTCGATAATTTTACAGGTATACGCATATGTCTACTCTTATCAGTTTCTTTACCTCGTGTATGTGCCACTTTAAAGCATTAAAACTAAAACAAAACAAAACAAGATAGGAAAAATGTTTACTTTTGCCCTTAATGTTAAAGGAGTTTATTGTAGGATTATAGGAAGAAAATCACTTCGTCAGATTTGCATCTGGTATGGGTCTCTTTGGACATAAAAAGGAGAGGAATTGAAACACACTAGCAACTAGGGGATTAGGGGGCTCATTCAGTAATCCAGGCAAGAAATAATAGGTTGTAAGCTATGAGAAAAACAGTGGAATGGACAGTGACCAGCAATTTTTCAGAGCTGGGAGAAAACCCAGAATCTCAGTTACCAACTTTGTGGCTCATGAAATACTATTTCTTTGGTAATGTTTTTCCATCAGCAAAAAGAAAGACATTAATATCTGAGTATTAATTAAATGATATTATTGAATATTAATACAAGTTAATTCTGAGTATTAAATAAAATAATACACATGGATGTAGATATTCAATGATAATGTGGACTGTGGTATATTTGCTTTGAGCGTCTTAGGACCTTGTCACCCTATGTAAGGCCTATTTAAGGTCATTCTATATTTAGGTAGAATTGAATGGACGTCAGTATTGTTGTTCAATGGGTACAGGATTTCAGTGCTGTGAGATGAAGTTTTCTGGAGTTTGGCTGCACGGTAATTTCAACGTGTGCAACATTATTCAACTGTATACTTAAAAAATGGTTGAATGGTAAATTTAATGTGTTAGGTCTTTTACCACAATTAAACATTTTTTAAAGAAGGATGTCAGTATTGAACACAAAAGTTCTTAAAACTTAACATAGTATTAGAAACTCACACAGTACTACGGAGAACCTGTTCATAGCTGAACCTGGTGTGTGCCCGAGCTTCCCTCCCAGTGAGGCTCCTGACCTGTCAATCATAAGCAAGATGGC
The DNA here is from genome assembly GCA_030068075.1 of Paguma larvata. NCBI lineage: Eukaryota > Metazoa > Chordata > Mammalia > Carnivora > Viverridae > Paguma > Paguma larvata. Next base: position 8,353,649 of record CM057839.1, on the reverse strand, counting down.
TTCTCTTAAACTGCCTTTATGGCCCAAACGCCCGTATGGAAAACTCTTCACTGCAGTTTTCTTTTTTGTTAAATGAACTAGGCCAATACATCACTGAGTTCAGCAAACTGTGGATACTGTCTAGTTACTTTCCTAGCCAAAACTGAAATTAGGGTTTTTAAGGGAAAGTTGAACCACGCATGTCTTACAGCACCGGAGAAAATAAATCTAGAAAGAGCAAGAGGAAAGCACAGATTGAACAGCTGTGGCAAATTCGTGTAAAAAAGATTGCCTACGTCGCCCACACCTCTGCCTTCCAGGCTAGGCCAAAGTCACGTCCAGAGAGAAGTGAGATTTGCTAGAACTTTACACACACTCTCCTCTCTCTGGGGAGGTAGATTTTTGTTACTCACATTTTACAACTAAAGAATTGAGATTAAAATTTTGCTCAAGACTATACGACTAGGAATTTGCAGACTACATATGCAAATCATCATCTTTTTTATAATAAAAAGACGTGTATAAATCTCCATAAGTGTATAGAAGAGAAAAAGTACAATATGTAAGGATATACATATAGTAACCAAAGAATATAATTCTGTTGTTTATTTCATTTGTCTATAAAATTAAAATAAAATTCCAGGGGTAATATTTAACTGGGCCCCAATTCTGTCATCAAATATTGTTAAAAGTATTGGCATGTGCTCTTTTATAGCTTTATTCAAGTCTGATAAAAATTATTAAAATGTTTCATTCAATCATTTATTATAGTTTCCATTTCCTAAGAACTGTGCCCCTTGGTGAAAATAATAAATACATGGAATAGATTTTCCCTATTTAAAATGTTTGCAATTCCCCGTACAGTCCACATAGATTTCTTTTTATTTTCATGTAAAAGTTGTTGTAAATTACATTTATTAAAAATACACTGTGGCATGGGATTTAAAAACGCGTTTTTACGAAAGCGCTCAGGCTGTGAGTTCTATGTATTATAGTCTAGACTTTTTATGCACGAGACTTGTTCATAAGCAAATCCAACCTAAATTACTATATACATTTTAGTCTCAAAGACACATTGGGAGTAGGTATCTTTACAAACTAAAGCGTAGGATCTAAGGAGCTGATGTAATGTGTTTAACACTATTTAAAATGTAATGATTACCATAATAAAGACATCATTACAGACTGATAATCCAAATGGTAATTAACATTTCTATTTTGTTGCTTCAAGGTCAGCATGGTGGGAGAGAAGCCTCTTTTTCCTTTGCCTTGTGACATTCCATTTCACTATGCTAAACATTGATTGCATAGATTGATATGGCTTTTGGCCTCTCTCTCTGAGCTGGATCTGATTCTTGGGGCTTAGAGGCAGGAAAATTAATGAGTCCACCACTCTGCTTCATTCTCAGCTTCCCTCTGTAAATGGTAATTATAGTGACACCATTCATGCTCTGATGGTTAAGCATTTCCATTAGAAAAACCAGTCTTTCTTCTGAGGTTAATACTTTACCTATCAAAACAATCTACGAATTAAGATAGGCAGAAAAATATATAAACCAGTGACGCTGAAATAGTAAGCTTAAGAACAAAACTGAGAAAAAGAATGAACACAGACCTCCTCTGTAATGTAGTACAAGTTGTGCACTGACCAATTCAGGGAATGCCATTCACACAGAGCCATGCCTCAGCACCTCTGGGTTCCAAAATTGATTAAGAAACTTAAGTACTGGAGGAAAGAAACTACAGCTGTAACAGGCTAACAGTTAATCTAGGAATAACTAGGAGATATTGCATTAAAATTATAGATGGCAGCCAAAGTCTTAGAGAAAACTGATCTAAGGTGCTGTGTGCTGAGTGTGACAGATGCAGCTGAGATAGAAGCTACTGAAGGTGACGTTATAAGAGCCAGTCGCTAAAGGAAAGACCGCATCGCATCCTTTGGGAATGAGAGTTCACAAAAGAGTGCTTTTCCCCCCTAGGCTTCAGTTCCTATATTTGTAAGGACGGAGTGGCGATCTCCTTTAAAGCTGTGCCTGGGCAGCTGGCAAGGTGCAGCAATTGCTCTGAACTGTTGGAATTAACTAGATGTGTTTATTTAGAGATTAATTCTTCTGTCATGACAGATGGTCCACCAAATATGGTGTAGTCTTTTTTTTTTTTTTTTTTTTTTTAGGGCATACTTTCTAGCTTTTATTAAGCCATGATACCAGGCGCTCTGAAATTCCACACGTAGTAATAGTAGCAAATTCATTTGAAATGTTTGTTTGTTTGTTTGTTTGTTTTTTGTCATTGGAGGCAATTTCATCGAACCATGGTTGGAGGTCAGTATAAGGAGGATCTATCAAATGCAAAGACCCCTCTTCTCTTCTACTACATTGTTTTAAGCTCTTATTTAGCCACCTTTGGGGTTTGTTTAGGGAGTTCTCCATCGAAAATGTAAATAAGTTTCCGTTCATTTTGCAGCTGAAGAGAGTTCAGCCCCTCCAGGGGAAAGAGAAGGTCTAGGGTGTGGGGAGAATGGCTGCGGTCCTCGGCAATCTAAGAGCTTGGTTTCCTGGACCAGATAAGTGGACATTCCAGCTCCACAGCAATCCCAAGAGAGAACACCTGAGCCCCCAGAGAAGCGGATTCCTCTCTGAAATGCCTGGGGCCAAAGCACTGACACGGGAATGACCGAGGACAATGAATGACAATCATGAATCTTTTATACGTTAGAACTTGAGGTCCTGAAGGGAGGGCTGCATCCCTGCCTTCTTTCTACTGCACATCTGGGAATTTTCCTAACCTCAGGGGCCCCTTCCAGAAACTGTCTAGAATGAACGAATACATGGTCGGCTTTGCACGGCTTTGCACGTAGACTGTCTCATTCGATTCTGATAACAGAGTTCCGTGAAGTGCCAAGAAGACTGACAGATATATTCAAGATAATGTTTCTGACGTCAAGGGCTCAGCGTCTAGTGAGCATCTAAGAGCTGTCACTATAGGCGCGTGTCACATAAAGGCGCGTGGGATGAGAAATGTCAATGCATCTAACTCGGTGTGGGCGCGAGGGGGTCAGGGAAGGACCGATTAATACCTGTGTGCTCCCTCTGGGGTCTTGAAAGCAAACACTCTTCAGACCCTCAAATGAAGGGAGTTTCTTCAAGGAAAAGGCTCTATGTAAGTGCATACCTGGGGGTCACACAGAAACACGATTCTGGTTCAATGAGACTTTGCGTTTCTTATACGTCCTGCGTGAGGCTGCCGCTGCTGGTCCAGGCCCAGCCCTTTGAGTATCAAGACTCTGGAAGAAAGTCACATTTAGAGAAATAGAAATAATCTATTATGTCCATAGCACTGTCTCCAAAGTGGTGGGTCTGGGTAACCAGAGAACATTCAGGATGGGAGAAGGGAGGAAATATTATAGCTTCATTTGTTATTGTGTCAGCTTCCGAAAATTTCTATTTTTGTTTATGTTTAACACACACGATATATTAAAACATTAATATATGTACAAGACATACAAACGTATAAATGCATATGTTTGTGGACAGGCTCAGTTCTTTACTCACAGAGGTTAGTGTGTAAAGAACAAAAAGATGGGTGAGGCAGGAGAAAGCTCATTTTTTCAGATGAAGACACCGAGGCTCTGAGGCGTCAAGTCATTTGCCCTGGTTTGCCAAGCTGAACCCCGGATGCAGACCTTCTGACTCCTAGTTCAGCGCTCTTCCCTTGCCTCGGAGCCTTGGGGCGCTTAGTGTGGAGAACAGAGCCATAAAATAAGTTAAAGCACCAGGGGGATCTTCCCCTATGAAGGCACTTTTCTTTTGACCTCTAATAAAACACAAGCAGAAAAGGAAAGTTGCAAGAGCCAGATTGTCTTACATAAGCATCTCATTTGAGATAAAACCTTCCTTGCTGGTGCCGTTAATCACCTTACCTCTTCCCTTCCCCTAGGAATCCCTGGTGACAGAGCAACTACAAGCTGTTTTGTGTCTGTATTGCAGCTCGCTCAAGATCAATTAGTACTTCTCACAGAGCTGTCGTGTAGAAATACAGCAGGGGACGTGGACAAAGTCAACCGTCATGAGGCCACAGTGCACAGTTGAGTTGCCTACAAGCCTTGGGGGACACGGAAATGGCTGTCGCAGCTAATGGTGTCAGCCTGAGCTTTGAATATGGCCGTTTATGATTTTATTGGAACTGAAGAATGAAACCATAGCCTGGTGAGGGGCTGGGGGAGGTTGACGATTACCGGAAGTACTAAGTACTTGTTTTGTTAGCTAAGTTGCAAATGAACGAATAGCATTTTAACACTGCAAGACCTTCGGCAAGTCTCCTTCCTCCTCCAGGGCTGTGGGGGAAGATCCAGGAATCAGGCTCTGCAGGTGTCCTGGGATTCTGCTCAGCGTATGAAAAGAAAAAGTGCAGGCAACTTTGAAAAACAATTAAAAAGTCTGCTTGGGATGTGCTTGGCTCTCTCCTTCCCAGCACTTGCTCCTTTGTTACTTTTGTTACCTGCAGTGGTCCACGTGTTGGTCCACATGTTGATGTGGCATTCCTGAGTCAGGACTTCTCAGAGGCTACAGACTCTCCAGGCCCCTCACCATTTTGCATGTTGAATTGTTCTCGAACTCCTCATCGCCATGATTTACAGACCAAATCGAAGGAACTTATTTCTATTGATTGATGGACGACTCCTTCGTTCTTTCATTTACTCAGCTATTCAATTATTACCTTTAGCAAGGAAGCCTTCCCTAATGCCTACTCAGTGCTTGTCACTTTGGGAGATGTGGAAGACAGAAAATAAACACCATCCTCGCCCATCCAGAGCCACCAGTAGATGGGGGCAGCTTATCACAGTCTGATGGGGTGCGTGGTGGCCTGGGGTGGAATGAATAACACAGAGCTGGTTTCTAGTTCCAGACCCTGTAATCTGTTAGCAGTGGGACCTAGTACCCGGTAGGCTTGGCTATCTCTGGAGACAATGGCAAACACCATAATGGAGGGGAGGAAAGTGGCACTTACTAAGTATTGAGCCAGCTTTATCCATTCTATCCATTATCTATCATCTGTCTGTCTATTTATCTATCTATCATCTATCTCTCTATCTATATCTACCTACCTATCATCTATTATCTATCATCTATGTATCTATCATACCTTTGCGTGGATATACATATATACACATATATGAATCTATATATACATATGTGTATATATACCTACATTTAAAATTTTTTCCTCAAAATTATCCTGAAATATTAATATTTCTTTTCCTAATGTTTATATTTGAAGGAGAGAGAGACAGAGTATGAGTGGGGAGGGACAGAGAGAGAGGGAGATACAGAATCCAAAGCAGGTTCCAGGGTCCAAGCTGTCAGCACAGAGCCTGACATGGACTTCAACTGAGCCACATAGGCACCCCATGAGATATTAATATTTCTAATTCATAGCAAATTAACTTAAACTTTAGAGGTCGTGAAGAAAGAACTTGATGGAGTTACTCTGCACCCATGCAACTTTGGCTCCAAACCCAACACTGAGATGTGTCCTGACATGGCAGACGCATCGCCCAGTTCTTCCCGCCTGACCGTCAATGTAATAACTAACCCACAGAAAACAAGCACGGTTGTTCTTATTTCAAACTTCCTTTGGTTACAGGAGCTGCTCACTTTTTTCTTTTTATGCCCAGATTTGTTCATATCCTTTGGGTCACTATAGGAACACACCGCAGCCCTAATTCCTTTTTCAAGGGCTAATCTCTCCTTAGCTGTGTCAAGGAGTGGCCATCAAGTAACAAATGTTCCCATGTTAATAATCCCATCTTAGAGTGTTTAGGTTTTAGACAATCCTCTTTCAATAGTTCAGAAATCATATTTTAGAACTTCAAGAGCACGTGTTTTGTGTTATGCCCTGAAGTGCTCAGTAGGTATGATTTGAACATTTGAAAAAATATTTTCATCAATAGTAATAGAACCAAAGAGAAGTTTCAGCCTAATCCTGCTAGACATTTTCTAGGTTTCACACATTGACTATGTGCACACTTAGGTCTGAGATTTGAGAAGCTACCTCCTTGACAGAAGGGAAGGGGGCATGGTGAGGCAGCAACGCTCTTTCCGTTTGCCCAGCCTCTGGAGAGTACACATTTTTCCATAAGTCATAGACCAGTGGCTCACCTCAGAGCATCTCAGATCGGTTCAGTCCAGCCTCTAAGCTTCCCCACTTTGGTCAAAGGATAAATGTGGGTAAGTAGTCGCCATCTTCCCAGACGCCCCACTTACTTAGCCTCTTAGTCTGCTTGGGCTGCCATAACAAATTGTCACAGACTGGGTGGCTTAACCAACAGAAACTATTTTCTCACACTTCTCCAGGCTGGGAAGTACAAGATCAAGGTTCTGGCTGATTTGGTTCCCTGTTGAGAGCTCTCTTCCTGGCTTGCAGATGGCCACCTGCTTGCTGTGTCCTCACAACAGAAGAGAATAATATCTCTCCCTACTTCTTATGAGACCACTAATCCCATCATGAGGACTGGCTCTCATGACCTCATGTAGCCCTAACTACCTCCCAAAGGCCCCATCTCCAAATACCATCACATTGTGGGTTATGGCTTCAACATATGAGTTTGGGAGGACACCATTCAGTCCGTAGCACTTGGGTTTAGTGTCCCGGGTATTTGTGATGTATCTTGCTCAGGCTGGGGAATGGGATTGCTCATGCTGGTAAGTTAGACTGTCTCGAAGCAAAATCTTGAGGTGTCGACCAGTGTCCTTCCTAGTGAGCAATTACAACTGAGACACCAGAAGCTAACAAAAAAGAAGCTTCACCAGTTGCCAAAAGGATGGGCAATGAGACTTCCCTGGTCCCTCGGGGCAGCAGTGGGTAGGTTTATAGGACGAAGGTGGTGACTTCGTTCCCCACGGGCTTCCTGGATCTCAGAGTGGTCCTTCTTCTTTTAAAAGTCTGGAGATTTCCCTCCCAGCTCCTGCCTGGGGGGCTCAGTCAGTTAAGTGTCTGATTTCGGCTCAAGTAACGATCTCCTGGTCTTGAGATCAGGCCTCGAGTTGGGATCTGCACTGGACATGGAGGCTGCTTGAGATTCTCTCTCTCTCTTTCTCTCTCTCTCTCTCTCTCTGATGCTTCCCTGCATGCTCTCTCTCAAAAAATAAAATAAAGTAAAAGTTTATTTGTTGAAAAAAGTCCTTCAAAGATCATGCAAACACTTCGAGTTCATTCCAAGTTTATTGGGTATTTAATATGTGTACAGTAGATATAGATGTTGTTAATGTCACTTCCAAAACTGACTAGATGAGGAAATTTGTAACATCTTGTCACCTCTTCAGCCTTGCCATTGCACGAAACAAACTTTTCTGGGCTTAGTTCAGTCCCTATGGCATACACAACTGCATTCAAGTTACCATGGTCCCTCATTAGCTAGGTGAACTTGAACTTAAACAACTTTTGTAACCAATGGACCTTAAATCCTCTTCTGAAAACAAATGGATTATACAGGATGATGTCTTAGTTCCCTTAAATTCATCCTTTTATGTGCAACCATAGTATAAAGCTGCTATAAGAAGATGGGAGATTTTAATATAAAGCTACACCAAGCAGCTTTGAGAAACAGCAATTGTTTCTTAAACAATTATAAAATTTGCCATAACAACACAAGATGCATCCTTTTCTCTCTCTCTCTCTTATTTTTTAAAAGAAACCTCCTTAGAGGTCACATACGAGCTGGGACAATGCAGAATATTAGTGAAAGCAATTCCTAAACTGAGCAGGCTCTAAGACCCAATACCTTCTCTGAGATTTAGTGAGGTTTTTTGGCTGTTATTTTGGGGAGAAGAAATGGAAAATTACTGTGAGCTGACAAAGGAGAAAGAGAAGGGTGAGTCTTTCGTCGTTAAAGTACTACCAAATGGTAGTTTTCATCGGATAAAGCTCGGCATGACTAGTCCTAAAAGTTGGGCTCATTCTTTGAGAAGACAATCTGCAAATCCAATCATCTATATGCTCCTGGTTTGCATCTCAATTATACATTTGCAGGCACTTTCCTGTCATGCTAATGAGGCTTTTGCCACTGCATGGCCCCAGTGACAGTTGGATCCACAAACAGCAGTTCATCAATTGATTGCAGGTGTTTCCCCTTGGAAAATAAAAACTGCATGTACAGACCACAAGGTGAGGGAAAATCGATTTTCAACAGCCGCACAATCTGGTGAGTTCTGAAATACAGCTTTGGGAAACAAATTCTCTTGCTGCTGTTTTCATATATAAATACATTCCATTTATAAAATATAAGACCTATGTCCTCCATAGTAATAAGGTTTCGTAAATTTAAAATTAACTACACTGTGTCTAAGAACGGACAGAACCTTTTTTTTTCCTAATTAATAGAAAATAAAATCTCGAAATATTAAATGGCATTGTCCATGGTTCTTCTTATGGAAGTCATTTGCATTTTTATTATACTTGAAGGTCCCTGTGGAAAACATTTCTTAACTTACATTAAAGACCAGTTTGATTAGAAACACCCCAATTTCAATTTAGGCAGCTACCAGTCATGTATGTAACCTTGCATTCACCAAGTTTGGGATTTCATTTATACTTATATTTTATTTGAATTCTCAAGTAAATGCTTGACACAGTCATACGTCATTGGACCCCTCTTTTCCAAAGGAGGTTCTCTTCTTTGCAAACATCTAGACTTTTAGGATAGAACCATGTTTTTCTCCTAATTGACCTGTCTGCCTTTGTCCTTTCTTACCCCAGTTGGCCGTGGATGATTTCACCAGCTGGCGACTTCTGGCAACATTTTTCACACCTCAGCCCGGCTGTCTTAGAGTCTAAATAAGAACGTTCTTTGACTCAAAAAGTATTGCAAAAATTGAAATATGTTCTTTGAAAAATAACTGCACATGTGGGGTTATTTGTGGATAGTAGCTTGCGTGTTTGGTGATGCAAAAGTTAGACACGAGACATAAACATTTTTACATTTCAGAATGTATTCATGTTCAGACAACTCTTGATAGCCCAGCAACCTAGGGGGGAGTTTTCACCCATGTTTCCTAGTTTCAGTATGTTCTGTATAAGGACTATGTACCTACAGATTATTCATTACAGTATCTTCATGTTCCCGAGTTGAACCATTACTTTTAACTCTAGATCTAAGGCAGTGTTTCTTAACCTCGGCATGACTGGCATTTGGGGCTGGATAAGGCTTTGTTGGAGGGTTTACTTTGTGGGATGCTTGTTCCTGGACTCTGCAAACCGGATGCCGATAGCAACCCTTCTTCCTTCACTCCTGGAGTCTTGTCTCCAAATGTTCCCTGGGAAGCAAAATCATGCCATTTGAGAACCACTGACCTATAGTCTTTATTGGGGGAAAGTCTCTCCGTGCGTATTTTGCAACAATTGACAGTCAGCAACGAAGACACAGGAATTCCAATGCTCACTTCCACTTCTGTCAAGTTTTGAGGACCGTGACAATTTGGGAGAGAGCACTCTGCATTAGGACAGGAGGCATCAGTTTTATTTGTTCTCTCTGACTGTTTCTGTGATGTTGGACAAGTTTTTTAAATTCTGGAGACTGGTTTCTTCATTTATTAATAGAGGTAGTGAGTGAACAGAGAATTCCATGTTCTTTACAGCACAGCAATCTATACTATCACTTTACACATTTATTTTAAGGACGAATGAAGGTATGTGCAATGATATCAAATATTTAAAGTTAAAATATCTGTAGAACTTTAGGTACTACCTGTTAAGGTCATTCCTCTTGTCTGCCAGCGCGTTGCCTTTCCGTCCCCTGCTGTAAGCCCAATTTGAAACTCACTCTTTCCAGAAGTCCTTTCCTGATTAAGTTGACCCTAATTCCAATCATGTAAGTCTTCTTTTGGAATTTTCTTCAGAGCCAGCTTATGAGTCATTCAAGAAAATAAGTCTCATTACTTTATAATCACACCTCGTTTGGGACCCCAAATAGAATTACACAGCCTGATCACTCACTTAATTCACTAGATTTGGCTCAAAAAGACTGTTACTGATTCCAAAACAAAGTTGGTTTCCCAAAGTTGAAGATTTGTCAACTTTGCATCGACTGGAAAGGTGGTGGTGCAGACCCTGGAAACAATCGCAAAGGAGAAGTTTCACAAGGTTTGAGCCACAGAAGATGGTGGTGTTGACAAAGTGAAAGGAATCACTTTGGACGCGGGCGACTGTCATCCGAGTCTTTTATATGAGTTCGAAAAAATCTATCCCACAAGCATTTACACATCGTCTATATTTGTATGAGGTTATCGATCCTTATGTGTCTATTTTTGCCATGATTATTGTGTTGCTTTTATCCTCCGCTGTCTTGCCCCACTCTGGTTCTGCTTATTTTCTTAGCTGATCCACAACCATAGTTAAATTGGACTGCTCTTAACTTGTGCTTTTTTCCTGTGCGTTTTAATATGGCCAAAGTAAAAGGACATGTCGTCTTGACTAGTCTCATTCGAAAGCCCTCACCACGACCCCCAAGGAAGCATTTAATTCTGTGACAATCTTGCTCTATTTCCCTAGTTCATGGATCCATCTTTCTACTGATCTAGACTCTTCTTTCTCATCCTTTCTTTTGCATTTAAACCTCTGCCACCTCCTCCTCCAAGCTCACTCTTCCTCTCCTTGCCTACTCAAAGGAATTCCAGGACCTCTTCCTCTTTTCTCCCTTTTTACTGGATTATTCCAATAACAAAGAAATCTTCATTTTTTTTACGTTTATTAATTTATTTTTGAGGGAGTGAGCAGGAGAAGGGCAGAGAGAGGGGGAGGGAGAGAGAGAATCCCAAGTAGACTCTACACTGTTAGAACAGGATGCAGGGTTCCATCCCCATGAACATGTGAGATCATGACCCGAGCGGAAATCAAGAGTCAGATGCTTAATCAACTGAGCCACCCAGGTGCCCCAACGAAGAAAATAGATCTTAAAAATACCAGTTCCCAGGCCCTTTCCCTTTCAATTTCCTTCTCATTTCCCTGTAGCTCTTCAGCAAATCTAGTTGATTTAAATAGCACTCCATGCTCGGCCCATTCTCTCTGATGTTCACTGCAGCCAGAACTTGCTTTCGCTGTACCACCCAAAGGGCTCTTGTCAAAGGCACAGATTGGCCTCCGTGTGACTCATGCCATAGGAACTCCTCAGCCTTCATGCCACTCAACCAACTGCCAGCATTCCTTCCCCCTCTTTGACATACTTTTTTCACCTGGCATCGGGATTTCCCACCTGTTTTATTTATTTCTCTTTCCCAGTCTCTTGTTTGTTCCCTCTTGTCCCCCTGTCTTTTTACCATCCTAATGTCCAGGGTATGTACTTGATCGTCCTTTCTTCTATAGCTAGACTTACTCCCGTGATGATTTTGTCCAGTCTTTTGGCTTCTAATAGACTCCATATCCTGCTGATTCCCAGATGTATATTCATAGCCCGGGTCTCAGTTCTGAATTCTACACTTGGAAACTATGTTCCCTCTAGACCTTCTCTCCTCAAATGCCTGATAGACATCACAGAGTTAGTTAATCCAAAACTAAACTCCTGATCTGCCCCATTAAACTTCCTCCTCATGGTTTTCCTTATCTCTGCTGATGTCGGCTTCATCATTTCAATTGTTCTGGCCAATATCCTGCACTCTTTTTTTTCTCACACTCTTCATTCAATTCCCAGGGAACCTAGTTAAATTTATCCATAATGCATCTCCAGCATCGGATCCCTTCTCTCCACTCCTGATACTACCCCGGCCTAAACAACAGGATGTTTCTTCTGGATTATTCCAACAATCTCATAACTGTGCTCTGCAGTTTTATCCTCGTTTCCCTACAGGAATGTCCTTGCTCTGCTCAAACCAAGTTTTCATTTTATTTTGTTTTCTCAGTAAGTGCTTGAGTCCTTGCAACGGACTACCAGTTCCTGTGTGATCTGGCCTCACCTCTGTTTCACACCTGCTTTATTTTCTATGACCACTATTTACTCCCTGCAATTCAGAACACTGGCCTTTTGCTGTTCATCAAAACTGCCAGGCATGTAATTGCCCTTGAACATAGTCCCTGTGATCTGTGCCCTCAGCCCAGAATTGCATAGTTGACTCCCTTAGCCCCTTCAGGTGGTCCTCAATGCCACCTTCTCACCAAGGGCTTTCCTCACCCCTGCATCTAAATTTTTTTTTTTAGTGTTTACTTATATTGAGAGAGAGAGAGAGAGGGAGACATCACAAGCAGGGGAGGGGCAGAGAGAGGGAGACAGAATCTGAAGCAGGCTCCAAGCTCCAAGGTGTCAGCACAGAGCCCAACACGGGGCTTGAAGCCACAAACTGTGAGATCATGACCTGAGCTGGAGTCGGACACTTAATTGACTGAGCCACCCAGGAGCCCCTCACCCCTGCAACTAAAACTGCACCTCAGGCACACCACCCCCCGCAACACAGCGCCCCCTCCTGTCTGTTCTCCCAATGTTCTCCTCTTTCTGCCCATTTTTTAAAGCATTCACAACATTTAACAAATCATAAAAGCTAAGTGGTATCATAATTTCCTTACTTAGTTATTATTGTCTGTTTCCCCCAGGACAACATGAAGGAAGAAAATTATAATTTTTTTTCTGTTTTTATTCCCGGTTCTATTTCAAGGACCCAGATCAGAATAATGAGAGTTCAGTAAATATATTTTTTTTAATAAACAACAATTAAATGTCAATAAAAATTTACCTCTTAGATATCAGTAATGCTATGTCTCTCAGTGAATCCAAATTTGCCCGAGGTCAGGAATTGCACTCCTTTGATCACAACTTTTATGGAACAATGAGAACATATTTATACGTATAGAAGGGGCTCAATAAATGCTTCCCAGATGATGAACATTTACAAATATAATCTTTTCAAAGCTCATCCCAGTGTGGAGTTAGTCTATAAATACACCATTTTCAGAACATTGAGTACAAATGAAATAGACATACACATGGCACAATGATCTTGGATAGTGCAGTGTTTCTCTGTTTCTTTTATTGACTAGCAATTATAACAATGGAAATGTCACTGTGACAATATGTATGACGGGTAGGCAGAAACAATGGTGCAAAACACTTGAAATTATAAACATTTCCCTGAGAATTACTTGACAACGTTCTCTGCGTAGACAGTGATAACTGAATTTGCATTCATAAACTGGTAGTGAAAGTTAGGAGATCAATGAAACAAAACTTGATTTTTCTTAGAAAAGTGTAGAAAAATGGATCACACTTGAGTCAAATTTGCATAATCCTAGCAATAAAAGAGTCAGCTGAAGCATGGAGACCGCATACAAACCTTGATAATTGATCACACCCAAGTTGGGTGGCTGGAGGAGGCATTGTTAGCTATGCTAACTAAGCAGATCGGACACACGATTTCTTCACCCCAGTGAGGATGAGTGGAAACGAACTCTGTTACAGGCCATTTTTTGAATATTTTTGCTTTTCATTGAAGAAAATATTTTAAAAATTATTCAGGCAGTGTATGACTACTCTTCCTTTATGCTCTGCCCAATTCTTCTCCCATATCCAGAGGTAATCACTTTTCATCATTGACAGGACCCCTTCCAAATTCATTTCCCTTACAATTACACATCTAGGTGTGTGTTCATAAGTGTACATGCACACACACAAATACACACATACAGGTTTTATGTTTAGGTAAGTACAGCATATGGTATGTATTAGTTTGTGATTTATTATTTTCTCTAATGCTGTGTTTTGGCGGGGTGTATTTGTCATTACCTGTAAATCTATCTCTTTTCTTACTGAAGTGTAATTGACACAGAACATTCTGTTAGTTTCAGGTGTACGACATAATGATTCAATATTTGTATATATTGCAAAGTGATCACTGTAGTTAAGTCTACTTAACATCTATCACCATACATCGATTGTTAGGGCTTTTTTTTTTTCTTTATTATTGTGCTGAGAAATTTTAAGATCTACTCTCATAGCAACTTTCAAATATACCATAAGGTATCATTAACTGTAGTTACCATGATGTACATTACAGCCCATGGCTAATTTATTTTATAACTGGAAGTTTGTACCTTTTGACCCCTTGGCCCATTTCGTTACCTCCCCACCACCCATCTCTGGCAACCACCAATCTCTTCTCTGTATGTTTGAAACTTTTTTTTTATTACACATATGTAGGAGAACATACAGTATTCATTTTCTCTATCTGATTTGTCTCACTTACCATAATGTCCTTGAGGTCCATCCATGTTGTTGCAAATATCTCATTCTTGATGAAGGTTATATAATACTCTATAGAAGTAACACAATTTATTTGATTATTCCTATGTTGATATAAACTTGTATCGCTTCTAGCTTTTTGTATTTAGATCCAACAGGAATTAGATCCAACTTATTAATGTGTGTAAATGCTCCTGAAGGGCAGACTCTTCGGAAGCAGGACTGTTGGCTCAAGGAGAATATGTCTCCCCGGAAGTTCCACTAATTTATGTTCCCGTCAACATTATGTGAATTTCTATTCTGTCATTTCTTCACCAATGCTAGATATGATCTATTTTCTTTTTTTAACTTTCCCAGTCTGATAAGTTGGAATGGATAACTTCTGGTTATTTCATATTTCAGTCCTTTAACGTTAGATGAGTTTATGGGTTTTCTTTTTTGTGTGCCTATTAGCAGACGCACACTTTACTTCAGGATGTGGTTGGGCAAGCAAAAGAACTTACAAGTAGGGACACACATCAGTGCTGATCATCTTTATCTCCTATTAGAATTGCTCAGGCCAAGTTTATTTAGCTGCGTGTTAGTACCGATGTCCGGCCACACCCTCGATGTTTTAATTATTCCAGCGTGGAGCCACAGAAACAATTTTTTTCTTATTTCTCACATGAGCTCCAATTTTGGGAAGTCCATTTAGTCTTCTGGCTCCTGCTCAGTCAGTCCCTTGGGTGATGAGGCCAGTTTGTCGGGACACGGGATTGTGTAGATCTGTGTGTACAGATTCTTGCATAGGTCGATGACTTGGGGCCATTTTCATGGTGTGGCTCAGGCTCCCTGACTTGGCCAGATTACCTAATCTAGGTCATAGAGAGTTTACATTTACTTTTATTTTTTTTACTTTTTAAAAATATTTATTTTTGAGAGACAGAGTGCAAGTGGGAGGGGCAGAGAGAGAGGGAGACACAGACTCTGAAGCAGGCTCCAGACTCTGAGCTGTCAGCACAGAGCCTGACGTGGGGCTCAAACCCACGAACTGTGATATGATGACCCAAGCCAAAGCCGGATGCTTAACTGACGGAACCACCCAGGCACCCTACATTTACTTTTTAAGTAAGAGGACATGTACTACATTTATTTTGGAACTTATTATTTCTCTCTCTCTCTCTCAATTCTTGTATATAGACATATACATTAATATATTCATATAAAATGTAAAATCAAGTATCGTGGTCAAGTTCAGGGGTTACAGGTTCCACTGCATGACCATGGATATCTAAAGACTAAATATATGACCAAAGCAGAAATTCCCTTGGCATTAACCATGTGATGGTATTGCCCTTCTCTTGAAAGTAACTGTTCACTGCACCTGTCAGTCTTTGCAAGTGTTCTGATTATCTGCTACTGCGTAACAAATTAGCCCGGAAACTCAAGTCTAAAACAACAACATTAATTTAGTTTGCTTGCCAATTTGCATCTTTGTCAGAGCGAGATGGGGAGAGCTCAGGTGTGTTGTACGTGGTGTCAGCTGGGGCCAGGCGACTCTATGCGAAAGGGGTGGGCACCCCCCAGGCTGGCTCCTGCACGTGGCTGACCAGGGGGCGGTGCTGGCAGGTTGTGCCCACGTGGGGCTTGCCCCTGGGTTCCCCTCCCACGTGGTGGTTGTTCTGTTCAAGAGCTGCCGATGTCCGATGTCTGAAGGCCTGGGCGCAGAAGTCAGCACAGCCTCGCTTCTGCTGTATCCTACTGCCCAAGAAGACCCAGAGCCCGGGTTCAAAAGTAGGGAACATTCACCCACTTCTAGATTGGAAGGCATCCAACCAATTTGGGCCCTGTTTTTTTAAAATTCCACATAAAACAAAACCCTTATCTACAAAATTTCCCAGAATTCACATGAAATAAACTCTGGTGTGTTTTACAAAACCTTTCATCCCAAACATGAGTTTGGGCATGTAAAAATAAGGCCAGATTCAGAATAAGGTACTGCCATGGACACAGCAGGCCCATACATATTGTTACTGAAATTTATCTACACCTCAAAAAACCATCTTTACTCCCATTGAGTGCCCATGGCACATCTGAGGAAGTGAAAATAAAATTCACTGGATGTGTTTTTTAAAAAACTATACCTTCACTGCGTGCACTTACTTATGATTTATTTTATGAGACTGTTAAAGAGTTCAGAGCTGATGAAGTGAAATATCTCTGGTCAGTTGGTGACATCTGCTTAAAATAATGAGCAGAAGATTTTATTAGTTTATTTGTACCTCAAATCTCTCTTATTTATTCCGTGTGCATTAGGGAGATTTCACCAAGGGATTTTGTTGGCAAATTTATCAAATAAATGTGAACATTAAAGGGTATTGGTCTGAAAGGAGTTCATTCTACAAACCACGTATAATGATATGCTTTTGGTCAAATTACGAAGCCTCAGTTGACTTTAAATTTTTTTAACTTTTTTTTATTAGTTGAGCCTCTATAATAAATATCATAAAGTCCAAATATATTTTGTGAGCTAATATTAAAACTCATTCCATTTTTCCCCAAGAAATTCATCTCAGGAGCTGCTATACGCTTCTTGAATTGTTTTAATATAACAAAGCAAATGTCATTTTTTTTTTCCCTTTCTTTTTTTTTTTTTTTCTTTTCAAAAGTACGCTGAGGGCTTGTGAAATACAATGCTCAGAGGACAGGGCTAGAGATTATAAATGGCGTTTTCAACTGTTTTCTGACTGCATTAGCACATTTCGAGTTGAATTGAATTGAATTCACAATCCAGGCAACTCCTTTAAAATACGGTATCTACAGAATGGGTAGATGTTTTGTATAAGCTAACGATGCTGTAAAGTCTTCTACAATATAACAAAATCTACTAACATTGAGAAGCCAACGCCCCACATAAGCAATGTTATCATTTTGTCAATTTAACACCTTGACTTTCAGTAGAGCTAGCTCTTCCGTTGATTTTTGGAAATGTCTTAGATTCCAGAATGTTTTTTTTTATTTATTTTTTTAAATTTTTGACTGTATTGCTTATCCTTCTCGATCTTTCTCATAGGATCATGCATGCAGTCTTCAGGCAACTACTGCAAGTCAGCTGACAGAAGAAGATAGCGAGTCTTTATGGTCTTAGATGATCTTTGTGGTTAGAGACCTATTGCTCTTTCTTACAGTGACGTCATTTGCTAAAATTCAGTATCTTGTTGGTGTAAAATCAACAATAGCTGGACATACAGAATAACTCTAGCTCTGGGTGCTGGAGTGGAGTCTAAGTAGCCTGTGGTGGTGGCGGACAAAGGTTCTGGAACCAGACTCATCTCTATTCTTCTTCTTCTTTTTTTTTTTCTTGACTGATTTCTATTCTAATCCACATTCCATTGTTTACTAACTCACTGTTCTATCAAACGAGTTAAGACGTCCGATTGATACTCTTCTGTAAAATGCAGCTAAATACCTGTTCCAGTGAGGATTAAGTGGGAGAGTTTTTGCAGAAATAGCTGGCAGAAATAAACATGTCTTTTCCCCTTCTCCTTCTTTTGCTAAAATAGGCCATTTTTGTCCGGTCAGGGTTTTCCAGAAGTGCGCGTGGAACCGGAAGTGTGCGTTTGTATGTGTGCATATATGCAAATAATACATATTCATTGTGAGGAATTGGCTTACATAATGACGGAAGCTGAGAAGTCCCAAGATCTGCTGTCTCCATGCTGGAGACCTAGCAGACCTGTGGTATATAATTCAGTCTGAGTTTGAGGACAATAAATGCCAGCCCCAGGGCAGGAAAAGATGAGAAGAGAGGTCTAACTCTCACAGTGAGTCAGAGAAAAGGGTCAGATTCCTCCTTCCTCTGCCTTTTGTTCTATTTGGGGTTTCAAAAGATTGGACGGGGTGGGGGGCGCACAATCTACTGAGTCTACAGCCTTAGGGACATACCAAGAAATAATGTTTCTTCTGGGCACCCATGGCCACCCAGGTGGGCATAAAATTCACTATCCCAGTTCTTTTTTCTCTTGTCTCTGAGGTTCTGTCATCAAATGTTTTTAAAGCATCCATTTCTTTTTATCTTGTGAAACTGCCTCTAAATCCACACCAGTGGAAATTCAAAAATAGGCTACAGCTTTATGATTTGCTTGTGTAATTGTAACTGGAGCATAAAAAAATCACACAGGAGGAAGTATTATTTACCTAGGCTGCCTGTTTATTTTGTTGATGGCTCGTTTCTTTTCCTTTCTTTTCTTCTTCTCTTCTCCTCTTCTCTTTTTTTTTTCTTTCCTATGCAGAAGCTTTTTAGTTTGATGTAGTTCCCATGTTTGTGTATTTTTATTTTATTTTATTTTATTTTATTTTATTTTATTTTAGTTTTAAAGTTTATATATTTTGAGAGACAGAAAGAGAGAAAGAGAGAGAGAGAGAGAGAGAGAGAGCAGAGAAGAGGGAATCCCAAGCAAGTTGCATGTTGCCAACAAAGAGCTTAATATAGGGCTCGAACTCGTGAACTGTGACATCATGAGCTGAGCCAAGATCAAGAGTTGGATGTTTAATCCACTGAGCCACCCAGGTGCCCCCTCCCCATGTTTGTGTATTTTAAAAACACGTCTGATTTAGTAAGAATATAAGTACAATTTGAGGTACGTAGGATTTCGGTTTTACAGATATGAAAACCAACAGTTTCTAAAGTCTGAAGGGTTTGATTTCTGAATCTTGAATTTCTCATGGTTAGTTTTCCTTCTTAAGAACTTAGAAATGAGAAGGGACCACTCTAAGAGCCAGGAGACTTTAGTCCTTTCCTGTAAAAGTTTTCATTATAATAAATTCAATTTATTTTTTATGACTATTTTTAATGGGTACAAAATATCCATATATTTTGCAATTTTTCTAAGCTCTCCTCCCTTTGCCTCAGTAAATTGGAAGAGACAATTTACAGAGACACTTGCCATTTCAAAGCTGAGTTTTGGCTGCTGGGATAAATGTGGGAGTCTCTTCCTTGTTGTCCCCACAGTCAGTGAAATATCCCCGCATGTTCATAGTATGGTAACAGCCTACACTAGATTAACGTTTCATGTGGAATGTCTTTACAACAAAAGGCAGATATCAGGCTACCAGAAGCACAGGAAATAAAATTAGAAAGTAGCAAGTCACATGAACCATATCTTAGCAGAGGTAAAGGAAACACTTAAGAACCAAAAAAAGCTTCTATCAGAAAATGTGGTTGTCCTCATCAAACATTTATTCCGAAGATGAAAGTCCTACATCTTACCAATCAGGGTAAATGGTTTCCCCAAGACCTCACTGACACAACAGCAACCCTTTGAATGACCAGTCTGTGATACTGACTCCTAAGACGCCTTCCTCTGCCTTGTCTTCATTGATTCTCCAAGAACTGTTCACTGAGCAACAACTTCGATGGTCACGAGGTCGCATTCGGTACTCAGGATTTAGTAATAACCAATGACTAGAAAGACAGAATGTCTGATCTTAAGGAGCTGCAAGGATAGAGCAAGATCAGATATGAAAGCAAGCTCCCATTGAAATAAGTGCTTTGTAAAAAAAAAAAAAAATAACGTTTATTCACTTTTTGAGAGGGAGATGGAGACAGAGTGTGAGTGGGAGAGGGAGACACAGAATCCAAAGCAGGTTCTAGGCCCTGAGCTGTCAGCACAGAGCCCAGATGTGGGGCTTGACCCCACGAACCTGGGCCTGAGGTTGGATGCTCAACTGCCTGAGCCAACAAGGTGCCCCTGAAATAAGTGCTTTTTAAGAGGAAATGAGACTGGAGAGGTTTGCCAGGGACAGAGTGGGGGGTGTGTTTACCCTCCCATGCCATTTGGACTTCAGATGACATAGGAGTGCTGAAAGCACGGACTCCATCATTGGCCTGCCATCTTGCTCATGTTTGCTTGATGACACCTCCTAGGGCTATGTGTTCTGGGCCTCCTGGAGATTAATATACAGACCTTAGAAATGCCTGCCAAGGCCAGAATTGGGAGGAGGTTTGTTTTGGCCTCCCATGAATCTATTAGAGATACCATAGTCGTTCCCCTTCCTGACTCGCAGGTGGAGCCACAAGGTCTAATTAAAGGTTAGCAGTCAATTAGGCATGTCCAAGCCCTTTAAGATGCATGCGAACTCTTTGATCTCACCCACTGCCCTTCTGCACATTCTCCCTAGAAGATCTGTGGACTAAGGTTGGGGTTGCTGTAGCTCATCTTCAGCCAGACCCCTGCTCCCTCGGAATCAACGAGTTATCCCACACAAAACTCTGTGCCAACTGGATGGGGTGAGCTGCTTCATTTTCCCATCTTTCCTGTCCCTCCCCCACCTTCTAACAGGTGTTGTGGCGTCTGCCTAGGGCTTTTACTCAAGAGTGAAATGAGATTGGCACTTTGGAAGTAGAACTAGCTACGCTGTGAGGTGAATGTGTACAAGTGGTCAGGAGAGGCAGGCGTTGCGGTAAGCTGGGTGGGGAGAGGATTGCAGTCTGAGGTGAGAGGTGGCGGGGTATGGGAAAATAGGCTGATTCCAAAGTTGTCTTGGAGAAAGAATATGGAAAACTGGGTGATTGTTTAAGTGTTGCAGCTGAAATAGAGAAGGAAAAAAAGGTTAACCCCAGGTGTATGAAGTAGATAACTGGTTGAGTAGTGATACAATTTTTCTTCAAGAAAGAAGAGCATATTTTGAGGCAAGATCGTTGTCTGTTTGTCCACATGGATATGTACCTACGTTGTAGCCAGGTGGATTGTCCCGTAGAAATGGAACAAGACTCTGATCTGTAGGAAAAGTTGAGTCATCGAGATAAACTAGGGGTCCAAACCCAGTTAATGAGACCAGGTGACTTACTCCAGCTGCCTGGTGTGTAAGAATGGAGAGGAGCGAGGGGGACAGGTTTTAAAGTTTGGGGACTTTTCTAGCTAGTTCTTTTTTATTTTCATGTTTCTCGAAAAAAGAGATGGGATTTCTGAAAGTACTTAAGTAGAATGAGATGGAAATGGAAGCATGAATTCAGCCTGAAGTTAATTTAACTGACAATTGTATGTGCAATTGCGTTAATGATCAAAATCAAACAAAATAAAAGCAAGATATCTAAGTTTAAAGAAAAGCAGATGTGTTGCCTAGTGGATAGTATGTCGCAAAAAAATGGATTCCCAAATTGTCAAGTGCCATTTTTATCTGCTGCCTGCTGTCATTCTAACTTACCCCCTATGCATTGGAGCTTTCCAGAAGGCATCCTCACTGACTTGTATATTGCTAATTGCAGAAAACACTGCACTGCCTTCTTCTTTTTAAGACATTATATCCTTCCCCTTCTTCAAATCAAAGATAAAATCTTGGTTCGAGTCAACACTTCTGACAGAATTTTAAATGCTCGTGGGGCATTAAGATGCGGTTAAAAAAAAAAGAAAGAAAAAGAAAAGAAGTAAATGTAAAATGCCTTGTCTATATAAAGAATTAGAAGGGCATACAATATGTTGCTGTTGACTTTGGGGAAGCATCTTCGTGCACTTGAATAATTTTTTTCCCCTAAATATTTACTGATTGATGTACATTCCAGCCAATTTAAGAGATGAGGTTGAGAAATTAGGGTTGTTTACTGATTTGTGAGAATAAGTAGCCAGCAGCTAGTATCTAGTGACAATGACGATTTTCTGAGGTTTAACCAGGCACTTGGGTACATGGGTTCTCCCCCACAGAGCCTCTAGGATTCTATTTCTGCTCTCTCTTGAGCTTAGGATGACAATCATGATAAATTGTATCATACTGTGAGGTGGTTTGTGATGAAAACAAATTTCCACTAGGGACTGTAACACAACCTCCAAACTCATGCTCTGATAAAACACTTAGAAATGTACACTTGTCTCCTCTGTCCTCCTCTGTTCTTTCTCTTTGTCTTAGTTGAAAACAAAAACAAAATTACAAGCAGAGAACGAAGACGTGTGTTGGTAACAAGAATCTTTTTCTAGATCGAGATTAGGGTTTTGATGATTTTATCTGTCTGATTCTATCTTTATTTTTATTTATCTATCATCTATCTATTTCATCTAATTTTTTTTTAAATTCAATTTTAAAGTGGAAAAAGTGAACTTGAAAGTGACAGGGACTTGAAAATGATGGATAGGACAAGTTGTGGAGTTAGGGAAGCTGCAGATTTCTTTAAAAAATAGATGATAGCTTTCTCTTTGGAATGGACAATTGTACACTTATCCAGTTCCCTGTAGATATAGCACCGTGGTTAGCATGTTGGTAGATTACTTTTATCGGAAGGGCTAATTTTATTTCATCACTTGAAGGCACAGTCATTGTGGGATTCGATGGGTTCCCTGTTTGTGGATTAAGCCTGTTATTTGGCCAAAGTGAACAAAATAGGTCTTCCTAAAGGAGAAACGCAATAACCTGCCAATTTTCATGATTACATTTCTTGCTTTCAATCATTCCAGCTGTGTGATATTCTTGTCTTTCTTCTCCCCAGAGTCTACTCAGGACCTTGGCAGATTACTTCTGTGACATATCTTTATACCTCTGGAAGAACACTCATAGAGCTCTGGAAACACTGAAAAGCTCAAGATGTGTTCAGGCTACTCTGTAGACGAACATGGGTCCCTAGGCCATTTCTTAAATTGAAGATTTCCCAGTTAGGCAGCTCTAAAGAGTCTTCAACAAGGCAACTGGATTACTTTGTGTGCCTTTAGAAGAAGCAGGATTACCTTAGTTGTGCTTCCTGACTCCCGCTTGTTCATTCATTAATTCCCTTATTCTTCCAACAGGCATTTACTCTGAGTTTACTGTGCAGCCTGAGCACTGTGGGATTTACAAAGAAATCCAATGCTTGGACTTCATTTCCCAAGAATTTACAATCTTATTCTTTCTATTGTGCATTCTTATGCAAGATCCCAGCCTATTCTAAGAGGTTGGGTGACTCTGAGTCACATACCTAGACTAGGGTCTTTATGTATCAGATTAAGTTTAAAAGGGGTCTGAATAATTAAATACAGTATGTGAAACTTGAGAAACTTAATAGAGGACCATGGGGGAAGGGAAGGGGAAAAATTAGTTTCAAACAGAGAGGGAGGCAAACCTATAAGAGACTCTTAAATACAGAGAACAAACTAAGGGTTGATGGTGGGGGTGGAGGAGAGGGGACAATGGGTGATGGGCATTGAGGAGGGCACTTGTTGGGATGAACACTGGGTGTTGTATGCGAGCGATAAATCACGGGAATCTACTCCTGAAATCAAGAGCACACTGTCCGCACTTTATGTTAGCTAACTTGACCATAATTATATTGAAAAAAAAAATAGATACTATGAAGGCCAAACATATTATGGGCTGAATTATGTCCCTCGCAAAATTCATGTATTGAAATCCTAATACCCAGTACTTCAGAATGCTACCATATTTGGAGACAAGATCTTTTACAAAAGTAATTAAGTTAAAATGAGGTCATTAAGGTAGAGCCCAATCTAGTATAACTGGTGTCCTTATTAAGAGAGGGGTGGGCCCTGCCTCACAGAAAGGGAAGGTGTGAAGACATGGGTGGGTGGGGGCGGGGAAGATGGCCGTCTACAAGCCAAAGAGAGAGGAAAGCCTCAGGAGAAACCAAGGCTGCCAACTCCTTGGTCTCGGACATCCAGTCTCCACAACCGTGAGAAAGTAAATTCTGTAGTTTAAGCCACCCACTCTGTGGTACCTCTTACAGTAGCCTCAGCAAACTAATACAGCATGGGACTGGGCAAGTCCGTCAGAAATAAGTGCTGAGCAAATATTGCGTCTATGTCATTACAGCAAATGCTGTGTGGTAAACATTAATTTATCCGGGTCTGAAGCTGCCTGAAATTCATTTCTCAGACAAGTATAGTTACACATTAGGTGCCTGGAGTAAACACACACACACACACACACATGAACCTACAGTCAGGAGGGAAACGGTTGTTAAGATTGGTAGGGTTGATAGTTGGGAATAAAGAATAAAGTGTGGGAAAAAGTCACAATAATTGCAAAGATAATAATGACAATAGCTGTTGCGTATATTTAGTGACTTCACTATACCAGATAGAGTATTATGCATTGTAATATCCCTCTTTATTAGAGACTTTCTTTTTTTAAACTTTATTTATTTATTTTGAGAGAGAGAGAGAGAGAGAGAGAGAGAGGAGAGAATGAGTGGAAGAAGGGCAGAGAGAGGGAATTGAGAGAATTCCAAGCAGGTTCAGCACTGTCAGTGCAGAGCCCGACTCAGGGCTTGATCTCACAAACTATGAGATCATGACCTGAGCCAAAATCAAGATTTGCACCCTTAACTGACTGAGCCACCCAGGGGCCCCTAGACTTTTATTTCTATATTGGTCTGTTAGGATCTGAGGGTCAGAGAGTTAAATCTTTTATTCACCTAAGATCTCACAGCTGGTATATTGACATGGGTTCTCAGGGTAAAGGGACACAACTGGCACCTGTTACTCTTTGGAGAGGGAGTAGGTGCTTTCCAAGGTCCCCCAGCCCCAAGAAAGGGGTTACGTCTGCTCCTCGGGGCTCATTAATGCTGCCGGGTAGACATTGGATTTTAATGGCTACCAAGAGCCCTGAAATCCACACTGGCCCATCATGGCTGGAGCTGTCCCGGAAGGTTTCCTGCTCTGGCCTCTCCTAAGGTTTTCAGATATTTAGGCAATCATCTTACTCTTCCTCCTCCTGAAACTGCCCAGTCCCTTGGAGATTGCTCACAAAAGATTTCTCCTTTCCCTAACTCTCTAAAGCTTTAGGTAGGAATTGTTGCTAAGGTCTTTACAAGGTCATAGCCAAATATGCGAAATAGGCAGGAGGACCACATATGAATTTGCATAAAAATATGCCTTGGATTTGCATTTAAATGCATTTTAATTTGCATAAAAGTCTATTATTACGTCTTTAGAATATAAATTTTATAATTGTTCTTTTTTAAAGCTGTCATTTATTTTTCACCCTTTCCCCCTCCTTTTCAGTTCTTACCAAGATTTTTGCCTTCTGGGGGTGCTGGCTTTCATGACCCAATCACGATGTCACGGCGGTGCCCCTGCTTTTACATAAAGAGCTCACGAGGTGGGATGCTGGCACCAGAAAATCCACTTATGCACTTTTCTTCCCTTTTCCTGTCTAGCGTCTGCCCTCTTCGGTGAATGTTAAAACCACCACTGTCAAAGAAAAATTGCATCAGATGCAGTGAGACAGGAAAGGGAGACTTTGGTCAAGACCATTGCAACAGGACAGAGATGGAGTTCAGTTCTTGAAACAAAAGATGAGGGAGTTAAGCACTGGCGTAACTAGTTGAAAAGTGCAGAAGAACGCTAGCAGGATGCTGGATGGATGCTATTAGGCATCTGTGTTTGCTCATTGGCGCTCCTACTGACCCATAGAGACGGGGAGATAGAGGTACCCTGTCTATACAGGGATGGTTCCCCGGTCCTTGAGAAAGAGTCCTGGGTTGTAGAATTGCCAAGAGATTGAGAGAAGATTTGCACCTCAAAGGACAGAGAAAAAATGTACAATTATGAGTTTGCTACAGTAAGTGCTCTAAGAGAAGTGAGACCAGGGGCCCAGAGTCAGAAAGACACCTGTCTAGAGTTGAGTTGAGTTGAGAGGAATGGAAAGTCCCCCGTGGTCCATGCAGGCAGAGAGAAAGTCAGTCAGTGATTATATATGCAGCCATAGAGTCTCTTCCTCATCTTTGGACTTACTGCCTCCTCTCATTAGCACCTCTGACATGTATTAATTCTTAGTTTATTTTTATTAATGTGGAGGGCGAAAAAAGTCACAGCATGAGACTTATATCTGAAGCTCAAGGCAAGTAAGTACTTCTCAAAACTGTGGTAAACAGGTTACTTTACAATAGTCCCTCACTTACCAATCAAGAGCAATCAAGGAACTTTCTCACTTTAGACATTTGGGACGGATATTGGTCTTTTTCTCTTTGTGAGGTCCCCCACAGAAAATCTCCAGTGACCGTCATGACGATGTCAACCAGCACTGAACTACTCTTCTGCAGAAATTACTGGTTTTGTTGCTATCACACAAAGGCCTTTATGAAGTTTCACTCGTAGTATACAGAAGAGCTAGACAAGGGGATATATTGTACAGAAGAGCAGAGTGAGGTGACAGAGCGAGATGACTTTCCTAAAGTCACCCAGCTGGCGATACTTAAGAGAAATGAAGTATTTCACGGGGTAGCTCTGCCACTTACTATCTCTAAGACTTCGGCCAAGTCACTCCGCGTCTTCTCTGTGGCTGATTTCCCTCATCTATAAAATGGAGATGATAATAACACAAAGTCATAGGGCGGTTGGGGGAATTTGGTGAGAAACGAATTCACGTACAGCCTACAGAAGATCCCTGGATCATAGAAAGCACTGGATGAACTTTAGCAACTGTGGTTTAGCAATTTGCTGGCTAAATCTTCGTTCTGCCTAATTCTGAAACTCATGCTTTGTTTTTAGTAAGTCGTTATGTCATCTCTGTTTTTGTAACCTCATCAGTTATCTGGAGTATCTGAATTAATTTTTTCTGTTAAACATAAAATCCTACGGGTATAAAGGAATGCATGATGGCTACAGATGCCACCTGTTTTTTTTTTCCTGGCTCTATTTTGCACATAAACTTTATTTCTCTTGATACCAAATTCTTCCAGAACACAGAATCTTTTATTCCTGTTGTATTAAACCCATCTTTGTGGCCGCCTAATGTCTGTGTTGGTTGCTCTTTGTTCTATGATGTTCACTAAAAACAAGAAAAAATAAACTTTTGTTCATTTTATTTCTGCAGCCAAATCACGATGACAATATTATATGCTCCAGCTTTTACCCTAATTGAATTTATAACTCTTTTCTTCCTGCCTCTGTTTGAATTACATCCTTTCTTTCATGCAACTCATTGTTTTCTTTTCTAAATTTCCCTTAAGATTTTCCTTAAATTTAACTCATTTTCTGAATTTATAATCCTAGTTCATGCTCTCAGAGCTTAAGGTTGACAAGATATTTCTCCATCCTCCGTCATCTGGACATTGGGGGTATCTATTTCTAGCCATGGAAGTTTCTAATGATCATAACTGGATTGTATTTCATGGCTAACTTGGACAGTATATCAATTCTATTACTTCTCTTCCCCAAAGTGTATCTGCTTTAGATTGAAATCTTTCAGGGGGAATAGAGTGATGAATATTTATTCTGATCTTGAATACCAGCAGCTTGAAATATCTAAAAGAAAATAAGTTTGTGCCTCAATCGTTGGGATAATTCTGAGATGTTTGTTTTTGAATATGTGATACTACTAATTTCTTTTGGTGAAATGAAACACACACTTAAAGGGGGTTATGAGAGGCACACTGCTGTCATTCAGTGTCAGGGTTGATATTTTGGGCATTGTTCCAACAGATCGTAATCTGGGAGATAATGACTCCGGTTCCGTGTTTCCCAGCTGTTCTCAACAGTGGCAACAGCTGCCATTGTTACACTTGTAAACTCTATGCTTGGAAGAACTTGTGATGGGGCTGGAAAATGCATTTCTGTTTGTGGGTTTCTTTCCCTGCATGGCGAAGCTACGTTCGGATTTAAAAAGAGAGCAATGCAACACGGTCTGGTTGACAATAACAATGCCTCAGAGACATCCGAGGGATTCGACCACATTTGCAAGCATCACCTTGGATTTTCCCTTCATCCGGGTTGAGCAGATCATTTGCGAAATACTTATTTGAATAATCTTGTTTGACATGTAAAGAAAAAAACCTTCCAGGACAAACATAGGTGGCAGGAGCCCCCAGTCTGTGGTGTGGTGAGATGTGAGTTAACTAGGGAAGATACTGCTGCAACTTTTGTAGATGCCGGTTCCTGCTCTGGAATTTACCTTTCCCGCCGGGGTCCCTTTAATGCCCGGGACCAAACTGGGAGACAGCTGGACTTGATTAGAAGCCTATACCAAAAAGCCGTCCCCGTGTGGGGCCAGCCCTTGGTACAAGGAGCCAACCAGCAACTTTAGCCTCATTAGCATGGTGTTCTACCAGCTGGCTCTAGGAAGAAGTACTATTCCACATGAAATGACTTCTCTGACTGATCAAAAATCAAAGAAAGTAGAGGTGGATCAAATTGTCTTTTTCACCTGAGTCACACTGGATCCAAGAAACCTGCAAATTTCCTGCGTCATAAATCATAAACCGGCCCCAGACCTCTCATCAGATGTCAGGTACACAACCTCAGGAATATCATGTCATAGACTGTGCTTATCTTAACGATGGAGTTTTCTTTTTAATCATTATTGTAATGCAAAGCTAGAGGTGTTCCCAGAGACTGTGACATTGTTTTAAGCCCTTTGAGCTATATTTGAAAAACACCTCCGTCTTTCCTTTACCGAGGCTACTTTGAAAAATCAGAATCTTGAATGGAACTTTGCTAAAAAGAAAAATGTCTGCAACCCAAGAAACGTGGATATTGTCCTGGATCCCTTCCGGGTTCCCCTCTCCTTTTGCTTTCTCTTCTAGATTTTTCACCTAAAAGGAATCTTCAAAATCCAGTTTTGGAATCTTTTCTTTCTTTCTTTTTTTACTGTTTATTTATTTTTAAGAGAGAGGGAGAAAGAAAGTGTGTGAGCAGCCGAGGAGCAGAGAAAGAGGGAGACACAGAATCCGAAGCAGGCTCCAGGCTCTGAGCTGTCAGCACAGAGCCCGACGCGGGGCTTGAACTCACCAACCATGAGATCATGACCCGAGCTGAAGTCAGAAGCTTAACGAACTGAGCCCCCCCAGGTGCCCCTCAGTTTTAGAATCTTTTCTAAATGCTGTTCTTTTATCTGCTCCCTGGTGGAATTTTTAATATGCATAAATCCTTCATTTCATCAAATTGCAAAGCATCTTCTATCAACTATATTATTTCGTAAAGTGGCTTTCCCTTTTGACTTTTCTTTCTACTGGTGCCGCTTCCTTTCCTCAACACTCAAGTTGTAAATCTCGGTCATGATTGCTTGTCAGCTTCTTTCACTCGACTGTATGCTCCTTAAGTACCAGAATTGTCGTCATTCCTTCCCCATCGCCTGGCACCGTTCTTGCCACACTGTCGTGGTTGAGTAAACATTTCTGGAATAAATGAATACATGGAATAAATGAATAAATGAATATATATCATATATTACATATATATTAGCCTTTGCTTCCTCTGGTACTCTTCTTGTGCTTAAAGAAACTGAATAGATAATCAAAGACTTTCAATGTAAAATCAGAAGTTATAAAATATATGGAGGGCAAGTCTCATGTTCTCATCCTCCACCTGCGCGGCCATACGCCCACCACGCATACCCATGCGAGGGTAACCACGGCCACTCCTTTCTTATGCTTCCTTCCAGAGTCTATTTCGCCCATGCAAACACACACATGTACATTCTTATTCTTTTCCACATATGTACAAAGGTGTTGCCAAATACTGCACACACTGGCATGACTGTATCTTATTTTGTGCTTAGAATATCCTGGAAATACTTCCACATTTGAATACAGTTTTATTGTTTCTTTTAAATGTTCATTTATTTATTTGAGAGAGAGAGATAATCCCACACAGACTTAGCACGGTTAGCACAGAGCCCAATGTGGGGCTCAAACTCACGAACGGTGAGATCGTGACCTGAGACGGAATTAGGAGTCAGAAGCTTAGCAGACTGAGCCGCCCAGGTGCCCCTACCATTCTTTCCCTTGAAGCTGTGTCACGTTATAAGAAGTTAGCTATTCGGGTTATTTCCTGTTGCTGGATATTTGAGTTACTTCCAATCTTATACTTGAATCAAAGATGTTTTGGTGAATACACGGGCATCTTTTGTCGTGAGTGTATGTCAACTCCTAGAATGTAATGACTGGGTTACTGGGTCCAGCTTGACAGTGGTGACACGAAATTGTTTTCTGGAGGCATGGTGATAATTACCCTACTAATGTATGAATGTGCCTGGTTCCCTGCAGCCTCACGACATAGTAAATTATCAAAAATACAACTTTTTGGGGGGGCGCCGGGATGGCTTAGTTGCTTAAGTGTCCGACCTTGGCTCAGGTCACGATCTTGCTGTTCACGACTTTGAGCCCCACGTCTGACTCTGTGCTGACAGCTGGGGCCTGGAGCCTGCTTCGGCTTCTGTGTTTCCTTCACTCTCTGCCCCTTCCCCGCTTGCACTCTGTCTCTCAAAAATAAATAAAAACATTAAAAAAATAAAGATAAATACAACTTTTCCCCTTAAATGTCTGGAAAAGATATATTTCAATATAACTTAAATTTTTTTTAAAGTTTATTTATGTTTGAGAGAGAGAGAGAGAGTGAGCAGGGGAGGGCCAGAGAGAGAGGGAGACGCAGAACCCAAAGCAGGCTTCAGGCTTTAAGCTGTCAACACAGAGTCTGACGCGGGGCTTGAACTCACTAACGGCGAGATCATGACCTGACCGACTGAGCCACCCAGGGGCTCCTCAGTATAACTTTAGTAAATACTTTGCTTACTATATAAGAGGCTGACCATCCATTTCATGTGTTTAAGAATCCTTTAAATTTCTTTTGGGTGAACTGTCCATATTTTTCCTACTGGGTTTCAGGTTACTTTCTTATGAATTAGATTATCCAGGCTTAATTCTTATGGTAAGTTTGAGCCCTGATCCCTCCCACCCCACCACCCCCCTCCTGACTGTTTTGGGTAAACTTTACATATTAGGAGGTTTTGATTTTTAGGCAGGTAAATTTATCAGTCTCTTCATTTATGGCTTTTGGGTTTTACGTCTTAGTTAAAAAGACTTTTCCCATTTTAATATTATGAGGAGATTCAACCATGTTTGCTTCTAATGTTTCATGGCTTACTTATTTCACATATAAATGTTTGGTCATTAGAAATTTATCCCCGGGGGTATAGGGTGGTGCGTGGATCGAACACATTTTTGCAAATGTCCACTAATTATTCTGACATATCGAATAGCCTCTTATTTCTTGCTGATATTTTAAGTTAGGAGCAATCTTTACATTATACTGAATTCCATTCTTTTTAAATGATTTTCATTGGTCTATTCATTCAGCAAAGACCAAATTCTTTTTTTCACTGTGTTTATTTCTCCATATTAATTTTATAACCAACTGATTTAGTTCTAAAAAGCACAATTTTGGCATCTCAGTAGGTATGAGTAAAATATGCAAATGACCTTACAGAGAATTAACATTTGGGCAACATTGAGTTGAATCTCAGAGGACATGGTGTGTCTTTCCTTTTGCTCAATTTTTAGGTTTTGTTTTCCAGTGGTGTTTTAAAGTTGTTTTTGTATAAGTCTGCCACAGGTCTTATTAAATGTATAGGTGTTTTATCATTTTAATTTTTTATACAGGACCTTTCCTCCAATTGTAACTTCTAACTAGTTAGTGTTTGTATGTGTAAAAACTACTAATTTCTTTATATGTTTAGGTCGAATACATCTTCCTGAGTGTTTTCGCTTCCAATCATTTTTTTATTATTGTTTTCAGTTTCTTAGGCAGGCATCATTGTCAGCTAAGACCAAACATTTTATTTACTTCTTTCTTTTGGATTTTTACAACTGTATTTTTTTTCTTTTTCTTTTCTATTTTATTTTTTTGCCCGGTTCCTCATTTACACCATGACATGATAGCAGGTATTTAGTTATCTTTGTTTTGTTCCAGATTTTAGTTGGGTTTGTTTCAGTGTTTTCTGATTCAAGCATTGTGCTGACTTTTGGGTCTATCTATCCATCCATCTATCTATTTACCACCTATCAGGGTCTTTATGTATCTATATCTTTTATCTATCTTATCTCTATCTATATTTATCTATATATCCCTATTTATACATCTACATATATGTATATAAGTATGCATACATATGTATATAAGCTTACAGATACGTATATATATGACTTAAAATTTTTTTAATGTGTATTTATTTTTGAGAGTTAGAGAGAGACAGCGCATAAGCAGAGGAGGGACAGAGAGAGGGAGACACCAAGATCTGAAGCAGGCTCCAGGCTCTGAGCTGTCAGCACAGGCCTCTAGATGCGGCTCAAACCCACGAACTATGAGATCATGACCTGAGCCGAAGTCGGATGCTTAACCTACTAAACCACCCAGGGGCCCCTATATATCTATCTATATATGACTTTTTATCATCTATGTAGTTCATATAAATTAATACTTATATCAATTTGAGTCCTCTTAGAAGTAGACACTCAAGCAGGACTACACAAGCAAGAGAGTTATTGGGGAAAATACTTGAGAAGAACAGAGTGCAGAGAGCAGGAGGAGATAGGAGAGGCTTTACCTTGGCCTGCAGATCCGTCAGGTGTGCAATGAGAGAGAGAAGAAAGGGAGATTTGGTGAAAATGGTCTCAGGAGCTGGTGGCATTCTAAGAGAGTTTGGTCCTCACTGTAGCAGGGAAGGAGGGAGTTGGTGGGGGTTCAAGAGATCCAGTTTCCCTTTGAGGAGTTCTGTGAACCTACAGATTAGGGCTTCCCTAGTGCCTTTCCCACGCTCCCTCCATTGGGAGGACCTGACGGAAGTGTGCCGTCAGTGTTTCCTGTGGTGAACGATCATGGCGGTGCCAACTGGGGCTGCCACTTAGCTATGTACCCACGGCCATCTGTCTTGAGGTAGAGCTGAGAAGCACATTTGTATGGCTTCCACAATATTATACTTCCAGTTAACTACCGGATTATGTTCACTTTTTATAGAAAATATTTCTATTTCTACTTCTTAGAGCATACACGAGTTCTCCTGAGTGAAGAAGGCAGCTCCCTAGGCTCTCCAGTCTTAGGCAAACCTCACGTTCAAGTTTGACGTAGAACTTGGTGGCTGTGTTCCTCTCCCACTAAGACACACTTTGATGCATGCAGTAGCAACTTTTAGAGCTAAAGATACTGAGTGCAGGAGAACTATATATTCTGGCTTCCTCAGTACCTCTGGAAGAAGAAAAAAGTATAAAGGTTTTTGAGCTCAGAAGTAGAAGAAACACAAATTCTTTAAAACCCGAGAAGTAGAAAGCACCCAAACTTTGGGTCCAAACACCTTGCTCCCTATCACAAATTCTTTAACCCTCAGAACCCAAAGAGCCCCTTCTTTGAACACACAGGTAGAAAGCATTTTCCAGCAACCTTTGTATTAGTCATGTGACTAAGTTCTTTCCCCCCAAGAATGTGAAAGGAAGTGAGAAGTGTCCCTTCCAGATCCGACCATAAAAAACTTCAGTATGAGAGTTTTCCTTCGCCTTATTGGATTCACGTGATGATGCGGTGATAGGGGGTGACAAAGCCACAAGATGGGAGGAGATCTCCCTAATACAAGTTACGGGACAATGGCCAGTCTCCCGTGAACATCCATCTAGGACTCTTACATAAGCAGGAAGTCAGCATGCCGTATGGTTAGGCTGTTCAGTCATTAAGTCTATTTATTATTTAGAATCCTGATGCATGATAGAGTGAGAAGCCAATGCCGATCCATAAGTTCTGCCGAATTCAGAGTAGATGTGCAATGAATATTAATTTCTGTCCTCATTTGTGGCATTACCATAAGGTACTTGAGAACTTATGGTTTTATAATAATACAAATAAAATTTAACTGATCTAAATCTAGGCAATTTTTAAGGTGTGTACAAATCATGATCAATAGATCATTCTCATTGATCTATTGTTTTATAGCCTCTGACGGCCTGTAGAACGAGAGCAGTGGAAGAAGAGCAGGCCTGGAATGTTTTCCATAACTTAATTGGATGTCAACAGATGACCGTGGGACACTTACTCATCTCGGCGTGATTTAAAGAAACCCTCCCCCCATGCGTATAGCTCCTCGTACAAAACGAGCGCAGAAATAATATTTTGGAGCTGACGTTTTAGCGATAGAGTTCTGGGGAAAAGTCACGACGCTGTAGCTTTGGCACCAGACGTGCCCGTGCAGTAGCGCTTTTGACAGCATTCAAATCAATGTTTTTTGAACAACTCTGATGTGTTGGTCGCCATTTGAAGCACGTAGATTTTACCTTATATGTCCCTTACAAAAGGCATGTAGTGCTTGTATGTCCTAATTATTAATGAAGATTTCCTAATCCTCAAATATCATCCTGAAACCTCACTCTGTTTCTAATACTAACTCTAAATGGAGCTCTAGCCCTGTCTGTATGAGACAGAAGATTTGCGCATATATCTACAAAACATAGATTTTGTGCAAAACTACAGAATGGCAGGAGGGGGGAAGCATTTTACACACGTCACTTCCTTTGAGCCTCACACCAGCCCTTCGACATGGGCATCCTCCACTTTTCATCAATGGCATCACTAATGTTCAAGGAAGGTAAACAAATAAAGGCAATGGGACACAAGATACAATGGTAAGCCTGGCTTTGATTCCAAGCTTGACTGTGCCCAAGCCCGTGTTCCCTCCGCCAGGCAGCGTGAACTTACCCAGGATTATCTGTGCCTGCTTGAATGTATTCCCCGAACAACAGAGACTTCCTGTTTGACAACCTAAACTTCTAATGCTTAATTTGTAAGGAAATCTTTCTAAGACCCAACAGACCTTCAGGTAAGTTGTTACGCCTCTCTCTTGTGGTATTACACCAGCAGTGCTGGTGTCAAAGATAGTTACTAAATATGGGATTTTTGCCACGTTCTATTTTCTCCAGTATTTATTTTTCACCTTTGGAAAAATGTGTGTATTAATACCTATTTCACGGATTATTGTGTCTGTTTAATGAGATACACAAAAAATGCCTTGAGATGTAAAAATGGCTCTACGAATATTAACCAATCTATTTTTTTCACGGAAATATCAGGATTTCAGGATTTAGAAGTTCTTCAGGTAGTCTGAACAACGGCTCATATCGTTGTGTGTTTACTCATCTATTTGCAAATGTCTCAATTACAGCATAGTATACTTCCGCTATTTGCCTTGCTTGGACAGGAAGAGGTATATAATATTGCTGTTCTGTGTGATTATGTGCCGTTGTGTGTGTGCATGTGTGTGTGTGTGCGTGTGTGAGATGTGCAGGCAAAGGCATTCCTATATTCCATTTTATTTACATGTTTGTAATTGTAAGGTACTCCTTTGACCTCTCTTTCAACACAACAAATAATTCTTTTTTTTTTTTTTAAATAGTATCGTTTTCTATCTCTTTCTCCTCCGTGCTTTTAGGGAATTGCATTGATCCCACAAGTGATTTCCGGCTCTGAAAGTCTCTGATCCCATCACTGTTGAACTGTCGCCTTATTGTCCCCATCCTTTTGAAGGTTATGGTCACACTTCATTGAATCAAGCCACAGAAGTGATGAAGGTTGACCCAGGTTTATAGTCTATTTTCAGAGAGTTGATCATGGCTGCTTTATAACAAAAATTAAACCTAAATTCTATATTGAAGTTAAATAATGCTCTTTATTTAAAATTTTAAAACTCTTTCAAAAATCTATAATCCCCTGGCAAATTTAGTAATGGGTCTTTGGGGCATGTAGAAAATAACTACAGAATTTTTCTCTCTCTTTCTTTTTTAATACCACATGAAATACAAAGAAAAGAAGGTTCGGGGGGCAGTTTTTGAACATAAAAGCGTTATGAATATTGGTAGAGTCAAACGCTCATGTTTATAGACTTCTGATGGCCAAGTGGATAAACTATTTGCCATAAATGAATCACACAATATGGGATAAAAAACACAACAGCTGGTAAGGGTTTGTCTGAAATGTGCGTTGTGTGTGTGTGTGTGTATTACACACATGCCGACACACACACACACACACACGCACACACACACGCGCACACACACACGCACACGCGCGCGCACACACACGCACAGACAAACACACACGCGCACACACGCACGCACACAGACACACACACACGCGCGCACACACACACACGCACACACACACACAGACAAACACACACACGCACACACACACAGACAAACACACATGCACACACACACACACGCACACACACGCACACACACAGACAAACACACACACGCACACACACAGACAAACACACACACGCACACACACAGACAAACACACACACACGCACGCACGCACACACACACACAGACAAACACACACACACACAGAGACAAACACACACGCACACACACAGACACACACACGCACACACACGCGCACACACACGCACACACACGCACACGCACAGACAAACAGGTATTAGAGACAAATGCTGTTCGTTATGCTCATCATCTAAGCAACATGAAAAATACCAATAAGATATTTCTCTAGGCAGTGTTTTGGGCATCAAATGATGTTTTGGTCCCGTTCTAAAATTTGAAGACCTCAGATGGGAACAGCCTCTTCTTGTGGAAGTCCTGGTTCAGATGGAAAAGGGCTGGTTGGCTGGCTTCAGACTGCGAGGGGCAGCTCAGGAGGCTCTTCTCACTGGTGGTCCTGCTGCGACAGCTTCTGTCACTCTGAAAACACTGCCCCAAGAGCCACTTGTGTTGGTGCCAAAGCATACTCCTGAGCTGTGGGTCGGAGGGCACATTCTGCTTATTCCTGTGCCAACATGAGAAAATCGCAATATTAATGTCTCCGAGATTGAAGTGAATTCAGGGTGGCCTCCTGGCAATCAGGAAAGTGAGATGGAGAGAGAAAAAATGTTGTGTAGGGAAGCTTAAATAATTAGTTGTTTTTAAGTATTATCCCTGGTGAAGGGAAACGGACTGTACTATACTGACAAGGAAACTCCCCAAATTCTCTGAGTCACATAGACAACAGGTTGCCAATAACTCTGAAGTCGCTTTGTTCGAGCAGCAGACTTAATGATTATTACTCCATCTCTAAGTACAGTGAGTGGAACCCAATTCAAGCTGTATTTCCCCTACTCTTTGCGTTGTAATCGGTAGAACAGTGGTTTTGCATTAAAAATCTATGTTAAGGGCACCTGAGTACTTCAGTCTGTTGAGTGTCCGACTTTGGCTCAGATCATGATCTCGTGGTCCGTGAGTTCAAGCCCCGTGTCGGTCTCTATGCTGACAGCTCAGAGCCTGGAGCCTGCTTCGGATTCTGTGTCTCCCTCTCCTCTCTGCCCCTCTCCTGCTCATGATCTCTTTCTCTCTCTTTCTCAAATAAACATTAAAAAATAAAAAGTAAGTAAAAATCTATTTTAAAAAGGCAGATTTTTAAATCAAGTCATAGCTATTGATTTTTTCAGTAAAAAATAGTTCTGACGGTGTTAAAGTATTAAAAATTATATTTTGTCTAGTAAATAAAACAAAGGAAAATATATTTCTTAAGGAATAATAATTCGTATGCCCATATTCAGGTATGCATGAAGAAGATTTTTAACATTACTGGAACTTGGATTTTTAATGTGAATGAGGTATTTTTCTCATTAAAAGAGTTTAAGTCCACAGTACTGAATGCTGTAAGTGGCCCTCGATTAGGTTCCGAGTCATGAATGTTAAGATATCAGACTCTTATGAAAAGACAATTACCTGAAGTAGATCTATTATGTCTAGCCATTGTCGATAGTCATTCATCCGAAGGATCTTTACCTTTCCATAGAGTTGGGAACTGCTTTGCTCTGTTTTCTATTTGTGCCAAGCATGCATTTATTTACCTTTCTTTCTGTCTGGAAAGACAACTTGGAAGGGTTCAAGAGCTCTTTTCCTAACCTCTCCTAATGGTGATGTCCTCCAAACTCAAACACAACAGACCTGAAGGGTTTCTGCGTTCATCCCTGCATTCGCTAGCAACTAATCATAACAGGCGTGCTATTTGAAGAGCTCCCCATGTTTTACGCTATCCCTTGAGTGGTTTCGAGATCCTTTGAACCTGTAGCGTGTTGGTAAATTCTTACTCGCGAACCATTAATGTATGCTGAGTATTCACAATGCTAATGATCCGCAAGAAGGGTAAATTATGAATAACACATATCCCAGAACCCGTGGTGGTATATATTATAAACCCACCTGATTGCCTCTTTCAGTTTGATTACTGGAAAATCAGTCATTTCCTGGCAGTTAATCAAATGCCACAGAGATCCTCATCTTGATTCCAGTTATCCTGCTTATTCCATTTATTTTTTGATTTATAAAAAAATTATTACCATAACAATCTTTCAGATTTGATTACTGGTGAATATAACAAACTCATTTGCAGTCACAACCCTTTTTCTTCTAAGCAGGCCGTTGCCTACTGGTTGGTTAAAATGCTATTTCATTAATTAAGCGTATTATGGATTCATATAGCCTTCAATTTATTGCCGTTCAAGAATTTTGCATCTACACCTCATTAAGCAACTATGTTGTGTTAATTACGATATCAGAAAATGTAGGAATCTACTTATCATCCACAGAAACAACAACATTCACCTCGGAAGAGGGATGCTGAATTTTTTTTCATATTACTCAGATCAACGGACATTTACTAAAAGTATTTCTGTCCTTGGTTTTGAGGCTTCTTTTCTTCTCTGCTCTCACCTCACTGACTGGGTTTTTCTCAGCCTTGTTAATGGACTTTAGAGCGATCCCTTTTTGAGTGTGTCTTTTTGTGTGTGGATTCAGCCCCACTATTCTTGTTCCTTGATTCTGCACCTTCCCCTCGGCCACCTACTCTCATGGTGTCCATTGCATCTCTGTAGACGAGTCATAGACACGAATAGAAAACTCTCTTAAAATGTACATCTATAAATATAAGATCTGTCCATCCATCTACACATTTACATACTAAAGAACTTAAATACATGCTTTCATGCTTCTCGCAATCTCAAAATAAACTTCTAAAATGGATTTGCTTGCCGCCAGAGCAATTATCCTCTCCGTGGCCTTGAGTCAACGGTGCCATCAACTGTTAATTGCTCAACAGAGAATACTTCAGCTGCCAGTGTTTCCCCGTCATCTCCAGCCGGTCCACATCTGATGGACAAAGCACTTTGATGCTCCTCTTGTATCATCGTGGTACTATCAGAAAGTAGAAGATCTGGGTAATATTTACCCTCTTTCGTTTGACGACCCTTAGGGCAGGTGGCTAATGACAGGTGGCTTAGGTCATGTCACTCTCATATGGCTACCTATTGTTTCTACTCTTTCAGTCTAATTGATTTCACATATCTGTTGGGTCAATATCTAGTTCAGAACCCCTTGTGAAACAATTTTAAATAAAGCATAAATTTAGATGTCTGCAGTTTGGCATGGGATGAAAAAAAACATCTAATATGGATGGATATTGAAGATCTTAAAATAGCAAGTGTTAATATGTATAAAAAAATATGAGACAGAGTTTTAGCAGAAAATCGTCTCACTAGGTGGGATCCATGCATTCCTCTACCTTTCTCTTTATTCTTTATTCAGCCCCTTATAGTATTATGGATGCTTATGAGAAGAAACATAGGAAGGTATTTTAATACCCATGAAACATTTGGCAACACATGTGCCGGTGTGTTAGCTGGATCAAGAATTAAGTTTATGTTCCGAAGTTTGTTTAATAACATAAGAAGAGTAAACCTTCTTGTGAAAAGCTATTATTTCCAAAATGTCTCCAAAATCTCTCAGGATCTTCTTCTTCTGTTACCACCTACTACTTCAATTCATCTTCCTTTTTTCTAGACTCCTGTGATTATCTGCGTAACTTACTTTTACTTTAGTTTCCGCTGTGAAGAGTTTGATTCTCCCTTTGTAATGTACCCATAACAAGCACATCCCTAATGCCCCTTCTTGTCCATTACCTTGCACTTACACATTCATTTCTGAATTCTTTAGTGGATTTCGTGAAACCCTCAAAGACGACTTTATTATACCAGTGTGTGGCGTAGTATAAAGCACAAAACATGTGGTCAAGAAACATGATGAACATACATAAATCAATGAATTACAGAGTTTATAAATCAGTTATACCTACAAATAAGGAGTTACAGATTCCCCTCCCCCACCATCTGCAGGTAGAATGTGCCTATGAAATCTTTCATAAACCAAAATGGCAGGAAGTGAAGAGTAGTCCTTTCCTTCTGAAAGTTTGATTTATACCATGCTGCTTTTATGAAGCACCTGCCATAATGCCTCCTTTCTCTAATTTAAAGAAATCCAAAGAGGATGTTGGTTTTGCAAAAAAAGCCACTTCCATACAAATGTAGGTCTTTTGTATAAGTGAGGCAAGGAAACACAAACTTTTGGGAAGTAGTGGAACCTTTGTGGGCACATCTGTAGACTTCATCTAGTAAAAGATAATTCCATATATCATTTTAAGTCTTGATGTTATCAATATCTTCGATCATTAAAAATTATTCTTATTTGAATTGTCTGGAAATGACATGAAGGCTGAAAGAAATTAAAACACTCTGAAACATAAAATAAAACTCTTCCTCTGAAGAAAAGCATTTGTAAAATTTAAAACACCTCGAGACTGTAGCAATTAAGAATTCAAAGAGAGAAAGATGCTTTTAGATTTAGTGTTAAGAAAAGAAATTTTAAGAAAGGAGCTCAGAAGCATAAACGTAGAGATAGCAACAGACCTATGCATGTTATTTCTGGGTTCGTAGAAAACCTCCCTGTTCTTATAAAGCCCAGTTCTTTGAAATGGCTTATCGAAATGGGGTTCAAATAAAGCTTTATTTCACTAAGAATACTATCTCACTTAGATCACAAATTTCCTACAGGGAATCTTTCAATATAGAAAAATACTGCTAAGCGACTTGTAATATATTTGTGATTTTGAAATGTATAAACTGAACTTTGATTTACAAGGCTCGATAATTTATATGTTGAGAAAACTACCCAACTGACAAATAGCAGCATGAATTATTATGTAATGTGTTAAAGAATGCTATCATTTATTCACCGCCCCTATTTAACTATTCAATGGGTATGGTTCATGGAAACTGGATTCTCCTTAATAAAATCCCTTCCATGATATAGACGCTTCACTTAACGGTCTTCTTTTTCAAAAAAATATAGTGAATGAACGAAGAGTTGCAAGTAAAAGGAAGGTTTTCTGGTGAACTCATGCACAGTAATTGAAAGACAACGAAACTGATTGTTTTCTGTACTGTAATTTTCACAAAGCAGAAAAAAACGTGTAGATCTAAAAATATATTTTAAAATTATTCAAAATAAGGTACTGAGCCAACGAATGTAAATTTAGTCCAAGATTAAGACAAATATAACTATGTAGTTATAATTAATATTCATACTGATGGTGTTTAACATTTCAGAATTCTGAAGCGACTTCTGAATTATATGAATTTTGGTGTTGATTATATTGCAGATCTGTAATTTGTCAGTTTTCTAATTATTTGATATTCTGTGCTTGGTTTAGGTATTAATTTTTAGAGAATCAGTATATTCAATTCACCACAACAAACAAAATGATGAATTCTTGACATTGGGCTTGTGTTCTGTGGTTTAAGGCTTCTCTCAGAAGGATAGTGGGACAAAAAAGTGCATTGCTCCTAAAAAGTTGGAGTCAGACCCTTCAGGAAGATGTTGAGAATAATGAATTGTAATCCAACAGCTGAGAATCGGTATTTTAAAAGGCAGATATTATAAAGCAAAGAAGTTATTAATATAGTGGAAGTTCGTTCTATAGATTCATAATTACGCCAATGTTTATATTTTAGCAATGACGATCAACTAGTATTTTATTTCCCAAATTATATTTTTATCCTTTGAAAATTGTACTTCTGCTTATTTTTGCTTAATTTCTTTTGTTACTTTTTCTAAACACACATTCATGGTGGTGTGTGAATAGAAGTTGCAATTTTAATGTAGGAAACCAAAGGTCTTCACAAACTGCAGGTTTGTCTAATGCAATTAAATAGGACCAGCAAAAACACTTTATTTAGGTATCTAAATTTTATTAATTTTAATAAAAATATATTTGCTAATGAAGAGAAAATAAGAAATGTTTACTTTTATAGTATTTATTTTTAATGAAAAAAATAGTCTTTACCAACATAAGTTTGTTTTCCAAGTAGACATTAGCTTCAAGACTTATGGACTGGTTTATTCAATTATACTTTCCCCTGAAATGAAAAAAAAGTTATTGGAGTCTATATATAACTCTAGTTATAGAGTCTTAACTAGACAAAGTTGTATGTTTTAAGCGATAGAATTTTTATAAAGCAACCATGGAAGATTAGTTGAAGCAATATATGTTCCTGAATGTTCTCTAAACAGATAATTAATTAATTTGCAGAGTTTGGCAGATAAACATTCATTCTGCCCAAACTAAAACCATATTTATGATGATAATTTCAAACATTACATAAGTAATCATTTGTTCAGTGGTGATAGATACTTCACAAATAGCTATGGAAATAATGATCACTTACAAGAAACTGTAAGCCCAAAACCATTATTTTTCCCTTATATAAAAGCTAGGAAAAATACATTTAGATAAAAGACAAATGCGTTGCTGTCATCAACGTATTGGCAAGCAAACTCTGCAAAATGTCAGAATTCCAGAATTCTTGAAGGACCGTGGAACAATGAAAAACTTACGGAGCCATTGGGTGAAATTTCAGTAGAAGCTATATAAAAGATTTGAAGGCCTATCTACATTTCTTAATGTTTTCAGGAATTCTCTGGTAGAAATGTATATCCTTCTGAGGTTGAAAAACCATTAGGAGCTTTCAAAGTGGGGAGCGTAAAAAAGTTTTGCTAGGATATATAACTTCCGCTAATGGCCAGGGATGAAGGAGATGGAAATTCCTTCATTTACAGTTAAAATAAATGTATATCTCTAAATGCCAATTAGCAGGCCCCCACTGACTCTTGGTGATTCATTCTTTAATGAAATCATAAATGTTTCTGCAGAGCCATCCTGAGTCTCTCCCTCGAGGGCGGCAAACGTATCATGAGACGGATCTTGGCCGCCTGCCATGTTCCACCTGCAGCAGGAGGGGGCTCTGACTTCCTCGAGCAGCGGTGTCCAGGTGGAGACAGGAACACACGGGCATCTGGCTTACACATCATGTATTATGCACATTTGGAGCCATGTCAGAGCCGTAATGAACACAAAGGCATATTCTTTCAGTATACGTGGAACCCCCAAATCCCCCAGGGTAGAGCACGTCACCGTTTTCTTCTGAAAGGTAGCTCTTGGGATGCCCCAAATAACGCTTGAGTTAAAGGAGAACCGTTACAATTGTTGTCTCCCCTCCAGATTTACAGAAATACAATAAAAAAGTACTTACATTTAGATAGGATTCCTGTATTAGTCTATTTAAAACTAAAAATTCACAGGGCACTAGAATTTTAAGAAAGTATTGAAAGTGAGCTCAAGAAAACTATTTTCAGATTTTTAAAAACAAATT
This sequence comes from Paguma larvata, assembly GCA_030068075.1. NCBI lineage: Eukaryota > Metazoa > Chordata > Mammalia > Carnivora > Viverridae > Paguma > Paguma larvata. Next base: position 8,310,196 of record CM057839.1, on the reverse strand, counting down.
CAGAAAGACAGAGAAAATCAATTAAATAAAGCAAATTTCAGGGAAATAAATGTAAGATACATCCGTTGTAGCAAAACCCACAAAAATAAAGAGAATTTCTCAGACCTGATTTTTCTTAGCAGCAGTATTTTCATTATACAAAATAAATGACAGTTAAATTGTCTTTATGCTAAATGTCTTTTTAATGATGCTGTAAAATTGTAGCTAAGAGCTCTACCAATACAAAGAGTTTATCTTTTCTGGCATTTTGTTATGATGATAAATTCCAAATACCTCATCTAAAAAAAGTATTCCAAGGTTATTAATTGAATCTTTCCATAAGAGTTAGTTTATCCATACTGGTCTATTTTATTTTCATCGTTGAATTTATTCATTTATTTACTTTTAAAGTTTTATTTTTTTATATTTTTAATGTTTATTTTTGAGAGAGAGAGAGAGAGAGAGAGAGAGAGAGAGAGAGAGAGATGAATGAGTGGAAGAAGGGCAGAGAGAGAGGGAGACAGACTCCAAAGCAGGTTGCAGGCTCTGAGCTGTTAGCACAGAGCCTAATGTGGGGCTCGAACTCACGAATGACAAGACCTGAGCCGGAGTCCGACACTCAACCAACTGAGCCACTCAGGTGTCCCTTCACGGTTGAATTTAAAAAGCATGTATCAGATATGATGTAGTAAGGATCTTTGTATATCAGTTATCAGTCCTTTTCTGGTTTAGAGTACTTATAAAATAGCAATGATATTTTTCAATAGAAAAACTTCAGATAAATTTTAGTAGGTGCTACAGGGAATAAAATAAAGATTGGAGGAAAATGACTCTAAATTCATTTTCAGTAGAGCTATAATAGAAATGTATTTCTTTCACGTGTTGCGTTTTTCAATCTTTTTGAGAAAGCTATGAGATATTTATTTAATGTTCTCAAATAGCAGAGCTATTTGACAATTGAAAAATTACTTTTCACATAAAAATGATTCTAATTGAGTAAAATATTAAATGTAGGCTAAGAAAAAAATAAGCCCAGATAATATTCATCCGAAGAAAAGAAAAAAAAGATTTCTATTTCAAATAGTAAAGTGAGGCATATTTAGTTCATGGCCCCTCATGACCCTACTGATATCAATGACAAAAAAAAAATAAATAAATAAGAAAAAGAAGCAAATCTGGCCTTGTTGTATAAGTAGTGGGGGAAATGTAAAAGAGGAGACACGTTAGCAAATATTTTCTGAATGATCTACATAAGAAAATACATTTTTGGGAGGCTTGCGTGGCTCAAGTCGGTTAAGTGTCCGACTCTTGGTTTGACTCAGGTCATGATCTCATGGGTTTTGTGAGTTTGAGCCTCATGCCTGTCTCCATGCTCACAGTGTGGAGTCTGATTGGTTTTCTCTGTCTCCCTTTCTTTCTGGCCCGCCCCCATTTGTGCAGTCTCTGTCTCTCTCAAAATAAATAAATAAACTTAAAAAAAAAAAAACCAGAAAAAACATTTTCAAAGAAACACAATATTTCTCCCAATTTTTCCCCATTCTCTTAGAGAGCTTTCTAAGAATTCCTCTTTAAAAAGTGAGTGAGGAGAAAGAAAAAGCAAATTGTAATGAATCCAAGGGATTAAGTGTGGAGTTATTGGATTAAAAAAATGAAATGATAGGTAAGCTGGCAGATTTCAGGAAAGACACAAAAAAAGTTATAGACACGAAAAACAGATGAGAAACAACAACAAATAAAACCCAGAATGCACAGCAGTTAAAGCCATTACATACGAGGTGGAAAGGCTGGAGGAAAAGAGATTGGGGAATAGTAGGTCCATGATGTAGGGTAACAGATACAGGAGCAAACACAAGAGAGCCAACAAATTAACTGTGTATGCGACAGAGTAAATGAAAAAGAAACATTTAGAGAAGAAATGGAAAAAAAAAAATGCCTAAAGTGTGGGAAGAACTGAATCCGCAGTTGGAAACAGCCCTCTGGATCCCAGGAAATACTGACAATAATCAGCCCGAAAATACATCCCAGGGGCTCCTGCGTGGCTCAGTTGGTTAAGTGTCAGACTTAGGCTCAGGTCATGATCTCACAGTTGGGGCTCTGGGCTGACAGTGTGGAGCCCGCTTGGGATTCGCTCTCCCTCCCTTTGCTGCTCCTTCACTTGTGCCCTCTCTCTCTCTCTCTCCCAAAATAAATAAACTGAAAAAAGTATATATACATCCTGAAGAAGGAAGTGAGCTCAATGGCCGGAAAAAGGAATGTACAAGTATTTCGGCAGGAAAAATCACTAAATAGGGGTAAATATCAAGCTGTCCTTAGGATTCTCTACGGCAACATTCAAGTCCAGACAATAAGGAAGGTTGGCCTAAAAATATTCTAGGGGAAGCCATGAGCCCCCAATTTTATACTCAATCTTTGAATATAAAACCAAAATAGTCTCACAGATACTCAAATTCTTAGGAATACGTGACCTAGAAGATTAAAAAAAGCTAATATATGCCAAATTTCAACGGACTCAGAGACATATCAAAATAAAATCATACTCAAGAATGGAAAGGAACCAGGCAGTAACTACTAGTGATTTTCGAATCCATGTAGATATAAAGTTGACTTTTAGCCTCTATGTAAATTATAATTAATAAACTTCACGTGTGTATTATTAGACATGACATTATAACACTATGCTATGAGGAGTAATATCAGGAAATGAGGTGAGGGTAATAGTGCTAATTATTTACTTGAAATCCAATATTTAAGGGATAATTTCTAAATTCGAAATATACATATTAAAAAATATACATATATTAAAACTTTGGAATGGTAGTAACTTGTCCTGTGAGTGTTCCGCAAGACGAGAAAACGTTTCTAATAAATTTTAACTTGAAATGAGAAACATCTTGCAATACAAGCAGTACGTGATGCCAAATGTCACATGATCACAACCGAGCCAATGGTTCTTGAAATTCACTTTGATATACAAGTGATTTGGATTACAGGCATGTTTCTGGAATGAATTGTGCTCACAAACCAAAGTGTGTGTGTATACATATACACATATATACATATATATATGTATACATACACAGCTGTGTATATTTAAAATATGGACCCTTTGGGCACCTGGGTGGCTCAGTCAATTGGGTGTCCGACTTAAGCTCCAATAATGATCTCACGGTTTGTGGGTTCAAGCCCTGCATTGGGCTCTGTGCTGACAGCTCAGAGACCGGAGCTAGCTTTAGATTCTGTGTCTCTTTCTCTTTCTGCTTCTCCCTTGCTTGCACTCTCTCCCTCTTCTCTCTCTCGAAATTAAATAAACATTTAAAAATATTTTAAAAAATAAAATAAAATATGAACCCTTTAAGATATTTTCTGTTTATTTACCTATTTTTTCTTATTTCATTTAATTTATGCATGCCAAATAACACATTTACTCAGGTATTAAAATAAAATATATAATAAATCTACATATATCTATTATATATTATAGTAAATATAAAATAGGTATTAAAATAAATATATAATATATTGAAATGTATTTATTATACATTATGTTAAATATAAAATGAATACATAAATGTATTCAATATAAATATAAATTTATTTTATGTTGAATTTAAAATAGATATAAATTAAAATACAAAACAGCAATAAAACTAACTAAATAAAATAATGACAGATCAATAAGCAAATTAATACTGCCAAAAATTTACCAAGAATCACGTGAGAAAGAAAGAACAGCCTGATTGTACAGACTCCTAGAGAACACACGAAGATCCTGGAGTAGTCTCGTAAGCCTCTTAGTTGCGACTAACCCTTCCCCTACCTGCCCCTCTCCACCTCTGAAACTGTTCTGAGAAAAAGAGTTCTCATAATCCCGAGAAGCCGCAGTAATGCACTCCAGCTGGGGAGAAGCAGTCTGAGAATCAAGGTCGTCCTGGGTTGAGTAAGGAAAGCCTTGAAGTGAAAAAGCTCCCGTACACCTGTCTGAGGCTTGATCAGAGGCAGCAAGGAGCTCCTCCTTCCTCCAGAGCACTGGCCGACTTGGGAAGAAGCCTGTTCCAGATGGATGTGAGGAAGAGGTCCCCCGCAGGAGATCTGAGGTCATCTTAGAAGAGAGCCCCCCTCAAGTCCCCAGCTTGCAGGACAGAAGTCAGCCCACCGAGCCTGCTATCCTGGGACGGAAGAGATCAAACAACCCCTGACATGAAATTGTAGCCTGGAGGGGAAAAGACGCACCCATCACATAGAAATACGTGGATAGAGGTATTGCCATTAAATGTAAGTAAGATATGGAGAAACGGGACAAAGACGGTGCGCAGTACTGCAGCAGAGAGAAAACAGAATCAGACAGAAAGGGAGATTGCTTGCAAAACAGAGTGTGAAAGAAAACACTGCCCGAGAAACAGAGGATCGCATGTGTGCGTTGTGCATGATATGCTATCAATTAAGTAAAAAGAAACGTACAGGGACATAAAGATGCAAAGACACAGTAAGAGGGAAAGACAAAGCCACGGATATGGGCAATAAATATGAAATCTGAATTGTGCCATTCCAGAGCTAATGCGTGAATTCGAACCAGGGGAGATAGAACAGAAACAGCTGGAATGTGGGTTAATGACAGAACAGGTCGAAACTCAGGGGAAATGACAGAATATAATGTGAAGAAAGAAGTGGGTGTGACCATAGAAAGGCACACTAGATATCGCGAAAATACACATGCAGGGGATCAACATACAGACGTTTCCAGAAAAGGCAGCCGACTGCTGGATAAAGAGAGACTTCTCAGGACAGAGAGGGGGAAACACTGAGAGTAGAAGGTGTCAGGCTGTCTCAGACGTCTTTAGAACTAGAAGACAAGACAATAAAGAAAGTCCTACGTTATTCCGAGGGAAAGGGAGTGTGACTCCAGAATCTTACACACAGGCAAGATGTTGTTCGCGCATCAAGTAGAAAGACGTTTTCAAATATAGTATTATTTACATGCGAATTAAATAAGCAACCCCATAATGAAATCCAGCAATCCGTAAAGGACTCAAAATAAAGAAGTATGAAAAGAGCAGATGTGGTAAAATGAATGGGTTTGAGAATTAAGCTCATCTAAATAAAGAAACAAAATTATACATCCGAGCAGGATGTAAATGCAATAAAATATGACAAGGGGAAAAAAATAATCCCAGCAGTAAAAATAGGTCAGTGGCAAGGGAGGAGGTAGAAAGAAATAGGTGGCTACTGAAATTCTCATTTTTATAGCATGGAGTCAATCTCAGAGCACTGAAAGTATAATCACTTGGGTTAAATAAAACCACGACAACTCCAAACTCAACATAGATATCGCGTCTATCAATCTTAAAGAGGTTTTTAAAGAAATAATATGTCCTGCAGTGAGGAAACATTGACACGAAATTTTAGCATCCCTTCAGCATCAGTTGAGTTTGTATTTCTTTTCTTAAATGTAATTAAAATTGCATTTAATATGATTTTGGGTGTGTTAATGTAACTGGATTGCTACGAAGTTATTTTCTTTCCGTAGCGCTCAGGCTTCTCATTGATTCTCAGAACTCGCCTCTTTCTGGGAGCCTGGGTGCCAGATTTTCCCTTGGGCTCTTGCTAGTGACAAGAATTTTCCTCTTTGTCTCCCTTTTTCTTAGCCTGGTATTTTTATTATTTTATTTATTAAAAATTTTTAATGCTTATTTATTTTTGAGAGAGGGAGAGAGACAGACCACGAGCAGGGGAGGGGCCGAGAGAGAGGGAGACCCAAAATCTGAAGCAGGCTCCACCTTGCCAGCACAGAGCCCAACGCGGACATCGAACTCACGAACGAACCATGAGATCATGACTTGAGTCGAAGCTGATTGCTTAACCAACTGAACAACCCAGGCTCCCCTCAGACTGATATTAGTTTATTTATTTAATTTGAGAGACAGAGAGAGAGGCAAGGAGACAGGGAGAGAAAGAATCCAAGCAGATGCCACACTGTCAGAGCAAAGCCCGATGAGGGGCTCGGACTCACAACCATGAGACCATGACCTGAGCCGGAATCAAAGTTGGCCACTTAACCCACCGAGCCACTCAGGCGCCCCTCAGCCTGATATTTTTAAAGAGGTTGTATTATTTTATAAATCAACACATCACTTTCGAAAATATATTGAGAAACACAGCCCAGTAGATGGATGAGGAAAATAAATACACAGATAATGGAGAAATGTGCATGGCAAATATTTAATGAAAAAGAGGGTGGGCGTGTGGGAGGATTAACCTCATTGGTCACAAAACTAACAAATAACAATTTAAAAGCTTGAGAGAGTACAGAGAACAAAGTGAGGGTCGCTGGTGGGGAGGTGGGTGGGGGGATGGGCACCCTTTACTTACATTTATTTTTGATGGACTGTTGATTACACGGTGTGAGGTTGTACCCTTTTAGGTCTTGTTCATTTTCCACACCTGTCCCGGTGATATAACTCTTATAATGACAATTTAAATATTCTTGCTCAATATAGAAGCCACTGAAGACTAGAAACTCGGTGAGATGCAGATGGGTTTTCAAAATTAAGATGTTGCTTAATGAGTGAAGTGATTTCAAAACAAAACCGATCTCAGTTAATAAAGTAGCAAACACAACTACGACACTCAAAGTCAAAACGTTCCACTTTTCTTTTTCATGTATGTGAAACTGCAAAAATTTCCCACTGTTTTCATTTATAAAATGGTTATTACAGTTCTTTTCACCTACCACCTTGCAGGGCTGCTGTGATTATTAATGAGATCATTCCTATAAAGCACTTGAGTTCCTTGGGGATGGGAGACACGGAGTGTTATTATTATCCCGTCATTCAGACACTAGCCTGCTCCCTCTTTCAGGACCTCGAGGTAGAATCAAACAGAAACAAATTCTGATCCACAGTGAGAAATATTTAATGAGATTTTAAAAAAAAACTTTTTTTCCCCGTGTTTAAGACCCGCGGTTTCCAGCACTAGATATATTAAATTCATTTCAAAGACCTTTTTGCATACCAATTTGATGCTTTTTACGTCCAAACCTGGGTTGCTTGAGGTTATGGGTAAAGTGAAATCAGGTGTGTATTATTTTCGTTTGTTTGAAATGAAGTCCACTGCTCGGGCCGAATGAATGTATCTTCAAATTTAGAGCATTAAGATATAACCTTATACTGTTAGACAAGAAAGGACCCTACAGATGCCCAGAGCTCAATTAAATTATGAGTTCACTTCTTCGTGTTCTAGCACAGGCATGACTCCTTCACAAAATTTCTTTTCAATTTTGTAAGTTCAAATACTCTTACCAGCTGTCGAATTACCTGTCAGCTCTAAGAACTGAAATATGTCTTTCTTGTGAAGCCAAAAACGTATTAAAAACCTCTATTAGACAGCGTTTAGTAAAGCTGAACTATAATTTTGCCCAAGTGTTTATTACCTCGCCGCGGTTTCTAAGACTCTGCGTGTCTAAACTGTGGCACGACAGGACTGCCCTTCGAAACGCGAATACTCCTCCAAATCGGATTATTTCAACTACCAGCTTGTCAGAAATTTTATTTAATTTTCTGTGAGCGGTTGTTTGATGTATAATAGAAGACCCAAAAGTTTATAAAAAATTTTAGAAGAGATTTTGATGACCTTTTTTACCTGATATTATCTCCTTGAGAAAAGGCAGCATATTGCACTGAAGGTCTTGCCAAAGCGGAATGAGATTTTTTAAAAATTGGCTTAAATGTCAGACTTTCTGCATAACAATACACTGACTGCAATCTTTGCAAAAATCCACCAAATTTTACTACAGGTATTTCTTAAGATGGTTTCTGCTCTGCAGTCTTTGCAAAAATCCGACAAATTTTGCTACAAGTATTTCTTAAGTTGGTTTTGCTGATATTAAAGTTCCATATATTATTTTAGGTATTTCCTCCCACTACCCTAGAGTAAGCACAACGAAATATCTTAAACTATTCTCAAACTCTTAAGTTCTGTGTTTTAAAATTTTATGTAAATGAGTTAAATCTTCATAAGTAATGAATGAGGGGCGCCTGGGTGGCTCAGTAGGTTAAGCAACAGACTTTTGGTTTTGGCTCAGGTCATGATCTCAGGGTACCCAGGATCGAGCCTGGCATCAGGCTGTCAGCATGGAGCCTGCTTGGGATTCTCTCTCTCTCTCTCTCTCTCTCTCTCTCTCTCTCTCTGCCCTTCTCTTGCTTTCACTCTCTCTCTTGCAAAATAAATAAATAAGCTTAGACTTTCATTTAAAAAAAGAAAGAGTGAATGGAAGTTTACTTCACTATATGTTTTCCAAAAACTTGATTTTGAGTTTCAGGAGATATTTTGCAACTAGTACAACCATACATTAATGGGTTACGCAAGCCAGTACAACCATAGATTAATATAACAATAGTGGAACTATGCCAATTACTCTTAAGTCACTCCAAATATTTCATGTCTTGATTTATACTGTTCAATATAGTGTTGACATTCTGATAGCATTTTATTGTCTTTATTTTACTTACATGGTTTATCTATATTATTTTAAATAATCTTATTTGAAAAACTCCAAGCCTATAAGACTATAGAAATAATGGTAAAATTAACATATAATTCTTAAATCTCTTGTTGTTCATCTTTCGTTAAAGTAACAAAAGATTTTTCTCCCTCTCTGTCTCTTCTACAGACACACACAGAAATTTTTCAAGTGGTGCATTTCCTAAGACTGACATAATCCTACATGGCTAGAATATCATTATACCTAAGACTACCAACATTAAATTGAAAAAAAAATCACGCAATCTACAGTCTATATTCAAGTGCCTTAAATTATCACAAAAATATCTTTGGAAAATTTTTCCTCTATGCATATGCAGTCAAGTTCACATATTAAATTTGATTGCTTTGTCTCTTTAATCACTTTGGATTAAGAATAGTCTGCTCATATTTTTCTCTTTTTCCTTACACTGAATATTTTGAAAGTCTTAGTCTGAGTTCCTGTAATCTGGCCAGGTAAAATGTCCTATATCCTGGATTCGTTTATTTCTTCATCTTATAAACATATTAAACATAAATGGCAAAATAAAAATATAGGTGATGTAGTTATGGAGTCATCTTGAGGATGACCTATATTAGTGATGAAAATTGGATCACTGGGTTAAAATGGCTGACCATGGAGCTATTTATCCCAAGACTACTTTTTCCCCTTCCCCCTTTGTGATCGCTGAGTTATCTGGGGGGTGATAATTTGAGACCATGCAAATATTCTTGGTCGCACAACGACTTTCCACCCAATGGCTTTAGCATCAATGGGTGAGTCTCATCTAGGCTTGCAATCAGCGTAGTGATACTCTAATTGTAACTTTTTCTGTATATGTATTAGTTGGCATTTCGTTTTCTCTCTTTCCTTCTTTGAATGAATAATACTATATACTTATGGATTCGTTTTTAGTTTAATACGATATAATTCAATATAATCAATATTATTTTACACTGAATTTGTCCCAATTTTAGGAATTTGAGAGCTAAACAAATTAGCTTCTGTTTTGTTTTGGTCATGATTTGGGGGAGTTAATTTTAATATTCTAAATACTTTATTTTTATACAATTGATTTATATTTGCTTTTTTTTCCACATTGATTTTTGCTGTTGGTTGAACTCTGAGATTAACAAGACCTGATTGCCAGCTTTAAAGAAATATAGTTGTCACACACTCCACTTTTAATTTACAGCCTTCGAACAGAATTTTCATCCAACATTTTCATCATTAGTAATAAGTAACTCACATTTTTTAATTACCAAGGTTTCTATTCTAGAAAAAGAATCAATTTATTTGTTTTCAGCACTTTAGAAAGATGTTTGAGGCTTTTGATTTTTTCGTTGAGTATCAGATATTTGGCTTGTGATATATATATTTTTTCATTTTTTTAACGTTTATTTATTTTTTTGAGACATAGAGACAGAGCGTGAGCAGAAGAAGGGCAGAGAGAGAGGGAGACACAGATTCTGAAGCAGGCTCCAGGCTCTGAGCCGTCAGCACAGAGCCCGACGCGGGGCTCGAACTCACAGACCGCGAGATCGTGACCTGAGCTGAAGTCGGCCGCTTAACCGACTGAGCCACCCAGGCGCCCCTTGTGATATATTTTTAATACTTCTTATTTTGATTAAATAGATTCAAAATGTTCATATTTGTGTTATTAGAAAGAATGCTAAGAAACTTTGATGAAGCTTGCCTTCTTTGTATTTTGTGGGTTTATTTCCTTAAATAATTTTATTGAGATATAATTTAAATACGAAACATATCCACTTTAAAAGAACAGTTTAAAGAATTCCAACAGATAAGTTTCCTGGTGTCATTTGCCAATAAATCTAACCCCCATTACTGGAAACCCTAATCTTGCTTTTCATCACTAGAGAGTGGTTGGCGTTTTTTAGAATTCATATGAATGTAACCATACATGTATATTTGTTTCAGCATGATTTTTAATGATTATGCTTCTAAGAGTATCACTAGTTTAATGGTCTTTTATTGCTAAGTAATATTCCAATGTAGGTATCAATCCCAAGTTGTTTATGTGTGGTTTATATTAATGGACATTTAAATTATGTCCAGTATTTGGCTACTATGAATGGAAATGTGTTTGATACTTATCTATCAGTCTGTGCAGATACACGTTTTTATATCTTTGGTGAAAATTACTGGATCTAGAATTACTGGGTTGTATGATAAGTGGATGCTTAGTTTTGTAAGAAACAGTTTTCTGAAGTACTTGTATAGTTTTACACTCTTTGGGCAATATATAAGAGTTACCACACTATTTTTAGTACTTATAATTTTAGGTGTTTCAATGGCTATGGAAAATTATCTCACTGTGATTTTAACTTATATTTGTATGGTGACTAATAACCAGCATTTTTCATGTGCTTATTAGCCAATTACATCTTTTATATAATATCCATTCAAACCTTTGGATTAGAGTTGTTTGTATTCTTATTAGTGAGATATAGGGCTTTATTGGAATATACTCTGGATACGGATGCTCTGTTAAATACAGGCATTGCGATACTTTTCTGTAGTCTGTCTGTAGCTACACTTTTCATAAAGTGCCAACATTGTCTTTTGAAGGCAAAAGTTTTTCATTTTGATGAAGTCCAAGTGATCAATTGTTCTTTGTCTTCTGCTTTCAGTGTTCTGTATGAAAAATCTTTGGGTTCTTGAAGTTCACAGTGATTTTCGTCTAATTTTTTTTTTTGGAAGTTATAACATTTATCTTTAGGTCTATGATCTATTTCAAGTTAATTTTTCTATACGGCATGAAAATAGGGTTGAGGTTTAGTTTATTTTATGGATGAGGTCAGTGGTCACCGGTATTCTTGGCTTTGCTTTTCTGATGTGGAACCCCAACACTAGGAGGGAGTTGCGATGAGAGATGGGGCTCCGCTGTTCGTGGTCCCCTACACCCAGGGCAGGAGTGGGTGATGCGGGGGAGCTGCCGAACCCTCGGTCACACTCATCTGGAATATGATTTCTGCAACACAGCGTTTGGAGGGATGAAAAATGCTGGTAGTCTACACCAAACGTGGGAACTACCACCACTTTTGGCTGAGAGCTGCAGTGAAAGGAATATATTTTTGTTCCTAAATGCTCATAATGGAGTTTCCATCATGCCTCGCTTGGGCTTGGTAAGAAAGGAGATCCTGCCTCAAGTTCCAGAGAAGCTGGCTATTCTTATCAAGATTTGATACATTTCTTTCAGGGAGAGAGAGAAAGAGGGAGAGCGGGAGTGGGGGAGAGGGGCAGAGGGAAAGAGAGAGAGAATCTTAAGCAAACTCCCTGCTCAGCACTCTGCCTGAGGCGGGGCTCAATCTCACAAACCATGAGATCATGACCTGAGTTGAAATCAAGAGTCAGAGGCTTGACTGACTGAGCCACCCAGACGTCCCTTTCTCGAATAATTTTAAAAATTTGTCTAAAAGTCAGCCTTAGGAAAATTTCCAGAAACTTTAATTCGTTTTTAAAATAACCGTAACCAGCTATGGTCATCTCACTGGGGAGGGCCCCTCACAGAGTTCTTTATTCTGCAATTCCAGAGTTATCCCTGCTGTATTTAGTTTGAAATTATTATTACTGATTTGGAGGGTTTTATTGTTGCTCCTTGGGCTGCAAATATTTTCCAATTAATGATTTGTCTTTTACATCCTTTTTATGGTCCCCTTTTTCCTAAAACACTTAAAACTTAGTTTTAATGTATTTTGCATATAGCACTTAAAAGATCATTCTTACCTCAAAATCATAGTTATGCCTTTCATATTTATATATTAATGCATAAGGATTTCATAGTTTTATTATGTCAGAGATGAATTGGATTTTATCTTTTTCTATAAACACAATCGTCCCATCAATATTTATTATATAATCTATCATTTTTCCCCATGAATTTGCAGCTGAGGCTCCGTCATAAATCAAGTGTCTACCTATATTTGACCAGTTTCTGGATCTTTTAGTCCATTCCATTCCTTGTCCACCCCCAGTTTCACTTCCAAATTATCCCAACTGCCTTAATTTACTAGTTACTCTTGACGTTTGAAAGGGTAAATCCCATCAAATTATTCTCGTTTTTTTTCTTTCTTCTCTTCTCTTCCTCCTCCTCTCTAGTGCCCCTCCAAACATTACCTATTTCTCTCTCTCTCCTTAAAACATATACTTTAGTAGCTTGTCAGAATTGTATTTTAAAGGGCCAGCGTTTGATTTCATTGACCTTATATTGCTTTCTATTTCATCCACTATTTCACTTTTTAAATTTAAAGGATCTTTGTTTTAACTTCAATTATTTTTCTCAAATTACAAACTATTGTCGACTATTTTTGTTTTATGCTATTTTTTTAAAAATATTTTTTAATGTTTATTTATTTTTGAGACCGAGAGAGACAGAGCATGAGCAGGGGAGGGGCAGAGAGAGGGAGGGAGACACAGAATCCGAAGCAGACTCCAGGCTCTGAGCTGTCAGCACAGAGCCCAAAGCGGGCTCGAACTCACGGATTGTGAGATCATGACCTGAGCCAAAGCTGGACGTTTAACTGACTGAGCCACCCAGGCGCCCCTGTTTTATGCTATTTTTGTGTTATTAGCAAATGTTATTATTGTCATATACACTTTTTATTTATGTTATTTGCATGGGTACAAATATCATACACATAAGTTCTTGTAGTTATTTGCCCTTAAATTTGTCTTTGATCTTACAGTCACTGGGGACCCACTGCAGGGAGTTTAAAAGTCATTGACATAACCAGATATTGTCCTTGAAGTTGCACAGCCCTGAGGCCACTCTGGGCATAAAAAAGGAGTCCAAACTTCTGGTTACAAGATAAATACGTGCTGAGAATGTAACATGCAGAACGCGACTATATTTAACAATACCGTATTGCATATTCGAAAGTTGCTAAGAACGTAGATATGAAAAGGTGTCATTACTGGAATAACAAATGTAACTCTGTGCAGTGAAATCCACGGTAACTAAAGTTATTGTAATGATTATTTCACAATGTATACACGTATCAAACAATATGCTGTACACCTTGATCTAACACAATGGTATATGTCTAATATATCTCAATAAAACAATGAGACCCGAGGACAGAAAGACTAATTTTCAGGGTTGCTGGAGACTGGGGTAAGAAATAGTAAGACTCTAATCAGATAGACTCTAATCGAATATGGGAATTGAAATGGTCCCTAGAAGTGTGTCTTTGTAGGAGGCGTAACCTTCGGTGGTCAGAGAAAAGAAAAGAATGGAGCATGATTTCCAAGTCACTGACTTATTTACCCGTACAGGAATTGGCAGAGACATTCAACTTGAATCTTCCAGTCATGAGTGTGTTTCTGTTGCTTGTGTTGGAGATGCTTCCGACACAGTCAGTTGGGGATACGCAGTAGGGTGCTGGAAACACGGGCTGGAGAGCGAAGTGGACTGGCGTGGCAGACTGGAATCTTACCTACAGAAGTGGACAAGATCACACCTGTGCGGTACAAAGCCTGGAGGGACTGACTCAGTTGTGCGTATAAGGCTCTCCTCCCTCTGTCTGAAGGACCACAAGGACCTCGGAGGCGCTTGTCTTCAGGTACACACTTCTATCCTGGTGTTAAGGATGGCGTCATTATGCTCATTCTGCTTTAATGTTTTGAAATTTAAAAAGAGGCACTTTGGAGGACATACATTCCTGTTAAAGCCTGCTTTTGCTTAAGCTCTCTTTTTTGACTCACGATATCATACAAGTCATAAAATGTGAGATTTTCTGTATATTTTATAGCATTTTTAGAAAGAAATAGTCTCCTACCTCGGTGAGCAAAATGTTTCTAAAGAAGTTTTTTTTTTTTTTGAAAAAATAAATATAAAATGATAGTGATTTTAGACCCATTTAAGTTTCCAAGCACTGTAAAGAAAACTGTAAAATTCAGAATGAAGAAATCAGATATTCAGATCTTCTGACTGTAGTAATTTCTCACCTTTCACTTACTCAAAAAGCTTCCTGTAATTTTAAGTTTTTGCCAAGTACATGTCTTTCAACTACAAACTTTCACACCTACAATATAATCCAGATGGAGGGTGTGTGCTTCTTGAATACTGAACCAGAGCTATACCATGTTACACAGTGAAGGCATTCAAGACAGCATTTGGTTTGACATGAAGCTGAAAAGTTTAACAAAATCAGTCCCTTACTCCCACCCATGCTTTGGTTCTGAAACAAAACTGGCCAGGACCCGAGCTAGTTAGTTTATTTGATCTTTGGGGGAATTTATAGCATCCTGTTTTTCTCAATATTATTTGGAAAGGATACTTACTTTCTCAAAGATGTGCCCTTTCATCAATGAAAATACCTGAAGTGGACTAGCAACAAGAGTGAAACGATTTATGAATTAGGCAGATTCTAGAGTATGATCATGAATTGTTTTCACAACGGATACCATTTTTCTATAATTAAGAACCAAACCTGGATGTGCCCTTTTCTTTTATTTAGCTCTGATAGCTCTGACAGCTGCATATCTAGATTTTTCTAGCATCACAATGTATAACTTGAAATCAAGATCGCAAGTTACATTGTTTTCTACAAAACAGATTCTGTATGAGGGAGGATACATTTTTATTTGGTCTCCATTCACTTTTTTTGTTCATAGAGACTTTTTTTTGATGAAAGAACATTGTTTAGTTTTCTAAATATATTTGGGAATGGATTTGAAAGACAAAATGAAGTTTAATCAGTGGTTTTAAAAGAATCACAGTCAGGGACATGGATAGAAGTCAATCTGAACAATGAGTTGGTGGCGGTGGAATTAAAATGGTAATTTATGAAGACTGCAGTTGTGTGTAGGCTAGATGAGTTGGGTCATATAATTTCAGACTATAGCTTCCAAAGGATTAGTCCCACGTTGGCAAGGAGTTCTTATGTCCTATGGAAGTTCTGGCCCTGGAAGGAACCCATAAGCCTGGCTCTGGGAAAGGCTATGCTCAAATTCCTAAAGACAAAGATGCTTGTTGAAACAGAACTAATTGCAGCTAGGTAATATGAAGAAGAATTTAAAGTCTTAGAGGAGTAACCCAATGATTTATTTCAGAAAAAGCAAAAAGACAAAGAGGCGGAAATGATGAAAGGAAAAAAAAAAGCTATTACGGATAGCTTCGGAATAGTTAATGCCAGAATTAGAAAAGTAAGTATATAATGGAAAACCCATAATTAGATAAATAAATAAAAATTTACCGAGTTTAATAATGACTGGTATCAAAGGGTTCAAAAGGACAACTCAGAAATATAGTTATAAATGGGTAAATAAACAGAAAGGTATTGAGTATCCCTCTTTCTTCTTTGGAAATTTAAAATATCCTTTGGTACCCATGTGCGTTTACTGTAGCATGCCAGAGCCCCTGGGCACACTGCTTGAGAACCTTGTATGATTGCAGGCCAAGTCATCTGGATTTAATATCCAGGTTGTGAGTGGATTTCCAAAAAAACATTACCAGTGCCATTTTATCACTTGTGGACAAGCTATGTACTAATGCCTAGATGTCACCCAATGGGGACACATCGCGGCTATGCAATGCCCCCCAATCTCCATTCATCTGCTCTATGATGTCCTCAAAGTGTGGGTAAAATCGGCACACCAGGATGATCGGAACTTCTGCAGTAACACGTTTCTTCTTGTAAACGTATCTGAGGCAAAACTCAAATACAGAAACAAAGTCTAAGAATAAAGGTTGAATGGAATCAATCCCCAAAGCCTGGTGAGTTAAACATAAAAAATCACACTCTTAGTAAGTCACTCGGATGAGATAACTCTCAAACATAATTTGGTTCAATGATAATGAAATCAAACTCAAATGGTAAACCTGGGAAGGGTTTGGGATATTTGGAAGTTAATTAGACACATGAGAGTCCTCCAGTTTGCTCCTTATAGAGGTAGGTAAGGACGTGAAAGGAAAGCTCTCAGTAAAGCAGAGGCGAGTGAACTATGGCCCTTGGGTCAAATCCAACCCTCTGTCCACGGTGTAAATAAAGTTTTATTGGAACTCAGCCTTGGCCATCCATTACCTATTTTCTATGGCTCTTTTGGGGCTATAGCAGCAGACTGGAGTAGTTGCACCACAACTGAATGGCTTGCAAAGCCCCAAATAATTACGTATGGATCTCCACAGAAAAAAATTTCCCAACTTCGTACTAAATTGTGAGCTCTTCGAAGCATCTGCATTACCGATGGCGCCAGTGGGTGCTGCTGGCGCGATTTTTGTCTCATATTCAGATACATGTATGTCCAACTCTCTGTAAATTCATTTCAAACCAGATACCAAAGCCCCATGGTGAGCATATAAGGGAGAGATCATTACACCCAGAGTTCTATACAATATCCCTATCTCCACTGCACACCCCTGAGCTAAGTCTCTTCCCCTGCAGCTGGGAATAGATACAGTTACACTTCAGCTTCAGTCAGCGTAAGCAGCGCAAACTTCTGGTTCCAGTCCCTCATTGCCACCCTACAGACTGTCTAGAATTTCAAGTGGAGTAGATATGTGAAGGCAAGACTATACCCCAGAAAAGGTAAAGCTAGTTTGAGAAGACACCAATAGGTAGATAGAAATAGTAATTTTGGAGACTTGGTATGATTGATATGAGTGTTAATCTTTTTAAATGTTTATTTATTTATTTCGAGAGAGAGAGAAAGAGTGTAGGTGTGAGTGGGGGAGGTGCGGGGAGACAGAAGAGAGAGAGAATCCCATGCAGGCTTGGCGCACAGAGCCCGACACAAGGCTTGAACCCAGCAACTGTGAGATCATGACCTGAGTTGAAATCAAGAGACAGATGCTTAACCAACTGAGCGCCCCAGGTGTCTCTGAGTGCTTTTAATATCAAAGTTTCCAGTACCTAGAAGCTGTCCCTCAGATGTCAAAGCTGTCCCTCAGATGTCAAAGCAGCCAAGGTGCGAGCTGGCTTGAGGAAAATACTCGTGTTGTAGTTGATGCAAGATGAACAGGTCCTCTCCTGGCTCCGGATTCTTGTTATGATTTCCAGCGGCAATTTCCATACCGTCAGAGGGTTCTGTTTAAGACTTCGGAAGAACATCTTAATGAAAGAAATCCGTATTTAGAATTCGTATGAAGTGGATACGAGTCTTAATATTCTAAGTCAGGTCAACAAGCAGTATCACTTAATTTTTTCCCTAAGTCGAGTTAGTTTCCAGTTCACAGACCTCTCCACTAACCTCTCTGGTAGAGTATCTTCTAGAGGCTCTCTGGGGGAGGAGGGACTGTCCCTTTTCGAGGAACCCTTCGTCCTCCAGGGCTTTATCATGGTTTCCGTATCTTCAGCAAGCAAAACGGTTACCTGTGGAGGAAGGCTTGCAGTTTCTGGAGGTCCTCCTGACACTAAACAATAGAATGCCTTATATTCCTTTTCATTTATGGTCTCTTCATGCCCGGGAGTCTTCTTCAGCTTAGAGGCAATATTCTAAAAACCAGTAGAAATTCAGCAGTTAAAAACATACCTTTCAGTTAGTGTTGAACGGTTATAGAATTTCACTTGGGGAAGAAGTCTAGAGAGACAGGGTGGTGATAGGTGCACAAAATGTGTATGTAATGAGATGGAACTATACACCTAAAAATGGTTAACGTGGTAAATTTTATGGTATGTACATTTGGATACATTTAAAAATGTACTCTTCAAAATAAAAAAAAGGGTTAAATGTTTTTATAGTAAGTGATTAGATGTATTTACGATACATTCAGTTTCTATGTGATCAGCACTTACAGATTCCTAAAAAGGGGGGAACTAAGACGATTTCTTTTAATGAAGCTACCAGAGAACTGATATCCAAATCAGATGAAGTCTTCAAAAATTACAGGGCACTCTCTCTCCCTGACATAGACAAAAAAAGCTGAGACAAATATCGACAATCCAAACCTGCCAGTATATGAAGCAAATAACCTTTCGTAATAAGTTTGCTTCTCAGCTTCAAAGACGGATTAGCATTAGAAAGTCATTAATGTATTCCACAGCGTTTATAAATTAAAGGATAAAAACATTTGATCAGGGCAATAAATTCGGTAAAATCTGTCACATATTTATGGTTTCAAAACAATCAAAACACATCTGAACGAACCAGAAATTGAAGGAACTTCTTAAACTCATAAGCAGTACCCACCCACAGGTACCGTACTTGAAGCTGAAACATCGGGGTGTTCTGATTAACACTGGGATCGAGACAATGATTCCCGGTACTACCATTCTGCTTCAAAATTTTCCTACAGATTTTAATAAGAGAAAAGAAACAATAAGGGGAGAAAGTTGTGTAAGACTTGAAAATAAAATGAAAAAAAAAAAGTCCATAATCATAGATGATATAATTTCAACTTAGAAAGTCTAATGAATTATTCCGAATGGATAATGTTAACATAATACATTGATTAAGTTTGGTACATAGATATGAGCCATATAAAATATTAACGTATTACTATATTTCAAAAATGAAATTGATAAAATATAAATTACATAAAGATGTTATTTTTATCTTACTTTTTTATTAACAATTTTTTAATGTTTATTTTTGAGAGAGACAGAGTGTGAGTGGGAGAGGGTAGAGAGAGGGGGAGAGAATCTGAAGCAGGTTCCAGACTCTGGCTGTCAGCACAGAGCCTGATGTGGGGCTCAAACCTATGAACTGTGAGATCGTGACCTGAGCCGAAGTCAGACGTTTAACTGACTGAGCCACACAGGTGCCCCAAATTACATAAAGATGTTATTTTTAAAGATCAACAAAATATGGCTCGTAGGACTCACTTGATTTTACTAGGCTATGCAAAGTCAGTGTAAAGAAAATTACAGTATTTTATTGGGATACATTAAGCAAGACTTAATATTGTAAAGGTATCGATTCTCTTGAATTTAGTATGTAACCAATAAAATTCCAATAACAATCTGCTACATATTTTTTTTTTTTGCCATACAGAGAAAAATTGTAAGACTCTCTCTCTCTCAAATACTCATTCTATGACCATATCGTGGCCTAGAGAAACTTTTACAAATGTACCCAAGGAGATACATACGAGAGTATTCTTAAAGATATTTGTAAAAAACATAAATAAACAATGAACAAGATCATCAAAATGAGAGCAGAGTGTGATATATTAGTACAATGAAGTTGTTTATGGCAACGGCAAGCAAGCTGGCTCAAACTACACCCATGAACAGGAATGACTGTTAGCAATAATATTTAGCAAGAGAGAGTTTGCAGAAGATCTGCTATGTGATACCATTTATATAGAATTTAAAAACATAACATGATACTTCTGGAATGGCATATACAAACATACAGTTGTAAAATTTAAAGACATACTTGGGAGTAATAATCACCAAAGTCGGGAGAGAGGGGAGGGGAGGGAATGGGGTCAGACCAGGGGAGAGATTCCTGTGAACAACGGAAGTGCTGTATTTTGTAAGCCAGTGCTGAGTACCACTGTATTTCCTGGGTCACCGTTAGTATGTTTGTATGTGGGGCTTCACTCTTTTGTAATGAAGGAAAAAAGCGCATTTGACAAAAAGAAAAAATCACCCTAACAAACAAAAGGAAGGACGGATGGCATCAGGGATAAACCAGGAAGGACAGAGTGGATAAGCTTTCCGAACCTCCCTCTGTTTGGAAAGAGAAGACATTTAGACTCTTGGCTCACAGTGACTGGAAAGCGACCTGGAGGTGGGGTCGGGTGGGGACCTCCAGTAGATTCCAACACAGAAAAGAAAACAAGGGCAGGGAGATAAAGTGTCTCCGGCAGAGACAGAGAGACAGACATGGAAAATACTGCTTTAAGATAGATGGATGGTTCCTTCTTGGGGCAATAAGAGTAGGCATTTCAAATGACACTCAAGTCTGGTCACGCACTAGATCTTGAGGTGGGTAAGACCCAGCCTTGCTCTCGAAGAGCATGTAGAGCCTTGAGAGATAGGTAGGAAGGAATGACAAGAAAATGAATTTCAGAAATCAGAAAACTGAAGCTCATAGAGATAAGGTCAGTTTCCCAAGGTTGGAATCAGGGCAGAGGGGACATATTTGAGCCCAGAATATCCGAGCATAGACGCCCATGTCTGGTATCACCGCCTTGTATTAGCCTCCCTGAGGAATACGTCCCTCCCTAAGGCATTTCTTCACATTCGACTTTAGATTATTTAGATTATTGTTTTATGTCTGCATGCTTGCCGTATCAATCCAGAATTGATCAAGTTTCTTAACAACAGAGATCCTTAAGTAGCAAAAGCAATGCTGAGCTATTTGGTAGATTTTCAACATATACTTACGAGGATGGATTAATATGACGAATACCACTTATTTGTGACCTCATTTATTACCTAAGAAGCTAAAACATGGTCTCTCCTGCCGATTGCAAGATACTTTGTCACCGTGAGAGAATATCCGAGTTCCAGAAACTTTTTTTTTTCAACTTTGAGAGATTAAAATCTTAGACCTTTAATCTTTTATTTGGAAGTCTGTCAGTTTTGACAAGACGAACAGCCTTACACCTCGATGAAGAGATACTTTCTCTTTTGTGACAGGACCATGAAGGATACACGACATTTATTATCAGCCGGTGAAAGGAAAGGTCTGAGAAACGGCCGGCGAAGTTCAGTGATAAATCTAAACAGCTTTTCACCACATTTGGGGACTGTTTTTCTTCAGTCGTTTTTGTTAGCCCCGCAGCTAAGAAAGGCGAAATTATTTCTAACGCCATTAAAATGTTCTTCACACTTCAAGTGCATATGCTTCTTTGTTCTCAGTGTTTCTCCGAACAGAACAATTGTCTGAAAATAACGTCTGGCATGTCTTTTCAGAGAAAGGTTAACAGAGAACAGGCTTGAAGCGCAGGCACACAAAATTGTACTCTCTGCATTCTTTACTTTGGAAAACAGTTTTAAGTAGTTGAATTGCTTATGAAGAGAGAGTAGCAACACAGTCTCTATGTTAAGGCATCCTGCTTCTTGGAGTTTGTTTAATCAGTGGTAGCATTATCCACTTCTGGTCTTTTTTTTTTTTTCTTGAAAGCACCAACAAGGAAGGTAATCTTCTAGAACAAACTGCTGAACTTTCAATTCTTCAGTAGCTGTCATCCTTTTTGGTGAAGGACACACATAGTTTTTTCCTTTATGACACCTAAAACATTGCAGTCATGTTGAGCTACCTCTCCTGAAAAGTCTGAGGAAGTCTAGCCTATTATATTAGAGAATTATGGCATAAGAGAGAGCCTTTGCACTCTACTTAACGCCTAAAGACGTGTTTAGAGACATTCAGTATTTATCATTTCATTACCAACAGACTCTGGATGGATAAGATTATGAAGATGGAGAAGCTGTAGCTGATAAATATTATTTTAAACTAATTGAAAATGATACGACATGGCGTATACTTCCCAGAACATGGCAACTGATTGCTAAAAGCTTATATAACGTGAACAAATATGAGTGTGCTAAAAACGTCTTAGTTTTTTTTTATTTTTTAAAAAATATTTACTTATTTATTTTGAGAGAGAGAGAGAATCTGTCAGTGCAGAGCCTGACGTGGGACAGATCTCACTAACCATGAGATCATGACCTGAGCCCAAATCAAGAGTCAGAAGCTCAGTCAACTGAGCCACCCAGGAACCCCAAAATGTCTTAATTTTAATGCTTTTTGCCCCCTTTCTTAATTTTTAAACAGTAATTAATAAATACACTTTTAGAAAGACCTACAGATATGTTTGCCACCTTCTTCTCATTTCAAAGCATCCCCATAGTGTAAAATTAGATTATGTCATTGGATACTCTGAAGCCTTCAAAGCAAAATCCTTTACATATCTTGAAGATACCATCAGTACTGGCCATTTTAACTTTTAAAACATATGAATATTATATCATATATAAATATGTTATATAATATATAATTATATTAAAGTAAATAAAATATAATACAATGCATATGATATGTTATATCATACACTCTAGAAACATATATTTCTATAATTTGTATATTCATTGTAAATTTATATGTATATCAAACATAAATATTTTAAAAATATGAACATAAAATATTAATATATGATATATAAAAATAGACATATTACATATCATACTATGTCAAAAATGTAAACATATCAATATATGATATAATATACAGTACTATATAACATATAAACATGTAAATAATAGTGTATACTATTAAATATTTCATTTTTTAAAGTGTTTATTTTTGTTTCACAAGAAAAACAACCCCACGACTTGGCCTTGTCTCAAATGCATGACAATTAAAACTCATCTCAATAAATCAGGCCATCAGTCTTCAGAATAAGTGACTTTTCATGTCATGAGTAAACTGAATTTTGCATTATTATAGTGGACCCAAACCTTCACTGGATAACTATATATTTTATATAGTTTGATTCCAAGGACGTTTAATAAACACATTAAAACAAGAGTATAAGTAGCATACAAAAGCTCAGACATGTGAAAGAGTGTTATTTTTAGAGTTATCCCTCACGTTAGCCTCTGCTTTTTTTTTTTTTTTGACTCTGCTTTTATTCAGGTATTACCTTTGCTTAAAAAAAAAAACCAAAAAATCTTTCTATTGATCAGGAATGACTTTGGATCCAAGTAACGATCACAGCCGTGGCAGCAGCAAAAACAAAAAAAGTAAAACAAACACCTAACTTTCCGTGGCTTAAATAATTGAGATTTGTTTTCCCCCATAAACAATTTTTCAGGCTCCTACTGGTATTGGTGCCGTGGGCTAACCCGCTTGGGACCAATGATCCTGTTTAGTTGGAGGTTATGTCATAGGTCAAGGTGGCTGCTGCAGCTCCGGCGATCACATCCTGAGCAAAGTGCGTGTGTCCTGTACTCACGTTTATCTATGGTTACTCCTTTTTTCTTTGCTTTCACAGAAGCGAAGAAGACTTCTTTTTACATCTCACGGTTTGGAATCAGTCATGTATACCTCAGCAGAAAGGAAGCCTAAGAAAGTCAGCATTTATCTTTAAAGCCCTAGTTTGGTGAGATGGTGCACCCTATAAAGAGTTTGTAAGTGGTGTTTGGGTTGCTAGTTCTGCGTCTACCACTATTGTGCTTCTTTTTTGAAATCGTCTTCAGGGATAATTTATCAGCCTGATGAAGAATTCAGTCTCACTTCTGCACAGTATGGTAAAAACTTATTCCCAAATTCAAATCCTGAAATTTTCTATTCCTCATTGTTTTACCTCATATCAACTGGAGCCTATTGGGAAGAGAGGAAACATGAAAAATTAAATCATATGATATGGTGCAGAGAGAAAATATGGTGATTTGAGACTCAAGATACCCTGACTGCGGTGCGTGGGTGGCTCAGTTGGTTAAGCCTCTGACTCTTGGTTTTGACTCAGGTCATGATCTCATGGTTCATGAGTTCAAGCCCTGCATCGGACTCGGTGCTGACACTGTGGAGCCTGCTTGGGATTCTCTCTCTCCATCTCACCCTGCTCCCCCCGCTCTTAAAATAAATAAATAAACATAAAAAAAGATACTCTACAGAAGAGCAAAATGGCTAATATACATGAATTTCTGTGCCCTTTGCTATAATTGGGTCCCACATACTTCTCTAACTTGTGAAAACCCCAGGGCAGTTGTCTCTTCTTATCCATGGGGGATACATCCCAAGACCCCCCGTGGGTGCCTGAATCCTAGTCCTGGATCGTATATACACTGTGCTTTTTTTCTATGCACACACACCTATGACAAAGTCTAATTTATAATTTAAGCACAGCAAGAGGTTAACGACAATAACCAATAATGAAATCGAGCAATTATAACAATGTATCGTAATAAAAGTTATGTGAATGTGTTCTCTTTTTCTTTGACTCTCTCGAAACAACTTATTGTGCTGTTCCCACTCTTCTTTCTCCGGTGGTGTGAGGAGATACCGATGGGATGAAGCGAGGCGGTTGGCGCAGGCATGTGATGTAGCGTTAGGCCACTACCGACCTTCTGACCACGCGTCACCAGGAAGACCCCCTGTTTCCGACCACTGAAACCATGGGGCAGGTAGGATTACGACAGACGAAGCTGAATCGTGTAAGAACTGACTGCTTTTAATTGCGTATGAAGTAGTTTCCCACACATTACCGAAGATAATCAAAAGTTTTCAGCCCGGAATTCAAAGTTATTCATCTTCACCTATCCAGGTTTATGGCTTGATCTTCAATGATTTCTCTTCCCCTTCTGCGAACCATGCCAGACTGAATTAAAAATGTTCATGTTGAGATCTAGCCCTTTCACTAGCTTTGATCACTCGGTTCCTTTCTTCCTTAATGCCCGAACATTCAATTAAATATAATTATAATTAGATTATGTAGTATATATAATTTAGATATATAAAGTATAATAAATATTCTACCATTCCACCAATTACTTTGACAGCATTCTGTTATTCTAAGTCTAAACGTTTTGGAAACAAGTTGGAGAACTAGCTCTTGTACCACATTTAACATTTAAAAATTCCCTAAATAAAACAAACTGAGGAGGGGCGCCTGGGTGGCTCAGTCGGTTCAGTGTCCGACTTCGGCTCAGGTCTTGATCTCACGCTTTGTGAGTTGGAGCCTCAAGTCCGGCTCCGTGCCGACAGCTCAGAGCCTGGAGCCTGCTTGGGATTCTGTGTTTCCCTCTCTTTCTACCCCTCCCCTTTCTCCCCCCATCTCTCTCAAGAATAAAGAACATTAAAAATTTATTTAAAAAACCCTGAGGAGTATTTCGATTCTTAGTTTTGTGGCTTCTAAAACACAGGATTCATGCTGCCAGTTTTTATCTCAAGTTACTTTAGCTGAATGGTTATCATGTTAATGATTTTATAAATAAATTTACTTGCAAAGGTGGATATGCCATGAAAGTCATTCGAAAATATAAGGATCTCCAAGCGAAACATAACAATTGGAGATAACCTCGGTGAGGAACTAGTCTGGAGGTCCACTGTACTGCGTTTGGCTGTACAAAAGTGGGGCTGTGAATGTCGCAGGCTGGATGGACTAGATTCGGGAGAAAGTATTCCTGAACTCGATGGTCGTCACGGGAAAAGCAAACTTTCATGGAGTCAGAGGGACACTGGGGGTACTTACTGCACGAAGAAGAGACCAAGACATGTTTCTTTTCTCTGATCCTCACGCCCGTCTGGGAACAGAATGGAAATAGAGGCGTCAGTCGGCAATGTGGTTCCTCCATGCCCTGCTGGGCTGTGGGTTTTGCTCATAGGCTCGATGAACGTGTACCCACGCCTACGCTGCTGGACGCCATCTCCTGGGAGCACCGCTTAGACTTGGTGTACCTCGTGATTTTCCTGTCTCAGTTTGACCGTGGTGATTATTTTCAGAATATATATTTTATATTTTGAGGTAGTTTTCCAGAGGCGGGCATTTTCTGTGTTGTGTGAAATCCGAGTCTTCTGTGTGTTACGCTATTAGGCAACGGACGGATACAAGCTACTTAATTCTTCTTCCTTCCAACAGTCTACCTTCATGTTATCAGAAGGAGCTCTAGAGCTAGTTAGAGCCTAGGGAGTAGTCACAAATGAGGAAAATTGCATGTTTTGTTTTAAAAATTTTTTATTAACGTTTATTTATTTTTGAGAGGGGTGTGGGAGGGATAGAGAGAGAGAGACACAGAATCTGAACCAGACTTCAGGCTCTGAGCTGTCAGCACAGAGCCTCACGAGGAGCTTGACCTTGGGAACCATGAGATCACGAGCTGAGCCAAGAAGTCAGACCCTTCATCACCCCGAAAACTTGCATATTTTCAAGATCAACTGTGTGTATGCATGAACGAGGGTTTCTGTGTGTGCTTTGCATAACCTGATTTACATTTGACATCTTTAGTGTTTTCCCATTTATGAATATTTTATTAGGGGCATTACCTCGTTATTTCATTTTGGTGCATTCACGAAGAATAATTAAGTCTTTATTTTATCTTGAATTCCTCCCTGTGACAGAAACCGAGTTTTAATATCTGATAAAAACAAACGACTCCATGTGCAGCCCGAGAGACATGAGGGCTTTACAAGGCTCTGCTCGGCTGGAATGCGTCAAGGTCAGTTGGCTGGGCTCGTAGAGGATGGAGTATGTTCAGCTACGGGTCATGCTGCCCCTCGCTGAAGGGAAGTAACAGCACACACATTTTATGCATTATATGGAGATGTCATTTGTTTCAATCAGATATTGGACACAGATATTCAATCAGATATTATTCAATCGGTAATGCAGCCGATTCTTTGGAAAGAAAAAAAAAAAAGCCTGGAAAAATGCTTTCTGAAAAGTGTTTTTAAAACTCTGGGCCTACGTGCATCGATATACAAATTACACTTGTATGACTCACCACACAGATTGTCCTAGACAATGGGTTGTGAGGGTAATTACTGAGTTTTGCTAAAATTCCTACACAAATTATTTGATTTTGCTTTGCCTCCAAACCAATGAGCTTTGAAAGCCCCAAAAAAGAAGGGTTTTCCTCTGGTAACGAATTCACAAAGAAGTTCAATGCTCTTTAAGTTAAGGTATGATTGTCACATTCATAATTTTGTTAAAATTATTCATGAACTCAAAACAGCCTTTCTTACTCTCCTTTTATCTTAATGTTAATTTATTTTTGAGAGAGGAAGAGAGAGGGGGACACAGAGTCCGAAGCAGGCTCCAGGCTCTGAGTTGTCAGCACAGAGCCCAACTTGAGGCTTGAACTCATAACAGCAAGATCATGGCCTGAGCCAGAGTCAGCCGCTTAACCAACTGAGACACTCAGGTGCCCCATTACATTCCTTAAAACAAAACAAAACAAAACAAAACAACCCTGTTATTCACGGGGTAAAGCATTGAACACATAAACAAAATAATAAACCAAAAACAAACACTTTACATGATCCCATGGTATTTGTGTGTGCGTGTGCATGTGTGTGTGTGTAAATGGCTGTGTACAGGTTAGGTGCTGGGATGAATCGATGAAGAAGGGAGGAATTTAGGAATAACGTTATTGTTATTGTGCAAGCTAACCAGAAGGCACTGTGTGTTTGGAAGGAGGTGTCTCGCAAGCTGACCTTGGAAGAGGAATGCCCTTCATAAAGAACTCCGTCTGGGCCTACCTACCTCAGTAAGAGAGGCAACCACAGGTATTACTGAGCAGTTGCTCTGTGTCATCTAGGCTCCTAGACGTTATGAACAGCATAAAATGAGGTAGGAGATTGAATTCCCTTCTGCCAGAAGATTTCAACGGGATCATTAATTTACCTTAAAACACACAAGAAACAAGAGGGTGAGAGTGCATGCGGTCAGGTGAAATCATGCGTAATAAATGATTAGTGTGCTCGGGGTTGAGAAGTAGAGGGATCAGCGTGGCAGGTGTTTTTGCACTTTGGGAAACTGACATCACGTTGCCACAATCTCTACCGACTTTAGGAAGTTACGAGGGTATCAATGTATAATAAATGTTCACTTATTTTTCAATACCCGTGTCATTTAAAATGTGAGTTGTCTTATAAGAATAAATACAACCCGAGAAGGTAGAAGAGAGATAATGACTTTTAGGAGTCAGGTTAAAGTACATAGCCCCAGAAATTAACCTGTGAAGAAACACGTGCTGTGTGGTTCTACAGAGTTCTTAAACTTGGGTGTGGCGGTGGTTGAACTGGGCTGTAGGGGAGGCGGTTCTTGCATGGTGACAGGAAAAACCCATCATCAGCATCAGCTAGGCTCTTGTCCTTTATTGTATTTTAAAAAGAACTCTCCTTTTAACAGATACGAAAGAAATAAAACGATACCAAGAAAATATTCCAAACCCTTTCGCCATATACACAGGTAATATATAATATACGACATATATTCACCTGTGAATTTTTCTGTGAATACGAGGTGAAGGATACACACCGTGGAGCGTGAAGGGAATTTCTGCTCTTCACACTTAAAAACAAATTTCACAAAAAACGAAATGGAATCTTTCCAAGGTGACAAATTGTGAGATCCTTTTTTTTTTTTTTTTTTTTTTAGCAAGTAGGAACCATTTTCTTTTACTTCTGAGATTTTCCTGAAGTGCTTACACATCATTTTGTGGTTTGGGACAAAGAGTGTGCCAAATGTTTGAGAAATTCTGCTGTCATATATCCTTTATAGCTATTCATTCCTCTTTTCCAAGTTGGAGGTCTTGGGAACGGTCGTATCTTTACAAATTCCTCTCCCTGCTCCTCCGGGTCAGTTTCAGCTCTGACCACTGCTATTTCCTCCAGCATTTCTATTGGGATTTAAGACATCGTTAAAATAAATGTTTGTGTCTGTGGATGTGTGTGTATGCCACAAACTTTTACCGAATCGTATAATTCTATGAGGGCTACACAATTCAAATTCCATCTTAAATGCAAACTAGTTTAGTTTCTTAATAATACGGTTAGACTTTCTACTGGTTTGTTCTTTATAATTTACAGCCTCAATGTTCATGAGCAAAATACAAATATGTAGAGATGGTTTAGTCCTCTAATGAAAAAAAAAAACCTTACCATTTATGTCAGATACCTATGATCTTTCTTCTAACGTGAATATTTTTGTATTTATAGGATATTTTAGGATCACAGTGTTAACACTGTTCTGATTTATAATAGCACGCTTCTATGACAGTTATGTATGTCCACGTACATAATTAGATCTCCACGTTAGAGTTCTGGAAAAGTGTTGACCTTTGAAATTTCATACTTTATTTTCTTAAAAAAACAGCTACCAATAGGGCTTACATTTGCCATTGATATTAGCTACAAGCGAAAGTTTTTGAAAATGAAGGAATCTTAGATAGATACATCTTATTTCCTAAATCGAAACATTTTAAAGCCTCTATTTAAAACTTTTCTAATGTTGTTGATAATGTATTGGTTCTAGAAATAGCAACGCACTTGTCTTTTTCTACTTATAATGGCACTCCCTGAAGTTTTGATTTGGGGGATGAGTTAAACATCTCACTAAATCCTAAAATTTCTTTTTTTTTATTTCTTTTTTTTTAATTTTTAAAAATGTTTATTTATTTTTGAGACAGAGAGAGACAGAGCATGAGTCGGGGAGGGGCAGAGAGATAGAGGGAAACACAGAATCCAAAGCAGGCTCCAGGCTCTGAACCTTCAGCACAGAGCCCGATGCGGGGCTCAAACTCACAGACCGCGAGATCATGACCTGAGCTGAAGTTGGACACTCAACCAACTGAGCCACCCAGATGCCCCAAAATCCTAAAATTTCTTATAGAACTGACAAAGACAGCGAAAATAAAGCCAGTGCTCGGTGTCTGTGACCAGAGGCCCTGATCTTCAATCCCTGAATAATGTCTGCCTTGTTATTCCATGTATTTCTGCCCATGATTCTAAATGAATCCAATCTCCGGGTCCTCGTTTGAAGTTCGGACAGAATTGATTTACTTTAATTTAATTTAACACTATCATGTTTTGTGACTGTAACTTAAGATAATTTTAGTATCTTGTGTTCTAATCGTCAAGAAAAATTTTAATTTTGGAAATAGTGCTGTTATTAAAAATAAAAGTGTCACAAATCAAGGCATTAAGCATCAGAGTAATATTGAAACTGAATGCCCCACTTCTGGGGAGATACAAAGCTAAGGGGTGAATGCGATGTTCATTAGCAAGGTAAGAAAATCAGAATTTCGAGCTGTGCTTTGAGTGAGTAAGCGTCATTAGCAGGTGGACAGGAGAAGGGGCAATGTATACAGTAGGTGCCAGTTGGAAATATACTTGCTGCATGGACAGTGCATCACTGTCCCCCCCCCCCCCCCAGTCAGCGGGGCACAGCTGACACTTTATCTCGTTTCCAGCTTTCCCCACTGAGGCAGATGAGGGAGTAAAAGGCAAGCAATCTGAGCAGTGGTAGTGCTAAGGACTTAGGGATGGGAAGTATCATTGGAAACTTGTCAGATTAATTTCATGTGTATCTGGGGACACGAAGGCTCACGCCAGTTAGCCCTGGAACTCCACTGAGACGATACCTGTTTGTGTCCAAGTACAAGTTCCTTGGTAGAACCAGGCATGACACATCACCAGGACCACTCCTGGGGACATTAGTAGCAATAACCCCTTTTAAAGGAGTTCACAAAGCCTCCATGATGGTCCCATTAGTTAGAGTTCTTGAGAAAATCTCGCTGGAGAAGCTTCTGAAGGACACAGGTGCTGTCAGAGACCTATCCATGAGGCTAATTAGGCAACTCTGAAGGAAAATGAAGTTTGAAAGTTTACAAGTGTCTACAAAACAGTAAAACACACACACACACACACACACACACACACACACACACACACAGCTCAGGGAACCATTAAAGTGTCAGTCTCATCAGCTTATGTTTCAAAAAAGCAGACGTGAGAACAGAACACGTAACTTAAATAAGTGCTTGTGAGCACCATGTCATAATGAATAGGATTGTTAAAGACAAAAAAGCAGAAAACAAAAAATTCTTTGCTTTGGAAAATGGCAGACTCTGGTTATCACCATGACGTGGTTTACTTTGAGTTTTTCTTATATCTGTACACTGTTAAACAACAATTCTTTGAAAGGAATCCGATTTTAAGCCTAAGCGTGTGTTGACCTGTAAAATTCCTTACCAAAAATGATCTAATCGGACGTGTGAAAATTCTCAGAAGAGCTCTGAGGTGCCCGGATTGAACTCACTTTAAATAAATCACAAATACCTCAAGGACTCAGAGAGAAAAATGAAAGACGCCGTGTTTTTCCAGCCCAAACGATGAAAAAGAGATTCACAGTCTCCCTTAGCAAGCCTCGGTGATTTGCCATATGCTCTCAACAATTTCTGAAGTTAGGAAGGAAGAGTATTTTCTTTGCGAGGTGTGCTTAGCCAAACCTGAATAAAGTTCAAAATCTCCGGATGAAATTGGTGACCATCGTCATTTAGTTAATAGGCCTTTATTGTCTACGTCCTACGTGAATTATTTTGCAAGGTGAAAAAGGTACAAAACTAAGTGAGATATAGCCCTAAAAGAGGGCACAATTTAGTGGGAAAACAGAAGTTATACTGAATAGTGGTTTGGGATATGGCATTGACAGTTATGCTAGCTGGTGGCTTCTGGCCACACCCTTCTCTAGGTGTCTTCCAAATTCACCATTTCAACCTCTTAACTGCCATGGAGCCTGTGCAGGGAACTTTATAACACTCGAGTTAAGTTCAGGGACAAAGAGTATCTGCACAGTCCCTTGATTTAAACATGGCCGAGGAGCCTCATGATAGAAAACTAACTCAGACCAGAAATGAGATCGGGAGATAGTCACGGCTTATTGAATATTTTTTTCCTGGGATCCAAAAGATAGCCCACCAGAGGGAAAAAAGCCATAGGATTTATGAAGTACAAGGAAGGTCACTACATGCAATTATGTCTGGTATTATGAGCCGGACCCCTAGGTGGGTCTGAACACAGGGAGAAGCAGTTTCTGGCAAGATCCTGCCTGCCCCGGTCTATCCCCAGCCCACACGCACATGAGCACCCCACCAGCCGGACACGTCTCCACGCCCTGGGGAGGAGAAGGGTGTGGTAATCAGTTGTCACAGCACCACCCCTCGCTCAGGGGAGGCATTTCAGAAAAACTTCAACAACAGATGCGCACGGTATGATTCTCAGGGGGAGGCGGAGCCGAACGCCCCTGGAGAGTGGTCCAGATGCTGTTGGCAGCAACCGCGACATCTTTATCTACTTAACAAAGAAGCACACTTCTTGTTCCTCGTTTGATTTTCAGCTCTCCGCTCGCTCCTTCATTCATAGTAAGCAGATGCTTATTACACGAATGTGGGATTAGTAGATGGATGCCCAGAGGCTGTTATACTGTGCACCCCTCTGAAAGACGGCCCTAAGAAAGAATATTCTCTTCCTCCCACAGAATTGGTTTTGATTTCTTTGCTTGTTTTCTTACTGAAAAAAAGTTATTCAAGTATAATTGACATAGAGTATTATGTTAGTTTCAAGAGTACAGTATAATAGTTCAACCATTCTCTATTGCTCAGTGCTCATCATGATAAGCATACTCTTAACCCCTTCATCTATTTCGCCACCCCTTCCCATGCCCTCCCCTCCCCTCTGGCAACCACCAGTTTGTTCTCTGTATTTAAGAGTCCAGGAGCACCTGGGTGGCTCAGCTGGTTAAGTGTCTGACTTCGGCTTAGGTCATGACTTCGAGGTCTGTGAGTTTGAGCCCCGCATTGGCCTCTGTGCTGACAGCTCCGAGCCTGGAGCCTGTTTCAGATTCTGTCTCCCTCTCTCTCTCCCCCTCCCCTACTTGCTCTCTCTCCCTGTCTCTCTCAAAAATAAATAAGCATTAAAAAAAAAGTCTGTTTTTTTTGTGTTTGTCTCTTTTTTTGTTTGTTTGCTCATTTGTTTTGTTCTTTACATTTGATAATCTTCATTTGAGATTTTTGTGATAATTACTTCTCGATATTGGGTACTACTTACGCTCTATTAAAGAGTAATCTTTATTTTAAATCTATTAGCCTGGAGATTTGAAAATATTTTATGAAATTCTGAGAATATGGGTGTGGTATTTCTTTCTATTAAAAATACTGACTAGAGAAAGTGTGCAAATATAATATATAGGACGTATGCAATATACATTTGTATGTTTCAATTTTTATTGATTTCTACTGTGATCTATTTTATTTTCTTTCTTCTGCTTACTTCGGGTTTACTTTAATCCTCATTTTTAATTTCTTAAGGAGGAAACTGAGGTCATTTGAGACATTTCGTTTTTCCCTAATTTTGTTCTTTCCTGTTGATCAATCTAGTATTCCTATTAGATAAGCTAAAGTAGGGCGATTATCCTGGTTTACCTGGGGAAGCCGACTCTAACCACATGAGCTCTGAAAAGAAGAAGGAGAAAGTAGGAGAGTAGCTAAGAAACGTGAGATGCACGGGACCTGGTTTCTGGGTTTGAAGATGGCTGGAGGGACCAGCAGCCCAGAAATGAAAGCAGCTGCTAGAAGCCCGAAAAGACAAGGAAACAGATTCTCAAAAACTTCCAGAAGGAAAGCAGTCCTTCCAACAGCTGGATTGTAACCCATTGAGAAGGGTGTTGGACCTCTGATGGACGAAACTATGAGGTAACAGTCCAGTGTGTTCAGTACGCCTTCGAGTCTGCATCGTTCATTATGACAGGAATCAAAAGCTACCCAAAGCCAGTCATCGGGTTTGCTAATCTTTTCCTTTGCCGTATTTAACCTGGCATGAGTCTCATCCTCAGCATTTCGCCTCCCAAACATTGTCATCTCCAGCTCAGAAACTCAAGTTGGGTCTTTTTATATCTCCATGACTCTACTGAAACATTGATTCTTTCCTCTACCATCTTGACCATTTGAGACATGGCGGTGAAAGCTGTTTAATGTTCTTGTCTACTAATTCTGCTCTTTCTGTTGTTCCTGTTTCAACTGACTGACTTTTCATCTCATTATAGGTCATCCTTTCCTACCTTTTTATATACCCTGTAATTTTTGACTGCGTGCCGAACCAGGGGAACGCGCTACAGTTCTGCAGGTATTATTATGCCTCTAGTGTTCTAGAGCTCGGTCCTAGATGGGGTTACGTCAGTTGGGTTCTTTTATATCTTTCTTTAAGGGTCTGTTACATACAACCAGATCTTCATTTCTGTGGAGTTAACCTCCCCTTCTCCTGGGGCAAAACGCTTCTCCGGACTCTTGCCTATGCCCTCCAGCTGACATTTATGACTCCGACTGTCCAGGAACTGTTCCTTTTCATTCTTCTATGCATTTCTTGCCAGTGTCTCAGGAATTTTCCTCATCCGCACATGCTGATCAACAGTAGTCAGCCTAATTGTTCAGGGAGACTCTGTGCAGAGCTCTGGACTTTCTTTCCTGTGCAGATTTCTCCTGTCCTTCTGTCCTGGGAAGTCTGTCTGCCCTGGTTCCTCTGGACTCCCCTGACCAGCTCCTCAACTCCTGGTTCTGACTGTGTTTCCCTTCCTTACACAGTGGGCTGGAAAGTTCCTCCAAGAAACAAGGGGGGCCAGTCTCCTGGTTCACCTTGTCTACTTCCCATTTCTGATTTCATAGAAAGCTCTGCCCTTCATTCTCTAGCATCTAATGTCTTGACGGCTGTTGTTTCTTGTCTTTTGCTTTAATATTTAGTTGTCTCAAGCGGGAGGGTAAATGTGCTTCCTGGTCGGAAGCAGAGATCTCCTTTGATAATCTTTTGTGCATCTTTTCAAGCTTTTTTCTACATATTTATACTCCTACATATACATTTTTGCTTTTCAGACTGCTCTTTATGAATAAAATATAATAAACATATTTTCTTCCCTTTAAAAGTTCTTTATATATTCTTTTTTTTGGACGTGAATATTTTTGCTCATAACCTCTTTTTGTACATCTCTGATTATTCACTGAGACTAAATTGTGACGGAGTTAATATTTTTAAGGCATTGGGAAATGTGGTCAAATTAGCCCTAACAACAAATATGTGTCTCTCCTCTTCTATGCCAATTGTGAAAATCAGTTTTTTTAAAGAAAAATCGTCTGAGACAAAAATAACTTGAGGCTTTTTATTTTTAATTTTTGTAATGTTTTATTTATTTTTGAGAGACAGAGACAGAGACAGAGACAGAATGCAAGCAGGGGAGGGGTAGAGAGAGAGAGGGACACACAGAATTGGAAGCAGGCTCCAGGCTCCAAGCCATCAGCACAGAGCCCGACACGGGGCTCGAACCCACAGACAGTGAGATCATGACCTGAGCTGAAGTCGGCCGGTTAATCGACTGAGCCACCCAGGCGCTTCCGAAGAGTAAATTTTAAATCAGCAAAATTATAGTAGTATCTAGCACAGTAGAGAAAAGCATACAGACTTTTCCTCAATTCACGTAGATGGATTGCTATGTGTATAGGTCACACGGACACATCATACAAGATCTATGCTGTGCCTTTGAGAACTTTGTATTGCTGTTTATAACTGGAACAGTATGCTACTGTTTTCTTTACAATCTCTTAGGATTAGTGCTTTTGCTATGCCTTGGACCAATGCAATTTCTGTAACTACATTCTGGGGCCAGTGGGCAACAAGAGATAAGTTTAGCTTGCAGGGTGAGAGTCCTAGATTCAACTGTATAAAGACAGGCCTGCATATAAGCAAGGCTTTGATGCTTTCTAGCAAGATGCTTCAGATACTGTTGTTACTCATTGATTTAGTTCAGTAATCCCCCCCGCCCCCAACCCAGACAGATTTAATGATGCAGATAAGCAAAATACCTCATT
This sequence comes from Paguma larvata, assembly GCA_030068075.1. Lineage (NCBI taxonomy): Eukaryota > Metazoa > Chordata > Mammalia > Carnivora > Viverridae > Paguma > Paguma larvata. Next base: position 8,274,436 of record CM057839.1, on the reverse strand, counting down.
CGTACACTTCATATTCATTATTAATCGTTGACTCAAATAACAAGGTTGTTCTTATTTAAATAATTACATATCGAAGTAGACCTAATTTACGGTTAAGAGCAAGATGGCAATGTAATTGGTTTATGATCTCATGAATGTTATTTTATGCATTAAAAAATAATATTCTGTGATGAGATTCCTAGAATTCGCCAAACTTCCAAAGGAATCTGTGGTCCGAAAATGATAATAATAAAACTTGGTACAGATAAAGTATTTTGCCCTTCTCCCTTCCTTGCTCCCTGACTCCTCCTGGCTAATACCACAGAAACGAAAGGACCAAAACAACACACTGGTGTTTCACTGGTCTCCCAGGTGTCAGTGGTCCATTGACTCCTGCTCCTCTCAGTAGATGGTGTGTTTTGGTATGTGTTTTCAAGACTCCTAATTAGTGTCAAATTCTTGGGGATTTTTGTGTGAACACATACATGATTTTGTGTCCATGTGTTTGTTTTTGGATTGACATTCCTATTCCGAAAGCATTTCAAATATGACAAAATGTCGTAAAATCATCGTGATCAATCTCACAGTTACAACATTTCAAACACATACACTGTGTACAGAAATGTTTCTTATCACGGGGTATGAATATGACTCTTCAGTCTCTTCTTTTCTCACACTTTTACTTTCTCGTGAAGCTTCCACATTCTATTGTTTACATATTTCAATGACTTATTTGCTCACTATTTTCCTCAACAAATATTTCTCTATAGCCTACTATAAGCCAGGTCGTCTGTTTTAGGTAGTGGATGTAAAATCATAACTAAGACACAGCTGTTGTACTTGGGAAGCATAATGTCTTGTCTGGGAGACAAACCAAGTGGATAAGGGATTACGGCACTGAACTGCTATGTTATGATGTAAGCTGGTACGGGGTTGTCACTGGCTATTCGATATGGGTATTTCGTTCCTTCCCCTGGGATTAGGAAAGCTGGCTCGAAGAGATGTCATCCAAGTTGACTTCTCAATAATGGAGCAGTCGAGTGTGGACAGGTAGGGGTATGGACAAGTCATTCCAAGGTGAGAAAACAGTGTATCCAAAGACAGAGATGACAGAATGCAGTTCGTGAGCAAAGTCAGCTGGCGCCTGAGAAAATGAGGAAGGGGAGTGATGATATGAGTTTCTTAAGCACAGGACGAGGTCCTGGTGCATTTGAGAGCCATTTAAGGGGGTATTCATTTTATTCTGATAGCAATGAATTTAAGGGTTGATTAACTGAAGAGGCCAGTGTTGGTGTAAGTGAGCCAGGGAGGGAGTTGTCGCAGGAAGGGAAGAGAAGACGAGTGTTAACCTGGTCAGGGGAGTAGCAGTGCAGGTGGAGGGGGTCAGGGATCTCCGTGGCACTAGGAGAGCTTGGCAGCTGGACAGATGTCCTGAGGGACACAGAAGGGATGTGGGGCATGGGGATGAAGTAGGGATGATGATGAGTTTGGATTCTTGAGTTCATAGCTGAAAATTTTTCATTTTCCCCTTGTAACGTGTTCACCCACTTCATACAGGTAAGCTCCTTACTCACGTACAATGTGAACGAAATTCCCAGTTCACAACTTTCCTTAGGCTTTGAGATTTTTAAAAGGCCTTTTCCATGAGAATTAACTTTTATCATCAAAGTGTGTTCAACGGGAAAGGTTTAACAACTTATATCGGTGCTTCTCCCATTTGGTTTGTAATGAAACAAATGAAATACGTAACGTCTTCTGCAGGGTAGCCGAACGCTCCCTCTGGGAGATCCTCAGATACGTCTGTGATGGTGGATGCTCAGCTCTGAATGGGACTGCAGAGATCATCTGGGCAAAATATTTACTTTATATATGAGGGAATCTTGAGAAGAGTTGAAAGCTCGGCCATCAGAGGGGTTATTTTATTGACCCGTTCTCAATTCATTTTCAATAATCCGATGAGCACAGGTCACAATTGTTTCATCTGCGTGGCCCAAGTGTTTGCCATTTCCTGCAATCAGCTTTCTTCCTAACTTCAGATCCCACTTCTTGCTCCGTGTTTTGGTTCGGATTTACTCCTTCCCTGTAAGATCCTGCTTCTTCCATTCCTCTAACTCAGAGGTTAGGGGATTTTTTTTTTTTTCTATAAAAGGAAGACGTCATATGTATTTGCTTTGCAGGCCATATGGCCTCTGTCGCTAAACCTCAGCTCTACCTTGTGGTCCATAAGCAGCTATAGGGCTGTGTCCAGTAATGCTTTATTTACAAAACCAGGAGCAGGGGGGATTTGTCCCATGCCCTAACTCCACAGGGTCCAAAAATATCATATCATCTCCTTTACTTTTTCTTAGGCTTCATTAAATCCCACCCTGCCCCGTTTGCACACATACCAACCTGGCCCAGCTTACTCTTCAGTATTGGTTGTTTCTGAGAATCTCACGTTGCTCCTAAGGTTCTGCACACGAAAACCATGTCCCTTCTGTATTTCCTCAACCAGAAGGAGAAGGCACCTGGCCCCTCGCTTCTATCTACTTTTCTCTACTGTGCAACTTTTCTCTGGCTGAATAGTTACTTATTAAAGTTCTCTGTATGTTGGGTGAGTGTCATTGAAGATGTGGAGGGTCTCAAGGATGAAAATAATTCCTTGTTCCCTTGTCTTCTTATGCAAACTGCTGACCGGTTGTGGCTCTGGGAGCCTTATTTGCACAACATGGTACAACCTTTAAGAACACAGCTTACCTTAAGGGTGTGATCGGTGTTCTGAGCGGATGGTAGCCCATTCTTCTTTTTGCCAAACTGGTAGATCTCATGGTGCTTTTTCTTAACAGTCTCGGGCTGTCTCACTCTTTCTTTGTTGGAGCTGCCCTTCAGAGAACCCAAGACCCCGTTTCCCCTCCATCTCTGCTACTCAGTCCACCACTCCTTCTACTCATTCCAAAGCTACATGATGTCTAAGGACTTCTAACTATAGGACCTTTTTGGATAGTGGCCACCCCATTAAACTTTGTCTTCTTAGTATCGGTTTGACAGAAACTTTCATTTATATACCCCTTTACGGTTGACAACATTTGAAAACGTATTTTATCCTATTAAAGATTTCTGGCAACTTGTAAACACAGCGGTCATGCTACTTTCTTCACTTTTTAGTTAATAAAACTGAGACAGAAAGGTCAAGTGACTTGAGCAATGTTACAGTGAGCTAATCACGTAGTTGCGCTGAAATGCAAGTGGTTTTTTCCCACTTTAAATATAGGATTCATTCCAATACACATGCAGTCTGTATAGGACTAAGGTATGTATTGATGAACAAACTGCATTCATCCAAAGGAATAGTAAATGGGACATGTAAGCGATAGAACGTGCAGAGACCTTTATTAGAGAGCAGAGAATAGAAAATAGAGAGCACCACCTACCTGCTACGGTGTAGGAAATAAGAAGGCAAAGACTGAGACTTATAAGGCCTTACTATGAACTTCTTAAGTTAGTATAATATAACTTATGAAATACATTTGCAGGGATATCAAGAGATGACAATTAATTTTGATCAGAATAAAAACAAAATGTTAAGCGTCCGGCTTTGGCTCAGGTCATGATGGTGATGACGGTTCGTGAGTTCGAGCCCTGCATCAGGCTCTCTGCTGGCAGCAGGGAGCCCGCTTCAGCTCCTCTGTCCCCTCTCTCACCGCCCCTCCCCCCCTCTCTGCCCCGTCATGTGCGCTCGCTCGCTCTCTCTTTCCCTCTCCAAAATGAATAAATAAATAATAATAAATAAATAAAAATGTTAAATGTCAGGAAGCTTTGTGCCCATTTTTATCAAGCATCTATAAATTCTCTTTCTGGTGTTGGCTAATAAAACTGGCAGGATTAACACAGGAGCTTATGAAGAGATTTAAAAATTTAATACAAGTATCATCAGCGATTCACACGTTACAACGAAAAGTGTGAGAGAACCTTAATATTTGAAGACACTTGAAAGATGGCAAAGTTTTACCTTAGGAAGCTTTCCTCGTTCTCCTTCTCATCACATTGTGGCTGTTCTCTCAGGAAGACCTCACTCGCTAAAATAGTAGTATCTCCTGAATGTTAGTGATTTCCAAATCCCTCTCTCCAAACTCATAGGCTCGCTGGGCTCTGCCTTCTGATTCCACTTACCTGCTGGGCACATGCACTGCCTTTGCTGCAGGTATCTAGACTTCAGCGTGTTGAAAGTGGAAGCCATTCTCCACGTCGGCAGCTTAAACCTCCTCAGCACACCTGTTAAGAGGGTTGTGTCCTGTTGTACATTGAATGGTGCCCGCCCTGTCCCCTCTTCAGGTGCACCAGAACTTCAGACGTGACCTTGCTGCCAAACAGAGTCTTTCAGATGTGATTAGTTGAGATGAGTCATACCGGATTACGAGGGGCCCTGTATCCGATGACTCCTATCCTCATAAGATGGTCACGCAATGGAAGAACACAGTCGGAACACCAGGTGAAGACCGAGGCACAGATCGGAGGGCTGGGTCCAAAGCCAAGGATAGCGGCAACCACCAGATGTTGGGAGAGAGGCATGGGGCACATTCTTCCTCAGAGCCTCCAGAAGGAGCGAATCCTGCGACTTCTGATTTGGTTTTGGACTTCTCCAGGATCGTGAGGTAAGTTTCCACTGTTTTGAGCAACTCTGTTTGTGGCGATTTGTTACGGTGGCCCTAGGAACCTGATGTGATCTGGTCTGCTTCCCAGCGCAGAAGGGGAACCTTCCTACCTCACGTGAGAAGCATCATACGTCCTTTATGTCGTATTTCGGACATACGTCCTGAGTCAGTTCTTCTTTGTGCCTCTATTGCCACCGGCTTGGCAACCTTCTGTTACTCAAAGATCCCCTTCTTTGCCCAGGCCCTTATTCACCCTGCTGAAACCATCACGATCTTTCTCAAACAAAAAATGGATTGTGTGCCTTTTCTTGCTTAAAAAAGGTTTACATTTCTTCTGTGAGTTGTTCCGAGGGGTTTACTGTGTTCCTGTCACTGGGCTACATACTTCGCAGGTATTGAACCATTTAAGTTAAAACAACCTCAGTAGTATTTGCTCTTAATATCATCATTCATATTAAAACATTCTTTTTTGGAGGCACCTGGGTGGCTCAGCCGATTAAGAGTCTGACTTTGGCTCAGGTCATGATCTCGATCTCACGGTTGGTGAGCTTGAGTCCCACGCTGGGCTCTGTGCTGACAATGCAGAGCCTGCTTGGAAGTCTCTCTCCCTCTCTCTCTGCCCCTCCCCCCACTTGCATTCTCTATCTCTCTTGCATTCTTTTTTGAGAGAGAGAGAGAAAGGGAGGGAGAAAGAAAGGGAGAGAGAGAGAGAGCTGAGTAGAGGGACAGAGGGAGAGTGAGGGAATCTTAAGCAGGCTCCATGCTTAGCATAGAGCCTGATACAGGGCTTGATCCCACGACCATGAGATTGTGACTGAGCCACCCAGGCTCACATTTTAAGGCGAGGTAAATGGCACATTGGAAGATTAATCTGCCCAAAGAGACCCAATTAACAGGAGCCCAGACAGGTGTAATGTGCAGGCTTTCTGGCTGCAGGGCCGCCCTCCCCCCGCCAACTGAGCTCTCAAGCTGCTTCTCATCTGTTTCTCCCAGAGCACATTGCCTTGAAATGGACTATTAGAAAAACAATCCAGATCAAACATTGCTACTACCTTTCAGATCTATTTTGTTTACTGCTCCAACTGGCTTTTAACCATCAGCTCACGGAAGGGACACATTTTATGTTGTTTGAATGAATAATTGAGGGCCGCTGCAGGGAACCTTCCCCCAATGCCTCAGACAGAGCTGGTGAATTTGTTCTTTTCATTCCCTGAACATTTGTTCTTATCTCCATAATGTATGCATTTCATTATTAGCCACGCTTCTCCATTAGACAGTTTCCGATAAGGGCGGGGACTATGTCTCATCCCTCTGCATATTCAAGGACATAGTAAGTATTTAATGATAATAATTAAACGAATTCAGTTAATAAATGTAAATATAATAAGTAGAAAATTCTTAGAATGTGCTGTTGAAATATGACATTAAATAAGCGTATATTACTACTCACGGAAGCCTAGGTTTTTTTTCTCTTATTGGATTATTCTATATCTTTGTCTAGGAGAGTTATTATTTATTTGCATTCATATATTTATCTTCTCTATTAGACTGAATTTCTTGGGGGCAAGTTTCATGTCTTACTATATGTCTAGAACCTAACACATAGTCCAAACTTTGTATCTATTTACTGAAAAAATAAATGCTTTATTTCTTTATCTTTTAAATACTATCTCATCCCCTCACCTCAAAGACGTGACACATTAGCTGAAAGACCATGTAAATACAACAAGAAATTTAAATGTCGCTGTATGTATTACATAAGCAAGTGTGTGTGTTGGGGGGGTAAGCAGTAAGTAAAATAATCTGTTTATTGTAGACAACAAGAGATGAAAAAAAAAGACAACTGTGGATTACAAGGTCTGAGACGTGATAGGAGGTAATGTTTGTTTTTAACATCGAAGGATAGATGAACTTTGCTCTCAGGAAGAGGCAGAAGACAGAACTGTACTAGGAACTTTAATTTCTTTTGTTCTGAGCTTGCTGAGAAGTTTTTAATCACAAACATGCTTTTATTCTCATCAAACATTTTTTATGAATTTGAGGCGACCCTAATTTTTCCCTCTCTTCTGTTAACCTAAATAAAATTACTTCATCATCATGAATTTTCTTTTTAAAGTGGCATTAGGTTTTCTTTGCAAATATTATATTTAGGGTTTTTGTCTTTGACTACTGAGAAAGATTGTCTTGCAATTTTCTCTTTTTGTAATGATTTTGACAGATTTTGGTTAACGAGTTTATGCTCTCCCTATGAAATGAGTTGGTATGTCTTCAATTTTTGTATTTTCTCTGCAAGAGTTTATGTAGAGTTGAATTACTTCCTTAAATGTGAAGATGAGTTCCTTGGGAAAGCAGTCTGGGCCTGAAATAATCTTCATATGGAAGTTTTAATTAAAGATCTAAATTTGAAACAAATGTATGATTATTTACAGCTCATTTCTTATTTTTCTAGTTTTTGTCAATTTTGTGAAAAATTTTTCTTCTCGTTTAAATTAGCAAATGTATTGATATACAGTTGTGGATTACATTTCTTTTTTTAATTTTTTGATGTTTATTTCTTTTTGAGAGAGAGAGAAACAGAGCGTGAGCAGAAGGGAGTGGGCAGAAAGAAAATCTGAAGCAGGTTTCAGCTCTGAGCGGTCAGCACAGAGTCTAATGCAGGGCTCGAACTCATGAACCGTGAGATCATTACCAGAGCTTAAGTCGAATCCTTCACCAACGGAGCCACCCAGGTGCCCCTACATTCTTTTTATATATTAGACATTTCAAGTATCTATAGTGATTTTTATTTTTCATTTAGATTACTGAAATCTTTTTATTTTTCCTTAAATCACATTGCTATGATTTTATCATTTTTTGTTGTTTTAGAGAATCATAATTTGTCTTTTTAATATTTTTCTTTATAATGTTTGAATATGGTTTTCAATTTCATAGTTTTGTGCTCTTACTCTTACTGAGTATTTTGTACATCAGTAATACTATACTGCAGGTATATAGGGAAAGCTTAAAGGGGTCAATGGGTCAATACATTTTTTTTAAGTTTATTTATTTATTTTGAGAGAGAGAGAGAGAGAGAGAGAGAGAGAGAGCATGTGTGCAAATGGGGGAGAGGCAGAGAGAGAGGGAGAGAATCTCTCCCTCTGCTAACAGCCTAGAGGCTGACGTGGGACTTGAACTCATGAACCATGAGATCATGACCTGAGCTGAAATCGAGAGTCAGATACTTAACTGACTGAACCACCCAGGCGCCCCTCAATGCATTCTTGATAATCAAATAATTATTAGGGTAAATATAATTAAGTAAGCCAATTGGAAAGTTAGAATGTTTGGTTCCGAATTTTGTTGCAGACATGACGAAGATGTAGAGGTGACAGGTATCTGTGTGGCTACGTGACGAGCTGATGGGATGGACTAGCTTAGAATAAGGTTGAGTGGGCTATCGTACTAGGTGGTCGTACTAGACTGTGCTGGTCAGGTCGTCTTTCTGATTTTCATATCCCATCAAACTCACAGTGCCGGTGAGGACTGGTCACACTGGTCATTTCCTTCTCTCTCTATTTTCCGGAGTTTCTCACACAGAAGATGCTGCATGCATGCTCACAATATCACAGTAAGAACCCTTAGCACAGCTCCTTCATTCCACTCAATCCTCAGGAAATTAAATGACTTCCCCAGTTCATCGAGACGGTCATTAAAAGACCTGAGACGAGGGCCACGATATTCTGAGAGCAGATGCGTGCGGACGCTGAATGCCAAAGCAGGACGTGTGGGCTGCGAATTTGACAATGGCGGTGAAATATGAAGTCATGTTTTGGGAAATCAAGTGAGCACGTCATACATGTTTTATTACTATCCATTTTTCTTTATTGAAAGGGCAGGAAAAAATTAGAAGTAAGCCACAGAACATAGAAATATATCGCAATCGTGGTGGGGTAGTGTGTGTGTGTGTGTGTGTGTGTAGTTGTTTATTGAACTTGTTCCTTTATGTTGGGTTTCTCGGTATATTTTTTCAAGGGGACCTACTTGCTTGAAAAGCAGTCGAGCACTAGTCTTCTTAAGTATACGAGTGGATGTTTATAGATCTTTATTTGTTTTAATGTGTTATTTATTTTTGAGAGAGAGAGTTCAGGGGAGGGGCACAGAGAGAGAGAGGGGGCAGAGGATCTGAAGAAGGCTCTGCCTTGACAGCAGGGAGTTGGATGCAGGGCTCGAATTCATTTACCAGGAGCTCATGACCTGAGTCAAAGTCGAACACTCAACCAACTGAACCACCCAGAAGCCCCTATAGTTCTTTAAACAATGAGATGAAGTGACCTGTGTAGAACTCTTGGGCACCAGGAGCCCAGAAGAGGGAAAGGGGAGCAAAGCTCTTCATTCTAAATTAGACCCAGTGCTGCGTGCCCTTGCCCGCTGACCCTGTGTCTGGAGGCCTCTCGAGGACGAAGGGCACAGGTGTTCCGTGACTCAGGGTCTGGGTACCTCCCTTGCTTTTGTTCGCCTTTCCATGCAAACCTTATCTTTTAATGAGATCTCAGCTATTCGAAATCCTTTCAGGTTGACGGAGGGTTTAAGTTCTTCAGGCGTTTTCTTTTTTTCCTATTACTTTGGCCTCTATCAGCATATTGAATTTTGGGTGCTTCATGGGACAACTCACAGTTAACAGTGAATTATGTCACCCATTCTGCCTCCTCCATGAGCAAATTATGCAGGCTTCTGGAAGGAGAGCACTAAAAACTCCTTACCAGACCACTTAATTTGGGTTGGTGAGAGAAAGAAAGGTAGAGGACTAGGAACATTCTGGTAAATGAATAATGGAAATGAGGGAATGCTATGTTTCCAATCCTTCAGGAAAGAACACAAATTGACAAAATATTGCCCTATCTACAGTAATTTGCACAACAACTTGATTTTTCTCCTTGTGGAGTGTGGAGAACTTACACAAAGCTTCTGGGGGTGTCCAAGCATGTACCTAAAGGGACGGAACAAGGAAAAGTCTAAGCAGAGAGAGGAGGGGGCTACTTAAACAAAAAAGAAAAAAAAAAGATTTAAGACCCTTGCAAAACTTACGCAAACCATTTAAGAAATTTCCGGTATTTTGTCTGAAAAGGAGGGAGAAATTTGGAGCTTTTGTAGCTCTCTATTATAGAGTAAGTCACATGAAGAAGATTCTGTTTATTAGACACTGCAGTGAGCTACTTGCTAGGGGGAGGGGAAAGGCGAGAAAGACAAAGAGATAGCTAGAGAGAGAGATTGAGAGAGAGAGAGAGAGAGAGAGAGAGAGTAAACACTGGTGCAGCTGAGCTGTTAGAGACCAATTAATAGTAATAGTCGGGGCTTTCTGTATCTAGAGAAAGGCCAGGAGACCCTATACATGCTGTGTGTTCTAGGTAAGTCACTAAACCCAAGAAAACATGAGCTAAGTAAACCATTTTATAATCAACAAAACACCGGGTGTTAAAATAAGACTTTCTTCTTAATTTTGTCATACGATTTGTTTGTTGCTGTGTGTATCATAGGGAGGATGCTTATTCGGATGATTATTTTTTTAAAAAAGTTTGCTTTGCATTGCAACAGGCTGAAATGAGATCTCAAATCCTTCCTGTTCTATTGAGGAGAGATGAACAGTTTAGAAAAGTGGTGATTTGCTGCTCCAAAAATCACCAAAGCTCTGTAGATTATATATTACAAACAAGTAAATATTTGCTCTTGGATAAAAAGAGTTGAATCCGTTCCCCTCACCTGATACCCTCCTCCCCCCCCCCACATGTGTGTGTGTGAGTTTCATTTCTGAGCTTCTCCGTGAAGGAGAAAGCGCTCCTGGTTTTTAAATATTTGGATGACGGCGATAAACTGATGGGGCTCGATATCAGGGTGTAATTTACTGTGAGGTTAGACCCTTTGTCGCACGAGAGGTTTGATTCTGTTGTGCGAACTTCCTAACGAATTTGCTTTTTGTTAAAATGTCAGATAACACCATTGGAAAACCGGTCTTATGTGAGAACACACAACTACAAAAAAAAAAAAAAATCTGTCGAGAGCCCATCTATTTTATCAGTCTTTGACTGTAAAAATTGTATCAGTCTTTCCCACATAATGCCACACATGAGATGTGTTCTGGGAGTGAATATCCTTCTCTGTTGTCGGTCCCTGGTGCATACAGCTTTTGAACTCAGCCTTCTTCGGTTTTATTGGGATCACATGCCTCATTGGGCATCTTTGTCAAATGGTCCATGATTTATTACATATCCTGGGGCCGCGCTTGCTGAACACAGTCATCTGCCCCAGAAGGCTCTGGATGCTCTTCTGAGCCTTAGCATTTTCTGGATGGTCAGATTTGAAGTTCAATGCTCGCTTCCAGACTTTTTACAATTTAAGCATTTCTCAATAAATTTCACTCTACGAGACCTATTTATTCAACCTGACTCATGAACAGAAAAAAATCAGTTGCTAACCGTGCCATGACTAAAATTTTGTGAAGGGTTACAAGATCCCAGGTAGCTACGTTGGCTTCATGGTTGCCCCAGGTCAGTCTTCCTGATAATGCAACACAGCGTATTTCCAATAATATATTACAGCACATGGGCTCTCGGGGGAAGAAAGGACTTTTTAGTCTTATAAGTTTTTAAGAAATATTGTGGAACCTACACCCAACAAGATGTGCCTCCAGGGCCCAGAGACACACTTGATTAGTCCTAGTCAACTGTACTCTAGTACCTTTAAACCCTGTTGCATCTTATTTTATTCTTTTTTGCTTAAACTTCTTAAATTACAAAGCTCTTCCTTTTCACCTATAATCTATATCTGGCCAAACTCTTACCATTAACTCTCACTAGGACAGAGTTTTGGAAATGCTGGAATAAAACCATTTGATGTTTGATATATCCGAGGTGTGATTCTCAGTTTTGTTTCCTGCACTTTTTCTATTACCTTAAAGATCATCTTTATTGGTTAGTGCTGGCATCTTATGGTCCACGATCCCGTGAGGCATGAATCAGCGACAGTCAAAGTGGAAAAGTGAGTTAAGACAGTTAGAGAGGTATGTTTCGGACGGCCGAAAGCTGGAATATAGCAACAGCGTGCTGTCCAACTTGAAATATAACAGAGTCTGCAGAGCTGTATTTGGTTTTCAGAGTCCTCCGACCAGGAGCCTTGTACAAGCCACCTGGGCCATGTTTTGCTTCATGAGCAATTTAATTAGTATAACTCGTGAGGCATGCTGAAACTTAACGGCAAGACAGAGTCAACAAAAGTAGTGCGAATGCAGCCCAGATGAAGGAATTCGATCAGTATTTGCCTCTGTTGGTAATGGATAGGAAAGCTCTTTCTAGAAATCCTAACAAAGTGGCCGGAAGTGGCTGTCCACCGGGTGGGCAAAAGAAAGATCACTAAAGGCACATAATTCAGCAAAATCGTAGGCAAAACTTCTAGCAATGAAGTAGGCTGGGGAGATGATGCGAAACCATATACAGAACAAAGACAAATATTTGCATCTTTAGAACATTATGATACAAACGTTTACTAGGAAGGAATAGAAAGATATAATTTCTGGCAAGTACAAATGTTCGGGTCACACAGGTCAGGGCTGTTGAGGCAATTCTTCGACACATTCTTCGGAATCTGGGCTACTATCGCTCTGTCATCACTACAGTTCGTCCCTCCAAATCATGGTCAAAGCTAGCTGCTCTCAGATTGCATTTCTGGTAGTGAAATGGAAGAAGAGATAATGAAGATGGAAGTAAAAGGTGCATGCGGTTATCCTTCAAGGAGGGTTTCTAGAAGCAGACACGCAACACGTTAGCTTCCATCCTATCAGGCAGGGCTTAGTTACATAGCCACGTTGAGGTCCAGTAAGTCAAAGAATTGCATCCTTACTCTGGGAAGCCATGATTTCGGTACAATTTTACCACTTGAAAATTGAGAAGCTGTCTCAGGTGCTTGACAATCCATTTGGCCACTCACCTTCCCTATCGAAGATTGAATCCAACTCAAATTCCAGGATAGCCCGGTGAGGTGCAGTGCTGGGTTAAGGCGCTGTATAGAACCTCCTTCTTTAATCACCTCCAAATGCAAAGACAAGTCATCTGCAACCACCACTTCTAATACCCGTTTACAGGTAGGAACAGGATAACCACAACTAAAAACTCCTACTTGGAAAAGTAATCACTCTTCCTTAGCAACTACCAAATCCTTTTAGGGAGATTTTGGTGAATACCTCATTTTTGGCAGTGGGTGCTTCTGTTTCTGTGATCTGGGATCTCCCATATTACTTCTCTGCGAGCACCTGGTTCTGCCTCCTGGAAGATTCTTCCCCTCTGTTGTACTCCCCGGCCAGTCGAGTCTAACACAGACAGGGGAACTTGCTCTTTTTGGGGTCAATCAGATTTCTCAGGGTGTGGGTTCGGAGACCTAGGGTGTTTTAGATGTGAAAAAAGACATAGGTGCTCGCATATCAGGCTTGCAGCTTCTTTAAAAATATAATTTCTTCACAAATTTAGTCGACTTCTCAGCCATGTGTGTCCTGGCCCTTTTCCTGAGCAGGTCATCTCAGCTTTTAGCTTTCAAGGGACATATTTTATCAGTGGGTTTCTGCATGTCCTCCATTCCCCATCCTTGTCCGTCCTCCGGTCCCACCAATGAAAGGGGGGGGGGGTGGGAGGAGTGCAGAGTCGTCTCCATTTTGGGCCCTGCACGGTCATCTCGTGCTCATGACCTGCGGGCCCGTCTCGTCACTGCCGTGGTGCTGAGTCACCTCCTCGGTGCAAGGCAGCAGCTGCACTTGCGGTTGCTCCCCTGCTTCCGCTGTGGCCGCCGGCTATCACCGGCTCCCCTCAGGCTCCAGCCTGCTGGTGGTCTTGGTGGTCTTTCCTTCCTCAGTACCCGTCCTGGGGACTTTAGGCTGGTTCACTCAGCCCTCGCAATTGCATAATTTCCTGTAATAAGCAAATAAATACATAATTGATATCCATATACCTGTGTATCTGAATCTTGACATGTCTTTACATCTACAAAAATGTAGTCTCCAATTGCTGCTTCCCTAGTTGAGGCTCTTTTGAGGACTTGAAGGGGAAGGGGCTTGAATGGGCGCGCACCACTTTTAATTTGAATTTGCTCTTGGGCCTACCCCTTCATTTGGCATAGAACTCTGTTTTTTAATTGTTTAATGTTTATTATTTATTTTTGAAAGAGAGAGAGAGAGAATACAAGTGAGGAGGGACAAGAGAGAGAGAGACACACACACAGAATCTGAAACAGGCTCCAGGCTCTGAGCCGTCAGCACAGAGCCTGATGTGGGGCTTAAACTCACAGACCCGTGAGATCATGACCTGAGCCAAAGTCGGACTGGGCCACCCAGGCACCCGTGACATAGAACTCTTAATGAAAGATGCTTTAAAAAGCACTGGTCCTGGGGCGCCTGGGTGGCTCAGTCGGTTGAGCATCCGACTTCAGCTCAGGTCATGATCTCGCGGTTTGTGAGTTCGAGCCCCGCGTCAGGCTCTGTGCTGACAGCTCAGAGCCTGGAGCCTGCTTCACATTCTGTGTCTCCCTCTCTCTCTGCCCCTCCCCTACTCATGCTCTGTCTCTCTCTGTCTCAAAGATAAATAAACATTAAAAAAATTAAAAAAAAAAAAAGCTCTGGTCCTGTTTCCTTCCTGTGGAGGCTGCTATTGAAAAGGCTTAAAAGATAAATGCCCTAGTTTTAGAAAGGAAAGTGTTTTACTTTTTCAGATCCACAAGGCCCCCAGTGTGTTTACCGGGGTGACCGTGGGCGCAGGGCCTCCCTCGCGCTCTCCCCGCAGTGGTGTGCAGAATGGCCAGCACAGGCATTGTCCATTTCTCCTCAGGGCTTTGCTGAAAATGACAAGAAGCAGCCAGCAAAAATCGATAGTCTGAGTTTTCTTAGTGTTTCTTAGCATTTCCCCTAATGTTACTGCATTAGATGACATGTGATCCGCCTCTTAAGAAACAGCAGGGGGTACACTCGTCAATGTTTTGTCCAGGTACAATACGTTTGCAGGCGGCAATAACTCAGATCATGAATTATCACACCCAGCCAATTCCCCTAAGCAAATTCTATCAGGGTAGGTCCTCTTACTTACAGCCTCCTTTTTCCAGGTACCAAAATCTATGTCAGTTGGGATTCAGTTTACCTATGAATGCTAGTAATAGCTTCGGCACTTAAGAGTAGCTTAAAAAAGACCCAGAGATTTTTATTCTTATCTTCCAGATGTTCAGAGGTAATCTGGATTAAGGCTCGTATGTTTCACCAGGAGGTCAAAGACGCTGGCTCCATCTCTCCTACTTCTCTGTGATTCTCCTTCCCAAGGTCATCTCGTGTTCCAGCATGGCAGCTCACTCCAGCCACCGGTTCGCATCCCAGCCCGGAGAGTTAGCGAGGAGGCCGAAGGAAAGAAACAGCTCTCTTTACAGACACTGGTGAGAGTGGCATAATTACTTCCTGTTACACCGTGAAGGCGCATTAACTCTTTCTGCCACTTAACTGCCATTCGATCTGTGAAGCGATGAGCTGGGGAATAAAAAGACTCAGAAGTTCCACGAGCAGCTGTTGCAACTGCAAAGCAGATAGCGCCCTTCACCATCAGAAAGAGCGCTTTTACAGCTTCGCCCATTCAGCGTGGACATCTGAAAACGACAGGGACACAAGACGCGTTAGAAGTTCCTTTAAACTCTGGAGAGTTTCTTTTATATTTTCATGGCAGCGCGGGTGATGTTTAAGAAAACAAAGCTGTAATTGACTTTCACTGTGTGTGTTGACATCACCATTAGTTTTGTTGTTTAAGCTCTTTTGAATATGAAAAAAAATAAAAAAAGAAATTTAGATTTCGACAGTATTCTCAGGCTCAGTGGTGAGCAAAAAAAAAAAAAAAAAAGGTCATTTATACAAAAACGGTTTACATTTGACTTTCTGTGGGAAAGCTCTGAGCTAGACAAGGTAATGATTAGACCAAATTGGAACTTAATGTTAATGCTTCTTGTTAAAATGGAAAGTATCAGTTCAGATTACCCGGAGGCCACTGGGAATACCTTCCATGTAAGGCCAAACAGGCTTTCCAAAAGGACAAGTTACTAGATTGAAATGACACTTTTAGGCTTCCCGGCATGGTCAGTAGACACAAGAAGATTTTCGTTTTGAAGATGGAGATCAGAGAAGGGGCACTAAAGAAGAGGGTGGGACTAGAGAACTGAAGGCAGTAGTGAGGTGGGGAGTTGAGTTTGTATCGCTCATTGAACTCCTGAAGCCCAGCGAATTTTTGTTGTTTTTGTCTGTGTGTGTGTTTGAAATTTCATGAATTATCAGAATATAAGATAGATTGAGAACATTCAAGTTTTCATTATGGTAAATTTTATATCCATAAATTCCATCTAGTAAAAAAAAACACCAAAATATCCTAGGTGGAGTATAGAAATGTAAGAAAATACAAGAAATATTTGAAAACCTATATATATATATATATAAGAAAGTATTGATTCACAGAAGTAAAATAGAGATAAAACTGGTGGATGGTTTGGAGCAACTACTAATCCCTGGTGATCAGAATTTCCTTACTAATAAGCCTGATTTGGGGGCACAGAGGACTTAGTTTGGCAGGTCTAACTGAGATCCCTATAGAAGGCTTACGCATTTGGTGAAAGTTTGCAACACAAAGTAAGAAGGATGCTTCCTTGTCTTGGTTTTGGACTACAGTACAAACAGTAGCACTTCTTACGAATATTTGGCTATGAATGAGAGAAAAGCTCTCATACTAGTAACCATCTAGAAGACATAAAAACTATCAGACGATCATTTATTTTAAAGCGGTCCCAATTAGGAAGCTATCCTTGCTGCTTGGGAAAGGGTAACACATTTTCCCTTGGCAGGTGTGCACTTTCAACCCACACTTTAAAGAAATCTTACTAATCAAAAGCTACAAAGCACATGAGAAAAAGTATCAGCATAAGAACACTCAGAAGAAATAACCAAAACCTAAAACAAAGTCTAGAAGAAACAGACTTTCAAACACTGGATATTAGAAATACATGCTACAAATGATAAAATACACGACTTAATAATACTTAAGGAAATTAAGAAGAATTCCAAAATATGCCACAGAAAAATGAAATGAAAACAAAGTCCATTATATTTGATACTAAGAACCACATAACATTCTAGAAATCAAATATATAGTAATTACATTTGGAAGCCAATGGTTGGCTAAAAGTTTATACCCAAATGGAAGAATTGAGAGGAAGTTATAAATAAATTCTTTAGAATATAGTTCAGAAGTTCAGAGAAGTAAAATACGGAGAAGTTATGCAGGTAGCTAAGTAATATATATTTAATTAGGTTTGAGAAGATTATAAAAAGGCAACTTTTGAAGATGATAGTGATTGAAATCTTCCAAAATGGATAAAGGTCACCAATCTTTAGATTCATGGGTGCCAATAAATGTTTAGCAAGATAAATACAAGGAAATCTTTATACCAAAAAACATTGTAGTGAAAGCAAGGCAAAAATTAGACACCTGGAAATGTTAAAGCAAAAGAAAAAGAGGGAGATCTTAATAGCAGTTCAAGGGAATAAGACAGATTACCTACAAAGGAGTGGCAATTAGGCAAATAACTGATTTCTCAACAGGAACCATCGAAGCCAAAAAATAATGGAAGCATTTCTTCAAAGTGATCACATAAAATAACTGTTAATCTAGAATTGTACGCTCAGCAACCTCTCTTTAAAAAAGAAATAATAAATCAAAGCATTTTCAGACAACCTAAGAGACTATTTACCATTAACAGATTTTAGCAAAGAATTTTCTAAGCGTTACACTACAGGAAGAAGAAAAATGATCTCTTATGAAAAAGCTGAGATGCAAAAAGGAATAATGAGTAAAGTGAACCGCAACTATATAGGAAAATCGGATAACGTACTGATTTTATGCATCATAACAAAAAGTCTGATTTATGCCATAAAAACAAGACAGAAGAAGAATCTGTTAAAATATTTTAACACCTTTGTGTGGTCAGGAGGAAGCTAGGATAAGAATTAATGTTTTACTTTGTGAAATTAAACATCCTTGATAACTTATTAAGGCAAATACCTAAAATAAATGTATCTTCCAAAATGATAGGAAAATTAAACTTCAGGGGTGAAAATAACTTTAATCAATACAAATAAATTAAGAAATGAAAAAAATGATTATAAAAATTCACATGAGACAATTATTACAAAATGTTAAAAATTAATGTAAATGAAGTCATAATCACAATACATATAAATGGACTATATTCTTTTTTGTTAAAGGTGATGTTTACCAGATTGTATTAAAAATCACTGTAGACTGCCTATAGTATTAATAAGAAGCACACAATATTGGGGTGCCTGGTGGCTCAGTCGGTTAAGCGTCCAACTTCAACTCAGGTCATGATCTCACGCCTTGTGAGTTTGAGCCCCGAGTCGGGCTCTGTGCTGACAGCTCAGAGTCTAGAGACCGCTTCTGATTCTGTGTCTCCTTCTCTCTTTCTCTGCCCTATCCCACTCGTGCTTTGTCTCTCTCTCTCTCTTAAATACACATTTAAAAAATTAAAAACAACTACAATATTTAACAATAGAAATGTGAAAGAATTTCTACTTAATTTTGCAAACTTTTTGTAGCCGTACTAACATCATATAAACTGGACCTTAGGGGCACCTGGATGGCTCAGTCAGTTAAGCATCCGAGTTCAGTTCAGGTCATGATCTGGTAGTCTGTGGGTTCGAGACCTACATTGGACTCTGTGCTGAAAGCTTAGAGCCTGGAGCCTGCTTCAGATTCTGTGTCTTCTGCTCTCTCTGTCCATCCCCCACTCACACTCTCAAAAATGAATAAAGGTTAAAAAAAATTTAAACTGGAGTTTAGCCAAAAAGTATTTATAAGATATAAAGATGGTAACTACTCAATGATAAAGTTTTAATTCACTAGGAAGAGACAACAATTCTAACCTTGATTTATACACATAACAGTCTCAAAATACGTAAAGAAAATCTTCAGGACTACCGGGAGAAATGAGCAAAATCTGGCATCCTTGTAAGAGATGTTTAACATCCTTTCTTCAGTAATTTTCAAATGAGATGAGTGAACAGCCTATAACAGATTTGAGCAACATAACAGATTGCTCTATTTTATTTTATTTTATTTTTTTTAATGTTTATTTTTGAGATAGAGACAGAGTGTGAGTGGGGGAGGGGCAGAGAGAGAGGGAGACACAGAATGTGAAGCAGGCTCCAGGCTCTGAGTTGTCAGCACAGAGCCCAACTCGGGACTTGAACTCACAGACCACAAGATCATGACCTGAGCGAAGTCAGACGCTCAACTGACTGAGCCACCCAGGCGCCCCAGATTGCTCTATTTTA
Organism: Paguma larvata; assembly: GCA_030068075.1. Classification (NCBI taxonomy): domain Eukaryota; kingdom Metazoa; phylum Chordata; class Mammalia; order Carnivora; family Viverridae; genus Paguma; species Paguma larvata. The sequence continues at coordinate 8,255,443 of CM057839.1, read as the reverse complement.
AAGTTAGCAATTTTTCCCCGTGTCCATGAGATATGAAGAAAATTAAGCAAGTTTTAGTAACTATTAGAGAGTCATTCTCAAGCAACTCTTTTATCCAGTGAATTAGAAGTCAGTTCCAGAATGTCAAATTAAAAACCCCATATATTTGGACATTCGAAATAAGACTGAACTTAACAAAAAATGTTAAATAAACATGAAGAGATTGAAGTAAAAAGTATATAATACGTCCTTATTTATCTTTATATATTCCTGTGTAGATATATACGTATTTTTTTATCAACTAGATGCTATTAATGCAATTTACACATGTAGTTTATCTTGTAATGTTCATATCAACACTTTTTAAATCTACATCATTGCTTCTCTCTTGAAGATAAATCCCCAGAGGCTGTTTGCTATTAAGTCATTCACCCAAATTGATGCAATGGTTCACATTAGAAGAGATTTAAACCTCTTGGTTTTCCATAGTTTGTTCTCTATTTTATTTGATTTTTAAAGTTTTACTTTATATATTTTGAGGAAGAGAGAGAGAGAGGAATAGAGAGAGAGAGAGAGAGAGAGAGACAGGCTGACAGACAGAGAGACAGAGTAAGCAAGTAGCGGAGGGGCGGAGAGAGAGGGAGAGAGAGAATCTCAAGCAGGCTCCAGACTGTCAGTGCAGAGCCCGGTGTGGGGCTTGCTCTCATGAACTCTGAGATCATGACCTGGGCTGAAACCAAGAGTTGGACGCTTAACTAACTGAGCCACCCAGCTGCCCCTGTTCTCTATGTTAAATATTTCCCTTCTTACTTCTATCTTTCATTATCAGAATTGTCCCGTATTCTTCGTTGGTGATCTCAACTGCCTTTGCTTTTCCTAATCTAGCTATTAAATTACTGTGGTTGAAATATAGCCTCATATTTCTATTCACATACCAGCGGCTAGGCTTAGCAGGGAGAGTTTGGATCTGGAGACAGTCAAAACAAGTTCCTGTTCAGGATCTGAGAGCCCTCTGACCATGGGCAAATTATTTGCATACGGTTTGTCAGTTATACAAGAGAAATGCTAACGCTTCCTTTTCAAGACTGTTGGAGATGAAAATTCTGTATGTAAAGCACCAGATTCACCGTATGACCCCATTGAATATTTTGTAATGAGAAAAGTTTATAATCACTAAGGGTACCTAATTTTAAATCTTGATGCCATTCCTGATTAGTTATGTCACTTTTGGAAATTACCTAAATTCCTGAACCCAAATGATCTTTGTTTTTAAAATATAAAGAGACCACCCTTACTGCTGTGATAAGGATCAATCAGATACTATATGGGAGAAATTGTTGCTAGTATCGCTGTTGTTTCATCTGGTGTTATTTTTGTTAGTTACAAACAGATTTGGCAACCAAACTGATAAAAACTTGTAATGATAGAATTTCAGAGTTTGTAATGATTTACCAAAGGAATATATCTATTTCTATTTAGGAAAACAGTGGCTTATTAATCCAGCTCATTCCATGTGGATCCATTGGGATACACTCATGGGAGAAAAATCTTTCCTTCTCAGTGAACTTAAACTTGGGTAACTTGAACTGTTACTCATTATCCCTTCTCTGTACCTTCATTCAGTATGGATCGAGAGTTTTCAAACATGAGATATTGTACTGGTAAAAAACTTTTTAAATGTTTTAGTGTCAGTGCTTTTAAACTGCTGAAATTAATTGCTTTGAACACGGGATGCAACTCTAAACGACATCAATATAATACTACAGATTTGGTAGAAAAACATATCCCAGAATATCCCTTATCATCTTTCTGATCTATTCAAATGAATTTTATTTGGTTCAGGAAGTTATTTGGATGGTGAGTCTCTTTAAAATGTTATTATAAAAAAAATAAAATGTTATTGTAACACTAGTCTCTAGTGTTATTCTAGGATAAAAGTTTGGTGAGTGATGGTCTACAGGTCAAATATGGTTGCCTGTTTTGTTTTTTTTTTTTTACGTGAAATTGTATTGAAATATAGTCATACCTCTCATTTATGTATTTCCCTCGTTGTTTTCATGATAAAACAGCTGAATTCACTGTATGATCACTGAGTCTAATATGTTGACTATCTGACCCTCTACGGACACAGTTGCCCACTCTAGTTCTATGATTAAAATTAATTAGAAGAAAAATTGTTATAATGTTTAACAAAAGATATTTCTTTACTCATTATTCTCCTTGTTTTTTTCTCCTGTATCTAGAAAAACAATGAGTCTAAATTGCTTTCGATCATGTCATCTATTTGTATAATGTAATATAATTATTTAATATTAATGTAATGGAATATATAATAAAATATATATACATGTATTTTAAAGATTTTATTTTATTTTAATTTATTATATTTTAATTTTAAGTTTTATTTAATTTTGAGAGCAGGGAGACAAAGCATGAGCAGGGGAGGGGCGGAGAGAGAGGGAGACACAGAATCTGAAGCAGGCTCCAGGCTCTGAGCTGTCAGCACAGAGCCCGATTCGGGGCTCGAACCCACAGACCATGAGATCATGACCCGAGCCGAAGTCGGACGCTTAACCGACCGAGCCACTCAGGCGCCCCTAAAGATTTTATTTTAAAGTAATCTCTGTACCCAGTGTGAATCTCAGACTAACAGCCCTGAGATCGAGAGTCACATACATGCTTTAAAGACTGAGTCAGTCAGGTGCCTCATTTTATAATTTAACTTGAGAAAAATGCAATGTTGCCTTTCAACCTTTTTAATAGAATTCTTCTCGGGGAAAAATCCTTATTTTAAAAAATGTCACACTTCCTCTTTGGGAGGCTGCACTGTGCAGATGCTCTCTCAGTTATTCCGCTGACAGATATAAGGATCAGGCATGTTTTTCAACTTGCTTCTAAGAGTCAAATATCTCTTACAGTGGTTGGCCTGGGGGAGCTTGCATTGCATGCTGCTAGTTACTGGGAATTAAGAGCATATACAGCAAAACACATCTTATCGTTATGGTAGTAATTTGTCACTCATTTTTCCAGCTGTAAAATATTGCTAAAACCAACTGATGGTTAAAAAAATACCCTTTTAGTATTGATTGGATTAGTCCATTTCATACATCACTCTCAAAAATGAATAAGTAAAAATATGTTGCTTAATGCATGTCCTTTTGGGTACGCCCTATAAAATTACGCACTATAGTCAATTACTTTCCGTTGTGCATTATTTTGTTAAGAATCTTGTTGTCCATACCTCTGCCATATATTATATTCGAACCTCGAAAAACCCAGAAAAATATAATAAATTTAAGTAAATACAATAAATACAAGTAATTTATTAAAACTTAAAAAAATACAGCTTGGGTAGACAATGAGTCTGAATCGTGAGAGTTAAATAATCACATTTCACGGCCCGTGTATCAGGAAACGCACGTACAGGTTCACAGGTACTCTAGGCTATGTTACTAAGGAAGCAATTTGCTCTGCGTCCAGTCCCATTTTACTAGCTGTCATCAACGATTAAAGAATGCCATGGAAGGGTCACTCTGGATTAGAACGCTGTCTTTGCAGAAATCCCCGCTTAAAGTAGAAGGATTTTCATTTGTGTTCCGGGCGACGCCACAGGTTAAAGTCATTGAGCAGAAGTAGTATTTTCTAAATGTTTTCATTAGACAGTTCTCATTGAAGAAGACAAATGTCGAAACGTCCCCAAGTGAAACAATCTATTTATATGGTTCAGGAACTTACTTAACGCGGGACTGGATATACCTTGCAGCAATCTCCAGAGAGGAGGTAAGCAAAGCAAGCAAACAGTAAGAGCACAATAATAATAAGAGCAAACCTGGGAGTTTTAAGGGAGCGTTTGCTACGTAAGGAAAAGAACTCTGCTGTATCTACTCACCCAGTTCCCTCAGAGCTCCTACTACTATAGTTCCTACTAGGAAGCCCTCAGCTTCACCAGAACCAGAGTTCTTCTCGAAGACGATGAAAGCAACAACAAAGACCTCTCATAGCTTTCCTTCTCCCTTTTTCATATAACTCGCATCTATTTTTTATGTCAATTTTGGAGTAAGAGAGTAAAAAAGACAGTAAGTCACACAATGCAGCGCTCACCTTGCAAAATGTGACATTACAAACAACCATCAATAGCATAGAGCTTTGGGGGGCACCGGGGTGGTCAGTTTAGCATCTGACTCTTGACTTCTGCTGAGGTCATTTCCTCATGGTTTGTGGGATCAAGCCCTGCATCAGGTTCTGACAGTGCAGAGCCTGCTTGGGATTCTTTCTCTCTCTCTCCCTCTCGACACCTCCTCTCCTCGTGTGCATGCTTTCTCTCACAATAAACAAATAAACTTAAAAAAAAAAGTATAGAGCATTTTTATTGAAAGCTCTATTAAATCATTCAAGTAATTTACTTCCATAAAATGAATCCAGTACTCTATCAACTCTGCGTTGTCTCATCCACAGAAGTGCATACATACCACCACTTTTAATAAAGAAAAATACACATGACTCTGTTATTGGTGGCTGAGAAATCACACACTACTTAAAATAATCCTCATCTTAGAGTTTGTAGAATAGAATCCTGCTTGGGTGCAGAATCATGCCTGAAATAATAAATCTTTGCTGACCACTTCACATGGGTCAGCCTTTTGCTTATGAATTAAGGCAATTTAGCTGTAAGCGTGTGTACGGGTGTGTGTATATATGGTCACGTGTATGTATGTATGTTCATCTGTATTTTGTAATTCTTTAACTAGACTTACCTACTACAAAATGATTTTTTTTTCATGTGGAAGCAAGTTAGCGTTTTTAAATCTTTTATTTGAAATTTCTAATAAACCTTCAGACAGTATCTTTTGGAGAAACAACATATCATTTTTATTTTTAATGGAAGTTGTTGGATTGAATGGCCTGATCGCTTTGAGAAACGCCACATTAATGTTTGCACCGCAATATCAGGCTAAAGAAGCAAGAGTGCTATTGCCCCTGAAAACTGAATGAGGAAACAATTTGTAGGGAGATTCTCAAAACGGTTAGAAAGCTTCACTTCGATAGAATCCCAACATAAAAGACATGAGTGAAATAACTAGGACAAATAAAATCCATAAGATAGTAACTATTTATTGAATTCTTGGGACGGTCTAACACAGAGGCCTTTATATAAATTATATCATTTGATCTTTAGAAAACTTGATGGTAGTCTCTATCGATACTTCCAGGTGACAGGAAGGAAAAAGAGGCAGGCAAGTTTCAGACCTAGGGGTTGCCCCTCAGCTCATGCCTTTAACTGGGTATCCAATATATAAATAAATGTAGCGAAGAGACTTGCTTTTTTGACGCAAACATTTGTAACTGACTTCTAATCTAAGAGGCCGATTTGCAATCAATTGCCTGTTTCTGGACGGCAGCCACAGCCACTGGCCCTAATCAGAGGGCATGTATCTGCAACCTTCAGAAGGAACGGAATAGTCCATTTGGTTTTCGCAGCAGGTGCACGCGTAAAAATTAGAATGAGTAGTTTCAGAGCATAGATACAGTGAATTGTTATTCGTTCCTCTATCTTCTTAACTTCTTAACTTAAACTCAAAAGCATGATTCCGTAGTCCACCTTACGAAGCTTCAGCAACTAAAATGTCCTTTAACATGTCCATAAATAGAAATATTTTCTCCGTTGAAACATTTGATAAAGATATTGAAAATAGATGTAAAGCACTACAAAGCCTGGAATATCCCCAAGAGAGGTCACGTGTGTTCATAGGAGCAATAGAAGTAGTTAACAACTAGTACGGTTTAGGCTCTAGCCAGTCAGAATGGGTGTTGACTATAAATAACGTATCTGAATGTATTAATTGGACATCTTTGTGAACAACTGGAAATATATGGGTGTTATGGACATAGTTTTATCTCCTCACATGCATACGTTGAAGCCTTAACTCCCAATGTGACTGTACTTGGAAATAGGTCCATTTATTTATTTATTTATTTATTTTTATTTTGTTTATTTAGTTTTGAGAGAGAGAGAGTGAGCAAGGGAGGGGCAGAGAGAAAGAGCAGGGCAGAAGATCCGAAGGGGGCTCTACACTGACAGCTAAGAGCCCAATGGGGCTCAAACTCACAAACCAGGAGAGCGTAACCTGGGGTGAAGTCGGATGCTTAACCAACTGAGCCACCCAGGTGCCCCAGAGATACGCCCTTTAAGGAGGTAGTGAGGTTAAATGAATTCCAGAAGGTGTGGCCCTAATACCACAGGACTGGGGTCTTTATAAGAAGGAGAAAAGACACCAAGAGTATATACAGAGGGAAGACCCTATGAAGACTCAGTGAGGAAGTAGCCATCTATAACAACTAAGAAGTAGGTTTCGCCGGAAACCAGTTCTGCTGGCACCTTGACTTGGATGCCCAGCTTCTAGAACTGTGAGAAAATAAAGTCCTATTTAAGCCTCCCCCAACCCCAACCCTCAGTCTGTGGTATTTTGTTATGGGAGTCCCAGCAGGGTAATGTCATGAGGATAATCATTTGTGTTCAAAGGTATTTTTTATTTTGATTGTTAAAAATCAAAGTTATATAAGAAAAGGGTTGAAATGGTGAAACATATAACAACATTAAAAAAAAATCAGCCTTGGAGTTCTGTTGCTTCAAAGGCAACACTTTCACGCCATTTTAACTATTGTCTCTTGGCATGTATCTTGATATTTGTCAGTAAACTACTTTTTATTATTTTATTATTTCCATATTAACTAATAAATTAAAAATCCAAAAGATACTAACTTAAGTGCATCTCCATGCACTGGAATCAAACACACACATTAAAAATTATTTGAATAATTTAAAATTATTATGTGCCCTCAAGATTCTGAAATTTCATGAGGATAAAGCTCTATCGTGGTCACTTTTCATTCATTTTGTTCAGCCTTTTAGCATTTTCATCTGCAAAGCCCTGTCTTCACTGCGACAATTAAAATATATATATTCGGTTAAATCCTTCTTCTTTCAAACTCTTTCCTTTTTATTCCTCTTTACTTTCTCATTTTTTTTTATTTTTAGAACTCTTATCATTTGTATGTTAGGCTTCCTGGGATGCTGTTGACATTTCTTAACTTTTTACTCCTATTATATCCTGTTTTATGGAAATCATCTTACTTTTATAATTTACATGTTCTTGATTTATTTCAAACTTAGTGATATGTTTAATTTTCAAAATCCCAATTTTTTCCTCCAAACATAACCAGTTATAGTACCCTATTCTTCTCTCATGGATGCAGTATAGTTTCTTACTTTTTTAAGATAATGATTATAGATTTTCAAAGTTTTTTTTGTTTTTTTGCTCCCTTCATTTTTTATGTTTCCCCTCAATACCATTGCTCGTTTGTTTATTGGTGTTTATATGTATCTGTCTTTCTTGTTAGAGGCTTTCCTCAGATGTCTAGTAGTAGTAATTATCTTAGTGTTTGTATGTGAGGTTAAAGACCAAATATCTGATTGTAATCCTGGAGAAAATGTTTCATGTCTTCTTCATTTCCGGGATTGGATAAAGCCAAGTTTTGGAGGCCTTCTTCTGTTGGTGTGTGTATATTTCTTAGAGATGGTATCTGCCCTAAAGTAAAATTTCAACCTGTTGCCAACAATTAAACAATTTCTTAGACTATCGGTGAAGACTACGGGTTTCTATAATAAAGATAGCAATGAATTCAAAATCCGCAACAATATGCAGGTTGGTTTTCTTTCCAGAAAGGGACTCAGTGGAGGCAGACAGGACGAGGCGAGTAGGAACCACCACTCTACAAGACCATCTTAATTCCCGACCAGAGGAAAGGAAGAAAGTAAGAGTGTAGACTAAGCAGCTGTCTCTTAAATATGTGATACGCAAGCCGTACCCATCGTTCCCATTTGCATCTCCTTGGCGAAAATGTAAGCATGTGGCCCTACCTAGCTACAACAGAAACTTTTAAAAGCAATGTTTGCTTGTGTACTCAGCTGAAACTGGGACTTCACTGCAAAAAGGAAGAGAAAGAGGATAGATAATTATAAAAAAAATTCTCAAGGTCACACAGGAGCTAAATGCTTGGCGTTGGCAATCTCCGAATTCAGCCTATAGGTGCCCACTTAATTTCACAGTCAGTGTCATGGGTGCCCCATCAGCGGCGCCTGAGACCCTAGTCAGGGGTCTTTCTTTTTCTGGCTGGTTTGCTTCTTAGCTGACTTGTTTGATTGTAAAGCTCCGGTTGTCCGCCCTCGAGTGGGAGCAGCAGTTGTCTGGCTCAGTAGCCAGGGATAGAAACTGTTTTCTTTCTGCACACTCAATGGACTCTTCCCTTTTCAGCCCTATGAGGAACTTTGCTTTGGCACAACCCGATGCTTCCAGTCTTGAACCATTCTGGGGTTTGTGGTGGGAATAAGCTCACTCTGGGCCACCTCCAGAATTTCTGGCAACGCCTGTGCGAGGTTCCGGTTTAGCGTTCTCTAGCACACCTAGTAAGTTTGCGACTAGGCTTACTTCGCAGCCTCCAAAATATTGTAGTTGTTGTCTTATTGCCCATTCTCTTTGCCATTGTAGATACATGCCTTTTAAAAACCAGTAAGTCTTTTTCTTCCATTTTTTACAGAGTCTTTATGTGGTTGCCTCTCTTGGTAGCAGGTAGAGATAATAGAATAGGACAAAGTGCAAAATAGACTCTTCTCTGGCTTCCTTTCCAGGAAAATCAGAAGAGGCAGCATAAAGGAATTGAGACCTAGGGAAAATATATTCATTTCTGCATGGGAGAGATATTGCCATTTTGATCCTAAAAATCCCCTTTTCATACAGCTGTGTCTATATAATTTTGTAGCAAAACTATGTAAACACAGGAATGCTAAATGAGTTGGAGTATTGATCTCAATAAAGTGGAAAGGAAGAAGCTTGTAGTCTACAATGCTTAATCCACCAACATCTTGCTGGTATGGTGGGCCAGGTCCAGGAAAACAAAGATAAGGAGCCTATATAGGCTTAAGTGAAAACCCTCCTAGGAGTTTATAAGTGGAAATATGGCTTCTGGGGGTTAGACAATTAGCAAAGATCATGATAAAAGAGGAGGAATCTTGTGGGGTTGGTCAGTGAACTGTAGGAGGGTATTTTGAGAAAGGCTCCAATATGGAATCGGAAGGTCCAGCAATGGCTAAAGATAGATTCGTTTAGCCTTAAAAGTGAAACTGCCAGTTACTTTACTATCAAAAGATGGGTTTACTGGGGGAATAAAAGAAAATTGCAATCCAGGACAAACAAGCTGCAGCAAAAACATTGGAAAGTCCAGGGAACAAAGGAGAGGTATGTTTTGTTTTTTTAAAGAGAAAAGGGGGGGGCAGCTGTTATGAACTAAAATTCCATTGGAGGAAACTGGGAGCTCAAAGTGTGGTGCCTTCTCATTGTTGAGCTGTTGCTGGGGTAGGTAAGGAAAGGGTCTCTTCCTCTGGCTGAAGTGATAAAGTGGTATCCATTGCAAGGTCAAGTCTATGTAAGGTCAAGCCCATCTCTTCCTTTTGGGTCTGCAATTGAGTAGGACTGGTAGGACGTGAGAGCTCCCCCACGCCGAAACCTCCCCCACTTTATTTTAATGAGGTTTCCCATTATTGATTTTCAGAATTCACATATCTTGGATCTATAATTAAGAATTTACGGTTAAGAAAAACTGAGGGCACCTGAGTGGCTCAGTCAGTGAAGCGTCCGACTTCGGCTTCGGTCATGATCTCACAGTTCATGAATTCGAGCCCCGCATTGGGCTCTGTGCTGACGGCTCAGAACCTGGAGCCTGCTTCAGATTCTGTATCTCCCTTTCTCTCTGCCCCTACCCTGCTCATGCTCTGTCGCTCTCTAGCCACACAGGTATTTGGAAATTGAATACAAGAGAATGACTTTCATTACCAGAGGGAATAAAGAGATAAGGCACTTTCCAATCCTGAATAAGCCGGGGTATGTGCATATGGGCCCAGAAGGACTGACTGAACTAATGAATTCAGGGGTCCAGTCACTAGGGATATAATTGAAAAATTAGACTTGAGAACAATACTGCATAAATGCCCAGTGACGACACCAGCACACATGGTCATTTAAGGATTGGTGGTAAGGTCTAATTTGATAAGGCTTTAAGGGACTACTCCGAACTGCTTAAAAACAAACTTGGTTTTGAGTTTTAAGAGGCTGTTTGGAGACAGATATTATATAGACTCAGGGGTGGAAATTATAGGGAAATTGAGGGTTAGATTGAAGGAAATTCTATATTTTTTATTTACTTTGAAATATTCCTCACTATTATCTGTCTGTCCCTTTAGCTATCACATGTCACCTTAGTCATTATCACTTAAAGCCCTGGGAGGAAAAAACTACGTACTTGAGTTTTTAATTACATTGTTCTTTGTCCTTTTCTATGCAATGCAAGGTGTTAGGTCCTCCAGACCAGCAGGAGATGCCTTAAGCCAGGACTCTGTCAGTCTTCAGAGAGCAAACAGTCTTCGAAGCCTCTAGAAGTTTTGTGAGAAGATCCAATAAACAAGGGGCAAAGAGGGGTTTTACCCTAATATCTTTTTAAGAAGAATACAAAATCTTAGCATATTGTTATCTTTTTTTTTTTTTTTTTTTTTTTTTGTATATCGAACTGGTCACAAAGTCTATTTCTATCTTTAAAACGGTCTTAATTACAGCCCTTCCTCCAGTTCCCTGAAGACTCTCATCATCTTTCTTCCATGTTGTTTCAAATGACTTCTGTCTTATATCGGCATCTCTGTTACATCCTCACTCTGGTATGAGAGCTATCTGTCTGAAAGTTAAATATAGCCGTGTTGTTATTCCAACGCTAAAGATAAATTTCAGTGGCTTACTGCACAATAAATCTAACTTCCACCGCATGGCATATGGAGTATTTTATAATCTGTTCTGTATCTACCTTTCTAAACTTCCCCAACAAACTCTAGCCCTAGAATATCTCTCGAGTTCCATGAATATCCTTTGCTTTTGACAACCTTCAAGGCTTTGCATCTTCTGGCTCCTAATCCTTTTCCATTACTTGCCAATCTGGGAATCAGAAAGCATCCTTCCTTCTAAAGGCAGGAATCTGGGTTAGGGAAGGAAGGGGGCCTTTAGTGATAAGGAATATGTCTCATACTTTTCATTATTATTGTTGATTTTGTGTTTGCTTTTGTTGGTGCGCGGAGGATTTGTTTTTGCTTTTGTTTTCGTTTTTGTTTTCACCAAAACTCTTGGAAGGGGAACAAATGATTCCAAACTCTGGGAAAAATGCCTTTCGAATGCATCTCCTTTTCAGCGAAGGAAGTCATGGAATATTTTGGCCGGATACTTCCACTTAAAACGCTAAGATTTTTTTTTTATCATGCCAGTTTAAAATAAATTCTTAGCTAAAATATGGCACACGTCAAATCTAGAACAGAATGTCTCCCAGTTTCTAAATTCTGTGCACCCCAGCCAGATAGATGGAATGCGAATTTTGGTGAAATAAAAAAAAAAAAATGACTGCAACGAATAAGCCCGAAGTAAAAACAGTGACACAAAAGTATATTGAATTAATTAGTAATCTCTGAGGAAACAAGAGAGTTATGTTGAAGCTGAGGAATGAGAGATGAGCACTGACAGATTGTTATGCAAATAATGACCTTCAAATTGATCTACAAATTAAGACAGGCATAATATATTCTATACTTTAGGTAGTATATGCAGCAAGCAGCTAGGGAACAGAAACATTTAAAAGATTCTATCTGCAAGCCAGGCTTTCCAGTCCGGTTATTTGTATGGTCAAAATTTCATTTATTTCACTGATCGTGTGGCTCTTACTTTGCCTGTGAAGACCTAACTTTGTCCCATAAAACACAAATGCAGGAGTCCCTGCATCACCACTGCGGCTATCAGTAGTGTGGATGCGTGAAAGGCAGGCCCGTCCTTCGGTCAGTGTATTGGTCTCCCTAGGCCCCATGCTGGGGTCAGAAGACACAAAGCATCCTGCCTTACTCGCCTTTTCTGAGCGTCTTTAGGAACCCAGGAGTGCCTCACTCCCCACACCGTGAAATACCTTCAATACATTCGTTTCCAAGAGGGATACCCCTCAAAGGACATAGGATGCATGGTAACTCAACCAGACAAGATCCACTCAGGACAACCTTATCTGAAAGAAAGCCTCATTGGCATTTTTTCACTGGCACTTGGGATTTTTGTCAAAGGCAGGTATTTTGAAATTGAATTTTAATAATGTTCATTAATGTTCTTACCCATACGCAGCCATGTACACCTTTTCCTCCCTGCTAACATATTTATCCTTGAATCATTTGGATAACTCTACAGTTTATATAATATTATCCACTAAATATATATACATATGCTGCCCTTGAATGTGATACGTCCCTGAAGTTTATAAGCAATGTCCCTTGGGGAACATTAGATTATGTAAACTTTTAAACCTTTATATATAATAGAAAAATTCCTGTTGTTATATGCACTAGAAACTGGATCTAGTTAACTTAAGGAAAATGAGAATTTATTCCCTGGACACCAGGAATTCCTCCAGAAGGAACAGAAGGCTGAGGAGCAGGACTCGTGGCAAGAACCATCTAAAAAAGCTCCAAAGGTTCTTGGAAATGCACCCGAACCTTCTTGGAAAGTTCTTGGAAGAACCCATGGGCACCACTTTGGGAATTAATGAACTCCTGCACAGAGAGAGTCTTAGCCTATGTCAGGTCAAAGACAATGCCTTGGTTCTATTGGGGCAGTGACAAGAAGGTTCTGAGGGAGGGAGGCTCTGGAGAGTGTAATACATTCCTGACTGTAGCCTCCTCCCAAGGCTGGGGCTAGGTAGAAAGAATGGAAGCTAGAAGGTTAAAAAAAAAAAAGCCATTAAGAAATATTAACTACATCGAAGGACCAAAGTGTCATTTAGGAGGGTTAAATGAGATTTTGCGTGTGTACTTGCATAGAATAGTATATCTTTAGTTGGCCCAGAATGGGAAAATGGACTCAGTTGAGAAACAGCTGGGGACAGTTTCTTCACGCCGTAAGACCCCCTCTGCAGGGCTTATTTTGAGACTAAACCCAGCCACTATGCAGCGAGTGTTATTGGTGTCCTGCTTGGGTCTGCTAACCAGGCCGGCACACCCAGCCCTCCGCTGTGAGTTAGGTGCTGTTGGCTCACAGCTGCCTCTTCTCCAGAAAATTCCTCTCAGCTGATGGGGGCCAACTTCTTAGGAAATCATGGCCGACCCTGACGCCTACTCCGCCCCTTTCACGCCTGCCAATAGAGTGATTTGCAGCCAGGAATGCGTGAGCTCATGTGGGGTTCAAGAGACCTGCCTCTTTTCTCCCCGACGGAGCTAATGTTGCAGAGTGGTTCACCCTTGAGTTCCTTGATGCATCTGGCCCATTCCTCCTGTTCTCAATAAATCTTGGGCCCCCAAGTCTGTCTCGGGCTCTGCTTCTAGGAGATGTCAGGCACCTTTACCTCCTGGTCTATGTGTAGAAGGAGGGAAGTCATCAATGACATTTATTAAGGGCTTATTTATTCCCAACTTCTCATATTTTTGCTTTGGAGACAGCTGCAATTTTTTTTTCAAGCCCAGGGACAACTAGGAGATTTGTAATGCAACGTGAAGGAGCAGATGGACATATATCAAGAGGCTGAGATTCAGAAATAAATCTACATCTACACGAAAGAACAGGAATAGGACTCACAACACACCCTGCTGTCTAAAAGCTCTCAAACAAGGTATGTGAACCCGAGGGCGTGGTTCAGCTGATTGCTATATCAGCAAGGATGGTCAAGACCCCCAAATAATTTAGGATAGCTCAGAAAGGAGTCGGGAATGAGTCCTCTGGGAGTGGCCCAGAATCTACTGAGAGCACTTTTATATGTTGCACATTAGCAATTAGAGAGCCTTTTTTGAAGATTTGGGCAGTTCTACCAAGAAATGGTAAAAGCATGAGTAGCTTTTAGAGGGAAATACCAGGAAGATTAAAGACAATACTCTAAGTACTGTTGGATGAGTTTTCAGATTACCCCATTCTCATGGATGGAGTTGGAGGGGGGTCACCTGTTTCTCTAGAGAACATACCTGAGAGAAATGTGGGATTAGGAATCCAGGAAAGCACAAGGAACAGAAGATACATTAAAAATGAACCCATTGCCTGTACAGTATTTCTGCGGAAAGTGTTTAATTCTCAACTAATGATGAGGAAACTAAGAGACAAAAATAAACAAATAAAATCAGTTTTATAAAAACACTGCTAGATTAAAAGAGTAGAGACATGACAAATAAACCCCAGGCAGCATCCTTGATGGGACTCAGGGTTGACAAAACAAACAAATAAACAAACAAATAGCAGCTCTAAAAGACAATAGGGGGACACTTGTGGAACGCCAAATGTATTTTGTGTTAGAGAACAGTATAAAATAAATATTACATGTCTTAAGTCTGGCCATTCTCTCATGGATATTCAGAAGTTCCTTCTTTCTAAAGGACAAATATTGAAGCATTCAGGTGGAAAGTGTCACTATGCCTATGAATAATTCTCAACTGTGACAGAAGAAAACAGCAACATGAACACACATATAGAAAGAAAAGTGATATAGCAAAATACCAATGCTGTTGAATCTAAGAGAAAAAATATATAGGCGTTCATTGTACTGTTCTTGCAACATTTTGTAGGATTCAAATTTATCAATATTAAATGTCTTGGGAAAATATATTGATTGACTTGGAAGAAGAAGTTACTTGTCCTTTTATTTCATAAAAAACACAGCTTTAAGGAAGTAGAAGGTTGAGGTCCGTGCCTGGGTAGGAACTGATCCGATGGCAGAATAGCTTTGGAGTTCAGTTTTCCCATCCACGAAAAGAAGGCAGAAAAGGTTGGTGTGAACTGTGGACAGTTTTGACAGTTCCTAGAACTTTCTTATTTCATACCTTTTATTAGCGGAGACATCCAGGAATATCTGGCCAAACAAAGGTCAGGGCCAGAAAGCAAAGATAGAAATTGAGTCCTCAGATACAACAAATGGTGTCAGTCTTCTGAGATGTACAGAAGGAAAAGAGCCAATGAAAAAGCATGAACACAGTAGATCCTTTCGTAAAGGAGCAGGAACCAATCAGAAGCTGACAGAAACAGATCCCAGCATTACAGGAAGTGATGCATACAGACAGATTTTGACAGGGTTCAGCCCGGTGTGTGGGTCCTCGCCAGGCTCCTAGTGTTCCAGATCTATGAAAACTTGAGTGCAGCTTCGGTTCTTGCATCTGAGACGGGTGATTCTTCAGTTGCAGGAGCATGAGTGTGGGGCAGATGGGTATTTTGGGGCTAAGGAGGCAATGACACTGATCCATCCATTGCAGGACTGAAATGTCACCTCCAGGAGCGAGGGGGGGGCTGCTTAGCGATAACGTTTCTGATGGAAAGTGAGCAACGCGAGAGATTTAGGACAGGTGATGTTTGACATTTGCTTCCTTTGGACTTTAAAGTTGGGACTTTAAACTTTGTTTGGAGTTTAATGTATAAAGGCTTTCGGAATTAATTTAGAGAGCTTGAATGTCTCCTTTAGAATTTGCTGAAGGGGCGCCTGGGTGGCCCAGTCGGTTAAGCATCCGACTCTCGATGTGGGCTCAGGTCATGATCTCACAGTTCATGAATCTGAGTCCTGCATCAGGCTCTGTGCTGACTTAGGATTGAAATGAGGCTGCTTGGGATTCTCTGTCTCTTCCTGTCTCTCTGCCCCTCCCCCACTTGCTTGCTCTGTTGTTCTCAACATAAATACACTTTAAAAATGGTTAAGAAACTAATTTGCTGAAAGTAGAGCTTTGTTATATCTATCCGTTATGCTGGTTGAACTTTATATTATCATTTTCCCTAACCTGGTGAAATATATGGAACAAACCCATTGGGTATGATTTAAGAAGGAAATTAGAATCAAGAGTAAATCTTCAACCTTTGGCTATAACGCAGCCCTGGAGTTCACTCATGTCCTTCTCTGACCAATTGCAGGGCGTCATGAGCAAATAGTAATAGGCCAGCCTGTGGTACCATGTTACCGGATGCTGCCACAGGTTACCAAGTGACAACCAGGTGTTACTAAATGGTCACTCTGCTGGTCCCAGCTGCACACCCACATGGGAACGTGTCGAAATTAGGGCACCCAGTTTCGTCCCCATATACAATCTCTAACATCTAAAAGAAAGAATCACATATATTAATTTCAATGACGTTTCCAGATTTGGCCACCCACGAAGTTACATACACATGGGGTATTTGGAAAATTATAGACAGCTTTTTAACTGCACATGTCAAGGCAAAAGGGTTACTTCTCCCACAACCAGAGTCTCCGTCCATCACCCCTGAGGACACCCTACCTGGCACAGACTGTACGTGCGAACCTTGCTTCAGGATCAGGAACGCTGTAACACAGGGATGATTCTCGCGGCTACTTCCGCTTCAGATTGTCATGTTTATTGAATTGAGGCTTTCTGAATGGGCAAGCTGAGCCTTTTTCTACTCAGTTAAGAAAAAATGTAATGCTTTAGACTGAAGGCCACCAGTCAGCAGTCAGCAGTAGCCTGTTTTTGGCTGATTATACAGAAGCTTTGGCCCCTGGGGTTTTCCACCTGCACGATTCTTATGATTGTTTGTGAATGGATTCTTTGCCTTTTTTTTTTTTTTTTTGGCCTTTTTTTTTTTTTTTTTGGCTACTTGGTTTTGATGAATCTGCTGTGATCCTGGGGTGCTCAAGTACTTCTTCTAGCACGGGCCCTTGGCGGGGTTACGCTTTAACGGTCTCGAAATGAGGTCCTCAGCACCCTGTGGTGCACAGGGATGTTTTCCCTACTATTTTGTAGAAACCGTAAAAGCAACAAAAACTTCCTGACGATTATTAAACCGGCCTCAGAACTTGCCCCTGCATTTTTATGTTTTTATTTTGTTCTCGCCTGCAGTTTTGCAAAATTTCACCAGACGGTCTCCAGCCTGATGGAAACAGCTGAGTGGTAGTGGGAAAGAAAATAACAGGAGCCCTTTAAAACCAGCGCAGCCGAGAAAACACCCTGCAGCCCCGGGAGGAGATGCGCTTGTGATGAGAAGGTCTCTTTAGTCCGTTATTTTTTTATCGTCGAAATTAAAATTTTGATACACCCCGTATCACAGTTAGATGCTAGATTTCCATTCTGTCTGGAGTGAGAAAGCAGAGGCGCTGGGAAAAACGACGGGGTTCAGATTAATAGGAGATGACAACTTGACCAAACAGGAGGTGGCAGCCTGGCCGGCTCCGTGGCTCAGCGGCTGTGACAGGCAATTAGCGATCCTGGAGGCCCAGGTGTAAGGGGAGGCGGCGGCCATGCGCCGGGTGCTTCCTGCTTCCTCGCTGCTCGCATCCTTCGCGGTGTTTGCAGAGACGAATAAACACGGATGCATGCCTTTTTTTTTTTTTTTCTTTTTAAGTGGGGTTAGGTTAGGAAGAAAGAGAGAGAGTCATGAGACCAAAACAAACCCCAGCGTTAATGGAAAAATGAAGACAGTCTGTGTAAGTCACAGCCCAGTAGAGAGAAATGAGGGCTCTCAGACAACTGAACCACTGCGTTTACAGTTTTACACAGCGCCCAGAATCCGAAGCCGTTTCTGGAAATCTTCTGGCACAGCCGGCGCAGAAAATATTGATTGCTGCAAATATTGATTGAAGCTTTTTTTTCCCTCTCTCTCTCTTAAAATCTGCCCTCCCTATTTCTGCCTCAATATAAATAAAAGTAGAAAGTATATAATAATAACAATAAATCTTTATTTACTAATGTCGGCGTTTAATTGAAAAAATGTAATGCGGGGCGCCTAGGTGGCTCGGTCGGTTCACCCCCCCACTCTTGATTTCCGCTGGGGTCATGATCTCATGGGATGGAGACCCAGGTCAGGCTCTGTGCTGAGTGTCTCTGTCCTTTCTCTCTGCCCTCCCCCACTCATATTCTCTCCTCTTTCTCTCTTTCAAAATAAGTAAATAAACAAAATTATTTTAAAAATGTAATTTTTTTTCTCTGCAGATGGGTATTATAGCTATCATTGCAATCTGCGTAAATTCAACAGTACAGCGAGTCAGTGCTAACTCTTACGCCCTAATTTGTTCCAGAACGTCTATGGTACAATATCCTCAGAGCTGTACTCACTACCATAAAATGGAGAATGAAATTAATGATACAGTTTGCAGCCCATTCCCCAAACGACGTTCAGTTCTACCCCTGGGCATGGGGACACATATCCACACACCACATACTTTCAAATACAAACTTAGATCAACCTCTTTAAATGAACTATCAAATACTTGAATACTCTTTATAAATTTAAATATTGTGAACATATTAAAATTTGAATAGAACAATGAAAAGTATAAACTGTCAAGTAAGACCGGTAGGGGATGTTACCAACATATCCTATGATCACCTGAACTGCAGTAGAAGAAAAACGATCTCAAAATGACAGAATCGTGCATTCCGGGTATGCAGTATGGAAGGCAGAAAACATTAAGGTGCCTAAATATTGGACAGACGCGTTCAGAACTGATCCATGAGCATGCGTTACCATTCCAAGTTTCCGCGACTTTGAAGCAGATGTTTCCGGATGCTCACTTATCTAGACGTGGATTTATAATGAAATGAAAAGATAGAAACACTTATTTGGGTGCATCAATCTGCAAAAATGCAACTTTACCGTAAAGAGAGATTTAAGTAAATCTACCAAAAAATTTATTTTGCCAAATGAGTATTATCATGAGGTTATGGGGCTTGAAATTTCAGTCAAAGTCAATTCAGGAACCATTCCTTAAAAAGTTCATTTTATTATTCCACAGTTGCATCTATTTTTTAATTAAAGTTTATTTATTTAGCAATCCCATCCCTTCTGTCTGTCATCACTAAAATAAGTTTCAAATTATTTTCACGTGGTTACAACATATAAAATTTACTTTCAGAGAATGAATATAAGTGATTTTGATGATATTAAAAAGAATATGCTACAGTCTTCCGATGGTATTTAAAAAGTAAAAATCCAAACAAAACTATTTGACCTATTATAGTAATATTATTGGTATAATAAGCTTTTGAATACATTAACATAGATTCCGATGTACACATTTCTCTTAAACAAAAGTTTGCGTTTCTTTTATATTGATTGGATGATTCTCCTGAAACAAGGGACAAAAGATTAAAAAAGCACGGTCTCTCTTCACCCGGAGATCAGAGTTTAATAAAGTAAGTAAAACAAAGCACATGTCTGATAAAAAGGAGCATATTTATAGTAGAGAGAAAAGAAAACTATGGGGTAATTGGAAAAAAAAATCCACAAAACCCCATGTGTTCCCACGAACATGTTAGGTTAGGTTATTTAGCGCAACCGTAACCAGAGTGGATTCAGGTGCGTGTGTGCTTCTCATGTACCGGGAACTGTGCTAGACACGTCACCAGCCTTAAAATCGATGTCAGAAAAACCTTCTAATTCGGATGTAAAGATTAAATAAGGTTGTCTACATCTATGTATTATGTCTAGCACAGAAGATTCTTTGAACACTGTTTTTTGTTTTTGAAAGAGAGAAAGCGTGTGAGCAGAAGGGAGAGGCAGAGAGAGGGAGGGAGAGAATCGTAAGCAGCCTCCATGTTCAGCACGGAGCCCAACTTGGGGCTCGATTTAATGACCCTGAGATCATAGCTTGAGCCAAAATCAAGAGTCAGAAGCACAACCGACTGAACTACCCCTGAGCATTTTTTTTATATTATTATTTTTGCTATTGATTCCTTCATTCAGAAGGCATCAGCATCTACTCAATTTGGACTGGCTGCCCGCACCCCTGTGTGTATGGGAAGTAGTTGAAGTTTGATCATTTATTTCATAGCAAAAGGAGAGTTTAAGTGCCCCATACATGATGTCTTCTCAGATCCCCGTTATACCACGGCTGACATTCCTGACGACTACTTACCTGTGATACGTCATTTCCTTGTGAGTCGACATTTCACTTGCTGAGAAAGAAAGGGATTCTCTAGCATAACCAGTTACTTCTCCGCCCGACTGTCTGTTTTTCGTCACCACCCTCAGTCCAGAACCCACTCTGTTTGGCTTCTACGAGAGTCATCAGGAGGTTTGCAATGGCACTTTGGTCACCAAATCAGTTACATATTTCTCAGTTCTTATCCTTTCTTAAATTATCAGGAGCGTTTGATGGTCCAGCTTTACTTTTGTGACCTGTTTTCTTTCTCTAGGCTCTGTGAGGCCATGCTCTCATCTAACTCTTCTGAATTTGCAGTCTTTTTTTGTTTTCCGTCTTTTCTGAGAGTCTGATGAGTTTTGTCTTATTCAAGACTTGTCCTAGGCTCAGTTCTTTTTGTAATTTTACAGACCATCCTTATACATTCTCGCCTTTTAAAACTGGCTTGAGGGGCACCTGGGTGGCTCAGTTGGTGAAGCATCCAACTCTTGATTTTGGCTCAGGTCATGATCTCATGGTTGTGGGACCAAGCCCCATGTCAGGCTCTGTACTGAGCGTGGAAACTGCTTGGGATTCTCTCTCTCTCCCCCTCTCTCTGCCCCTCCCCCCACTTGCACTTTCTCGCTCTCAAAATAAATAAACTTAAAAAATGGCTTGAAATAATTATGTCTGAAGTATATACCACCAGAGTAATAGCTTGGCAGTTGTAAGCTAGGGTAATTCTTGCCCTTAAAATTCCTAGATTTTGGTTTCACATTGGTTTTCTTGTCAAGAGCTACACTCTCCAGACCCCTATAATGAGGTAATGTGAACCGGTTCTCATCCCTAATGCAGGTGGGCAGTCATCAGAAAATCACACATTTTGCACGAAGATGTACAATCGAACTGCTCAACCTGTGATGCCCTGTTAGAAAAAATAGTAGAAAACTAACCCAGTGATTTGCCGTCTAGCATAGTGGCAAAAATGCGTTGGTTAATTAAGCTCCAAGTTTTTATTCCGGATTTTCTGAAATTCACATGATTGTAAATAATTGTCTAGTGGATATTTGTCCCTTAATATTTAGGGACAGGGATGTTGCAGTCGGCATCTTCACAAAGAACTTGCTGTACCTTCGTCGTCTTTCTCCTGCATTCGCCATGTTACTCTGCTGTCTGTGCCCACAACCCAGACCCCAGCTTGCGTCTTTTCTCTCTGCTGATCCAAATGATTTTTCTTCTGTGTAACTGTTCATTCATTTCCTCATTTCTGCCTTAGCGCCTTTTCTGTAACATAGGCCACCATGCTCTTTGCCAGAATTACAGCGCCGGTCTCTGAATGGTGTCTCCACTCCTCCACTCCTGCCCTTTTCTGTCTTCATCAGTGTCAGGG
Organism: Paguma larvata; assembly: GCA_030068075.1. Taxonomy (NCBI): domain Eukaryota; kingdom Metazoa; phylum Chordata; class Mammalia; order Carnivora; family Viverridae; genus Paguma; species Paguma larvata. The sequence continues at coordinate 8,234,139 of CM057839.1, read as the reverse complement.
AACTCCCTGCAGCCCAAAGCCAAGCATGTTGTGCTTCTGCTCCTGTGTTTCCACAGATTCTCATTGCCTTTAGGATTGCGGCCAAGCTCCTTAAAGTGTCTTGCAAAGTTCTTCGTGATCTCTGAAGTTCCCTCTTTTCTCATCATTTGCACTCATCACGATACTTGCACTCAGTGCTTTTGTTATGCGAGCTTCAGATCTGCGAACACCATGATTCCCCTTGACGCTGAGTGCAATCATGGTTTTCCTTGCCCACAAACATCTGTCCATTACTCACTCCCCTCTCCTCTGTTCTCTTGATATCTACTAATGCTATAGGTCCTGTAGTAGTCACACTTCTCCACAGAAGCAACAGATTTTAGTTTTTTATTTTTATTTTATTTCATTTTTTTAATGTTTATTTTTGAGACAGAGCATGCAAGTGGGGAGTGCAGAGAGAGAGGGAGAGAGAGAATCTCAACCAGGCTCTGCACTGTCAATGCAAAGCCTGAGATGGGGCTTGGATCCATGAATTGGGAGATTATGACCTGAGCTGAAGGTGGACGCTCAACTGACTGAACCAACCAGGCACCCTTGTTTCTGTTTTTTTTTTTTTAATAAGAAAGTTATTATAAGGAATTGGTTCATATAATTATGTAGGCTAAAGAAGTCCCGAGATCTGCAGTCAGCAAGCTGGAGACCAAGAGACCAGATAGTAGTGTAGTTCTTGTCTACATCCAAACTCCTGAGAACCAGAAAATCCAGTGGTATGTCTGAATGTCAGCAGGTGCAAGACCCAATAGCCACTGTTTCAGTTTGAGTTCAAAGGCAGGAACAAATCAATGTCTCAGCTGAAGACAGTCAGGCAAAAGGAGTCCTCTGTTTCTCATGGAAGGTCGGCCTTTTTGCTTCTCCAGGCCTTTAATAGATTGGATGGGACCCATCCACATCAGGGAGGGCAATCTACTTTACTCAGTCTTTGGATTTAAAAATATTAATCTCACCCAGAACACCTGCAAAGATGCATCCAGAATAATGTTTGATCAAATATCTGGGCACCCCATAGACCAGTCAAATGGACACATAAAGGGAACCATCACAGGTCCTGAATTACTTCTTCCATGAAACCTTCTTGACCTCCTGAAGCCAAGTTAGGTACCTCTTTGCTTGTTTCTAAGGCATCCTTTTAACCTCCTCTATTAAATGCACTTACAAGGTAATTTTTTTCTTTTCACTAGATTGTGAATATCGTGACTGTGCTCATCATCTTTGTATCCTGGGCATTCACCACCGTGTCTGGCACACAAAGTCACTGATAAATGCTTGCTGAATGTACGAATGAATTAATGAATGTCTTATAATGTGTATAATTAAACTGAACTATTGAAATGGAGAGGGCTGCCTTCTGTCAGCAATGATTATATCAATATGTCATGTGTCTTCCTGCCTAGATAAAGTTGGAAAATAGAATATTTATCATTCAAGCTAGGGTAGTTACGGGACAGTGTCGACCTTCAATTTTTGCTTAATTGACAATGTTCCGATATCAATTAACAGTAGCACAGAAGCTATATTAGGCCGAATTTGTAAATGAACATTGCATTGTCAATAAGAATAATTCTAATTCACAATACTATTTAGAGTCTATTCTAAAAAATGACAATGAAGCAATCACCTGAGACTGGACTACTGAAGAAAATAGAATTGTTAAATAAGCAATTGAAAATAGCTTGAAAATTCATAGCACATGCAATTATATTAATTTTCTATGGCTGCCATAACAAATTACCATAAAGTGGGTGGCTTACAACCACGTAAAATTATTCCCTAATAGTTCAAGAGGTAAGATGTCTGAAATCAAGGTGTTGATAAGGCCGGTTCTTTCTGGAGTTGCTGAGGGAGAAACCACCCCAGCTCCTCGTGGTAACGGTCAATCTTTGGCATTCTTTGGCCTAAAGATAACTTCACTCCAATCTCTGCCTCCATCTTCACATTTTCTTTTCTGTGTTTCTTTGTTCCTCTCCTTTTCTTACAAGGATTCCAGTTATTAGATTTAGGGCCTGCTCCAAATTCAGAATGATTTCATTTCAAGACCCATAAATAATTACATCTGCAAAGACTCTTTTTCCATAAAACATCACATACCAATGATCGAGGTAGGCATGTATTTTGAGGGACAGTATTCAACCCATTGTAGCAATAATTTTTTATTGTTAATAATTTTGAATTTCTTATATAAGAAATTTCTGAATATCCTGAAGTTTCATTAGAAAGAATTACGTATTTTCAAATAAAGTTCAAATAGTGCAAATTCCTTGGTGGACACTACAGTTAACACATTTATTCTAAAATAACTTAATGTTTGTTGAATATTATTATTTTTAAAGAAATCTATTTATTTATTTTGAGAGAAAGAGAGAGAAAGAGCAAGCAGGGGAGGGACAGAGAGACGAGAGAGAGAATCCCAAGCAAGATCCGTGCTGTCGGTGCAGAGCCCAGCGAGGGGCTAGATTTCACAAACAATGAGATCATGACCTGAGCCAAAATCAAGAGTGGGGCACTCTACTGATTGAGCCACCCAGGCATCCCTCGTTTCTATTATTTGTGAATATTTTCATAACATGAGAAAAAATATTGACCACATACAAAGCCTGCAATTAGAATATGCAATTTAGTAAAAGTTATCAGTGGTCAATTATAGAAATAGTTTAACGCTCAAGCTGAGTGCAAGTCCTTTAATTACAATATTATGAGAATCATCACTGACACAAAAGTTAACGAGTCTGTATTTACTAAGAAAAATATTTTCTCTTCGAATTAGGTATACGGAGATATGTGAACTTCACTTCTACTTCCGAAGGAGTAAATAGCCAATCATCAGTTTTTAAAACTATACCAGAGAGGGTATAAAGTAGTGAATTTCCTAATACACGTGTATCTGTGCAGGTCTGGGTACAGTGAGAAGAGATACTGCTTCTCACCATGAGTAGAAGATAACGGAAGGGTTAAGTAAGTGGTTTCTTCTAGAAATTATAGAGCTGAGAGACTTAATTTCTTTCTGTCTTTGGATAAGTCACACTGCTTCTGTTATGAATCTCACAATTTGCTTGTGTGCATTTGCAAGAATCATTGAGTATGTTTTCTTATTTACGCTCATTGGAGTGAAGTGTTGGAAAATAACTCCAACATTTTCAGCATAGTCTTCTTCACATTTCAAGCCTTTATATCACTTGAGAAGACTGACTTTAGCCCTAATAACAATAATAAAAAATTGGGGCAGACAGGAAAAAGAAAGAAAAAAAGAAGGAAACAATTTAGTTTGATTTATAGATGCCTTAGGTAAGCCTAATACAATACAAAATGTGACACTAATGCTATAAATATTACCTGATAGGCTGCAAGGTATTTAAGTAAAATAATTCAAATTTAATGAACAAATTAAGTATTTTATATATTTTTTTATTTCACTGCTAACTGAAGATGATTCCTGTAAGCAGGGTGTACGCAGTTTGGTACCAAAAACAATAAAGAGTAAAATCAAATTGTTTTGGATTGTCAAGTTGACTTTTAAAATGTATCCCCCTTGTCATTACCTTCTTGAATTTGTGTAGAGACAGGTCAGAGGTCCATTGAGAAAATGGCCCCCGTTAGTGGATTCTGTTTAATCACTTTCTAAACCTGTTAACACAAATACGTTCAGAATTTTTTCCTTGAGACATGATATCTTGACTTTAATAAATTTAAAAGCATTGAAATCATACAAAGTGTGTTCTCCAGCTACCGTGGAATACAATTAGGAATCAATAGCAGCAGGAGTAAATTTGAGAAATTCACAAGTATATAGAAACTAAACAACACACTCCTAAGTAACCGAAGGATCAAAGAAGGGAAAACAAAGATAGTAGAAAGTACATTGAGATGAATGAAATGTGTAATACAATATATATTTGGTCCAAGTAAGAGTCCTTTTTAGAGATGGGCCCAGTAATTTTGAGGCTAAGCCAACTCCAAGATTGCTGTGTATTTCTAAGTCAATGGGGGGATGGTCAGTATCACTGGAGACAAATAAAAAAGGAGAAAATACTCCCCGAGGAAAAAGAAATCATAGAACAAAATAAGAGTTTAAAAGAATGTTTTTATATCAGTAATGAGGTTAAGGTAGCAAGAAGGAGAGGCAAACATTTCAAAAACAAGTGAAAAAAGGTAGGAAACAAAGAGAAATTTTAGTAAATGGTAATTTACTAAATGGCAATTTAGAAAATGGTAATTTTGAAATACAGGAAAAATTTAAATGGCTTATCTAGAAGACTGGGTACAGCAAATACACATTATTGAACAGTATATTGAGCAAATAATAATTACCAGATCACAGCACAAAATATCTAGAACAATTCTACAAGCAAAGCTCGATCGTAAAAGATAGAACCAGAAGATTAAACACTTGTCCAGTAGGTATTCCAGGGGTCTACTGAAGAATATGCCCAAGAGTATTCTTAAAAATATGTAATTTTTATTTAGAAAACTCCCACTAAGTGTTTTGCAAAATAAACAAAAATAAGTCCACACATATACACCTAACTGTAGAACTCTAAGCTGCTGGGAAGTATATTGGAAAAAATCTAAAAATTATTGGAAGGAAGAGAGAGATTAATTGCAAAGAATCAAGAATCAGTCGGTATCCGATTTGTCATTGGCAACAAAAGATTCGTGAACGGTGAAGCAAAGCATTCAAATGACTGCCAGAAAATAAACCTTCCAGGTCAACTCCGATGCTTACTGAAGGGAGGGAGGGTGACAATAAGACATTAATAAAGACTTGGGGAATTTACCGTTACACACTCTCACTTGGAAAATTATTATCATAGTTTGCAAAAAAGAAGGAATCTAATCTAGATATCTTTATCAAAGATAAAATGTCAAACCAACAGAAATCAACGATATCTGTAAATTATACCGGTAGATCGAAATATATTTTAAGTTATGCTAGCAATTTCAACTGGAACAGTGCCATTCCTTTTGGAGGTATTTGGAAACGTGTGAGAGCTTTGTTCGCTGTCAGAATACTAAGGGCATGCTACTCATATTTACTACCTTTGACGCATAGGACACTTGAGCAACGAAGTATTGCCCTATCCCAAATGGATGTAATGACCCTGTTGAGAAACACTGCTATAAATAATAATAATGATAATACGCACAACTGTAACAACTTACCTTTTAAGTACAAACTGAAAGTGAAAATCACAAAAGCAATAATATGAGAGTAGGAAGGGTGTAGAGTTGTAGGAATTTTTGTGCCGGTGTTTAGCAAACCAGGAAGAGAGAAGACCACATCTTCATACGTTTCGCAGAACCGAAAATCTGAGTATGATACCCTGAGCTAACGTGGAGGGATCCCTGTTTGGATCAAGCAGCATCAAAAAGTAAAGTGGGAAAAAGTTATTGGCAGACCAATGGATGTTCTATTCTCTGTGTTTAGGAGAAATAGAGAAGCAGATATATAAAAGATTTTGACAATAAGTAAATAAATTGAAGTGATGGTAGACTCTGGGTGCTGAGATCATAATATTTGTTATTTTCTTCTTTTATTCCTTTATATCTTAGTACGTATACAGGTAAGACGCACAAAGAGACTTGAATCATATTAAAACTAACGAGACATCAAATAATGGTACCAAAGGAATACATTTAAAACTTCCAAGACTGTGTTATAAATGGAACTGGACTAAAGTATTTGATAATACTTAGCAATCAAGAGACAGGATATATGTCATGAAAAGTATAAAATTTTATTTACAAACTCACAACTGCATGAATCGAGACAAATTTCACATTTCTGAATTAACACTCGGAAGCTGTCAATCCTTCCCAAGTAGAGTTTACCTTAAGGAACAGCTAGATCCTATGATTTTGAAGTTCCTACGTGTTCAATTTTTCTTTCTTCGGATATTGTGTTGGACACAGGGCTGCTTTGGCAGCACTGTGCTCCCTCTAAAGGCTCCAAGGAAGGATTCTTCCTTGCCTTTTCCAGCTTCTAGAGGCTCCAGGTGGTGCTCGGCTCACGGTGGCATCACTCCAGTGTCTGTTTTGGTTTTTAGATGGCCTTCTCTGTCTGTGTATGTCTTTTTTATTTTTTTTTAATTTTTTAATGTTTATTTTTGAGAAAGAGAGACAGACTGCAAGCAGGGGAGGGACAGAGAGAGAGGGAGACACAGAATCTTAAGCAGGCTCCAGGCTCTGAGCTGTCGGCACAGAGCCCAACATGGGGCTCAAACTCATGAACCATGAGATCATGCCCTGAGCTGAAGTCAGATGCTTAACTGACTGAGCCACCCAGGTGCCCCTCTGTCTGTGCATGTCTTATCAGGACACTTGATGGACCTTGAATTTCAGGTCCATGTAGATAATACAAGATGATCTCATCTCAAAGTATTTAATTATATCTGCAAAGACACCCTTGTCCAAACAAGGTCACGCTCACAGATTCTGAGGTGTGGACATTTATTTTGCAGGGGTGGGGGGTCAGGTCACCATTCAGCCTACTACAGCTATGAAGTCCTTCATTTCATAATAACCATCCTTTATCTGTTTATTTAGATGCAACTGACCAAGCCTTCCAACACCAGTGGGCATTATGTAACCCAGGACTGACCAATCACATGACCCCACCCTTCTGGCCACAATGATTGGTGTCTGTGGCAGAAGCCAGCCTATATTTAAAGCTTCATCTCTGTGTCTTAAATGGCAAGAGGAGCTAATGCCTGACAGGGTTTAAAAAATAGTTAAAAAAATCAATTAATCATCATCGGTGTGCAGACCGAGTTCCAAAACTTACTGCTGGTTAAAATAAATAGCTTTGTTTCGTCAATATTTTATCTGATATTCTTTCAAGGTTTATGACAGAGACATGCTCCACCTTGACTTATTACGATGATTAATGCGCTAAGTGTCCGCAGTGGGCCTTTATATAGGAATGACTGTTACCATGGCCATAGATTTGCAAATCGTTCTCCGCTTTGGGCAGTGGTCTTTGGTATTTAACTTTTAAATAAATGCATTTATTTATTTAAATACAGAAACAATCTTAGAAAATGAGAGTCGAACAAAAGGGAAAAATTAAATTAAATCAGCAACACCACACCACAATGATCTGCGGTATGTGATTCGCCAAAAATCATGGCATTTAGCTTCACGTCAGAAATCACATACGTACAATTAAAGATAGTGCAGATCAAATAGATTATACAGTAAGCAATGACACAAAATAAGTCTCTTTGCCTTTAGGGTTTTTAGGTGACTTATAGGCTGAGGCGTATTGAATTCATTGGGAAAAAAAATCTCAGTCAAAGTAAATGAAAAATGAAAGTAGCTAACTAGCAAAATTAAAATGTACCTGAAGCCTCATAAATGCCACTGAGTGGAATAACAGTAACTACCCAGGGACCACAGCCCGTCAGACTCTGAAACGGGTTTTTAGTAAGCTTTGTCTCATCATCTCAAGGAGTCAGTAAGCAGTGTACGAAATGGGGAAGCTGGGCAGCAAACACACTGACATCACCGTTGCTCTGCATCGCCCATCACGGGAAGTGAACTGTCATTGCTGGGGAAGCGTGGATTAATGTGTAACTTACTGTAGCCTGACACTCCCATCCGTCTTCAACTGTCCCGCAAGCATGAGGCACGCGGACTGGAAGATCACTTAGAAATAATGCAGCTCGCTCACGCGAGGGAGAACTTCTCATCCGCATAGCATGCACCCAAAGCTGCGGGGCTCTTTTCCATGCCAGATGCGGGGAAAATGAAATAAGCTGGAGGGTGACAGAGTGGAAGGCATGAAACTTACAGCCCGTATCTGATTTGGTGAGCTTCTCCTGGTGTTTCCATTTGGGCATTAAGTAACGTTTACTGGAACCCTGTTGACCTTTGCCACCTCACCCTTTGGTATGGTTAAAAAAAACGGTTTATAAGAATACAACCTAGAACTGAAGAGGAACTCATTTTTAAAAAATAACTCCTCCCTTTTTCTTTCTTTCTTTGTTTACTGGTGATTCTGGGTAGCATTGAATGACAGGCTGAAGCTGGCTTGTTCATACTTGATGCTCAGCTTTTCACCTTTTTTAAAAGATACTAAAGTTTTTGCTTTGTTTTGCTTTGTTTTTAGATAGCTTGGAGTGAGTTGCTGCCTCGAGATTCGGCACTCTTCCATGGTGATGGACACAGAGTTCTAGGTTCACGGGCCGTCACCGAGCTTTCCAGCTGCGCACCGGACTCGGGATCCTGATCTTCCTGGAACGTTTCGAAGTCCCAAGGGGCCACAGAATTTCTGGGACACTGAGCAATTCAGCCCGCAAACGTGCTCAGCCCTTGTTTTACTGGATTGGGTCGCCCCCGGCGAGATTCTTGTTGCAGTCGGTTTATTCCACAAGGATTCACTTCATTAAGACTGTGCTGCTTTCATGTACCAGGCATAGCAGGAACGACAACAACAAAAATGAAAAGCAGAGCATTATGGTCTTGCTTTGAAGAAGCAGGCTTGGCGTATGCCTGGCATTATGGAATTTGGATCACCCCCCATCCCCTGCCCCCATCCAGAGCCTTCCAGGGGATCCTCTTCAACATATTTATTTTATAGATGAGACAATAGAATTTGAGACATACCACAGGACATGCCCAGCATCACATGATAAATGTGCTAACACTAGAGAGTAAGTTTCTAAATCTCATCAATTCTCTTCACCGTACTCCGTAGATAACAGAGTAATAACCAGAGTGCGGGGGGGGGGGGAAGGGGAGCACGTAGAAGCATAAATTATACAACCACGGCCTGGAGAAGAATTCTTGGTGCTGAGAGCCGTGCATCAAGGGGAGACATGACATGAATTGTCTAAGAGGAGGTGGAAAATAATTCATACCATGAGATATTCATAGACTTTAGTACAGGAATGAAGACGAAAACGATACAGTTAGGAAATAGTAAAGACACCTGTATGACTATAGCAAGATTTTCAGCTACGTCCATGAGATGGGTTGACAATGGAGAGAAAGCGAGCTAAGCTGTACTTGAAAAGCCTTGGCAGTTAACAGGACAGATACGAATACAATTTAACCAAATGAAATAAAAATAAAGAACATTAAGGGCACTTAAGCTCATAAAATTGACTGTATTTTTGGGAAACCAGTTCCATACAGGAATGCTTTGGGGCTAACTTTATTGAGTGTCAGTTATGGACAAATGGAAGATGACTTTTTGGTAAATATGATGCCTGTCACACACCGCGTGTGTTTGCTTTGTGTTTTAAAACTTAATGGTACATTTCAAGTCCAACATTTTCTTGTGCTCGTGCATATTCTATCTGCCAATTTACCCAGGCTGGTCCGCAGGTTGGTGTGTTCCAGTCTGTCACATTGCACTCACGTAATTAAAATATCATTCGAAAGAAAAGATATAAGATGTTTTGACATTTAAAAATGTTCCAGACAATTTATATAAAAATGATATATAAAAATTTATATAAAAATAGTTACACTGAAGACTTTGTTCAGAAGTTATTGGCAAACATCCCATTTTTACATTGTTTTCGTAAGTGAGGCCATTAGACTAGCCAGGACGATGGACAAAAAACCATACTTCTTTGGAACAGAAGAGTCATTTCTTTGTATTTATTAGAGATTCAGATTTGAAAGAGTATGGGCCAAGCAAGATACAGCATTTGAGATGAAAAATCTTTACATGATACTTAACTTACTTCCTAAGTTACAGCATATACGGCTATCCAGGAACATAGTATTTGGCACTGAAAAAGCCAAGTCAACATATGCATTTGGCACTTTCCTGGTGGGGATGTTCTTCACGGCTTTTTAAATTAGCTGTTATCTGGAAACAAGGGAACACGATGGAGTCAATGATTTTTATTAAAACAACAAGCAACACTCTCAGATTGTGGTCTTTCCTTCTCAACCACATTCATTTCCTTCTGCTCTAGAACCCGGTTAATTTCCTGTAGAGAAGACTTCCCCTAGCCTTTAATGCTGTGTATTTCTGAGAAACGAGAGCCTCATCGATTCTTCTACGTAAAACTTCAATCCAGACCTTTGTACCTTCTGGAAACATACTTGCACTAACATATCTTCAAACAGCCTAGAACTACTGACCCAGACACCCAGAACAATGTGTCATTTCCAATGCTAGTGTGACATTCTTCTGCTGTGACCTAACTCTTACTCACTGGAGTTTCGAAAGAGCATAAATTTTATGTTTTTACCCCCCCCAGATATAGTTCCCCAAGGTATTTTTAGAACTTTATGTGATATCACATGTGAATTATCTCATGGACGTTTTTTGCTTAAATATCTCGCTACAACCACTCTTCTTGCTTAGAGGTCTTCATAAGCAGATAATAGGATGAAAAGGGCAGTGCTTTAATATATGCATTTATATTGTGTATACACACATGCAAATATACATGTATATATACACACACAATGGAGAGAGATGGACAGAGAGAAAAAGACAGAGAGAGACAAAGAAAATTTGCTAGATCTTATCTTAAAAAAAGCCTAAAGCAAAAGTGAGTTTTCTCAGATAATTGAGGGGGAAAAAAATGACCTTCAGCAAGGGGTTAGTTATTTCCGCGGCAGCCCTGCAACCAAGGGACTTCTGAGAGCATGCATATTAAGGAAGTAAGGACCTTGGAGCTTCATCACTCGTACCTGATGAGCAAGATGACCGAGCCAGCTTGTTTTCCCCCAGCTAGCTGGAAACACGGACCCTTTGGATTCAAATTGTTGACCGAGCCATCTCTTAGCTGTCCGATGTGCTCTGAGATAAAGTCGGAGGCTTTATCACAATTATTATGAAGTGCTCGGGGAAGGCGGCTCTGGATGAGCAAGTGGAATGACTTGCCTATTAAGACAGATACTGCTGACAAACACGCTCTCCATGCAAGGGTCTCCATTAGGTGCATCGATCTGCAGAAATTGAGTGCTGTATGTGTAATGCAAGATAAAAGCACCAAGGAGGAGGCCTCAGTGGTGTTCTTAGAGAGGCGTACACTTTTCACACGGCATTTAAGTCTTCACTAGACGTACCATTTCCTAGACAACCCAACGTTACATTAACCGAATCTGTAGTTTGCTAAGCAGAGACTGTGCCCCACACAATCCATGCATCCAAACTTACTTATAAATGTCTTTGAACATGGAATTCAGAGAGAATTTGCGTGCAGCCATTTGCATTGGAAGAATTTCTTACACAGTCACCAATCACATGTATCCGTACAATACACCTGCCACTAAATCGTGCAAATGGTTTGGAAGGCGGTAAAATCGTTTGCTACTCTGTTTTTGTCTTATCATGAAATTTCAGTGCGAAAGCATCATGAGACATAATTGCCAGTGGCTTTCTTCTGTGGTTCAACTGATTTAGCTCGTGAGGACCTTGCTTTCCACAATCCACTCACACTCTTCAATATTTTATCGAAAAATGAATTGTGACAGAAGAACAGAGAGATAATTATATTCATGCTGACAAAGTAATAGTGCCTGTTATTTTCAGTGACAGGGCCTGACGACTGTAGGTGCTGTTATCTGCTGAGAAAGTCTATTCTACCATCGAAGCACACGTATAAAACAAACATTTGAACTCCCATTGGGACACTCAAAAACCCTCCTTTCTACCGTTGGCATCCCATGCAGTGTTTCCTGGCTGGGCATAAAAGTAGCTTTTTATCACCACACCATACAATCAGCTTAGGGCCTCATAGTCATCCTCCTCTTGGTGACATCTGTCTGTAAAGAAAGTGCTACCCTGACAGTGGAATCAATGCATTACATGAAAATAAGCTTTGAATAACATCACGGAGGAAGGAAACCATTGCCAACTTTGCTAACCTTTGCTGTCAGCAGTCATATTTTTCTGGTGCTCAAGGCAAAAGCCCAGATTCCCACTCCTCGAACCTAGGTATTTAGAGCCAGTATTTTATAAAAGTTGCCATACCTGTACACGGTCAAATTTTCCTATTCCTTCTCTGGAGTATACCTTTAAAATTTCTGTTTGTATTAAAATGGGTGGAGAAAATATCTCTCACTTAAAAGGAACGCTTTTATTTACAAAGCAAATTATGTAACAAGATGAAGACCCACTTTTTTAGATATTTGGAAACATAATAACGGAAAATTTAAGTCAAACAAGTTACTGTATCTGAAAATTTATTCCTCTATAGTTTAGAAACTACTTTTAACTTCTGCCAGTCTCTCAGGACACTCGCCTTCGTGCCCTAAGTAATATTTTGGGCATTTTTTAAATAATTAAGATATTTCTAATTTAAATTATAAAAATGTGTGAAGTAAATATTATTTTCACTTGCTAAAGAACTATGAAGCCAATACAGTCAGTTCTTCGGAGAAACGTAGATTCAACTCTTCTACTTTTTCATCCTAAGAAACAACAAAATCCTCCAATATTAAATACGAAGAGCTTCATTCCGCCATATTTCCCCACCATCCACTGTTACAGAAGTGATTTCATGTGAATTCGGTAATCTTTTAACATCAACATGAATAATTTTGCTGTTTGTGCTTTCAAGTAAAATGACCTCCTTAACTTTCGTTTCTGAGTCTTTCAAGTATGCTATGAAATATTTCCATCTCTGAATGACTTCACTAAGTAAGGAAATGCTACAGAGAGACTGATCTCATCAACTGTATCCCACCTACATAAATGTGCACTGTAATCCACACCAGATATCAGAGCTTGTGTGATCACTGTTTCAAATTATACTACTGTTATGACAAAACATACTAATTAAATATGTTTTTATTAGATCTTCAGAATTCAAATTGATTCAGGATACTCGTAATGAATGGTAGAGTTGTTAGTGTAGTAATTAAGAAATATGTCATTTTATCTATGTCAGTTCCTACTACGGAGTAAATTCATTATGTATAATTTTGGAGCCAAGGAAATAAATATGTAAAGCAGGAATATGACAGACAGTGTCGGATGCACATATAGAATTCGAGGAGTATTTCATATTTAGAATTATTTTGTGCTGAATATTTTAAAATTCTATTTGTCTCACAATTTTATAAAGAATAAATGGGATGTCATTAATAGTCATCCTATTTTAAAAATTATTTTCCATGACACACGGAACCACAGTCATCATCTAATAATCTCTCATTAATTTGAGTTCCTATTTTGAAAACCAGAGTAACACATTATTGAATGAAAAACAGGCCTAAACTACAAGGTAGTCACCCTCTTTCTAAACATTTTGAGCAACTGTCTCCCTCTTTTCTAGACTTTGGCCATTTAAATATGGCATAAATATGTCATAAATATGACACATATTATGATAAAAAGTTTTCCTATTGTGCAAGAAATCACTTGGATGTGGTGATACCTCCAACTACTCTGGCAACCAAATTATCCCAGATATTGAGACCAAAATCTCATGAACCAGATTAATATGCTTAGATTGCGTGACTTATTAAATCAATTTTAAATGGAGTCAAAACTGAAGTAAAAGAAATGGATAAGCTAAGACTTTTCAGGGCACCAGTAGGCAGAGAGGCCCTGCATTTGATTCCGAGTTAGATGATAGAGTTTTCAGTACGCATGGGCTGTCACCCACATGGTGGTCATGTTAGGAAGACTAGAGCCAACATCTGAACAAGGGTTAATGAATAGATGGGTTAACCATCTTGTGCAGGTGGTCCACATTTGCTCTGCAGAAGAGAGGTGGGGCCAGCCTGGCCAAAGCTGTGCCTCTGTAATTAGCTACTGAAAAGCTATGACTTTCATCTATGTATCTTGGGCAAGTATATGCAGGGCCTGAATAAACCACATGTGATGTTTCTGAAGAGCTTTGGACCTAAAGGTGACCCAGCTGTCAGCCCAGAGGTTGCTGGACGATGACTTCATCTTTCTGTTCTTTTCCATTTTTAAGTAAAAGGTTTATTTATTATTTATTTATCTTCTTTTCTTTTTTTTTTTAATTTTTAATGTTTATTTATCTTTGAGGGAGAGAGAGAGACAGAGCGTGAGCAGGGGAGGAACAGAGAGAGAGAGAGGGAGACACAGACTCTGAAGCAGTCTCCAGGCTCTGGGCTGTCAGCAGACAAAAGCTTATGTCTTATATGTTCTTTAGACTCAATGTTTCTTAGGAATCTCATCCATCCTGTTTTGTTTCTTACCTTTTCTGGGAAAATTGAACATTTTCGAATGAATCATTAAACCTTTGTCATTGGTTGTTAAATGTATTTTAAAGATTTAAAGAATGGGTATCTATCTATCTATCTATCTATCTATCTATCTACCTACCTACCTACCTACCTACCTACCTATCTATCTCTTATCCAAACTATTCAATTTCTGTGTTAATTGGGGGAATTTAAAACTATTTGTTGAAAAGAAACAAGAGAAGAGAAGGGCTCCAGATTGTCAACAGATGGCAGACAGAATGAGTTAAACCCTCACGCATCACTTACTTTTTTCTTCTAGCTCAATATCTGGCACTTAATATGCACTGAATAAGTACTGGTTGAATAAATAAATAAGATTGGATTTGTGAAGCAAAAGATGATAGATTGGAAGGGTTTTCCTAATTTGTCTAAGTAAGTTTCTTTCATGGCTGGTAAATACTATCCCAGTTCCTTTAGAAAAAGTGCAGATGCAATTGTTGAGATTTTCTTGTTACTACTTCAGGGATCATGGATGATGTGTTACAATATTCAAAAGAGGAAAATAAAATCACACACACAATAGTCGAGTGTGTTTGTTAATAATTTAACAACAACAACATGAAACTAGAATGGATTCAAGTGATTGTTTTGAGGGCTTAGAAACAAAGGGTGAGAGTCTTCAGCCAATACTGTTTCATGCCCCTTTGAGAGCATCCCATGAGCGCTGGGATGGGAGTGCCAGGAAGGTGGGCTTCAGCAGTAGGTACGGTTTGCTTGGGTTTCAATAAGTGATTTGATTTAAGGTTCCCTGATATCCTTGTGGGCAAGAAGGAAAAATATGGACCAAGTTATAATCCATAGTGAATATGGAATTCTATAGTGAACTAGATTCTAGTACACTTTGGTTGATTTGTAATTCAGATATATTCACAAATAACATGGATAAGAAACAATCTTTGGGGATACCAACATCCAACAGTTTTATTAAGTTACTTGACTAGTACAGAGAATATGTATCGCATGTATAGATGGCATCAGCTCAGCGAGTTAGTGGGTTAGTTGCCCAGGCCAAATGACGACACAATGTTCACAGCCTGTCCTTCTCTTAGGTAGGACTTTGAAATGTGTGAGTGATTTTGGGGAGGAACACCAGGAAGGTTACAGCATGTGTTCTTCACGTTGTTAAAGTGAAAAAGAGGGAAAGCACATATCGCGAGACCGTCTTTAACACCGGTCTTGGTTTTTATCCACTCTGCCAATTTCTGTCTTTTAATTTGCATATTCAGACCTTTTACATTTATGGCGGTTATAGGGATCGATAGCCACCATTTTTGTAACTGTCTCAAATTCCTTGTGTTTGCTCATTTTTTCTCCCCCTTCCTTCTCTGCCTTTCTGACTGACTATTTAATAGGATTTTATTCAATTTCTTCTTTTAGCATATAATTTCTGCTTCTCTGAAAGCATATTTAGTGCTGTCCCTAGAATTCACAACATACATTTTTAAGTAATCGAAGTCCACTTTGGAATAACATTACAATGCGTCATCTACACTGCATGTATGTTATAATAGTATATTCTCATTCCTCCCTCTGGCATTTTTTATTTCATTTACTGATCAGCTACACGTATCAAGATATATCATCACCATTTTTGTTTTATATAGAAATTTTCTTTTAAATCAATTAAAATATATAAACAATAGGAGATTTTATTTTGCCTTCACTTGTTCCTTCTCTTATGTTCTTCTCTATGTAGATTGATGTTTATGACTTATCAATATTTTCTCCTTCCTGAAGAAATTTCAACTTTTCTTGCTTGGCGGTCTGCTAGGAAGAATCCTTTCAACTTTTGTTTGTTTGACAAAGTCTTTACCTCCTTTACCTTTGAAGGATATTTTCATTGAATATAGAATTCTAGATTGGTAATGTTTTTCCTTCAACACTAAAAATTTCACTCCTCTCCTTGCTTATTTGGTTTCTAAAGAGAAATTCACTGTAATTGTTATTCTTGTTTCTCTATAGGGGAGTTTTTTTCTCTCTCTCTCTCCAATTTCCTTCACCAGTTTCTTTTTGTCTTTGGTTTTCTGCAGCCTGAATGTTGTATACATATAGAATTTTCTATATTTATGCTGCTTGGTGTTCTCTAAACTTCCTGGATCTGAGATATGGTGTGTGTCATTAACTTTGGTAAGTTTTCAGCTATTATGCTTCAGGTATTTCTTCTTTATTCTTTCTTCCCTGTGGATATTTTAGTTACAAATATGTTATAAATTTATTTTCACCAAAGTTTTTATTGACTTATTTTCAAGTTTACTGGTTCTTTCTTCAGCCACGATGAGTCTTCTTATGATCTGGCTTAAGGCATTCTTTATTTCTGTTACCCTGTTTTTCAGTTGTGTTTTGCCTTTTTAATTTTTAGCATTTCCTTTTGCTTCTTTAGGGGTGTTTTCATTTCTCTGCTTAAATTATGCATCTG